>OZ023198.1:0-1249079 GCA_963995505.1 Hypericum androsaemum
TTGCCTTTTCATGCCTTTTCTTTCCTTTTCATGCCTTTTCTTGCCTTTCCGTGCCTTTTCTTGCCTTTTCGTGCCTTTTCTTGCCTTTTCATGCCATTTCTTGCCTTTGCTTGCCTTTTCTTGCCTTTCTTGCCATTTCTTGCCTTTTCATGCCTTTTCATGCCTTTTCTTGCCTTTTCATACCTTTTCATGACTTTTCTTGCCTTTTCATGCTTTTCATGACTTTTCTTGCCTTTTCATGCCTTTTCTTGCCTTTTCATGCATTTTCTTGATTTTTCATTTCTTTTCTTTCCTTTTCATGTCTTTTCTTGCCTTTTCTTGCCTTTTCATGCCTTTTCTTGCCTTTTCGTGCCTTTTCTTGAATTTTCATGCCTTTTCTTGCCTTTTCATGCCATTTCTTGCCTTTTCTTGCCTTTCCTTGCCTTTCCTTGCCATTTCTTGCCTTTTCATGCCTTTTCTTGCCTTTTCATGCCTTTTCTTACGTTTTCATGCCTTCTCTTGCCTTTTCATGCCTTTTCTTGCCTTTTCTTGGCTTTTCTTACCTTTTCATGAATTTTCTTGCCTTTCCATCTTTTTCATGACTTTTCTTGCCTTTTCATGCCTTTTCATGCCTTTTCTTGCCTTTTCAAGCCTTTTTATGCATTTTCTTGCCTTTTCATGCATTTTCTTGATTTTTCATTCCTTTTCTTTCCTTTTCATGTCTTTTCTTGTCTTTTTTTGCCCGTTTATACTTTTTTTCTTCTTGCCTTTTCTTGCCTTTTCATGCCTTTTCTTGCCTTTTCATGCCTTTTCTTGCATTTTCATGCCTTTTCTTGCCTTTTCATGCCTTTTCTTGCCTTTTCGTTCCTTTTCATGACTTTTCAGGCCTTTTCATGCCTTTTCATGCCTTTTCTTGCCTTTTCATGCCTTTTCTTCCCTTTTCATGCCTTTTCTTGCCTTTCCTTGCCATTCCTTGCAATTTCTTACCTTTTCATGCCTTTTCTTGCCTTTTCTTTCCTTTTCATGCCTTTTCATGCCTTTTCTTGCCTTTTCATGCCTTTTCATGCCTTTTTAGACCTTTTCTTGCCTTTTCATGCTTTTTCATGCCTTTTCTTGACTTTTCAGGCCTTTTCTTGCCTTTTTATGCTTTTTCATGCCTTTTCTTGCCTTTTCATGCCTATTCTTACCTTTTCTTGCCTTTTCATACCCTTTCTTGCCTTTTCGTGCCTTTTCTTGCATTTTCATGCCTTTTCTTGCCTTTTCATGCCTTTTCATGCCTTTTCTTGCCTTTTCTTGCATTTTTATGCCTTTTGTTGCCTTTTCAAACCTTTTCATGCCTTTTCTTGCCTTTTCTTGCCTTTTCATGCCTTTTCTTGCTTTTTTTTGCCTTTTCATGCCTTTTCTTGCCTGTTTATGCTTTTTCATGTCTTTTCTTGCCTTTTCTTGCCTTTTCATGCCTTTTCTTTCCTTTTCTTGCATTTTCTAGCCTTTTCATGCCCTTTCATGCCTTTTCTTGCCTTATCATGCCTTTTCTTGCCTTTTCTTGCCTTTTCATGCCTTTTCTTGCATTTTCTTATCTTTTCATGCCTTTTCATGCCTTTTCTTGCCTTTTCATTCCTTTTCTTGCCTTTTCATTTCTTTTTTTGCCTTTTCTTGCCTTTTCAGGCCTTTTCTTGCCTTTTCTTGCCTTTTCCTGCCTTTTCATGCCTTTTCATGACTTTTCTTGCCTTTTCATGCCTTTTCTTGCCTTTTCAAGCCTTTTCATGCCTATTATTGCCTTTTCATGCCTTTTCTTGCCTTTTCTTACCTTTTCATGCCTTTTCTTGCATTGTCTTGCCTTTTCATGCCTTTTCTTGCCTTTTCTTGCCTTTTAATGCCTTTTCATGCCTTTTCATGACTTTTCTTGCCTTTTTATGCCTTTTTATAACTTTTCTTGCGTTTTCATACCTTTTCATGCCATTTCTTACCTTTTAATGCCTTTTCTGCCTTTCCTTGCCATTTCTTGCCTTTTCATGCCTTTGTTTTCCTTTTCATGCCTTTTCTTGCCTTTTCTTTCCTTTTCATGCCTTTTCTTGCTTTTTCTTGCCTTTCTTGCCTTATCATTCTTTTTCTTAGCTTTTTATGCTTTTTCTTGTCTTTTCTTGCCTTTTCATGCCTTTTCTTCCCTTTTCTTCCCTTTTCTTGCCTTTTCATGACTTTTCTTGCCTTTTCATGACTTTTCTTGCCTTTTCTTGCCTTTTCATGACTTTTTTTGCCTTTTCATGCCTTTTCATCACTTGTCTTGCCTTTTCATGCATTTTCATACCTTTTCTTGCCTTTTCATGCCTTTTCTTGCCTGTTCGTGCCTTTTCTTGCCTTTTCATGCCTTTTCTTCCCCTTTCATGCCATTTCTTGCCTTTTCATGCCTTTTCTTTCCTTTTCATGCTTTTTCTTGCCTTTTCATGTCTTTTCTTACCTTTTCATGACTTTTCTTGCCTTTTCATGCCTTTTCTTGCCTTTTAATGCCTTTTCTTGCCTTTTCATACATTTTCTTGATTTTTCATTCCTTTTCTTGCCTTTTCATGCCTTTTCTTGCCTGTTTATGCTTTTTCTTGTCTTTTCTTGCCTTTTCTTGCCTTTTCATTCCTTTTCTTGCCTTTTCATGCCTTTTCTTTCCTTTTCTTGCCTTTTCTTGACTTTTCTTGCTTTTTCTTATCTTTTCTTGCCTTTCCATGCCTTTTCTTGCCTTTTTTTGCCTTTTCATGCCTTTTCTTGCAATTTCTTGCCTTTTCATGCCTTTTCTTGCCTTTTCATGCCTTTTCTTGCCTTTTTACGCTTTTTCTTGTTTTTTTCTTGCCTTTTCATTCCTTTTCTCGCCTGTTCGTGCCTTTTCTTGCCTTTTCATGCGTTTTCTTGCTTTTTCTTGCCTTTTCATGCCTTTTCATACCTTTTCATGCCTTTTCATGCCTTTTCTTGCCTTTTCATTCCTTTTCTTGCCTTTTCATGCCCTTTCTTGCCTTTTCTTGCCATTTCTTGTCTTTTCATACCTTTTCTTGCCTTTTCTTGCCTTTTCTTGTCTTTTCATGCCTTTTCAGCCTTTTTAGGCCTTTTCTTGCATTTTCTTGCTTTTTCATGCCTTTTCTTGTATTTTCTTGCTTTTTCATGCTTTTTCTTGCCTTTTTACGCTTTTTCTTGTCTTTTCTTGCCTTTTCATTCCTTTTCTTGCCTTTTCATTCCTTTTCTTGCATTTTCATGCCTTTTCTTGTCTTTTCTTGCCTTTTTATGCCTTTTCTTACTTTTTCTTGCCTTTTCTTGTCTTTTCTTGCCTTTTCATACCTTTTCTTGCCTTTTTTCGCCTTTTCATGCTTTTCTTGCATTTTCTTGCCTTTTCATGCCTTTTCTTGCCTTTTCATACCTTTTCTTGCCTTTTTACGCTTTTTCTTGTCTTTTCTTGCCTTTTCATTCCTTTTCTTGCCTTTTCATGCCTTTTCTTGCCTTTTCTTGCCTTTTCTTGCTTTTTCTTGCCTTTTCAGGCCTTTTCATGCCTTGTCTTGCCTTTTCATGCCTTTTCTTGCCTTTTCATGCCTTTTCTTGCCTTTTCTTGCCTTTTCTTGCCTTTTCATGCCTTTTCTTGCCTTTCCTTGCCATTTCTTCTCTTTTCATACCTTTTCTTGCCTTTTCTTGCCTTTTTTAGCCTTTTCATGCCTTTTCATGCCTTTTCTTGCCTTTTCATTCCTTTTTAGGCCTTTTCTTGCATTTTCTTGCTTTTTCATGCCTTTTCTTGCCTTTTCTTGCCTGTTCTTCCCTTTTCATGCCTTTTCTTGCCTTTTCTGGCCTTTTCTGGCCTTTTCTTGCGTTTTCTTGCATTTTCTTGCATTTTCATGCCTTCTCTTGCCTTTTCATGCCTTTTCTTGCCTTTTCTTCCCTTTTCTTGCCTTTTCATGCCTTTTCTTGCTTTTTCATGCCTTTTCTTGCCTTTTCTTACATTTTTATGCCTTTTCTTGCCTTTTCAAACCTTTTCATACCTTTACTTGCCTTTTCATTCCTTTTCTTGCTTTTCATGCCTTTTCTTGCCTTTTCATGCCTTTTCATGCCTTTTCTTGCCTTTTGATGCCTTTTCTTGCCTTTTCATGCCTTTTCTTGCATTTTTTTTGCCTTTTCATGCCTTTTCATGCCTGTTTATGCTTTTTCTTATCTTTTCTTGCCTTTTCTTGCCTTTTCTTGCCTTTTCATTCCTTTTCTTGCCTTTTCATTCCTTTTCTTGCCTTTTCTTGCCTTTTCATGCCTTTTCATGTCTTTTCTTGCCTTTTCATGCCTTTTCTTGCATTTTCTTGCCTTTTCATGCCTTTTCTTGCCTTTTCATGCCTTTTTATTCCTTTTCTTGCCTTTTTATGCCTTTTCATGCCTTTTCTTACATTTTCTTGCAATTTCTTGCCTTTTTATGCTTTTTCTTATCTTTTCATGCCTTTTCATGACTTTTCTTGCCTTTTCATGCCTTTTCATGACTTGTCTTGCCTTTTCATGCCTTTTCATGCCTTTTCTTGCCTTTTCTTGCCTTTTCGTGCCTTTTCTTGCCTTTTCATGCCATTTCTTGCCTTTGCTTGCCTTTTCTTGCCTTTCCTTGCCATTTCTTGCCTTTTCATGCCTTTTCATGCCTTTTCTTGCCTTTTCATGCATTTTCTTACCTTTTTATGCCTTTTCTTACCTTTTCATGCCTTTTCTTGCCTTTTCATGCCTTTTCATGCCTTTTTATGCCTTTTCTTTCCTTTTCTTGCCTTTTCTTGACTTTTCTTGCTTTTTCTTATCTTTTCTTGCCTTTCCATGCCTTTTCTTGCCTTTTTTTGCCTTTTCATGCCTTTTCTTGCAATTTCTTACCTTTTCATGCCTTTTCTTGCCTTTTCATGCCTTTTCTTGCCTTTTTACGCTTTTTCTTGTTTTTTCTTGCCTTTTCATTCCTTTTCTCACCTTTTCATTCCTTTTCTTGCCTTTTCATGCGTTTTCTTGCTTTTTCTTGCCTTTTCATGCCTTTTCATACCTTTTCATGCCTTTTCATGCCTTTTCATGCCCTTTCTTGCCTTTTCTTGCCATTTCTTGTCTTTTCATACCTTTTCTTGCCTTTTCTTGCCTTTTCTTGTCTTTTCATGCCTTTTCAGCCTTTTTAGGCCTTTTCTTGCATTTTCTTGCTTTTTCATGCCTTTTCTTGTATTTTCTTGCTTTTTCATTCTTTTTCTTGCCTTTTTACGCTTTTTCTTGTCTTTTCTTGCCTTTTCTTGCCTTTTCATTCCTTTTCTTGCATTTTCATGCCTTTTCTTGTCTTTTCTTGCCTTTTCATGCCTTTTCTTACTTTTTCTTGCCTTTTCTTGCCTTTTCATACCTTTTCTTGCCTTTTTTTGCCTTTTCATGCTTTTCTTGCATTTTCTTGCCTTTTCATGCCTTTTCTTGCCTTTTCATGCCTTTTCTTGCCTTTTTACTCTTTTTCTTATCTTTTCTTGCCTTTTCATTCCTTTTCTTCCCTTTTCATGCCTTTTCTTGCCTTTTCTTGCCTTTTCAGGCCTTTTCTTGCTTTTTCTTGCCTTTTCAGGCCTTTTCATGCCTTTTCTTGCCTTTTCATGCCTTTTCTTGCCTTTTCTTGCCTTTTCATGCCTTTTCTTGCCTTTCCTTGCCATTTCTTCTCTTTTCATACCTTTTCTTGCCTTTTCTTTCCTTTTTTAGCCTTTTCATGCCTTTTCATGCCTTTTCTTGCCTTTTCATGCCTTTTCATTCCTTTTTAGGCCTTTTCTTGCATTTTCTTGCTTTTTCATGCCTTTTCTTGCCTTTTCTTGAGTGTTCTTCCCTTTGCATGCCTTTTCTTGCCTTTTCTGGCCTTTTCTGGCCTTTTCTTGCGTTTTCTTGCCTTTTCTTGCATTTTCATGTCTTCTCTTGCCTTTTCATGCCTTTTCTTGCCTTTTCTTGCCTTTTCTTGCCTTTTCATGCCTTTGAGCTTTTTCATGCCTTTTCTTGCCTTTTCTTACATTTGTATGCCTTTTCTTGCCATTTCAAACCTTTTCATGCCTTTTCTTGCCTTTTCATTCCTTTTCTTGCTTTTCATGCCTTTTCTTGCCTTTTCATGCCTTTTCATGCCTTTTCTTGCCTTTTCATGCCTTTTCTTGCCTTTTCATGCCTTTTCTTGCATTTTTTTTGCCTTTTCATGCCTTTTCATTCCTGTTTATGCTTTTTCTTGTCTTTTCTTGCCTTTTCTTGCCTTTTCATTCCTTTTCTTGCCTTTTATTGCCTTTTCATGCCTTTTCATGTCTTTTCTTGCCTTTTCATGCCTTTTCTTGCCTTTTCATGCCTTTTCTTCCCTTTTCTTGCCTTTTCATGACTTTTCTTGCTTTTTCAGGCCTTTTCTTATCTTTTCATGCCTTTTCATGACTTTTCTTGCCTTTTCATGCCTTTTCATGACTTGTCTTGCCTTTTCATGCCTTTTCATGCCTTTTCTTGCCTTTTCATGCCTTTTCTTGCCTTTTCGTGCCTTTTCTTGCCTTTTCGTGCCTTTTCTTGCCTTTTCATGCCATTTCATGCCTTTGCTTGCCTTTTCTTGCCTTTCCTTGCCATTTCTTGCCTTTTCATGGCTTTTCATGCCTTTTCTTGCCTTTTCATGCGTTTTCTTACCTTTTTATGCCTTTTCTTACCTTTTCATGCCTTTTCTTGCCTTTTCATGCCTTTTCATGCCTTTTCTTTCCTTTTCTTGCCTTTTCTTGACCTTTCTTGCTTTTTCTTATCTTTTCTTGCCTTTCCATGCCTTTTCTTGACTTTTTTTGCCTTTTCATGCCTTTTCTTGCAATTTCTTGCCTTTTCATGCCTTTTCTTGCCTTTTCTTGCCCTTTATTGCCTTTTTATGCTTTTTCTTGTTTTTTCTTGCCTTTTCATTCCTTTTCTCGCCTTTTCATGCCTTTTCTTGCCTTTTCATGCGTTTTCTTGCTTTTTCTTGCCTTTTCATGCCTTTTCATACCTTTTCAAGCCTTTTCATGCCTTTTCTTGCCTTTTCATGCCCTTTCTTGCCTTTTCTTGCCATTTCTTGCCTTTTTCTTGCCTTTTCATGCCTTTTCTTGCTTTTTCTTGCCTTTTCATTCCTTTTCTTGCCTTTTCATGACTTTTCTTGCCTTTTTATGCCTTTTTATAACTTTTCTTGCATTTTTATGCCTTTTTATAACTTTTCATGCCATTTCTTACCTTTTAATGCCTTTTCTGCCTTTCCTTGCCATTTCTTGCCTTTTCATGCCTTTTTTTTCCTTTTCATGCCTTTTCTTGCCTTTTCTTTCCTTTTCATGACTTTTCTTTCTTTTTCATGCCTTTCTTGCCTTATCATTCTTTTTCTTAGCTTTTTATGCTTTTTCTTGTCTTTTCTTGCCTTTTCATGCCTTTTCTTCCCTTTTCTTCCCTTTTCTTGCCTTTTCATGACTTTTCTTGCCTTT
This sequence comes from Hypericum androsaemum, assembly GCA_963995505.1. Classification (NCBI taxonomy): domain Eukaryota; kingdom Viridiplantae; phylum Streptophyta; class Magnoliopsida; order Malpighiales; family Hypericaceae; genus Hypericum; species Hypericum androsaemum. The sequence goes on from OZ023198.1 coordinate 7,413, forward strand.
TCATGACTTTTCTTGCCTTTTCTTGCCTTTTCATGACTTTTTTTGCCTTTTCATGCCTTTTCATCACTTGTCTTGCCTTTTCATGCATTTTCATACCTTTTCTTGCCTTTTCATGCCTTTTCTTGCCTGTTCGTGCCTTTTCTTGCCTTTTCATGCCTTTTCTTCCCCTTTCATGCCATTTCTTGCCTTTTCATGCCTTTTCATGCTTTTTCTTGCCTTTTCATGTCTTTTCTTGCCTTTTCAAGCCTTTTCTTGCCTTTTCATGCCTTTTCTTGCCTTTTCATACATTTTCTTGATTTTTCATTCCTTTTCTTGCCTTTTCATGCCTTTTCTTGCCTGTTTATGCTTTTTCTTGTCTTTTCTTGCTTTTTCTTGTCATTTCATGCCTTTTCTTGCCTTTTTATGCTTTTTCTTGTCTTTTCTTGCCTTTTCTTGCCTTTTCATTCCTTTTCTTGCCTTTTCATGCCTTCTCTTTCCTTTTCTTGCCTTTTCTTGACTTTTCTTGCTTTTTCTTATCTTTTCTTGCCTTTCCATGCCTTTTCTTGCCTTTTTTTGCCTTTTCATGCCTTTTCTTGCAATTTCGTGCCTTTTCATGCCTTTTCTTGCCTTTTCATGCCTTTTCTTGCCTTTTTACGCTTTTTCTTGTTTTTTCTTGCCTTTTCATTCCTTTTCTCGCCTTTTCATGCCTTTTCTTGCCTTTTCATGCATTTGCTTGCTTTTTCTTGCCTTTTCATGCCTTTTCATACCTTTTCATGCCTTTTCATGCCTTTTCTTGCCTTTTCATTCCTTTTCTTGCCTTTTCATACCCTTTCTTGCCTTTTCTTGCCATTTCTTATCTTTTCATACCTTTTCTTGCCTTTTCTTGCCTTTTCTTGTCTTTTCATGCCTTTTCAGCCTTTTTAGGCCTTTTCTTGCATTTTCTTGCTTTTTCATGCCTTTTCTTGTATTTTCTTGCTTTTTCATGCTTTTTCTTGCCTTTTTACGCTTTTTCTTGTCTTTTCTTGCCTTTTCTTGCCTTTTCATTCCTTTTCTTGCCTTTTCATTCCTTTTCTTGCATTTTCATGCCCTTTCTTGTCTTTTCTTGCCTTTGTATGCCTTTTCTGACTTTTTCTTGCCTTTTCTTGCCTTTTCATACCTTGTCTTGCCTTTTTTTGCCTTTTCATGCTTTTCTTGCATTTTCTTGCCTTTTCATGCCTTTTCTTGCCTTTTCATACCTTTTCTTGCCTTTTTACGCTTTTTCTTGTCTTTTCTTGCCTTTTCATTCCTTTTCTTGCCTTTTCATGCCTTTTCTTGCCTTTTCTTGCCTTTTCATGCCTTTTCTTGCTTTTTCTTGCCTTTTCAGGCCTTTTCATGCCTTGTCTTGCCTTTTCATGCCTTTTCTTGCCTTTTCATGCCTTTTCTTGCCTTTTCTTGCCTTTTCTTGCCTTTTCATGCCTTTTCTTGCCTTTCCTTGCCATTTCTTCACTTTTCATACCTTTTCTTGCCTTTTCTTGCCTTTTTTAGCCTTTTCATGCCTTTTCTTGCCTTTTCATGCCTTTTCATTCCTTTTTAGGCCTTTTCTTGCATTTTCTTGCTTTTTCATGCCTTTTCTTGCCTTTTCTTGCCTCTTCTTCCCTTTTCATGCCTTTTCTTGCCTTTTCTGGCCTTTTCTGGCCTTTTCTTGCGTTTTCATGCCTTCTCTTGCCTTTTCATGCCTTTTCTTGCCTTTTCTTGCCTTTTCATGCCTTTTCTTGCTTTTTCATGCCTTTTCTTGCCTTTTCTTACATTTTTATGCCTTTTCTTGCCTTTTCAAACCTTTTCATACCTTTCCTTGCCTTTTCATTCCTTTTCTTGCTTTTCATGCCTTTTCATGCCTTTTCATGCCTTTTCTTGCCTTTTCATGCCTTTTCTTGCCTTTTCATGCCTTTTCTTGCATTGTTTTTGCCTTTTCATGCCTTTTCATGCCTGTTTATGCTTTTTCTTGTCTTTTCTTGCCTTTTCATTCCTTTTCTTGCCTTTTCTTGCCTTTTCATGCCTTTTCATGTCTTTTCTTGCCTTTTCATGCCTTTTCTTGCATTTTCTTGCCTTTTCATGCCTTTTCTTGCCTTTTCATGCCTTTTTATTCCTTTTCTTGCCTTTTTATGCCTTTTCATGCCTTTTCTTACATTTTCTTGCAATTTCTTGCCTTTTTATGCTTTTACTTGTCTTTTCTTGCCTTTTCTTGCCTTTTCATTCCTTTTCTTGCCTTTTCATGCCTTTTCTTCCCTTTTCTTGCCTTTTCATGACTTTTCTTGCTTTTTCAGGCCTTTTCTTATCTTTTCATGCCTTTCCATGACTTTTCTTGCCTTTTCATGCCTTTTCATGACTTGTCTTGCCTTTTCATGCCTTTTCATGCCTTTTCATGACTTGTCTTGCCTTTTCTTGCCTTTCCTTGCCATTTCTTGCCTTTTCATGCCTTTTCATGCCTTTTCTTGCCTTTTTTTGCCTTTTCATGCTTTTCTTGCATTTTCTTGCCTTTTCATGCCTTTTCTTGCCTTTTCATGCCTTTTCTTGCCTTTTTATGCCTTTTCTTTCCTTTTCTTGCCTTTTCTTGACTTTTCTTGCTTTTTCTTATCTTTTCTTGCCTTTCCATGCCTTTTCTTGCCTTTTTTTGCCTTTTCATGCCTTTCCTTGCAATTTCTTGCCTTTTCATGCCTTTTCTTACCTTTTCATACCTTTTCTTGCCTTTTTACGCTTTTTCTTGTTTTTTCTTGCCTTTTCATTCCTTTTCTCGCCTTTTCATGCCTTTTCATGCGTTTTCTTGCTTTTTCTTGCCTTTTCATGCCTTTTCATACCTTTTCATGCCTTTTCATGCCTTTTCTTGCCTTTTCATGCCCTTTCTTGCCTTTTCTTGCCATTTCTTGTCTTTTCATACCTTTTCTTGCCTTTTCTTGCCTTTTCTTGTCTTTTCATGCCTTTTCAGCCTTTGTAGGCCTTTTCTTGCATTTTCTTGCTTTTTCATGCCTTTTCTTGTATTTTCTTGCTTTTTCATGCCTTTTCATGCCTTTTCATTCCTGTTTATGCTTTTTCTTGTCTTTTCTTGCCTTTTCTTGCCTTTTCATTCCTTTTCTTGCCTTTTCATTCTTTTTCTTGCATTTTCATGCCTTTTCTTGTCTTTTCTTGCCTTTTCATGCCTTTTCTTACTTTTTCTTGCCTTTTCTTGCCTTTTCTTGCCTTTTCATACCTTTTCTTGCCTTTTTTTGCCTTTTCATGCTTTTCTTGCATTTTCTTGCCTTTTCTTGCCTTTTCATGCCTTTTCTTGCCTTTTCATGCCTTTTCTTGCCTTTTTACTCTTTTTCTTATCTTTTCTTGCCTTTTCATTCCTTTGCTTGCCTTTTCATGCCTTTTCTTGCCTTTTCTTGCCTTTTCATGCCTTTTCTTGCTTTTTCTTGCCTTTTCAGGCCTTTTCATGCCTTTTCTTGCCTTTTCATGCCTTTTCTTGCCTTTTCTTGCCTTTTCATGCCTTTTCTTGCCTTTCCTTGCCATTTCTTCTCTTTTCATACCTTTTCTTGCCTTTTCTTTCCTTTTTTAGCCTTTTCATGCCTTTTCATGCCTTTTCTTGCCTTTTCATGCCTTTTCATTCCTTTTTAGGCCTTTTCTTGCATTTTCTTGCTTTTTCATGCCTTTTCTTGCCTTTTCTTGCCTGTTCTTCCCTTTTCATGCCTTTTCTTGCCTTTTCTGGCCTTTTCTGGCCTTTTCTTGCGTTTTCTTGCCTTTTCTTGCATTTTCATGTCTTCTCTTGCCTTTTCATGCCTTTTATTGCCTTTTCTTGCCTTTTCTTGCCTTTTCATGCCTTTTCTTGCTTTTTCATGCCTTTTCTTGCCTTTTCATGCCTTTTCTTGCTTTTTCATGCCTTTTCTTGCCTTTTCTTACATTTTTATGCCTTTTCTTGCCATTTCAAACCTTTTCATGCCTTTTCTTGCCTTTTCATTCCTTTTCTTGCTTTTCATGCCTTTTCTTGCCTTTTCATGCCTTTTCATGCCTTTTCTTGCCTTTTTATGCCTTTTCTTGCCTTTTCATGCCTTTTCTTGCATTTTTTTTGCCTTTTCATGCCTTTTCATTCCTGTTTATGCTTTTTCTTGTCTTTTTTTGCCTTTTCTTGCCTTTTCATTCCTTTTCTTGCCTTTTCTTGCCTTTTCATGCCTTTTCATGTCTTTTCTTGCCTTTTCATGCCTTTTCTTGCCTTTTCATGCCTTTTCATGTCTTTTCTTGCCTTTTCATGCCTTTTCTTGCCTTTTCATGCCTTTTCTTCCCTTTTCTTGCCTTTTCATGACTTTTCTTGCTTTTTCAGGCCTTTTCTTATCTTTTCATGCCTTTTCATGACTTTTCTTGCCTTTTCTTGCCTTTTCATGCCTTTTCATGACTTGTCTTGCCTTTTCATGCCTTTTCATGCCTTTTCTTGCCTTTTCGTGCCTTTTCTTGCCTTTGCGTGCCTTTTCTTGCCTTTTCGTGCCTTTTCTTGCCTTTTCATGCCATTTCTTGCCTTTGCTTGCCTTTTCTTGCCTTTCCTTGCCATTTCTTGCCTTTTCATGCCTTTTCTTGCCTTTTCATGCGTTTTCTTACCTTTTTATGCCTTTTCTTACCTTTTCATGCCTTTTCTTGCCTTTTCATGCCTTTTCATGCCTTTTCTTTCCTTTTCTTGCCTTTTCTTGACTTTTCTTGCTTTTTCTTATCTTTTCTTGCCTTTCCATGCATTTTCTTGCCTTTTTTTGCCTTTTCATGCCTTTTCTTGCAATTTCTTGCCTTTTCATGCCTTTTCTTGCCTTTTCATGCCTTTTCTTGCCTTTTTACGCTTTTTCTTGTTTTTTCTTGCCTTTTCATTCCTTTTCTCGCCTTTTCATGCCTTTTCTTGCCTTTTCATGCGTTTTCTTGCTTTTTCTTGCCTTTTCATGCCTTTTCATACCTTTTCATGCCTTTTCTTGCCTTTTCATGCCCTTTCTTGCCTTTTCTTGCCATTTCTTGTCTTTTCATACCTTTTCTTGCCTTTTCTTACCTTTTCATGCCTTTTCAGCCTTTTTAGGCCTTTTCTTACATTTTCTTGCTTTTTCATGCCTTTTCTTGTATTTTCTTGCTTTTTCATGCTTTTTCTTGCCTTTTTACGCTTTTTCTTGTCTTTTCTTGCCTTTTCATTCCTTTTCTTGCCTTTTCATTCCTTTTCTTGCATTTTCATGCCTTTTCTTGTCTTATCTTGCCTTTTCTTACTTTTTCTTGCCTTTTCTTGCCTTTTCTTGCCTTTTCATACCTTTTCTTGCCTTTTTTTGCCTTTTCATGCTTTTCTTGCATTTTCTTGCCTTTTCATGCCTTTTCTTGCCTTTTCATGCCTTTTCTTGCTTTTTCTTGCCTTTTCAGGCCTTTTCATGCCTTTTCTTGCCTTTTCATGCCTTTTCTTGCCTTTTCTTGCCTTTTCATGCCTTTTCTTGCCTTTCCTTACCATTTCTTCTCTTTTCATACCTTTTCTTGCCTTTTCTTTCCTTTTTTAGCCTTTTCATGCCTTTTCATGCCTTTTCTTGCCTTTTCATGCCTTTTCATTCCTTTTTAGGCCTTTTCTTGCATTTTCTTGCTTTTTCATGCCTTTTCTTGCCTTTTCTTGCCTGTTCTTCCCTTTTCATGCCTTTTCTTGCCTTTTCTGGCCTTTTCTGGCCTTTTCTTGCGTTTTCTAGCCTTTTCTGGCATTTTCATGTCTTCTCTTGCCTTTTCATGCCTTTTCTTGCCTTTTCTTGCCTTTTCATGCCTTTTCTTGCTTTTTCATGCCTTTTCTTGCCTTTTCTTACATTTTTATGCCTTTTCTTGCCATTTCAAACCTTTTCATGCCTTTTCTTGCCTTTTCATTCCTTTTCTTGCTTTTCATGCCTTTTCTTGCCTTTTCTTGCCTTTTCATGCCTTTTCTTGCCTTTTCATGCCTTTTCATGCCTTTTCTTGCATTTTTTTTGCCTTTTCATGCCTTTTCATTCCTGTTTATGCTTTTTCTTGTCTTTTCTTGCCTTTTCTTGCCTTTTCATTCCTTTTCTTGCCTTTTCTTGCCTTTTCATGCCTTTTCATGTCTTTTCTTGCCTTTTCATGCCTTTTCTTGCCTTTTCTTGCCTTTTCATGCCTTTTCTTGCCTTTTCATGCCTTTTTATTCCTTTTCTTGCCTTTTTATGCCTTTTCATGCCTTTTCTTACATTTTCTTGCAATTTCTTTCCTTTTTATGCTTTTACTTGTCTTTTCTTGCCTTTTCTTGCCTTTTCATTCCTTTTCTTGCCTTTTCATGCCTTTTCCTCCCTTTTCTTGCCTTTTCATGACTTTTCTTGCTTTTTCAGGCCTTTTCTTATCTTTTCATGCCTTTTCATGATTTTTCTTGCCTTTTCATCCCTTTTCATGACTTGTCTTGCCTTTTCATGCCTTTTCATGCCTTTTCTTGCCTTTTCATGCCTTTTCTTGCTTTTTCGTGCCTTTTCTTGCCTTTTCGTGCCTTTTCTTGCCTTTTCATGCCATTTCTTGCCTTTGCTTGCCTTTTCTTGCCATTTCTTGCCTTTCCTTGCCATTTCTTGCCTTTTCATGCCTTTTCATGCCTTTTCTATCCTTTTCATGCGTTTTCTTACCTTTTTATGCCTTTTCTTAACTTTTCATGCCTTTTCTTGCCTTTTCATGCCTTTTCATGCCTTTTTATTCCTTTTCTTGCCTTTTTATGCCTTTTCATGTCTTTTCTTACATTTTCTTGCAATTTCTTGCCTTTTTATTCCTTTTCTTGCCTTTTCATGCCTTTTCTTCCCTTTTTATTCCTTTTCTTGCCTTTTCATGCCTTTTCTTCCCTTTTCTTGCCTTTTCATGACTTTTCTTGCTTTTTCAGGCCTTTTCTTATCATTTCATGCCTTTTCATGACTTTTCTTGCCTTTTCATGCCTTTTCATGACTTGTCTTGCCTTTTCATGCCTTTTCATGCCTTTTCATGCCTTTTCTTGCCTTTTCGTGCCTTTTCTTGCCTTTTCGTGCCTTTTCTTGCCTTTTCATGCCATTTCTTGCCTTTCCTTGCCTTTTCTTGCCTTTCCTTGCCATTTCTTGCCTTTTCATGCCTTTTCTGTCCTTTTCATGCCTCTTCTTGCCTTTTCATGCGTTTTCTTACCTTTTTATGCCTTTTCTTACCTTTTCATGCCTTTTCTTGCCTTTTCATGCCTTTTCTTGCCTTTTCTTGCCTTTTCATACCTTTTCATGCCTTTTCACACCTTTTGATGACTTTTCTTGCCTTTTCATGCTATTCATGACTTTTCTTGCCTTTTCATGCCTTTTCATGCCTTTTCTTGCCTTTTCATGCCTTTTCAAGCCTTTTTATGCATTTTCTTGCCTTTTCATGCATTTTCTTGATTTTTCATTCCTTTTCTTTCCTTTTCATGTCTTTTCTTGCCTTTTCTTGCCTGTTTATGCTTTTTCTTGCCTTTTCTTGCCTTTTCTTGCCTTTTCATGCCTTTTCTTCCAATCCCTCTTCGTCCCCTTTCTCGTCGAGACACCGAGGCCGTTGAGACCGACGCCGTGACACCGAGGCTGCCGAGACACCGAGACCATCACCCAATCCAATCCCTCTTCGTCCCCTTTCTCGTCGAGACACCGAGGCCGTCGAGACCATCACGCCGGATTATGTTTTCGATCCCCCTAATGTTTCTCCTCTATTTGGTTATTAGATCAAAGTTGGCAATTTTTGTGTTTTAGAGGTTTTTGACCAAGAACCCCGGCGAGCCTATGACTGACGCCTCTGCCCCCGAGAATATGGGTTCTGGGTTGAATCGTTTAATTATTTTTTGTTCTTGATGTTCTTGGTTGTATTTTTTATTTTGGTTAATTTGATCTTATTTTTGGGTTTGTTTTTTGTTGTTGATGTTTTTGGCAAAATGTTGAAGAAGGTAATTTTTTTAATTTTTGTTTAAGGGTATTTTGGTCATTTCCATGATCAAAAATAAAAAAAGAGCCGTCAGGGACCCGAGAGTTGATAAAACCAAACTTCGGGGACGTCAGGAACGATTTCGGAAATGTAGGAACCCCAGAAGGAGGGACGCCAAACTAAAGGGATCTGAGCGTAATTTTTTCTTTTTATTTTGGTCAAAACCCATTTTAGAACTGCTCTTTTTTTTAATCGGGTTTTATCAGGGTACCTACTAAAGTGACTAAATTAATTCTAGTTTGAACTGGTTATAATTTTTCAATGATGACAATTTCATCAAATAATTATTTAACAATATTTATTCTAAATGACTAGAACTCAAAATATTTTATTTAAACTATAACAATTTCATTGTCATACAATTTAGTACTACATAGTTTGCCTGTTTGCACACTATTATTTTCTAGTTAAAAATTGATTAACCAAGTGACAAAAAATTCCGCGGTAAGCACTTAAATCTTACACAATTTTTTGACAAAATACATCAAAATCTTTTATAAAATTAAAATTAGAAAATCAGAAAGATGATAAAGAAAATTAGTCTCTCTCTCCCCCCTCTCACTCTGGCTTCTTTCGGACGGGCGACGTACCATAAATTTTGGTTCATCAACCGGCTTCATAAAGACTCACTGATTCACTAGCTTCGAAGGCATTTGCTTTTTTGGGATATCCCCTTTTTTACAAGTAACTGTTGTATTGAACTCCATAGTAATTATATACAAAATCACTAAAGATCCCCTAATCACTCGAGTGAATATACATAATAAAGTCCTAATCACCTAGTCATTCTTGGACATCATAGATGATAATATGTCGGAGAAGTTCTCGGTTATTCCAAACTCGTAAAAAGTAACACGATTTAACTGTGTCCAAGGTCAGGAAAACCCTAAACCCATGAGCTTGGAGAAGACGACCAACTACTCAACACCCAGGTGGCGAGAGATAAATAACAATTACAAAAATTTATTATTTATCATAGAATTATTAATCGAACTTGAATTCTATTTTTTAGAGTAAATATTCGGTATCTGTAATCAATCATTGTCCTTCTCTATTTGAAAATAATTTTTCTAATGATATTTATATTCACAAAATTTAAATTCAAAATCACTTAAATTTTTATTTAGTAACCTGTATTCTACTTTGATCTAGAGTGTCTAGGTCTAAATTCAAAGTCCATTAAAATTTGTGTCTAACCTCGAAAGACAAATATTTTTTTTGGTAGAGACAAAAGTAGAGTTTAGATCTAAATCTTTCATTTTCAGGATGGCGTACGGTGATTTTGGATTGCTCCCTTCACATTGAATTCCCAACAGTACACGACACTATATATTCGCCACATATAATTTTGTCCACTTGGATAATTGATATATGGACAGGTACCTGGTAAACTATCCACGAGTTCGTCACATTGTCGGTTTTTTTTAAATCAAAATCTACGTCGGTTTTTTTTAAATCAAAATCTACGGCATCTAAATAATCCAGATTTGATAATCATATCAAAATTCATCGCGTTGAAGTTTCGAGTGTCTTACTTTGAAATTTTTAGTTAAGTTAAATTCGGATGAAAATATGAGCGGAATTAAATTAGCACTCTATTGTGGGAGTATGGATGGAATTGATCAACAATATTGTAAATCTTCATGGTGATAAAATGCTCTTTTGGTAGGAATTTTGTCTTGTTAGGCTTATAGCGCGAGCGAGGTAATTTCTTTATTTTTGGGAAAATTTAACTTTATTCAATTTCTTGGGTTATTTTTCGCAGTGGTGTTGAAAATTATGACAATTCCGAAAATGGAGTTGTCAGTTAAAGTATTCTTTGTCTGTGGTTGGTTAGAAATCGCACAAAATATTGCGGTTTTGATTTGCAAAGAAACCGCATAAAATTGTGCGGTTTTGATTTGCAAAGAAACCGCACAAAATATTGCGGTTTTGATTTGCAAAGAAACCGCACAAAATTGTGCGGTTTTTGGCAAAAACGCACTTTTTTGTGCGGTTTCTTGCACAAGCTGAACATTTGGCTCCGGTTATCGGCTCGGCTCGTTGTCTACTTTTTTTTCTGATTATTTGAAAAAAAATTTAATTATCTCGATTATTTGTAATGTTTATCTTTATTTTCGATATTTGTAATAATCTTGAACCCTTCTATATATAAATTTTCTCTGTACCTCGAATAAAAATGCGTCTTTTTTAGCTAAAAATAGATGGAGTAGTATGGCATTTGATTCCTTCAGATGCTTAAAAGAAAATTATATGTCCATCACATGCTCGCGAATACGTACAAGAAACATGGACAATTACGTTCATATCTTGTAATGACAATTACGGCCTCTAAATTTGAGCTGACTAATAATTTGTAGATATGAAATTAATATTTATATGATATAGTTAGGTGGGGTCAATCTCACCACATCAATAATCCCTTCGACATTACCAGGGAAGAAAGTGAGTATCCCTTTCCCATAAAACACAAGGCCATAATTAGAATGTCGCATAAAAACAGATGGCCAAAAAATGCAACAAATCGTGCGTTTCACATTAAAAACTTAAAACGCAAAAAAAGATGCATTTTTATTCGAGGTACAGAGAAAATGTATATACGGAAGGGTTCAAGATTATTACAAATACCGAAAATATAGATAAACATTACAAATAATCGAGATAATTACAAGTTTTTTCAAATAATCAGAAAAAAAAGTAGACAACGAGCCGAGCCGATAACCGGAGCCAAATGTTCAGCTTGTGCAAGAAACCGCACAAAAAAGTGCGTTTTTGCCAAAAACCGCACAATTTTGTGCGGTTTCTTTGCAAATCAAAACCACAATATTTTGTGCTGTTTCTTTGCAAATCAAAACCGCACAATTTTGTGCGATTTCTTTGCAAATCAAAACCACAATATTTTGTGCGGTTTCTAACCAACCCCAGACAAGGAATACTTTAACTGACAACTCCATTTTCGGAATTGTCATAATTTTCAACACCAATGCGGAAAATAACCCCAATTTCTTTAGGTTAATTTGGTGTTGTCAGCTTATGGATTGATTAGTTCCCTCTTGTTTGATGGAAATTGAAGGATTGATTATTACCCTACTCAATGTTGTTTGCATTTTTTTGTTAATACCGCTAGATACGGGTATGGATTCGGTACGGAATGTCACTATTCTGAACCGTTCGGAATGAAGACACGCGGAAATTTTTTTGCGAACGCGCTGAAATACGGGGACCAAAATGAAAAAATCCACGCGCAAACACAGGCCAGATACAAATGCCATTATCACATAACTGCGCATGCTAGTATCACATAACTGCGCATGCCAGTGGGACCTTTTTGCAAAATATGCTAAAATATGGGGGACCAATATGAAAAAAATCACGCGCGCCGTTATCATAAACGGGACTTGCCGCTGTCACAAATACACATGTCATTATCACATAACTCTGCTTGTCATTATCACATAATTGCGCTTGCCATTATCACATATCTGAAGTATTATATGGCTATATACCAGCAGAACTTCCAGGGCTACATGTGGAGCAAAGTGCAGTTACATCAGTTGATGCATTTTTAGCAAAAAGAGCAGAAATGTTGAAGGTCATTGCAGAGAATCTCAAGAAGGCTCAGCAACGCATGAAAGTGCAGGCTGACAAGAGGAGGATTGAACGCGAGTTTGTGGTAGGCGACTGGGTGTATTTGAAACTTCAACCGTATCGACAAACATCCGTAGCAGTAAGGAGGAGCTTGAAGTTAGCTGTTAAATTTTACGGACCCTCTGAAGTGGTTCAGAAGTTGGGAGCTGTTTCTTATAGGTTGAAGTTGCCTGCAGGAAGTAGAGTTCATCCAGTTTTACACGTCTCTCTATTGAAGAAGGCTCTTCCTGCAGGTACTGATACACTTCCTACTTTGCCATTGTTGGATTTGGAAGGCAAAGTTCAAGTCCAACCTCGTGCTATTTTGGCAAGTCGGTGTTGAAGAGAGGAGAAGTGTAGTGGATCAGGTCCTGGTTGTATGGCAGAATTTAATAGAGGACGAGGCTACTTGGGAAGATTTCGTGAACTTGCGTTCTCGCTTCCCTGATTCGAACATATTTTTAGCTCGACCTTGAGGACAAGGTTGTTTGAACGGAGGGTTGTTATGTGCGGGAATGGTTTATTGTTAGGTTGGTTACAACCGTTAATTGGCGGGATGGGCTTAGATCCAATAAGTGGCGGCCCAAGGACTTAATTGTAGGGTTTAGTTAGTTCTTGTATGCATAGGAAAGAAAGACTCAGGAGGATACTATAGAAAATAATGAGCAAGAGATGGCTTCAGTTTTTGAGTGATTTTATGTAGCCACCAAGTGGTCATGTTGAATAAATATTTGAAACAGATTTCTGTAGAATGACGAGATTGATGGCGTTGTTTTGCAGGGGGGGTTTGGAGATCCTGTGTCCTTATTGCAAGTCTGGCACACGACTATATGGCTACAACAAAAAAGGCAAGGCGCGCCATAAATGCAATTTCTGTCGCAGAACGAATACCGAGGGCGTCAAGGCCCGCCTCATTGCCACCGCCGACCTAAGGCGCTCCGCCAGGCTCGTGAGTTCTGGCGGCGCGGCGCCGAAGGTCGGCCGTAAGAAGAGGGGGATGACAAGAGGGGGTTCTTCTCAAGCTATTATTGCGTCTTTTCAAGAAAATCTTGCAAAGGCTTAGGAAGAATCTGAAGTTGCAAAGGACGAAATCTCAAGTTTGGAGGTTCAATGCAACTTGTTACAGCAGCAGTTAATCTCATCCGAGGTAAATCCGAACGTATGCTTGTTGCCCATTGCTCATCTATGTCGTTCTACTCTGTTTTGCAGTCTTCTCGAGCCGAACTGGAGAATAAAAATGAGGCTTTACGCACTCAGGTTCAAGAATCTGAAGCTGCAAAGGACGAAACCTCAAGTTTGGAGGTTCAATGCAACTTGTTACAGCAGCAGTTAATCTCATCCGAGGTAAATCCCAACGTCTTATCTGGCTGCTTGCTGCCCATTGCTCATCTATGTCGTTCTACTCTGTTTTCCAGTCTTATCGAGCTGAACTGGAGAATCAAAATGAGGCTTTACGCACTCAGGTTCAAGAATCTGAAGCTGCAAAGGACGAAATCTCAAGTTTGGAGGTTCAATGCAACTTGTTACAGCAGCAGTTAATCTCATCCGAGGTAAATCCCAACGTCTTATCTGGCTGCTTGCTGCCCATTGCTCATCTATGTCGTTCTACTCTGTTTTCCAGTCTTATCGAGCTGAACTGGAGAATCAAAATGAGGCTTTACGCACCCAGGTTCAAGAATCTGAAGCTGCAAAGGACGAAATCTGCTAATCTGAACCTCCAAACTTGAGATTTCGTCCTTTGCAGCTTCAGATTCTTGAACCTGGGTACGTAAGGCCTCATTTTGATTCTCCAGTTCAGCTCGATAAGACTGGAAAACAGAGTAGAACGACATAGATGAGTAATGGGCAGCAAGCAGCCAGATAAGACGTTGGGATTTACCTCGGATGAGATTAACTACTGCTGCAACAAGTTGCATTGAACCTCCAAACTTGAGATTTCGTCTTTTGCAGCTTCAGATTCTTGAACCTGAGTGCGTAAAGCCTCATTTTGATTCTCCAGTTCAGCTCGATAAGACTGGAAAACAGAGTAGAACGACAAAGATGAGCAATGGGCAGCAAGCAGCCAGATAAGACGTTGGGATTTATCTCGGATGAGATTAACTGCTGCTGTAACAAGTTGCATTGAACTTCCAAACTTGAGATTTTGTCCTTTGCAGCTTCAGATTCTTGAACCTAAGTGTGTAAAGCCTCATTTTGATTCTCCAGTTCGGCTCGAGAAGACTGCAAAACAGAGTAGAACGACGTAGATGAGCAATGGGCAGCAAGCATACGTTGGGATTTACCTCGGATGAGATTAACTGCTGATGTAACAAATTGCATTGAACCTCCAAACTTGAGATTCTGTCATTTGCAACTTCAAATTCTTGCTGAGCCTTTGCAAGATTTTCTTGAAAAGACGCAATAATAGCTTGAGAAGAACCCCCTCTTCTCATCCCCCTCTTCTTACGGCCAACCTTCGGCGCCGCGCCGCAAGAACTCACGAGCCTGGCGGAGCGCCTGAGGTCGGCGGTGGCAATGAGGCGAGCCTTGACGCCCTCGGTATTCGTTCTACGACAGAAATTGCATTTACGGCGTGCCTTGCCTTTTTTGTTGTAGCCATATCGTCGTGTGCCCGACTTGCAATAAGGACACAGGATCTCCAAACCCCCCTGCAAAACAACGCCATCAATCTCGTCATTCTACAGAAATCTGTTTCAAATATTTATTCAACATGACCACTTGGTGGCTAAATAAAATCACTCAAAAACTGAAGCCATCTCTTGCTCATTATTGTCGATAGTTTCCTCCTGAGTCTTTCTTTCCTATGCATACAAGAACTAACTAAGCCCTACAATTAAGTCCTTGGGCCGCCACTTACTGGATCTAAGCCCATCCCGCCAATTAACGGTTGTAATCAACCTAACAATAAACCATTCCCGCACATAACAACCCCTCCGTTCAAACAACCTTGTCCTCAAGGTCGAGCTGAAAATATGTTCGAATCAGGGAAGCGAGAACGCAAGTCCACGAGATCTTCCCAAGTAGCCTCGTCCTCTATTTAATTCTGCCATACAACTAGGACCTGCTCCACTACACTTCTCCTCTCTTCAACACCGACTTGCCAAAATAGCACGAGGTTGGACTTGAATTTTGCCTTCCAAATCCAACAATGGCAAAGTAGGAAGTGTATCAGTCCTGCAGGATTCTTCAATAGAGAGACGTGTAAAACTGGATGAACTCTACTTCCTGCAGGCAACTTCAACCTATAAGAAACAGCTCCCAACTTCTGAACCACTTCAGAGGGTCCGTAAAATTTAACAGCTAACTTCAAGCTCCTCCTTACTGCTACGGATGTTTGTCGATACAGTTGAAGTTTCAAATACACCCAGTCACCTATCACAAACTCGCGTTCAGTCCTCCTCTTGTCAGCCTGCACTTTCATGCGTTGCTAAGCCTTCTTGAGATTCTCTGCAATGACCTTCAACATTTCTGCTCTTTCTGCTAAAAATGCATCAACTAATGCAACTGCACTTTGCTCCACATGTAGCCCTGGAAGTTCTGCTGGTATATAGCCATATAATACTTCAGATGGGGACTTCTTCAACGACTGATGATAGTTAGTATTGTACCATAGTTCAGCTAGACTAATCCACTTGCTCCATTCCTTTGGTTTTTCGTGGCAGAAACAACGAAGATATGTCTCCAAACATTGATTCACGCGTTCTATCTGCCCATTTGCTTGAGGATGATATGCAATAGTTAGATTGACAGTAGTTCCAAATAAACGGAAGAGCTCGTTCCAAACTCTGCTTGTAAACACCCTGTCCCGATCACAAACCATGCTTCTTAGCACTCCACGGAGTCTACAGACCTCATTAAGTAAAATCTTGGCCACCTGTAGTGCTGTAAAAGGATGAGACAGCGCTAAAAAGAGTGCAAATTTACTGAATCTGTCAACTACTACTAGTATAATGTCCTTTTGGTTAGAAACTGGAAGTCCCTCAACAAAATCGAGTGAGATGTCCTGCCACAAACCTTCTGGGATTGACAGCGGTTGCAAAAGACCAGGATAAGATACCCTCTCACTTTTGCATTGCTGGCAAATCTCACATTGGCCAATCACCTCTAGTACATCCTTCTTCATTTGAGGCCCAATGAATAACCTCTTGATTTTATGATAACTGCCAATGATTCCCGAATGCCCTCCAACCACTGACCTGTGTAATTCATCAATCAGTTGCTTCCTCATGCCTCCATTAGTACCCACATAGATTCTACCCTTGTACTTGATGACTTCTCCCTGCAAAGTATAATGTGGTTCTGCTCCAGAATCTATCAATAGTGCAGCTTGTAATTCTGCAGCTCCGTCATCCCCAATATAGGTGTTAACAATCTCTGCAATCCATTGTGGTTGGACTACTGTCATAGCCAAAGCTTCAACACTCACCGATTCTCCATCTTCTTGGTCATGACGTCGCCTAGAAAGAGCGTTCGTAACCACGTTTTCTTTCCCCAGCAGCTTGGAAACTGCTTTTTTCTGCAGAGAAGTGTGTCCCTTCAAGGTATGGTCTCCACTTATCAACCGCTGCCAAAACAGCCAGCAGCTCTTTTTCGTCGATGGATCTTCACGCGTTGCGAGGACCGAATGCTTCACTGAGGAAGGTAAGAGGTCTACCCTCTTGCATCAACACCACGGCTATACCATGCTGACTTGCATCCATCTCCACCACAAATGGCTTAGTAAAATCAGGTAGAGCCAATACTGGAGCTTCAGTCATAGCTTTTTTCAATGTCTGAAATGCTTCCTCCGCATTTTCATTCCAAAAAAACCCATTCTTCTTCAGCAAATTGTAAGCCTTCTCAATTCCAGTATGCTAGGTTGAATGAATCCAGAATCCATCAAAGTCTTGACTTGCTTCTCAATTTCAGACTTCTGATAATAAGAATACTTGTGGGGTCTCATATTCACGGGCTTGACATCAGGAATCAAAGGAATTTCATGATCAAATGCCCTTTGTAGAGGTAAAACATGTGGTTCTGCAAATATATCTTCGAATTCTTGCAGTATCAATTGCAGGGAAGCTCTAAACTCTGGTTCATCAGTACCAATCGCATCTACATACTGCTGGTTTGGAGCAAACTCATCAGTTGTGACCCAGAGTACCTCTTCAACTGTATCTTGCTGTGTTTTTGTCATAGCAGCCTGCAACTAATTACACTCCATTACTGCTAACTGGCCAATTTGTACAGCTCGAGCAGGCTTCTCTTGCTACAATTGTTGCAACTCATCCCCTGACATGCCCTTCAGTATGGTGGATCTTCCATCCTTTTTAAGCACAGCATGCATTTTCCAAAAATCAAATTCCACTGAAGTTCCAGGCTTGTTACCCTTCATCCAATTCGTCCCTAATACCAAGTCATAGCCTCCTAACTTGAGTATCTTGAGATTACTCTTCAATGGTTGTCCTCCGATTTCCCAAGCAAAATTTTTACATTGCTCATCACTCAACATCTTCTCCCCATTCGCAATGGTGACCTCTACTAGAGAAATCGCTTCAGAAGACAAAGATAATGCCTGCACCACCATCTTATCCACGAAGCTGGAAGTGCTTCCTGAATCCAATAAAACCAGCAAGAGCGTCCCTTGACTTGTTCCTTTGATCTTACAGATGGAACTCAGTGTTTCAGCAAAGGGATTCAATGACAATCTTGGACATCTGTTAAACAATTTCTTAAGGAAAGAGTACGTTTCCCTTTCCCCAAAACAAACAATTCTGACTGCTGCTTAGTAAATTGACAAAAATGCTATGAAAGGATGCATTTACCTGAGGGGCATCCCCAGGAGATCGAGGCACGTCACTTGTATAGCCTTCCGTCGGATCAACACCGTTGTCATCATCAACATTCCTAGGGCCTTCTTGATCATCCTGTTAATTTAAAAAGGCTCAAGTATCAATGATCCACAAACTCATTTGATAAACAAAGACCAAACCATCAAACTATATATGCAACGGAAACTCAGAGCATCTGTTACTCGTATTTCCTCTGGACCAACCTTCATCCTCCTCTCGCCCTTCTTAAGCCTCCTCTTCTTCTTGCTCGGGTTCTTCTTCTTCTTCCATTCATCCTCCCTTTCAAACTCCCAGCCATCCCCCCCATCGTCCTCCTCCATCTCAGAGGACCCCACGTCGCCCCCGTCCAATTGCACATTGTCGAAGTCCATCGACCCCTCGCGAGTCTCGTTCAACGCCGCCAGCCAGTCGGCCGCCTTGTTCCCCGCCTCGATCAGCGACTGCGACGACTTCGGGGAGAGGAACAGCCGCAATCTCGAATGACCGGTCGTCGGGTCAAAGAGCCGGTCGTACTCGTCGATCATGATGCCAAGATCGCCGTCGGTGGCGATGGTTATAGGAGAGTCCACTTCTGGGATCCAGTACCTGAGAGTGGCAGGGCAGCCGCCGAGGAGGGTGGAGGAGAGGCGGGCGGTGAGGGAGGAGGCGGTTAAGGCGGTGCGGTCCACTACGACCAAGTGGTTCTCGCCGCCGGCGTAGTAGAGGGAATTGTCGTGGGGCCGGGGGAGTATTCTCCCGCCGTAGGAGCACGTCAGGAGGAGCGTCTGGGGCGGCGCATCGGTGGCGGGGGCGCGTCGGGATGGGGAGCAGGCCGGCGGGGGATCCATTGGAGAGAGAATTTAGGGTTTTTTTTTCCTCTTTAGTTCAGGGGTGAAGAGGAGAGAGAATTTGGGAGGTTGATGGTCTTTTTTTCTCCACTGGATGAAGCTTAACTATTTCTCTCTCGTTTTCCAGCTGTCATTTTGCGATTAACTATTTTTTTACACTTATTATCCCGTTATTGGATCGACTAATCCAAATTTGATTCGGATAAAAATTTTGAAAGATATCAGAACAACTTTCTTACTAATTAATCTATGTACTTGTTATTTTGTAGTTAACTATTTTTCGAGCATTTGTGGGATCATATTTAGGAGAATATTATCTTTGATATTTGTAAAGTTTAAATCTTAATTTTTTTTTAATGAATCAAGTTCATCATCACTTGCTATTACCTTACTTGAACAACAAATATACTAATCTAGGTACATGTTGTTACATATCTAGCGGTATTAACAAAAAAATGCAAACAACATTGAGTAGGGTAATAAATGCAACAAAATCTAAGTAAGATCTAGAGTTAACAGTTTACTCCACACTTAAGACTATGGTGTACCGTTAGTTAGGAGTGAGCCAAAAACCGATCTAAACCGCAAACCGAACCAAACCGCACTTTGTAAACCGAGAAAAAACCAAACCGCATAGCTGAAGCGGTTCGGCGGTGTGGTTTCGGTGTGAAACCGCATATTGCGGTTCGGTTGCGGTTTATTTTTCGTACCGCACCGCAACACCGCAAACCGAATATTATATAAAACGACGTCGTTTATATATATATATATATATATATATATATATATATATATATATATATATATATATATATACATACATACATACGACGTCGTTTTTTTCCAGTTAAATCCCCTTCCTAACCATTTCTCTCTCCCCGTCTATTTTTTTTTCCTTTCCCTCTCTCGCCTGTCGCCTCTTCCCTCTCTTAGCCTCTTGCTTGGGATCTTTTCTAGTTAAGTTTGGGACTTGGAGGTCTTTGTGATTGTGTTTTTGATGCTTTGCTCGGATTAAGATTGAGAGTATGGTAGAATTATGTAAGAGATTCAAGTGATGTTGAGATTACTGATCCGATATTGTTTTATTTATTACAGGCAAGTGATGACGTTGCTGGTTTGAAGCCGAAGATGATGATTAAAGAAGCTGCTTAGAAGAACTTGTTGAACTTGCACTTTGTTGTGAACTTGCACTATTCTTGTTAAATTTTGTGGGCTGAATTGGAGTTGAATTTGCAGGGGATAGTTGTTGAAAACTTGCTGGGAACTTTGGTTGAACATGTGTTGGATTTGTTGAACAATTTCGTGGGTTTGCTGTTGATTAAATCAGGTTGAATGCCTACTGATCAATTAAATTTTGTTCGCTGAATTTTTAATAGTTGCCGGAATTTTTGATCAAAAAAATAATTTTTCTCAAATTGGGCCTACTGAAACGGGCCAAGTCAAATTGGCCCAAATATTGCGGAAAAAACCGCACCGAACCGCACCGCACATAAACCGCACCACACCGAAAACTGCGGTTTCATCCCAAACCGCAAACCGCACGGTGTGAATTATACGAAATTAAAAAGTGCGGTGCGGTGTCAAATTTCACACCGACACCGCAAGACTGCACCGAACTCACTCCTATCGTTAGTTCTTTCAGATATATTTATTTTGATGGAAAGCTTTTTTAAAAATAATTTTTTTACATTCACAGGATCGGTGTGATTTACATAAAAAAACTGTTTATCCGTGCTTGTGGGATTGATTGTTAATTTAAGCCAAAATTCGCTCCTAACTTAGAAACGGCGTCATTTTACTGCTGAATTGGCACGCTACGTCGGATTTTTTATCCAGTTGGCAAGCTTAGTTGTCACGAAAAAAATATCAATTTCAATCCCTCTTTGTTTATATTTTTCAAAAGGAACCTCATTCTTCTTCTTCCTTTTTCACCTCTCTTCTTCCATATGCTAAATTCCTTCAATTTCCATCAAACAAGAAGGGAACTAATCAATCCATAAACTGACAACACCAAATTCACCTAAAGAAATTGAATAAAGTTAATTTTTCCCAAAAATAAAGAAATTACCTCGCTCGCGATATAAGCCTAACAAGACAAAATTCCTACCAAAAGAGCATTTTATCACCATGAAGATTTACAATATTGTTGATCAATTCCATCCATATTCCCACAATAGAGTGCTAATTTAATTCCGCTCATATTTTCATCCGAATTTAACTTAACTAAAAATTTCAAAGTAAAACACTCGAAACTTCAACGCGATGAATTTTGATATGATTATCAAATCTGGATTATTTAGATGCCGTAGATTTTGATTTAAAAAAAACCGCCGTAGATTTTGATTTAAAAAAAACCGACAATGTGACGAACTCGTGGATAGTTTACCAGGTACCTGTCCATATATCAATTATCCAAGTGGACAAAATTATATGTGGCGAATATATAGTGTCGTGTACTGTTGGGAATTCAATGTGAAGGGAGCAATCCAAAATCACCGTACGCCATCCTGAAAATGAAAGATTTAGATCTAAACTCTACTTTTGTCTCTACCAAAAAAAATATTTTTGTCTTTCGAGGTTAGATACAAATTTTAATGGATTTTGAATGTAGACCTAGACACTCTAGATCAAAGTAGAATACAGGTTACTAAATAAAAATTTAAGTGATTTTGAATTTAAATTTTATGAATATAAATATTATTAGAAAAATTATTTTCAAATAGAGAAGGACAATGATTGATTACAGATACCGAATATTTACTCTAAAAAATAGAATTCAAGTTCGATTGATAATTCTATGATAAATAATAAATTTTTGTAATTGTTATTTATCTCTCGCCACCTGGGTGTTGAGTAGTTGGTCGTCTTCTCCAAGCTCATGGGTTTAGGGTTTTCCTGACCTTGGACACAGTTAAATCGTGTTACTTTTTACGAGTTTGGAATAACCGAGAACTTCTCCGACATATTATCATTTATGATGTCCAAGAATGACTAGGTGATTAGGACTTTATTATGTATATTCACTCGAGTGATTAGGGGATCTTTAGTGATTTTGTATATAATTACTATGGAGTTCAATACTACAGTTACTTGAAAAAAAGGGGATATCCCAAAATAGCAAATGCCTTCGAAGCTAGTGAATCAGTGAGTCTTTATGAAGCCGGTTGATGAACCAAAATTTATGGTACGTCGCCCGTCCGAAAGAAGCCAGAGTGAGAGGGGGGAGAGAGAGACTAATTTTCTTTATCATCTTTCTGATTTTCTAATTTTAATTTTATAAAAGATTTTGATGTATTTTGTCAAAAAATTGTGTAAGATTTAAGTGTTTACCGCGGAATTTTTTGTCACTTGGTTAATCAATTTTTAACTAGAAAATAATAGTGTGCAAACAGGCAAACTATGTAGTACTAAATTGTATGACAATGAAATTGTTATAGTTTAAATAAAATATTTTGAGTTCGAGTCATTTAGAATAATTGTTAAATAATTATTTGATGAATTTGTCATCATTGAAAAATTATACCCAGTTCAAACTAGAATTAATTTAGTCACTTTAGTAGGTACCCTGATAAAACCCGATTTAAAAAAAGCGTAGTTCTAAAATGGGTTTTGACCAAAATAAAAAGAAAAAATTACGCTCAGATTCCTGTAGTTTGGCGTCCCTCCCTCTGGGGTTCCTACATTTCCAAAATCGTTCCTGACGTCTCCGAAGTTTGGTTTTATCAACTCTCGGGTCCCTGACAGCTCTTTTTTTATTTTTGGTCATAAAAATGACCAAAATACCCTTAAACAAAAATTAAAAAAATTACCTTCTTCAACATTTTGCCAAAAACACCAACAACCAAAAACTAACCCAAAAATAAGATCAAATTAACCAAAATAAAAAACACAACCAAGAATATCAAGAACAAAAAATAATTAAACGATTCAACCCAGAACCCATGTTCTCCGGGGGCAGAGGCGTCAGTCATAGGCTCGCCGGGGTTCTTGGTCAAAAACCTCTAAAACACAAAAATTGCCAACTTTGATCTAATAACCAAATAGGGGAGAAACATTAAGGGGATCGAAAACATAATCGGGTCACGGCGTCGATCTCGGTGTCTCGACGACCTCGGTGTCTCGACGAGAAAGGGGACGAAGAGGGATTGGATTGGGTGACGGTCTCGGTGTCTCGGCAGCCTCAGTGTCACGGCATCGGTCTCAACGGCTTCGGTGTCTCGACGAGAAAGGGGACGAAGAGGGATTGGATTGGGCATCGGTCTCGGTGGCATCGGTCTCGACAGTCTCGGTGTCTCGATGAGAAAGGGGACGAAGAGGGATTGGATTGGGCGTCGGTCTTGGTGTCTCGACGGCCTTGGTGTCTCGACGGCCTCGGTGTCACGGCGTCGGTCTTGGTGTCTCGACAGCCTCGGTGTCGATCTTAGTGTCTCGATAGCCTCGGCCTCGGTATCTCAATGAAAAAGGTTGTGTTCTTGATGGGTTCTGGGTTCAATCGTTTAATTATTTTTTTGTTCTTGATGTTCTTGGTTGTGTTCTTGATTTTAGTTAATTTGATCTTATTTTTGGATTAGTTTTTGGTTGTTGGTGTTTTTGGCCAAATGTTGAAGAAGGTAATTTTTTTTATTTTTGTTTAAGGGTATTTTGGTCATTTCCATGACCAAAAATGAAAAAAAAAAGAGCCGTCAGGGACCCGAGAGTTGATAAAACCAAACTTCGGGGATGTCATGAACAATTTTGGAAATACAAGGACCCGAGAGGGAGGGATGCCAAACTACAGGGACCTGAGCATAATTTTCCTAAATAAAAATGCTACACAATTCACATATCATCATTCATCTCTAAAAGTCGTATTCAATTGTTATCTTAAATAATTTATAGAGAAAAAGTATCATGCAATTGTAGATGGCCTTTTTCCGTTTATCTGATACGTTGGGTGTCCATAAACAAAAGAAAGAGGAGGTTTTCCTCAACAACAAAAAAACAAAAGAGGAGGAAATGCGTTGCATGATATGTCCTGGGCTATGCAATGAATCAATAAATCCCTCCAAAGAACATGTGTCGGTGGATTTTATTAATCCCGTTTTTTCCCAACCCCGCTATGTAAAAATTTTCACCCAATTTTGTATTTTTATCATTTGGGTAGCTAATTTATTATTACTACCGCAACTAAGAAATACCCTCGTATTTTTTAATCGTCTACTTGTTTAACTTCATTATGTATAAAGAATTTTTTATTTTAGGCTGTCATAAATCAGATTGAAGAGGGTTTTCCAAGATCAATTGGTAGTTCACTTTGAATAATTCGGATTATCCGTATCCGTATCTAAAAAAATTTCAAATTTTGAATAATTAACTATTCGGATTCGTATTCAAATAGTAAAATAGCCAATACTGATAATGAAAAATTCAGATAATCCGAATATTCACCCCTAATCACCAAACTATTAACTGTCACCAAAAGACTCACTAAAAAGCTAGACATGTGTACTATTTTGTATGAGGAATAATGCATTATTTTACTCAAAACAATAAAAAAGGGGGCCGGCGAATGATTCGATGATTAATGGGTATAAGAGGTGGGTGTTCAATTGTACGTGTACAAATATAAAAAAATATTGGTACCAACAATCCCATAGCAAAATTGTTTTAGGTTAACTAACAACTGTCGAGTTTGAATTTTGAGAATTAACATTATTAATATTTATTAAAAAAAATTGTGTCACTACTAAAATGTTTACATAAATCTAAATTAATTGAGACAAGTGAGTGTTCGAATATTCGCGGAGTATAAAAAAATGAAAAATCATTCTGAGGACTCTAGTGTTTGATAAAATAGACGTCTTGGACAATTTAGTTTGCCTTTTGATTTTTTTTGCCCTTATTTTGATTTTTATTATACTCCGAGATTTCTGATTGACGTCATCAAATATTTTTTTCATGGAAATAACTTTTCTACCCTAAGTATACTTAAGTATCCTGTAGTTTAGCTCTTTCCAAGATAAGGCCATGTGATTTTTTCCATCAAAAATCAGTCCCTGTGGTTTATTTTTTCGGACAGTCCCGGTAAATGCCAGGCCACATGTCTGTCCACGTGGGTGCCACGTCCGCCAAAACGATGTTGTTTATTGTCTTACGTGGACATTTTTATTTGTTGCTGATTGCTGACGTGGCATTCGTCAAGTTACCACATTAGTCCCAAATTCGAAATAAAAAACTTCTTTAAAAATCTCATACATGTGGCCGGGCATCTATCGGGGTTGCCCGAGACTCGGAAATGTCCGAGAAAACAAACCACAAGGACTGATTTTGGACGGAAAAAACTACATGGCCTTATCTTGGAAAATGCTAAATTACAAAGTACTTAAGTGTACTTTTCCCTTTGAAATTTTTATATAATTATGAGGAGGAGTTCATGGTACGTTTATTATGCTCACACTGAAGAATAAATAACGACGTACAAACTTAGTTCCGGTGTGGTTAAGACATGTTGGAGGATCGTATAATTGAATCGTATACCAAGATTTAACAAATTTACAAGTTTCGTTTCTTTTGAAAGAAAATGGACTCTTTTATTCATGTAAAAATAATCTAGGCAGTAACATGTCGGCTAGACATATGTACCCCTATGTCAATTTCTACTAACAAGTGCAAATATCACAGAATCACCTGGCGCGTAGTTTTAAAATTATCCTTAACCAATTGTCTTAAACTAAAATTACCCCTACTATAATGTTTGAATTTGAATTATTGACTGAGTAGTTACAGAGTAGTTTGGATCGACAAAAAGAAAATTTTAAATCAAATTTGAAAGAAAAATATATTTACTTTAAATATAAAAAATAATAAAATCTAATTATTGAACATACAAAATCTTTTATGTATATATTGGTCCTGTAATTTTTTTCGTAAATGTCAATCTTCTTCTTTATTACTTTTTAACATTTATTTCCAACTGGACAAGCCAAGGATGATCTATTCTCAAGCCCACATACATACTAGCATCATAGTCCCGACAATAAATTTTTTTGTCGAGCTGGTGGCTTTACATAAATGATTGTACATGTGTGACAAACACGCACTACCCCAGCTGTAAGTATCAATTGCATCTACATTCTCGAGAAGTGGCAACCAGTATGTGTTGTCGCATCACTGGACTATGGAAAAAGTATGCATCTGATAAGTCGCAATATGTTCGCTCGAACATATCGTTTCACGACCTTATCTCCAGCATCAATCGCGATAGTAGCAAGGTCAAAATGGTCCTCGAACTATTTAAGGGAAATTTGGTTGTCCACACCATTCCTGGGGTATCCGCCGGGTAAATGCCAAACAGGCGTACGCACAACTCGTGCCACTGGGGAGGTGTCAGCAGCCCTGTTACTGGGTGTCCATCAATAGGAAGCCCGAACAAAACAGCAATGTCCTGGAGAGTAACGGTCATCTCACCCACTGGCATATGGAACGTGTGTGTCTCGGGCCGCCACCGCTCCACCAAGGCTGTAAGAAATACCGTTTCGAGAATGACCCAGCCAATACACTACACATCTCAGAAATTTGCCTCCTTCTTATAGGATATAAAGGCCTCATTCTGCACCAGAGACACCTTCCATCTCCGTCGGTGGAACTTCAACAAATTATCTAGACTATCGTTAATCCCTTCACGAACCTCACGGTTTCACACCTCCTGTGAACGGTGCACATCCTGGTACACTAATACCATCGAATCTAAGGGTCCTCCATCCCCTAGAAGATGCCGGTATGGCTGTGCATCCATATCTAAACAACACAATAAACATACAATTGCACTTGCCTACATATTAACAAAATTATCAAAACCAATAATATTAAGCATTTAACAACTAGCACATTAATTCAAATATCGTTATCAATTAATATAACATTGATGATTTTGTCGAGTTATATTTTTTAATAATTCGTACTTAATTAATTATCACTTTAATATCATAAAAAATACAAATATTGTAATCAACCTAATCTAAGTAATACCAATATCAACAACCAAGATTTTTAAATATGCGAACAGACCGGTAGACAGACTGGTCGGACCGTGATTTGGTCGAATTAGTTAGACCATGTTTCGATCGAACCTGTCTGACCATAATTTGGTCGAACTGTGCTTTGGTCGAACCGGTCGAACTGTACTTTGGTCGGACTGGTCGAACATTGATTCGGTTAAAATTAATCAATTAACCAACATCAACAATTAACCAATTAACCAACATCAACAATTAACCAATTAACTAACATCAATAATTAATCAATTAACTAAGACAATTAACCAATCCAATTATCAATTAACAAATTTACCTAATTAACCGACAATGATCAGCGAGGGGCAAGTGGCAACCAGCGAGCGATCGGAGGCGACAGAACAGAGGCGAGCGAGCGAACAAGTGAACGAGTGGAGGCGAGGCGAGTGAGCGAACGAGGGGAGGCGAGGCGATAGCGAGCGAGCGAGCGAATGAGGCGAGGCAACAGAGGCGAGGCGAGGCGAGGCAGAGGCGAGCGAGAGAATGAGGTGATGGAGGCGATAGAGGGCGAAAGGGGATTTTGGTTGTGTGGCTAAAAAAAGTCAGATTCTGGTCTTTATAGTCCTTATCGACCAAAATCTGATATTTTAGGTTTGATTTTTGACCAAGATTCGACTTTTTCAGTCAGAATTACCAAGATCTGACTTTTTTAGTCTGATGTTGAATTCGACTAAAAAAGTTAGATCTTGGTCAATCAGACTAAAAAAGTCAGATCTTGGTCCAAGATCCGACAAAAAAAGCGTCAGTCCCACGTGGACACAGAATCCACAATACCTGAAATGCGAACACTTTTTTCACAATATCTAGTGAATAGTAATACCATTTAGACATTTTATCCCTCCTCTCCTCTTCCCCCCTCATGTTTATATCTAGGATAAATTACCCTCTAGGCCCTGGTGTTTGGTCATCCTCCCCCTTGGGTCCCTGCATTTTTAAAAATAATTTTACCATCTCCTGTCTTTAGTTTTAGAAACTTTCGGGTCCCTGGTGCCGGAATATACAATTTTCTCCGGGATCGCCCAAGAATATGGAATATTCTGGCACCAGGGATCCGAGAGTTTCTAAAACTAAAGACGGGAGACGGTAAAATTATTTTAGAAAATGCAGGAACCCGAGGGGGAGGAAGAGAGGAAGAGAAGGAGAGAAGGGAGAGATATTCATTTCACTTCACTTCCTTCTAATTCCATTCCTCTGTTCAAAAATAAACACAGACAAGGTGTAGAAAGATAAAGGTAGAATTTTGACATATCTATGTCTACCCAATTGCAAGTATTGTGTACCAGCTTTTGGTGTGGGTTGGGTTGTTCTCTAACTTGTGTCGGACAGACATTGGTTGTGCTATTTATTTTTAGGATTGGTTTTATCATGTGTTATAAGCTAATATCTATCTAAGACTTTATAAGATAAACCCATGGTTTTAAAAAAACACGGTCCGACCGGTTGGATTACGAAACGGACATAAGACCGGGTCGTTTTTAGGCTTTTGACCGGGGTCTATACTAACCGGACCAAATCCGGTCGGACCGGCCACTTTTGAGGTCCACCCTGACCGGTCGAACCCGGTTAGTACAAAAATGGGCGAAATTAACTTTTTTTGTGGTTTTCGAGGAAAAAAAATTGATTTGACAAGTTTATAAAGTAATAAATAAATAAATAAAGTAGATTTATAGAGTGGAGAGATAAAAAATTAAGTCTACTTTTTTTTGTATAAAAAATAAGTATATTTTAACCTACATATATATATTATTTAAAATATTTAAAAATAAAAATATATTTGGTCCGACCGGCCGATCCGAAAAATTGTAGGAATTCCGGGTCGTAGCTCCGGGCCGGGTTTTAAAACCATGGATAAACCAAGCCAGCCAGGTGCTTTGCTAAAAATAGGAGCTCTGTTTGTTTGTGCCATTCCCAAAGCTCAATCTTTTCTCTTTTGCTTTCTGGGTCATAACCATTGATTGCTGCTTAGTTGTCTTTCCCTGTGAGTTCTCTTCTTCCCTTCATTGCACATCTTTTTTGGGGAAATTCCTCAGTTAATTACCTAGCATTTTGTGTCTAGAAGGAAGTGAAAATTTCACCCTTTTTTCCTTTTCTGGGTGGGTGAGAATGCAAGAAGAACGGATGAAGCTGCAGAATTGTAGCCATCTGATTGCTAAAGATCGAAACTTTTTTTTTTCTTTCTGGAAATGATTAGAACAGCCAGCCAGCCAGCCACTTAATATTTTCCTTTCTTCCCCTTTTTCTCTTTGGGTTAATATATGTAAATCTTTTGACAAAGATTAAAAATATAAAAAAAAACCAGCAGCACTATCTTTTAGCCTTTTCTGTATTTTGTGGGAATTTTGGGGGGGGCCAATTGGTTGGGGATTGGCAATTGAATAGGCACTTTTGTGGGTCCCAGTCATGTGGGATAACTTGGGTTTTGTTTTGTTGTCCAATGTCGTTAAATGCATTTGGTCCTTTGACTTTTCCTGGTTAGCCTGCGAGTGTATTAGCCGCTTGATCTGTTGTTACCAGAAAAAAGGTCGAGGCGTTTGCTTTCCAACTATGATATTGTGTTGACATGACCGCTGCGACTTGCAGGTAGTTGTTTGGAGTTCCTAGTCATGAAGCAGAACAGAGGGAAAGAGAAACCGTCCTGATACAAGGAACAAAACAGTTCACTGGACGATAACATTAGTAGTGCGGGATTTTGTTCTATCCTATCTTGGAGGGAGGGATCTTCTGTCCAGAGAACAACCAGGTAGAGACCAATGATGTCGATAGGGTGGTCTCTCCTGCCAAGTCAAATATTCAGCGTTTCCTGAATGCAGTGCTGACTACACCCCCACCGTGCACGGATCCAAGGGTATTGGTTCTGTCCACTCGCTGTTTTGTACCGCTAACAAGCTCTTTGTTGTCCGATTCTAACGAGTGAGACAGTATTCCAATTTATTGCAGAGATGGAGGAAATACGGTCTTCACAGGCTGAACGCCATTGTCCACCACCCTCTGAAAGAAAGGAATGCTTGGTTCCTCCACCAATTAAATGGTGGTACAGGTATTAACATTTGCTAGTGATTTCTGTCCAGCTCTCAAAATGCTTGACTTTCTTCGGTTCAAGTATTCCGTCAGCAAGAGCGATATCTAGATCTTATTTCTAACACGCCACCTCATGGTTTCAGAAACTTTCCTTACGATTGGATCAACACGCAGAAATCTAATCAGAACTGGCTGAGAAAGGAGGGGGACCATTTCTTATTTTCTGGAGGCGGTACGATGTTTCCTCACGGAGTTGGTCACTATGTTGATCTGATGCAAGATCTGGTCCCAGAAATGAAAGATGGGACCGTACGCACTGCTATCGATACTGGATGTGGGGTGAGCGACCCTAATTCTCTCTCGTCTGAAAATAAAATGAAAAAAATGCTTTGTAGAATCTCATTTACTTGTCTGAAATAACATTGACTTGTGCTATTTATCCTTGAAAACGTATCTGTCTGCCTTTGCACTTGTTCTCTCGATCCACGTTTCTATGTCAACACTTGATCCAGTTTGGGAGCTATTGAGTTCATCAAGCGGTAAATTTTGCTCTGCAGGTTGCAAGCTGGGGAGGCGATCTATTGGAGCGTGGCATTCTCACTGTTTCGCTTGCACCGAGGGATAATCACGAGGCTCAGGTCCAGTTTGCATTGGAACGTGGAATTCCCGCAATATTAGGCATCATTTCCACCCAACGGCTTCCCTTCCCTTCCAGTGCATTTGATATGGCTCGTTGCTCGAGATGCCTTATCACATGGACAGAATTTGGTAAACTTTAACTTAGAAACTGATAATGTCTTCACCACTACAGCAGGTTATAGTTCTTTAAAACCCGATTTTTGTTTGGCAACGTTATGTGTGCCATGTTATAGTTCTTTAAAACCTGATTACTTGCCGGTTTCTGTCATCCCTCCAAACTCGACTTTATGCATACCATGTTATAGTTCTTTAAAATCGCATCTAGATAGTAGTCTTTCTGTTGACTTTTGTTATTTTCTATCCTCCCGCTGCCTCTGTATTTCATCTCTTACTCGGTGCTGATGTCAATAATCGATAAAATTTGCTTGCAGGCGGAATCTATCTCCTTGAGGTCAACCGTATACTACGGTCCCGGTGGGTTCTGGGTTCTCTCTGGCCCTCCTGTTAACTATGAGAACAGATGCGAGGTTGGAACACTACTATTGAAGATCAGAGATCCGACTACGAAAAGTTGTCAGAGCTACTAACATCAATGTGCTTCAGACTATATGCCAAAAAGGACGGCATAGCTGTGTGGCAGAAGACATCGGATGGTACTTGTTACACGAAGCTTGCCAATCCTGATGCTTACCCGCCAAAGTGTGATGACAGCTTGGAGCTAGATGCAGCATGGTACACGCCTCTTCGCCCTTGCGTTGTTGTTCCAAGTTCAAAACTGAGTAAATCAGATCTGGACTCCCTCCCCAAGTGGCCACAGCGCTTATGTTCTCCTCCTGAGCGCCTCTCAGATGTTAATGGGAGTGCCGGTTCTTTCAAGCATGACGAAAGCAAGTGGAAGGTTCGGGTGAAGCACTACAAGAAGTTGCTCCCAGCACTCAGCACCGATAAGATCAGAAACATCATGGATATGAATACACTATTCGTTGGCTTTGCTGCTGCTCTGGTTGATGCTCTGTGTGGGTCATGAACGTGGTCTCCTCCTATTCCACCAATACACTTGCCGTGGTTTACGATCGAGGCCTCATTGGGACATATCACGACTGGTAATACTGGCTTCCATTAAGAAGATCTATGATACTATTATCTGTCAATTTTGATTCATTTTTTACCTTCCATAGGTGCGAATCTTTCTCGACGTACCCTCGAACTTACGATCTCCTTCACCTGGATGGTCTTTTTACTGCAGAAAGCCAAAGGTAAACTCCAGGGCTTTATTTCCATCAACCGCTTTATCGTTTTCTCCTTTGTGCTTGGCTATCGCAAATTCGGTTCTGATTCTCCCATGCACCTCGCAGGTGCGACATGAAATACGTGTTATTGGAAATGGACCGCATCCTGCGACCAACCAGGTACGGAATCATCAGGGAGTCCAGCTACTATGCGGATGTCATTGCTTCCCTTGCCAAGGGGATGAGATGGTCCTGCCACAAGGAGGAAACCGAGTACGACAACGACAAGGAGAAGGTACTCATTTGCCAGAAGAAACTCCGGTACTACTCCGAGCAGAGCGCCAGATGATACAGCAAATCCTTCGAATTCCGATCATACCCTCCCGTGTGTGTCCTCGGCGGGCCGGCCAGAAGAGATGGTCATGGTCATTACTCATTACGATTCATTCGGAACCTAAGGGGGGCATTGTAAGTGCAATACTTATACATCAGAAACGAGATTAGTTCATTTCCATAGGAACCACCAAGAAGCATTACAATTTGCAAGATATTAATGCAACCATCAGATAGTCAATAACCATGATTTTGCTTAATTTATAGTTCCAATTTGCAATCCAATTTCTCACCTTCTTGGTTGTGTAATTTTCTTTATTTGGCTCCCCTATTCCCATTATGTTGTGTAATGACAAATGGAAGGTTCTGAGAGTAATGAAATGTACCATTTCAAGAGATTGCAAGTGCCATTTTCTTCTCATCTCATGCGCATTAGCTCATTTTTCCCACAGGATAGACAACTGGACCATCATGATAAAACACATCGAAAATAGAGATTATCCTTGAAATTTGATAGTCAAATATATAAATTGAGTCGTGACCATCATGGATGATTTCGTACTCTTCTCCTAAAAAACCTTTTCTTGTTACAATTCAATATTTATAATTTTCGTGCGAATGAAATGCGAGTCTTCTGATTAAATTAATAGGTCCGAGATTAATCTGATATAATATAACGTTAGATTTTTCGTATCATTCCCGAAACTTTAAGATAACGTGTATGCGGATGTTTAACGATCTCATACTCATGCTGAGGGAGAAGGTCCTCTACTTCGTGTACGGCCTAAGGAAGAGCATCCAGAACTGCATGTGGCTCGCCCTCGTCCTGCTCGCGTGGACTTGCATGTTCAACGAGGAAGTCCATTACAAGAGGAACATGATGCACCAAAGGGCTTGTAGGCCAACGGCATAAGGCACTGTAAATATTTATGAAGTCCAGGGTTCAAACTCTGGCATTGACATGGTGTAATTTACTTTTAAAAAAAAGGGCACACGACGTTGGTCAAAAAAAGGCATTTGGTTGGTCAAAATTCTGCTGGTTAAAATGCTTGCTTCGACTTTCCACGTCGCGGCCTACTTCGATCGTATGAAGGAGAGCGTCTTCCACCATTATATCCTCGACACCCTCTCCGATGGACGCACCCGAAATGGCAAGGAATTCACTTACTTTTTAGAACACCATTTATATATAACATCAACTCTGAACTTGTCTGCAGCCAAAATGCAGGGGAGTGCCAACAATTTCAGAGGGTCCAAGTCGCTGCCAGTGAGTTGGAAGAAGAAGAAGAAGAAGAAGAA
Source organism: Hypericum androsaemum (assembly GCA_963995505.1). NCBI lineage: Eukaryota > Viridiplantae > Streptophyta > Magnoliopsida > Malpighiales > Hypericaceae > Hypericum > Hypericum androsaemum. The sequence goes on from OZ023198.1 coordinate 40,196, forward strand.
GAGGAAGTGGAACAACAAAGAGGCGAGGAACAACGTTGGCTCGAAGTCGAAGAGGTTCGGGAAGATGGAGCTGAAGAGGTTGAGTATGGAGAGGAGGGCGTCAGCTTGGAGCATGAAGAGGCTGATAAGCTATATAAGGTCATCTGGTTTGTCCACCATTTCCAGGACGGTTGATGATTTCGCCGAGGCGGGGTCGGAGATTACGAGCGAGTGGCAAGCTGGGATTGCGGCTAGGAGCGTCTTCAAGAACGTCGCTAAACCCGGTGCCAAGTAAGTATAATCTTACTTCTCGTTCGTTCTTTTGTTTCTCATGCAAATATGTGTTTGTTGGTTCTTATTTGTTTTGATTGTTAATTGTTTCGTCTGTGATTGTTTGGGGTTAGGATTTAGAGCAATGTTTTAAACTCGGTTTGATCAGTCGGACTGTGAACGAGAGAAGTTCATCGGATCTCTTCCCGAGTCAGTTCCGGATTGATCGAGAACGATGTCTTGGGATTAGAATGAACGTTTGTTAGTCAAAATCAAATAGGTACTATCACAGACTTGTTGAATAATATTATTTACATTCTGGTACCAGATTACCAAAACCTTTACTCTTTTAGCTACTATATATCTCATCTGTTATGATCAACCACTTTAAAATGGAGATGCTAAAAAAAACCATTTTAAAATGGAGAAAATTGAAAAAAAATCGGCTAATGAATGTTCCAACTTTCATCGCCGAGTATTTAATAGCTATTAATTGTGCCTTCACAAGATACAGGGAGTAGTAGCTAATTAAGGTGTGGAATCGCCTTTCTTGCTCTCTAATTTTTTGGTACTTCGCAGTTTTTCTAGCTAATTAAACATCCCCAGGCTAACGTATTTGTGAAAATATTTGTAATTTTGGAATTGGGAAAACTATAGCGCATGCTAACGCAGACCTGACGAATTCGTATTCGATGTAGAAAATTATAGTGGGGTTGAAAAAATGGTAGGGCCCTTCGCCAAGAAGAAGCCATTTTGCAAATACACCAAGTTTATAATTGCAAAAGGATTCTCTGAAAAATCAACGTCACGAACTTATAATTCAGTACATCTTGATTTTCACCTTATAAAAATCAGCTACTAAATACAGCACGAATATGGGTCAACCTTCGCATTAATTATCCTCATTGAAAAAATATATATACATTAATGCATCAAAATCAACACTAATATGTCTGAACCATAATAAGGGAGTCTCTAACATTACTCGACTTCAGATACTAGAATTTTGAGACCGGATTGAGTGGGGACTAAAGAAAATTTTTTCCCAGGCGGGGACCAAATTTTGGGCCGTCAGATTCAATTGTAAAAAAATATCTTTAAATCTTTTGGTCAATAACTTATCATGTAATAATGATTTGCATATGAAGTGATATTGGTTTACATGTGAAGTGATATTGGTTTGCACGTGTAGTGATATTGGTATGATATTGGGTGGTTTGTATGTGAAATGATATTAGTTTGCATGTGACCGTGATATTGGTTTACTTTAATCTCCATGGATGGGAACTAGCTTAGTCCCCACCAAATCCGTCCCCTAAAATTTTTGGGGAGAAAATCAACACTACTCTGTCCCGTTTGTGGGAGATCATCAGAAGTGTATAAATCATCGTGGGTGTAGCCTAGCTTTTCGTACTCGATGGTGATGCCCTCTCTTTTAAGGCATGATGTCTCCTGTCTTGCTAGTCAACTGGCAAGATTAACATTCACTTCTCAGAACACAACATCATCAATGTCCGGATCCAATAAAGAAGTGTTAATTAGTTGGACCTCCTCTCTTGTTCATTCGAGTCTTTATTATTTAACTTTGGGAACTAAAGGATTGGGAAATGCTAATGTACATGGAACTAATTATCACTATATACACTGGCAATGCATCCCAAATATTTTTTTTTGGTTAAGATGTATCCCAAATAATTAAGGAATATATATACGATGTGAGTGTATACATATAGTACAATCTTCTTTTCTTTGCTCGTTGTTGAAGGTACATAGAAGAGGAAGATCTCATGAGATTTCTGAAGAGAGTTGAGATCCCCACAATATTTCTACTATTTGAAGGGGCCCTTGAGACTGGCAAAATCTCCAAGTCAGCATTTCGAAACTGGGTGGTACGTCGGTCGGTCGGTCCATTTTCTTCGGAATATTTTACTATAGTCACAACACGATATATTTTCTTGAAAATTGATAGATTCCACGAAGACGGCGGTGCAACAGCTTCACAAGCTAGCGAGCACGGTGGTGATGGAACTGGCAACAGTTAAAGTGACATTCTTCGTCACCACACAAATGGTGATTGTGGGTGTCATTTTTCAGAACATGTGCAAACTGTCTTCGAGTCCATCATCTTCGTCTTCGTTATGCACCCTTTTGATATTGGTGATCGATGTGTCGTCGATGGCGTTCAGGTACGTGGAATTAAATTGCCTTCTGATACTATATTTTCGCCTGTTGATTAGAGCATACAAATATGCAGATCAACCTGGTTAAATAGAAGAAAAAAAAGGTTTGATGTAGCTTAAACTATATAAAATTTACACACGACCTACTTTTTTTTTACACATTATCGTAAAATTTTCATATCCAACTAGCAGGTAAATTTTCTCAATTTTAAATAATGCCACAATACTTGCAATCAATAATATTGTAATTTCAACACGTTCATTCACACAAAGTCTATTTGAATTATTGGGTTGAGGTTTGTACAATTTAGCATACACGTTGTCACTGATTTGAACACTTTGCCTCACATGTCATAAAACAGGAGATCATGTGGTCTGTGGATCGAAATTACCCCGATAGCATGCTAAAATTTTCATATTCGACCCAAAATCGTAATATAATAGATAGGTGAATTTTCAAGAATTGCAAATAAATTTACACTTACAAATAATAATGTGATAATCATAACACAATCTTGTCAATTCCATCACAAAACAAACATACAGATACGTGCATCTTTATACCAAGTTTTAATACAGTTATATTAAAATTTTTAACTTGAAACTTTTAATTAAGATAGAATAGTTTCAGCCACTAATGACGTGTCTTGCTAGTTTTAAAATGATCAGATGATGGTGGAAGAGATGAATATTCTGACAACGGTGTTTCTCCGTTATGACATGGAGAAGATATACTATCCAATCAGCAATTTCTACAGAAGCCCATACATGGGTGACTGTTATGAATTCAGCAACTAGAGAACAAGATCGCACAAAGAACACGGAACAAGAGAATTACGTGGTTCGGCCTAATGCCTACGTCCACGGTGAGAAAGGAGAACTTTTATTGATGGATCCGAGTCACAAAGCTATATCTAACCATAGGGTAACACGTCTTTATATAATAGACGAACCCTTGGTGTACAAGAAATCTATCTAGGTCAAATTAGGAGTCTGAAACAAGAGTCGAGTCAAAACAGGAAAAAACTGTTCGGCGGGGACTAGCGATCGCTAGTTGCCCGCAAAACCAATTCTCTGTAATTGGGTACTTGCGATCGCAAGCAAGTTGGAGATCGCCAACTCCACTTGCTCGCCAATCCCAACAATCTCCACCTTGGCGAGAAGTCATCCCGTGAAGAACCATGACGCTCCACCCGTACTTCAACAAACTCCACCTTGATGAGACACCGCCCTATGAAGAACCATGAGATCTTGCAAAACCAAACGACTCTACCTACTCCACCTCGCACCATAGATACAGCACCACCAATAAGACCATCTCAACTTTCTCACCACCTTTTTCGTTCAATCACTTGGAGCTAGCCCCCAAGCTCGAGCTTCCGAGCTTGCTTGGCGTCTTTCCTCCAATCTCCATCGAACCCCAACTAGCAAGTCCACCTGCTGAAGCAAACTTATGACCAATTGATGCGCTCTCTATTTTTCGGTCAATCCTATGCTCCGCAACCTCGAACTGCTTCTCCGCTGGACCTTCTTGCCTCATACCAATGCTACATGCCATAGCATACAAAGGGCAACCTTTTGTTCCACCAAGTAGAACCCTCGACATGCCACGAACTCCACCGTTCGGCCTTGAGTGAGATACCTGATTCGCCCGTGGTGCTACCAACGGCTTCGCATTCCCCATGCAAAACCTACCCAACACCTTTGACATGCACGTCCTTTTAGACAACCATAGCGGGAACTTGCTAACTTTGTCTTTGCGAATCTCAACTCTACTCAAACCATTCATGTCAAGCTTTTGCTCCATCACACAAGAGCTTTTCTCCCCTCTATCAGAACCCAACGAGGTGACTCCACCTACAACCGTGTTCCCCACTAACCTGTAGGTGTTTCTAGCATTCCTTTCACCCTTCATCACCACCACAGCATCCTTCTCCACCTCCATTAGCCCGCCTACAATATTATAGTTGTACCCACTATAATCCAAGGCTCCTAACGAGATCAAATTCCTCTCCAACTTTGGAACATGCCTAACCCCACACAATTTTCTCTCAACACCATCCCACATCTTAATTCGGATATCACCTATGCCAGCAATTCTACAAGTAGAACCATCACCCATAGTCACCATACCTGAATCAACGAACTTGTAGGTGTCGAACCACCCTCTCTTGGGCGTCATGTGGAAAGAGCAAGCGCTATCCAAAATCCAGGAATCAGAATACTTTGGACTTGACAAAACAGAAAAAAGATCACCATCTGACCCGTCCGAATGTGAGGCCACATTCACGGAACCTGATCCTTTTTCCTCGCGATCCCGAGTTCTTCTTGGACAATCCTTCTTCACGTGCCCTTTTTCTCCGCACTCGAAGCAATTTCCCTTGAACCTCCTTGACCACGACTTGGATCCCTTCCCGTCTTTTGCTCCACTACGATTACCATGGCTACCCCTCACAACCAGCCCTTCCGCTTGTTCATCGCCATTTTTTCTTCTTTGATGAAACCCTAGCAGAGCACTTGTGATATCTTCCAACACCAGGGACTCCTTCCCCCAAGTTAGAGTTGTAACCAAATTTTCGTAGGAGCCAGGTAAAGAATTCAGCAGCAACAACGCCTTGTCTTCTTCCTCGAACTTCACATCAACCTTTCTCAAGTCACTCACAAGTTGACTGAAACCATTAATGTGTTGGCTCAAATCCGAGCCCTCATTCATCTTGAGCCCGTACAATCTTTGCTTAAGATAAAGCTTGTTCGACAAAGACTTAGACATATACCTTGCCTCCAATTTCTTCCATACCTCAGCTGGTGACTCCTCATCCATGACGTGATACATCACATCATCCGCCAAGCACAAGCGAATTGTCGCCACCGCCTTGGCCCCCATCTCCTTCCACTCTTGCTCCTCCATCTTCTCGGGCTTCTTCTCCGAGAGCGCGATGACCATCCCTTGTTGCACGAGGAGATCCTTGACACGCCTTTGCCATAACCCAAAATTCGAAGAACCATCGAACTTCACAAGAGCAAACTTCGCGCCGTCCGTCATCCTCCAACCTAAGCTCTGATACCAATTGTTATGAATTCAGCAACTAGAGAACAAGATCGCACAAAGAACACGGAACAAGAGAATTACGTGGTTCGGCCTAATGCCTACGTCCACGGTGAGAAAGGAGAACTTTTATTGATGGATCCGAGTCACAAAGCTATATCTAACCATAGGGTAACAGGTCTTTATATAATAGACGAACCCTTGGTGTACAAGAAATCTATCTAGGTCAAATTAGGAGTCTGAAACAAGAGTCGAGTCAAAACAGGAAAAAACTGTTCGGCGGGGACTAGCGATCGCTAGTTGCCCGCAAAACCAATTCTCTGTAATTGGGTACTTGCGATCGCAAGCAAGTTGGCGATCGCCAACTCCACTTGCTCGCCAATCCCAACAGTGACGCTATTGAGTTCTCCATTGACATTGCTACTTCCATGGAGACCATCGTCGCACTCAAGAAGGCTATCCAACTGTACGTTCCCTTTCCCTTGCCAGATTTTCATTTCGAAATCAACTTTATCAAATCTAGTTTAGTTAAACAAATTACTAAAAGCGTAATTTAAAAAGATATTTAATAGTGATGACAATGTATCAAGTGGTGTGATCATAAGTTTAAAAAAATGTTGAAATCTTATCGATCAAATAGATCAAGACATATGTCTATAGTGATCATAGTAAAAAAAATTCTCAAATAAAATAATCAATACTGATTAAAAAAAAGGTCAATATTTGAAAAACCATAGTATAAAAACAACTTAGATATCACTTTCAATATTCAACAGTTAGGATCTCAGCATTTCCTACGGGTAGGATCGATCGCATAAAATTCAATCTCTACTTCTTAAAAATTTTTCTGGTCTTTTTTATCTTTTTTCGGTCCTTTTTCACTCCATTTAGCCTTTTTCGCTCTCCTTTGGACCTCTTTCGATCTTTTTCCGGTCTTTGTCGATTCTTTTGCAATCTCATTCTGTCTTTTTCCGGTCCTTTTCGGTCTTTTTTTAATTTTTTTGTGTTTTTCGATCCTTTTTAGTCTTTTTGGTCCTTTTTCGATCCTTTTCACAACTTTTCAGTCTTTTTTTCTTTTTCATTTTTTTTGTTCCATTTTCAGTTTTTTTATCTTTTTGGTCTTTTCTTATCTTTTTCGATCCTTTTTTATATCCTTTTTTGGTCTTTTTCGGTACTTTAACATTATTTTTCGTTCCATTTTTAGCCTTTTTCGGTCTTTTTGATCATTTTCGATTTTTTCTAATCCTTTTTCGGTCTTTTCGATCCTTTCTCGGTCTTTCACCAGTCGTTTTGTGTTTTTCGATCATTTACGGTCCTTTTTCGTTCTTTTTTCGGTCCATGTTTTATCCTTACAGTATTTTTAATTCTTTTTTTTATCATTTTTGGTCTTTTTCAGTACTTTTCGATCTTTTTGGGTCTTTTTTGAATCATTTACGGTCTTTTCTGTCTTTTTTCGATCCTTTTTTAGTGTTTTTGGTCCTTTTCTGTCTTTTTTCGGGCCTTTTCGATACTTTTTTGGTCCTTTTTTTTAGCTTTTTCGGTCTTTTCCGGTCCTTTTTCGGTCTTTTTCGATTCCTTTTTAAGCCTTTTTTTGTCTTTATTCGGTCTTTTCAGTTGTTTTGTCTTTTTTGTTCCATTTTCGGTCTATTTGATCCTTTTTCGCTCCTTTCCAGGACATTTTCAGTCTTTTTCAATTCTTTTTTCGTCCTTTTTTGTCTTTTTTCGATCCTTTTTCGGTCTTATACTATCTTTTGTCGGTCCTTTTTGGACTTTTTCGATCCTTTTTAGTGTTTTTCGGTCCTTTTCAATTCTTTTTCAATTTTTTTATCCTTTTTAGAATTTTTCAGATCTTTTTTTTATCTTTCTTGTTCCATTTTCAGTCTTTTTTATCTTTTTCGGTCTTTTCGATCTTTATTTTCTCCTTTTCGGTCTTTTCGATACTTTTTCGTTCTTTTTCTATCCTTTTTTTGGTCCTTTATTCGGTCTTGTTCGATCTCTTCCGGTCTTTTCAATCCTTTTTTTTGTTTTTTTCAATCCTTTTTTGATCTTTTTCGAGCCTCTTTTGGTTTTGTTCGGCCTTTTCGGTCTTTTTTCAGTCTTTTTGGTCCTTTTCGATCTTTTTTATCCTTTTTCGGTCCCTTTTGATCATTTTTGGTCTTTTTTCGGGCCTTTTCGATCCATTTCGTTCCTTTTTCTGGCCTTTTCAGTCCTTTTTTCACCTTTCTCAGTCTTTTTCGAGCCTCTTATTGACTTTTTTGGTCTTTTTCAACCCTTTTTCGGTTTTTTCGATCCTTTTTCTCTTGCTCAATTCTTTGTCTGTCTTTTTTTGGGTATTTTTGATCAATTTTTGGTCTTTTTCAATCCTTTTTCGATCCTTTTTCGTTCTTTTTTTATCCTTATTCAGTCATTTTCGTGTTTTTGGTCCTTTTCACTCTTTTGTAAACCTTTTTCGATCTTTTTTGGTCTTTTCTGACCTTTTTGTGTCTTTTCCGATCCTTTTTCTATCCCTTTTCAAGCCTTTTTCGGTCCTTTTTTGAGCTTTTTGGATTTTTTATGTCTTCTTTGATTTTTTTCAGTCCTTTTTTAGTATTTCTCGAGCCTTTTTATTTTTTATATCCTTTTTCGGTATGTTCGGGCTTTAACTCCAAACGAATCAAAAGATATGACCCCTGAAAGATTCAATAGCCATAAAAAAAGTCCAAAATTCTTAGAAAGGTTCAAAAAGTCTAAAAATTCAGAGAAACGGCCTGAAAGGGACAAAAAAGACCAGAAAAGGTCCAGAAAGCACGAAAAGGCCTTATTTCCAAACGAGTCAAAACATATGACCCGCAGAAGTTTCAATTGCCATGGAAAGACCCAAAAAGACCCCCAAAAAATCCCAAAAAAGGATGAAAAGGCCCAACCAAAAAAGCCCTTAATATCAAACGAGTCAAAAGATATGGCCCGCGAAAGTTTCTATAGCCATAAGTAGCCCAAAAAGGCCCAAAAAGTCCTAGACAGTCTCAAAAGGTCAGAAAGGTTGAAAAGACCCGAAAAAGGCCCGCAAAGGGCCAAAAGAGACTAAAAGGGCCCAAAAAGGTCTCAACTTCAAATGAGTCGAAAGATATGGCCCGAAAGTTTCAATAGCTATAAAAAGGCCTAAACATGCCCAGAAAGGCCCGCAAAGTCCCGTAAAGGCCCAAAAAGATCTTAACTCCAAATGAGTCAAAAAATATGGCCCGCAGAAGTAGGAGTGAGCATTCGGATAATCCGAGTCCGAACTATCCGAATTTCAAACTATCTGAATTATCCGAATTGAAAATTTTACTATCTGAGTCCGAGTCCGAATAGTGAATTATCTGAATCCGAATATCCAAACTTTTTTCAGATTCGGACTCCGATAATCCGAATTATCCAATTTTAAAAAAAAATTGAAAAATTCCGATACAATAAGTTACCCACCCTCTTCCCCTCATAGAAAAAAAAGATACCCACCCTCTTCTAGAACGTGAAGAATTATAAAACAGAAAAAAAGCAAAAGGAGATCTACTCTACAAATGGCAGAGCCGAGGAGTAGGAGATCTACTCTACAAAGGATATCTACTCTACAAATGGCGGACAGTACCCTCTTCTCCTCCACCGCCTTCCCCCAGCGTCGACCGCTGCTCCTTCGCCTCCTCCTCCTCCGATGTATTTAACTCTCTTTTACTTTGATTTGATCTGCTACTTTTTGGGTGGGTGGGGGTTGCGTAGATGGGTTGAATTTTTTTGTTGTTGTTGGAAAGGCAAAGTTGGAATTGGGGATTATGGATTTTGGTTATTTGCTTGTTGGCGGACAACAGGTATGAAGAAGAGAGGGATTAGATTGGGTGGGCTTTTTTGGGTGACTTGGGCTTGGGCTAGGTAAGTTTTTATTTTTGTTATTTAGTTCGGATATTTTGAATATCTGAATTAATTATTCTATTATCCGAATCCGAAATAAAAATTTCGGATAATCTGAATCCGAGTCCGAATACAAAATTATCTGAATCCGAGTCTGAAATTTTTTTTCAGACTCGGATTCGGATATCGGATAATGTGCTCACCCCTACGCAGAAGTTTCTGTATGTACCAAAAAATTCAAAAAGTACGAAAAGGCTAGCAAAGGCCCATAAAGGCCCGCAAAGGTCCAAAAAGCCTAAAAATGCCTAAAAAGTGCCCAAAAAGGCCCAAAAGGCTCGAAAAGGTCTGAGAAGGCCTACTAGCACTTGATCTTTTCGCATGACGCCCAAAAGAGGATGGTTCGACACCTACAAGTTTGTTAAGTCAGGTATGCTGACTATGAGTGATGGTTCTACTTGTAGAATTGCTAATATAGGTGATATCTAAATTAAGATGTGGGATGATGTTGAGAGAAAGTTATGTAGGGTTAGGCAGGTTCCAAAGTTGGAGAAAAATTTGATCTTATTAGGAGCCTTGGATTATAGTCAGTACAGCTATACGATTGTAGGCGGGCTAATTGAGGCGAAGAAGAATGATATGGTGGTGATGAAGAGTGAAAGGGATGCAAGGAATACCAATAGGTTAGTGGGTGCACTTTTGTAGGTAGACTCACATCAATGTGTTCTGATGGAGAGGGAAAAAACTCTTGGCATGTGAGGTTAGATCGTATGAATGAGCGAAGGCTTGACATGAATAGTTTAAGTGCAGTGGGGATTAGCAAAGACAAGGTTAGCAAGGCCCCGCTATGGTTGTCTAAAGGAAGTGCGCGTCAAAGGTGTTGGGTAGGTTTGGCGTTGGGAATGTGAAGTAGTTGGTAACACCACGAGCGAATCGGATACCTGAGTTAAGGCCGAACAGTGGAGCTTGTGACATATCAAAAGTTCTACTGGGTGGAACAAAAGGTTGCCTATTGTATGTTATGGCTTGTAGCATTGGTTCGAGGTAAAAATGTCCAACAGAGAAGCAGATCGAGGTTGCAGAGCATGGTGTTGACCAAGAAAATAGAGGAGTCTCTATTGGTCACAAGGTTGCTTCAACAGTTGAACTTGCATGTTGGGATTCAATGGAGGTTGGAGGGAATACACCAAGCAAACTTGGGAGTTGCTCGAGCTTGGGGGATGTCTCCAAGGGATTGAACAAAGGTAGAGAGAAGTGTAGATGGTCTTATTGATGGCGGTATTGTTGAGTATGGAAGGGTCTATGGCTCAAGGTGGAGTCGATTTCGTTTTGCAAGATCTCGTGTTTCTCCAAGGGGCGGTGTTTCGTCAAGGTGCAGTTTGTCAAAGTTCGGGTGGAGTTTCATGGCTCGTCCACGGGATGATTTCTCACCAAGGTGGAGATTGTTGGAAAAGTGTCGAGAAATCATAAAAGGAAAAAGTTTGGTAGGGGACCGGTGCCCGTTGGGGACCCAGCGTTCGCCTGGTCCGAGGGCATATTTGCGAGCCCGGTGCCCGCCGGGTTGCACTATAAACCGTTTCTTGTTTTGGTCGTACTCCTGTTTTGGACTCCTAGATTGACCTAAATAGATTTTCTGGCTTGCAAGGGTTTGTCTATTATATAAAAACATGTTACCTTAGTTTATGTATGAATTTGTGGCTCGGATCTCATAAATAAAAGTTCTCCTTCTCTTTGTGGACGAAGGCATTAGGTCGAACCACGTAAACTCTTATGTCCGTGTTATTTTTGCGCTCTTATGGTGAATTCATAACACGATTATGATGGCATTAGCAGCCCAACCAGAATAATCTAACAACAAGGATCACAAGAAGGCAACTAGTAGTCAAAGTCCAGAAGAAGCCTGCTTACAGATGGAATTGATGAATAATAGACCAACAACCAATCCCCGCAAGACTATTAAATGGCGACACTGCTTTCGATTCGAAACCTGATAACTTTATATATTTCCTCCCTAGCTAGCGCTAGCATTAAATATCGGGGTTGGATTGGGTCTGAAATGGGCCCATTTCGAACCGTTTGGTCTTAAGGACATTAGGGGACTTTTTTATTTTAAAAAAACGTTAAAATCTGGGGACTAAAATGAAAAAAGTCGGCACGCCTACAGGGGATCACTTACATGCTATTATCGATAGCTGGACATTCCATTGTCGTAACCGTGACATGTCAGTGTCGTAACCGTGGCATGCCATTACCGGTCCGACAGGGGATCACCAACATGCCATTTATCGCTAACTGGGCATGCCATTGTCGTAGCACGCGGACCATTATCAATAATTGGGTTTTCCAGTATCGTAATCGTGATATGTCAATATCGTAACCGTGGCACGTCATTATCGATCCCTTCAATCCAAACGGTTCGGAATGATCCCTTCACTCCGCACTACTCAATCCATTGCCTTAAATATCAACCGCAAGCACATGTTCGCATTTAAGTGTCCGAAAAATTGGAGGTTTTTTTTAACACATGGCCTAGAAAGCTTTCGTTAAGGCTACGATTGAATGCCAAAAATGTACCACTGAGTGGAATTAGACCATGGATTGGACCGGAGGGGGCTTGACCAGAAGCATCTAGCAAATATTAGATCCAAAATTGGGGGGCTGCTTTGTTTGATGCGCCAACAAGTCTTCTTACCTTGTATGTTCCATATTTGTGAAGTCTGATGTTCCCTTTTACCTGTAGGTGTCTGCTAATCCCAATTCATCAAGCAAATGCAGTTGTAATAGTTCATTTCCTGTTAAAACAAATTCTGCAGAAATTCAGTGAAGTCTAAGTTGCCACATGTTCTTTCTCCAGAAATTCGGTGATTAGCCTGTTGTATAGTATAGGCCATCAGAACCAAGCTGACCAAATTCTACGTTCTAGGACTACCTATTTCTGGAGAAAGAAAAGTACCAATCTACTAAATGATTAGGTTACCGTACTGCTAGTTGCAAAATTTTGAAATGACCCTTTTTGAATGTGATCCTTCAATCAGCAAGCAACTCAATCATGTACGAGTCCATTACGGAGAAGCCAATTACCAGTTACTGGATCGGAGGAGGACTCCCTCCAACCAAGTCTTGTAGAAGTTAATACAGTGTGAACTTGATGTTCCAACACTCTCCCGTAATGGAAGCGTTTAAACTATATCGGCACACATCTGCCACATTTCAAAGCATGAAAATAATGCATATTCAAGAAATTGTACGTCCAAAACCACTGTTAGGTACAAAAAATAAGCAACACAATTCAGGGAATCCATAACAAACTTGATGATACACAAAGTAGACGGGTGGCCGATTCATTGGGGAAGACGGTTTCAATAGTCCTCTGGTTCATCTTCCTCTTCAACACCTTCTGCACCAACTTCCTCGTAGTCTTTCTCAAGAGCAGCGAGGTCTTCACGAGCTTCTGAAAACTCGCCCTCTTCCATGCCCTCGCCAACATACCAGTGGACGAATGCTCGCTTGGAGTACATCAAATCGAACTTGTGGTCAATTCGAGAGAAAACTTCAGCGACCGCAGTATTGTTGCTAATCATGCACACCGCACGCTGCACCTTTGCAAGATCGCCACTGGGTACCACCGTTGGTGGTTGGTAATTGATCCCGCACTTGAACCCAGTTGGGCACCTGAAAAACTCGAAACAAATATATTTGAGACTAACAAGTTCCTTTGAACTTTTCTTGGTGGAAAGGAAGAACAATCTTTATCTTACCAGTCAACAAACTGTACAGTCCTCTTGGTTTTGATGGTGGCAACTGCAGCATTGACATCCTTTGGGACAACATCTCCGCGATACATCAAGCAGCAAGCCATATACTTGCCGTGCCTCGGATCACATTTTGCCATCATGCTTGAAGGTTCAAACACTGCACTGGTGATCTCAGGGACTGATAATTGCTCGTGATAAGCCTTTGCGGCGGAGATCACCGGGGCATAAGATGACAGCATGAAATGGATGCGAGGATAAGGGACAAGGTTAGTCTGAAACTCTGTAACATCCACATTGATGGCACCGTCAAATCTCAAGGAAGTGGTCAAAGACGAAATCGTTTGTGATATTAAGCGATTCAGGTTTGTGTAAGTTGGCCTTTCGATGTCCAAGGACTTCCTGCATATATCGTAGATGGCCTCATTGTCTAGAAGCACAGCTACATCTGTGTGCTCGAGGAGCGAGTGAGTGGAGAGCACGCTGTTGTATGGTTCTACCACAGCTGTGGATACCTGAAAGAATAGTTTTGAATCTCCAATTTTTCAAGGACCAAAGCAGAGTGAATCAAAGTAAGTAGAAACCGAACCTGAGGGGATGGGTATATGGTGAAGCCAAGTTTAGACTTCTTTCCATAGTCAACGGATAAGCGTTCCAAAAGGAGTGAGCCCAAGCCAGAACCAGTTCCACCACCAACAGCATTGAAGACCAAAAAGCCTTGCAATCCAGTGCAATTGTCGGCCAACTTGCGCACTCGGTCGAGGCAAAGATCAACAATTTCCTTGCCCACTGCAGCAAGCAGTAAACAAAAAACAACAGGAACATCAATCTACTCATTCATTACTCTACTCGAGAGATTGTAAACAACACGAACATCAATCTATTTACTAACCCACCCGTGTAATGTCCTCTGGCGAAGTTATTAGCAGCATCTTCTTTGCCCGAAATGAGCTGCTCGGGGTGGAAGAGTTGCCTGTAAGATCCCGTGCGAACCTCGTCGATGACGGTAGGCTCGAGATCGACAAATATGGCTCTGGGGACATGCTTTCCGGAACCAGTTTCGCTGAAGAAGGTGTTGAAGGAATCGTGCTCGGTTCCTATAGTCGTATCACTGGAAGAAAATAAAAAGTCAGAATCTTTAGAGAGAGAGAGAGAGAGAAAGCAACAACCCAGAACCCTAAAACAAGATGAGTAAAGAAGAAGGAGAGAGACCCACCTGGGCATGGTGCCATCGGGGTGGATCCCATGTTCAAGGCAGTAAAGCTCCCAGCAAGAATTACCCACCTGGATCCCCGCCTGCCCTATGTGTATGCTTATTACCTCCCTCATCCTCCTCCTTCTTCTTCTCCTTCGCCCTCTTCTCCTTCTTCTTCTCCTCCTTCTCCTCCTTCTCCTCTTCGAGGATGTATGAAATGAGATTTAAAAAGAGGAAACCAGCCAGGGTTAAAAGAGATGAAATTAGATTGGGGGTGCGTGTGTGTGGGGTCCACTCTGTTAATATATATATTCAAACTGCCCCCAAATATAATTGGAGGGAAAGGGGTAGGGTAAGCGGTTCCCTTCCCCGCTAGGGTTTGCCAACTGGTTTTGTATCGATTAACACTTGGATTGACAGACAATTAAGTGAGTTGTTTGAGATTTTGAGATCTAAATTTTAAAAATATTTGAAAATTAAGTATTTGTTGAAAAATTTTAGCTATAATTAAATTTGATTACTCTGTACGTTGTAGGAAAAAGAAAAACAGCTCGACCTCCCCGCTGGTGTCGGCAACCTCTTCGGCGCTCTGCCCCACTTGCTATTCTATTCTTATCCCTTCATTGCACTGTCCCCACTTTTTTTTTGTAAGGAGTTCTACTTTCAATTAGGCTGATCATTAATTCAATCAAATTCAAATTTTTAATTTAAATTTAAATTGGGTCACAAAAATTTAAACTTTTAATTCGAATTTATCCTTATATAAAGCAAAAACGAATAATTCTGAAATTCGAACCATGGTCCTACACTTCTTCTCTGATCTCTCTCGCTCATTTCACCCGCCCCAATTATTTAGCGTCGAAAATTTTTGTTTTTAATTTCACGAAAAGATCCCAAATCGTCTTGTTGGTAAATGATCCAATGCCAGTGCATGTGCATGTGTCCAATCATACAACAGACAATAATGTAAACCAAGACTCAACAAATTAGGATAGGTACTTGCTAAAAAAAAAGTTTTTATAACAAAGAATAGTCAATTTACTAATAGTTTGTATACCGGACTAACATTAGCCATGCTATTTTCGGGCCAGGATATTCAAAGAGTAACCTGTAAATTATAAGTTTATATCATGCTAGTAAGACATAAGTTTATATGATGCAAGGTAAGAGGTATGCACCTCGAGGAGCTCGATCGATGAATCGGGATAATAGTTCCAGGAGGTTATATTTCGAAGAACAAGATCACCAACACCTACTGACTAAATCATAAAGATAATCCGGTGCCAAGTAGAAGATATAATAGCATAAGAAGAGAGTCAATAAAATTTTCCATTACTTTGTAAATATATATATATATGTTCAATTTGGACCTTAGTACAAAAGGGCCAACTAACATAAAACGTAAAGGGGTCAACATAACAAAAAGCCCAATCACATAATAAAGCTACTTCCCGTTCTTAGGCCCGTCACAATAACAATCCATCCCGCTTAAGCTTTGGCTCCTAATATTCTTCCATGTAGCATAAAAGAGCTAATCAAATATGGATTACCAAACAATCTTACGATATTAGGTTAAAAAGAATGTGGTGGAAAATACACATAAACTAGACGCCGACTCGATAAGATTATATAATTCTCTTCAAAACACCACCAACTATAATTATATATATATATATATATATTATTCACCGGATAAAATTTAAATAGAGTTAGAGAAGGAGATATAAAGAAATAGAAATAGAAAAAAGCGTGGACAATTAATATAGCGACCTAGGTCGTCAACCGCCTCTCTCTCTCTCTCTAGGTAGTTTGTAATGGCTCGGTTTCCGGTGCTCGTTTTCTACGCCGCCGTGTTGTGCTCCACGGCGACGGCGGCCGGAAGCTGCCCGGCGGAGGCGGCTTCGTGTTTAAACGATCTTCGATCCCAATGCCCTCTCTCGATTCCTCCTAATCCCCCTCTCCAGGTGCCTTTCTCTGCCTTTTGACTTTTTTACATTTCTTTTTATTTTTATTTTTAGAGATGTGTTTTTATTTTTATTTATTTTTTAAATGGCATGGAACTTTTACTTCATCCTGTTTGGCTGAATGTCGTTTTCCCGGGAGCTCTGTCGTTTTGGAGGTTAATTAGGTTCTAATTGGAGGAATTTTGGGTGGCTTAGTTTAGTTTGGTTTGGTTTGGTTCGAGATGCTTCAATTTTAAGGCCGTGGTGTAGTTGTGTTCTTCTTCAGGAACTAGAATGATTTGTGGGAATGGTAGCTGTTTAACGTCTTCACAAATGTGGGAAAGCTTTTGCCATCAACAAGATGATTTTATGGTTGTACGTTGCTTAACCAGTGGCTAGCACGTTGTTCACCCATTTTATATAGATGTTATGCCCGGGGCATATGAAGTCAACTTATGATACTGATAATCAGCTCATGCATGTGAAGGATTCTTCTTCTAAACCTTTTTCTTCCAGTAGTTTATGTTCTTGATTGTATGCTCTGCGGTTTTCTTAAATCCAAAGATTAAGAATTTCTCTATTTTGATTTGTGAGAATTAACGCATTGACATTGACAGATATACGTTATCTCCAATGTTGATATTGGATGTGAAATGAAGGAGGGAATTAATAGCCATGCAGAATGCCTAAACACTTGGTGTTCATTAGAGGGCATTGTCATGCTACTATACAAGTTACAATGGGAAACCCGTGGACATTATTTGACTTCTTATGATGTTCATTGCTTTCTAGTGCTGACATATGCATTCAACTTTTGTAAATAGGTTGATGGCAACTCCTTGGACAGAGCTTTGAGTATAAACCAGAGAAATGGATACACTTCTATACTATTTTACGCTTCTTGGTGTCCTTTTTCAAACAATATGCGTCCCAAGTTTGAGAAGCTCCGTTCCATGTTCCCTCAAATAGAACATTTGACTGTTGAGTGGTCTTCAGCTTTCCCAAGGTTACTCTTCTAACTCTTTGCTTTGGAATTGTGTATTAATCGGAGTCGCAATTGAATTGGTAAATACACCCTGAAAAGCCTGTTCATGGTCTAGGGAGCATTTCGAGTCCCCTGTTTGTTCTCTCTATCATCTAAACCTCACCACGTACTTGAAGCTATTTGTCACTCTTTTTTCTTTGTAGCATGGCCCAGTTGTCACTGTGATTATAATTTTTACCTTTTACACTGTGTTAAGATTCTCTGTTTCTAACTTTTTGTCTCAGTTTCTAACTTCGTTTGATGGCATGTTTTGTAGTGTATTTTCAAGATATGGGATTCATAGTTTCCCTTCAATATTAGTGGTCAACCAGACATCAAAGATGTGGTTTCATGGGCCGAAAGATCTCCATTCACTGATTGATTTTTATAAGAAAACAACAGGTAAATTCTTATATCACTGACTAAAAGGTTTTTAGTTGTAGCTTTGTTGAGCTCTATGGCATGCTGGAATCTGAATCATCCACACAAAACCTAGATTGTTTTTTATGTTGTTGTCCATATATTCATCGTTGTCTATGGTTGTCACGGACACAAATTGCTTTCACCTTTTAGAAGATATAGTCGAGCAATTCTGGGATAAAGGATCCTGCCATATATGTTTAGGCTATTGTCATTGCAGCCCATGACTTTTCTGTGCTAACATGTCTTCTTCCTTTTCAGGATTTGAGCCAGTTTCGTATCTCTCTGAAGATGTGCTCAACATTAAAGAATGTGAAAATTGCATCTTACAGTCTGTTTATCGGTCATCCATGGAGGATGTAATGAAAAGAGAACTATGCATGCTGTTTGCTGCTTTGTTCATTTGCTTGAGGGCGGTGCTACTTTTGTTTCCCAAAATACTATCTCGTTTCAGAGCCTTGTACGGATCCTATGTTCCTCATTTGAACTTGAAAATATTTGGTGAGAGAAGTCAACTATTTGGACGCATCCTTCACATGGTTGATGTGAGAAGGATTTGGACAAAGCTGAGATCGTCCAAGACGAGGACCTTGCATGAAAGAGCTAAAAGTTTCCGAGTTTGGGCTTCCTCGTTTGCCTTTGTTTCCTTGAGCGAGTCCTCTTCAGCCAGGTCATAAGCCGGTCGCAAGGACTTGTGGAGGTCAAATTCAGGGTAGAAAAATGCATACCAGCCAGCCTTCCTACTGTAAGAAACTGTATCGATACGTTGAGCAAGGTAGCATCTCTCATCTCCCTCTTCTTTTGTCACTTCTAGTTAGCGATGACGACAATAGTGGAATCTCTTGTCCACTGTTTGAAATTTTTGACGAAGCAACATGCATGTAAATTTGAGAACAACTTATCTCTGTATATATTATTTGTGATATGGGAGCACTGACTTCATAGTTCAGTTTAGTTTGTGTGGATGAGGAAGTTGTTGATCATTATGCTTGTGTAGGGTTGGAAGAGAAACCTTGGATGGAATTGAAGAACTCATCCATTGCAACTCCGGCCATCGACACGTTCCAAATTTTTGGTGTATATCTGCCATCCTTGATGATCTTCGCACATTTCGGAAATCATGCTTTAGGAGATTGTTTTAACACGTAAAGAGTTTTTCATGTTTCATTTCAAGTCGGAACGCACATTTCTTAAGTCACACTGGAGAGTATTCAAATTCGTATGGTACTTTATTTTGACTGTTGGAAGACAGGTCTCTTGATTATCACTTTCATGTCTTAAGTGTGTTTTTTTAATATATCACGTGTTATTTGGATACTCATTAGGTAAGACATCCGAAGTCTAAATCTCAGTGTATCTTTTTGGCCATCATTCGTGCTTTTCTTCGATGGGAATGGATGCGCAAAAATGTTGGTTGGTGGGTTAAACCTAATGTCATGTAGTAGGTAATTTATTTGGGCACCGGCATTTAAAGTGACCCTAAAACCTACAAGTTAGTAGCCTTTGTATTAGGTTAAATATGGGATATATTAAAAAATATTGTTTTAAATTGTAGACACTTGCGAATTTTAACTTACAATATAAGAATGTGAAAATTGCATCTAACAAAAATTTCCAGGAGTGACCAAAATTTAAGCTCAAAGACTCGCAAGTCAATTTAGGAAATATCAAGAGAATTACCAAACATGATGAATATTTTTTATGGGTTCTTTCTAGATGGCTGTGGTCCGATATTTCGCATCTAATGAGTAAAACCAGTGCAATTCTGACGTTAATAATTAACTGCCAAATTAACATTTCTTATTTTCTTTTCAGGTTTAACCGCCGTAGATCAATTATAAGAATGTTATAACATATGTACAATTAATGTAATAAACATTTAATATATGATAGTATTATGTTATTACTTAATACGACAAATGCCCAAATGTACGATAGCAGTTTTAATAGCGGTACCAACAAAGAGTTCGATTTTGGTGTGAAATATTTCGGACAAAAAAAGAGTCAAATTAAAGCAATAACAAGAAACAGAAGGTGAAATGTGATTTTGTGGAAAGACGATGCCTCAGAATTGCAGAATGTCAACACTGACTCAGATGAGTCAAATCAGTCCCGAAAGATGGTGTTCTTTATAAATTGATTTCATCATCGGCATAAACCACAAAAAAAAACAAAAAATATGCGAATTTATTTAGGGGAAGGAACAGCAGATTAAAACTCCAGCTCCTTCCCTTGGGAACAAACCGACTCGCAACACAAACAAGGTATTAATCTACGCCCCTGTCTGAACCGAACGGCACCGTTCCGAAAAACCAAGCCTTCCAATTATTCGAGGGCGAAAATTAAAAAAAAATGTGCAAGGGTGCTTGGAGGGCATCCGGCTCGTATAGAGAGGAGCCGACCACTCAAAAGACGCCTCGTGGGCTAATGTGCGCCTCCTAACTAAGCACTATATGAAATCGCCAGTTCATATGGCTACTCTGGAGGCAGATTAATTAACGGAAGAAAATGAAAATGTTGAAAAAAATTGAATCGACAGACAGAATTTGGGGGAGCATGAGAAAGAGAGCAGGGGAGAAGGTTAAGGTTTTTAAGGCGGCGAAACTTGCTGGCTAGGGTTTAATTGTTGAAGCGGCTGCTCTGGAGGGCTCGGATTATGGATGGGCTTTGGATATATTGAGATCCAGATCTACTCACTTGGCCCACTTTGGAGTTTTTAAGGTTAGGCCCAAATCGAGAATTGAATTACCAGTGAAGTGCTTTGCCATAACAAAAGAACAGGTGGGGTGGGGAAATAAAATCTTAGAATCCGATTCATGATTCTATTCGTCCAAAATTGAATTCATCAATAAAAAAATAATTTAAATTTGGTTCGTATTTAATTTGTATTCGAATTCGTCAAGACGAATTCTTCAAATTACGGTTCGAGGTTTTGATCAATTCGAACGATGGCCAGGTCTAAAGTAGCCACAGAGACATACTTTATTCCACCAAAAATAGTGTCTCATTCTTTATAAATTCGCAGACTTGATTTGGCAGATGTAAAGGCACCGTCTTTTATTAATTTGTTGACATAATGTCTCCTAATGGAGGATAGATGTTGGGTATGGCATTCTTCTTGCATTTGTACTCTGTTCCTTGAAGGTGAAGATGTCGTCATGTCTGCAGAAGGTAGGATTAGCTTTCAGAGCTATATGTGTGATGCTTATCCAGGCTTGGCAGATTGAAGCATTTCAATCACAAGAGTCTTCACATCCCTACGAATAAAGGACACATAATACTACTATCAGAGATATCCCACATTATCAAGGAAGGGGCAGACTCCAAATAACAAGCGGTATCACTAAATATTCTCAAGAAACCAATCGAAGAATCTCCTTCAGATGTCTGTCTTACTTCCTCTCTTCTGCACGCCTAGGGAAAGGAATCCGAAGTTTCTGAGAGTTGCCTTGATAAACAGCCTACAAGCATCATTGAAGCTCATAGCAGCGGATTAGGAGGTTTGAGAATAGAAAGCTGATCTGTAACTGCTATTGGTGTACCTTTACATAGAATCCAAGACCATCAATATCAAGCATATAAGCAGAATCCACCTGCGATGCAAAAAAAAATTGACAAAGTTATGCGCCTAGGAAAGCAGCAATTCGAGTTTTAAGAATCATATTCTTTTTGGCGATTTCGGGGGAGAAGAGAAAAGCATGAATGACTCTTCTTCCATGCTTCTCCCTAATTCTAATCCTACATCCATCAAGCAGCCTAGATAAAAGCAGTAACATCCTGGACGTTCTGACATTACCGGTATTGAAGTTGAGTGTTGAACAATGAGCCTAGTGTCTTCAGCATGATCTCTATTCATATGAGACTGAGACAACAAAAAGAAAAAATTAGACAGAATAGCAAAGCCAAGCCACATTTGAATCCTCTTTGACAGAGACAACAACCAAGGATGATAACTTCCAACTGCATCTAAAATCGTTAAGGCATTACTTACCGCGACAGGCTTAGAGAACTGAGCTATTGGATCAACTTTTGCTGCCTGGTACTCCTCTTTGCTGAAATCTGCTTTTGTGGTTAAACTCGTAAAATTACCACAGGACACTAACAAGGTACAGAAATACACAAGGAAAAACAACCTAACCAGCCACCTAAACCAAAGAGCTGCATTAAAAAAGAAGGGCCATGAGGAGTAGAAGCGAATTGCTCCCTCTTTTGATCTTTGTGAACCAATGAAAACAGATATTTACTTTTGTAAAGATTGCAGTCCAGAATGAGTAACAGCTAATAGAGCGTAACTCCGGAATTAAATTGAAACTTTACTTAGGATCTTAGCTGGATGATATACAAACCTCCTGATCCAAGTAAAGCAGTTGCGACCCCTGATACATATCGCACAGATCTTGGCTCGATTCGCACAAAATTGAAGTCACCAGAATCAACCTTCATGTTAAAGTTGCAAAATTAGCCTTGCAAGTTACAAAATAGATGAACTGAATTGAAATAGAAAAGAGCACGTCCATTGACAATGAGAAAGAAAAAAATTACCCAAGAAGCGTTTGGATGCTTTGCGAGATAGGCAGTTCGAACAGCAGATTTATCTTCCTCGGACACCTATATTATTATGAATTACTAAAATTTTGTGACAGATGGAAAACTTCTGGTTCATCATAGAGATACCGGGAAAGTTATGATTCATAAAGCAACTTCTCAAGAGGTAAAAGAAAACTTACCGAAATAGCATCACCATCTAGGGTTATAACCAAATCAGTTCTATCTTCAGGGTCTCTAGCAACAAGCAATGAGCATTTGGGGTTAACCTGCAAGTCCTGTGAAGAGCAGGGAATTTCAAAGTGAGACTTCAGCGAAAGAAACTACACCACAGACTAAATGTTGCGGGACGAGACGGTAACCAAGAGGAGGCTGGACGATAGAGCCAAAACAGGAGATCAACTATGGTCCTATCTATAAAGCAGGAAAAACATGCAAATGAAACTGATGCCATTGCATCTCCCGGAGACAAAAATTTCCGAAACACTACCCAGTTATTTAGTCAGAAACTTTCCGTTTGAAACATTTCAATTTAGGCGTGGCAAAGGCAACATGAAATTTTATGGAATCCACAACTGGAAAAACTTTTTCTAAATACCACAACAATCCAAGAGGGTCAGAATCATTGAATGTTCAAAATCAGCACATCCAATGTTGCAGACTGATAAAGCCAACCTTGGAATGAACAGCCAGGCTGCTGATTGCTAGTATTGGAGATCCATCCGCATCACAAGCAAAATCGACACCCTCGTACTTCTGCAAAGAAAGACAATACGATGGAAGTGAGAGGATCGCAAGAGTAACATACAACAACAATACACATATATTTCAACTACGACACCCCTGCACTTCTGAATACCATCCAGGACAGCTAAAACACCCTGCAAAATGTCTACAAGATTAAATAAGACCATTATATAACAGGGAACAAACCTGAGAAAAAGTAGAAAGCACGCCACGCACACTACGATCAAGCACTGTCCGAATTTCCTCAACCGGAGAGAGCCGAGCAGCCTTTTCCTGAAAATAAAAAAACACATTTCAGAAAGCCAAAGACCACTCCTGATCACACAAACCCAACAGGGGATTGTTTAGTATGGTAGGCAACAGAGGATGTCCCTGATACGGAATTGGCCTCGGCTAGGCGGATTACACCTTACATCTACAAGAAGAAACAACCAACCTGGTGGGACTGGATCAATTTCTGAAAGACATTCAGATCACTGCCAGGCGACACAGCCTACAAGCATCACCCCAGTAAGGTAACTAAATAAAGCTCAAAACAAGAATCAAACAAAAGCTTCGAACTTTGTTTGTTATATTGAGTAATTTCATGTACCCACCAACCAAAATCAGCAAAGCTTCAAACTTCACAACAACTGGATCGTTTCGTTTACCTGAGCGGAGGAGGAGGAGGCCATGACGGGAAGAGAGCAGGGTTGGGGTCTTTGGGGAAAGGAAGGAGTGGCAAAGTGGTAATATCATATGAGAGCAGGAAGAGGGGCTTTATTGTGATGGAGGCGTTCTTTTTAGGTGGGATGTCCTCTTCCAAGTTCCAACGACCCGCCTACATGTTTCTATTTGGCTTCTTTTTTTTTAATGTCTGTACCTCAGACTTGTTCTTTTTCTTTCATTTGTCTGCTGGATTGGTTCTCTCTCTTTTCTTTTTCTTTTTCCTTAAATTTTTTTGTTAGTATGAAGTAGTTGGAATACAAAATTGCATCATTTGTCGTCACTTCACTTCAGTCAGCAATGTTTCAGAGAGGCTTTTCTATCAAAATTCTTCAAAGGTCCCATCCCATAGAGTACCAATTTGATTTTCTTTCTCTTTACAGGTTAGTACTTCAATTTCGAGAGAAGGATTTTGCTTCTCTGCAGCATCTTTTCTCAATCTTCAAGATTTGCAGGAGGAAACACAATGAATGAATGAAATGAAATGGTATTTCCTTCTGTGTTGGATTTCACTATCATCCTGTTGTTTCCAATCGTTCGCAAGCTTTGTTCAAAAGTTTCATCATCGAGATGTACGAGGGCAGCTTAAACACCCCGACTCAGATGCACCTTCATTGCTCTACTTCCGCTACAAATGCTTGCGTCTGACTGAGATGCACCTTCATTGTTTTGCTTTGTTTTGTTTCTGCTATAAATGCTTGCATCTGGGCCATCTCTTTTCGGACAACAAACCAGAGCAGAGGATATTATAGTGAATTTCGCATTGGGAGATAGCACCACCAGTATCCTGTTAGTCCCTGTCCGCGAGCAGATCGAAGAAGCAGCCTATCAGAAACGTCTGGCCGCGGGCTGATGATCCCGTTAGTCTTTGTGCTAGTTTGTCACACCCCTCAGGCTGTTCTTGTAAGTTGTTTTATGACAACTTTCATGTTTGTATGAGATAGATCAATCGAGGTGCAACCCGACCCGACCGCAGGTGAAACAAACAGACAGCTGTTATTTCAAGCCAGTTTCTTCCCCTTCCCCTCCCTCCCTCCCTCCGCGTAGAGAAATTGTGCTTTAGATTCAGACTGTATCGCAACTTTCTTTTTCCAAAGAATTTAGTCTTAGATTCAGACTATAGTCAAAACAATTCAAGAGGTCAAGCAAAGAATCATACTCCAGTAAAACCAAAACAATTCTGCAGAATCTGTTCATTTATCAAGAAATACCAACAAACACCCGGTTGGAAGCAACTCCAATTCTTCCATCAACAACATGGCATTAATCACATTACAAACCCCTTTTTTTCTTCCTTATGCTATTTCCTCATCATCAAGACACAAAGAGGAAGGAAGGACGAGAGGTTGTTCTTCCACACAATAGAGAGAGAGAGAGAGAACAACCCAACCCTTTTGAGGACTAAGAAATCTATCTATCTATACAACAGAAGAAGCAAGTAGACGAGTATCTATATCTAAAAGCTCTTAACTTTGACCTCCTCGTTGTTGTTGGTCCTCCTCATCTTCATCTCCTTGAGGTTCTTCCACAAGTACATCCCGTTCGCCATGTCCACCAACACCCACAACCCATTCTGTACCTTCTGCAACCCCCCACCCAAAAAATTCCTTTCATTAATCTCAAGAAAGAAAAATCCAATGAATTTAAACAAAGTAAAGTTGTTGGAAGGGAGAAACGAAGCGTACCCTCTTCAAGTTGACCCCTTCCTTGTCATTGAGCTGGGTCCTCTCCGGCGAAGACCGGACCGTCCTCCAGGCGAAGTACGCGGCCAGGACGGCGGAGAAGAACACCAGGATGAACCTCAGTGGGCACATTATTAGATGATCAATGGGACTATGCTTTTCTTTCTATTACAAGTTTCTTCGTGGGAATTGGAAGAAAGGGTGGTAGGGAAGGCTGGCCACCAACAATTTCTTCTCTCTCTCTCTCTTCTTTGCTTCGTTTGTAAAGAGAAGATAGGACAATCCCAAAAGGGGATTAGGTGTCTGTCTGTCTGATCTGATGGGTTTTTTCTTTTCTTTTCTTATCTGGAATAACAAAAATAACAATATTGTGGTTGGATTAGAACCCTAAGAACCGGGGGTTCCTTCCTTGTCTTGTTAGGAAACGCTGTATTGCCGAGTCCTCGAGAAATTAGAGGTTTTTTATACCATACGGTGATAATAAATTAATAATTCTTAAATAAATGTTTAATATTATTATATAATTTACTCAGATCGTTTGGTTTTCTATGCTTCGGTTAGTGATGGCAATGGGTAGGGTAGGGTAGGGTATTGATAGGACTTACCCATACCCTAGTTTTTTTGGATGGACCCATATCCTACCCTCGACCCTACAAATTTTTTATTGTTAGATTCATACCCTACCTTCCTGGAGATCCAGGGTCTACAGGGTCCGACACTTTAAAGTTCTGCATTTTGATAATTTTTAATAAAAACTTAATTTTTATATAAAATTTAAATAAATTCAAGAATCTACTACGTTACACATCAACATTCAATAGAAAATTGATGAAACATCAAATTTTGCAATTTAATTTCAATAGTCCAAGTTTTTTTTAGAGTTTGAAGTACATAAACAATTCAACAAAAGAAAAATATAGCATGTCAGCTTCTAGTGATCCATCATTCATGACATCTTCTAAGCTAGTTGCAGAATAACATAATAAATATGTTAAAGTTAACCGTAAAGTGTATTATATATATTATCAATACGGTCTAACAAAGGTATAACTACAGTCTAATTAGGGTAGAGTCTAAAATATGGTAAAAATGTAAAGGTATGGTCCGACCCACAGGGTCTAGCTATGGATTCATACCCTACCCTAGACCCTACCTCTAAACATGGACCCATACCCATACCTTACCCTAGACCCAGTCAAAGTCAACATACCCTAAACCCGTAGAGTAAGGGTAGGGTCCGACCCTCAGGGTATGTGTATTTCTGCCATCCCTAACTTCGGTTGGCTTTGTCCTACGAAGTCAAAGGGCAGCTACACCAACTACGAACCGTTTTTCCCATTTTGAAAGGAGGTAAGGTCCGTTTTTGGATTTGGGAGAGCTTTCTTTTTTTTCTTGGTGAAATTAATAAGGGAAAAGTCTACTTAAATATCTTATTTTTTGCAAAAAATCAAGGCAGTACCCTGTGGTTTAAAACGTATCAATTGAGTCAAACTTATTCTAATTCAAATTAATTAGAACCATGTCCGGCCATGTGGACCAGCCCCATCAGATTTCTCTCCACCGCCACCAAGCCATTTCCGCGACGCTGGGACTCCGGCCCACAGGACAATGACGACGATAAGGGGGAACACGTCGACATCGATGCCGTTATTTCCTCCTGCCTCTTCTTGTACACCACGTAGCCGGCGACCATGACTGCCGCCGCAAGGGCATCTCTTCCTATTACTAGCCCAGCCGACCTCTCTCTCTCTCTCCCCCCTCTTCTTGACTGGGTTCTTGGGACAGAGAATAACGAACGGCGATGAACAGAGACGATGGCATCTTCTTCCCCCAAATTCTCGACAAGCATCGCCGACCGACCCCAATTTTCCCCCAAATTCTCGACAAGCAAAAAACCTAGATCAACGAGTTGACGAGTTGGTCCGGTCCGCCAAATACAAGCAATTTGACAAGTTGGTTAGGATTTTTTATGGTCCACTCGTTGCCGCCGCCAACCTCCTCTTTCCCGACTCTGAGCTTGAAGCTTACATGGCTATGGCCTCTATTACACTGAACTAGAATATGCTTTGCTTCCCCAAGTCAACGCCAAGAAAACCCACTTCGAGGTTTCCCTGAGATGGGACCTTCTCGGCCCCTCCGAAGAGAAAAGGATACTTCGTCATTTTGGGTGAGGAATAAGGGAATTAAAGGTGGTTGCTTTACTAGAGAAATCTTTAGCGAGTGTAAATGTGGCACTGCATCACCAGAGAAATCTGATGTGGTTGGTCCACGTGGCCGGGCAGGGTCCGGACAATACGGGCAACTGTTCGGACCTCTAATTAATTTTAATTAGAATAAGTTTGACTCAATTGATATATGTTAAACCACAGAGTACTGGCTAGATTTTTTGCAAGACCACATGATACTTAAGTAGACTTTTCTCAATTAATAAAGAAGAGTTCAGTTCATTCTTACTCGAGATTATTTGGGAACCATGTTCGAGATAATATTTTTTTAAGATGTGGCAGAAAATGTCAGCCTAAAAATACTCAGCTACAAGCTACAACTTAGTGTTTATACACGAGGTGAATCAATGAGAATTGGACGATTTTATTAAGGGAAAAAACAACATACATTATGTCGGACTAACCAAATTTTGGATTACAGGGATGAAAAAAAATACATGGATTATAAAAGCAAGACATAAGCGAAAAACAATAGAGGGGGTACATAGTACAGAGAAACCGCAAAGGCAATGTGGCTTCAAGAACAGTAAAGAGGAGAGCCAAACCAAACCAATACTGACCAAAGAGGCAGCTGACAGACACAAAGTTATATCAGAGATGCAACGATGTGCAAATGTCTCTGAAGAGACCTTCGTTATACTCCAGGCATACTCGAAGAGAGGCCGGCCGAAGCCAACCAAGATCGAAAATAGCCACGAGCCTGTAATAGATAAGTATTAGCACCCAGATAGAGCATAAAGCTGAAAAGAAAAAACATAGACTAAAAACTAAATAAGCACGAAAACAAACATAAAAGCAAACTGCAAGCTGGGGGGTGGTCTACGGTGACCACCCCCACCGGGATCAATGCGGGGACTATAGAAAAGCGTCGTAGGTGGGGCCAAGAGACTTCAATAAAGGGGCTGAGCAACCACAACATCAAAACCCTAGGCTAGCACCTTGGAGGACAGATCTGAGAGCACTCCGTACTGACCAGCGACACGGAGTTTACGCAGATCGGGAAGATGCAGGGGTGTCCGACGACGAGTAGGGGTAGGTGGTTACCGGTCCCGAAGGCACGATGGAGCTTGGAAGAAGTGGCCGGCAATGCATTGATGGACGGATCCGGTGGACGAAGGAGACGATTACCAGTCGAGGAGAGGTCCTAGCAAGCCAAAATTTGGCGAGACGAGGAGAGGAAGGAGGTGGCTACAGCAAAACAGAAAAACCAAACAAACTAAAAAAACCAGACAAGGTTAGAGGATGTAGGGTGGTGGAGGAAGGAAAAAGAGGGAGAGGGGAGGAGGAGGAGTGGTGGTGGTGGGGGTGGGGGTATGAATACGGCCGATGAAGGGTGTAAAACCCCTAAAATTAGAACTCCCTTTTTTGGGAGAGAAATCTCTCTCTAGGAAATAAAGAATAAATTCTATAATTGGACGAATTCAATCAAGACAGTTTTACCAAACCAAAATTCTAACAACATACCTGATCCAAGCAGGAATATCAAATACCCCTCAAAAGAAGGAATATCAAATGGAAAAAACTAAAAGACGCAAAACTAAACATACAAATAAAGGAAGAAATAGTGTTAGAATTTGTTCTAAAATTCTAACTAGAGTAGAATTATAATTCCTATTGTAAAATATATTGGGGTTGGCTCCTCTATAAATAAGAGGGTAGGAGTTGAATATTTTTTGGCTTAGTTGGCATGGTTGTATAGTTAGGAGAGAGTTAGGCTTGAGTCAGAGTCTCACCTATGATTTATGTATCATGTATCTCTACGGATATAGATTTTTTAATCGAACTACGTAATATTGTGTATCTTCTATCTCCTATCTCTCTACTACGATTTATTATGGGAGCTCTACACATCCGTGTTTACGCTTCTGATGCCCTAAAAATAAAATAAATAAAAATTAGACTCATAAAAGCACCATCGAATCCGAGGGGTGGCTAGCCGACCTCAAACTTAGCTACGAGCTAGCAGGCAGACCCCGAGGCGCCCGTGTGCGAGGAGATGGTCTTTTGGAGTAGCTGCCCATAACAAATACTTCACTCGAGATAATGTTAAGGAAGAAAGTTTTTCTTTCTCTAAAACCCTCTCCCTCAAGAAATAATAAACCTGGCTCGTTTAGCTTCGAAAATAATTCTTATCTACCAACGCATAATTAAATCAATTAGCAGGAGAGATGTTCAAATTTAGACGGTCTCAAATTCAAATAATTAGGAACATATTTCAAAAAATTTACTAGACTTAAAGTTGGATTAGTCAGCTGAACCTCATACCAAGTTGTGCAAAAAAAAAATTGTTGCTCCATAAGACGTAATGGATATTATAGCTCCGACGAGGCCTTGAAATAAAAGCCCAGTCCATAACGAAAGTCCAATACCAAACACATTCCGCCGTTAATCGCACAATCACAGCTTTTTCTTAGCATCACCCATGTGATAAACAATTTGCTGAGGTGTCACGCCATGCTAACAGTAAAATAGTGTCGTTTTGAGACTCCGAATTGAGGAAGGTTCGGGTAATTCCCTGAACATCTATGTGCTTGACTAGACCTGATCACGGTTCGAATTTAGACGAATTTGAATCGAATTTATTTGAATTAGAATCGAATTTATTTGAATTAGAATCGAATTTATTCGAATTCAAATTTATCAAAACATTAAACCATATTCAATTCTTCACAAGACGAATCGCATACGAATTATGAATTTTTGAATTCGAATCAAATTCGAATCGAATTATAATCTAATTATAATCGAATTCGAATTGAATTATAATCGAATTATAACCGAATTATAATTAAATTATAACCGAATTTTTCTCTCTCAAATCCCCCCATTTTATTTGAATTTTTTAACATATATTATTATTATATGTACATGAATTTGAATCGAATTTAAGACGAATTTAACTCGAATCAAATTTTCGAATCGAATTCGAATTAAATTCGCCAGTTTTGCTCATTATAAATATCTTGAACCGTATTCAATTCGTTTTATGACGAATTCGAATCGAATTTTTTACGAATCGAATTATTGACAAATCGAATCAAATTTTTAACGAATCGAATCGAATCGAATCACGAATCAGATTCAATTCATGGCCAGGTCTATGCTTGACCAACAAACCTACGAGATATCATTTAGTATTTCTGAACCACGTAATCATATCTCAAAATCGACCAAACTACAGGTTACAAAAATAAATTTTTCCTTTGAAATTTTAATGATCTAATTATTACTAGGGAAAAATCTATTTTAGTATCCTGTAGTATCGCAAAAAATTACTTTAGTACTCTGTAGTAAAAAATTCATCAATCGAATCAAACCGCAGCCAATTAACATTACTTAGATCCACTGGCAGCCAATTAATCTTTGGAAAGGATTCAGGCCTGCCCGGGGACCTAAGTGATGTTAATTGGCTGCGGTTTGACTCGATTAATGAGTTTTTTATCACAGTGTACTAAAGTGATTTTTTAAGATACTATAAAGTACTAAAATAGACTTTTCTCTTATTACTATAAGACAGATGACAAAAAAATAAATTTCAAAATAGAGAATAAAGCCCCTAGTCACCTCAAGCCGCAGGATTTGAAACTCATTCATCCGAAGGTCAAGATCCAACAACGGAGAGATGGGCAAGATGTTGCGAAGTACTAGAGCAACTACTATTTAGGATTCTTATGAATTCAATCTAGAAGAGCAAGTTTATCTTGCTGCTTTTTTTTCTCCTATCAAGATTTTACATTTACAAGGTACTTATTTATTTCTTTTTTTAGAAGGAAGGCACTTATTATTGGTACACTAACTCATGGGAAGGACTCATTTGAGGATGATGAATTAGTATATCGAACTCATTTTCTTTTTTTCTCTCTCTCCCAAATTAAATCAAATATTTTGGTAAGTGATTTTGATTTAGTTAAAGATGTTCTAAATTTTAGGTTTTTACGAATATAAAAAATATTATCAAAAAAATATTTTTAAAATAAAATTTGACAATGTTCGACTCTAAATAAACTAGATATCCGGAAACAAAATCCAGAAGAGCCAATTTTATTCTCTCTTTTTAGGGTGCGTAATGGAATCTTAGTGCTTGTCCAAATAGGAAGGAATCTACTTTTTTTTGGGTGATGAATGATGTCAAATAGATGTACGTCACTGATTCTGAGAAGGATTTCCACGAAAGAGTGCTTTGTAGTGGCTACTCTCGAGCTTTGTCTATCCTAATAACGTGCACCAAGAGAACTAATTCACGATGTTCATGACACTCGGTAGCAACTTCAACCGGAAACTTTGATCATTAATTTGTCGTGATTCCAAAAATTTAAGCTAGCTAATGTACCTCTCTAGTACATAACGGCTCAAGCTCAACTAACAATGTATTAATCTCAACATACTCTCTCAAATAAAGTTATTTGAGCTATAGGGTTAAAGTTTGCGCGTTTAATATATATGTATGCGTGCTTGAACAATATGCCTTACATGTCGTGAAAAAGGGTCGTGTGACTCAGTCGATTAAACTTACTCTTATACAAAATTTACTCTTTTTATATAATCTTGTGTTCAAACCTTACGAATAAAAAAGACTCACAATATTAACCACTTATCATTAACTACTCGACATTTCAACGTATGATCTATCCTCTCTTTATGCAATCTCCTTTTAGCCGGTGACAACACATGGAAAAAGCAAGGAATTAAACAATTTAACCTCATAATGCATCTCCTCTTATACCACTCAACAATTATAATATATATAGACAGGACTAGGTACTAATGGGAAAACTAGTCTATCGAACTTATTTCCAACAGAAAATCCGACCCAGATAGGGCAAATTGTTCAGGTCCGATGTGGGTTTTGCGTAGGAATCACGTTCCTCAAGTTGAGGATTTTATCTGGTACACACCTTCAAAAATTCTGCACATACACCAGCCATTTACGAGTGAATATTTTTTGACATCTGTAGAATCTTTGATATAGTTAGTGGCTAAGGATTTTTTAAAGTTTTATCATTCATTCGTTTTCCGGGGTTTTTTTTCCAGGTTTCTTGTTATATTTTTTAAGTTTTTTTTATCGAGAAACTAAAAAGTGCATCTGTTATTATTGGAAAGATGTATAGGACTATCCTAAAAATTCATTTGAGGGGTTTAGGTTCAAGTGAAGAGAAAAATACACCACAAAACTATCTTAAATATGACTCGACAATACTGGATTTAGAAAGGAAAAAAAACTATTGGAAGGTGAGTTTGATGCTGTCGGGTACCAAACAATTAAATAGAGAGTGCACATAGACATGCATGCTTAGAGATATAATATAAAGTTTGGGTTATAGTTTTGGGTGGGAGCAGAGCATCATATTCCTTTCTGGTGCCCAAGGGTCGCATGTTGGGGGCACCAATTGGTCCAACGTTTATCCCACTGAGACCATTGTTGGTACTGGGTAGGGCAAAATATATATGCCCAACAGGGTGGTTACTTTGACATAATTTTGGAATTTGATTCTTATTCGATTGGGTTGGGTTGGTGCTATTTAAATTGTAGATTTCGGAGGGTTTCTAATCTTAGGTGGGTGGCAGTTGCTGATTTTGTTGGAGTGGAGCTGGTGCTGGAAGCCTCTTCATCACTTGTCTTGAGGTATCATTTCTTCAATGTTGAGCTTTCTATTGGGTTTTGTTTGTGTTCATTAATTATATTACTCCACGAAGAAAAAGGTCACTTTGCTGTCCTTCAGAATTAGTACGTTATTATTTTGCCAGGATCCAACCTACATTTTCATGGGTTTAGATCTTCTTTTAGAGATTTTCTTCAACGTGTATCTTCTCTATTTTCATGGGGTTAGATGCTATAATTTTATTTATTTTTGGATAAGTTTAGATGCTGTAATTTACATTGTTTTAAAACTTGTTGATTCAATCACAAAACCTAGCGGAAGGCTAGATCAGAAGATGGTTGGAATATGGTCCAACTTATTTCACCATCGACAAATCCAATTAGATCAGAGCAAACTAACCAAAATTCAAGAAAATTATTTTCTAGAAAAATAAAATTTGGGGAATATAATTTATTAATTTGAAAGTATTTTATTTAAAATTTTATACCTAAAATTTATATCAAATTAAGAGAATAAATAAAATTATATAACATTTTAATTAAAAAAATAAGGTTATCTATAAAATATGGCCTAACTGATGGTCCAACTGGTTTGGAGTTTGGACCACAACCTTCTACTCGAGAAACAGAGCACTTTTGGACCCTTTTTTTAAAACATTGGTAATTATAGGCTGGCAAGTTTTAATTTTCCGTGAAAGATAACTGTTTACCTGTTTATAATGCATTAAGAGTCTAATTCCAGTGAGTGCAGTAGGAGGTGCATAGCAACAAACTTTTATGGGCCTCATTTAGGCTTTCATCTTCTTGACCAATGACCTTGGACTTGTAGTCTCCATCGGCCTTTTTAGAATGCCCTAAACGAGGCCGCTTCAAATGTTATTTTTGGATTTACCAACGTCTAAGTCGTATCAAATTTAGATCAATGGTCTAGTAAATTCGGATACCAAATAATATAAATTAAAATATATGATTTGATAAGACAATATGCTTAAATAATTATTGTGAAAATTTTATCACTTTTTAAATATCTTATTCGATTCAAATTTAGATTAGTCAATCTAATGAGTATCTATAAGTTGTTAGATACATTAAATTAACCATCGAATGCCGGGTAGTTGCTCTAGATATGTTAGATATTTCAAGTTTAACTTCTAAAATGTGTTGGATTTTTCGTCTATTATAGTTTATCAGAGTTGAATCTAATTATTTGGATATATTTTTTATATTAAAACATTACATGTTAGGATTATAAATCGTCCAAAGATGAATGAATTGATTGGCATCACTTCCAAATGAAAAATAACTATAAAATAAATTGATATATCATATATTTTGAATTATGTCCAATTAATTCGTTTCAAAATTGTTACTCACTTTTACCAAATTCATCTCATTTTCTTTTTAGTTTTTTCACTTTATTCTCAAACTTTATCTATCTATTTCATCTTTACGTTTTTCTTGTTCCACGTGTCTCTCTTTTTTTTTGCCTCCCCTGCTTTTCATTTTATTTATTCCTTGTTTCGTTAAATATACGACGATATCTTGGATGGTTGGATCCAATGGATCGGAGAACTATATTAAATGGCGATTTCATTAACTATGACGAGTAAACAAAACAAAACACGTTACGGAGCTAATTACAGAAATCTCACTACCATTTATCACAGTATAAATGTATCACATCACTTATTTTTTATTAAAAAATTTAACCATATTAATACTTATTGGGAAATTTTTGGATTCAGACTAGTATGGATGCCAATGATTTAAATTTAAAAAACTATTATACAAATTGCCAAGTGCATCGCCGTCAGTCTTACCGTTAGTTTACTTACTCTGCCACGTGATAATTATAACGTCATTTTCTGCTGGACAATAATAAAAGGAAAATTAAATGTCAGATGCCATCTGTCGTGCTATTAAATTGGCTTTTGGTAATCTCACTAAGCTATTTCTTTTAGGGCTGATTTGTTTCCCACTAGAAAACATAATACGAATTGGGTGTAAAATATAGGGATCGGAAGAATTAGAAAAAAAATTGAAAAATAAGGAACATATAATTTGGTTCATTGATTATATTGAGCAATGGAAAATTAATTACATTCTCGTTTGAAGAATTATTTTCTAAATCTCATAGCAAATGGTTATTGGTTAATTCTTATACCCATGAAAATCATTGAATCAATTCTCATTCATTTGTCAAAAATGGTTTAACCAAATAAACATAATAGAAATAAATATTAACGATTCTCATTCCATTTTGACCGAGCCAAACACGCCTTTAATGTCACGTTATCGTTTGTTGCGCAATAAGAGTAATTTGCAAGTTAAGCTAATTCTCTATTATACCATACAAAACTAGGAAGAAGCACTTCGAAGGCTAGACTAAGTTAGGTACAGCTGGGGAAGTGCCTAAACTGCACTTAGACCAAATATTCAAATAATTAATACAGTGAATAACAAACTGGCTAATTAATCCATGTGTTTTTATATAGTATTTTGAAATTCACTAGATTAATTCAGATTTTGGTCAATAGTTTCTTTAAAAACATGACAAATTTATCAAAAAAAATGTGTTCGCAAAGACCGGAAACTCATACCTTTAAACTAAAACAATTACATCACTAGTCAATCTAAATATTTGCTAGTTCAATTTATTTCTAACATTAACATAACTAAATATCTTGAATTCAAGTCGAATTATTGTTGAAAACTTGTTAGAGAATGATTTTGCACTATAAAATTTTTTAGTTTGATTTAATCGAGTACTTGTTTGAATATTATCTAGGCCGTAAAATAATGGCCATCATATTGAAAAATCAAACGACTCCGAATACTAGTTATTTAATGTTCCCCTGTGCGTAAGATAAATTAGTAGCGCATTGGAAATTGCAAATGTTTGAAACTGAGCAGACTTCATTGAAATTTGACTCTCTCTCTCTCTCTCCTAGATTCATGGGATACGTTTTGGGAATAGGCATCAAGATTCATATCTTGTACTTTATTTGTAGAGCTGTATTAATTGATTTGTAGATTCATATCTCGTAAAAATGTTCTTTTTACCTTTACATTTGCCCTTTCCTATTATCTTGTAATTTCCTTGTTAGATTAAACTACCTGTTTAGTCATCTCTTGTATACGACTACATGACCTAGGGCACAAGTTGCTACATATCATCTCTTCGCATAAACCACAATAGCACAATTTTATTGTTCCTACACAAAACCTTTACAAGATACTTACTAAATCAACCAATCTATATTCGAACTGTGTAAGTACTTTTATAATATTGATATTACTATCTTGATGACTAGATGATATGATAGGACTGTTAGAGCCTCGTGGATCTTGTTTGTTTAATTAATGATTAAGTTGGCTGCTATTTCGTCCGGTTGATGTATTTGTGTAAGATTAGAAGAAGCATCATGATGGCATCTCTATCTTCCTCTTTTTTCCTACAAAACAAAGTCCACGCCACGGTCATAGAGTTGAGGGTCGAGTAGGATGGCAGTATTACCTATACCCTGTCGGTTCCTACTTTACTTCGTAGGTCTAAGATATGTTGATTTTGAATAAGTATAGGGTATGAGTATTCATATGTTATTTTTTATATTTGCTTGTCTTAGCGAATCACATTTGAGTGGTGAATTGACTATTACATATAATCAAGTATAAAGAATTTTATTAGACGCATCCTTATTTTTGTATAGACTATAAGTATAAAGTTCTCCGTCTAATGAGAGGGTAATAATATTGGTACATGGATCGTGCCCGGATCTTGTGCATTGGCATCCCTATCTCTATTGGTGTTGGCTGTCATAGACTTACGCGGAAACATGTTAGAAACGTTGTTTCTTTGTTAGAATATACATGTATGGTCTCCAAATAGACAAGCACAACTTGAGTTTTATATAGGGAAAACAGTAGAAACATGGAATACACCCAACAACCTCATAGGTTGTCCACATTGAGTTTGCTTGCCTAGATCAAGATTAACCTTTCAAGCATGACAATGCATAGGAAGTTTTGCTCATCTTAGATGCTTTATGAAACTTTTTTTATATTTTAATATCTGGTATTATTCAGAATCGAGTAATGTCATACCTTATCTTAGAGACGTCTCTCAATTTGTATCTGTTACATTTTTAAGGGCTGAATTAATTTTATAACCAGTGCCTCTTCATTTGATTGGTCTGATCTAGCATTGTGGTTGTCTGTTGTTGACTTTGACTGATTGATATAAATGCATGATCAGAGTATATGTTTCTCATTTGTATTCTCATCTAGAGAAAATAATTAAATAGAATTAATCCAATTGAAGATCTTGAGAAGAAAAGAAGAAGGAGCCATGAATGCACTGGTAGCAACCAACAGGAACTTCAAGCTGGCAGCTAGGCTCTTGGGTTTGGACTCCAAACTTGAGAAGAGTTTGCTCATCCCCTTCAGGGAAATCAAGGTTGAGTGTACAATTCCTAAAGATGATGGAAGCTTGGCTTCATTTGTTGGGTTCAGGGTTCAGCATGACAATGCCAGGGGTCCAATGAAAGGAGGCATCCGATACCACCCTGAGGTTGATCCGGACGAGGTGAATGCACTTGCTCAGCTCATGACTTGGAAGACAGCTGTGGCAAACATCCCTTATGGCGGGGCTAAAGGCGGTATAGGGTGTAATCCAGGGGAGTTGAGCATATCCGAGCTCGAGAGGCTTACCCGCGTTTTCACTCAGAAGATACACGACCTCATCGGGATCCACACCGACGTCCCCGCTCCTGACATGGGGACTGGCCCTCAGGTTGGCCATTTGAATTGCTCCTGTCTTTGCCTTTTGAAGTCAAGTACTCTGTTACTGATGTATGCTTGTTGTTCTCGTGGCTTCACAGACTATGGCTTGGATACTAGATGAATACTCCAAGTTTCATGGACATTCACCTGCAGTCGTGACCGGGAAACCCATCGATCTTGGCGGATCGCTAGGCAGAGATGCTGCAACCGGACGGGGAGTACTCTTTGGAACTGAAGCTCTGCTCAATGAACATGGCAAGACTGTGTCCGGACAAAGATTCGTCATCCAGGGATTTGGTAATGTCGGCTCTTGGGCTGCACAACTGATCGATGAACAAGGCGGGAAGGTTGTCGCTGTGAGTGATATCTCGGGCGCAATCAAGAACAGCAAAGGGATTGACATCCCAAGTCTACTCGAACACACCAAGCAGCACAAGGGTGTTAAAGGATTTCATGGTGCCGAGCCTATTGATCCCAGCTCGATCTTAGTCGAGGACTGCGATATTCTCATTCCTGCTGCCCTTGGAGGAGTCATCAACAAGTATGTTATAATCGACTAACTCGAACTCATGAAACTAAGAGCGTATCTGATGATTGATTTGCTTTATGTTGTTGAAGAGAGAATGCTAATGATATTAAAGCCAAATTCATCATTGAAGCTGCTAACCATCCGACTGATCCGGAGGCTGATGAGGTGAGTGCTTGTTTACCAACATATGTCATGCTGTGATCTCATAATCTCATTAACCCCTTTCCGCATTTCTACAGATTTTGACGAAGAAAGGCGTTATGATCCTTCCGGACATATATGCGAACTCGGGAGGAGTCACAGTTAGTTACTTTGAATGGGTTCAGGTACCAACCACAGTCTATCTATATGCCAAGTCTTCTCTATACATTGGTTTCGCGGTTTAACTCTATCTAGTTTGATGTGTATGGCATTGCAGAACATTCAAGGATTCATGTGGGACGAAGAGAAAGTTAACAATGAGCTAAAAACATACATGACCAAAGGGTTCAAGGACGTGAAGGAGATGTGCAAGACTCACAACTGCGACCTTCGTATGGGAGCCTTCACTCTCGGAGTCAACCGCGTCGCGAGAGCTACCGTGCTAAGAGGCTGGGAAGCCTGAGGAACCAGGCAACTGCTGCTCTGAATAAAGGCTTAGAGGCTTCAATGAAGAAGCCCCCTATTTCTTGATCTTTATTATTATGTTGGGAATTCGTTTGAGGAGTTTTGTCATATGTTCTACTACTCTGAAGCAAGTTGAGCAGAGGACAGAGTTTATAATGTCTTGTCGCTTATAAGTCTCCTTTGCTCATCTGGTGCCAAACCATTGTTTTAAATTAAAATCGTGACACCAAACGGTTTTCTTTGTTTCCAATTTGGCGGTGTCGGGAGCAATTTGGATTTGGACAACAAAACCGCAAACCCGAAAAATACTCACCCCTGTCCGCTGCCGTCCAAATAAAAATGTTTTCATAAATAAAATATTATGCGAATTTTATGATTCGTATCTTCAACAACTGTATCCACATAAACAACCATTACTAAATGTTTCTGCCTGGTACCGGGATGCGGTTTCTCGTAAGTCAATCTCAGGTTGACCAGGATCCAGACAATTCGTACGTTGTCCAGACCGGTCCGACCATATTTTTAAAAAATCATTGCATGAAGATTTCCTCTACTTCTCACACACTTGTGGGTTTCTCAACAAAATTGCTGATGGTACAGTAGCATCAACCAATACAACTCTCCTCCTGTCCTGACATTCTTGTTAGCAACTCTACTAGTTGGTCACGAACTCTAGAGAACATTAAGCTGAACAATGCAGCT
This sequence comes from Hypericum androsaemum, assembly GCA_963995505.1. NCBI lineage: Eukaryota > Viridiplantae > Streptophyta > Magnoliopsida > Malpighiales > Hypericaceae > Hypericum > Hypericum androsaemum. The sequence goes on from OZ023198.1 coordinate 79,985, forward strand.
CTCCTCGAGACGAGATGTTATGCCACCACAACGATCGGCAAGCTCATTTGCTACTACTCTAATTTGATGCGCTTCGAATGCATTTTCTTCATCCACTCGATACATTCCTCGGCAGTTCCCGTCGGGTGGGCAAGCTGCCAGGCGATCAGTTTTTGTTGCTGGAAAGCAAGCAGGAAATCAGAATACCAAGATAAAATACTCGAACTGTTAATAAAAGGAGAAGACAGCTCTCCTTACCCATTCCCTAACCAGTGGCCCCCCAGAGTTGAGCTGCAAAACTTGCATGATCTCCTTCCCATTAACTAATGGCTTCACATCCCACACATTTTCAAGTCCTGCATCCCATAATTCAGAATAACAGCTGTAAGACTTTTTTTCCTTCCAAGTCACCTCAACCCCGTAATATCAACGGCACCAGATGAGCAACTTATGACAAAGATATTAGCTTAATTAGCTGAAAATCAAAAAGGGTAAAAATGAAGATGTAGCAGGATGCATGTCCGCGATGATTCAAACCTCGTAATCTAACAGCACTCTCAACTGACTTAAATAAGTCTGTCCTCTGATCAAGTAGAAGTTGATTGTCTTCAGAACCTTGTTCAGAGTCTGATGTATCCTCCTTGTACAACAATGTAGACATCAGAAGTGCAACTCGCCAGTATTCTTTAATTTCTCGTAAAAGATTTCCTGAACAGTTAAAGAGCGGGTTAGCCATAAAGCTTCATCTACTACTTTTATAGGAACAGAAAGGCCACGGGATAACTATGAAGCATGACAAGGAAGCCATGGCAAGCCATAGTTTGTAATGCAGAATTAGTACAACTAACATGACAAAAAGTGGTAGGGTAAACAGTCCCAAGATACCATTCTTAGTGTTTTAACACGACTACAAACAAGCAATCACCAACATGGCAGGATACTTAAGTGTGTAAACCCAAGACCATTGATACCCCTCGTATTAAAAACACTAACATAGTTGCTGGCATACTCCATATTCTTGAAAGGAACACAAAAATCCAATTCATAACTTCATCTTTTTCAAGCAAAAAAAAGATTTCAGGGAACCAAACAAGAGTTTTTCTTTTTAGTACAAACAATGTAATCATTCCATGTTATTCATATATCAGGCAAGCTAAAAAGTGTAGCGCGCACTTAATAGCTCCATTTTTTCGCACCTCGAATAACAATCAAAGCCTTAGTTCCAACAGATCAGGTTGGCTACATAGATTCAGCCAGCCATTAGGATACAGTACAATATACACACATAAACCAAGTCCTTACGTGATTTGTCACCAAGTATTGTTTTCTCCTCTACTCCTACCCTTTTAATGTACATGTATCATCTCTTCTTTCGCATCACCTAATAGGCGGATCTAAAAAGTGACATCCTTACATGATCAAACCAGTTCAAGCAAGGCTCTTATCTTTTTATTGATTAGTGTCTCCCCAACCTTCTGACATAGACCCATGTACCTGTTGCTACACGCAATTTTGATTCCAAAGGCACGTCCAAATATTCAGTTTCACGACAAATTTCAGTCGGCTGGGCATCTTTGTCAGATGTAAGAAAAGGAATCAGCTTCAGGAACTTCTCCATTGATGCGTGTATCTTGATAATCTACATGGTTTGTGGACAACGTCAAACAAGCTGAACACTATTTATTAAGGGAGTAGTTCAAGATAATATTATGCAACCTTTGGGTTTGGTCTTCTTGATTGAGCTTACCATTTCAGAATCACTGCTTTTTCGCTTGAGAGAATCTTTCACGATATAGTTGACAACAGGAATCTGCAAGATGACAAAATCACATTTAGCAAGAAAGATGAAGGCTTTACAAAGGAGTATGGAGACCAGCACTGTAGTCACAACAGTATTATATACATGAAAATAGGTCGGGTTCTACAAAACAAAAAAAGATTCATGGGATAAAGAATAGTCGACAAAGACAAATTAGTTGTTCCATATTCACTTGATATCTTCCAAAAGTCTAACATGACAATTTGTTTTATAATCTGGAAAATTCATGTGAAAATAATCTCAACGTCAAATCTGAACTCAGTTCCTGTCCGCAAAGAAAATTATCCGCTCTACCATTTACTTGCAAACTAGCTTGCATATTGCACCAATTTCAAAGACCAGCCTCCCCCCATCTTAAACATGTGCACCAAACTCCACTGAGTTTTCGGGAGTAGCACACCTAAAATATTCCACCCAAGCCAATACTGGAGAAGCAGCCAAGAACATGTGACACAATCTATCCTAAAGAAGATATCACTTTTCTGAATCTTATCGAGGGTTCACTTGTTGTTATATGCATAGGCTAAACCAAGCCTTTCATCACGGCAAACAAATCACATGCAGAGGCATTAAGATATGTACCTTTTTTCCCTTTCCATCCTTGTATGTGGTACTTCTGAAAGAAAGAAAAAGCGCAGCATACAAATAAAGTCTCCTTTCATCATCCTGAAACTCGATTACCAAAGCAACAACTATATGAATAACTTAGGCAAGAATTTTAAAACCAAAAGAGCATTATATGGAGAAAAATCTTATTATGCATGCCAATCAAAACAAGGAAAGTTCTTATACACAGCCACTTACAGAAAAGGACGATGATCCGATTGAATGACAAAGGTTCCATGCAGCATCCAAGTAAGCAACGCACGACCTAGGAAGGTAAGGAAATAGTATTTAAGCATCATAGACACCACAAGCAAGTATATCAGCGCACGCATAGCAGTCACGAGTATCAACTGCAGTAGGTTGATGATAACATCAGCAAGAAAGACTGGTCATGTACATCTCCACTTTTGGTTAAGGCTATATGATACCCTGGAAATGGTCTGTGACACCTTTTATAGGGAAGAGAGAGCATTACTTCAACGTGGTATTTCCACATGCCTCAATGCTAGAAAAGTATTTCTTCCTAGATTTCAAATACAGAATGTATATGCTTTCCTGACTTAATACCTCATGTCGATCTTGACAACTTTGTAGTAAAGTTCAATCTGAATATATTTCTGTAACTTAAAGAAGCGTTAATCATACCGCTGGCAATCTTCGGACAATGGTGGCTCAACTTCATGCGGGAAAGAGAATACTACCCAAAACAACGTCAAATCAGTAATAAGCATCACAGCTTTAACTGGTTGGTTCCCGGACATCATCAGATCAACCTGCAGATAATCTACAATAGTGAAAAAGGATAAATTTTCAAGTTGACGCATTGGAGCTAAATCAGAAATGTGACATACTTCTGTTCCTATGCGCTCTTTGCTTATTTTAGCTGATAAAGCATTTTTTACTTCTTCAGATGCAGCAGCTTCTTTAAGTTCGTCATCCAATACAAATCCAAACCTTGCACCTAAGTTGGTCAAAGAAGCAGGATAAATACGCAAGAACCAGCATGAATACTATACATGGAGCACTCTGTAGACAGGCGCTGCAACCAGAAGAATTTTTAAAATCTTGCCAAGGCTCAACTTTAAGCATCTGTTATTCACCTATTTGCTTTTGAAATATTTAAATGATGAGAGGTAACTTCTGTAAATGTTCAGCCAAATAATAGAGTCTGAGCATTAGTGATAAATGTTTCTTGTAATTACACAATATTGAGGGAAAATGTGTCAAGAAAAATCAGATGTACATATACAATCGTTAGGTTTGAACATGAGAAAAAAAGAAACTGGATCGAGAATAATTTCAGTCGGTACTTGAAAGCAAACAGACAAATTAAGGCAAATCACCAAACCGAATAGCTCGGAGAACTCGGAGTGGATCATCAAGAAATGTTGACTTCGGTGGCAAAGGCGTCACAATTCTTCCAGATTGCAGATCTTCAATTCCTATTAGGGAGGAAAGAGTTTAAAACAAATTAGCAAAAGACATTAAGTCTTCACCAAGAGCCAACAACCATACAGTGGTACAAGAAGAAGTAACAGGCAAAGAACTAAAATTATGTAAATTACCTCTTTCAGTAAAGTCTTCAATAGTACCGGAATTTATATTGTAGAACAAGCTGCCAGATAATATGAAATTACATGTTCAACCACTCAATAGTCGTCTACTGTTCAATCATAGCAGAAGATGAAGTTTTCACTTTTTACAAGAAAATGTAATGCTTTGTTGGAAAGACGAGTACCTGTTAATGGTTAAGTCCCGTCTATATGCATCTTCTTTTGCTGTGCCAAACTCCTGTACTGACACAAGCTTACTCAGACAATGAGTTCAAATAAAAGACTCTTCTGTTAGTATTAAATCGCACATACACTAAATGCTTGAATATAAATAAACTGGACTACATCATTTCAAAAATGATAAGTACTAGCCATTTCACCAAAAAAAAAGGAATGAAAGGCTTGCAGCGATGCGCAAGCTCCAAGATGAGCAAAATCCTGAATAAAATAGTGGCAAAAGTTCGATAGTTTCTCAAGAAAGGAGCATGTATATAAAAAAATAAATCCTACATCATCATTCCAATTCAAAACAATCGTAATCTCTGCTGCGCGATAATTACGAATGCGGAATTTGAAGGCGGGCTCTAGATTTCAAATTTCGAACATGGCTAACGAAGATGCAAGTTCACCAAACTAAAGGTGACAAATGCAAACAAGCCGCATAACAGACTGACAAACTCGGACCAAATTTTTTTTCAGGCACGAGAAAATGCTCCAGGTATAACCAACAAACAAATGTAAAGATGGAAAGCACAGCGCATACCATGGTAGGAATTCGGCTATTCTCACAGTAATCTTCACACCTTAAGTTAACAAAGTCAATCCATAGACCAAAAAGGCGCATCCTGGCAGTTTCCAAATGCTTTGACTGGTCAGGATTGCTGCAAAACAGTAAAAATATAAGTTTTCCTTTTGATGAACACAGTCGTGCTTCTGAATCTTACAGTACTTTTTTCCAGTGTAATTGAAACTTATAACTTAAACATTTGAAATTGTGAACCACTAGTTATTCCCCAGAAGAACTTCCTATAAAGAGTTGGAAGACAACCAAGAATGAGAGGAGATATCCAATTCAAAGCCCCATTCCATTTTGCTTTCCCATATGCTTTTCACAATCTATAGGAACCACACAAAAAAACAGTTGATTTTTGTTATCCACCATTATACTCGGAATTGGTGTGGAATTCACAATGAACTGGCATAGGTCAAAGAAGAACACCGCCAAATCACGCCAACTTAGAAACCAACAAGCAGAAAAAGGATCGATATTTTATCAAAGAAACCTGCTAATGCATAAAGAGATACAAAGCGATACTAGTTCGTAAACAATGTCAACCATGCCAATGTTGCAATTACTTCAAATGATGTGACTACTTTCCAAGAACTAGAGAGAGTGAACTTGATACCGTGGAATGACGCCAACTCCTTGGGCCTCCTCACCAGTAGAAGACAAATATTCTCTAACTTTATCGACAAATTCACTGCCCAGCATGTTGTCGATGGCTATATCAATATCATAGCAATCTTTTCCTAGAAGCTGCAAAGACAAGCATAGCAATACAATGAGGACTTCAAATGAACTAAAGTAGTTTACGATATTCAAAGTAGAGTAGAAGTCGGAGACCTTAAACAGCCAACATATCTAAGCTAATACCAACCCGATTCCTAACTTTTTTCCACCCCATTTACACGTACCATGAAGCATCGGAAGTGATCCAAACTTAAAACAAAAGCAAGCTCTCTTTTTCTTGGTTTCACACCCCGAAGAAAAAAAATTGCAAAGACCACTCTTGCAGCCCATGAAACTTCTCCCCTTTACACTTTCAACCGTTGGCTAGACCAGAACAGAATGTTCTCCTCTTCAATGGCAAATCAAACCGAGTTTCTAAAACCGCTCTTCGAATTAACCAACAAATTTCGAGGGGGAAACAGAAAACGAGAAAGCAGTGCTCCAGAGATAAGAAGAAAAAAACCTTGTCGCGGACCCAACCGCCGGCGATGCGGAGCTCGGTGTGGAGTTGGAAGTGGCGGAGGGTGGCGAGGAGGCGGTCGAAGATCTTCCTCTCGGTGTGGGTGACGTCAATCTCCCTTCTGACATGGACCGCGGGGGTAGCCACCATGTTGGGTGGTGGGGAGACGCAGAACCTAACGACGGATGGAGCCGGGAGAGAGCGGGGGTGGGCGGTTTTGAGGAAGGAGAGAGAGCGGCAGAAGCAGCCTGGTGGTCTCATCTAGAAGTTTCACAACGATCCATCTTAAGAGTTAATTTAATTGAACTGGTAGATTAGTATGAAAAGAAGATTCTCCGAGGAGCAACTGATTCCTTCAGAAAAATATTATGGCTGCCGCACATCCTGTTTCAAAAGAACAAGCCAAAAGATCAGACAGTCTCTTATTTGAGCTATTGGCTAAGACAAGATTATTTTTTGTTTACAGCAGACAAATACTTCCATAAAAAAGATCTTGATAATAAAACCAAACGCTGATAGCCACATAACTTGCTCGAGTAATTTCATAACTAGCTTTAACTGTAAAGCTCGACGGATGTACTGCTCAAAAACAGCAACTGAAAGAGCAGAAGCCCAAGTATGCACAAACTCGAGCCAGATTCACTAAGATCTTACGGTCTAAGAACAATCCATCACTTTCTAACTAGAAGCTGGATGATATAGAACAAAAGTCGGGCTCTTTCGCCTTGTTACAACACGAAAAAGCATCCAGAAAATAAAAGCAGCACATGATCTACTCCAAGAACATTAATTGTATAAGTAAACAAAGTTGCTGGCTGCAAGATCAGAACTCAGAAACCTTACAGATCTAACAACACAAAACAGCTTAATACCCAGGAAAAAAAATAGAACCTAATCTCCTTATTTTTTTTGGAAAGGTATATAAATTTTATTTATTTACACCAAATTACAAAACCACACAAGTCGCAACCGATGCAAAAGCCGCAGTCGATCACAAACAAGCGGGAACTCCCTAATCCGTGACTACCCACCTAGACAGCGGCTACCCTCCTTATCCCGCATGCAGATAGCACGAGGTTGCAGCCGCCGGCCTCATTAAAAACCCCAATAAGGAGAAAACCCTTACCGGGGAAAAGAGCACCGCCGACTAACCCCTTGAAATCCACCCGAAAACCTGCCCAAGAACCCCAACCCAATGGAAATGGCTCGAGGCCAAACAACCCACAAGAGTGAACCAACCAGATTAATTTGAAAGAAGGAAAAAAAAAAGAAACCCACAACTTAACAAAGAAAAAAACCATTAAACTCTGTAGCCTTTCTTAACAGTTCAATTTGAGAGCAGCGAAGCCAAGGAATCTCCTCAATTCCAATTAACAAGAGAGAGGTAGAGAGAGAGAGAGAGAGAGTGTGTGTGTGTGTGGAGGGGATACCAATAAGGAGACGAGGCCGAGCACAAATCGAAGGGCATCGGAGGAAAAGAGGGATTAGTGTTTTGGAGGGGAATTTTACTTGGGGATTTGCCTGGTTTTTTCGCGGCAAAGAGACGAGGCAAGGCTCTAAAAAGATATGATTTTGTAAATATAAAACTTACTGGTTCGACCGATAGTTTGACCGTCTCCGCTGATTTTTTAAAACCTTGCTGATAAGCTTCTTCCGATTGATATCAACAGGGTGTATAACTTATTATTATTAGCAGTCAAAAGTTTGCTTCTCACACCGCTCCACCAGTGCGGTTTGGAATAGGAGAAGTCCAAAGGACAGCTGTGAGATGTCTGAGTTCGACTTCTAAATTTTAATCCCAACAATATTTCATTAAGGACAGCCTTTTTGCTTTCCACTGTTATTAGATTTATTGCAGCTTATTTGGGTTGTTTAGTATCTTACTTTATAACGTATTTTTTGTATTACATACCGCTTTGCACCATGTCACTGCTCCTCAAAAGTACAATTAATATCATGTATTTAAATTGATCGATATATCATCATATTTGTTAAAATGGGATAACTAACATCGTATACTAAAAATTGGACTGAATTAGTACTCTATATTTTCCAAAAAATAGGAACAAGTAATATTTTAAAACATTATTATTTAACAACTTTCCACTTGCCACGTCATCATTCACGTAAAGTTATGACGGTGTCACGTCACGGGGGTTGGATTGGGTCCGGAATGAACCCATTCCGAATCGTTTGGAGTGAAGACACGCGGGAGCCTTTTTGTAAAAAAGTTAAAATCCGGGGACAAAAATAAAAAAAGCCTGCACTGCAGGAGATCACCAACATGCCGTTATTGCTAACTGGGCTTGGCGGTGTTGTAACACGCTGGCCATTATCAATAACTGGACTTGCCGGTGTCGTAACCGTGACATATGCCAATATTGTAACCGTGGCAATGCCATTATCGGTCCTTCAGTCTAAATAGTTTGGAATGACTCTTTCACTCCGAACTCAATCTACTGCCTACGTCACGACATCGTTTCACCGTGGATGGTCAGACAACTGTTGGGGTCTTCTAAGTGTCAACACTGGAAAAAAAATTATTTCAATTAAGACGTTTTAAGCCACGTAAAAAATAACAAGAGTACTAACTACTAAAGCGAAATTTCCCTAAAACGACGCCGTGACCATGACTGACACTCCTGTAGTCATTGCCGGGAAAGGAAGAAGAGAAAAGGGTTTCTACGGCTAGGTCATTCAAGCTTGAGATCCATTTCTCTCTCCTTCCAACACCAACTCACTCACTCCTAAACCCTGAGAGAGAGAGAGAGAGAGAGAGAGAGAGAGAGAGGGTTTCTATTTCGAAATGGGGTTCTCGATGATGCAGCCGTACGGGATCCAGTCGATGCTCAAGGAAGGGCACAAGCACATGTCGGGTCTGGACGAGGCCGTCCTCAAGAACATCGACGCCTGCAAGCAGCTCTCTAACATCACCCGCACCTCCCTCGGCCCCAACGGTAACATTAACTAAACCCGAAACCCGAAAGGGGCCAAGATCCCCTTTTTTCTATATTTTGTTGAGTATTTTTTGGGTGGGTTGGATTAGGGATGAATAAGATGGTTATAAACCATCTGGACAAGCTTTTCGTCACCAACGACGCCGCCACCATTGTCAACGAGCTCGAGGTGCAGCACCCCGCCGCCAAGCTCTTGGTGCTCGCCGGCAAGGCCCAGCAGGAGGAGATCGGGGATGGCGCCAACCTCACCATCTCCTTCGCCGGGGAGCTCCTCCAGAATGCCGAGGAGCTTATTCGCATGGGCTTGCATCCCAGCGAGATCATTAGTGGTTACGATAAAGCTGCTACCAAGACGATCGAGGTCCTGGGAGAGCTGGTCGAGAAGGGCTCTGAGACTATGGATGTGCGGGACAAGAAGGAAGTTATCACACGTATGAAGTCCGCTGTCGCTAGCAAGCAGTTCGGGCAAGAAGATGTTCTCTGTGATCTAATTGCAGATGTAAGTAGTTTCCCCCAACATCGAATCTGTTTGATGGATGATGACCAGTGTGCTACTTGTTATTTTGTATAAAAACATCTCTTTTTTTTCGTTTTCCTTGTGTTGTTATAGGCATGTATCCAAGTGTGCCCTAAGAACCCTGCAAGCTTCAATGTTGACAATGTGCGTGTTGCCAAGCTCGTGGGAGGAGGTTTGCTCAATTCTTCTGTTGTGCGTGGGATGGTTTTGAAAAGTGATGCAGTCGGCAGTATAAAGCGAACGGAGAAGGCCAAGGTCAGGAATATGTTTCAGTTTGGAATATTTTCATTTTGATAGAGCAGAATGTTTGTGATACTCTTAGCTTCTTTTTATTGGAAATATATTATTGGCGTAACCACTTTTGTCTTGCTAGATAGGGTAGGGGGGTTCCAAAACCTAAAATGCATGAGATAGAGTGTTTAATTTAATGCAAGAATACACTTTTATCTCTAGATAGTTCAGGTCATGTGTTAACCGGCGAGTTCTGTAGCCGATTGCTTCAATTTCAGCTATGTCAAGGGCCTGAGTGTCTCTTGGTTCAAATCTTTTTGCAGGTTGCTGTGTTTGTTCAGGGTGTTGATACATCTGCCACTGAAACTAAAGGAACTGTCTTAATTCACACTGCTCACGAGGTAAGAATAGTTGATTTTTTCTGGTATTTTCTTTTCGAGGTTGTTCATTGTAATTTTTGAATAAAGTCAAAGAAATCTAATTGAAATGGTTCTTGTGTTCTTGAATCAAAGGAAATGATTTCAAATACTCGTATATCTTATGTTGCAACTTTGGAAAAAAACTTTTCTATGAAGGGGTGATAATTTGTTAATTTAGTTTTTTAGAAATACGAGGAATAAGAAGATTGAATCAGAAATTTTGAAAGATTTTTTTGGAGTCCAATGAATACAGATCATCCCTTTCAACCGCTTGCACTATTTTCGAGCTTCTCATATCATTTTAGCATTTCTGAGGTGTTTGAAGCTTTTATCATTTATCATTTATGTATAATTGGATTTCTCCTACACTGCTCACCTCCTATTCTTATCGGGTTTGAAAATCAATTTTTTTATCTGCATGGTAAATTAAGACGTCCTGCCCTGCTCTTGTTTGTGCAGCTTGAGAACTACGCAAAAACTGAAGAAGCTAAAGTAGAGGAACTGATTAAAGCAGTATCTGATTCTGGTGCCAAAGTAATTGTTAGTGGAGCAGCTGTTGGGGAGATGGCATTGCATTTCTGTGAACGTTACAAGTATAACACGTGAACAGTTTTTTTGAATCATATGTGATCATTTTGATTTAAAATTTAGTTTTTTTAATCTTGAAACTTGACTGCAGGCTTATGGTTTTGAAGATCAGTTCAAAATTTGAATTGAGACGATTTTGTCGCACCACGGGTGCTGTTGCTCTTGTAAGTTGACTGCTGTCTTTTCACGTTCAAGCACACACTTTGAGCATTTTGTACACGGGACATTCTCTTCATAGTCCTTCTGAGCTGCATCTGTATAATTTATTTTCTAATGCACTTGAATGGCCGTTCCTGATTTCTAACAGTTAAAACTTAGCCCACCAAGCCCAGATGACCTTGGATATGTGGACTCTGTCTCTGTTGAGGAAATCGGTGGTGCTAGGGTATGGTTATGGACTTTCTAACGTATTGTCCATCTGTTGGATGTAATTTTGGAATTTCTTTTTTCGGTTGTTGTATGATACATCTTTTTTGCTTTTGTTTCTTGTGCTATCCAGGTTACTGTAGTCAGAAATGAAGCTGGTGGAAATTCTGTTTGCACCGTAGTTTTACGAGGAAGTACTGATAGTATTCTTGATGACCTCGAAAGAGCTGTGGATGATGGGGTTAACACCTACAAGGTAAGCAAGTTCTTCTACTATGATGATCTTTCTAATGCTGCTTTGCTTCACTTTCTTGTTTATTTCTCCCGTCGTCGATTTGAAGAAGCTAATTCATACTTTCTTGTCTTTCACTCGGTACTTTTATTTCTGCAGTCTCATTTTTATTCTTGATGTGCTTTGGTCAGGCAATGTGCAAGGATAGTCGTATAGTTCCAGGAGGTGCAGCGACTGAAATTGAGTTAGCTAAAAGATTGAAGGAATTCTCGTTTAAAGAGACAGGGTGACATATCTTGTGCCTCTATTCTGTTTGCTCTTTTCCTTAATGCCAATCCATAGGCCAGGAGGTTGTTGACTTTGCTGGAAGTTAAGGATGTGTATTCTGCTGGTTGGCAGATTGGATCAATATGCTATTGCCAAATTTGCTGAAAGCTTTGAGATGGTGCCAAAAACTTTGGCTGATAATGCTGGTTTGAATGCAATGGAAATCATTTCTTCCCTCTATGCGGAACACGCATCGGGCAATCCAAAAGTGGGCATTGACTTGGAAGAAGGCGTTTGTAAGGATTTGTCAACCATGAATGTCTGGGACCTATATGTTACCAAGTAGGAAGCACTCCAATCTCTTGTCCATTTTTTTTTCTTCCTCGTGTTCTGTCTTCTGTTGTCACCACTGCATTGCTCTCTTCAAACTTGTGAGTAATAGTTTTGTTTACTCAGGTTTTTCGCCCTCAAGTTTGCTACCGATGCTGCATGCACTGTATTGCGAGTAGACCAGGTATGTCTATTGTTATACATGCTTATGTTACGGGTCAATTGCAATCTAAGACATTGATTCTTATGATTTAGTTAGCTCGAGCAGCTGCGGACAGACTTAACGGTCCCTCCCATGTTCATTTTGTTTGCAGATTATTATGGCAAAGCCAGCAGGTGGCCCCAGGAGAGATCAACAACCGGCGGGAGGAGGAATGGACGAGGACTAAGTTTCGCATTATCTTCACACTTGTGCTTTTGCAGGGCCATCTTGAGAGGTTAATGTTTGTTGAGATGCCAAGACGTTCCCAATGGGTAGTGATCAAAGCTAGGCACTTGTATATGCTGCCCCTTTTATCCGTTTCTTCTAGTTGATTGCTGCTTTCTAGTTTGGCCTTTTTGTGGCAATCTTGACGACCGTTTCTTCTAGTTTTGAGGATTTTGCACTTCACTACCACTACCAGTGTAATCGACATTTTCTGAAAAAATCTGAGAAAATTTTGATACCGGCTGCTTCAGCTGGATCAAACCTATTTCGGCTTATTGTTTCTATGTTTATTTATTGTCGTATATTTTCTCTTTTAACATAAATAATTGAAATGGAACTGACCAATCAACCATCTTTTTCCTGCCTTTGAGAACATAACATCCAATCAACAATAGAGATAAGATAGATGATTTGTTTTGTTTAGGGAGAAAATGTTTGTTTATGTTGGTATATTTCTGCAAATACAGTAATATTTTGCTAATTAATTTTTTTTTTATCTATGTCATGTTAGTATCCATCATCACTTCCGCGGATATCGACTATTGACCAGTTGGTTTTCTATTACACTTAAGACAATGTTACGATTCCCGAGTTCTACAAGTTTTATCTACTTTTCTTACAAAAGTACGTCATAAAAATACATCTATATATTATTAATACGAGTATCGAAATATGACATGTCGTCATATCAAAATATGAGTTTTCAATAAAATAAGACAACTCAAAGTACAAGAAATATAAGTAATCTCAATTTATTCATTCAAATATAATGAAGATCGTCCAAAACACCATCGAAGATAACATATTTTTGTTGTTGTTAAAATGTATATAATATGTAAATTGTACATATGATACATGTGTTCTATGTTTTATATGCATTTAAAAAATTTTACTCGTAACACTACAAGTATAACTAATTACGTTTGAAATGGTACTTACAAAATGTGTTTTTTTCCTCAAAATTACATATGTACGTGTATAATTTGCGCATTAGACTAATTTATATTTGAGTATATTTAGCCTGTAAATGATTACCATTGATTTGCAATGATAATGATTAATAACCTAATACAATGACATCTATTAAATAGATTAATTTAAGTTTTGAATCAGACAATGAATCGAACAAAATTATATTGAACAAAATTTATATCTCTTACCATTAAAACGACTCGTTAGTACATCTATCTATCCGATTATTGAGAAAAGGATATTATAGAAAAAATGATAACCCAAGACTATATTTGAACCAAGTGGTACCATCAGCAGAGTAGCATAAAGCCAAAATACAAAGCCAAACAAAAATATTTGAAGGATGAGCTTCTTCCTACTCTTTTAGTGGACTGACTATCTACTGGCCACCAGTGTGTGGAAGGTGTTAAACACTCTTCCCTTGCTCTTCAATGGCTTCCCTCCTCTCCTTCTCCCTTCCAAGGACCACCATCGTGAGGGCCTCATCCTCACCAACCACCACGTCCACCGCCACTCCGGAATCACTCGAGCAGAAGTTTGGCAGGAAAGGCATCAAGTTCTTAGAGTCCAACAACACTCCCATAGTTGAACTAACAGTAAGAAATGGAAGCACCTTGAGGCTCCAAATTCCTGATGCTCATATCACTTCTTACAAGCCAAAGGTGTGGTGGAAGGATGATGGTTTCTATGAGCTTCTTCATACAGTCCCTGCCACTGGTGATGCCTCTAAAGGTGGTGTTGGTTTGGTCATAAAAGATGTTCCGGAGTCCGGGGCTAAAGGGTCTACGGGGTCTGCAGGGTCACTCGTTAACAGCAGTGAATGGACTGTTAAGGATGTTGATTATGATGCTATTGATGCTCTTCAGGTTAGTTCGGTTCTTTGCTTGGTTGGTTTTTAAGCCTTCAGATGCAGCTCTTCAACTGTTTTTTATGTTACAGGTTGAGTTGAGCAGCACTAATGGTCCTCTAGAGATGAAATACGTCGTCTCGCTCTATCCGCTAAGCATGGCGTCTGCAGTTGTGGTGAAGAACAATGGAAGAAAGCCTGTGACACTAGCGACCGCCATACTGAGTCACATCAAGCTGACAAAGCGAGGGAGGTCAGGGCTTCAAGGACTCAGAGGGTGTTCATATATCTCAGCCCCTCCTTTGTCTTCGCCCTTGGAACTCATTTCCCCTGGCGAAGCAATGAAGACGGAGTCTCCTGGACTGTTCGACTTTTGGGCAGAGCCTGATGATAAGCCCGGATCATGGGGCGTGCAAGATGTCCCCATCACGATTTTGAAGAAAAAGATGAGTAGGACTTATGGAGCTCAACCACAAGAGAGACTGAAACCAATCTATAATACAACTCCCTCCAAGTACGAAGTTCTTGATCAGGTATAATCTTGGCGCGCTGCGATCTCTAATGCAGAATTTATAGGCCTCAAGACACAGTACACAGTCACTAAAGTTGCAGCAAGTTTTCGCATTAATAGCTTGTCGAAATTTAACCTCATTGAGCTCCCTCGCAAGTTTCCATGATGTGTTAAGACTCTCATTGTTGGTTTGTCACATGTTTGTTAAGCGTAATTAGAGTCACCAGATCCCTTGACAAAATCAAGATATGTTCAAGATCATGTAATAATTTTCCTTCTCTTCATCTCAGGGAGTAGAGCTTTTCTTCCGAGTGATTCGGATAGGCTTCGAGGACTTCTACGTAGGCAGTCCCGGCGCCTTATCAGAGAAATACGGAGACGGATATTTCATCTGCACCGGACCTGCTTCGACCCTTGTGCCAGTGACAGTAAATCCTGGAGAAGAATGGAAGGGAGCAATGGTTATTCAGCATGACAATCTGTGACATTTTGTAAATACCTTTCCTCCTCCTAATACTATTTCTAGAGTTGGCATTCACTTTATCTGCTTTCTGCCTTTAGATCCTCCGATACAACTCTGAGCCAATATACCACCCTATAAAGTTCTGCCCTGTTCGAATCTAAATCAGTTGGTTTAGTGGGTGTGCACGTGTTAGGTAGGTACGACCAAAAATAAGAAGGAAAAGATCGCTTCTATTAGAGAAGGAGCCAACAATCATAATAAGAAAATAATCAGAACCTTTTGAGCATATAAAGGATGGGAATGCAACGAGAACCATTTTCGTGCAGAGTCGTCGATGTGTACATTCGTGGAGAGCGTGAACAAGAGGGTGAGGAGCGCGAGTGAGGACCTCAACCTCCTCGAAACAATGTCGTTGGGGACCATCTTGTTGGAGGAGCTCCTCGGCCACTGATACCACCTCTATCACTCCCAACAGCGCTCACCTCCTCCAACTTCTTCTTTACTCTTTCCTTTCCCTTAGGTTTCATCTTTTTCTTTTTTTCCACATGTAATGTGTGAACAATGACAATTGTGTGCTTCTTCTAGTTGGTGATAAGTTACTGTGAAGTTAACTTGCATATTTGGACAGCCTCAAAAGCAGATAAGAAAGAATGTGGACATAATTCTAGAACAAGCTAGCAACTTCAAAGTTTGAAGATACAACAGAGTTCCCGAAAAAGGGATCACAACTAGGGTAGTGGATCACATAAAGCACCAGTAGCTCATCTTTCGAAACACGGGACAACAGCATTCTATATGTACTATCGTACAACAATATCACAATAGCTAATCTAAGTTGGGGCAAGATGGTGATGTGCATCCCAACTGTCAAACAGACCTAAAGAGGAGACAACCGCAAGGAGTGCAAGCAGCGACCCAGCGAGCATTGAGTAGCAAGTTTTCCTGCGGTCTTTTTCACCAGCAGGCTTCTGAGCATCAACTCTGTTTGCGGGAGCCAAATCATGAGACATTTGTTCAACATTATCATCCGGCATGTCAGTTGTTGATGAAACCGATTCAGATCCATCTTGGGATTGCTCATGGCTGGTGTGGTGGTTCCCATTCTCTTCCATCTCATAGTTGTTCTCTTGCTCAAAGTCATTCTGGTTGAACTTCATGGTTGGACTCCATCCGTATTTGACAGAACATGGACTTAGCCATCTTCTGCTCTGTTTGTCAGAATAGTCTGAATCGAAATCGTTTGGATCCCCGAGAGAGCGTATAAGCTTCCTAGGGGTTGTGAAGATGCTGTCGTTGTCCGCTCTTATGTGGGAGTGTGTCCTCTGAAACATAGAAGCACACTTTTCCATAACCAACTTAGCATACGCAAAGGCAATACATATTTGAAGGCTGTGCATACTTTCATGAGGCTAATTTTTCCAAAAAGACAGGACATCAACTGATCACATTACGTTTTCTCGTTGCACTGGACAAAATAAAATAAACTGCAAATGAAGAATAAATTGAAGGCTTGAAGCTTAAAATTACTTGAATAAAAGGTCAACAAGCATTGAGGATGTATGATACCTGAGGACTGGAAGTAGCACTTCTAAATGATCTATATTTAGGACTTCTGTGCAAGAACCCCGAAAATTCTCTTGCATCATCTTCATTTTCTTCAAGTTTATGATGTCTACCATCATCCGTAAATGCAGAAGGGCTGGATCTTCCAATATCCAATTCTGGAAATAAGCCATCTTTTAGAGATATGTCCAATCTTCCATAGCTCCAAAGTTTTCGGTTTACACTTCGGCGATCATAACCATTGTTAAAGGAAGTAGGCGATTCTACAAAGGAGTCATAATCAGCAATGGATTCAAGTGTCTGCGACTCAGGTGACATAGACGATGGAGACAAACCATTCACACCATTTGCATGTTTCCTTGGCTTAAAGTCCCTCCTGTTGGATCCAGTAGCTGAAACGGGACTCCTGTCAAGCTTGGAGCCTTCTTCGGTAGAAATTTTCTTGGCAGTTTGCAGGGCCTCAAAAGCAGCTCCACTGACATAAGCCATTTGGTCAGACTGGCATTTCTCCATGTCCTCAATTATCGAGTGAAGCTCTGAGAAGAGACTCCTGGCATCCAAGCATTTCATCAAGAAATTGATCATCTGAATTGCTGATAACCTTTTCTGAGAATTAGCTTCATCTAGCCCGGCATTTAGAATCCGTAACCCTGATTG
This sequence comes from Hypericum androsaemum, assembly GCA_963995505.1. Lineage (NCBI taxonomy): Eukaryota > Viridiplantae > Streptophyta > Magnoliopsida > Malpighiales > Hypericaceae > Hypericum > Hypericum androsaemum. Next base: position 97,259 of record OZ023198.1, read on the forward strand.
TATCAACAATCTTGCGTACGCTTCAACAATCAAAGCATTATGCTTAGCCAAGGACATCACCAAACCCATGAGCGGGTTTGTTTGAGTTGAATTATCTTCTAAAGCGACAGCTGCATTCTGGCAAACTCTATTAATCATCTCATCCGAAGCATACCGCCAATTGTCACAATCCACAAGAGCCTTCAGACATAAAGCAGCCCCAGATGCGAGGCTTTCTTGGGAACATATGAGTGCATCTGAAAGAGGCTTACAAAGAGAATGGATTACATTCCTCTTCTTATCATCAGGAGTAGTTGGGTCAATTCCATATCTTGCAATTGCTGGAATCACTTTTGAACATGCTTGCTGTAGAGGGAATGAACCCGCACTTGAAGCTAAAGTCTTGATAATGGTGGCCATGATGCTATCAATCTGAGGGACAACGTTGACCCCATGGACACGGGCAAGAACTTCGTAGAGAGATATAGCGTACTCCCCTCCTGATAAAGAGCCCAATTCTTTGGTTTCAGAAACTTGGGCAAGAAACAAAGGGATTGATTTGCAATCCATGTCCTTCACGTAGGACTTGAGTGCTTTCATAGCTAACTTCCTGCTATCAGGACCTTTGTCGAGATTTTCCAGTTCCCGTCGAAGAACAGGATTGAGATTTCTACGCATTTTTGCCTGATACCAAACAATTAAACCGGTTATGCACACAAGCAGGAAATCAATAGCAGCGGATTGCAGGCCTACGACATGTCTCATAACCTAAAATTAAATTGTATGTCCTACTTGGTGGCCACATCAAGCTTCTTCAGATTCGGAAACATCCTTTTCAAACAAAACACATGTTTTCATCACACAAAATTTCAGAAATAAAAAAAAAGAGGCTTTCGATGCACAAACACAATTTTGCATTTAAAAACAAAACTATCCAACCAGTAAATCCTCTTCCTTCCTTGAGCATAATTACCAAAAAAATTTTGATTAATCAAATGGGTGCCACTAAACAAAGAACTAACCTTTCCACCCAAAAAAGAAGAAAGAACTAACCTTCCAAACTAAACAACAAACGGGTACCCAGAAATGCAGTTGAAAGCACAAGACCCCAACGGAAGAAACCACACAGAAAAGGTCAAAACTTGAGAAAAAAGGGTCACCTCTTTAAGAGCTCTCCTTCCAATCTTGAGTCCAATTGGCTTCTTCTAGATAGAGTCTACTTGGAACCCACAAAGAAAAGACTCAATCTTTCTTCTTCTTATGTTCTTTCGAGGAGATTTGAGGGAGTGGAACTTAGAATTGGGCGGGTTTTTAGGGTTTATGAGGCTCCCTTCTTCGTCTTCTTTTTTGAATTCTTGTGGGAAATGGTCCGAACGAAAGGGGAGTGTTCCGTGAAGGCTGTCTTAAAGATGAGATTTGGTTTCCTTTTGTGTAGTCTCTTTTTGTTTGTTTCTATGTATGTAGTGAGAGATGAGAAATTCAAACTCTTTTTCTGTGGAATTCTCCCGCTTTCCCCCCTTCTTTACTCACCCTCTTTCTAAGGTCCTTGAATTTTGGAAAAAGATTATCCCGTCTTTAAGTTTTGACAATAGATAATAGATTGTCGGGTCCTTAGCTGACGTCATCGGCTCTTTTTCATTTTTATCATGAAAATGACCAAAATACCCTTAAAGAAAAATTAAAAAAAATTCACCTTCTTCACCTTTGACAAAGAACACCAACAACCAAAAACCAACCGAAAAACAAGATCAAACTAACCAAAATCAAGAACACAACCAAGAACGTCAAACTAAAAAAAATCCAGGGTGAATTTCTGGATTTGTAATCGTGGGTCCTTAACTACCGTACGGCGTCGTACAAGTCCCTCAAGTTCATCATCGACAAGGCCTCCAAGAAGCTCGAGACAATGAAGATCACCACAACCGCCGACTCCCCGAGCCCCACCACATCCACCGCCGGCTCCAAGAAGTCCCGGTCCCGAAAGATGGACCGCGTCGAGTCCTCCCTCGAGGAGTCCACACGCGATCTCTCCCTCTTCATGTTCAAGTTCGGCGCCGTCGTGGCCCTCGTTCTCTTCGTCGTCTTCGGCCTCCTCAACTCGCTCTTCGAAGGGAAGTCCGTCGCCAGGCTCCCGTTCCAATCGGGCAGGATCTTCTACAAGGTGACCCACCACGGGCTTCCAGGATCTGACATCGTCGACTGCTCCATGGCATTTCTCTACTTCTTGTGCTCGATTAGCTAGGGTTTTCCTAGCCTCGGGCGGCCGCTGCTATGGGCAGAGCGCTGTTCCCAATGCCTGATCCCAAGACTGCCTAACCGATCTGATCGAGATCCGCCACAGGTACTTGTTTAGTTCTTCCTTTAGGGTTTGATTTTTAATAATTGATTGGCTTCCCAAAGATACTTGCTTTTTCCTGTGTTTGGAATAACAAAAGCTGAAATTGGACGATGGATCAGGTTTAAGTTTGGATTGGATCTTCAGTTTGAGGGAAAGATGATGAATTGTACCCGTGGTCTTGTCGCTGGGTTTGTAATCGTTGGATTTCTGTATTTTTTTTATTTAGTTTTGGGTTTGTAATCGTTGGATTTCTGTATTTTTTTTATTTAGTTTTATGTTCTTGGTTGTGTTCTTGATTTTGGTTAGTTTGATCTTGTTTTTGGGTTGATTTTTTGTTGTTAGTGTTCTTGGTCAAAGATTGAAGAATGTGAATTTTTTTATTTTTTGTTTAAGGATATTTTGGTCATTTCTATGACAAAAAATGAAAAAAAAGCCGATGACGTCAGCCAGGGACCCGATAGTCTATTATCATCAAAACTTAGGGACGCGATAATCTTTATCCAAAAGTCAGAGACCCTAGGGAGAAGATGACCAAAGCTTTGAGAGGAATTTGCCCTTTAATTTTTGGGGTCGAGTCAATATTTATTCACATGGACGATTTTGCCCCTATGTTTGCTCGATTTAGAAGTGTCATAGTTTTCTTAGGAGTGAGTAGCTTTTCGAAAGTGTTCTTATATTCATAAAATTTTTTAATACGTAAATTTTCGTCGTAACTAGATCTGAACCATTGTTATTTTCCACACTACAATTTTCTTATACTGTTAGAGCAAGAGTCCGAATTCTAACACATTCTACGCAACTTGGATCAAATGCAAGAATTTTAACATCTACAGTCAACAAAAACTCACTCTAAAACACAAACGCTCGCTATCTAAGGTACCCCATTTCGATAATAATGTGGGTTTAACAACTAGAAAGCAGGAGATAAAGAAAAAAGAGAGATGTGTGAAGCATGATTATTGGCACTGTGGGAGCATTCTGCAGGTTGGACAAAACCACTTGGCCTTGAATCTTGTTTCCTGTGTAAGCCCAACGCAGGCATAGTGGAACCACTCACCTCCTTGGCACTGTCAAAGGAACAAAGATAAAAAGGGTGTCATATCATATGAGATTAAAGTAGTCCTCTCTACGTGGTAAGAAAATCAGATTCCTTTTAACGTGGTCTTGAATTCAATTCTTAAGAATGAAAAAGAAACTATTGGGAGACCAACCCTTAACAGGGTCTGGTCTGGCAATTCTCTGACTCCAAAACAAAAGGTTAAAAAAAGTTGTCCTCGTCACTTAACATTCCTCGATAAAGGCTAAAGCTACATGAAAGTATGCCCATAACGCGTATAAAGAGCATAGACAAATACCACAATGGACCAAGGACGATTACGACGGCGGTCCAGGTTGGTAAATATTCTAAATGTCTTAAGAGATCAATTCTAAAGACAGTGGCATGTTCATGCAAAATTCATAATTTCCATAGAGAAAGTGACAAGAGAATGACATACGGTACATGTACTAGAGTTTCGATGCACTACTTTGCTCGTAAATGATGAAAAAAAATGATAAATTCACAGAAGTAGGATATGTTTCAATCCGCCTTTCTTAAAGCAGAATCCATTGCTCATACACGACTGATTAGAAGAGCAGAAACCAAAAATATCAAGCATAAGAGCTTTGAGCTATTTCAGCAATTTAGGCTCAATTAGCTTTGGAGGGATGCCCTTCGTGGATTTGCATGGATAAGTTAAATTATCACATTCTATTCTTCTTTCGCCCTAGACGATCTATAGTGGGAAGCATGAAACGAATCCTCTTAACTACAACGGTATTAGCATGTTCCTGGTCTCAAACAACTTCCAGTTCACATATCAAATAGTAGAACCAACTTAATAATTTAAGATGCAGAGCAAGGATAAGAAAAGAGGAACTTGCATTTTCATTGTCGCAGGCAATCATATCTCCAAAGGATACCTGAATAAGCATATGGTAAAAGCTTAGCATCGCAACAGACTTCTTTGAATATAAAAAAAAGAGACAAGCCATAGGACAAGAGAGGTTTATAGTTTCGAAACAAAAGAACCAGAAACAGAACCTGGTGGCAGACACAGTAAGTGGGCTCATCCGGATCAATTGATGGTTCAGGGGCGGCATAAGAGACAGAGGCATCCTTTTTATGGCTACTACCTGGAGGAGGCATGAGCTCAAAATCCCTATCCCGTTCTCTGTCCCAATCTCTTTCCCTGAAATCCACTCTTTTTGCCTGAGGTGTTACATAGAACTTGCGTTTCTCCACCTTTGGGATTATTATGGGCAGTGGAGGAAGTATTGCTGGCTCATCCGGTGGTAATTTTCCCTCTATTAACACATGCACAAAAGAAGAAAAACTAAATTAAGGAAAATAAAGAAGCAATTAGTAAGCTGCAGCTGTCAATGAATTCCAAGATGGTTCAGCAGGGGACGCATGCATACCGCAGATAACTTGATGGCATTCGAAAAGTAGATTTTACGACACATATTTTTCTCGGAGTCACAAGTTGGAGTAAGCAGACTTACTAAACACGAACAGTAATTAGGACGGATGACTCTAATAAACTACTAAACCAGCTGCATTCCTCATACACACACCTTGTTTGAGGTCTTCTGCAAAATTGTTCATATCCTCGTCCAGACGTTTTATGTGACTGTCTATCTGCATACAGGCAAGAAAGAATGGTGTAAACGGCGACGCAATAGTATATCTGTTCGGGAGAATGAAAAGGACACAAGAAAGAAAGAAAGGACTAACAATGTCATAAGCTTGGCGGGCCAACAGAACCTTCTCGGTAGACAAGTTCAAAGCACTATCTTGATACCCCTCAATCTCCTTCATCAGCTTCTCGTCGTCATCGTTATATCCGTTGTTGCCAACCCCTCCTTTGTTCAACGCCAATCCGAGGCAGTAGTTGGTCTGCTGCCTCGTCTGGTTCACCATCGCTACCATTATTAAGTTCGAAGCAACACGGTCAAAGTCAAGGTTAACCTAGAAAGAAGTTGTTAAAAAGGAATAATGGATGGATGGATGGATGAGGTACAATACATACATTGGGAGCGGTGGTCGAGCTCGCGGACGGTGTTGAGAAGCCGTTGGAGCTCCGCTGGCAACGTGCTTGCGTCTACAAACAACAACAACAACAACAACAAGAAGGAGCATTTGGGGAATCGTTACTACTTACTAGAGAGAGAGAGAGAGAGAGAGAGAGAGAGAGAGAGCATTCATTTGGTTAAACAGTCTTCTTCAGAGACACGGAACTGATTTCTTACATTCCAAGTAATCGTCCACGTACACTCCGGTGCGTGCAATTGCCATTGTCTGGTGGGATTTGGGGGATTCTAGGGTTTTTACTTTTTAGGGTTGATGTTCTTCTGCACTTCTCTCTCGTTCGTGATGGGATTTGGAAGGGGAAGAGGAGGAGGAGGATGACTGGTCGCCCAGTAAGGGGGTTACAAGAAGAGGACCTCGCGGATGACCGGTCTTTCTCTGGGAATTTGTTTGTACTTGTTTTGGAAAAAACAAATTACAGTAATTTGACTATTTTGCACTTAGATATTCCTACACTCCTAGTTCAGTTTGAAAAAATCTTCTACTTTGGGGTCTGATTTGCTTCTGTAACATTTAAAGGACCATATCTTATTCGAGTCGTACCGAAAAAATTATTCTAATTTAACTAAAATTTTTTGAGTTCAAAATATAGTAATGGCAAATAAAAAATTACAACCCTCAAAAAGTAAACAAACAATTACATGTCCGAGCTGCTCTAATTAGTAAAATTATTAAATTGATCAAATGAACAGCTAATTTAAATATGATAATACAACTTTGATTGGGGTTGATTGGGGTTTATGAGGTGGCTGGAAAGTTAGCCTGAAAATGGATCAATCAACTAAAATAACTAGTTACTTTTTAAAATACAAAGAACTTACCAATACTTATTTATACTAACCAGTTTCTTCGAATATAAGAAATCTAAGCTAGGTTCACTAGCCATAAACTGCAAGTATTATTATGACCCTGAACAAAATTTTAATAATAAATAGAAAATTTATGAAACATGCTTTAGTTTTCTTTCAAATATATCTCCTTTCATTTTGATACCAAGTTCACTGAGGAAAACAACGGTGATAATTTTTTGGATAAATTTTTACACAATATTAGAATTTGAATCCTAAATATTCGTATAATTTTTGTGTTACTACACTAAATACTCTTTTGGTTTGTTTTTTATGACGTCGAACTTAGTGTCACAATCAATACCAGTTAATATCAAGTTTAGCTAGATAAACGGTTGTCTTTTCCGATATCAATCCGTTTTTTTTTGAGAAAGTATATCAATCCGTTAGACATCGTGCTTATTGATCATGCAGCGTTCCCCGGGGTTTGTTTATTAGCTAATTTTCTTTTGATGGGAGTTTATTAGCTAATTTGAGAGCTACTTTTAACCATTGTTTTAAAGAATGCATCCGGCAACCAAACTTTAGAGTTGGTCGAATCAAATTAGATCAACCTCAAAATTAAAAAAATGATTGGACCAATAATCAACTAGGTTAAATAACTGGTCAACCAAGTTAGATCAGTTGTTGCTCCGAAGATGGATGGCGGCCATCCAATCTTTCGCTGGTGAAGGATGCGTCATCAGCTGCGTCATTGGATTGGAGAGATCTATTTTTTACGTCTTCTATTTAAATTATCGATTACTTTGTAACACTCCAACACCAACACTACTTTGAGAGGCAATTTCCCTTAAACTAATCTCTGACCAGCTTGTTGCTTTCAATAATTATATATTTTTTTATACCACTTGATTTAGGCTTCAACATGATATAATCTTTAAAAATTGTCAAAATTTTCGAACAAGTATACAATACTATACAACACTAACGTATTTTTAATATTCAAAAACTTTAGTTAAATTATATAGGGTAAATTACCCCCTAGTCTCTGATGTTTAGTCATCCTCCCCCTCGGGTCCTTGCATTTTCAAAAATGATTTTACCGTCCCCCGTCTTTAGTTTTAGAAACTCTCGGGTCCCTGGTGCCAGAATATTCCATATTCTCCGGCGATTCCCTTCTTGAAAAGACTAAAATGCCCCTCCTACTTAAAAAATAAAAAATCTTCTTTCCTTCCCTTTTCTTCTTCCTCCAACCTTCAACCAAATCCAAAACTAAAATTCAAACTCAAAAATAAATCTAAACATTTTTAGGGTTCATTAAATCAACTCATTCCTTCGTTTGGACCACGCAAATAAACAATGGGGTACTGTGAGACGAAGTTTCTGTCTCATTTCATGGACATAAATAATCCAATTAATCAAATTAAAATCAGGAAATCAACAAACATAACCTGGACATGAACAAAAATTGAAGCTTCAAAAATAAAAAATTCAAGGACACAACAAAACTCAAAAAATAGAACCATAATGATATGAATCCCGTTGGGAATTCACTCAGAAGCTAGATCTTTCTACTTCAAAATGGTGGAGACCTTGACCTGTCGTTTGCTCCTTGTGCAAGAACCTTGGTGTTGGTTAACTTCGACCCATTGCTGTAGTGAAACGCGAACCTAAAAATCTGATGTTAATACGCCACAAACGGAGATGTAATTTCCGTTTGATAAGTGAATGGCCTAGCTAAGCAATCCAACCCGCAAGAACCAAAGAAATACCAAACTCACATTGATTTTTAACAAAAAAAACTACCTTTTATTGAATTCGTGGCCCCCCTTATATAGAGGCTAAAACTGACCTGGATAGACTCCAAAGTCAATAAGATAAGTTCTGTAGAGTTTCAAACTTATCATACTACATAAATAAGGCCTAAAATAAATTATTATCTTAAGAATTGAAAAACAGAATCATTATCCACTATTGGATAACTCTTATTCCTGAAAAATAGCAAATTCCTAAAAGATAGCTAAATCACGCCTAAAAAGTCTCCAAGAGAGTCACAGGCATTAAACTTGTAGATTGTCTTCCAATAGGCTTAGAAAATGTGCTTTGAGCCCAAACCTCCTTAAACAGTCTATTGAACTCTGATTGAAACTTCTTGGCCCTTGCCCTTGTAACCGGTCCAATTGGAACGCGAACTGGAATTATCTCCTCCTTTTGATCTTGTAGCACAATGGACGTGTTCACATCATTCCACTCCTCTTGAAAAAGATTTGTCCTCAAATCATCACCTACATCAAACGGGCTCAAGTCAGAAATATTAAAAGTTGTACTCACATTATACTCACCAGGTAAGTCAAGTTTGTAAGCATTGTCATTGATGCGTTTTAAAACTTGGAAGGGACCATCTCCTCGTGGTAGCAACTTGGAATGCCATTGCGCTGGAAAGCACTCCTTCCTCATATGCAACCAGAACCATTCACCAGGCTCAAAGACTACTTTGTGGCGGCCCTTATTTGCTTGCTTGGCATAGTGCTCCGTTCTTTTCTCAATGTTCATCCGTGCCTTCTCATGCAGCTGCTTGACAAATTCAGCCTTCTTCGTTCCATCTAAGTTAACATACTCAGTCGATGGTAAAGGTGATAAATCCAATGGAGTCAAAGGGTTAAAACCATACACAAGTTCAAATGGTAAAAATTGAGCAACAGAATAGACATATCGATTATATGCAAACTCAACATGTGGCAAATATTCTTCCCAAGTTGTAATGTTATGCTTAATGAGCACTCTTAACAGAGTAGATAATGTCATATTCACAACTTTCGTTTGACCATCAGTTTGTGGATGACAAGTAGTAGAGAATAACAGTTTGGTTCCTAACTTACACCACAAAGTTTTCCAAAAATAGCTCAAGAACTTAGTATCTCTATCTGAAATGATTGTCCTAGGCATGCCATGCAGCCTCACGACTTCTCTAAAGAATAAATCAGTAATATGTGAAGCATCATCAGTTTTATGAATGGAATGAAATGTGCCATCTTAGAAAACCTATCCACTACCACAAAAATTAAATCTCTTCCATGTTTGGTCTTAGCAAACCTAACACAAAGTCAATGGAAATATCAATCTAAGGTTCCCTAGGTATAGGTAAAGGTGTATACAAACTGTGGGGCTTCACCTTAGACTTGGCTTGCTTACACGTGATGCAACGACCATAAATTCTTTCAATATCTCGCTTCATGTGCGACCAGTAGAAATGTTCTTGTAGGATCGCCAAAGTCTTTGCTATTCCAAAGTGCCCCATTAGTCCACCTCTATGAGATTCCTATACCAACAATTCTCTCATCAAACAATTAGGTATACAAAGTTTATTTTTACGAAACAGATATCCCCCATGCCTAAAGAACTTACCAGAAGCAACCTTCTCGGTTTCTCTAAACAACTCGCCAAATTCATTATCAATTGCATACAACTCCTTAATGTGCTCAAAACCAAGCAACTTTGCATCAAGAGTTGTGATCAAAACGTACCTTCGTGAAGTGCATCAGCAACTACGTTCTCCTTACCTTGCTTGTAGCGTATGACATATGGAAACATCTCAATAAACTCCACCCAGCGTGCATGTCTCTTATTCAGCTTATGTTGATCCTTTAAGTGCTTCAAAGATTCATGATCAGTATGAATCACGAACTCCTTGGGCCACAAGTAATGCTGCCATGTCTCCAAAGTCCGAACCAATACATACAACTCCTTGTCGCCAGGTGATGATGAGGGAGGGTGTGGGGGGGTGGGGGTCGAGCGAGAGAGAGAGAGAGAGAGACTAGTTGTGCGTTCTTCCATCACCATTTTCACGAAAAGGAATTGAAATCAAATTTTGATTAAGTTTTCAATAATGTGCATCCTCCCTTGTTTTCAACTATGTTTCTAATTAGGTTTTTTAATTTGAAATGATGTTTTTAAAATTTAGAATTTTTTAAGTTTTGATTCTGTAATTAGTTTTGATTCTAGTTATAAAAATTTGTGTTTGAGTTTTTGTTGAATTTTGAAGGGGTTAGAGGAAGAAGATGAAGTGGGAGGAAGAAGGAGGAGAAATAAAGAGTAATTTTTTGTTTTTTAACAAGGGAAGGGCATTTTAGCTTTTTTAAGTGGGGGTTCGCCAGCGAATAGCGAATATGAAATATTCCGGCAATAGGGACCCGAGAGTTTCTAAAACCAAAGATGGGGATGGTAAAATTATTTTTAAAAATGCAGAGAATCCAAGGGGGAGAATGACCAAACACCAAAGACTAAGGGATAATTTACCCAATTATATATTAATATTACTGCTGACACTTCCAACTTCTGTTTGGTTCCACGGCTTACATGGCTGCTTACGTCGCCATTCAGCTGATTCTGGTTGTGAAATACCAAATGGGCCCCTGCACCGAATGAGTCATATTCGTTATAAAAAGGGACATTTTCCAAGTTCCCAACTCCTCCATACGGAAACAAAATCTTTCTTTCTTTCCCTCTCCTCCGAACCCATAACAACGCCCTTTGGCCATGGTAGGTGAGACCCCAAAGGTGGTGACTGCATCCTCCTCTTCCCTCCCGATCGACGGCCGAGTGGCGATCGTAACAGGTGGATCTCGTGGCATTGGCCGAGCCATTGCCACCCATCTTCACGCCCTTGGCGCAAGAGTCGTCATCAACTACGCTTCAAACTCAACCAAGCCAGATCTCCTGGCAGCCGAGCTGAATGCCTCATTATCGTCATCATCAGTTGATCAGCCTCGAGCGATCGCTGTCCTCGCGAACATCTCAGATCCGAATCAAGTCAAGCTTCTCTTTGACCAAGCCGAGCAGGGGTTTGGCTCCGACGTCCATATCCTCGTCAACTGTGCAGGCGTCTTGGACCCCAAGTACCCACCTCTGTCCGAAACAACGGTGCATGATTTTGATGACACGTTCAACGTGAACACCAGAGGAGCGTTCCTGTGCTCCCGGGAGGCAGCCAACAGGGTGGTCCGGGGCGGCGGCGGGAGGATCATCATGATCACGACGTCCCTCGTGGCGGGGCTCTTCCCAGGGTACTCGGCCTACGCGGCCTCCAAGGCGGCCGTAGAGATAATGATGAAGATACTGGCAAAGGAGCTCAATGGTACAGGAATAACTGCCAACTGTGTGGCTCCGGGGCCTGTGGCTACGGAGCTGTTTTACGCAGGGATGACTGAAGAAACCGTGAAGAGAATAGCGGATGCTTGCCCGCTCGGCCGAATCGGTGAGCCGGAGGATATTAGCCAGCTTGTTGGGTTCCTGGCTACTGATGCTGGAGAGTGGGTCAATGGGCAAGTCATCAGGGCTAACGGTGGATTTATCATTTAAGTCATAATGGGATTGTCATTTTTTTCCCTTCCTTGTGTGTTGAAACATTTAAATGGAATATCTTGTTTACAATGGCAATAAATCGAGAGTTAAGACAATGACAAGCGCTGAATTATTTTTCTCCTTCAAACACCCTGTATCATCACTTACTTAAATTTGAACCGAATAAATATTTTTTTAAATGACAAAACTCTTTTAATAAATATTAAACAAGAATTAAAGCTAAAATAATTATTGGTAATAACTCTAAGCGGAGGTAAATGCCACACAGTAGTGGTGGTGAAACTTTAACCAATTATGTTTATTTACGCAACAACCCCTAATTACATAAAAAAATGCCAAAATATAATGCAAGACATATTGATTACGCGGAAGTTTGAAGATTTTTGCTTGACTATTTCTTCTTCCTGCATTTCTAATTTTTCGAAGAATAGTTGCGACTTCTTCCTCCTAAATTATTCCCATTTGTATATCCAAAATCCATGTCGTATTCGCCCGCTCTATAGTCCGAGCCTCGTCTAACTCAATATCTCCAACCGATGTCAAGTCATTAATTTGATCCCCAAATTTGAAAGATGTTAAATCAAATTCGAACCCAAAATGCAACCAACTTTATTCATTATCTTTTAAATTAGTTCAATTAACAGATATAATTAATGGTATGATGATATAATATGTGAATAAAATTAATGATTTGTCACAGAATAACTCCAAGTAACCAGAGGTTACTTAAAACCACACAGCAGTGGTAGTGAACTTGAACCAATTATGTTTTATTTACGCGACCACACTAAAATTCCGCGACACTTTAATTATGTAGTTCCCCTCCTCCCCATCTTATAATAAAACTCATCCCACTCGAATCGTGATCTCCCGACAAAAGAAGAAGAAAAAAAAACATTAGAGAGAAATGAGAAACCCATCATCGGATACAAGCTACTACTTGGGGCGCAACAATACGACGCCGCAACGGTTCCCGATCCCTTCACCGGCCGAGTCGCAGAGGATTCTGGAAGCACGACGTTGCACCCAAGGTTATTAATATAATCCCTTTCCCTGCCTTCTCTCTCTCTCTCTCTCTCTCTCTCTCTCAGTTTTGTAGTCTGCAAAGGACCAATCTTTGGTGTTTTCGTGCATCACAGAGGGCGTTCGCGCCGGCCGCCGCCGTCTTCGCTGGTGTCCCCACGGTAACAAGCTCCCCCTCTGTTTTGGCTTTGGTTCTGTTTCTTTTTCTTCTGGTAGCCGAATTAAGCATTGGCTGTCTGCATCTAGCGACAGGGGAGTCGAATTGAGGTTGGATTCCTTTAAGAAAGTCTACTCGAGATTAGTTGTAGTCAGCAAACATGCCGAAGAAATCCCATAAGGTCCATTTGCTAGACCAATGCAGTTTTTGACAAACTAATGAAATTTGACTCAGCTAGATATCCAGGTAAGTGGGTGAAACCCTAGAGCAGCAGTTGTCCACAGCAATCTGATCATGATGTGATCCAATGTCGTGCACATTTGATAATGTGTTTTCACATTTGGTAATTGTTCACAAAGTTTCTTCAGTGTCCATGATCGACCAATTTGTTACAGCATTACACAAATTATGACTTCTGTTCTTAGCTGCTCTGCTGCTTCCTCAAAGAAATCTCTTCTTCTTCTTTTTTCACGCCGTTGAGACCTGCAGGTTCCTGTTGAACAGAAATCTCTTCTTGTTCTTTTTTTTTCTTTTTTTTGAGAATTAACGGTGCTTCTTCCATAACGCGGGCCGTTGGGGCTGAAACTTCTTCCTCCCTCCATTTATTTTTGGTCTTTCACCATTCTTCCGCTGACGGAGGATGCGTCATCAGCTACGTCATTGGATTGGATAAATCTATATTTTTTTTATTTGTCTTTTATTTGAATTATCCACTTCTTTTTAGTTCTTAACACTCCAACACCAACACTACTTGAACTGATATCTGACCAGCTTGTTCCCTTTCAATAATTATATGTTGTCTATACCACTCAAGTCGAATAGAATATGGTAAAACTTCGTCGAATATAATATGGTAAAACTGTTCAAATAAATATGTAACATTGTTCGTGTGTGTTCAATATTCCAGAGTTTTTAGTTAAATTATATATTAATATTACTGCTGAGAGCTTCCAACTTCTGTTTGGTTCCAAGGCTTACATGGCTGCTTACGTTTTCATTCATCTGATTCTAGTCGTGAAATACCAAATGGGCCCCTGCACCGGACGAGTCATATTCTCTTTATAAAAAGGTCATTTCCAAGTTCCAACTCCGCAATACGGAAACAGAAGCTTTCTTTCTTTCCCCTCTTCTTCCAAACACACAACTCCTCTTGGTCATGGCAGGTGAGACCCCTAAGATGGCTCCATCATCATCTTCCCTTCCGATCGACGGCCGAGTGGCAATCGTAACAGGCGCATCTCGTGGCATAGGCCGGGCCATTGCCACCCATCTCCACGCCCTCGGTGCAAGAGTCGTCGTCAACTATGCTTCAAACTCAACTAAGGCAGATCTCCTGGCAGTCGAGCTGAACGCCTCATCATCATCATCAGTTGATCAGCCTCGAGCGATCGCTGTCCGCTCAAACATCTCAGACCCGGATCAAGTCAAGCTTCTCTTCGACCAAGCTGAGCAGGGGTTCGGATCCAACGTCCACATCCTCGTCAACTGTGCAGGCGTTTCGAACCCCAAGTACCCACCGCTTTCCGAAACAACGGTGCATGATTTCGACGACACCTTCAACGTGAACACCAGAGGAGCGTTCCTGTGCTCCCGGGAGGCAGCCAACAGGGTGGTCCGGGGCGGCGGCGGGAGGATCATTATGATCACGACGTCCCTCGTGGCGGGGCTCTTCCCAGGGTACTCGGCCTACGCGGCCTCCAAGGCGGCGGTAGAGACGATGACGAAGATATTGGCAAAGGAGCTCAAGGGTACCGGAATAACTGCCAACTGTGTGGCTCCGGGGCCTGTGGCTACGGAGCTGTTTTATGCGGGGAAGACGGAGGAAACCGTGAAGAGAATTGCGGACGCTTGCCCGCTCGGCCGGATCGGTGAGCCGGAAGATATTAGCAAGCTTGTTGGGTTCTTGGCTACTGATGCAGGGGAGTGGGTCAACGGGCAAGTCATCATGGCTAATGGTGGGTTTATTGTTTAGGGATTGTCGGTTTTTTCTTCTTGTCTTGGTGTGCATTGTATATTTTAACGAAATATCTTGTTTACGATGGCAATAAATCTGGAGTTAAGACAATGAAAAGCGTATTAGTACGGTAACTAATTTAGTTTGAATCGGGTAGAATTTTTAAAAGACGACAAATATTCGTAATAGATATTGAATAAAAATTCGAGTCAAATAATTAATTAAGCTAAAATAATTTTTAAATTGGTTCATATATATGATTATTGACAATCGTTGAATTATCTTCACATGGTAAAAAATATTGGCGTATCTGTGAAAGGACTTTTAGGTTCTAAGCTTCCCAGCTATGAACAAAATCCTTTTTGAAGGTCAAACGATTCTGTTCTTAATCATGACACGAGCAACTCTTGGTTTTTGTAGTCCAAAGATCGTCGGAAGTGGAAATGCGACGTGGAGGGACTGATGTCGGGCAACCACGGGCAGAGGAATTGTGATAAAATTTCAAAAAGTTGGTCTTATTTTATAAGTTTTAAATTATAAAAACTTAAAAGTTATGAAGACAGCACATAAAAAAAGGAACGCCAGGGGTCAGAAAATTTTTATGTTTTCTCTGTATACCAAGTTATTTGATAATTTGGTATGTCTTTATTAATTAATTAGTAATATTTGGACAAATGAGACCACGTTATATAATCTATTGCAATGATTATTTAATGTATAGAATCTTACCGTTAATGAAAAAATATTGTCACAAAAATTTAGATTTAATAATTCAGCTTGATTCTAGGATAATTTAAGTTAATTTCTTTTTTTAGTGGATAGAGAATTCTTTAAAATATCTATTAATGCTCATAGTAATATGATGCCAGGGATTATAAATAAATTTTAGGGAAAAGTTCACATTTGGTACCTGTAGTTACACAGTTTTTGCGACATGATTCTGTGGTTTGAAAATGTCAATATTGTTCCTGAGGTTTACCCCTTTTTTGCGACAGAGATTCGGGACCTCTCCCGAGCCAAAATTGGCTCCGAACCTAGTTGGCAATATGAGGTGGCATGCCATGTCGAGTTTTTTTTAACCAGTTAACAATATGAGGTGACACAAAATTAAATATCATTTTCAATCCCATAGATTTTTATAATTTTTAAAAACATCCCTCTTTTTTCTTCTTCCTCCTCCCCTCTCTCTCTCCACCCTCCCCCTCTCTCTCCTCCCTCCTCCGCCTCTCTCTACTCTCTTCCAAGAGCAACATAGCCACTTAATAAAAAAAGCTCCATTTTTTCTACAACTTTGAACTCCCACATAACTAAAAGCAGGACCGGGATCGATGGGCCCCACCCAAGGCATGAACTCCCACATAACTAAAAATGGAGATGGTGTTGTGGGTTGAAGGAGATGGATTGGGTTGGGTTGGGTTGAGAGTTGAAGGAGATGGATTGGGTTGGGTTGAAGGAGATGGATTGGGTTAGGTTGAGTTGAAGGAGATGGTGTTGTGGTTGGGTTGTGGGTTGAAGGAGATAAATTGGGTTGGGTTGGGTTGGAAGTTGAAGGAGATGGATTGGGTTGAGTTTGGTTAGGTTGGGGTTGAAGGAGATGGTGTTGATTTTTTTGTATTTAAATAATATTTTTGAAAAGTTAATAGGACTTTTTTGAAATTTTTCTAAAGCCACGTCATTATCAAAGGGCTAAAGAAATTGCTGAGGTGTTATGCCACATCAGGGTTAAAACGACGTCATTTCTAAGTTCGGAGTCAATTTTGGCTCGAGACCTGTCGCAAAAAGGGGTAAACCTCAGGATCAATATTGGCATTTTCAGACCACATGATCATGTCGCAAAAATTGTGTAACCACAGGTACCAAATGTGAACTTTTTCCTAAATTTTATTTTATATTCAGAGATTGACAATGAGCAACGTTTGAATAAAAATCATGGAGAGTTTTGGTGTTTAATAAATATTGATATCTATGGTGCAAAAAAATTGAATAATGGTGCTAACATATTGGTTGGTTTATACAACAAAAGAGGATTAAAGAAGATTGATTAGTAGGTCAGAATATTATACACTAATAATAGGTCACAATATTATACACTATTAGGTAACTATGGATTTAAAGTAGATCTGACCATGGTTCGAATTTAGACGAATTCGAATCGAATTTATTCAAATTCGAATTTATCAAAACATTAAACCATATTCAATTCTTCAAAAGACGAATCGAATACGAATTATGAATTTTCGAATTAGAATCGAATTCGAATTCGAATTCGAATTAATTCTATAATTTTAATACTTAATTAAAAAAATTCTAAAATCTCTAATTTTTTGAATATCTTTGTAATATTTTCGAAAAAGTTTAAAAAGTTTTGATATTTTTTGAAAAATTTAAAAACTTTGATTTTTGCTTCAAATATTAAAAAAATTAGGAATTAGTGTTTAACATTTTTTGGGAAAAAGAAATAAACTGAAGATTGAGCTTGCACTTAATGTACCAAATTAAGTTGCCTACGTATCCTTAGCTCCGAAGGAATCAAAGCCCACGTAGTTCTCTTACCTTTATGGAGCTAACTCACCTATTATACACTATTAGGTAACTATGGATTTAAAGTAGATCTGACCATGGTTCGAATTTAGACAAATTTGAATCGAATTTATTCAAATTCGAATTTATCAAAACATTAAACCATATTCAATTCTTTAAAAGACGAATCGAATACGAATTATGAATTTTTGAATTAGAATCGAATTATAATCGAATTCAAATTCGAATTAATTCTATAATTTTAATACTTAATTAAAAAAATTCTAAAATCTCTAATTTTTTTGAATATTTTTGTAATATTTTCGAAAAAGTTTAAAAAGTTTTGATATTTTTTGAAAAATTCAAAAACTTTGATTTTTGCTTCAAATATTAAAAAAAATTAGGAATTAGTGTTTAACATTTTTTGGGAAAAAGAAATAAACTAAAGATTGGGCTTGCACTTAATGTACCAAATTAGGTTGCCTACGTATCCTTAGCTCCGAAGGAATCAAAGCCCACGTAGTTCTCTTACCTTTATGGAGCTAACTCACCTAGTCGGATGTGTTTGTGCTTTCACCGGTTGTGGCATCATCGAGGTCGTATAGTTGGTCGGGATTTTCCCGGACCAATTCTTGTTGTCGTCTTTCCGCCTTGGTCCAATCGGCGACCAATGCTTGTGCCTCCAAAGATTGCGGTGTCATTGAGTACCGATGTTCATCCAAAATATTACCTCCTGCACTAAATGCTTGTTCCACGGCAACCGTCGAAATCGGACAAGCAAGCAATTCTTTGGCAACAATTGACATAACCGGAAATTGTTCTACATGGTTGTTCCACCATTCTAATAAAGCAAAACTAGAAGATTTGACAAATGGAATATCAAATTGTGTGTTAAGATATAAATCAAATTCCGAATTGGTTAAACTTATTCCTTGGGGACTTTTTTGTTTTTCATTAACAATCTTTCCGTAAAACTTAATTTTTTACCTTGTGAGGGAGAGGGAGTTGGTTCATTAGTTGTAGAAGCATTATTCCTAATACTATAATCACTCATTAAATCCAAAATATCTTTTTTTACATTGTTTGTAATTTTTACAACATGATCTTCTAGATTAGGAACTTGCAAAAAAATTTTCAAATTTGTGTAATACGCATATAATAAATTTTGTAAACCATCAATTTTAATGTTCGGTATAAAAACGGTTGCAATTAAATTAAGTTGGGGAATCTTCTTGAAATACTTTAACCATTTGTTAGCCATTTCCGAAACGCATGATGACAATGCAAAATCTTGATAAGCGCTACATATTGCCTCCGATATATTACAACATTCCAAAAATAGTAAATGAGATATAGGATAATAAACACCCGATAAAAGATGTGTAGCATAATTAAAACATTCTAAAAGCTCATTTAGTTTTTCTACAAGGTCTCAATGGTAAGGTTGTAACATAATATTATTAGTTTGATCATTAGATGCAAAAAAATTACATAGAAGTTCTTTGTATGGAAGAGCTTCTTTTAACAATTCATAAGTCGAATTCCAACGATGTTGAACATCTTGTGGAAAACGTTTTGGTTTCATGTTGTTTAATTTGCAAAAATTTTTCCAATCTTTTAGCAATTTTGGGCGAGCCCATAATAAATTAAGTGCTTGTTTAATTAGTCCTAATGTAGAGTCTAAAGCTTTAATTCTATCTTGGGTACAAAGATTAAATATATGACATGCACATCTAATATGAAAAATTTTTCCTCCAAATCGTGTACAAAAAATTTCTAAATCTTTAACCATAACATTATTAGAACTTGCATTATCTAAAGAAATTAAAAATATTTTTTGAACTAGATTATATTTTTGTAAAATAGTATGCAATATTTTATAACAATTATTCCCACTATGACTATCATCAAAAACTCTATATGCAATTATTTTTTTTGTATATTTCATTCATTATCAATCCAATGACATGTAACACCAAAATATGAATGTGTTTGCCAATGATCACTCCATATATCACAACATATAGAAACTCGACCATCAAAATCAAAGAAAAAAGTTTGTAATTTTTCTTTATTTTTCTTGTATAAATCTTTTACATATCGTGTTAATGTACTTCGTGGAACTTTTTTTGCACTAGGATTTAAAGCATTTTGACAATAAGTTGTAAAATTAAGTTTTTCACCAAAACTAAAAGATAAATGTTCGGTAGCAACTAATTTAGCTAATTCCTCTCTATTATTTTGATCGGTGTAATGAAATAAAACATTAGGTGTAGTAGATAATTGAGTTTGTGATTTTTCAAAACCAACTTCGTGTGGATGTTTAGTATTCAAATGAATAGTATAAGTACCATATCCATTCCCGGTTTTGAATTCATATTGTTTACCACAATAATTACATGTAATTTTGAAGATACCTTTTTCTCCGGTAGAAATTTTTGTGAAATGCTTAGTAAAAAGTAATGAAGGTGATCTTTTTACCTTTTATGGATTGTTGAATATTGAATCAACACTTTCCCGTTGAGCTTCATCATGGACGTTCATCATTTCTTCCGGAATAGGATAAGTAGAAATCGGTGGAAAATCTGATTCAATAGAATCGTGATGTTCCACACGTTTTTCCTTACCCTTATTTGCTCTACTTGATGACATAATTATATAGTAATATGAGTAATTATATGAGAAATATGACTAATATATCTAATTAGTATATTTGAGGGAGAATTTATATAGCTCAAATTTTCAATAAGAAAAGTAGAGAATTGAGATTGGAATGTGTAAAATTTGAAGAATAAGAGGTGGTATTTATAGAGTTGGGAAGAAATTCTGAATTTATTAAAAAAAAATTTAAAAGTACCAACAGTAAAAAAAATGGTAACCAGGGGATTAAAACGATAACAAAAAAGCTATCATACTCATTTTTTATAATTAAGAAACTTTTGAAATGCAAAAGTTAAAGAGGCTCTTTATATACCTAGAAAACAACCTATGTTTTGAAAATCATCTTCCACAAAAAATTTTGGGATATTTTATGAATCCTGTGAATTTTCTAATATAAGTTTTGTTACGATGAATTTTTCAATATATTAAACATAAAACCAAATAAGTTGGTAAAATAAGAAGCGTATACAAAATGTAATGTTTTAAATTGCTTATGGAATGAAGTACAATTATTTAACCTAATTTTTTGACATTTTTTTATTAAATTACAAGATTATATACCTTAAATACTCATTATACTAGATTATATGTAGTACCTTTGCTTGTCTACATCACATGTCATTGATTAATTGGTAAGAATATACAAGTCATCCCCTAAAAAAAGAATATACAAGTCATCAAATGACTTGACTAGGGGTGAGCAAACAAACCAAAAACTATAAAATCAAACCAAATCGGACCCAAAAAATGAGACCAAACCAGACCAAATAAAAAATTGTACAGTCCGGTCCAGGAAATACCGAAAATATAATTTTTGGTCCGGTCCATACCGGTTTGGTCCGGTCCAAAACCCAATTTTTGTTCAGTATTTAGTACTCTGGTCTGATTTTTGGTCGGACCAGACCAGACCAGAATGGGTATAGTCCAGTCTGATTCGCAATATTCCTAAAATTTTAGTTTCAGTCCGATCTGGTTTTTTCCAATTTGGTCCGGTCCGGTTGACTTGCTCACCTAGCCTAACCAACCTTTTCCCACCACACCCAAAATCATATAGGCAAATCATTCCACCGAGAAAAACCCGAGCATTCAATACTCATTGAATTAAGTAATTTTATAATAATAGTTATATATTTTCTGTATCAATCGTTTTAATGATATCTGAGATATGATTTTTGATAAAAGTACATTAAAGTGGTATATTATTGTTTGAGCACAAAATTAATGTCTCGGAGTGACGACGATCTATCTCCGGATGTGCGAGAATTGGCTCGGGCTCGTTGGTACTTGGAGCCCGGGCGAGAGACTCCTCTCGCCCTCTTAGGCGAGACCGAGCGAGAGATTCTTCTAGCTCACGTTGGTGAGCCGGGCGAGAGGCTCCTCTCGCCCATGTAGGCGAGACCGGGCGAGAGATTTTTCTCGCTTATGTTGGTAAGCCCGGGCGAGAGGCTCCTCTCACCCACATAGCCGAGTCCTATCGAGAAACTCGTCCGACTCAAATAGGCGAGAGGCCGGTAGGAGGCACGTGCGAGGAGCCGAGTGAGAGGCCTACGGCGAGAGGTCGAGCGAGAGGCCGAGTGAGAGGCCTACGGCGAGAGGTCGAGCGAGAGGCTGAGTGAGAGGCCTACGACAAGAGGCCGAGTGGCGAGAGGCCGAGTGGTGAGAGGCCGAGTGGCGAGAGGCCGAGTGAGAGGCCTACGGTGAGAGGCCGAGTGGCGAAAGGCCGAGCGAGAGGCCTAAGGCGGGAGGCCGAGCGAGAAGCCTAAGGCGGGAAGCCGAGCGTGAAACCTAAGGCGGGAAGCCTAAGGCGAGAAGATGAGCGAGGAGACTAAGGCGAGAAGCCGAAGGTGAGAAGCCAACTTGGACGCGAGCGGGAAGCTCATTTGACCTTCGTAGGCGGGGATGCCGTTAGCTTGAGCCCATTTTGGGATTCACTTTGGGCCTGACGAGATGTCCGTCTTGGGCGATGATGGACTTGAGTGAAGATTTTGCACAGGAGATTCGAGAAGGTCAAGACGATCTATATTTTCCTAACTTGAGCCGAGATTCTCAATATTTGGCAAGACTTGGTAAGTTCCTCTTTAGGCCGCGATTGCTTGGTCGTCACATTTTGAAAGCTTCCTATTCGAGGACGGGATCTGCTCATTTAAGGAAGACGGCTTGTACTGAGCCGAGAGGATCCCGTCATATTAGGAACAAATAACTTGAAGCGGATCTCTCGAGATTGAGACTTGGAGTCGAAGGTTTTGGAGGCGGTTTAGGATTTCCTATTATGAAAGCGCGGAGGTTAGGTCAAGGCACTCTATATAAGGAGGGCTCAGGCGAGAGAACGGACATCACCAACACAACACAACAACTATTTTACTTATCTTGTATTGCTTTTCCTTTCCGTAGCCTAGCGTAGCCCGTAGCCTAGCTTTAGCTTTAGCCTTAGTATAGACCGACCTTGGGACGACCACTCCGGATCCGTCTCGGGTTACTTGTTCACTTATTCCTGCAACATATTTTTTGGCACGCTCGGTGGGACTAAGGAGGGCGTCTGAGAAGGCGGTCTTACTTCGCTCAACCAAGACGGCCAACAAATTTGTTGCACCGGTTCCCTCTAAGGGGCCAACACCTTCTGCATCTCAGTTGACGCAAGAAAGAACTCATCTACTTCGGCTTCCTCCAAAGAACCGGCTAAGACAAGCATCATCTCGATGGAGTCATATGCCTCATATGTTGCTCGAAAGAGCTACGAAAAGCTCTATAGACCCGTCGTTCTGATGGAGACATATGCTGCCTTCATCCCACATAAGTGCTATGAGGAGTCCGTTGTTAGGCATGCGGAAGAAGTGCTACCTATCCGACCAACCTTCGTGCAACCATGGACCGGTCACATGCCTTTCGCCACTACTCCGCCATCGTCGGGTGTGTTCCGTGATGATCAACTACCCGAAACTCCTATGTATCCCTCGTTCCAAATAACTCCTTATATGAGGATGGGTACACATTGAGTGAACCACTCGGGACACTACGAGACTGCAAGGACGGGGGCTAGCAATCTCCAAGTAGAATTGAGCTGGTACCAACCGGCCTTGACCCAAGACTGGTCATACCAATCTAGGGTCTCGGCCGACCAAAACTCTTTCAAAAGGAGGGATGTTTGCACGAATCTTTTGTTCGACTCAAGAGTTTCCAATGCTACCCCAACCCTCCAAGTCATGGATCAAGCACGGATGGACCTAGACGAGGAGGACAACCGCCATCCCATCAATCGATAAGAAGAGCTCGGTGAGGATGACGAGCTCGATGACGACGACGTCAACCAACAAGAAGAGCTCGATGAGGATGACGAGCTCAATGACGACGACGTCAAATAACAAGAAGCGCTCGATGAGGATGAAGAGCTCGATAAGGATGATGAGCTTGATGACGACGATGTCAACCAACAAGAAGAGTTCATTGAGGATGACGAACTCGATAAGGATGACGTCAATCGACAAAGAAGATCTCGATGAGGATGACGAGCTCGATGACGATGACGTCAACCGACAAGAAGAGCTCGATGAGGATGATGAGCTCGATGACGTCAACCAAAAAGAAGAGCTTGATGAGGATGACGAGATCGATGAGGACGACGTCAGCCGACAAGAAGAGCTCGATGAGGATGATGAGCTCGATGAGGATGACGTCAACCGACAAGGAGATCTCGATGAGGACGATGTCAATCGACAAGGAGAGCTCGATGAGGACGACGTCAAACGATAAGAAGAGCTCGATGAGGATGATATTAATTGGGAAAAGAGCTCGATGAGGACGATGTCAACTGTCAGCTGACATTGGGGTCTACCCGATGACAAGGGATAGAAGGGCAACCCTTATCTTCCCAATCCGAGAATTTCATCCCGCATCAATTCTTGGAGGACCAGTCATCGATGGGTCCTCACCGTATTGCTCATGTCGCCATAGTTGGCTTCGACCGAAGTCAAAAGAGAAATTCCAAGCAAGAGAAGGCCAATCCTAAGACCCGAAGGGCAAGACTCGGGAGGCAGGGACGACCAGACCCTAAGAAAGCAAAAGTTGATCCTAAGACCCGAGAGGCAAGACTCGGGGGACACAGAAGGCCGCCTGATAACGATATACCAAACGCTCACAAATTCTTTCGTTCAAGGGGAGCCGATCATCCTAAGCGAGGGAAGGTCGACCTTAAGACCCGAGAGGCAAGAGTCGGGGGGCAAGGAAGATTGCCCGACAACGGCGTTCCAAAGGCTTGGAAGTGCTTTTATTTGAAGGTAGCCGATAGTCCTAAGCAAGGAAAGGCTGACCTTAAGACCCGAGAGGCAAGACTCGGGGGGCAAGGACGACCACCTAATAGTAGAATTCTAAGGACTCAAAACTTCTACCGTCCAAAGGAAGCCGATGAGACATGGAGACTCTCTCATCCTCGTATCAAGGTAGACCTTCAAGATGGGTCCAACCCACGTCGGTATACCTTTAACCGACTTGGAGATAGAAGGGTCATCCCTTATCCACCAATGCGAGATGTCCTGACCAAGACCCAGAGACGTTGCCTTGAAAGGAAGATCCAGAAAAGAAGGCAAGCCATCAAGGACCTTGAAAGAAAAATCGCAGAGCAAAGGGTCGAGCTGGAGAAACAAAAGGTACTTCTAGCTCGTCTGTGGGTGAAGTATCATTTGGCCTCGAATCAAAGCCGGGCAAAGGATGTGAAAGCCTCTAACTGAGAGAAGGGAGATGACCTCAAGCACGTTAAAGAGATCCAACTAAAGGCACCCACTATACTATGCGGGAAGTTGACTCGCAAGTGGGTACCCAAGGTCATGAGCGAGATTCATCCGAAGGAGGACACCCAGCGAGAGTCTATTCTCGACCAAAAAGAGAAGGAGGTTTTGGTCGACCTTGACACGAGGTGCATTAAGTTTGGGGACTTCCCAAGCAAGCTGGGAATCGAATAGGACATCGGCTAGCCTCGGACAGGAGCCCAACCAATCGAGCCACTTTAAAGATGACATGATAAAAAAGGACCCTACTGAGCCTCAGATAGGAGAGATGTCCTCTGTCATTCCCATGGTAGAAGCCTTCAATGGCGACATCACCATTGTGAGGCCAACCCGAAGAATGGATGATCGCAAGAAATCTCTCTGCATCATGGCTCACATCCTTGGGGAGCTGATCGAGAGAGTACCCGTGGACGGCATGGGTATGGTGAACACCTTTCTTCAGTTGCTCCTCTGCGAACGCAATAAGGAGAAAGAGGATGCCAGCCCGACCGGCATGGTGATAACCAATTTTGTCGAAAAAGGGCGAGACTCGGTCCGCTCCAATCAAGTAATCCCATCTTCCATCCGCCAATGTCTAATTCAATGGAAATCAAATGGGAAGGTGTTGATCATAATGGCCGATGCATGCCCATTCGTGTCGGCCACCCTCTATATTGAAGTCGTCCTATAAGAGGGGTCCCTAGTGCCAACAAGTGTGTTTTGGAGAAGCATGGATGGCTGGTCTTCCCGATGTACAAGCTTAATCAAATGGAAGGTGCATTCGGCCCAAAGATCGATCAATGCCATACCCGTAAGGCAAGTACTCCGTCTTGCCCATGAAGAGTAAGGTAATGGGCGACAAGATGACTGCAGGTTTACGCCTTGTCACCATATAAGTCGGTCGAATATGTCCTCGGGATGACGACCTAGACTTCTTTGAGCTGCACAGTTTCATTCTGTTACAAGCTAGTGGAAGGAAGCCAAGCCAAAGATGAAGAACCACGTCAACGCTTCTCGCCTGACCGTATCGAAGCGTTAACATGCGGGGGGCATTGTTGGAGCACAAAATTAATGTCTCGGAGTGACGACGATCTATCTCCGGATGTGCGAGAATTGGCTCGGGCTCGTTGGTACGTGGAGCCCGGGCGAGAGACTCCTCTCGCCCTCTTAGGCGAGACCGAGCGAGAGATTCTTCTCACTCACGTTGGTGAGCCGGGTGAGAGGCTCCTCTCGCCCATGTAGGCAAGACCGGGCGAGAGATTTTTCTCGCTTATGTTGGTAAGCACAGGCGAGAGGCTCCTCTCACCCACATGGCCGAGTCCTATCGAGAAACTCGTCCGACTCAAATAGGCGAGAGGCCGGTAGGAGGCATGAGCGAGGAGCCGAGTGAGAGGCCTACGGCGAGAGGCCGAGCGAGAGGCCGAGTGGCGAGAGGCCGAGTGGTGAGAGGCCGAGTGGCGAGAGGCCGAGTAAAAGGCCTACGGTGAGAGGCTAAGTGGCAAAAGGCCGAGCGTGAAACCTAAGGCAGGAAGCCTAAGGCGAGAAGACGAGTGAGGAGACTAAGGCGAGAAGCCGAAGGTGAGAAGCCAACTTGGACGCGAGCGGGAAGCTCATTTGACCTTCGTAGGCGGGGAGGCCGTTAGCTTGAGCCCATTTTGGGATGCACTTTGGGCCTGACGAGATGTCCGTCTTGGGCGATGATGGACTTAAGTGAAGATTTTGCGTAGGAGATTTGAGAAGGTCAAGACGATCTATATTTTCCTAACTTGAGCCGAGATTCTCAATATTTGGCAAGACTTGGTAAGTTCCTCTTTAGGCCGCGATTGCTTGGTCGTCACATTTTGAAAGCTTCCTATTTGAGGACGGGATCTGCTCATTTAAGGAAGACGGCTTGTACTGAGCCGAGAGGATCCCGTCATATTAGGAACAAATAACTTGAAGCGGATCTCTCGAGATTGAGACTTGGAGCCGAAGGTTTTGGAGGCGGTTTAGGATTTCCTATTATGAAAGCGCGGAGGTTAGGTCAAGGCACTCTATATAAGGAGGGCTCGGGCGAGAGAACGGACATCACCAACACAACACAACAACTACTTTACTTATCTTGTATCGCTTTTCCTTTCCGTAGCCTAGCGTAGCCCGTAGCCTAGCTCTAGCTTTAGCCTTAGTATAGACCGACCTTGAGATGACCACTCCGGATCCGTCTCGGGTTAGTTGTTCACTTATTCCCGCAATAATTATAAATTAATAAAACAATAAAAAAATTAGTAAAATGAATTTCAAAAAGAAAGTAATCTATATATAGAGTCTATTATATATTCAAAATGATTTTTGATTCTCCTTTGTTAACTTGTATGGATGTTTATTTAGATATAGATATTTATTTGGATGATTTGGGAGAGGTCACTCTCCCTCAATGTACCAGTAGTACTGTCATTCTTGCTTGACCGATGAATAAAATTTAGCCCTAGTTTATACCAGAAAACAAAAAATAAGTCAACGTTAATACTCCATGGCTTAGTGTTCTAACACAAAACTACTATGTGGTTCTAAATTATGTGATAAGTAAAAGAGATTTTACGTGATTCACAACAAAGTGATATTACTTAAATTATATGCAATGTCACGTTATTAATTTGATCTGTGTGATATACCATTGGTTCTTAATCTTAACACCGTAGATCTTCTTCCTGTTCAAAATTCATATACAAATGTTATTGAGTTTATCCAATTTTCTCTTAAATTTGTAAAATAACATGTTAAAATTAGTAATGTAAGATAGGATAAAACTACATGTACACGGAATAACCCTAAGCGAAGGTAAAAACCACACATTAGTGGTGGTGAACTTCAACCATAATTGCCACTTCTCCCGATCGTGATCTCCCGATAGAGGAAAAACAAAAGGAAAAAAAATTTAGAGAAATGAGAAACCCATCGGATACAAGCTACTACTTTGGGCTCACCAATACGACGCCGCACCGGTTCCCGATCCCTTCTCCCGTGGAGGCGCAGAGGATCCTGGAAGCACGACGTTGCACCCAAGGTTATTATAATCCTTTTCCCCTGCCCTCTCTCTCTCTCTCTCTCTCTCTCTCTCTCAATTTTGTAGTTTGCAAATGCCGAATCTTTGACCCGCCGGTGTGTTTGTTGTACATCGCAGAGGGCGTTCGCGCCGGAGCCAAGGCCGCCGTCGTCGTTGCTGTCCCCACGGTAACAAACTCCCACTCTGTTTCGGGAACTTGTTAGCTGTCTGTTTTTTTTTTGCTTCGGTTGTGGCGAGGAGGAGTTGTGGTTCTTTCGAATTTAAGCATTGGCTGGCTGTCTGCATCTAACGACCGGGGAGTCGAATTGAGCTTGGATTCACTTAAGCAAGTCTACTCGGGACGGGATTAGTTAGTAGTCAGCGAGGAATCCCATTTGCCAGACCAATGCAGTTTTTGACTCGACACCCATGTAATGTGGAATTAAATAGCTCGGCTTTGATCAGTTACTGTTATCTGTCTCTTCCGTCTGTCTGTCTATAATATATATCATTGTATGTCCAATTTCTGGTTCGAAAGAACCAAAAGAAGAAGCAACTATTGTATCTGTATCTATATCTATATCTATATCATTGCCTGTCCAATTGCTCTGACTGCTGTCCGTGTGATTCCCTGGGCTAAATCACTCACTCAAATGCATTGAGGGTAAATCACTCACTCACTTAGTTGTTCATATACTCGAGCCGACGCTCATCAAACACAGGCCACCAAACCGAGAGAGAGAGGATGTCGAGCTCCGATTCGGGAAAAGAAGCTTTCTGATGCTATGTTTTTCTTTGTTGAACAGCATCAATTGCATCATACTTCATCACTGCTGACAAAACGATATTGGAGTGTGCGAGAAGAAATGCCCAGTATGACAAAACAACTTGAGCCTAGCCTAGCCTAGTCTAGTGTTGTCGTGCAGTGTGCATGTTATAATATGATGATTCCTGTTGCATGCTAGAAGAGTTGAAGTACACTGGTTAATGTTGTAACAAGCTTTTGTCCATATTACACTTTCTCATATCTAATTAATCTGGATACATGCTTATGTAATCAAGATAAATTGGCATGTATTGTTCGTTTACCGAAAAAATAACATCGATATGTCGATGTTACCTTTCTCTCCCCTCGTTCCTTCCTCGACCGACAATGCTTTACGATGATGTCCTTTGCCGTTCTTTGGTAGTGTGCCCTACCCCTACCATCCCTGCTTTGAGACTTTTTCCTCAACAGCTTGAATTGTTAATGCATCCTGAGGCGCATACCAGAATCAATTGATAACGATTTAAAAGGCCAAGGATAATTTGGTTATTTTGGTAATTTATTACAGTTTTTACTCTTCTTCTGTCCGATTAGGGATGGTAATTAAATCGTTACCTTGAGGGTCTACCCTAATCTAGACCCAAAGGATCAAAGACTTGTTGACTTTGACCAGATCTAGACCTTGATCCTGTCCGGATCCTGATATTTTAAAAAGATAAGGACATGGATATGGATCTATAGGATTCTACCCTGATCATACCTGAATTTTTTAAATTAATATTAAAATAATATATATTAATTATTAGACATAATACAAAATTCTTAATTTTTTTTGGTAGGTAAATATTCTTTATTAAAAAAAAATTCAAAACAGAGCAAGCAAAAAAAGAATGACAAGATAAGGGGTCTCATATTTACATTGGTTACAACCCCACCCCGACCAAAACGTTCCCTCAACCTCAAGAGTTGAAGAAGAGGGACCTATAAATCCTTGTAGGCAATCAAGAAAGTGAGCACTGATTGATTGTGAATGATCAAGGCATCCGTCAAAAAGATTCACTCTTGGGCATGAAGAGCACAGAATTCAGGAGAAGCTCATTATCGCACCTCGCCTCATTGAAGATAATACTATTACGAAGCAACCACAGGCCCCAAATAATAGCAGTGAAAATCACAAACCAAATTCTCAATTTTAACTTACCCAACTTCAACTTTTTTTATTTGTTTGTTTGATTTCTTTGTATTTATTTGTTTAATAAATGAAATTGTCCTACTGCTATATGAAAACTATCAAAAGATAGTTTAATTTTTTTTAAATTAAATATTTTAATTAAAAAATACGGACCTGCGGATCGCCCTCATCCTGC
Source organism: Hypericum androsaemum (assembly GCA_963995505.1). Taxonomy (NCBI): domain Eukaryota; kingdom Viridiplantae; phylum Streptophyta; class Magnoliopsida; order Malpighiales; family Hypericaceae; genus Hypericum; species Hypericum androsaemum. The sequence goes on from OZ023198.1 coordinate 127,082, forward strand.
CTAATTTTTTAGGACTCAGATCCTGTCCAAATCTTTATTTTTTTAAGAGGATAAGGGTAAGGATCTGGATCGACCATTTAAAAAAAGGTAAGGATCTGGGTCCTATGGATCCTACCCGAATCCTGCCCATTGTCATCCCTATCTGATCAGCCTTATTTTATATTTTTCTTTTTCCTAGCCAATCAAGATTGGGGAAAAATATTCTAGTCAAAATTTCAGTAACTAGATGTCTTATCCTGCGGAGTCCGAACTAGCTCTTTATAAATTATATCACAATTTAATTAACTTAGTAATTATGATAATAATACTCCTCCTCCTTAATAACGTTTTGGGCCAAGCCCAAGAGACTTTTGAATAGAGCCAACCTCCAACCTTAGACTAAAAATGTAATTCTCTTAACACCTTAAAATATGAAGCTCACGAGACGGAGAACTAATTGAGTGGGGATTAAAGAAAAGTTGTTCACAGGTGGGGACTTAAATATAGGCCGTCAGATTTGATTTTAAAATAGTATCTACAAATTCAAGGGCCATTAATCTATCAATGGTACTTTTGACCTTTTACCCATCCCGTACCAACTAGGATTTCCACCCTCATCCATTTTAACATTTTTATCTCCCAAATTTGCTATACAAAAATTGTGGCCGCCATCGTTCTCTCTTCTTCCTTTTCCATTGCCTTTCCACTCAATCTGACGATCGACGCTCCCTGAGACCTGTCCCGTGCTTGCCGTGACGAATGAATTCTTCGTCTAGATTCAGGTAAGATGTTTTTCAATTTTTACAGATGGAGAGGTCGCCGGTATGGTCGTCTAGACTGGCGACCATACCAGCGACCTCTCCATCTCTTCCCCTTCTTCTCGCATTCCTGTGAGAAAGTTGACCATAGCCGGTGATCTCTACATCTCTTCCCCTTCGTCTCGCATACCGGCGACCATACCGTTCTCCTCTCCATCTCACCCCCCTCTCCTTCGCCGCATTTAGTTCTTTGTGGTAAAGTTAGGTTCTTTGTGGTTTTGGCTTTCTGGGTTTCCATTTATTGGTGGTAAAGTTTGGTTCTTTAATGTTTGGTACTGAGACTTATTTGTATGTTTGTTGTATTTCTAGATCTGGTGCACATGTTTTCTTACCTGCCGAGAGATCTTAAATTTATTGATTATAATAGTAACATTAGCTGGAAAGAGTGAGTGCCTGCCCCAATTTTGAATTTGGTTCTTGGAATTGAAGTAATTTTTAGTTAGAAAGAGAGCATGTTGGAGAGGGACGACGAAGAGGGCGATAAGGAGGAGGAAGATGTCAAGGGAGATGAAGATGGGAATGGTTTTGTGAGTGTAAACCTCATGTCCCTCTTTTATTAGCTTGTTCTTATATCAATTTTATTCGGATTGATATTTGTTTGAACCTATTTAGATATTGGTTTGTAGATATACTGATACTAGTTTGAAACTGTATCGATATTGGTTTGCATCTGTATTGATATTGGTTGTGTATGTATTGATATTGGTTTGATTCTGAGTTAATATTGATTTGATTATGTGTTGATATTGGTTTTACTCTGTCATGATATTGGTTTTACTCTATGGTGATATTAGTTTTCGTATGATCTAATACTGGTATCATTCCTTTTTGTTGTATGATAGGATGAGGAGGATGACTTTTTTCATAATGATGAAAAAGGAAATGAGGAGGATGATGAGAACGAAGAGGATGAAAATGAGGGTCAATTGGAGCACTTGAATAAAAAGAGAAAGAATAATAATGAGGAGCATAGAGAGAATGTTAGAGTAAAGAACGTTGTTCTTGAGGATGAAGGAAAGAAGAAGGTTTATACAAGAACTAGGAAGTCGACTAGAGTTTAGCGGATACGACTTGTGTTTTGACTGATATTGTACGGATATTTTCTAATGGATATGGGCTTGTTTCATACTTATTTTATTTGCCAGTTTTGTTTTAACGTTATTGTATTAATATTAGTTTTAGTCTATAAAGATATTAGTTTGAGTATGTTTTGTTATGGTTTGAGTCTGTGTTGATTTTGGTTTCAATATGTGTAGATATTGATTTTATTCTGTCGATATTGGTTTGATTATGCGTTGGTAATGGTTTGTGTCTTTATTGATATTGGTTTGAGTCTGAATTGATATTGGTTTGAGTCTGTAACGATATTAGTTTTGAGATGTGGAGATATTGGTTTTCAGCTATGGAGATATTGGTTTTCAGGTGTACTGATATTGGTTTTCAGGTGTATTTATATTAGTTTTCAGCTGCAGAGATTGGTTTTCAGCTGTACAGATATTGGTCTTCAGGTCTGTTGAGATTGGTTTTCAGGTCTACTGAGATTGGTTTTCAGGTCTGCTGAGATTGGTATTTAGGTGTATTGGTATTGTTTTATTTTGAATGATATTGGTAGTCCGAATTTGACATCCCATATGTCTAGCGATATTGGTTTTGTTCGGCAGCGATATTTGTTGTATTTTTTTACTATACCGATTTTGGTTTTGAGCTGAAATGATATTGTTGTTATGCTTTAAAAGATATTGGTTTTAAGATGTACCAATATCATCATAGAAGGATACATATTTCATTCAGCTCGTATACCATAATTTCAAATTTAAGATAAGCTAAAAATATTCTCGAATATTAATAAATAACATGATGTTAACTTTTGACAATCTTTTGGTCTTTACAATATTCCAAGTTCATAAATAGTTTAATGGTCGATTCAAATCTATGTTCATGCAATTTTTATCTTGTATTGTCTACTGGTTCGAGACATCATTACAACTGTTTTGTTGCTTCTGTTTCGTCTTCTGATGCTTTGCCATTGCTTTTTGCCGACCAATCTCATTATTGCTTTTCAATCTCTTTCTTGACATACTAACCAATATCAATAACCTTAAAACCAATATGGATACACACGCAAGCCAAAATTAATAACGCCCTAAACTAATATCACTAAAGGTACAAACCAATATCAATAAAGCTGATAAACAAATATCACTAAAGCTACAAACTACTATCAATGAAGCTGAAAACCAATACTAATAACGTTCAAAACTAATATCACTAAAGATACAAACCAATATCAAGAAAGTTGAAAATCAATATAACGACAGCCCAAAATCAATGTCACCGAAGCTACAAACCAAAGCTTACAACCAGTAACAACACTGCTAAAAACCAATATCACTACAACGTCAAACCAATATCAATACATCGTCAAACCAATATTAATACAGCGGCACACAAATATCAATAAAATGTCAAACCAATATCAATACAACGTCAAACCAAAATCAATACATCTTAAATCCAATATCAACATTGCTAAAAAATAATATCCTTTACATATCAAAACATAAATAATCACTATCAATGGAAAGCATGTAAAAATAATTACATAAAATAATCACAAAGCTAAAAACCAATATCAATACAGCTGAAAATCAATATCCATACACCTTTAACCAATATCCATACACCCTAAAACCAATATCACGACAGAAAAAAACTAATGTCGTTGACGCTACAAACCAATACATATACAGCTGATAACCAGTATCAACACAGCTAAAAATTAATATCAATACAACGTAAAATCAATATCAATACAACGACAAACTAATATCCGTACAATTAAAAACTAATATCAATACAACGCCAAACCAAAATCACCACACCTAAAATCCAATATCAACATAGCTAAAAAATAATATCATTTACAGATCAAAACATAAATAATCACGACCAGGGAAAGCATGAACAAATAATTAATAAAATATTCACATAAAACTAATATCTCCATATAACCGCACATTTAAACTTTTAGACGAATGAATAACTTGTCCAAATTGATACTAGACGACGTACCTTTAAACAAACAACTACAACTCGAACTTAAAAAAAACTAGACGTACCTTTAATATAGCAATAGTTGTTGTTGATTTGATGTAGAATACTAAAAATACTATAATATGTAACTCAGATTTTATTTGACGTAGCTGTAATTGTTTCAAAGCCCTCTCAGGAAAGAACGTTATTTTTTTATTTTTAGTGGATTTTCATTTTTTTTTGGCTGGTAGAATTTTTGGGGTTCAGCTGAATATGAAGAGTCATTCCTTATCAGCTTGTTTGGCACCAAATCCTATAGGAAAAGAATTCTATTTCTAATTCTTAATGGGAAAGGAAAGGAATTACTTTCCTATTTTCTTGGTTGGAAATAAAATTTTAACTTAAGAATTACTTTGATCTTTTTACATTAATACCCTTACAACTCTTTTAACTAAAATATTTTATGGACATAAAATTCAGATTACAAATTGATTTAAAATATCACTTATGTCCGAGACCAACCAAGGTCCGAATTGATAATTTGGCACAGGTTAGTGTGGACGAGATGCAAACACTCACATAGAATCTACTTTAATCTTCTGAACTTACATTGCAGAGAGATGCAGAGATAAAACTGAAAAGAACAAAAGTGCAGGACATTAATATCAGAAGCTGCAACATTCAAAGATAAAGAAAGGGTAATCTGAAGACATTAGTTAATACTCTTAGTTTCAGTTACAAGACACCGTCAACTTGCTAAGCACCAAATCAAGAATTTGCTTCGTGGAAAGGTCGAAATGATTCAGAACCATCCAAGGAGATCGTCATCGTCCATGTTCTCCTCTACTACCTCCTTCATGTTCCTGATCCTCTCCTCCATTTTCGTCTCTATGAACTTCAGAATCGTTGATCGTGGCTGCCCAGAAAAATAGCAAGTGAAACCCAACTCGAAAGATGAAACCAAATATGGAGAGTGATGACTTGCATTGTGATGCAGCTGATGACATGGAAGGTTGGACTGATGAGGTATCAGACCGAGTTGAGATTTCTATGCACGCAATCAATGGTAGCTTGGGTTATGGCACCTTGAAGTTGAAGGGCCAATTGAAGGGCAGTGCATCCACCTTTGTTAATGGCAAGTTGGTCGACGAGTTGAAAATGGATATTTTGGAGGTTCCGAGTTCGGTGATTACCCTTGGAGATGGGTCGAAAGTGACCTGTAATCGCACGTGTCCGGGTGTGAATTGGAAGCTGTGTGGGACGACTTTTGAGTTTGATTGCCGCGTGCTGGACATGGGTACCTATGATATTATTTTGGGGACTGACTGGATGCAGGAGAACGAGCCAATCGCTTTTGATTTTACGAAGGCGGAGGCAAAAATCAAGAACAATGGGAAGGAAATAGTGTTGAGAGGCCACCGTGGTGGTGAGGCAAATGTTCAAGAGCTGAGTTGTTTCAGCATGGAATCAGCCAACGAGGTTGGAGCCACTGCTACTTAGAAAACTCCTATGCCTGCTGCAATTTTTTCTGCAATTTTTTATGATGCTTCTTCTTTTGCACTTGTTTCGGAGTTGTTGATAAGTGCAGCTTCAGTCTTCACAAATAAGCATATGTGTCAAGGTGTTGGAATGGTTGGTATTCGACGCTTGGGGACTGAATTGTATGCTGACATTCTGAATTTAGTTCCTGCCATTGCTGATAACTTCATCCTTGCACTGAATGATTGCTACTGGACAAACGAGGTACTTCATGGCAAGCTTCGATTCTTATATTCACCTGGTCTTTGTGATGTGAAATTTCAAGTGGATATATTGAAGACTACAAAGAATTGTATTGCTGCTTGTCCATCTGCAACATTTCAAGGGAAGGTGTTGATATGTTGCTACTGTGATTTGAGATCAACGGGTTGGTTTTCCAATGCTTGTCTTCAGCTACTAAGTGTCCAAGATCAGATGGTATGGGAATTTCCTCTTGCTCTCCTGTGTTGTTCAAGTTCATATGGTTGGTACAAGGATGTTCATTTTGCTGCTGTTTCGTTTTGCACCATTTCCGAGAGTATGTACGTACGGATTCTTGAGGACAAGAACATTTTGAAGTCGGGGGGAATGTCAGGATACACTTAATAGACGACAGAAATAGAAGGAGCACACGAGTGACGTGGCAACGGAAACTTAGGTGTAACTAGCTATAAAAGGACTAATGACAATTGTAAACAGATATTGGAAAATAATATCAATTGTTACTCTTCTATTCTTCCTATCGTATCTTTCTCTTCTCTACTTCTTCCCTCTTCTTGAAAACCCCCAATTCCTTTCTTGAACCCTAATTTCCGATTAGGGTCGTGACAACAACATTGGTCATAAAAAACTGGAGGGAGGAGTCTAATTAATATGCATTGAATAAGAAGGTGAAAATATTAAGAGAGAGAGAGAGACAAGTTGAACTTGCTCTTTTTTTTCTTCCTAAAAGTAAAAGTTGGGAAATAGAAGAAAAGCAATAACCAAAAAAAAATGTCGTCGTCATCAAACGAGGACAAGGAAGAAGATATTTCAAAGGCTATATGTGGTATCCGTAGAAGCCTCCTCATTCTCCATAAAATCCAATCGAAGGGAAAGAAAGAAGGACCCATCCCATCCATCTCCTTTTTAAGAATGGCTCAATTCGCAGCTCAAGGAGGGAGGGTGAAGCTGCTGTTCAACATTGAGGGTGGTGAAGTACAACAGTACAGGGTTGTCGGGGGGAAGGCTTTGGTTGGTGGGTCGAGATCGTTTCGGGTGAAGCTGCTGTTGGGGAGTCGGTGGAGGAACAAGTCCTGGCTTGTCCATTCGAGAGGTTACCACGGCGGCGGTGGTGGTGGTCAAAGAAGAAGCAGGCAGAGGAGTGTTGGTGGGGATGATGATCATGACGACGACGACGAGAGTGAGGAGTACGATGATGAGCTGGCCAGCTTCCGAGGCCTTGTCTTGGATCTTTCTTACAGGTCAGGTGATTCATTCATTCATTCCCATTCCCATTCCCATTCCCCTCTCACTCCAATCTTGTGATAAGCACTTTGCATTTGGTATACTTTCGTGCTTTCCGTTTATGCTTCCAATTGATAATCAAATGAAAAAAGTATGTGCTTTGACTTTGACTGAACTGAATGCTATATTGTTTCAGATCACTCCCTCTCTCTCTCTCTTTCTACCTATTCAGGATTCGAAGACTCGCATTGACATCTTTGCTTGTAAAAGCATCTGACAGTTTTTGTGATGGAGCAGGCCAATCACTGTTGTTTGCTGGAAGCGCGCTATTTGTTTGGAATTCATGGAGAAGGTGCCTATTAAGTTGCCTGCTTCTTAATTTGTTCACAATGTTCGAGTTTCCTCCTTGTTGCTTTAAGGCTATTATGTTTCAGGTGCATGCTATCCCCAAAAGTCGGTACTAGATTCTACTCACACGCAGCACTTGTTCTGGTTGTCGACGTTAAACTGTGTTTGATCTGTTTTTTCTTTCTTCTATGTGTTTGATCTGTTCTATGCCCAGGCCGATGTGCTGGAGTACTATGACCAGACAGTAAGTTCTCCAAGTGGATCCTACAATATACCAGCAGTGCTACGGGTATGTAAGTCGTGTCAAATTGGATCTTTCACTTGATATATCAGTATGCCAGTAACCACTTTTTTCAGAAGAGTCAGCATGCAAAACCTCTTGTCTTCCTTCCCTAGGAGTCGTCGTTCTCCACCTTGACAACTGAAACCATTTCTTCGTCCAGGTTCCGCATCTTCTTCAGGTCGTAAAAAGAATAAGAAGCAAACTCAACCTTAGTCGCAAAAATATACTCTATCGAGATGGCTACACTTGCCAGTAAGTCTCACTTTTGTGTGCCAACCTAATTTTGAAACAACTACGCTTGCCATGAGTAGCTTTGGTTTGTTACTCAATTAGCTGATGGTCCCATTTCTTAAAGTTGATTTGTTCCAAGTTAGCATTGAAGCTGACGGTGGAATTGATGCTCTGTTAGTTATTGTGATGGAAAGTTTATGAACTGTGCCTTGTAGAACTAAATGCATCATTATAAAAAATTATTGATATCTCCAATAGAAGTTTATGTGCTTTGTCTTATATCATCTGCCGCTTTCTTGATTTCTTGTATGTCATTTATGCTTCAATGGTAAACTAGTATATGCTTTAGACTAATGGCTACATACTTAGGTGGTTAGTTATGAAAATCTCGATAGCATTGTCTTTTCGCCCAGTCAAGGGGTGAAACTTCCTCGTACCTGAGGTTAATTCAGAGATTTCCTGTCAGTGTTTCTTCTTGTTGCTTGTTAATATATCAATTCATCTGTCAACAGGTACTGCTCCTCACAAGAGAACTTGACAATTGACCACGTCTTTCCAATGTCACGGGGCGGAGAATGGGTTTGGGAAAATCTGGTGAGATTGCCTTTCTCCCTTGCACGTGAAACTTGTCACTGTTTCTTTCACAATTTAGTATTATTCGAGATTCAAGTACTCGAACGAAAAGTCATCTATTACCCTATTACACAACCTAGAGAGTATCCAAGCATAAAATTCTCCAAACTTGTTTATCAAGTTTCTGAGATCCGTTTCCTTGGTCAAATGGTTTTTCTTTGCCGCCTAATAGATTGAAGCAAACCTGGCTATACTGTGATCAATAGATGCGGTCAGTCAGAAGCCTCCCAGCAATTTTGCAGGGAGATGGTTGGTGTTCATTTTGAAAGAAATAACAGTATGACATAGAATGGAATAGTTTTCATACTTAATTTCTGATCACTTGCGTCCAATGGAAAGGCAGATTGAAACAAAACAACAGAAGTACGCATTCTTAACTTTGCTTCTGTCGACAGGTTACTGCTTGTTCCAAATGCAACTCTACTAAAGGTAAAAAGACGTTAGAAGAGGCAAACATGACGCTTCTTAAGCAGCCAAAGGTAAACTTTTCTAGTCCCACATTGTTATGTTTATAAATGGCTACTTCTTACATGGTAGATTAGATCTATGAACATGTTCTGACTAGTGAACTTCAGAAGAGAGATTGCGAATCGTCTGGAGCCCACTAATATCTGGAAGACGATGAAATCTCAACTATTTTAGTATATCAAGTCATATCTATGTCGAGCGGTTATAAAAAGTTTACGATGAAATTCCGTGTGTATTACTGGTGTCGATCCTGCAGGCCCCCAAAGATTACGATATACTGGCAATTCCTCTAACAGGCGCAGCAGTAAGGATGCTGAGCAGGAGAAGAGGGACGCCAGAAGAATGGCGCCAATACCTATCCTGAGCCATCATCATCCATCCATCCATCCGTCCGTCATGATGATCATGTTGTTTTTCTCTCTCTAGTGAATATTATTGTAAATTTTCAAGCAAGCATATTCTGTGCACATAATTCTCTTAAGACTCTGAGTGACCTTCATGCTACAAGTATATTCTACCTAATGAAATTAACGTGATTCGCATCTTCTTTAGTCTTTAATCAAATTCTCTCTCTCTCTTTTTTCCTGAAGAAATTGGCAAGATATCCTTATAGAGTCGAGCATTCACTACAATGTGATGCCGACGAAATAGGCCAGGCTTCTGTGTGTCCTCTTCTTTCTATTCTCGCCTTCGTGGACATCATTTTCATATTAACACTCGAATCTTGATTAGTTGCGGGTTGTTGATATTTATCCAATCTGACTAATCCAATAAATCTTTCATTATCATTTAGAGGAAGCAGACTAGTTTATTTTATTATTTCAACAAAGTTAGCTGCTGAGAAGTACTCATCTGTCGTGGGTTTCTGCACATGCATGATTTCTTATATTAAAAATGATTTGTGTATTTCGTTCCGATAATACTATTGTTCCATACCATACCATTAAGGAGGAAGATTTTGATAAAATATACACTTTTTCTGGAATGAAATTGGGAAGATTTGAATGAATAAATAACCAGAATAGTTTGGCTTTTAACAAAGGATATAATTGTATTACACGAGATTTAGGCTAGGGGCAATGTTTTGCCTATGTCCTATATTCTTGTACTCTATGATCGTCTTGTGGATGTGTCTTGCAACTGAACTACACGAGTCCTCTATGTCTACTATACGTCACTATTAATTGTTATAATATCTATGATTTTGTTTCTACTCCCCTAAAAGACTCATCATCATGGCACGTGTGGCCATGCAAATCCATGAGATGCACCTATTCTGAGGTTCTTTTTTTTTTTTTTTTTTTTTGAGGTTCTATTGGGTGCTTACCCAAACACACGAAATAAAATCTGGGCGGTTGAAATCACACGCGTACAATCGTCCTCCTTATTTATATATATTCTCCGTTTTGCCCCCTTCTTTTTCGCGCATGCAGCCTTCCCTTCATTGTTCACGCCACCATCTCTGTTCCTCTTCTCTTTCAAGCGACTTCAAAACAATTATAATTTCTTTTCTTTTTAATTTAGTGTAAAATACTTGACTCATATATAATGCTTGGTTTTGTGTTGTGTGTCCTGCCACTACTACACATTGAGTGTGTAAGCCGTTGGGAAGCAAGCTGCCCTTTTCTCATTATTATAACACGGCCCCCGTGCTCAATCACGGTCGGGAGACCCAGCAAGTGTGTGTTGTGCTTAAAATGTGGTCTGACGGTCGGACCGCGACCTCAGACCAAATTTCGGCGTTTTTGTATCCAGTCGTGGATGGTAATTCGACAAGTTTTTAACGTCGTTGATCATCAGTTTAATCAAACGAATTGGTCGATGCTTGTTAAAAAAATGTACTTTTTTAGTTTTGTTATATTAAAAGTGATGAATTATAATCTGAATACTTGTAAATAATAAATTTTGCAATAAAGTTAGATTAAATTTATAAGGTATTTGACATTCTAGTACTAAATATAATTAACAAATATATACTTTTTCAGTTTTCTTATTCTGCTGATTTCAATTCCTAAGCTTAATAACCTCATTGACCATCCACATTCTCTGATGTTCGAACTCTTAGTCAAGCTTGTTACCTCGTCCTCTATCCTTGAGAGTCCTAAGAACTATGAGCCAAATCTCAAGTGGCTTCAGCTTCTTTAATAGTGAGTGGGTCCCCGATTTAACAATCAAGTTAATCCGACCAAGGATTTTAAAACATTTGTTCATCCGAACTCTTATCTCACCGTAATCTTCGGTGACTATACCGACTACTCCAATTGACTTGCACACTAAATTCAACAAATAAAAAATTACGAAAGAAAGTGAACCATATCCATAAATTTCATATCGATATGAATATGAAGTGGGATAAGAGGTTAAAAAACAAGCAAGGCTGCAAAATAAATAAATATAAGATCACCACAAGCATTTTATTTAAATGAATCGACCAACTCAGATGGAGATAACAAACGAGAAACTGTCGAAACAAATAAGGTGTGAATGGTGGTACACGTACAATCTCTCAAGGTATCTACAAAGGCAACGAAACTACAGCAACAGATACGTCAATAACGTTACCAAAAATGGCAAACCCGCCAACGAGTACCTACCAAGGGAAGAGGAGGAGTCTGAAGATACTATCTGAATGGGGAAGTTGCAGTTCCCTTGCGATATGTTCTGTGTCGTAACCGTCGCGAGGCCTTGAAAATTGCAGGCCATGTCGTTCTGATTCTGTACCTGGTAGTACATGTTGAATGCATACGAAGCATTCCCGTTGGCGTCGAGGCTGTTGCACGACGATCCGTATCCGAGCGCTGTGCAATCCGAGTGCGTGCATGCATAGTCTATGTTCTCTGCAAGCTTGCTGAGGTCCTTGGCATTGGGATTAAACACACACCACTTCTGTTGAAGATACTGTACATTCTGTGCCGCTACGAGCAACCTGTTTTGTCCTTGACCGGACAGATCAATGCCGAACTTTGGTTGCCCGTCGTACCGGAAGATTCCCCAGTGTCGTTCAAAGCTTCCGGGGGCAATACTCTTGGCATCTTCATCGAGCAGACCGAATAAATATACTTCAATGTATCCGGGACGAAGTGGGGTGCCTTTGTTAGATCCCAGTCGAGGTAAAAGACCGTTGTAGAACCTATAAGCATAGCCCACATTGGCGTTCTTGTCTCCATCCGTAGGCCAACCTACTTCCCCAACAATGATGGTCATATTCGGGAAACCCGCAGCTTGTAGGGATGAAACCAGGGTGTCGAAGTTGGCGTCAAAAACATTAGTATACTGAATGCCGTTGGCATCCACAACAGGTGCCGAGACCCCATCAAAGAAGGCGTAATCAAAGGGGAAATCGTCGTTTCCGTATAGGCTCAAGAAAGGGTAGATGTTGATGGTGAAAGGAGCATTGTTCTTGCTCATAAATTGAACAATCTGAGTCATGAGGTCATTAATATCGGGGCGGAACCTTCCAGCAGAAGGATATGGCTGGTCAACTGGGGAGTTGTAGACGTCTGCATTCAGAGGCACGGTGGCCTTTACGGTGTCTCCGAACCCGGCTGCATTTAGAGCGTTTTGTATGTTTTGAAGGGCCGGAAAGGTAACTTTAAGAAAAGATCCATTGTATGCAGTAAGGAAAGGCTCATTCCCGACTGCAACATACCTACGGAGAAAAACAAGAGTTAAAGCTAACGGATCGGGACGACAACCTTAATAATCAACTAGTATCTAACAAGTCAAAGCAGAAAGAAACATGTACGAGAAAGCATCAACATTGATTTGTATTCTGGATACTCTTTCAATTAGCATCTAGAAATCGTAGCAGCATAAAATCTATAGTAGATACAAGGATGACAATGTAATACAAGCCGGGTTGGTTGCAGCTAGAGCTTTCTCCTATCGAACATCAAGTATCTCAACTAGTTCAAAACTTAGCAATTCTGTATCATCAACAATCAATTCAGATAGTTATGACGTAAATGGTTATGATACGAAGCTTCGTTGCAGGAACCAGCCCTGTTTAGGAAACAAGCATACTCCCCTTAAGCTTCATTTGGATGTGAATTGCATGATTAATTAACTGTGCCAACTTTCACCACAGGAATGGCTTCTTAGAGAAAATGAGGATCATATAGTTGCTGATACTTATAGCAAGCTTCTTCAGATACTTATGGTCTTTCTTGCTCCCTATGTTAATTGCTACATGTATGCAATATAGATGATTCCTATAAGAATTATAACACGAAAGGAAACAAATTCGAGGAGTTAGATTCAGAAAGGCTTTGGTGGCTAATCTTTTCAAGGTCTTTCCCATTTCTCAAGCATTTTTTCAGTGTTTCTACTCTCAACACAACAGCCTGCCGAAACAAGATTTATGCTGCTATGCGGTCACAGAAAAGCATTCCAGAGAAAAATGAAATTCATCTGATATAGCATCAATTGGCGCCAATGAGCTAGAATCAATGTCAGACTTCCAGAACAAAGTGAAAATGCAAATATCAAATTTATAGCCAATGTTATAGCAGCTCAACTCCAAATCCATCAATCAAACAAGTACACCTCAAACAAGCAAAGACAGGTCAAGTCAACATCCAAGAAAACTCTCTCAGCATTAGAGTGCAATAATGGAAAGAGTAGTAGGTCAGGCCAAACCATTATTAATTCCTCAGCAGAAAACTCCCAAGTGTTGTACTAACAGGAAACACAATTATTCAATCATACAGCTCATCACAAAGATTATGCAGCTTTTATTATGCTCCAAGGGGCAGTAAACAAAAACAACAACCAAACCCCCACCATTTTCTAGCTCAAGTGAACAAGACATATCAATCAGGACTACCAACAAGTACTTGGATCAACTGGTGAGGGAGTTGTTCTAGATTAACCAAGATCTCGGGTTCGATTCCTTGGGAACGCAGCAATGTTAAATACTTGTTGGGAGAACTTTGCCACCTTTCAAAAGTCCTACCAGGCTCGAACTTGTATTAGTCGACCTAGTGGGCCGGATACCAAGTGGTTCTAAACCAAAAAAAATCACAAGACTAAAAAAAAAAATCCTTCACTAGCAACAAATCATAAGAAAATCAGCAGAAGAAGAAGGTAAACTACTTCTCCTCCACCACCAGAACCCAACAGAGATAAAACTAAACAGACACAGGAAAATACAGATCAAAAAGAAGAAATCAGATAAAAAGAAGAGATTTTGCTGGCTTACTTGATGTTAACTCCACCATTGAAGCTGTAGCGAGACACGTTCCTGTTGACCCACTGCTTGGCGCGGTTGTAGTCGGTCATGGAAGCCAACTGGTCGTTGGGGATGGCGAGCATGACCTCGAGATTGGACCCGGCAAGAGCAGCCATCGTGGTGGAGTCCGCGTCGAAAAGCTTGACCTTTGTGATGCCATTGTCCTTGAGCATCTGAACCACTGTGGACGGAGGCAACTTGTGGGTTGCTTGGGTTCCCCAGTTCACACCCAACCCGTTTACACCCAAAAGAAGAGGAAAAACAAGCACCAACCCAATAATCCACCACCTCCCACCCATTTTGATGAGATAGATAGATCTTAATCTGAAACTGAAAAGGGTTGGTGGGTGGGTGGGTGGGGGTTCTTTTTCTACGGAAATAAACGGTTTTGAGGTGGAGGAGGTGGAGGTGGAGGTGGAGGTGGTGGTGGGGTACGGGAAAATAGCTTAAAAGAGATCTTTTATGAGATTTTCAACTTCCTTCCACGAAAATGTAGCCTTTTTTTTAGGTTTATTAATCTACCAACAACAAAAAAAGATTGAAAATATTATAGGAATCAATGCTTCCTCTTCGTCTCTCTCTCTACCCCTCCCTCCTCGAAACCAGAGAGAAAGGGGAGGTGCAATATAAATATAACTTTATAAAAGAAAAAGGACAAGCTTTTCCAGGAGGAGGAGGAGTTACGTTTTCCGAGATGGGTTTTAGGAAATTAAATAAATTTGGCAAGAAAATTTCGGAAGAGGAAGAAGAGAGGGGGAATGTTTAAAAAGGAAACTAGAGGAGTTACGCGTTCTTTTTGATCTGATAGGGTGTACTTTCCAGGATAGAGGGGAACGAACGTTTGAAAAGGAAATTAGAGGAAGAGACACACGGCATAACCTAATGTCTCTTAACTTATTGTCCTAAATAAAGATCTACTCGTTTAAATTTGAAATCTAATGTCCTAAGAACAAGAGGGACCAATACCTCATGTGTGTCTATTTGACTCCATGTTTTTATTGTATGAGCCCAAACAGGCTCCAAGACAAAATATGAGAAAGAGAAAATCGAAGAGAACAGGAAAAAAGAAAGTATTAGTTCGACTCAGTTCTTTGAATAGAGTCTAATAATTCTCGATTATTATGACTATCGACATTACAAAAAATGTAATGTAATTGAACAGACATGGGGATTTTAATTGAAGTTATTACAACTGAATTTGGTGCCGGAATTTTCCTTTTTTGTAAGAGGCCCCAACGGCTATAAGGGAAGACATGACGCTGACCGACACCCCCAGTAGGTCGGCAATGATATTTCCTTTGCCAGCGATTAAAGTCGACATAACATAAGTCTCGAGGATGAATAAATATGACTAGTAGTGGTTGTGAACTTAAAATAATGAATACACTAAGAAGTGGGGATCGGGTTTTTCTGATAGGTGCCTCTTTTAAGATAAGAGGAGATATTTTAAAAGGTGATTCGACCCTTATATTGCCACTCCCACATTAAAGGCAAAATTTTAGAATCGGCCTTCCAATGGGATTTTTTGCCCAAAATAGTATTACAGTACTAATTTATGTCCAAAATTGTGTTACTGTTGAAAAAATTTCGAAAATGGTGTTGTTTTTCAAAATCGAAAATATTTTTCGACCTAGGAACTCAGGTCAAAAAAATTTTTCGACTTGGGACCAAAATCGAAAAAAATTTTCGACTTCCGTGGTCGAAAAAATATTTTGATTTGGGCCCAGATCGAAAAAATTATTCGACTTGGGGACCCAGATCGAAAAAAGTTTTCGACCTAGGATCCATATCGAAAATAATTTTAGATTTAGGATGGCCTTATCCAAACGCAATCCAAGGAGATTGCAGAAGTTCAAGATTGGTCCCAGATCGGTCCCAGATCGAACAAATGTTTCGACCTGGGTCCAACTACAAATACCACCCAACACCTACTTACCCACAAAATTTTCGACCCCCGCCGTTCAAGTTCTTCCCAGTCCAGTCCGTCTCCGCCGTCTGTCCTCCCCGCTTCCTCGCCGTCCCCGCCTCGCCATCATCACCGTCTCGCTTCCTCGCCGTTCCCGCCTCGCCGTCTCCGACGGCTCCCCGCCTCGCCGTCTCCGCCGCCTCGTCGTCTCCGCCGCCTCGTCGTCTCCGTCGCGTCCCCGCCCCGTCGCCGTACGGTATGTATTTGAATTAAATTAGAACGTGAATTTAATTGGAACGTGAATTGATTGGATTATTGAAGCGTTATTTTTTTGATTTAATTAATTAAAATGTTAATTAATTAGATTGTTGGCTCGTCCTTGTCGTTAGTTAATTGTTTGATTTAATTGAAGCGTTAATTGATTGGATTATTGGCTCGTCATCATCGTCAGTTAATAGTTTGATTTAATTGAACCGTTAATTGAACAGTTAATTTTTTGATTTAATTAATTGGACCGTTAATTAATTGAACCGTTAATTAACCTAGTCTGACCACCAGGTCTGACCGCCCAGTCTGACCACCCAGTCTGATCACCCGGTCTGACCACATGGTCTAACCACCTGGTCTGATCGCCCGATTTGACTACCCGGTCTGACCACCCGGTCTGATAGACCGGTCTGACCACCTGGGTCGGACCCAAATCATTATATATTTTTGATTTAAAATGGGATTTTTAAATTTTTTGGTTTGGGTTGGGCAAAATTCGATCTGACCACCCGGACTGAGCCAGAAAAAGTGACCGACCTACCCCGTCCTAGTGATTCTACAATTATAATGATGGCTTCACCATTCATATTTTTACAGTACTATTTGGTAAATATTTAATTAATTTATTGATTTGAAATTTTTATTTAATTTTGTTACGTTACGATTTTAGATATGGCTTCACAATCAAACTTATCTCAATATTTGGGGAATGGAGGACCCATAGTTGACACTCTGTTACGTTACCAGAATGTGCACCGTTCTCAGGAAATTTGCAATTGTGAGGTACGTAATTGTGAGGTAGTAAATTTTTTTAAAATAATATATAAATATATTTTTATTATTGGTTATTTTGTGTAGGTTGAGAACCAAAGTCCAAACAATGAGCCGTTGAGCTTCGTCGTCGCACCCTGAGAACAGGAGGCGTGAGAAACCAAAAATTCATTGAGTACATGAAGGATGCCGAATTTTGGGATGTATGGCGCATTGGCAATGTCGTTGTCGATACTGCACTGGTTACCGCCCTGGTGGAGAGATGGAGACCAGAAACACACACTTTCCACATGCCTGAGGGGGAGATGACCATTACTCTCCAAGATGTGTCTGTGTTGCTCGCTCTTCCTATCGATGGAAAACCAGCAACGGGATCACAGACACCTTCCCAGTGGAAGGAAATGTGTTATGGCCTATTTGGCATAAGCCCATAGGATACTCTAGGAGCTTTCACAGGCAATAGAATTGCAATGGAGTGGTTTGACACCAATTTTTTTCCTTCTGCTCTTCCAGATGATGCTGATGATGAGCTAGTGTAGTGATATGTTCGAGCAAACATAATGCGACTTATTAGATGCACGCTTTTTCTTGAGTCCTCAGACCGATTGGTCCACGTCTGCTGGTTGCCATTACTTGTTGATGTTGCAGAAATTGGCACATATAGTTGGGGTAGTGCGTGTTTGGCACACGTGTACCACCAGTTATGCAAAGCCACAAGTCCAAAAGCAATATTAGTTTGCGGGGCTATGCAACTGGTTTGTATGTGGGCTTACGAAAGGATAATCTCGACTTGCCCCATTTACCGTGAGCCTCGAAGGCCAGCTGATGATGAGCCACTGGGCATCAGGTACTCGTTTTACTATTTATTTTCAAATAATGGGTTGATGTATTAGTATTCAATGTATAATTACTAAGTTTCGCAGGTGGACAGGCCCTATAGATCGACGTAAGACCAGGAAAATTACCAACGTCTCCTACTACCGCCGCCTGTTCGACGAGTTAAAAGATTCAGATGTAAGTAAGTTTTGCAAATTTGTATTTTCTAATTCTGCGTATCTAGACATATTATTATAAAAGTTTTTTTTATCTTGTTGGCGTGCCTGAATCGTAGGTGGTTTGGATGCCGTATACTGAAGATATCGTTGCTAAGTTGCCCCCCGTATGCCACCAGAATCAGGCTTTGTGGTTGGCACGAGTCCTATTGATAAGCTATCTTCATGTGGAGTGGCATTATCTCGACCGGGTGTTGCGACAATTTGGAATGATGCAGTATATTCTGGTAGAACCTGAGAACGATGAGGGGACACATGGTAGTTTAGACCGTCGTAACCAAACTGCTCAAGATTGGGCAAAATTTTATAGCAGCCACGTGGCAGTATGGCAGGATCGCTTACGCTACGTGCTTCCAACAGTTCCTGCACTGCCATACTTGCATTATCATGATGGCTATATGGATTGGTTCAGGAGAAGTACCCGGTGTTTCATTACCCCTTCTGGCGCTAGGCTTTATATGACTGTAAATATTGTACAAGATTATACGAATTATATTTTATATTAAATGTCTAATGATCTTTAATAATTGTAATGATATAATATTATTTTACAGGCTGATGTTGTTGAGCGTATACGCCACTCATCTGACAATTCTTATATTAGATCATTGTCTGAGATGGCACTAGGACGTGCTGGAGAGAGGAGACGGTATCTTGATTTACCGGACTCTTAACCAACTATGACACGGGCAGAGATACCATCATACGCTATTCGATAGGAAGAGAGGCGAGCCTGAAATAAAGGGGGTAAGACCCTTCTCAGCAGGAGGACACCATTGCCTATGATTGAGACGATGCATCATTTAGCTGTGCGACCTATGGAATGGGGAGATTATCATTCCATGGCCGAGATCCAAGCCGAAGGGTCGAGCTCATCATCGCAAGTACCTATGCCGTCAACCCAAGTTAGAAACCAGATGTTGGCCAACCCATACGAGATTGCACCCCCTGTCTGGGAGCATCATATGAGGCCAAGGATGCCTTCTGCCGAGGATGTCATCTACCGTCCACAAATGGACTACTTCTTTGAGCATCAGAACCCTTACCAGACTCTGTCTCCCTACGGTTCCCAGACTCCAATGGGTGCCAGTGGAAACCCAAACTATTACCAATACCGGACTCCGGTATCTGATGTTCGAGCGAGTGGTTCATCGGCAACAATTCACGTATCGTATGAAGATAGGCCAGACTTGCGATCAGACGAAGGGCAACCTCAACCTCCTCCGCCCCGCCAATATTTAGATCGTGCAGCAAGACATGCGATCAGACGATGCCTGAATGGAAGTACTTTAGATGTTCGTGGCCGGCATCGTAGACAGAACTAATTTATGTCCATGGACATTTTTCTTGTACCGAACATTATATTTTTATATTGACTCCGGTTTCTTTACTTTTGTTATCACGGTTGTTCAATTTTTTCACAGCTATCATCTGAATTATAAATATCTCGCAATCATCTTAAAAAATACGACATAGTATATGACAATAACCTCCAATAAGATAACAACATGTTTACCACACACAGATTTTAAATAATTCAAGGAACAATCTCTATATTCTTTCAAGTTGACAAAGTTTCGCCCTTGTTGCTGAAGATTTTGACCACGTTCTCTTCAGTAATCATTAAGATTTTATTGTTCGGGTATGGATTCGACGAGTCCACTGCTACCTGATAAACAACCATTGAAATCAGTGAACAAGTATTTTGTACTATTGTGTTGAAAAGGGTAATAAGCTATGCTCACATTATTTAGTAGCAACACACTTCCAGTGTCAACAATACCGGTTGAGTAATTTATGCTACCATAAATCCAACCAGTGGGATCCTTCAATATGTAACAGATTAATTAAGATAAAAATCACAAATACTTCATAATTATTAAAAATTATTTGAATTCTACCTGAAATGTGGCGGTTGTATTTTCACCGATACGTTTCAGACGGGTCACGTACACAACCATCTACAAGGAAAAATAAATTACCGCTAATTAAATTAACTATATGATATTAACTAAATTAAAAAAGAAAATTTAGGAACTCTTACCGGCAACACTGTAGTACGACTATGGGTATCTTTGAAGTTTTGAATGCTTGACCCTTGAAAACAGTTTCCAATCATCATACCTATAAAAAAAAATTAAAACCCACTAAAAAATATTAGGTTATTGAAGTTACAAACATAGAATACCTTCAGTTCTTAAAAAGTCTATGGCTCTCTTCCACGGTTATGGAACTCTCTTGAAAATATCTTCATCACAGATATTTTTAATAGATTTTTAGGAGGGACTTCCGATCTATCATTGGTTGGTCTCTTCAATTTTTTGAAAATATACCCATATTCAGAGACACATAACGCATCCCAATCAATGTGAGAATCATCAAGATATGGTGCTGGAGGTGGTGCTGGAAAAGTATGTTCTTCATCATGCGAGATGTGCTCTTTGCCGCTTCTCCTCATCGTTGTACACCTGAAAATGTTGACAGTAGACGAAAAATACACAATTACAAATTTTGGATAATTAGCAACACAAGTTTGATGCGCACGACAATCGAGCAATATTTTTATAGCGCATATACTTGAGTTTCAATGTCAGTGACCTCATCTTCTAGCATTAGCCGCTTCAGCACCTCTTATATTAATACAATTGTGCCGAGTGTGGCCTACTGTATTACATGATGTACAACGAACGCTAGTAGCCTCATCCATTTCGTTCCGTATGCGATGTTGTGGGCGTCCTCTTGTCCTCAAGGTTCTTTCGTCAAGAATGAGCTTTACAACACTGAGGTCTTTTGGAGGTGGCCAATATGATGCACTGCCAAGCGGAACAAATTTATGTTCGTAGCAACGTAGCGTAGTTTTCAGGTGATAATGCTCATCAACAAACATCTTGTATTTGAGGCCCCCAAGTTCAGTACAAACTGCAATTGCATGTGAACAAGGGAAGTAAAAAGCTTGGAATTTGCCGCAGGTGCATGTTCCCCCCCACAAATTGACTACGTGTTTTTGACGCCCCTTTATTCTTGCATGAATGTATCCGGTTTCTACTTCCCCAGTCCCAACTTCATCAGCATACATTTTTACTTTATGTCGTCCGGCCTTCTTCGCCCACTTATCTAACTGCTTTTCCAGCTTCTTTGCTAAAACAATTTGGCCACCACCACTCTCTTGAATGCACTTACTTGACCTCTCGTTAAAGTAGGTGGCTTGCTTTTCAAATGTCTCGGCCACAATGGCAGCTACCGGCAAACGATAAACTTTCTTGAAGACCTTATTAACGCACTCCGCAACATTCGTCGTCATGTGACCATAGCACTGCCCACCATCGTAAGCTAAGGTCAACTTCGATAATGTCGCATCTTTAGCTAAAATCCAATCGTATATCTCTTGTTTGGCACTCCTCATTTTCTGCAGATTATCATGTAATTTCTTCGGTTGTGCTTGCATGCCTACAACAAAAAAGTCATACAAATATAAACTAGTTGTGTATTAGTTTTTTGACTTGACAAGTTTTTAATGTTACCTGCAATCATCATCACATTCTTAATAGCGTCGTTCTTGAAGCGCCTGTTGAGATTGCTTGCAATGTGTCTAAGACAATATCGATGGGTTGTCCCCGTAGTTTCTCCCCAACCATTGTCATCTACCATTGCTCTTAATATGCCATTGTGTCGATCAGAAATAACACAAATGTCAAGTCGGTTATGAGCCACATGCAGCCTGATTTGTCTCATAAACCAGGGCCAACTACTGATGTTCTCGCTCTCAACGAGGACAAATGCAATTGGAATTATAGAATTATTCTCGTCAACAGCAGTGGCGATCAAAAGGGCATGCTTGTACTTTCCGTACAGAAATGTCCTATCAATCTCCAATACAGAGATGCAATGTTGGAAAGCTATAATGCAGGGCTTGAAACTCCAAAAAACTCGCCTGAAGATTTTTGTCCCTGATTCAAGAGGAACCACATTGTCTATGCCTGGGTAACAGTGATAATATTCCTATTTTACAACCGTTCCAGGATTCTTAGCCTTGCATGCCGCAAACCATTGTGGAAGGCGATTGTATGATTTATCCCAATCCCCCCATAAATGCTGTAATGCCCTCTCTCTTCCCCACCAAGCTTTCTTGTAAGAGGGTTGGAATTCAATTCGATCTTGTATTTCAGTAATTATAAACCCGATTGGAATATCTGGTTGTTCAGCAACTATATTCATAATAACTTCTGCAATGTGAGCAGAACAGAGTTGTCGATGATCTTTTGAAGGTCGTTCTGGCATAGTCCATAAAATTTTATTGACATATTGGCGAATGAATTCAATAGACAACCAAACAAGACACATGTTCTTTTCAAATGAAACCACAAAATTTTTTAGTATCTAGTGAATTTATTATTGCTAATAAAATTCCCTTGGATTTTTTTCTTATGAACTAATAATAATATTTCATGGTGACATAATCCATCGTCATAAGTTCACTAATTAAATAGCAAAATAATCTACACTGAATTGAATTTATAACAAAGTATTAGTGCAAAATACATACCTGAGGAAGGAAGGGGCGGCCGCTTCAAATCTTCGCAGTTTGGGACTTCTGAGAAGAATTTTCTGAGGGGTTATATAGGACCCAGATCGAAATTTTCCTTCTGGGTCGACCCAGGTCGAAATAATTTTTCGATCTGGGCCTTTTCCGGACACAAATCTCGCTTTAAGCCGGAATTGGTGGGGATGACCCCAGATCGAAATTTTCCTTCGATCTGGGTCGACCTAGGTCGAACAAAATTTTGACCTGGGATTTAAACCGGACAAGATCCAAACAAAGCGGAGGGTGTAGGGAATGACCCCAGGTTGAAAACTTTTTTCGATCTGGGTCCTCAAGTTGAATAGTTTTTTCGACCTGGGCCCAAATCAAAATATTTTTTGACCTGAGGTTCCTAGGTCGAAAAATATTTTTGACCTGAGGTTCCTAGGTCGAAAAATATTTTTGATTTTGAAAAGCAACACCATTTTTGGAATTTTTTTCAACAGTAACACCATTTTGGGGATAAATTGGTACTGTAACACCATTTTGGGCAAAAATCCTTTAATGGTCAAATTTTTTTAGGGAAATGTGTGTTTTACTACTTTGTAGTTTCACTGATTTTAAGTTGAGAAAGTGTGATTTAAAATTGAAAATTTGGTCCTTGGATGTTTGAGAATTAGCGGCATATGGTCCTCACTAGCTGACAGCACTGATGACCTACCACTTAACATGAAACAACAATGTTTCTCGGTGACTGGCGTGCTAACTGGATAAGTTATGTGACATGCGTTAGAGTGGATAATTATCAAATTAGTCCTAACTATTATTAACTCATCTTCAACCTTCCATCCTCTCTCTCCACGCCCACCTTTCCCACTAAGTCAAAACGACGAATTGGACACTGAGCAAAGAGATGGTGGGGTCGGAATAGGACGACAGTCAGAAGCGAGGGTTTTGTCAGGATTAATGATAATATATATGTTATGGTTATTATTTTTTCTACAAAAAAATAAGTAGGCTGTCCCTTTTCTTTTTTCAAAGAGAACACAAAGTTGGAGGACAAAAAATAATCTAGTTCAAATTGTTGTTAAAATCCAAGAGTCAATTCTTGTCTCATTAGCTAGAGGATTTAGGTTGATGGCATAAGGTGTTAATGAATTGACAGAGATCCATGGTTCAATCTCTGACAGATGTAATCATGGTGTAAAACTTCAGCTAAAAAAAATCTTGTATGATTAGAATCAATATTTAAGTGCTTATTTCTAACACCTTTGAAAAGATTATGGATAGCGGAAATATAATTTGGAAGTCTAAGTTTGTGTGAGAAATATAGTTTGAGATGAGAAAGAGTAATCTCCGATTTCACGAAGCATCATTAGGGGTAAGAAAATGGTAATTAGAATTCGATAAATTCTATAAAATTTTGTTAATCAGTAGTTCGAAATTGGTAAATCGGTATTCAGTAATCAATTCGGTAAGAAGTTTTTGAGAAATTTGGTAAATATTGGTATTCGATAAATTTTAGTAAATATCGATATTTTATCGAATATACCGAATTTACCAAATATATTAATAAATATATAAGCCAAATTATAGATAATTTATCAAAAATTTCCTTAACCTCTTCAACAAGTCAATGTTCTAAATAGACTTTATACTAATTAGACTTGATGGCTTGTACTTATTAGATTAAATTTGTGTTTATTGAAACTATGTTTGCATTTTTTTGATTAAATATAATGATGAATTGTAATTTTTCTTAAAAAATTCAGTAATTTTGATAAATACCGAATTTACCAAAATTTAATTCGGTAAATACCGAATTTACCGAATACTATTTGGGATCAGAATCGGTAGAGCCTTTTTTAGCATTTCGGTATTTGGTAAATTTGGTATTCGGTAATTGAGATCGATAAATACCGAATGCACACCCCTAAGCATCACTCATTTTCGAGAAAATCCTACGTCAAATCTTGTCCGGTTGGAACTAAATTTTGACTTGTTCCTATTACTTTGGATAATGTTATAGACGGTGAAGATGTTATTTTGAGTTCTCTAAGGTTATCCGCACAAAGATATTTTTTAGTAATCTAGGTAAAAAGGGAATTTTAACATAGGTAAATCGGCCGTCTTATTCTCGTGTTTTTCTACTGCTTATGACTTTTTACTGCTTTTATTATTATTATAACATGTGAAAGATTATTAGTATATGTTGATACCGTGTGATTTTGTTTGCTGTTTGTTTGATTATTTCGGTTGGTTTCATTTTCTATCCGTGTAGTTTCATTACTAACGTCTCTTGAACTTGTAGTGTGTATATATCGTATAAAGGATTACCTGATTTATGTATGCTCCTCCTTGGTGTTCTTTGGCCATCTCGCGTGCTTGTCCTTGTGATCAATGGTTTGACTTCACTAGATGCGATTTCTCCTTGGATGCAAAGCAATTTGAGTTTGCCCTCATTCTTTTGATGATTCTTTTCACGTGATGGTCGGCTTCGTATTGTTTCATTTGATCTCTACCAAGTTTGGTGGGCCAATATGTATTTTTTATTGTGTAAATCTTAGCTGAGTGATTATTCATGCCCTATTAAACACGAATTGTTAAGATAAGTTTATTGTACGACAAATATCAATTGTCGGAAGAGTAATCAAATATCATGTCATGATTTTTTTACTGGCATAACTTAAATGTCTCAAGTTTGGATAATTGAGACACAACCAAATTAGCATTAGTCGACTTACCGGTGGTGACTTACCGGTGGTGACTTGATACTAGATGATATAAAAAATGTTAGGGTTTGTCTCAAATTATAGACAAATTAGTACTCTATTCCTATTTAGAGTAGGGTTATAATCTCCTATATATATTGGTCTATGCCTGGGTCTTTTGTGTAGTAGTTGAGAGTTGTGAGGTAGAGAGAACCCTCACGGAGGCCCTGTAACCTGTTTAATTCGCATAGTGGACGACTCTCCTTTGCCCGTGGTTTTCTCCCCGTCTTGGAGTTTTCACGTAATTCTCGTGTGTCTCGTATTTCTCGTTTCGATCTTATTTCTCAACAATTGGTATCAGAGCCGGATCTGAGATTCGAGTATTCGAGTATTGACAAAAAAACAAAAAAAAACCAAATTAGCATTAGTCGACTTACCGGTGGTGACTTGATACTAGATGATATCAAAAATATTAGGGTTTGTCTCAAATTCTAGACAAATTAGTACTCTATTCATATTTAGAGTATGGTTATAATCTCCTATATATATTGGTCTATGCCTAGGTCTTTTGTGTAGTAGTTGAGAGTTGTGAGGTAGAGAGAACCATCACGGAGGCCTTGTAACCTGTTTAACTCGCATAGTGGACGACTCTCCTTTGCCCGTGGTTTTCTTTCCGTCTTGGGGTTTCCACGTAATTCTCGTGTGTCTCGTATTTCTCGTTTCGATCTTATTTCTCAACAAAAAATAATAATTTTATGTAAGTAGGTCAAGTGTTTTTCTAATTACCCAATTTTGTATTAATAAAAATATTGTTTTAGGTTAACCAACAGATCTCAAGTTCGATCACTTTTAAAAGTTCACCTATTTTGAAATTGGATAGTCGGTGTATTGATATCACGGTTAAAAAATGTACCCGGTTTTGCATATTTTTTGTGCCATAATAGGTTAATTATGTTTGGTGCGGTGGTACATTAAACTTCACCAAAAAAAAAACAGTTCTCCTCTCCCATTTTCACTTTTCTCGACAAGAAACGCAACACGTGGGCAACGCATATTGACGTTACTGGTTGGAGTTTCGAAAGGAGAAAAACTTTATTCAGGTGGGTCGGTTACCGACAGACGTGGATTAGATCCTTTTTTTTTTGGGTGTAAGATTAGATCCTTTTTATGTGGCCGTGAGAGGGATTTTTTGGAGACGGATCTCATCTCTCTAATAAAGGTTGGTAAAGTATGTTTTCTTAATTTTTAATATCAAATTTGAGATTATTAAGTTTTATTTAAGAAATATTTTTTATTATATTTTTTATTTTCGCAAATCGCAACCTCAAACACAATATTTCTAATTTAAATTGGTTGAACTTCCATCGGTTTGGTAAAGTATGTTCTAGTGACATAATTTAGCGTGTTTCCTCACCACAATGTCCAAAATTTATAGACCCACTGTATTTACCTTTAAGAGGGATACAATTTTCATAACTTATCCAAATTATCCAGAATTTAGCTATCTCAATTAGTAACCAAAATTTCAATTATTTGAGATTCTGAATTTAATTTTTTTCGTATACACATTCAAAAAATTCTGAAACTACCGACGACTTGTCAATTGTCATCCAAAAGGGCAAAACAGGAACCAGCTTGTGAAGGAATAAATACTTTTTAAGAGAGACAGAGAAATTAGTTTGCGGCGAGTTGTCTGAGTATCTAATTTCTAATTAGGTTTGTTCTAATATGTTTAGTTATACCACGTGGGTCGGACCCTACTTTTATCTTACGATTCTAGGGTATGTTAATTTTGACTGGGTCTAGAGTAATGTATGGGTATGGATATGAGTATGGGTTCATATTTAGAAGTAGGGTCTAGAGTAGGGTATAAATCTATGGTTAGACCATGTAAGTCGGACTCTACTCTTACATTTTTACCCTATTTTAAATTATAGCCTAATTAGATCATAGTTAGACCATAATTAGACCCTATTGATAATATATATATATAATATACTTTATGGTTAACTTTAACATATTAATTATGTTATTACACAACCAACTTAAAAGATGTCGTAAATGATGGATCACTAAAAGTCGACATTCTATATTTTTCTTTTATTGAATTGTTTATGTACTTTTGCTTCAAACTCGAAAGAAAAAAATTTGTACTATTGAAATTAAATTATAAATTTTGATATTTCATTAATTTTCTATTGAATGTTGATGTATAACGTAGTAGATGTCTTGAATTTATTTAAATTTTACATAAAAATTAATTTTTGATTAAAAATTATCTAAAAAATAGAACGTTAAAGGGTCGGACCCTGCAGTTCCTCTAGACCCTGGGTCTCCAGGAGGGTAGGGTATGAATCTAGCAACAGAAATTGTAGGGTCGAGAGTAGGGTATGGATCCAACTAAAAAAACTAGGGTATGGATCTAACTAAAAAACTAGGGTATGGGTAAGGTCCTATCAATACCCTACCTATTGCCATCCTAAATATGTGGGTAAATTTTTGCTCAGATTGTTTTATTAGATGATTTAGTACAAATTGTTGGGTTATAGATTATGACCCACAATATCGATGATCCAACTGAAGTAATTTTCGGGCCTTACGAGTTCCATTAAGACTACTAAAGTTACATTCTTTTGTATAAGTATGACATTGATGTTGTGTAATTGTCTCTCTCAAAATAGAGAGAAACTCTAGCTTGTGTCCCCATATGTAGTCAATTATTGACGAACCGAGTTAACAATTCGTTTTGTTCTCTGTTTTCCGAATTGCGTCTCATTGTCTTCGGCTTATCCACGATAAAAACAAATGGTGTCACCGGATTAGCCATTCGGTCATCAACAAGAGCAAAAAGAGCACAGATCTTAGCAAGAGCCAGCCAGAGAGAGTCATGAACAAACTTGTTGGTTTGACTTTTGATCATCCATTTTCCAATTTGATGCTCTCAGGAGTATCGTCAATTTTCAAAAACAAGTCAATACTACCCCTAACATTAATGACCAGCTAGAAGAAAAAGGAACGACAGACCGTCATGCTTAGTAACCGGAAATCCGAAGAGCAGCAACTTTACTGCTGCCGAGCCGACAACTCGAATTGGTAAGAGAGAGCTCGTTACGTGATTGTCCTGCAATGTAAAAGCAAACTTTGACATTGGTTACAACTCAGATTCAAGAACCATACTTTTGAAGCAGAGGTATGCATAACAGGTGTCCATTATGGTTTTTTTGAAGACCTGGAGTCAGTATTGAATAGTTTTTGTACTACCCCCATCTCCTAAACAATTAGCTCATCTTCGAGATAGTTGTATTCAAACGTAAACTCGGTCTTGATTCTCTGACACCTGGTGAAAAGATAACAGAAACAGCAGTGAGAATCACACGGCCGTCTTGCGACTGATAAAATCGGCTCAAATAATAATGTGCAAGGAAACTGAAGCAGAAATGCAGAACTGAAGCCGGCACCTCAAAATTCCTAGTAAGCTAATGTATAAGATGACAGATCAAACGCATAGGAATTAGCAATTAAAAGTAATGTCAACAGTAAAGGAAAATTAAGTACCATCCATGCTGGATATCATCATTGCCAACATGGAAATCAAAATACACGTATGTCCCTTGTTCATATTCATCCGTGGCTACTTTCGGTTCTTCATGCCGTTGAAACCAGGTATTGTACTTTCTATGGTATCTCCATGATTGCCTTTTCAGCTCTTTTGCAGCCAAATATTGCTGATAAGTATTCTGCCAAGGAACAACTGAACTGAGTAAGACCAC
Source organism: Hypericum androsaemum (assembly GCA_963995505.1). Classification (NCBI taxonomy): domain Eukaryota; kingdom Viridiplantae; phylum Streptophyta; class Magnoliopsida; order Malpighiales; family Hypericaceae; genus Hypericum; species Hypericum androsaemum. Next base: position 156,065 of record OZ023198.1, read on the forward strand.
TGAACAAAGGAACATATAATGTAACGTGGAAGATAATTATTCTCCCAAAACCTGTTGATAGTAGAAAGAAAAGAACAATGTGTCGGTGCCAAAACTATCAATTGTTTGACGTTCCCAATATGCAGGACTATTGACAATGGGTGCTTGAACTTGAGGATAGCTAGGAGGTGTTGCAGCTGGGTGCTTCTGCAAACAGAGTAGCAAACAAAAAAAGTAAACACGATTAGGTTTTGACATTCACTACGATGTTGAGCTTATCTGGCATTCATACCGGAGTATATGTTCTAGGACGTTCCGAGTCTCTAAGCTGTGGAAGTTTGTGATAACCAGCCTCAAGCATCTGCAAATTGTATAGCTGGTCATGCATGGTTCCAGAAGTCATGGCAGGTGCACTGATACTATCACCAATGGCGCCAAGGTCAGAAACACTCCGACGACCGATAACACCAAGTCCACTTGAAGGTTGACTGGGTTGTATGAATTGCCCAGGGGAGAGATCGGTCTCTCTTGGTAATTGAACAGGCTCTGTTAAAGAGCCAGATGCCCCAACCTGCAGAAATGTATCACAGGGATAACTCTGATCTTAAAAGCCAATAAAAAAGCAAAGACGTGCAAGATCCAAATAATCTGTTTGCACCATCATAAGAAATCTACCAATATACGTACATGGGCATCCATCGGGTAAAGAGTTTTCAACTCATCCTCGTTGACAAGACCTTTTCCATGGCCAGAAGTAACAGAATCAGGGGCGGTATCATCAGGTCTACTCTGCGGTTGTTGCAACTCATCAACTTTCAAGTGGCCAGTATCTGAATCACTTAGTCATGAATTAATAATCTAGGACTGAGTTTTGAGCAAGGAAACATAATTCCAAGGATATGAAAACCTACCAACATCTTTTCCACCAGTTGACATCACAACTTGTTGACTCGACTGCTGAAGTAGAGATGTTGGCTGCTGCAAGGCAGCAGATGTAACTGAACCGAGACCTGGTGGTTGAACTCCAAGCCCAAGACCAGCTTGAGATGAAACAGAGGAGACTTGAGAATTGAACTGTAAGAAATAATCAGATGTCATGAAAGAAGAAGCTGAAAAGCCAAACCTATTTCTCATCTTCAATGAAGATAAATAATGAGATTGGTGACTGAGATATGCCAAAGAAGTAGCTACCTGCGGCAGAAGTGGGTTTTGCTGCGAGGAAAACTGCTTATGATTTGCACCAGAAAGAGGAGGCATGCCCAAGAGATTACTGTGACCCTGCTGTTGGACTTGCTGGAACCGTTGCAAAAACTTTTCTCTCTGATCAGGTGCTATTTCAGTTCTCGTTCGAAATTGTCCCTGGATAATTTAAAACTCAAGCCCCAAACAGAAGATTCCCGCATTGGTAAATAAATATGATAATGCTGCTTCTCATTAAACCAATGCAACTACCTCAACACGACAGAAACTACACCACAATATCATTATTAGAGAACTGGAAATATCATAACTATAGGCCACACTAATGAATCTGGAACCAAGATATGTGTGAAGTCTGAGAAGAAAAACGCTGTTCCTGATAAGGCACCAGCCGTTCTGTTTCCAAGATTTTCTCCCATAAATTTCATTTCAACCACTGCCAAGGCCTATATGCTTGATCTCTAGCGATTATGCATTCGTAAAACATTTCTCTGCAACTTTTAGTCATTTCTTCCTATCCACTATGTCAATTCTTTCAAATAGCTGATCAGTGAAAAGAAGTTAAGCATTATCAAACAATTTGGATTTGCACAGGCCCAAAGCTTGCTACATTAGATAGAAACTGAAGGGAAAATATCATACCGGTTCATTGGGATTCTGAAAGGGGCTTCCAGGTCTCCATTGCATGCTCGAGACTAAAGATGGGGAGAAGACCCTGCCACCTACTGCAGCAGTTTCAACAATGTTACTTGTGTCAACGGCTCCAGTTGCATCAGGAGCCTTGCCGGCCTGCGGCAAGATCATTCTATTTGCAAGAGGTGAAGTCAGAGGCGAAGTCAGTGGCTGCACCATTCCACTATTACCATGTCTATCATCTGTTCCCAAGATATTTCTCTTTGCCACTTCCGGCGCTGAAGGTACTGCTCCGAGGGGACCATTGCTAGAGACTGCTTCAGGACTGAAAGGTATATTTGAAGAAGGCTGGTTAGAAACGGCACCTCTACCCATTCCCCTTCCAAATCCAGAGTCAGAAAGAGCTGGTGATGGTCTACGGCCAGGGAGACCTGCAATTTCTTCTTCCTTCATTGAACTTCCTAGTGATGCAGGGGAAGGAGGAGTAGCTATAGCGACAGTCTCTATAGCTCCTCGAATTGATGTTGCACTGGGAAGCACAGGAGAAGCAGCAGAGACACCAGCTCCTAACTGAGCAGGAATAATCACAGAAATTGGACTTGCAAAATTTGCAGTTGGTATTGGAACCCCAGTTGGACTAATGACAGAGAGTTTGGCAGGAGGAGTCCGTGAAACAATATCAGAGTTACTATCCTGTGAAGCTGCATCATCAGGTTGCTCCTGAGAAGAATTTTGCAAATGGGAAGTTACTAGAGCCTGCAAAAAATTCGACATTCTAGCTTATAGGACATTACTTGTCATGAACAGAGTTGAGTGATAGAAAGGAACCAAGGATTTTCCAAGCAAACTAAATGTTGTACTCTACACACATTTTGAGAAGAAATAAAGGTGAAGTCAACATTGCAGAAATTTCCAGTGCCACTTGTGACAGGAAAAAAAACTAGAGGAATTACAAAATGAACCAGAGACTCCAATTCAAGAGACGACAACTAAAAATGCTATAAAAAATTGTTCCAGATTAGTAATTCATGATGTTAATTCAGCCTGAGCAAAACATACAGGTAACGGTGACGTAGACACTGCTGCCAAAGAAGTCTTCAAGCTATGAAGTGGTGCACCCTGCATTAAACATTGAAGATCTAAGCAATAACAGGACTACTGAAAGAAACTTTTTCTGCAACAATAATATCATTCTACAATCACAACTTTTTTCCACCTAAACTGTTAAAATGTTAACAGCACAAACTGTCAACATTGACCGCACACAGTAACAAAGTTACGCACACAAGGGATCAAATGGGAACAGAGCCCATAACAAAAATTATAAAGCAGCTAGAGCACATTAAGTTTTACCTTTACAAGACCTGGAGGGACAATTGTAACTAATTCTTCAAGAAACTCTACTTTGTCCAGAGGCAGTGAGCTGTAAAGTTCATCAACATCGCTGAACTCATCAAAATCCTCCTGAAGGTGTGAAAAATATATGGAAAAATAATATTAGCATGCATTATCCAATCCACTCTAAGGTTCTGAATGGAAAAGAAAGAGAAGAAAAGGCACTAGAGAGCATTTCCCTAGTTTAGGAAGTTCTTATCGTAAAAATACAACAACTTTCAGGCAAATGAACTCTTGAATGGTATTGACCTGATTACGCTCCAAATAGTCATCCAAAAAGTCTTTGACATCGTTGACTTGCTCAGGGCTGAGTTCATCATTATCTAGCAGTCTCAAGATCAACTCCAACTTCATTATGTGTGCCTTGTGTCGTCCAATAGATGCCTCTAAATGTGTCTGCAGAAGAAGAAATGACCAAACATCAACAGAAAAAGTTCAAAGCAATACCCATATTTCTATTTCTATACATTATTATCGTACCAGTCTTGGTGGCCTTGTCTTCCCTTTTTTAACTGTGAGCCCTTCAATTTCAGCCTCAAAGCTGTCAATCTGGGATTCCAACTCCCCAACCTGGTTATTAGAGAAAGCCAAACACCAAATATTCTTCAACCTTTGCAGAAAAACTTAAATGAATAGAAGAAAGGACAACCAAAAGGTTAAAATCAGCACAGTATTCGTGATATGGTTCTATGTCAGCAAATGGAAGTTGGAACTTCACATGATAGTGACGGAGCAATAACAACCTTCAGGGGAATAAAAGAAGTAAAGCACTAAAAAAATAGGATGAAAGAGTATATATGTACCACATTGTTCAGCCAATCTCTTGTTTCTGATTTAGCCTTTTCCTTTGGGTCCTGAAGTTTAACACACAATTACTAAATTAAAAGTAAGTATATATATATATACACACACATATGGAAACTGTGGATATTCTAATCAATCTCAAGCGAATCATGTTATTGTGGTCTAAGACTTACGGTTTTAGGTTGTTGGCCGAGGCCTTCTTTAGAGAAAGCTTTGGTCTTGGTTTCTTTCTCGCAAATTTTAAACCGCTCCATTTCACGCTCGATAAGCTTACGCGAGTCCACCAGGGCCTGCTCATAGGAAGCACTAACCTGCACGCACAAATAGCAAACAAGTAAACACAACACCACACCACACCACACCACGGATGGAAACATGAGCGAGCGAGCGATCGATCGATCATAGACAGGCAAAGTTCAATCCAAGACCTTCTTATCCTTGATCTCGCTGGACTGGATCCATGTCTTAATCTGGTCGCGATATCTCTGGAGCTTCTTGATTTCCTTCTTCAAGTCAGCCTCGAACTTCTCCTTCTGGTTTGCGTTGTCCGTGTCATAAACCTAAAACCCCACCCCCACCCCCACCCCAGCGACCGAATAAGCACACGCGCCAACAGTCAGTCGCAGATTGAAGGAAGGAAGGAAGAGATGGGGGTGGGACCACTACCCCCTACCTTGTTCCAGATGCTGTCGAAGACGTCGACGCCTTCCTGCACCTTCTTCAGCACTCGGTCGATCTCCCCCTGCAGCTTCCTGCTCGCTCCCATACTAGCTCAGTTCTTCCACCACCACGACGACGTTTCGAGATTGATTAGCGTATCGAGTTTTTCCATCCAATATATGGGAAATCGGAGGAGGAGTGAGATTTTTTTTTAGGGATTTCTACTCTATTTTTGGGATACGACTATTTTTCATTTTAGTACCTTGTGATTTAAAATGAATCCAGTCTTTTTTATCACGATGATGACGTGGCTTCCCGAAAATTATCCAAATAGTCCCAATTTTGTTTATCCTACTTGAAATACCTATCATCTTTCTTTACCCCATCCACAAGATAAAATATCTTCCATAATTTTGTATTACATTTCTCCCAAAATTGTCTAATTCAATACTTTTAATTCCTTTCCTTCACTGAAAATAAAATATTTTTTTTGAGGAAAAAAATATCAGGCAGGATGGCATAAATATCACACGTAATATGTACGAGTAGACTAATTGTATTAGTTTCCCCTAAAAAAAAGACGGGGTGGATTTGGTGGGGACTGGGGTAGTCCCCAAATATGGGACTAATTCAAACCAATATCACTACACATGCAAACCAATATCACTTCACATGCAAACCAATATCACTTCATAAGTAAACCATCGTCTTCTAAACCAATATTACTTCACATGCAAACCAATAACACCTGATAGGTTATTGACCATCAGATTTAAAAATAATCAAATCTGATGGCCCAAATTGTAGTCCCCACCTATGGACAAATTTTTTTTAGTCCCCACTCAATCCGGTCTAAATCAAAATAGCCACTATTGCTTTATTTTACTTCCCCATTCTTTAATGAATATCTATCCTATCCCTTAATGCTATCCAATTAACGGGAACTGTAACCGGCTGTTCCGAAACCGCAACATAGAAGGTGGTTCCGGTTAAGATTTCACATTTTTTTATTAAAAAATTGAACCTAACCTAACCTAACCTAACCTAAATACGGAGTGTTGAGTTCATAAACTTTTCAGAAAACAGAAAATTGTTACACGAGGGAGCTTTGTATTAAAAATCATGTTGCGGAAACTTTTTCCGAACACAGAGAAACATAAAGATCCAATTCAAGCGTAACAATGATAATCAATTTGCAGATGCACATGGGTTGGGTTGGGTTGGGTTGGTTCTCTCAGCTTTCTCGAAAAATAATGAACCTCGCTCGGGTGGGTCAAAAAGAAGAAAATCTTCGTAAATTATACACAACCACGAGTGCTTGTCGGAAAAATTGACTGCTCAAACAGCCTGCATCTGATCATGTGAACTGCATTCCGACAGGAGATACCGTAAACCAGTTCCCGAGACTACGACATATGCAGCCGACAACGAGGTGGTTCGTTTCGGGAAGACGAACCTACGCTGTGGGAGAACTTGCTACTGGAAGTCTCTTTGCTGCTGCTACCCTTGGCCTTGAATGTGAAATGCCGCTTAAGGCGACTGGTGAGTGAAGAGCCATTGCCGTTCCGACCTGGTACGCCCAAACCCCAGCTTTTCCTTGATTTGTCCTTGCCATGTCCAGACCCTTCATCAGTACTGTTACTACCTTCAACCTCGGATATCAACAGCGCTTTGCTTCCCCGCATGTTTCTCAGGGCCATTTGTAAAGGTTTTGAAACCGACGGTGACTCTTCCACTGATCCAATGGCTTTCGAGCACACAGGGCAAGGAGGTTCGTGAATCTGGAACTTCGGGGTCACTTGTTCCAAACATTCTGCATGGAAAACATGACTGCAGGGAAGTACACCAGCAATTGGCATGTCACCACCTCTCATGATACGATGTGAACTCCACGGAGATTTCTGACACAACAATTTTCCACAAACCCCACATTTTGGATCCGCCAGTAAGCCAGTAGGTGACCTTGAACTATCCGCTTCCAATTGCTCCGCTATGTCAAACCTGTCTCCATCGAAACCAAGATCATAGCTACTGGCACTGCTCCACCTAAAACCCTCTCTTCTAGAACTTGTATTGGGTTCTGGAGATGTATCCAACTTCTGGAGCTCTGTAAGGGCTTTATGGAACTTGTATTCAATGCTTGACCTATTATCAACCCAATGAGATGGTGATGGTAGATCCTCGCTTGGAGTATACCTAACATTGCCTGCACTGGTAGTAGTAGCTTCTACAAATGTATCATACTCGGACGCAGGGTTGCGGAACATTATTGGATATACAGCTTTTGACATGTAAGAGCGCCGGCTCGGAACAATACGATTGGGTACAGCATATGGCCGTTTACTAGATGACTCCCACCGGCTGGACTCAGAAAGAGAGGATGGGGAGCCAAAAGTAGGTGATGCTGCAGCTGCTGTAGCCGGTAATGGCCTCTAGAAAATAGAAGATCATAAGAAATTAACTGTTAAGAGTAAAAAGTGATATTCCACTATTACTAGAAAAATAAATCGGCTCTTAGTACCTCTGCGGAGTAGGGAAATCTAGAGGCCTGCAACCTTGACCCTGGTGACCCTGCTTTAGCACATATTAATGCATAAAAATATAGCAAAGTCATCAAAAAAAGTATCATCAAGCAAAGAAAAATTTCCAACCACGAAATTCTACCCGAAAGTATATTCATTTGGCTCGAACTGCATTTTCTTTTCAGCACACAACACAGAAATAAGAACAATTCTCCAAAAAAACATACTGAGAAAGTATATTTCGGGCACACATTCTCATAAGTCCTACTTAACCTTGTGCTGAATGACTCAACATGGTGCCATTAGCACTTCAGCTGAAAGTCGTAGTATTGCAAGCAATAGACTTAAAAAGTAAAATTAATTCCGGGTGCATGGGATTTATATTCCTCAATCTCGCTATCCCCAATCTTTGATTGATCATCCGGACAGAGTATCTGCCAAGTCCCATCACAAGAAACAATACAGAAACAAAATTGAATTCAAACATCTCTTAATGCAAGAAACTACTGGAAACTCAGGAGTATAGAGAAAAACTCTTACTATGCAGTTCTAAGCAATAAAACAAATGAATATCGCATAGTTTTTCCATCCCTGTTGTAAACATGCTCATGGTGCTTTTATGACAGGAAATTTCCTCATATTAATAAGACCTTAAATTTGTATTTTTCTTTAATATTGCCGAACACTCCCACAACATTCTTCAACTCTGAATAGCAGATTGGAAGTATTACGATTACCTTGTGCACTGGAAGCTGCAAGATCGCCTCTTTTACATTTAGGTACTGGCGATGTCCAACGGGTCTCCAGAATAGTATCCCGGGGGCTATCAGGGTAAGAAAGAGCACCGTCAGACACCGAATGATGATGGTTTGTACGCCGTTCACTACCCATCCAGCTTCTACTCCCCCGACTATTAGAAGACAAGGATAAACCACGAGCTCCATTAGATACCTGAGGTAAACCGTCAGACTGTAACCTGCAATCCCACATCCTCAATGGGGGAGGTGAGAAACTAGAGTTGATCCGCCATTGTGGTTCACTTCGATTGTTGGAAGGGTCACTTGCAGCAGCTGCAGGTGACTTGTCTCCACGTGGCCCAGAGGCCACACAACAAAAATGTTGACCCGTGTTAGCTATTTCTTGCAGCAACAAAAATGTGTTGTCTTGTTTTCCAAATTAAGAGAGACCACCAATCACTTAAACCCACATCTCAAAAGATCCACAGCTGCAATTAACTTGACAAAACACAGAGCGAGCTTGTTGCAACTCGATACTAAATCCTGATGATGTCCATCTCAGTCGAACTCCAATTCCGGGGCATGTCGCTAGCAGCAAGCGCAGTTAACAGTTCCAAATGCCACTATGCTTTCCCAACGCGTCCTAGCAATGTCCCTTTCGAAACAGGACATCACACAATTATAATCCTCCTCCTCCTCCCCATCGCCACCAACATTGGTCTCGTCGTTCCTGGAACAAAAACATTCGGATGGAAAGCAAGACGTAAGCGATAACATTGCACGATTCGTTTTTTCCCTCCTTTTTTCGGGTAGAAACGAAAACTCCTAAATCGAAGATACCAAGTATGGCAATTACAAGTTTAAGCTCGAGATGTCCCAGATGAAACCCTAATTCTAAACATCTACAATCAAATCCAAACCTTAAAAGGAAATGGTAATATATGATCTCGGACAATATTCACCCAATAGCACAAACGAGAGTGCAAAAAATTCCAAACTAAATTACCACCAAAACGTTTTTATGCCAATCAGGTAAAGAAGAAACCTGGTATTATTCGCAGGAGAATGAAAGGGAAGCAGAAGATATTAGGGTTTTGAAGAGCCCCCAAATTAAATAGAACCTTGTCCCTTGTTGAGATTAGATTAAATTAAATTAAATAAGGGTGGATAGATAGATAGATAGAGATAAAATAGTAGGGTGGGTGGATGGGTACAAGCCTACAAGGGAGAATTTCTACCACGAGGCAGGCCCAGGGGGAATTATATTCCTCTTTTTGGAAATGGAGATATGGGAAGAGAATGGCATCGAGAATTGACAGAATGTCACTAAGTTAATTTTGGCTATAAAAAAAAATAATACTAATCTACCAAAAATTTACCACTTAAAACATTATCTTGAGTTATTCAAATTCTCTATTTGATTAAAAAATTTTTTACAACAATACGACAATGCATAGATCATTTTAAAAATATTGACTGTTTTAGAGTTTGCCGGTTATAATTTGGTTCAATTGGAAAACTTCTAATTAATTTCATTTCGACTAAATTGATGTAAAGAGGATTTGAGTATGTAAAATTGCAAGCCGACTATGCTACATACAGTATTGCTACTTTGGATAAAATATATTTAATTGATGAGTGAATTTCGAAGAAGAATTTTATATGATGGTTTAGAACAACTATGCAAATGTATTTTGTCGTGCAAGAGTTTCTAGTTTATTGTTGCACGATTACGTGGTCATTTTCGATATTGGTGGTTGACGTTGCAGTCTCACAGAGAACGAGAAGGTAAGAGAAAAAAATTCTCGATGATTTTTAATGACAAATATAATCAATCGTATATAAACTATTTCTTCAATATGAAGATGGGATTCTTGATATTGTTCAAGCAAGGTGCCATCAGAGAAATATCATAGTATTGAGGAAGCTAAGTTGATCGAGGTGAAGCATGGAGCCCGTTTTAAAGACCTAGACATGGGAAGTTGAGCCTATTCAGTCGAAGCCTAACATTCTACCTCTTGAAGTTTATTTTTTTTATTTTTGTTGAGGAATAGCATATTACTTCATTGACGAAAAGAACTGGAGACCAACATTACAAAGCAGTCCGATCAGCAAGTAAAATATCTTCTAAACTGTTAGGAATTCAGCAACTAGGGAACAAAATGTGCAAAGAATACAAACGCAAGAGATAAGGTGGTTCGGCCTAATACCTACGTCCACGGAGAGAGAGGAGAACTTTCATTGATGAGTTTCCGAGCCACAAAGCCATATAAAAAACCTAGGGTAACATGTCTTTATATAGAGACAAACCCTTGGTGTACAAGTAACCTATCTAGGTCAGATTAGGAGTCCAAAACCTAGTCAGAATAGGAATAGGAATAATGAATAAATCTTTCCTATTTCTTGTCATCCCAACAATCTCCACCTTGGCGAGAAATCATCTCGTGGAAGAACCATGAAGCTCCACCCGAACTTCAACAAACTCCACATTGACAAAACACCGCCCCACGAAGAACCATTAGATCTTGCAAAACCAATCCGACTCCATCTCGGGCCATAGATAACTGCATCAATAAGACCATCTCAACTTTCTCTTCACCTTTTGTTCAATCACTTGGAGCCAGCCCCCAAACTCGAGCTTATGAGCTTGCTTGGCCTATTCCCTCCAACCTCCATTGAACCCCAACTAGCGAGTCCACTTTCTGAAGCAACCTTGCGACCAATAGACGTACCCTCTATTTTTCGATCAGCCCTATGCTCCGCAACCTCGAACCGCTCTTCCGTTGGACCTTTTTGCCTCAAACCAATGCTACTCGCCATAGCATACAAAGGGCAACTTTTTGTTCTACTAAGTAGAACCCTCGACATGCCTCGAACTCTACTGTTCGGCATTGAGTGAGATACTCGATTCGCCCGTGGTATCACCAATGGCTTCGCATGCCCAATGCAAAACCTATCCAACACCTTTGACGTGAACGTCCCTTTAGACAACCATAGCAGGGCCCAGCTAACAATGCTTCTCTGAGACAACCATGGTTCATTGCCAACCATGCCTCCACGAAACAACCATAGCTTGCTATCCATGTCTTCGCGAATCCCAACTACACTCAAACCATCCATGTCAAGCCTTTGCTCCCTCATACGAACCAACCTCATATGACCTGAGATTTTTCCCACTTCATCAGACCCATTGATGTGACTCCACCTACAATAATGTTCTCCATTAACCTGTAGGTATTTCCTTTCATCCTTCATCCCTACCATCGCATCCTTCTCCACATTCATTAGCATACTTTTATAACTATTACTGTTATAATCCAAGGTCCCTAATAAAAAGAGATTACCGGGATGCATTGGACTTGATAAGACAGAAAGCCAGTCACCATTCGACCGGTCTGAATATGTGGCCATGGTTGTGGATGTCGATCCCTCCTCATTGTCTTGATCCCTAGTTCGTCCTAGATAGTCCCCTTCATGTGCCCTTCTCCGCACTTGAAACCACTTCCATTGAACTTTTTTGACTCTGACCTGGATCCTCTTCCACAACCCAGCTGGTGGCTCCTCATCATCTGCCAAGCACGAGCGAATCTTTGCTACCGCCTTGGCCTCCAACTCCTCCCACTCTTGCTCCTCCATCTTCTCAGACTTCTTCCCCGAGAGTGCGATGATCATCCTTTGTTGCATGAGGAGATCTTTGACACGCCTTTGCCATGACCCAAAATTCAATGAACCATCGAACTTCACAAGAGCAAATTTTGCGCCGTGATTCGACATCCTCCAACCCAAGCTTTGATACCAATTGTTAGGAATTCAGCAACTAGGGAACAAAACGCACAAAGAACACGGACGCAAGAGATAAGGTGGTTCGGCCTAATGCCTACGTCCACGGAGAGAGAGAACTTTTATTGATGAGTTTTCGATCCACAAAGCCATATAAAAAATCTAGGATAACATGTCTTTATATAGAGACAAACCCTTGGTGTACAAGTAACCTATCTAGGTCAGATTAGGAGTCCAAAACCTAGTCAGAATAGGAATAGGAATAAGAAATAAGTCTTTCCTATTTCTCGCCATCCCAACAATAACTAACTGGCGGAGATGAAAACAACAAAGAAAAGGTATTGGTGGGCAATTGGAACTTAGCCAGCCAAAGCACAGATACCATGTCGACACTCCGTAGCCATATCACTTCGATCAAGAGAGTGGTCCTTTAAGAACTACACCACAAGAAGGTAATCGGTCTCAAATTCCACCCGTGACAATACCAACGAACAGGCGAGATCAATGCCAAGTTTGACACCTAGCGCTTCCAACACCGTAGGTTGGGTTTGATATGGAAAAACCTGCACCACAGCAACCATAAAACATCCAAGATGGTCCCGAATGATAACGCCCACTTGTCCGAGTCCTAACGGTGTCATCCCCGCATCTGAATTTGCCTTAAACCATCCAGGTTCGGGTGGAATCCAATGTACCAGTGGTCGCTGGACAGAGGACATCCCTCTGTGCTCATGAGCTCGGAAATCCTCAATAAGACGAATAGCAGCAGCTAGCTCCAACTCCGCGTCCTTCAATGAACCTGTCTGAAACACCTCAAATTGTGTAGTTTCCAAATCTCCCAGAAGCAAGCTACCCGACGTTCGCGCTCTTCCACATTACTATCACGGAGAGCAGCCACCAACCCATGCTCAAAAGTATTTGCGCCAAGGAAACATTCGGGATAAGAGCTAAAAAAACTGTAAAGTCGAAGAACCACTGGGCGTTGGAGAAAAAGGTGTAAAATCGATTCCTGGCCGACATCACAAAAGGGACAGCGATCGTCTACTCTAATTCCGCGATGTTAAATGTTGACCCGGACCGGCAAATTATTATCAAGGTCCTGCCATAAGAAAACCTTCATACGCGGAGGAACATGCATCATCCAACACAACTTCCAAACCTCCTTCGACAATCGAGGAGGCGCCACAGTAGCCAAAGCCCGCCAAGCATTATGATCAACACAGTAATCACTCCTAACCATGTAGTCACCAGACCGCGTATATCTCCACCGCGGTGTGTCCACTTGCTGTAAAGGACTCAAATGGATTGCTTTAATATGTCTGGCATCCTCCTCTGTAAAAAGTCGATCTATTAATATTTCATTCCAACGCAGCGGGGAGTGGAGAAGCAACTCCGCTACAATTTGAAATGAGTCTGCTCCTGAAAAGTAGTAAACTGGCCGCTCCTCCCTAGCACCCGGAACCCAACAATGCTCCCAAATTTTGATATGCGAGCCGTCCCTCACTCTCAATGACAATCCCATTTCTAGAACCGACCTCCCCACCAAAATGCTTCTACATATATAACTAGGCTGATACCCAATCGAATCGAAGCGAAGCTTGCATAAAATCACAACGAGGGTAGTACTTGGCGTTCAAAACTCGAGCAGTGAGGGAGTTTGGAGGTACCACAAACCGCCAAGCCTGTTTAGCTAACATAACATGATTGAAGTTATTGAGGCAATGAAAACCCATACCTCCATCACTTTGAGAACTACACATACGCATCCACGACCTTTAGTGTATACTAGGATGCTCGTGAGACCGAACCCAGAAGAAATTACATAATAGACCTTCCATTCTCTCATATATTTCTAGAGGTAGGCTAAAACAACTCATAATGTAGGTGAGAATAGACTGGAGAACAGATTTAATCAAAACAGCATGCCCAGCCCGTGACAAACTTTGTTCCTTCCAGGACTTTACCTTGTCTCGTATCCGATCCTCCAAATTAGAGAAAACCAACTTTTTAGATCTTCCCACGAGTGTTGGTAGACCGAGATATCTATCCCCGTTCTCCGCTTGGCGTACCCCCAAGATAGCACGAAGCCGCTGCTGCTTGAGGTCAAACAAATTACGACTGAAATAGATATAGCTTTTATGTAAATTAACCTTTTGGCCTGAGGCGCCTGAATAAATCTGCAAAAGCTGAAAAATAACACGAAATTCGCTCTGAGGCTCTGGCAAACAATAATGAGTCATCAGCAAAGAAGACATGCGTAATAGCAGGCGCCCGTCGAGCCACTCTCAAGCCATGAGTAAGCCCTGTACGTTCTGCATGAGTCAACAAAGCCCCCAAGCTTTCTGCACAAAGTAGAAAAAGATAGGGGGATAGGGGATCTCCTTGTCGAAGACCCCGTCTTAGAGAAAAGAATGCTCCTACCTGTCCATTAACCTGCACTGCGTCGTGAACTGAACAAACACACCTTAGCACAAGGTCAATAAAAGATAAAGAAAAGCCCAAAGCAACCAACATGCTACGCAAAAAAGTCTGCTGGAGTTATTTTAGTGGGAAATATATTGATCAATCTGAAGCTGCGAAGCACCGTCATTTCATTTCCTATGGGCTAAAGGTTAATTAATGATCAGTCGAAAGTTGAATCCGCAATACACATATCTCGGGATTGTCATGTTGAGTATATCGAAAATATTAATTTTCTTATAATTAACCAATTTTAATATATCGGAGGATCCATGTTGATCAACAGATAGAATGATCTAAAGGATGCAAAAATAGTTACTTGAAGGAAGGAGTTATTGGAGTAATTTTTCAAAAGGGGGTTTATTTTCCCGACAATTCCCTAAATGGGGTTGTCAGGGGATGTTTTCCTTGTCTGGGGTCGAGCCAGAAACCGCTCAGCGGGGAGCGTTTTTTCCTTCGCACGAAACCGTTGCTCGGGCAGCGTGTTTTTTGTTTGCCAAAAACCGCTCCACTGCGAGCGTTTTTTGGTTTGCCAAAAACCGCTCCCAGTGGAGAGTTTTTTGGTGTCACCGAAAAAAAAATTAGTTGCAAAGGGGAGAAAATCCAAATAAAAACACATAATGGCTCTTGTTTGGAATCGAACCGAAGACCTCCACAATTTTAAATAAGTACTCTAACCAACCAATCTACAAGAGTCTATTGACTTATATCTTTGTAATAAATAATATATTACATATATACGATTTCTATAAAATATGTAATATATTAGAGTATTTTTCTTAAAGAGAGTTTATTTCCCTGAAAATACTCTGGGAGGTCGAGCCAAAAAACGCACAAAATGGAGCGGTTTTGTGTGCCAAAAAATGCTCAAAATAGAGCGTTTTTGTCCAAAAACGCTATAGTTCCAACATTTTTTGGTTTTCATAAAACAAAACAGCTTGCTCTTGTTTGGAATTGAACTAAAGACCTCAGGTTTATTAAAGAGCACTTTAACTAATTGAGCTATGAGAGCTTATTGACTTATGACTTTGTAATAAATAATATATATTATATAAATACGGAATCAACCTTTATAAATACATATTTATGTTACACATTATTTATTTCGTAAATACGTATTTATATTACACATTATTTATTTCGTAAATACGTATTTATGTTACACATTATTTATTTCGTAATTACGTATTTATGTTACACATTATTTATTTCGTAAATACGTATTTATGTTACACATTATTTATTTCGTAAATACGTATTTATGCTACACATTATTTATTTCATAAATACGTATTTATGTTACACATTATTTATTTCGTAAATACATATTTATGCTACACATTATTTATTTCGTAAATACATATTTATGCAACACATTATTTATTTCATAAATACGTATTTATGCAATACATTATTTATTTCGTAAATACGTATTTATGCAATACATTATTTATTTCGTAAATACGTATTTATGCAATACATTATTTATTTCATAAATACGTATTTATGCAATACATTATTTACTTTGTAAATGCGTATTTATGTAATACATTATTTACTTCATAAATGCGTATTTAAGTAATACATTATTTATTTCATAAATACGTATTTATGCAATACATTATTTATTTCATAAATACTTAATTATGTAATACATTATTTATTTCATAAATGCGTATTTATGTAATACATATAAATTATTTATATGTATTGCACAAATACATTTTATGTAATATGTTAATTATTTCATAAATACATATTTATGAAATACATATAAATAAATTATTTATTACATAAATATATATTTATTACATAAATAATGTATTCCATAAATACGCATTAATGAAATAAAATAATCTATTACATAAATACGCATTTATAAAATAAATAATGTATTGCATAATTAAGTATTTATAAAATAAATAATGTATTGCATAATTAAGTATTTATGAAGTAAATAATGTATTGCATAAATACGCATTTATGAAGTAAATAATGTATTGCTTAAATACGCATTTATGAAGTAAATAATGTATTGCTTAAATACGCATTTATGAAGTAAATAATGTATTGCATAAATACGTATTTATGAAATAAATAATGTATTGCATAAATACGTATTTACAAAATAAATAATGTGTAAAACAAATACGTATTTAGGAAATAAATAATGTATTGCATAAATATGTATTTACGAAATAAATAATGTATTGCATAAATATGTATTTACGAAATAAATAATGTATTGCATAAATACGTATTTACAAAATAAATAATATAGTGTATAAATACGTATTTACGAAATTAATAATGTATTGTATAAATACGTATTTACAAAATAAATAATGTGTAATATAAATACATATTTACGAAATAAATAATGTGTAATATAAATACATATTTACGAAATAAATAATGTGTAACATAAATATGTATTTATAAAGGTTGATTCCGTATTTATATAATATATATTATTTATTACAAAGTCATAAGTCAATAAGATCTCGTAGCTCAATTGGTTAAAGCGCTCTTTAAAAAACCTGAGGTCTTTAGTTTGATTCCAAACAAGAGCAAGCTAAACTTTTTTTTGATGAAAACCAAAAAAGCTCTATTTTGAGCATTTTTTTGGCACACAAAACCGCTCCATTTTGAGCATTTTTTGGCTCGACCTCCCAGAGTATTTTCAAAGAAATAAACCCCTTTTAAGAAAAATACTCTAATATATTACATATTTTATAGAAATCGTATATATGTAATATATTATTTATTACAAAGTTATAAGTCAATAGGCTCTTGTAGATTGGTTGGTTAGAGTGCTTATTTAAAATTGTGGAGGTCTTCGGTTCGATTTCGAACAAGAGCCATTGTGTGTTTTTATTTGGATTTTCTCCCCCTTGCAGCTATTTTTTTTTCGGTGACACCAAAAAATGCTCCACTGGGAGCGGTTTTTGGCAAACCAAAAAACGCTCCCAGTGGAGCGATTTTTGGCAAACAAAAAACACGCTGCCCGAGCAGCGGTTTCGTGCGAAGGAAAAACGCTCCCCGCTGAGCGGTTTCTGGCTCGACCTCAGACAAGGAAAACATCCCCTGACAACCCCATTCAGGAAATTGTCGGGGAAATAAACCCACTTTTGAAAAATTACCCGAGTTATTGGTTTCAACCCGATGGTTTGTGGTTACTTGAATTTCAAGTATTTGATTTGTTGCATTGGGAGATATTTAGTGTTCTTACGTTGCTAGAAGGTATTGAAGAGTGCCCATATGGATATACTCCTGGTCTCATAAGCATCCATATAAATAAGACTAAAAAAATACGTCCAACGATACATAATAAAATTTAATGATAAAGTGATTTTCTAAACATGCTTGTGGAAGTGATTTTCTAAAGTAACTTTTCTTGTATTTTTGGGCTTGTCTAGATCAGATTAAATCAAATAAAATAACTTAATTGGTTTTTTCAACTTCATAGGATATGCCTAAATTATTATCTTACACGGGTTAAGTAAAAGTATCAGCTATCTAATTGTGAGTCAGGGCCTACTAGGAAAGTCTAATAGATGAGAATAGAAATAAGGTGGCTATAATTTTATTTTATAAACTTCAGGTCAGGTTTCTATATAATTTACCTAAATGTGTTTGGAGAAAATATTTGGTTGAGAATCAATATAAATTTTAGAAGATGAATAAAGGTATAAATTCAGTTTGGCAAAAAAAAATTCTCACGCATTAAAATTCACCATTAAGTTATGCAGCATTATAAACACCAATTAATGTGTTTATTGTTCCTTTTTATTAAAATGAGTTTTTGGTTGGTACAAGTACGAACTCGTCTTTTTGCATTAATATGCAGAAACCATCATAAATTCAGGAAATATTGATGAACATTTATTCTGATGGTACAGAAGTGGGAATGGGACTACGGTTCAAACCCAAAAAAATTACTTATAAAAAAATTAATTCGGAAAGTGTCGGCAACACAACTCCTCTGAGCATATATTATTCATTTCCCTGTATGAAATCCATTTTTTCAGATTTTGATTTGGGATAATTTTGTATCTAATTGAATTAATAATAAAGACGAATCCGGATACAAGTAATAAATTAGTATTTTGAATTATTCAAAGTATCTGAATAAAAATTTTAAAAAAATTTTAGGCTAAATTATTTATAAATCTCTGGGGTTGAATATCACATTTCTTGTCCTTCAATTTCACAAAATGATTTTTCATCCCTTATTTAGTTTTATTGTACTTTCGGGGCTGTTGCTAACGTCATCCCTCAATATAATAAAACCAAAAATTGACGAACGAAAGACTATATTGCCAAACTACTCAAATCTGAGAATAATTTACCCAAAAATTTAACTCAACCCACTCAAAGTAGCTCAACCCAAAACACATCTGGCCACTTTGTTGTATTGGGCTTGACTTACCCAATCTCACCCTCCCAAGCAAACGGCTTTGGATTGGGTACGGAGTGAAGGAATTGATTCCGTACGGTTTGAAGTGAAGGGGGACCGCAGCGGCAAGCACAGTTATGTGATAATGGCAAACACAGTTATGTGATAATGGCAAGCGCAGTTATGTGATAATGGCATTTGTTTTTGTGAAAATGGCAAGTCCCCGTTGATGATAATTGCATACGTGGTTTTTTTCATTTTGGTCCCCCGTATTTTAGTATTTTTGCAAAAAGGTCACACTGGCATGCGCAGTTATGTGATACTGGCATGCGTAGTTATGTGATAATGGCATTTGTATCTGGCCTACATTTGTGCGTGGCTTTTTTTATTTTGGTCCCCGTATTTTAGCGCGTTTGCAAAAAAGTCCCCGCATGTCTTCATTCCAAACGGTTCGGAATAGTGGCATTCCGTACCCAATCCAACCCCCAAGCAAACAGATTCTTAATTCTAATTCAACCCCAATCCCACAATCGAGCATTTTCCGGAATTCTAGATATAAACCCTAAATTATCAATTCCCAAAACGTGGTTGTCTCATCTTTGATCTATAAGTTTGTTTTTCCCTCTTTTAACCTACTCTAGTGGCTCTCTTTTCCCTTCATAATGGTATTGGTGGATATGTTCCTGGTCTCGGAAGCATCCATATATAGCTAGTTGTGTGTTTGGAGTGACAAGTACTTGCTTCAGGATGCATCCCAGGAATGAGAAATAATCGGAGTATTAATATTCGTATTAATAATATGTAACGGACTAAGGCAGAAGAATAAACAAAGCTGGGCTTACGGGTCATTGGGCTTGTTGTAGGCTAAGGCCCAAATAGAGATTACACTTGTATAAATAGATAATTCGGTACAAACTCAGGGATCATTCTGAAATAATGCCATAACAGGAACGATAACCGTTTCCTCTTCTTCCTACTCACTCTCTAATTCTTTCCCAAATCTTTCTATTCTTGAACCTTAATTCCCGGGATTGTTACATAATAGTTAATTCTTTGTTTGGATTCAAATTCGAATATTAATACTCCGATTATTTTAGTTTTTTGTTTGGATTCAAATTCAAATAGTAAATTAATTATTTTGAATAATTGTTAATTCAGATAGTTGAGATTCGAATAATCTGATTATTCTCCCCTAAATGCAATGATTAAAGAAACATTAAAATAAAACAGAGGTGTACAATTCGTATGAGAGGTTAGAAAATTAAACAGAGGTGTACAATTCAAATTGGAAGTCAAATGTAAATATGGTTGTATTGCTATGTCTTTAGTTCAATCTATTTATAATTTTAGACGAGTCTAGGAATTAGAGAGTGACTATATCTAGAATGCTTTGGGCATAATATTCTAAAATTTCTTGACTATATATAACCAAACTTAAAAGGTTAAGATGCCTTACTATGTCTACGAATGTAAGGAAAAAACATGGATCTACTACTTTTATCAATTTATAAAACTATACTAATGTGCTTATGTCTATTTGATTTCATAGTCTGAAATTTCAAGTTTCTTTAAGATACGTTTGATTACACTAAATTCAACTTGAGTTATTTGAAGTTGAGAGGACCTAGCTATTATCTTGTAATATCTCTTTTTTTTTGGGTCAGGTAATATCTCTTTGTTTGAATACGATCAATAAGGTAAAGTAGGACCTAGCTACCCCTCAATAAGTTGCTACTTGCTAGTATCTTTCTTTTACCTAAAAAAAAGGGTAAAGTAGCACCTAGCCACCCCTCGATAATTTGCTAATACTTCTTTTTTACCTTTCGAAAAAAGGTCAAGTAGGTCTTAGAGTAGCTTTTGAAGATATTCGGACGCGTAAAAGGTTCCATTACTTATCAATAAGGCCAAAGGTTTCTAGACCAACGATACAAGGTCTCGTAAATAATTAAGAGGTCTAAGGTTCAAACTTTAGTAATATCATGGTGTAATAATTTACTTTTAAAAAAATTATTTATGAATAAGCGATAATTAATTTATGTGGATCACTCCATTCCATTCGAGTAGGAAAATTGTGATAGCTTGCCTCCACCCGGCAATTGACAACAACTGCATAACAATGTAAGTGTGAGTAACTTCTGAGTTGTGCACATAGTGGCTGCAAGGATGGATAACAAGGTCCGATAGTTTCTGATTTTGATTAAAAATAGACACAATGGCATGGTCAGTAAATAGTGCAATGCACTCATTAATTTGGTTGATATGCATACAGCTTTAATAAATCAATAAATTAAGATGTATAGAAAAGCACTTCTGTTTTCCTTAGGTCAAATATAGTTGTCAAATTTTACTCCTTTGTTTTGGAAGAAATTTTTTACGTCTACCAGAATAAAAATTCAGCAGTATGGATTTAAAAAAACAATAATAAGAAATTTATCGTTAGGTATAAGCTTATTGATCTCTGTCGACGATGGAACAACCTGTCAAAATATTTATGGTCACAAATCCTTGTTGGTCACGGGACACTTGTTAGGAGGTGAACATAACTCGATGCTCAAGAATTCCCACATACGAAAATGTTAATATTAATAAAAAATTACAGTACGTTAAATTTATATCGTAATCACTAATTATTATTTAAAAATTAAAAGATTATCAACTATCATATTATTATTAACTAAATAGAATGTCTTCATTTGTTGCTATTAAAATATGATATGATAATACTCGATTCATATTCCACTACGTGTGCTTCCAAGCGAGGACACACGGCGGTTATCGGAGACGTCGGTACTTCTTTTCCCCCACTCAGACACGAACACAAGTTATTCTTCTTAATTTGATCCTTCCAGCGTCGCAAGAAAACAAGTTTCACTGACCCAACAAATTACCGGATAACACAAAAAGGCTTGGAAACTTTGGATCTGATATTGAATTACTGGGAGAAAATTGTTTGAAATGTGTGCATAATATTATTACAGCCCCCACCCCACATTAGCTTTTTTATGTGTAAAGCAAGCGAGGACACGTTGAACCTTTGAGGCACACACGCAACGCAACTTTATCCATTTTCTTCGGACCTTTAATCAACGAACCCCATCAAATCACTCACTTGGTGGTCCAAAACAACAATGTTTGTGCAACAACGATTGTCCCCCTTCCCTTCTCAGCCTCTTCCCAAAAAATGTCAAAATCGAACATTGTTGGACGTTTAATATGGACGGACTCTACGTCGGCCAACGGTTCTTTTCAATGATGCATCATCAGCTAACAGTTTAGATAGGGTTCTTGTGCTATCTAGAAACAGATATTTCTTGAAAATTCTAGCGTATCTCCGAACCAATCTAAATGAGATCTCCAGCAGAGCATATTCGTTAAGAACTATATTTATCACAACAAATTGTGCAATAAACGGCATAAATACTATGTAATAACGCTGAATAACACTTTTTGCAAGAACGATCCTTTCTCGACATTGGATTGGTAATTGCAATAACGCTTATGATATGACAGTAAAACTCTTGTAATTAGGCCTTCTTTGATCATTATGTTTGAAACAGAGTGCGACAGGTGATATTCACTTCAACTGAAAGTACAGCAACATCACATGAACTTGTATACAACACACATCCATCTCGTTTCATCAGAATAAACAGGAGTAGATTGAAGAGAGGTGTGGGTACAACCACCCTGGTAACGCAGACTAGGACCCCAAAAAATAATTCCCGGAGCCTGCAACATTTTTAGGAGAAGCCCTTTCTAATTACTTGACCAACAATACTTTGTTGGCTCATCTTTGACATGGGCTCTATAGATGATACAATATATAACCTATATGCTACAACTGTACATGTCGAAGAGGTTGGTCGATCGATCGAATGTCAACCACGTCACCTCCAAGCAGTGACCATGGTTTTTCCTTCTGCACCTTCAGCAGACTTTGAGGGAACCACGGGTCGTGGAAGGGGCACGCTTGAATCCGAATGTGATGGAGCAGGAGATGACACTGTCAGTTCCTCCGCTGGAGTAGGCTCCGATTCAACCGGTTTCGGTGTGTAGGTGAAGGACAGATCTTTGTTGGCTGCTAATGCAGCGAGCTCCTTCTCTTCAAGCCCTTTCGTTGGCCCAAGGCTGCACCTAGCTGGAGTGTGCTTGGCCAATGCATCTTTGAATTTTTTGATCTGAACAAGTGACACCAACTGTTAGCGAAAAAACTCGACAAGTTCCTTCCAAAACAGTACTAAAGCATCTATAATAACTGCAGATCGATGCATCAATCAGCAACCAAAACTCTATGGAAAAGAAAGCCCAGATCACCACCATCCAATCAGATCAGATACATAAGAAGATGAGTTACACAACAATACATCGTAAAGTTCAAGGATCCCAAGAGAACCCCAGACCCAGTCCTGAAAAAACCAGGGTTCCAGGCAGAAAACAGATATTTTGATCTTAAGAACCGCGAGTGAGTGGAATTAAAAACCCCAAAATCAGAAACTCCTCATATAAACAACCATCATAGAAACAAAACAATGGAAGCAGCGGCACTAACCGTGGCATTGGTACAGCTAAAGCTGCATAGTCGGCCATGAGCGCCTCTGTAGAACCGGAAGAATGGAAGCACATGGACATTTAAACTATAACACATGGACTTCTGGTCCTCGTAATTGAGGTGGAGGAACTGCACCTCTGGATTCATCTCAGCAAGCTGGCACAGCTGCAATAATGCAAAAGACCAGAAGTTACTAAAAGTTTAAAGAGACACAAATACGAAAACATCACTCCTTTATCATCATGCCACCCGTCGTGTTGTACCTTGGGATGGAGAGCTCTGCATCCACCACATCCAGGGGAGAAGAAGGCAACGACTACAAGCTTATCGCCAGCATTCGCGAGGGAGTCCACGAGTTCCTGCGCGGAAGTCACCTCTGTCATGTTGGGATGCAAACCCTTCTCCCACCATTTCTGAGCATTCCCAATTCTGAACCCACCCCCCTGTTCATTTCCACAAAAAGGATAAAGCATTATTAAACAAAAACACATATATCCTCAAGATCTATAAACACCACTAAGAACCCAAATTGGGATTAATTCCCAAACTAACGATCCTGCTCAAACTCATCCCCAACAACCACAATAGCAACATACCGATTCTAAACCAACACAGCCCAGTTCCCTAAATATAAAAAAAAAATCCAAAAAAAGAAAGACCAACCTGGGTCTTAGTTGTTGAAGCAAAAAGAGGAAGCCCAGTTCTAAATCGGCTCCTGCGATCCTCCCTCCCTAGGAACCCGGTTCCCAACGACGTCGTTTGGGATCTCCACGAAGCCTGGACCGGTTTAGCCCTCAAAGGGAACCCCCCCTTGAGCTTGCAACTCTTAGAGATCAAGCCAATTTGTTGCTCGTTTTGGCTTCTATTAAACGGATAAGAAGAGGGAGGGAACAGATTTGCCTTGGTCAACATATCCGCCATGGAAACTAAAACCAGAAGAAAAAAGAAAAACAGAGGACAAAAGGCTCAAACTTTGGTATGGAAACACGAGAAACGATGGATTTTTCGGATGCAAATGGGAAATTGGGAACTGGGTTTCTCGAGGTACAAGGAAATGGCTTGGAATTTGCTGGCTTTTTTGTTTCCCACTTTGAATAAAGCGAAGGGTCCCTTCTTTAGGAAGGAAGGAAGGAAGGATGACGAGTAATTTATCCATTTCTTTTTTTCTCTTATTTCGGGCTACGTGGGGCCTAGTAAGCGTTTGCTTTTAGGATAAGTCGGCAGACATGTTCAGTTCTGTTCAGCTAAAGCGGATAAATAGTACAACGTGAAATTAATTGCAAATTGACGGGTTTTTTAAATTATTGTATCCAGATATTTATAATACTGACTAATTAAATTACGTGATAATTCTAGTATTTTCAAGAATTATACATTTTAATTTAGAAATAATAATAGATGGGTAAGTAAAAAAATTTAATTGTTAACTTTGCAAATAACAATTATTTTAGGAAAATTGTTTTCTACACTAACAAAAATTTATTCTATAAAACATGCTATATATTTATGAATTGGCAAAAAAGATTCTTCACTAAACCAATGGACCTTAAGCTTAATGGAATTAATTGGAATTGACAATTCTAATTAATTATAAAATTATATAAAATACTAGACAGTACCAGCGCTTAAACTAATCACACCTCGTAGATACCAAATTACGCATATGGAGGATCGTTGACCGGAAAATTTGCAGACATTTTTGAAATTCAGAAAAATGCATAGGAAACAATTAAGTTGCGTGTTAGCAAATTTAAGCCAAACCAAACGGATCCCTAACACGAAAAGACAGCTGGCTATTTTGGAACCGTTAGATTCGTGGGGAGAGAGATCCAATGGCTGAGAACGTTTTTGGAAGGAAAATTATTTAATATTTATAAATGGATAAGGTTCCGTTCCGTCTCTGCATTTTGTGTGTAGTGGGTGTAGTTTCGCCAGCATTTCGAGATTCTTGCATCGCAATCGTAGGCGGGACACGTGGTAGGCATACTTTTAAAAAGCGCGGTACAACTGGTTGAATTGCAATTTAAGATTTTATTTTTATACCAAAAATGGAAACGTCACATCCGGTTAACTTTTTTTTAGGAAATACATCCGGTTAACTTAGCTGGTACAGATTCATTTAACTAAATTTTATATTTTTGAATAGATTTTAGTATTTTGACATTAAAAATAATTATATTTAAATATATATATATTTTTTTGTCATTAAAAAAGATTATACCAGTACTTTGACATATATATAAATGATAAATTTATAATAAATTTAGAGAACATATTGATATATTAGAGATAAATATAGATCAATCTCCAATTTTTTAGGGTAAATTATCTCGTAGTCCCTGATGTTTGGTCATCCTCCCCCTCAGGTCCCTGCATTTGCAAAAATTATTTTACCATCCCCCGTCTTTGATTTTAGAAATTTTCGGGTCCCTGGGCCGAAATATGCCATATTCTTCGGTGAATCTCCACTTGAAAAGACTAAAATGCCTCTCCCATTTAAAAAATTAAAAAATCAATCTCTTCTTCTCCCATTTCATCTTCTTCCTTCCCTTCACCTTCAACCTACCACCATCAACACCTAAACCACGAACTCCATCGGATGAAGCTTGAGCCAATGAAAGCACTAGACACCACCACTAACACCAAACCGCCAACTCCCCCGTCCAGGTCATCACACCCGTCATTTCCCGGCGACACGATATCTCCGACGCCGCATCTCAGCCGTGGTGGAGACGGCCCCACGCCGCCATCCGAGAATCCCCTCTCCTCCATCTCGCCGACCACGATGGTCCTGCCCTCTCCCCCTTTCGCCTCTCTCGAGGTCCGCCTTCCCTAGGCTCTCCCTCTATCGTTAGATTCTTTGTTCCTCTGTTTGATTGATTGAAAGCGTTTCGCAGTCGTTTCGGGGGTTCGGGATGGGTCTCGAAGCCTCTTCATGCATTTTCCTTGCTATGATGAAATCG
The DNA here is from genome assembly GCA_963995505.1 of Hypericum androsaemum. NCBI lineage: Eukaryota > Viridiplantae > Streptophyta > Magnoliopsida > Malpighiales > Hypericaceae > Hypericum > Hypericum androsaemum. The sequence goes on from OZ023198.1 coordinate 182,146, forward strand.
AAGTGGCGAGAGTAGATAGATTTAATTGGGAACTGCTAGGGAGACTTGTTTCATGTTGACCAAGATGATGGCACCACTTTTTCCATCTAACTCAGACTGACTTGTATCATTCTCACCATACAGAGATATCAATTAAATGAGCTTTTGTCAACAATTGGCAGAAATTTTGCTCGCCATTCTGATTTTGCTTATCAGGATTTTTCAAAATTAGGGTTGTTTAAGTTTTTATCCTTTCTAAATGATTTGGAGTGTTCAAAATTAAGTTTTGGTTTTGATTGAAGGTGGGGGAAGAAGATGAAGTGGGAGGAACAAGGAGATGAAGGTAGAAGGAGAGAAGATTTTTTTTAACGAGCGAGGGACATTTTGGTCTTTTCAAATGGGGGTTCGCCGGATAAAATGGCATATTCCAGCTAGAAAATAGAATATTCCGTCACCAAAGACTCGAGAGTTTCTAAAACCAAAGACGGGGGATGGTAAAATTATTTTTGAAAATGCACGGACCAAGGGGGAGGATGACCAAACACCAGGGACTAGGGACAATTTACCCATTTTTTATGTTAATATTTATATCATGTTACACCGGTCAAAATTTAAACTCCTCGTCAATTCTGAGTAGCAAGGTTTTTTTTCCTACAGGGTGTTAAAAAAAAATTGATCAGTCTGGTGTTCTCGGAAAAAGTTTTACCAATCTGGTGTTGGTCAGAGAACGGCCAAATTTTGCTATTTCGTGTCACCGGACAACGACAGTATTCTGCCATTTATGTACATTAAAACGGCAAAAAAATGTTGTTCTCTAGAAAATGGCAGGTTTTTGCCGTTTTGTATCACCGGAAAAAGGGCAAAAAATGCCGTTCTCTAAAAAATGGCAGATTTTCCCGTTTTCTGGCCTGGTCTAATCCCACAGCTTATGAAGTTCGGAGCGAGTGGCAGCGTGCTACCAAAGAACGGCATTTTTTTGCCATTTTCATGTACAGAACGACAGAATAATGCCATTTTTTGGTGACACGAAACAAGCAAAATTTGGCCATTTTCTGACCAATACCAGATTGGTAAAACTTTTTCCGAGGACACCAAATTTGTGAAAGAATTTTTTTAACCCCCTAGGAAAAAAAACTCAAATAACTGGTAGAGAATGATTGGACTGGATAGGACAAGTGGCGAAAGTAAACTATTTTTTTTAATCTTTATCGAATAAGTCAATGGTTTTACTTTGCATATAATGGGTGGGAGTTTGGATGACTTATTCATAAGACGCAATTAAAGTATGAATCCATGTTTGGTAACTATTAAAAGGGAATTATCTATTGGCTTTTACAAAACTCCTTTCTCGACGAAAACTGAAAATAAAAGATAACGGCCCAAGCCCACACAACAAACCAAGATATAACAGCCCAAGGCCCACACAACAAACTAAGATAAAAGCAAAACCAACTCATCTTACTATAATAAAGAAAATTTCTTTTTTCGGTTGGTCTGACAACCTGAAAATTAGCCATTCAAGAGTATCCGCTAACCCTTTCAGAAAAAAAATATCCGCTAACAAAATCCTAGGTAGGAGGAGGCGTCGGTCGTGGAAACTAAAAAAAAAACAGAGAGAGAAAAGGACAGATGGTACGGCCGGCGACCTTTTCGGCCATACAGAGGACGGTAAGACCGTCGGTGCGCTTGACGTGGAAGATGTAACGGTCCTAGGAGCAGAAGACGTTAGTGTCGTCAGAGCCGGGGATCTTCTCTAGTATCTGCCTCTCTATGATGCTCGCGTTGGTCGCCGTCGCCGTGAACTCCGCTAGGACCACCGTGCCTTGGCCCACCACCGCGTAGAGGATCGCCATCTCCCCCGTCGGCGCCGCAATCTAACTCTCTGTTAATATAACAACGAGATCGAATCGATTGGAATTCCAGCTAGGCATTGGTTTCAGACCCATTGGAGTTTAGGGTGATATTCAATATATTCTTCTTCTCGTTGTGTGGAAGAACAGGTATGAATTGGCCCATGATGACGATGCAAAGCTAGCCATATCAGAGTTGAGGAAAGATAAGCTAAATCTGCACAACTCTTTAGTAAAGGTCAGAAATAATAACTTCTTGGCCATATTTAATTTTCTCTTTATTAGAAGCTTTGCATTTAAGCATGGATAAGAAAATAAAATGTCATGATAAGCAATTTTTGGTCGTTGAGAAAGAATCTTTTATTCTTTGCATTAACTTCACTGTTTAAATTTCTATGATTAATATTGAGTCATATTGAGTCATTTATGTCATATCGAGTCATATGGATTCATATTTTGTGATACTGAGTCATATCGAGTCATATTATGTCATATATAGTCATATCAAGTCATATCGAGTCATATTGAGTCATATCGATTCATATTGATACATAATGATTCATATTGAGTTATATTGAATCATATTGATTCATATTGAGTCATATAGAGTCATATTTTGTCATATTAAATCATATCGATTCATATTATGTCATATTGAGTCATATAGAGTCATATCAAGTCATATTGAGTCATATCGAGACATATCGACTCATATCGATTCATATTGAGTCATATGGAGTCATATAGAGTCATATCAAATTATATCAAGTCATATTGATTTATATAGAGTCATATCAAGTATTTTGAGTCATATCGAGTCATATCGATTCATATTGAGTCATATGAAATCATATTTTGTCATATCGAGTCATATTGAGTCATATCGAGTCATATTGAGTCATATTGATCATATCGAGTCATATCGAGTCATATTGATTCATAATGATTCATATTGAGTCGATATGACTCAATATGATAAAATCTAGGGTTCAAGGGAGGAATATAGATGGGATAGGTTTAAATTACTTTTTCCAGAAGGAGAAATATCGAAGAGGATGGTGGGTTTTCCAAAAAGAGAGGAGGGTGGGGATGGCGTTTCTCGCGATTTGGGGATTTCATTCCTTTTTAGGGATTGATTTTATATATCCTATGGGCCCTGCTTTCTATGCCTTATTTATATGGAGTGGTCCAGATTGGGGTGAAATGGGCTCTCCTTCTTCGTGTTCTTTGTTGTTGGGTTGGCCCGATTTGGAAAATTTTTCACCCACAAGATGAAAGACTACATAAATATTTATTTACACATTTTAGTAATTTATATCCAAGTAGTATTTGTATAATGACAATAATTTTTTTAATTTCATGTCCGAAAGTTAAGTTGTATAGAAAAAGTAATCTATACCGAGTACGAAAAAACTAAGGTGTTAGTTAAGAGAGGTGATGTTGCTGATAAAGTTGGAACGTTTAAAAAAAATATCGTGTACAAAAAAGTTCTTATGACGTCTTAAATAAACAAAAAAATAGTGTAATTAAATATTTAAGAGAGCATCTTATTCATGTAAAAGAAATCAATAAACAACATGTTTTGCAGGTTTTAAAACAAAAGGCACTCACATCGCACATTCATCTTTACTAGTAATGAATAAATAAAAGCCCCAACATCTCCTCTTCAACCAATCCCTTGCAGTAGTAGCTCAAGAATCTTCCACAGGTATCTCTCTACCCCGTCGGTGCGTAGGTTATCGAAGTAAATGTTTACCCGGGATAGGCTAATCAGATTTGGAAGAGTAGACCCCTTACATTGTTTATGTCCTCTGTGCGGAATCTGTGATGAGTAGTCATTTTCACATATATTTCTAAATTGCTCATTTCTCCAGCGTTTATAGAATTATTTTGCGAAAAGAATCGGGATGGATTAACTGGCGCGGAAGCCAAAATCTGAGCAAAGGTTGTCGAAGGTCTTTCTGATTTGCCATTCTTGTAGCGTTAACATGGGGGCAATTAGAATTTAAGAAATCGGGCAATCTTCGATGATAAGGTATGTGACTTCGAGTTTTTTTTTTTGCATTTTATTATTTCTCAATTTCCATGTTAAAAAATAACTCATTTGGTCCATAATTGGTGTTGACAGAGGCCACGGCTGAATGGGCCATAATTGGTGTTGGGCTGAATGTTTTTGTATCAATGTTTTAAGATGGTTTTCCCCATATGTAATAGGGAGTTGTAATTAGATCGGAGTATTACGGTGTGGAAGTAATCGTACGGTTTTAAAGTCAAGATATGGTATTTTTTATCGAGGTTTTTTCACTATTATGATTTTTCTACTACATTTTTTTCGTGGTTGAATTTTACTAAAGTCGGTGGGGCGAAATTGGTTAGAATGGTAGGAAACGGTTGACTCGTAGGGCAGATCGATGACCTACGTGGTGGGGTTGCCACGTGGTATTTGTCACCGTATATAGACACATGGTAGACAATGAGTGAGTTAATCATTATTGATAATTTGCATTAGTTTGTCCAATAAGTATCAGTAATCTCTATGATATGTAGTATCAACCAAAAAAAATCTAATCTATGAGTGAGTTAACCATTATTGATATTTTTCTGTCATTACATGGAAATGACATTGCCAGGTTCACGTTTTGAGTTCCTATGCCATTTTTTACTGATAATTCACTGCTAAATTTACGGCCTCCACCGTCCGTGCCCGGTAATTCCTTCATCTCTATCAAATATTTGCTTAGCTCAAAGTAAACTCGAACCAGTCAATCACACAGCCAATATGTTTTTCTTCGAGGAGGTAAAGAGTCCTCAACTTTTATTAATCAACGAGTTGGTAATACACAATACAACGGGTAGACTCTCACGTCCAATATGTTTTCTTTATTTAAACAAGGAGGCAAAGAGCCATTAACCTTTATTAATCAACAAATTGGCAATATGTGAGGACAAGCTAAATTGTCAATTAGCTCCAAGTCTGATTCTTCCGCAACCAATACACGTCACACACACACGACACAATCCCAGTACACACAAGTTGTGCATAAACCATATATCCCCTTTCTCACTTGAGAATCTCTCAGAATCTATCTGTTACCCAGAAAAACTCCAATATCATTGCATCTGGAATCCCCAAGTACAAAACAGAAACCACAAAAAAATTAATAGCTTTCCATTAAAAAAAAACCCCCCAAAATTAATATCCAAGTCTTGTTCTACCAACTATCGTAATTGTTTCATCTTAACTAAGATATCACGAGGTTTAACATTAAGAACATACTAGTCCGCGCCAAGAACACCATGAACATGCTCACCAACGTCAAAGAGTTCATTTAAGAGGAGTGACAACAAAGGGAGACACCAGTATGGAGGTTGAGATGAGCTCGATCCTGATGGTGTTAGCCAAGGTCAAAGAGTTCCGAGAGGGATGCCTAAAGATGATACAGATGGGCCACAGACGCGGATGGGGAGAAGTAAACTGAGCAGGACGGGAAGAGTTAAGAGAAAAACCACTGTGGATTCGGCTTATGATTGCTGTTTTCCCGTTCTTGGGATCTTGGACAAGGTTCATATTATGATTGTGCAATGTGGCTCTGCTAATGTAAGTGGCTTGGCTTGCTTTGCTTATGGAGGAACTAGGTCAAAGGCAATGAAGAAACACAACGATGGAATATTTAGCTCCCATTGATTCTCTCCATCATGGCTGCTCTTTGATTGGGACAGTTCCTAGATACGAACCCTTGTAACATAATCTCGAGAGCTGCATCGACATAAAGGTTATGTGCAAGAACAACGCACCTTTCCGAAGTCTCTCCTTTTGCGGAGCAAGAACTATTCGAAAGCAGATTGCAGAGTTTTCGTCGAGAGGTGATGCAAGTCAATTTTCACTAGTGAGCTATAAACTTGGAAACGGATGTTGCTGTATTGGAGATTTTGTGGATTCCGCAATTTCTGGTTTAGATCGGTACCAAGATCATACAAGTTCAAGAAATTATTAAAGCGCCATCTTTTTCTTTCATTAGAATATTTGAACATATTATTGCACTAGTTTTTTTAAGCGCGTGTGATGTGTTGGAGAGAATCCCACATCCGAAGTTGCAAGTGGGTTGAGCCTGTTTAAAAGTGTGGATGATCCACCAGCTCACTACCTTAAGGTTTTGAATTCGATATGAGAATTCTAACATGGTATCAGAGCGGGTTGATCATGTGCCAATTGTTGAACTCACACGACCCCATTACCTTAAAGTCCTAAAAAATAAATAATGGTCACGTGAACAACACAAATTTTTAAAATAAAAAATAATTCACATAAAGCAATTTAAAAATATTAAACCATCAAATGCATATATTAGATTCATTTATACTTTTCCACAAATAAAGCAAATTTCTCTAGTAAATTACTATTTGATATTGTTTCAAAATTTATATTCAAAACAAATCAGCATCTATGAGCCCAGTATTTGTCTAGGTAATTTTTTTGGCAGGAATGGTGAGGTCAATCCACTATATAAAACGAAAAATAAGTACATGAACAATAGCCAAGAGTATCCTACCCGTAATCCGAGTTACTACAAAGAGCGTCATGCAACTCCTCAGTCTGATGACGACGACTATTGCTACTAGCCTCCGAAGAGGGATCCCCTCTTTCGAGGTTACGGCCACCAGCCTCAATAAAACCTCTTGCTATAAAAAACCAAAGGGAAAATTCGAAGGAGGGAAGGAGCACCTCGACAAGGTCAGAATGACCCGCCTTGACGTTGAAACCACGAGATCTAATTTCCGTAAATCACCAGCTCCACGAGTACAACGGGGGAGGCTCTGCAAATCACCAAGATACATCCCAATATAAAAACTCAGGGGTACATCAGAAACATCATAATCATAAGCGATCTACAGACGTACTTGGATAGAGCATTCGCTACACGGTTGCCCTCTCGCCAGGTATGCTAGATATCAATCTCCCAGCTCCTCGCCAGCAACTCCCACGCCCTCGATATCAAAGTCGCCAAGGGGTGGGCACGGTCCACACCTCTCCCAACATATAAGGTGACCAGAGACGAGTCCACCTCCACCTGGACCATTCGGAATCCCCTGTCCCACGCTAGCTCAAGTCAGAGGACCAGAGCCCAAAGCTCCACAGCAAGGGAGGTGCAGCTCCCAATGCCCTTAGTTAGCCCGCATAACCAAAGGCCACCCGAGTCGCGAATAATACCACCAGTCTCAGCAGGACCCAGGTTGTTCATTGAAGCTCAATTTGTATTGAGCTTGATGAAGTCCTCCACGGGTCGTTGCCACGAGACCATGATTTCACGATGGGGGGTAATGGAGTATTCTGGTCTGCCAGGACACGAGCAAACTCTCGTGTATGTGAAATGATGAGGGAGGGGGGGGGGGGGGGTGCCCCGTGGTGGTGTCAAACTGAAAGGCAAAGTCACTCCACCATTGCCATAACCACCAGCAAGCAGTCATGAAAGTCGTTGCCCACGGCGGGCCATCTGTGTGGATACTGGCGAGGGTTAGTCTCGGTGTAGAAGTCCCAAGGGGGTCTCCAGGTGGCTTGTTACGTAAGTGCAAAAACTGCATCATTTCGAAGATGAAAAGATAAGTGAAAAAGTATACTTTAGTACCCTATAGTTTCACGCTTTTCATGCTGAGTACCCTGTGGTTTAAAATTGGTTATCTGGGCCCTGTGGTTGACCAATAATTTTTCGGTCACGTCCAGGGCAGTTGTCTGTCCAAACGCGCTCGAAACGACGTTATTTTTGAGCTGACATGGCAGACACGTGGTGACAGAGTGGGTTCAATTAAAACTGATGTGTGATCTAGTAAATTACCAAAATAATCTATAGTTTTTATTTTTTCTAAAAAAGCCCTCATTTAAATAGTACTTTTCTCCCATTTATCTCTCTTCCTTCCCTCCTCCTCTCTCTTCCTCTCCTCCTCCTCCTCCTCCTCTCTTAATCACTAATCAATCTGCTAAAAGATGGAGGAAAACAAAGTAGAGATCAAAGAGATAACTTCAGTAGAGGAGGCTAAGCCTACAAAGAATACATATTTTTTTAATAAAAAGAAGATACAATATTTAGTTAGCAGGGGAGGCGAGTATCTAGAAGGTTTTAAGGATGAGGAACTTTATCTAGAATATGAGATTGAGGTCGTGGGCGAACTGGGTAAGGCTGTATCTTACAAGCTTGGTCGCGATGATGGTGAAAAAGGGCAATTGCATGGGGGATAGGAGAGAGGGAGGAGAAGGTCTTGTAGGTGCAGATAGTGAAAATGACGCAGGCCCCACACGAAGAAGAACATTGCGGGGGAGGGGTTGGAGGCAAGGGATCATACATTGTGGGACCCACATCAGTGTAAGGAGCCGAGGAGGTGGTCCTAGTGGTATGGGTGCTGCCATTTTGCCATAAATTTTTGTGGTCAATGGGTTGTGTTTGTGGGTGGGTTTCGATAAGCAGGAACCTATTGGAGATGGCAACTTCTCTTCTCTATCTAACCTATTGAGGTGGGTTGGAGATGGTGCTGGATGTTGGTGAGATGAAGTTGTTGGTGAGATGAAGATGGTGGCGTTTGGGAAGACGAGGATTGGGTATAATTGGAGATTTTTTAATAATTATAATTAAATCAATGATCATTTTGTTATTTTGCCAAGCCACGTCATTTTAACTTAAACCACTCTGTCACCGCGTGTCTGCACGTCGACTCAAAAATGATATCGTTTTGAGCGCGTTTGGAAGGGCAGCTGCCTAGGACCTGCCCGAAAAATTGTTGCTGGACTACAAAGGACCGATTATCAATTATAAACCACAGGGTAATCAACACGTAAAATGTGAAATTATAAGGTATTAAAGTGTACTTTTTCAAAGATAAAAGTATCCACCTGACCTTCCAGTAAGTACCTTTTGCGATTTCTTTATTTTAATATTGTAAAATTTAGATGCGCTCAAGCCTAAGCCAAGTCTTGAAACTTCCAAACCTAATCAAAACCCCATCAGTGACTCCTTCCCCCTTCCTCCGATCCCCGTCCCGAGTCAACTCACCCCTCCCCTAGCGACGAATGGTGATCGCTCCAATGGCCGCATTCGCCGGCACCGGCGGCGAGGTAGGCGGGATCGCGAGCAGGTTCTTGATCAAGTACAGCCGGGAGGTGGCGTACGCCAAGGACGTTCATACATTAGGTTCTTGATCATGCATTACGTCTCCCAGGACGTTCATTTCCTCAAATCCTTCCCCGCGCGTTAGTTTCCTTTTCTCTTTTTTTATCTTTTATTTTTATCTTTTATTTTTTTTAATCTTGTTCTTGAATCTTGTCGAATTTACTAGTCAAGCAAAGGATTAAGGTAAATGTGAGTGGCCGAGTGAGCTTGTTGAGCTAATACTCGTGGTGCTTGTTCTTTGTACGTTTTGAATCGGAAAGAAATCTATTAGGAGGTAAGGGAAGGAATTGGGAAGAGAGGCCAACGAAAACCTTATAAATAGAAGGGAGAAGAGGTTATTTATGGGAAGGATGATAGAGGACATTCTCCAAGTTGAGAAGTTGTGAACAATGTCTTCCTAGTAGTGAACATAAAACTTATCTGCTAGGAAAGAAACTAAGAAAGAAAAGGCATATCTCTCCACAGTGATACAATCACGAGTTCTTGAAAGTAGTGTTAAAAGTTAAAAGTAGCATGTACTCTTGAAGGTATTATTTCTTTTCAGTGCTGAGCAACCGGTTGGAGGGTTAGATTGTTATAATTTGGGATAATGTTAGTTGCATTGCTTGAGGTGAGTTTTTTTTTGGCATCTGTCTGTACTATGTTTTTCTGAAACAGTAGTAAATCAACCAGTTTAGGGTGATATTCAATATATTCTTCTTCTCGTTGTGTGGAAGAACAGGTATGAATTGGCCCATGATGACGATGCAAAGCTAGCCATATCAGAGTTGAGGGAAGATAAGCAAAATCTGCACAACTCTTTAGTAAAGGTCAGAAATAATAACTTCTTGGCAATATTTAATTTTCTCTTTATTAGAAGCTTTGCATTTGAGCATGGATAAGAAAATAAAATGTCATGATAAGCAATTTTTGGTCGTTGAGAAAGAATCTTTTATTCTTTGCATTAACTTCACTGTTTAAATTTCTATGATTAATATTGAGTCATATTGAGTCATTTATGTCATATCGAGTCATATTGAGTCATATGGATTCATATTTTGTGATACTGAGTCATATCGAGTCATATTATGTCATATATAGTCATATCAAGTCATATCTAGTCATATCGATTCATATCGAGTCATATCGAGTCATATTGATTCATATCGATTCATATTGATACATAATGATTCATATTGAGTTATATTGAATTATATTGATTCATATTGAGTCATATGGAGTCATATTTTGTCATATTAAGTCATATCGATTCATATTATGTCATATTGAGTCATATAGAGTCATATCAAGTTATATTGAGTCATATCGAGTCATATTGAGACATATCGACTCATATCGATTCATATGGAGTCATATGGAGTCATATAGAGTCATATCAAATCATATCAAGTCATATTGATTTATATAGAGTCATATCAAGTATATTGAGTCATATCGATTCATATTGAGTCATATTGATTCATATTGAGTCATATGGAATCATATTTTATCATATCGAGTCATATTGAGTCATATTGATTCATATTAATTCATATGGATTCATATGACTCGATATGTATCAATATGACTCGATATGAAATGATATGACTCAATATGAATCAATATGACTCAATATGTAACAATATGACTCGATATGAAATGATTTGACTCCATATGACTCAATATGACTCGATAGAACTTGATATGTATCGATAAGAATCGATATAACTCAATATGACTCCATATGACTCAATATGACTCGATATGTATCGATAGGAATCAATATGACTCAATATGAATCAATATGAATCGATATGAATGAATACGACTCAATATGACTCAATATAACAAGATATGACTCCATATGACTCAATATGAATCAATATGACTGAATTTGACTTGATATGACTCAGTATGACTCGATATGACTCAATATGGCTCAATAAGACTCGAGATGACTCAATATGACTCAATGTGAAATAATATGACTCTATATGACTCAATGTGATTCAATATGAATCCATATGACTCGATATGACTCAAATATGAATTGATGTAACTCAATATGAATCAATTTGACTCAATATGACTCAATATGTCAAAATATGAATCCATATGACTCAATATGATTGAATATGAATCGGTATGATATGAATCAATATGATTCGATATGAATAGATATGACTCGATATGACTCGATATAACTCGATATTACTCAATATGACAAAATATGACTCTGTATGACTCAATATGAATCGATATGATACAAAATGACTCGATATGAATCAATATGACTCAATATAAATCGATGTGCTATGAATCAATATGACTCAATATGAATAACTCGATATTACTCAATATGACTCAGTATGACTCAGTATGAATCAATATGACTCAATATGAATCAATATGAATCGATATGACTCGATATGATTTGAGATGACTCAATATAACTCAAAATGAATCAATATGACTCAATATGAATCCATATGACTCAATATGATTCAATATGAATCGATGTGATATGAATCAATATGACTCGATATGACTCAATTTGACTCAATATGAATCGATATAAATCAATTTAACTCGATATGACTCATTGTGATTCGCTATGACTCGATATGACAACATATGCCTTAATATGAATCATTATGACTCAATATGAATCAATATGACTCGATATGACTCGATATTGATTCAATATCACTCGATATGACTCAGTATGACTCAATATGATTCAAAATGACTCGATATGAATCAATATGACTCAATATGACTCGATATAACTCAATATGACTCAATATAACTCGATATTACTCAATATGAAAAAAATATGACAAAATATGAATCAATATAAAATACAGTAAAATTTCTATACAAAGATTTTTTCAGACCAGATGTTTCTTTTTTCAAGTTTTGCCAATCTCAGATCGGTTGAAAAAGTATTTTCAGATGTCTGTCCAGAGTACGAAAATTCTTTTTCGTCAATTTTTTCGAGAGTACAAAACAAAAAATTGTACTGACCCATGGTACAAGATCTTTTTCCATATAGAGAGTACGAGATTTCCACTCCGTGCGATCGGAGTTCGGATTGGATCCGGAATGGACCCATTCCAAACCGTTTAGACTGAAGGACATGTGGAGACTTTTTTGCAAAAAAAGTTAGAGCACAAGGAAAAAAACTGAAAAAAGTTCGCGCGCGGCAGGTGATCACCAACATGCCATTATCGATAACTCGACATCCATTGTCGTAGCACGCGGGCCATTATCAATAATTGGGCATACCAATGTCGCAACTTGGGCATATGTCATTGTCAGAATCGGAGCATGCCATATCGATCCTCCAGTCTAAACGGTGTGGAATGACCCATTCACTTCAGACCCAATCCACTGTCCGTGCGATAGATAACATGTTTAATCACAGGAATAGCATTATTGGGAAAAAATGTAATTTTCAGACTACAAGAATAAATCAGTAAAATTCACTGTAATACAAGAACCAAACTAAAATGGGCTAATTATCCTCAGATTCTTGGTTTTGACAAATTCACTCGTAAGGTTCTTACTGTTTCGAAACCCCCTCTTTTCGTCTTCCAAGTTTTGTAAAATAGAACTATCAGGTCCCTCGGTCAAGTACTACCATTCCAGACAAAAAAAAACCCAAAACTTACCCCCAAACATGTAAAATATAACTATCAAGTCCCTGGGTCAAGTACTACCCTTCTAGACAAACAAAAAAAACCAAGCTTCACCTAAAATCTCAACAAACCTAGAGGCTAGAACCCAAGCTTCAACCTTCAACTTCGAACCTAGAACCCAAGCTTCTAGCTTTAAGCTTTGAACAGAATGCAAGCTTCACGATCATAAAACCCAAGCAGCCATTCCTTCCAAACTTCATGCTCTTGCTCCTTCGACGACTAGGGTTTGAGATGGGGAAAATAGTTTAAAATGATTGATTTTGAAGTTTTATAGGAGACGAGGGTAAGTTTGGGGTTTTTTTGTCTGGAAAGGTAATTATTTTAACTGAGGGGTATTTTTGTCATTTCAAGTTTTAGTTTGCCAAAAATTTTTTCCGGCACCGGATCCAAGGACCTGAGAATTCTATTTTATGAAACTTGTAAAACGAAAAGAGAAGTTTCAAAATAATAAAAGACCCTACTGGTGAATTTATCAAATTTGAAGGACTTGAGGATAATTTGCCCAACTAAACTTTATTCTTATCACAATGTCGGTTTTGGATTGAGTGGAGACAATATAAAAGTCATCCCGTGAAGAGAATTTTATTTAGACCATTAGATTTTATTAAAAATTGTGTCTATAAATCTGACAGTCATTAAAAATCGTGTCTATAAATATAATGACTTGATCTATTTTAGTGAGAACAACTCTTGTTCGCACACCACAATGTCAATGGAAGCTGCCACAACTATCCATTCCCGTAGAAATGTGTTCTGGACTGAAAATTATGCATTGGGATCCTGTCCTCTGTACTTTCCCAGCCCTATCGAATTGAAAATTTAGAAGGCAAGAGAGAGAGAATAAATATGAGATGATATACATGTGTTAGAATATCTTTTGTGATCCAGTGATCAACCAACCTGTCGTGGTACTCCGATCTCGAATCTGCCGCTTTTCTCTTATTGATTTCACTACTTCTACTCTCTTTTGTGTTTGTTGATTTCGTACAACTTTGAATCCCACAAAACTCCCCTTTTTACTTTTGTGTTATTAGTTAGATTAATTGAGTATTCGACCCTCCTTGGATCCGACTCGGTATTTCCACTTTCTTGCTACTAATTAGTGAGCCGTGAATATCGGTTTATTTTGAGGGGCTTCGACACGCTCGTCAAAATTTGGCGCCGTTGCCGGGGAGGTTTCGATTTATTTGATTGATCTGACTCTGTATGTTAACTCGTTCTTCAGGCTTAGGTACTTTACCTCTTGACCGGGAGATTGAGAAGACTGCAAAGGCAAACCGGAAGGCCAAATGACAAGCTATTGCTTCTGGTGATTCTACCAACGATCCAAAAAATTCTCGGGGCAGGTTTTAACCTACTGCGTGACCTTATCGAAAGTACCTTTATTTTTTAAAGGTAAATATTGAACCATGCCAATGTTAGAGATTCAAATATGAACTTTTTAGATATTTATATCGCTTTGTGCCGTTGGACTAAAAACTTTTTGGCTATCGAAAATTCCCTGATGCTGATATGAACTAGTAATTAATAAATTTGGTTGTAGACTAGATATTTTGTACTTAATTTCAGACCCCTGAAAATATACCGTATTAAAATTTAGTAAGAACAATTTTGTCATCTCTAATAGATTTTTCAATACTACGTAAATTTGGATAAAAATCAATTGGTATTCGATAATGAGTTGTCCTTGTAAAAGTAATGGGAAATTTCATATTACATTGACTTCTTAGACGACGATCTATCTTTTAACCAATTCCTCCTTGAAATTGAGATGCGTCTTTGTGGTTTTAGGTATGCCAATTTAAATCAGCTTCGATAACGACATCGTTCTAGAACATCAGAAGAATTTTTCATAGCCTTCGTATGTCCAAAATTACAACCAAACCAGAAGAGGGCGACTTGAAACGTGGGGAAATTTTCTAGTTTCTTGTAGTTTTTTCAATCTGAAATAAATTAGTAGTTTCTTTTTTATTTTTTGAGAATTCATATATTAGTGTTGGGATGGCGAGAAATAGGAAAGACTTATTTCCTATTCCTATTCCTATTCTGACTAGATTCTGGACTACTAATTAGACCTAGATAGGTTACTTGTACACCAAGGGTTTGTCTCTATATAAAGACATGTTACCCTAAGGTTTTGTATAGCTTTGTGACTCGGATCCATCAATAAAATTTCTCCTTTCTCACCGTGGACGTAGGCATTAGGCCGAACCACGTAATTCTCTTGTTCCGTGTTCTTTGTGCGATCTTGTTCTCTAGTTGCTGAATTCCTAGCAATTGGTATCAAGAGCTTGGGTTGGAGGATGACGGACGACGCGAAGTTTGCTCTTGTGAAATTCGATGGTTCTTCGAATTTCGGGTTATGGCAAAGGCGTGTCAAGGATCTCCTCGTGCAACAGGGATGGTCATCACGCTCTCGGAGAAGAAGCCCGAGAAGATGGAGGAGCAAGAGTGGAAGGAGATGGGGGCCAAGGCGGTGGCGACAATTCGCTTGTGCTTGGCGGATGATGTGATGTATCACGTCATGGATGAGGAGTCACCAGCTGAGGTATGGAAGAAATTGGAGGCAAGGTATATGTCTAAGTCTTTGTCGAACAAGCTTTATCTTAAGCAAAGATTGTACGGGCTCAAGATGTCTTAAGCAAAGATTGTACGGGCTCAAGATTGTACGGGCAAGGTATATGTCTAAGTCTTTGTCGAACAAGCTTTATCTTAAGCAAAGATTGTACGGGCTCAAGATGAAGGAGGGCTCGGATTTGAGCCAACACAGTAATGGTTTCAGTCAACTTGTGAGCGACTTGAGAAAGGTTGATGTGAAGTTCGAGGAAGAAGACAAGGCATTGTTGCTGCTGAATTCTTTACCTGGCTCCTACGAAAATTTGGTTACAACTCTAACTTGGGGGAAGGAGTCCCTGGTGTTGGAAGATATCACAAGTGCTCTGCTAGGGTTTCATCAAAGAAGGAAAATTGACGATGAACAAGCGGAAGGGCTAGTTGTGAGAGGTAGCCATGGTGATCGTAGTGGGGTAAAAGACAGGAAGGGATCCAAGTCGTGGTCAAGGAGGTTCAAGGGAAATTGCTTCGAGTGTGGAGAAAAAGGGCACGTGAAGAAGGATTGTCCAAAAAGAACTCGGGATCGCGAGGAAAAATGATCAGGTTCCGTGAATGTGGCCTCACATTCGGACGGGTCAGATGGTGATCTTCTTTCTGTTTTGTCAAGTCCAAAGCATTCTGATTCCTGGATTTTGGATAGCGCTTGCTCTTTCCACATGATGTCCAAGAGAGGGTGGTTCGACACCTACAAGTTCGTTGATTCAGGTATGGTGACTATGGGTGATGGTTCTACTTGCAGAATTGCTGGCATAGGTGATATCCAAATCAAGATGTGGGATGGTGTTGAGAGAAAATTGTGTGGGGTTAGGCATGTTCCGAAGTTGGAGAGGAATTTGATCTCGTTAGGAGCCTTGGATTATAGTGGGTACAACTATAATGTTGTAAGCGGGCTAATGGAGGTGGAGAAGGATGCTATGGTGGTGATGAAGGGTGAAAGGAATGCTAGGAACACCTATAGGTTAGTGGGGAACACTGTTGTAGGTGGAGTCACATCGTTGGGTTTCGATAGAGGGGAGAAAAGTTCTTGTGTGATGGAGCGAAAGCTTGACATGAATGGTTTGAGTGGAGTTGGGATTCGTGGAGATAAAGTTAGCAAGTTCCCGCTATGGTTGTCTAAAGAGACGTGCACGTCAACAGTGTTGGGTAGGTTTTGCATGGGGAATGCGAAGTCGTTGGTAGCACCACGGGAGAATCGGGTATCTCACTCAAGGTCGAACAGTGGAGTTCGTGGCATGTCAAGGGTTTTACTTGATAGAACAAAAGGTTGCCCTTTGTATGCTATGGCATGTAGCATTGGTATGAGGCAAGAAGGTCCAGCGGAGAAGCAGTTCGAGGTTGCGGAGCATGGGGTTGACCGAAAAATAGAGAGTGCATCTATTGGTCACAAGTTTGCTTCAGCAGGTGGACTTGCTAGTTGGAGTTCGATGGAGGTTGGAGAGAATAGGCCAAGCAAGCTCAGAAGCTCGAGCTTGGGGGCTGGCTCCAAGTGATTGAACAAAAGGTGAAGAGAAAGTTGAGATGGTCTTATTGATGCAGTTATCTATGGTCCGAGATGGAGTCGGCGGAGTTGGATTGGTTTTGCAAGATCTCATGGTTCTTCATGGGGCGGTATTTTGTCAAGGTGGAGTTTGTTGAAGTTCGGGTAGAGCTTCATGTTCTTCCACGAGATGATTTCTCGCCAAGGTGGAGATTGTTGGGATGGCGAGAAATAGGAAAGACTTATTTCCTATTCCTATTCCTATTCTGACTAGATTCTGGACTCATAATTAGACCTAGATAGGTTACTTGTACACCAAGGGTTTGTCTCTATATAAAGACATGTTACCCTAAGGTTTTGTATAGTTTTGTGACTCGGATCCATCAATAAAATTTCTCCTTTCTCACCGTGGACGTAGGCATTAGGCCGAACCACGTAATTCTCTTGTTCCGTGTTCTTTGTGCGATCTTGTTCTCTAGTTACTGAATTCCTAACAATTAGTAATTTCTTGGTGAATACCAAAAGGTCCATTTATTATCCTCTGCTGTTTCTTTTTCCACGTTGCTGGCACCACAAAGGAAAACCAATCACACAAATTAGAATTGCAAATGTTAGCTACAGTTAGAAATGATACCGGTTATAGTTTGTGAAAACTACAAACTATGTCGATCAAAACATACCACTAACTCACTGGCCGATTAAAAAGTAAATTCTGATTTTCCCAAATAGGAAAACCTAGAAAAAAATTATCATAATTTCCACCTCCGGCTTGCTTGTCGTCGTCCCTACTCGTCCAGTTCCCTTGAACGACTTAACTAGATTAATCAGGTTCCATAGATTAATCAGGTTCCCTTTACCTTCAATCTTGTTGATTTACGTTTCACTAAACAATGGACAAAAAGGGGTTTTGACTTTTCTCATAGTTTTGTTGGATAAATTATGTCTTTAGCTTCTCTTCTCCTGTGGATAAAAAATGGAAGCAGACTATGCAATGTCATTTTTTATTTTTGAACTTGAAAAAATGAATAGTTCGGATTATCCATATTCGTATCCGAAAAAAATTTAGATATCGAATATCGGATAGTGAAATGTTCGGACTCGGACTCGGACTCGAGCTCGGATACTAAAAATACTTATTCAGATAGTTTGAATAGTTATAATTTCGAATAGTTCGGATATGGATAATCCTGTAAGTCGGACCGGATCTCAGATAACATTAATTTCGTAATGGGCCGGAGTTGTTGGGTCAGGTCCATAATCCGAACTTGCCTTTTGCGTACCAAAGTGTGTGCAGACCAAAGACCAAAGTGTGTGCAACCGAGAAGCCCTCCTTCACCCTCAATGGCTGCCCTCCACCGGCCACCTATCGGAGCTTGGAACGCCGATCACGCTCCGGAACCCAAGTCGGAATCGACGGCCCTGCTGGTTCGGCACCTGCCCGAGGCCATCCCTCCGGACACCCTCTCGAGGCTCTTCTCCCACTACGGCGCCGTCTCCGTCCGCCCATGCTCTTCCGGAAGGTACCCCTCTCTCTCTCTCTTCCACAGTGGCTTCTATCGAAAGGAAATATGTGAATTGAGACTTTGTCCAGGTTAAGGAACTGTGCTTTTGTGGACTTTAAGGACCAAGGCTTGGCTTACCAAGCTCAACGCCAGTTAAATGGGTAATTAAAAATATTATTATTCGCTATGAACCCAATTGGTTTCCTTTTACTAAACATTTTAGGGATAATAATAGACAGTGAGTTGGTTTCATCTTGGGTTTTCCAGGCTGAGGTTTCTTGGTAAGGTGTTGTCGGTGGAGAGAGCTAACAGGCCTCACGACGAAGCTAAATGTCGGGATAATGACGCTCGCGAAAGCACGGATGCAAGTCTAACTGGGGCGTCTGGAAAAAACACTGGTTACGTGGATGGAGATGCCAGCGATCGTTTGAAACCGGGGTCTAATTTTTCTAGCCAGTCGATTGCGCCTAAACTTGGCATTGACTACCCCTTTCCTCCCCATCTAGAGTATGGCTTTTCTCTGTTAAATACTTACTTCTTTCTTACTTTCAGTTTAAGCATGTTAGGATCGAGTAACTGAATGATTTAAGTTGTTGCTCTTAGTTGTTATTCGCGGGGATGTCGGCAACTAGGATTTTGGTTTTTGTAGATATAATATTTCCAATGACCATGCTATGCCATTACGTTTTTCCATCCTGTTACAGGTATGCTTATCCTCCACCAGATGGTAACATCTTGACCAACATTGTGAATGCTCTTATCGCTGTTCCTCAATTCTACACACAGGTCGTAATGCAAAAGTTAATGGATGATTTTGACCCAAAAAATTAGTTATTGGATGATCTTTTCTTACTGGTTCTCCTTTTTCTGTATTTGCTTCATTTTATTTCTATCCCGACGCTATACCAAGTCCGGTGATCATCAATCTAGGGGCTTATGATTTAGTCGCTTAATTGCAGGTGTTGCATTTGATGAACAAAATGAATATTCCTGCACCGTTTCGGATGGCCCTTCCAACTCCGCCTCTGCCACCTTCAGAACCTGCACCACCGCTGCCTCCACCTCCCCCTTCTATTGCCGCAAAGCCTGGGATGGCTGATGTATCCAGTAGTGAATCTGAAATGGAATCAGATGAGGTATGGTAAAACAAATTAGTCCAAGTTATCTTTGTGTTCACATACATTTTTTATTTATAAGATCACGCACCTTAATCTACAAAACCAGATGGGTGAAGGTAGTTTCATATGTTATCAATTGTTGAGACGTAAATGCTATTTGTTTCATTTCATTTTTTTCTTTATCGTTTGTTTGTCTCCCTAAATGGCTCCTCCGGAGTCTGCCTACACAATTTCCAATTTGTTTTCTTGCTTTAGAAGTTTAGTTCAGTTATTTTTTCACCCATTTTTGGGGATTTCAAGAGGTCTGACTCTCAACAAAAAACATCTTTAGGAGGCGAATTGTAAAACCTCGTCTCATGGCCCTTCAAGCAGTATTAAATCTGGACGAAAACGGAAGAGGGAAGCAATTGTCGGCCCTGGAGTTGATAAAAATGTCGCTCATGAAGCCGTTGGATTGAAACCTGCAACCTTGGTCCCAAAAGAAATTCCTCTTATTAAAAAGCAGAACTCTGTGCTGCAGGTTTGCATTCAGTTCATTTATGCATGATAAGATTTTGATGTTGCATTGAAGGAATTTTTTTGTCTCATTTGCCGTTTCTTTATATAGATAAAGATTGCACCAAAAGTAGTTCAAACTGGAAAAAGTGATGAGAGTTTAAAGGAAGAATTAGTGGAACCAGACAAAGAGAGCTCTGTTCATACACCTTTTGCTACTCCAGAAGAAATACAGAGTAAACGGCTGGCCCCCGAGGATATTCTGTCTCTTCCAAAGTTCAAGGTAACTATTTTAGGTACTTTTGATGGCTTTTGCGATAAAGGAGTCCACCTAATTTGTACTCGGTGGAGCAAGAGCTTACTTTCTTGTTGGATGCTTTAATTTGCATTTCTTAAATAATAAATGAACTATTGTTTGTTGTCGATTTTGCAAACAAGAACTCTCTTTTCTGTATAGCATTTAAATTAGACGTTAATATCAATTGACTATGTTGACTGGTGCAGAATTATACTGTTGGTGATCCTGCAACTGTTCTGTATATAAAGAACCTGGACAAGAGTGTTGTATCTGAAGACTTCTTCTACATATTTGGTGAGATGACAAAACATTCACGAACATGCCTTGTGCTCTTCTTTCCTTTTAAACTTGCTGCCTACAGTCTCCACCCTCCAGCTTCAACACTGTCTAAGTTTTCATTGTCTTTAAAAGAGAAGGTTAAAAGGCCTCACCAAGTTTTCTTACTTAACAATGTTTCTGAGGAGCTTGTGTGGCAGTAGTCTTGCAGTATTAAGGTTTTCTACGGGTAGGGCTAGCGAAGCAGTTTTGTGTTTTGTTATTGAAGTTAGTATGATTGGAACCGGGATGTTCAAGTATGTCAATACCATATGTGGAAGGAATCTAGCTCAAGATTCGCCTGAGTGATGGAAGGTGTAGTCTCTGATTGTTTGATGCTTTTCTGCTGCAGGGTCATTGTTTGGAAGTCTTGACTCAGCTAAAGCTGGCCTTAATGTGAAATTAATGCAGGTGAGATGATTTTCTATCCTTCTTCCGGCCTCAAATTGGACTTTTTTCTGTGTAGTTCCTGAATGAGGAAAAATATAGATCCCTACGGAAGAGGGCCCTAAGAATCCAATGAGTTGCATGCATTCAAGCAATCTTCCAGGGAATAATTCTTTCAAAATTTCAAGCATGTCATTGGACTTCCCTTGTAATGCTTCTGAGTGTTCATTTTGATATTTATCTGCTTTTTTGTTGAAGAAACTGTTCAACGGACATATATAAGTCACGCCTCTAGAAGACAGTATGCTGGCTGCTGTCTGACTGTGCTTGTCTGGTATTTTTAAGATATCAAAGCTAACTCAACTTTTGGTTCAGGAGGGAAGAATGAGGGGTCAAGCATTCGTGGCATTTCCAACAGTCGATCTTGCCCACCAAGCCTTGGTATGTATGATGTAACAGTCATTTACTGCACACTGATGTTAGTTATGTTCCGGGAATACGTAAGCTTGACATACACTGCGCTACAGAAAATTTCAGATATCCTCTGCAGTTAGTTCGTATTTGCAATTTATTAGTATAGTGATGGGAAAACTATTCCTGCAGCTGGTTTCTTCTTTTTCTTCCCCCATTTCAAATACATTTTAATTGTTGGCTGCAGAATTTGGTGAATGGCTATGTGTTTAAAGAAAAACCAATGATCATACAGTTCGGGCGGAATCCTTCTGGGGCTAAAGCAAAGGGAGAAGGTGTATCATAGGAGGAATTCATTGTAGCGCAGCTTAAGAACGAGGCAGAAGAAAGGGCAAATGGAAACCAGCTGATGTCTTCAGGATGTCCCCGAACTATCGAGTTATGTTATGGAAATGGGAAGCTCCTGCTTTTCTGATGCGAGAGACCTCTCAAACCTGGATGCACGTTTGCTGTGTCTTCTTGATGAGCCACTGTGATGATGGTGCAAGCATTTTGGTTTTTGTCGTCGGGCTAATTTGCGACGAACTCCCAGAGGCTTGCCGGAATGGATGATCATACAGGAACTGGGAAAAGTTGGGGATTACTGGATAATCATGCATGAAAACTCCTGGAGCCTTGCTGCTATTGATGTTACAAACTCAGAAAGAAGAAAAGCCAACTTTTTGGAACATGGGCTTAGGTTCCAATTTACTGATCTTGAGATGGTTCCTCTATGCTTCTTTCATTTCCATTATTTAAAGAAGAAAG
Organism: Hypericum androsaemum; assembly: GCA_963995505.1. NCBI lineage: Eukaryota > Viridiplantae > Streptophyta > Magnoliopsida > Malpighiales > Hypericaceae > Hypericum > Hypericum androsaemum. Next base: position 204,235 of record OZ023198.1, read on the forward strand.
TTCTAAAACAAAAAAATGAAGGAAGTCCATATCTATTGCAAACTCAGGCCTTGCTACCTTGTAACTACGGTTTAATCTTTCCAACCGGGGAATAGGGATAACAAAAATACCCATACTCCTCGTAGGTCGGATCCTACTCTTATCCCGTGGGTCGAGGGTCTGTTGACTTTGGCTGAGTATAGGGTAGGGTATGGATATGGGTCCACTTTAGAGGTGGGGTCTAGGGTAGGGAATGAATCCTAAGAATTTTTATCCTACCATTACCATTTTACCTTACTTTGGATCATACCCTAATTAGACCCTCATTAGACTATAATTAGACCTATTTATCTTTATTTTTTACTTATAATTTGCGATAGAGTTTTCAAATATTATGAAATAAGTTTCATATACATATTATTCTAATTTTTTTTATTGATTTACAATATATTTCATGATTAATTTTAGCATATTCATTATGATTTATTTAAATTATATATATATATATATATATATAATTATAATTATGTTTAAAAATTATCAAAAATGTAGTGCATTTAATTAAAGGTCGGATCCTGCAGACTCTGTTGACCCTGAATGTAAGGGTATGAATCTAGTAATAAAATTTATCAAGGATCAGAGGGTAGGATATGAGTCCAACTCTCCAAATTAAGGTATGAGTAGGGTCCTACCTATATCCTACTCGACCCTACCCATCGCCATTCCTACAAGGAAATAATGCCTTTTAGCCATATATATTTGAAAGAAGAATCATAAATACAGAATATAACGACCAATTAGGGATAGTGAATCTATAAGTTGTGACTAACCAACATTTAGATTTCAGGAAGTTATTAACAAAAGAAGTTTTAAGTTCGAGTTATCGGGAATGATACAATGTTAAATATGATCGCCTTTCAAAAGTTGTACCGAGCTCGAGGACGGATTGAGTGGGGACTAATAAAAAGTTGTCCATAGGTGGGGACTAGATTTAGAGCCCTCAGATTCGATTTTTAAAAAAAAATTTACATCCAATGGTCAATAACCAATCAGGGATATTTTTGACTTTTTAAACAAAAAACTAGGTTAAACTAACTATCTCTCTTCCTCTCCCACAATCTCTTTCACTAATTAAAAAATCTCTCCCTCTCTCTCTCTCTCTCTCTCTCTCTCCCCCCCAACCAAAGAACCACCCACCTCCGGCACAGGTGTTGGCGACGGATCTGCTGGCCGAGTCCCGTCCGCTGCTGCCCGGCGTCACCCCATCGTCGAGGAGAGAGAGAGAGAGCTCGGCAGAAGAAGAAGGAGCCGTCAAGGAGAGAGAGAGAGCTCGCCGTCGCTCGTCCGTCGCCTGGAGTACCGCCGCCGCTTGCTGTCTGTGAAGAAGAAGAAGAAACGACGGAAGGAGAATACAGTAGTGATATTGATTTTCTACGGTAGTGATAATGGTTTTCTACAGTAGTGATATTGGTTTTCTACAGTAGTGATATTGGTTTTCGCCTGTATGATATTCGTTTCAGTCGCTGATGATATTGGTTTGAGTATGTATTAATATTGGTTTTCAGATGTGATGATATTGGTTTGAGTACGTACCGATATTGGTTTTTGTCTATACTGATATTGGTTTCAATCGCTAATAATATTGGCTTGAGTATGTATTGATATTGGTTTGAGTACATCTTTTTTTTTAGGGGTGAAGAAAGCTTCATTGAACAATATTGGCTTGAGTATGTATTGATATTGGTTTGAGTACATCTTGTTATTGATTTGATTACCTATTGATATTGATTTTAGTACGTATTGACATTGGTTTTAGTCTGTACTGATATTGGTTTTCAGATGTAATGATATTGGTTTGAGTACGTACTGATATTGGTTTGAGTACGTACTGATATTGGATTTGAGTACGTACTGATATTGGTTTGAGTACGTACTGATATTGGTTTTCTATTGTATTTTCGTTCTTTGGTTTATTGAGTTTATTTAAAAAATAATAATCTGGTAGGTGGTAGAATTTTTGAAATTGACAATAATTTAATGAGAGAGAGAAAGAATCCCTTCCTATTTTAACGTGATATTGGTTTATTTATTGTTTTTATCTTTTTAGTCTTTCCATAAAAAGTGTGCCAGCTAATTTTTCATCTCCCCTTTTATTTTTATTAGTTTTCCAATTTTACCCTTAATTATTTTGTTAATACCTAGATTGCCACAATCTTCCTTTTAGTCCCCAAATTTGAGGATTAGCCTTGTCCCCATAGAATCTGCCCCGAGCTCAAACCTGAATCAATCGACTTAATTATTAGTATAAAAGAATTTATAAACTTGTGTCTCAAACCAGAATTAGTCGAATTTGTATTATCGTTTTTTTTAACAGAGTCGTCGGAATTCCTCTCTCGGTCCAGCCGCAATAAAAAGAACATCCGGCCATCTGCTGTCATATTCTAATGTGGAAGGCAACAACCAAAGGAGGGGGAGGAGGAGCATCATCATGTTCTCTTGGCAGGCGGCTTTTGTCTAGCGGCGGACAAGACCACCACCATGTTCTCATTGTGAAGCTGGGTTTTGCGAAACTGGGTCGGCTGGGGTTGGCGCGGCGTCTCTTCGACGTTATGCCCGGGAGGAATGCTGTGTCGTGGACCGGTTTGATTGACGGGTACGTGAGGGCGGAGGATTACAGCGAGGGTTTTAACTTGTTTAGGAGGATGGCTTGTTGCGAAGGCGTGAGACCGACTGAGATCACGCTTCTTGCTATTTTGCCGGCCGTTTCGAATGCTGGGGATTTGAGTCAATGTGGTTTGATCCATGGGTACGCCGAGAAAATGGGGTTCTTGAGTTTCGACATACGCGTTGTGAACTCTATACTCGAGTGCTATGCAAAGTGCGGCTGCTTATTGAGTGCACTGAGGTTCTTTGATGATGTGTTGGAGGGGAAGAGGAATCTTATATCGTGGACAACAATCATTATGGGGTTAGCTATGCATGGCATGGGAGAGGAAGCTGTAGAATTCTTCGGGAGGATGGAGAAGGCGGGTTTGAAGGCTAGCGAAGTTACATTTCTAAGCGTCATGAATGCCTGCAGCCATGGTGGATTGGTGGAGGAGGGGCTCAAGTTTTTCGACAAGATGAAGAATGAGTATCGGATAGAGCCAAACGTAAAGCACTACGGGTGTGTAGTAGACATGTTGGGAAGGGTAGGAAGGTTGGGAGAAGCGGAGAAGACTGCTTTGGCAATTCCTAAAGAAGTTGTGAACGATGTCGTTTGGAGGACGCTTTTGGGGGCATCTACTGTCCATGGGGATGTTGAGATGGGTGACAGGGTGACGAAGAGGATATTGGAGATCGAAAGAGGGTATGGAGGGGACTATGCTCTTATGTATAACCTTCTTGTCGGGTGTGGGAGGTTTGCTGATGCTGAGAAGCTGAGAAACTTGATGGATAAGAGAAATGCCCACAAACTTTGCGGCCGCAGTGTGGTTTGACTGGTATTGTAGCCTTAGAATGCCCATAGTAGCCCTGAATTTTAACATTGTTGTTGATTTTGGTGCATTCATGTTGGCTGGAATATGAATTTTTTTTTTTTAGGCGAAAAGAAACTTTATTACTCAAAGAAACGAAAAAGTTACAGGAAGGGAAAAAGAAAACAGAAGAGAAGCCAAACACAAAGGCCGAATAGAAAACCGCAAAACAGCAAGCCTATCGCCATAAAGAAGAACTCGACCCTACAAACTTGAGGGATAGCGAGGCCGATGAAGGAAACAATGATCTAAAGCGATCAAACGCGGCGCATCAAAAGTCCACCTCATACTCCAGCCAACGTAGATCCTTACTGGCATAGGTAGTCCCAACCTGCTTCCTCGCTTGAAAGCGAGTGTTCTTGGCAGGTGGTAGATGTGATTCTTCCATGTCCGGCTGAGAATCCGCCTCGTCCGCCCAATTGTTCTTCATCTTCTTCGTAATCGAACCCATGAACTTCAACGAGTCCGGAAGATCATCGTTGTCAGAAAAAACAACAACCCCATTGCCCTCTTGACCTGGGATAGGCATGGGATCTGTAGTAGGTAAAGCAGAGGCGCTGCCCAAAATAGATGTGGACGGTCCCGGTATTATTGGGGTTCCCTTGCCCAGGAAACCCGGTTTCAAACTTTTATGCTTGGAGCCCTTTGAACCGAATGAGCTAGTAGGTAAAATCCCGCCCGCTGCAACATATGCTGCCTTCCTAGCTTCAACTATTGCCAAATCCTCAGGAGACAGTGATGCCAATAACTCAGCCGAGGAAGGGCCATTCTTGCGCCCCTTTTTCTTGCCCGATGATGACCTAGGCTTAGAACCCGATGAGTCAGTCACATGATGACCTAGGCTGGAATATGAACTTACTTCGCGTATTTGGCTGGTTTAGAACTGTTGTCTAAGAAATCAGACTCTGCAGTTTTCGCACCGTTTCGAAAATAAACCCGAAACGATGTCAGTATTCAGCACTGGGATCGTATTGCTAAAGGGGTTGCTCAAGTATTTGGTACAGTACAGTACCCAAATACCGTTTGCTCGCAGTGCCTTTAATATATGCGGACTCTTATTAATCAATAAAAGGAAGTTCCAATTGCCTAAATAAAAAATATGCTCTAGTTAATCCACGGGTGGGTAGACTTATGATTTATCCCTCGTACGGACTATATGCACATTGTAGTCTTTATAAAGAATTATGTCGCTCTAAAATTTTGTCGAAAAAAATCGACTACAGAAAAAAGAGCGCCGATCATCAACGAGCCAAAAATGGGACAATAATGACAAGTCACGCTCTCAATATGTAACTGATGTATATATCTGGTCTCTACTTTGGATTACTTTTGGGATCTCTATATCACCCTTCAAAAAAAAAAATATATACATGGTTTTAAAAAACGACCCGGAGGCCGACCTGGGATTTCTCCCGTCCTTTGGGTCAGTCGGTCAGACCGGGCGAACTACCGGTCAGACCAAAATTTTTTTTTTAAATATTTTAAATAATATATATATGTATGTTAAAATATACTTATTTTCCACACAAAAAAGTAGACTTAATTTTTTATCTCTCCACTCTATAAATCTACTTTTTTAATTTATTTATTACTTTATAAATTTGTCAAATCAATTTTTTTCCTCGAAAACTACAAAAAAAAGTCAATTTCGCCCATTTTTGTACTAACCGGGTTCGATCGGTCAGGATGGACCTCAAAATTGGCCGGTCCGATCGAATTTGGTCTGGTTAGTACAGACCCCGGTCAAAAGCCTAAAAACGACCCGGTCGTATGCCCGTTTCGCGGTCCAACCGGTCGAACTACCGGTCGGACCGCATTTTTAAAACCATATATATATATATAAAGCCCAAGCCTGCCTTCGAATTTGTTCTTGCATAGTTGCTTCTTTACACTTTTCCTCTAGTTTATTGAATACGTAGGTTATTCGTGGTCCTACACCTAATCCTTCTGTTAAGCCATAGTCAGCTACCCAATCTTCATGTATAGATCTTCCTAAATCTCCTGGTAATTTTACAAAATATCTATTACACAAATTATCATCCATAGCTCGTCCGGTTTGTGCTAGTAATCTAGCAAAGTCGGAGCTAAATTCTTTAATATACTTAAAATCTGTTATACTTAATTGTTCTAGGTTCCTAACTGCCGTATCTTGTATAAACGTACTTTCTTTTTTCGGGTCTACTCCTAATAACATAATCCTAATCTGACTCGTAAAGTTATAAGGATTATCTCCTAATGATTTTAATGTATTAATTTCTTCAGGATTTTTAGCCTTTTTGCTTTGCCAAAATCCTAACGCTGTTGGTCCTAAGGTTGTTTCTAAATAAGAGAACATATCTATGTCTGATCGTTTATTAGTTTCCCAATTTCTGACTACTGTTTGTTCCCATACCAGGACCTCGTTTGGCCATAACTGTGGATGTTGTTGTTCTACTAGTAACATATCAGAACTGTATAATCGTCCAATTGGCATTCTAGATCCTCGACCTCTAAGATTAGATTCTCCTTGATATGTAATAGATGGTGGAAGCCAGGGTTCTCTTCCTGATCTTTCTGTTCCAGATGTTCCTGGAGTTATAAATTCTAGTTTTGGTCTTTTAGTGCCTCTATCAATTGGTGCCATTGTTTGGTCCATATAATTTGTTTCTAGTTTGTAAAAATCACTAAGCAAGCTTTTACCATTTATAATATTTGTGAAATTCCTCGATTTAACAGCCATTTTAGATACAGGAAGTACGAAGAGTTTAATAGGATACAGTATGGTTCCTAAGCAATACCATACACCACTAAAATACAATATCACCACTCGAACAGTAGAAAATAGATTACTAACGTTAACCCATTATTTAGAATCCACTGGCATTCAATTTTTAGATTTTGCAGGTAATTATAGTACTAAATATGACCTTCCACAGGTAAATATTGCCCCTGAAGGCACTCGTAGTAAAGAGTTTTTACTAGGCATTAACTTTCTTTGTAGCCTCAATGGAAGTCTTACTATAGCCCGTAACTGCATTACCATTAGTAAACATGTTTATACCTTTCCAACTAATAAATATATTCAAACATCAGAGTTCGCGCGCAAGCGTGGTGGACACTCCCACTTAGATTTTTTAACAACAAAAACAAATGTACAGTCAAGTAATATAGAAAATGAAGCTTATCAGATGTTAGGAAAAATGTTGTCACAAGATTTAGAAAAAGGACCAGATATAAAAAGTAGCATAAACTACCCTAAAATTCAGAAATTAGAAAAATTAGGATTAATAGGGGATGATATAACAAAATCTAGAGTAAACTTTTTAGCAAAAATGAAAATCAAAAACCCTGATATCCGAATAGTAACTGCAAATATCGATTATAGCCCCCTAGATAGGGACGAATTTAGGAATCAAATCCTCGAAATGCTTAGACAAAATTTAATTCGAAGGTCAGAAAGTCCACATAGAACAGCGGCTTTCATAGTTAGAAACCATAGTGAAATCAAACGAGGAAAGGCTAGAATAGTATATAATTATAAAAGGTTAAACGATAATACGATAGATGATGCGTATAATATTCCAAACAAAGATAATCTTATAGGATTAATTCAGAATAAAAAGATATTTAGTAAATTCGATCTAAAATCAGGATACAATCAGCTACAATTAGAAGAATGGTTTAAACCATGGACAGCTTTCACATGTCCAGAAGGACATTTTGAGTGGAAGAGTGGAATGTCCTTAGTTTTGGCTTAAAAAATGCACCAGCAGTTTTTCAAAGGTTTATGGATAGTATTTTTCTAAAATACGCCTTTTGCCTAGTATATATTGATGATATCCTCATAGCCAGTAACTCGGTTACTGAACATGAACAACATTTAGCTGTAATTTTTGAAGAAGTAGTAAAACAAGGGATAGTATTAAGTAAGAAGAAAATGGAATTATTTAAAAGAAAAATCTCCTTTTTGGGCTTAGAAATAGGAAACGGTAAAATAGAATTACAACCACATATAGCCGAAAAAATTCTTAGTTTTCTGGATAAATTAGAAGGTCTGAAACAAATACAAGCTTTCTTAGGAATCATGAATTATGCAAGAAAATTTATTCCAAATCTTAGTAAATTAACAGGGCCTTTATACAGTAAAACGTCCAAAATTGGTCAAAGAAATTTTAATAAAGAGGACATAGAATTAGTTAAGAAAATCAAACAAGAGGTTCGGAAGATAAAACCCTTAGAATTACCTCTTACCACAGATTATATTATTATAGAATGTGATGGAAGTAAAGAAGGATGGGGAGCAGTAATGATCTGCAAACCACATAAATATGCAGACAAAGACACGGAAAGAATAGCAGCATACGCTAGTGGTAATTTTAATAAAGCCGGTATGAACTGGACTAGTCTAGATTTTGAGATACAGGCATTAATAAACGCATTAGACAAGTTCAAATTATATATAAATAAGGAATTTACAGTAAAAACGGATTGCGAAGCTATAGTTAAGTTTTTTTAAAATGAAAATAGCAAAAAGATAAATCGAACTAGATGGATTAACTTACAAAATTTAATACAAGGCAGTGGTTATTCCATAGAATTTGAGCATATTAAAGGGAAAAATAATAGTCTCGCAGATTTATTATCCAGAAGCATTAATAAGTTTTTTAATGATGCAGGAAAATAAGATGAAGAAACGAGTTATTAAGCCTAAGGGCAAAGAGAAAATGGAAGGCGAAGGGCCAAGTACCCAAAGCCCCATTACTCCACAGACTCCACAGAAAAAAGAAGAGCCAAGTATACAGACCATACAAACAGAAGCAGCTGGTCTCCCAGCTAACATTATATACAGAAATAATTTGGCAATGCCAGTTTATATAGAAGGAAATGCAAGTGGTGCTTCAGTGCCCTCTGCGAATCCAACCTTTTCACAGCATAAACAGATTAAATTCGGAACAATTTCCTTAGCCGAATTCCAAGATATAGGGAATAAAAAATTTAGACCCTTCCCAGGGTTATCTATAGACAGGTCACAACAATGTCTTCTCGACAACCTGTGGCATATACAGACAGCAGGAGCAGCTACTAACTTTAAAGTACAGTGCTTAAACGCCCTTAGTATGTATTTTTCAGAAAATACTCCTAAGACCTATAAAAAGAAGTTTACTCATTATGTAATATATAGAGGTCTAATAGCTTCGATACAGTTAGAAAATACATCTTATGTAACCAGCCTCTATATAAAGGCTATTATAGTTTTGCCGAGGCTCTTGAAGAAGCCCGAGGGGCTTTTGGGCCCAACTTTTTTATTGAACCAGAAGTAGTTAGACCCTTCTCTGATGTAACCCGAGAGGAACCAGCCCAGCTTATTCTTCACCTTGAAGATACGATTAGACAGCTGGAAGCCCAGATTGTACATCTTCAACAGCAAAATGAACAGCAGATTAGACACCTGGAGGAAAAAAGACAAGAAGCTGAACAAAAGGCTTTAACAGCTGGAGTTACAGCTCAAAAGAATGAACAGACCATAACCATTATGGAGAAGATGGTGGCCAAACTCAATTAATCAGGAACAGAACTAAGGAGAAAACTAGACGACACTGAGTTAAAACTGTCAACATCAAAAGGCCCCAACAGAGACTTTCTACAACTAAAAGCTAGACTACTCGATCTCCCAGCTCAACAGGTTCTACAGCCTCTCTTTGATGAATGGCCTGAAGGAGAAGAATTAATAAAAAAGAAAACCGAAGAAGGCCATATTAAAGATCTAGTCACAGCCCAGCAAGATTTAGTACGAATCCATCTCAAAGAAGCAAACTGGAGTTTCCAGGGGGTGGATATATCACAGAAACCCTACAGCCTAGACAACAGAACGGTGGGACTCTTAAAGTTACACGTAGATCTAAACAAAACAGATTTACCAGCTAAACTTATCCTAAAGTTTTATCACTTAGGGATGATAGATGTTATAATCCTAAAATTAGAAGAGGATGGAAAGATGGAAGATGTTCTCCAATGGTTCGGGGAAAAATTCTTTCTGATAGCAGGAAACATGGCGGTTCGAGGACAGATCTTTTGCCTCATGAAGAGTAACAGAGTTCACCACCATCCCAGGCAAGAAGCGGATAATTCTACTAGACGAAATAGAGTTCGAAGAAACAGAATTAAACTTAGATGCCCCCTCTCCTTATGATCTCACTGAGATTAAAAATCCAGAAGTCTATAGATTGCTTCAGAACCCAGCCTGTCTGTCCACACCGCGAGGATGGAAGAATCTCCGACTCCTCGGAGAAGGACACTATACACAGATCTGGAGCACGGACCAATGGCGTATGATTTTACCACATAGTGGTGACAGAGGTCTTCTAGAGGAAAGCCACATCATCCACCTAGAAGATGAACGACAGATGGAACTAGAAGCTGCTAGTATAACAAGTGGCGACATATCTATCCCAGACACGCATAGAGCCTACTAATAATCACAGACGAAGAATTGACATTTGTGCCAATTATTGTACTTTTTTACTAGTCTTAGTGCCCAACTTTTAGTAGTGCGCCTGTGAATTATTAGGCTTAGTGCGCTAGACAGCTGTAAGTTACTTTTAGTAGTGCGCCTACGAGCGTACGTTGGAGAATTCTAGAGGCTCTCTGCCTCTGGCGCTCCTTCTATATAAGGAGCCCTCCATTCTTGTAAAAATCATCAGAAAAAATATACACAAATTTTCCTCCCCCTCATGAGTACTTAAACCTCTCTGTTTTCCCTACTTAGTTCATAGTTCTTAAGCTCCCAGATCTTCAGATCGATAAGCCTTATTTAAAAAAAAAAGAGTCAGAGTCAGTCGAACCGGCGATTGCACATAGAGCCCGTCGGCACGCACCCCCTACCACTGTAAGCTCTCTCTATCCTCACCTTCTCTTACCGGCTACTCACCCCCCTATTGGTATCAGAGCCAGTAACGATTTTCGAGGTTAAAAGAATAAGACAGGCTCGGTTAAGGTAGCCATGCTAGGCATAAATCCTCATTACACTGAGAACCCGCTTGTGTGAAACCAAGATTATCTGTATCGGTTGTGATTTTGATTTGGGATTAGCTGTTTATTAGTACTGTTTATGTACTTTGTCTATTTACTTTTATGTTCTAATTATCTTTACAAATAAGGCTTGTTATTCCTAAGGGGAAGCTAGAACTGGACTAACTGGGAAAACTATTCACCATAATTGACATCACCTCTACCCTTGAGCACAATTTACAAAATTGCGACGAGTAAAAAACATCTGGCCTACTTAGATTTAGAGCTTGGCTCCAGAGAAAAATCAAAAATAATATTAGAAGGACACGAGTTAATTTGTCGTTTTGATAGAACTTTTGAACACAAGTTACACAGTAATAATAATCATCTCAATAGTTTAACAGATCTAGTAATTAGTCTAGGAAGTCACTTAGAAGCCGAAAGGGAACTAACTATTAAAAATCATCATAACTTGACAGAAGCACTTACGGGAGTAGAAGGATTGTTAAAAGTCTCGGTAGAAAATCAAAATTATATTAAAAATCAGAACGAACAGATTATCTTAGAAATTAAAAAATTAAGTACACTTATAGAAAAACCTAAAAGAAACGAGGTAGAACTAAAACCAGTCTTAGGCGAATTAGAGAAGCTAGCAGAAAATATCAAAAGACTAAAAGAAGAAAATCACGCTAAGGTAGAAATCAACGGTCTAACAAAAGCCTTAGAAAAATTAAGCTTAGGACAGGGTGAAAGACCCAGAAAAGAGATCCTTCCTCCAAAGTATATTCATTGGTTACCTAAAAAATGACAACGCCATTCCCTGGAAGACCTTATAGAACTGGGACTATAACAGAACCAGCTAGAAATAGTGTAAGTGATAATATCTCAGCAGATTCATTTTTGGGAAGACTGCTTAGAGGATCAGGAAGTAATAGTACACAGGATGTAGTTCAGTTAGAAGAAGAAATAGATGTCGAACGAAACCTGGAACTATATAATAATGCTCAGGTAGATGCTTTAAATCCTAGAACTCTATATCAGGCAGGACTTCTTAATGTGCGAACAGTACTAGTAAGAAGTAATAAAGAAGAAAGCCTAAGAATTGTGGATAATGCAGAAGAAATAGAACTATTTACACCAGAAACATTAAAACGCTTAAAACAGTCAGGAAAACGTTTTGTACACATAGGATTAGTTGTCATAGGAATTAAAGGATTAGGAAGAAAAGAATTAGGAACAAAAGCTTTGGTCTTAATTTTAGATAAATCTTGGCAGACCGATTTAAAGAAAGCAATAATAGCAGGAATGGAAGTAGATATGAGTAAAAATAGTGCTCTGTTTTACTGTTCACCCGCAGTATTAAAAGACATTAAAGATTTAAAATTTTAAAAATAGGACTAAAAACAAGAGGGTATGAAAATTTTATGGGTAATAACCTCGTAATAAGCATAGGAATACTAGGAAAAGCAAGTAATAGATCCGGAATGAAATTCAATAAACATAGAAGGTATAGTACAGAACTTAGCAAGTAAAGGGGTTAAAATGATAGATCCCGTTAAAATTGATCCAGAAGAATTAGCTGGATTAGAATGGTCTTTAAATGAATTTTCAGGACCAGGAAATAGAATTATGGTTCCCGGAAGAAGTATATTGTATGAAAACACAGATGGATCCTATGGTTTAAGATTTAATAATTACAAGGGAAAAGAAGTAAAAGAAGATCATGAGAATATAGACAGTGATGAAGAAACAAATTTAATGAATTTCGAATTTATGAACGAAGATGAACCATTAGGTGATCCTATCTATGATACAGAAAACGAACAAGACATACTAGATCTAGAAGAAACAATAGGTTATAGCTATTACGAAGAAGATGATGACTTAGATGATAACTCAGAAGGAATAAACCTAGAAGAAACTGCAGGATTTAAAACAGAGGAAGTATGTATAGACATAAATCAAATAATAAATAGGAAATTTACTGAGTTAAACATACAAGATCAAGTAGATGATATGTTAATAGAATGTATGACAGGATTAGGAATGAGCTATGAAGACACTTATAACAAGCTAAGCGAATATTTTAATTTACCACTTGTCACAAATATTATAAATGGTAAAAGCTTGCTTAGTGATTTTTACAAACCAGAAACAAATTATATGGACCAAACAATGGCACCAATTGATAGAGGCACTAAAAGACCAAAACCAGAATTTATAACTCCAGGAACATCTGGAACAGAAAGATCAGGAAGAGAACCCTGGCTTCCACCATCTATTACATATCAAGGAGAATCTAATCTTAGAGGTCGAGGATCTAGAATGCCAATTGGACGGTTATACAGTTCTGATATGTTACTAGTAGAACAACAACATCCACAGTTATGGCCAGACGAGGTCCTGGTATGGGAACAAACAGTAGTCAGAAATTAGGAAACTAATAAACGATCAGACATAGATATGTTCTCTTATTTAGAAACAACCTTAGGACCAACAGCGTTAGGATTTTGGCAAAGCAAAAAGGCTAAAAATCCTGAAGAAATTAATACATTAAAATCATTAGGAGATAATCCTTATAACTTTACGAGTCAGATTAGGATTCTGTTATTAGGAGTAGACCCGGCAAAAGAAAGTACGTTTATACAAGATACGGCAGTTAGGAACCTAGAAAAATTAAGTATAACAGATTTTAAGTATATTAAAGAATTTAGCTCCGACTTTGCTAGATTACTAGCACAAACCGGACGAGCTATGGATGATAATTTGTGTAATAGATATTTTGTAAAATTACCAGGAGATTTAGGAAGATCTATACATGAAGATTGGGTAGCTGACTATGGCTTAACAGAAGGATTAGGTGTAGGACCACGAATAACCTACGTATTCAATAAACTAGAGGAAAAGTGTAAAGAAGCAACTATGCAAGAACAAATTTGAAGGCAGGCTTGGGCTTTCTGTAAAACAGCAGTTTATACGCCACAAGCATACGGATATTATGATAGAGCTAAAGGTAAGAAAAAATACCTTAGGAAAAGTACGTCATATAGAAAAGATAAACCATGGAAAAACAAAGATAAGTACGTAAAGAAAAAACCCAAGACTAGGAAGTGTACCTGTTTTATTTGCGGAGATCCAAATCACCTAGCAAATAGATGCCCTAACAAGGCAAAAAATGCGGAAAGATCTAACTTAGTAGAACAGTTAGACGAATATGAAATACAAAGTATTAAAACCAACGATTCTGATAACTCTGTTTATAGTATAACCAGTGAATCAGACAAAGAAAACCCTCCTAAAATAACATATACATATATGAATACAGAGGAAAATGAATGTCCCCACGAATGGATTAGAAATAGAGGAAATAATCATATAAGCTGCTATATATATATATATATATATATATGTATATATATATATATATATGTATATATATATATATATATATATGTATATATATATATATATCACGTAGCAATGATTCTTTAAGTCCTTGGTTGCTGCTATCAGAGCAATGATTCTTTAAGTCCTTGGTTGCTGCTATCAGATTGAAACTTCCAAACCTAATCAAAACCCCATCGGCGACTCCTTCTCCCTTCCTCCGATCCTCGTCCCGAGTCAACTCACCCCTCCCCTAGCGGCGAATGGTGATCGCTCCCATGGCCGCAGTCGCCGGCGGCGGCGGCGAGGTAGGATGGATCGCGAGAAGGTGCTGGATCAAGTGCAGCCGGGAGGCGGCGTACGCCAAGTACTCGGCCTTCGTGGTAGGGTTGGCCGCCGGCGAGCTTAAGATCGATAGTTTCAGGCATTACGTCTCCCAGGACATCCATTTCCTCGGATACTTCGCCCGCGCGTTAGTTTCCTTCTCTCTCTTTTTTTCTTCTTTTTTATCGTTTCTTCTTTTTAATCTTGTTCTTGAATCTTGTTGAATTTACTAGTCAAGCAAAGGATTAAGGTAAATGTGAGTGGCCGAGTGAGCTTGTTGAGCTAATAGTCGTGGTCCTTGTTCTTTGTGCTAGCCGTTAAACATTTTGGATCGGATAGAAATCTATTAGGAGGTAAGGGAAGGAATTGGAAGATAGGCTAACGAAAACCTAATAAATAGAAGGGAGAAGAGGTTATTTATGGGAAGGATGATAGATGACATTCTCCAAGTTGAGAAGTTGTGAACAATGTCTTCCTAGTAGTGAACATCAAACTTCTCTGCTAAGAAAGAAACGAGTTCTTGAAAGTGTTGTTAAAAGTAGCATGTACTCTTGAAGGTTTTTTTTGTCAGTTCTGAACAACCGATTGGAGAGTTAGATTGTTATAATTTGGGATAATGTTAGTTGCATTGCTTGAGGTAAGTTTTTTTGGCATCTGTCTGTTCTATGTTTTTCTGAAACAGTAGTAAATCAATCAGTTTATGGTGATATTCAATATGTTCTTCTTCTCGTTGTGTGGAAGAATAGGTATGAATTGGCTGAAGAGTGTGCTGATGATGACGATGCAAAGCGAGCCATATCAGAGCTAAAGCTGCACAACTCTTTAGTAAAGGTCAGAAATAATAACTTCTTGGCCATCTTTAATTTTCTCTTTATTAGAAGCCTTGCATTTGAGCATGGATAAGAAAATAAAAATGTCATGATAAGCAGTTTTTGGTCGTTGAGAAAGAATCCTTTATTCTTTGCATTAACTTCATTGTTTAAATTTCTATGATTTGTTGAAAATTGGCTGAAACCTGAACTCATTTAAATTATTCGTTCGCTGCAGTTATATATTGAAGAGGTTTGCTATCACGTTAATGTTCTGGGTTGAGATTATTTTAGCAAATTATTTTATACAGCCGCACAAGGATTTGGATAGATAATTATTTATTGTATATGCTATCCTATAGGATCTTCGGATTGTATGAATATTTAAATGCCATTGTTACCATATTTTGGTAAGGTTGTTCTTTCATTATTTCTAGTGTGGGAATTCTTAGCTGATGGTTCAACTAAAACTTCTGGTGATGGAGAAGCAATTTGTTAATCGATCCAGCATGCGCTTAAAGCTGTCATATGTCATTATGTATATAAAACTTAATGTTCAGCAGAGTGCACTGCATGAACCTCTTTTATGCAGGGGTGCAGAGCTATTATTCTCGTGGCTGAAAGTAGAGCTTTATAGATAAGCGGCTTTCTTGGCAACCATTTCTCTCATAACATCTTGCATGAATAAATTCAACGGGGGTTTATCAGGGGTATCATTCCTTGATTGCTCTGTAGAATGCGAAATAGCTTGTGATACACCTTATTAGAAGGTTTCTACTCCTGTCTCTTCTTTTCAGGAATCTTATTCATGATTTGAAAATTGGACACTGTCAGGAATGGGGAATTGACCCAGTTAAAGAGGGGAATGTCAACTCTACAACTGTTAGATACGCAGATTTCCTGTTGGCTACAGCCTCTGGAAAGATCGACGGTGTCAAAGGTCCTGCGAAAGTTGCAGCTTATACTTTAGGGGCCATGACGCCTCGCATGAGGCTTTATGCTTTTCTTGGCAAGGAACTCCAGGCCTTTTTAGATCCAAAGGATGGAAGTCACCCATACAAGAAGTGGATTGATACATATTCTTCTGAGAGTTTTCAGGTATACATAAGATGAAACATCAGAATACTCTGTCCTCTACTAATTGTTGATCGGTTGAGTTTCTATTTCTCTCCTGTTTGGGAGAAAATATACCCACTGAACTTACTTGAGCACAAAACTCAGCTACTTCTTCTTTGGAATCTAGACATCAGCTCTGCAAACTGAAGACTTGCTGGATAAGCTTAGTGTCTCTTTGACTGGAGAAGAGCTTGACGTCATTGAAAAGCTTTACCGCCAAGCAATGATTCTCGAAACAGATTTCTTCAACGCACAGCCCCTTGGTCAGGCTGCCGTAGTTCCTCTGACAAAAGAGCACAAACCCGATGAAGACCGCCTCATTATATTTTCTGATTTTGATTTGACATGCTCTGTCGATGATTCCTCCACAATTTTGGCAGAGATAGTAACTGCATCAAAATCCGATCCGCCCCGAGGTGCAGATCAGATTGTTCGTATGCCATCTGTTGAGCTGATGAATACATGGGGTATTCTTTCTGCGCGATACATAAAAGAACATGAAAAATGTATTAAAAGCATCCTTCCCTCTGAAAAAGGTATAGTTGTTGCTGCAGTTCTTGAATTTGAAAGTTAGAGTCAGCGAATGTTCTGACCTCAAGTCCTGTATTATTGTAGTGGTGTTCAACTATGAGGCGCTGTGCAAAGCTCTCGTCCAACTCTCAGACTTTAAAAGAAGGGCTAATTCTAGAGTGGTTGAGTCTAGTGTGCTTAAAGGCTTGAATATTGAGGACATTAAAAAGGCTGGGGAACGCTTAATTCTTCAGGATGGCTGCGTTTCTTTCTTCCAGAAAATTGTCAATAATGAAAAGCTAAATGCCAATGTCCACCTGCTTTCCTACTGTTGGTGTGCTGATCTGATTAGGTCAGCCTTTTCTTCAGGTATGATATATATTTTTCCTTATCTGATCAATGTTCTTAATACAGGGCTCTCATCTTCTAAGCTGCACCTTCCGAGCCATGCAAAACATTTTTTCTCTTACGACAACTCCTAGTTCGGCGTCCCTTTGTTTATAAAATGAAAGATTGCTTTGCTTGGTACGATAATGGGACAATAGAGAGGACAGTAACATTAGGAGGGGTGGGATAGACAACGAAAAACTTGGTGGCCAATTTTTCAGTATTTGGACATTTATGAGGACTTATCATATGATAGAGCACTATAGTGTGCTATTTTATATCCAAACCATCTAATGAGATGTAGCTCTATTGTTATTGTTGTCATAGCACTTACTGTTACTTTGCTCCCATATCTAGTGTTAGCTCATGAGCTGCTCTTCTATGCCAGGGTTCAAGGTTCATCTAACCCAATGGCTTTTCTAATATGTTGGGGAAGAATAATGCCTGCTCTTAAAATATGCAAGTCATTTCAATATTTGCTTCATTTTAGCTTCTGTTCTTACATTCATTTTGATTAAGCAGGAGGTCTGATGGATGCTCTGCAAGTTCATGCAAATGAGTTGACTTTTGATCAATCAATTACTACTGGTGAGATTGTGAGGAAGCTCGAATCTCCAGCAGACAAAGTCGAAGGGTTCAAAAAACTGTTGACGAGTTACACTGACGGCAAGAAGAATTTGACTGTCTACATTGGAGATTCAGTGGGTGACCTGCTGTGTTTGCTTGAGGTGGATATAGGCATTGTTATTGGATCTAGTTCAAGCCTAACGAGAGTAGGAAATCAGTTTGGTGTATCTTTCGTGCCATTGTTTCCCGGCTTGGTTGAGAAACAGAAGGGTGCTAAAAGAAGCTCTCCAGATTGGAACGGGCTATCTGGCGTCCTATACACCGTCACTAGTTGGGCTGAGATACATGCTTTTATCTTAGGAAGGTAGAATCTAATTCTTTTTTATCTCACTCGTCTGCAGGGTAGTTAAGACAAGTGCATATACATAATCCAAATATACATGTCAGTGGCCGATTTTATAAGGCTCCAGAGATGTTGTTTCCCTTTCCTGCTGTCGATCGACAGGCACTTCATTGGGAAAATATAATGTCACTCCCAGTAGCTGGATAATGCAGTAAACATGATCCCTATCATCTTTTGCCTTGACAATGATACCTTCTCACAATTGAATCTTCTCTTTTGCTTCATTTTCCTTTTTTTTTCGAACTGATTTTTTGTTTTGTTTTTCCAGAATGGGTTTGTCTCAAGCTGTTGTTGCATCTCAGCCTCTTCCACCTCCCAAGACATCTAAGATCAAGATTCGTTTAAGGAGGCCGGTCAGTTTAACTGATTTGGAAGAAAATCAACAGATTGACTCCTCATCCCCCAGGTAATCTCGCTAAGTTCTATTCTTTTCTATTTCTGTTAGTTCCTCTTTCACAGCAGCTTTCCGTTTGTTCTATTCATTTAGCAGCAGTAGCATCCACCTTAAATTTCAGATATTTCAACAGTGTAGTGTGTGCACACGTTTTGGGTTTGTTTCTTATTTTTTTCTTACTGATTTTTTGTGTTGTTTTTCCAGATTGGATTTGACTGTAATTGCTGCACCAGGGCCTATCTCTGCCGAGCCATTAAGGATCGAGCTTCCTTCAAAGAAGCAGCGGCTTATGACTGCAATCGAGTACGCCGAAGAATGGATAAAAACTCTTGCAAAAGAAGGGAGGGAGACTCATTTGAAAACAATACGTAAAGACGAGAAGAAAAAGAAGATGTTGAGACTTGTTCCACATGCATGGTGGCTAGACAAGTTGGTGCGAGATGCACCCGTAACATTTCAGAATGGAAAACTTGACGGAGGCGAGGAGGAGACAAAGAAATACCAAGTAACATTTGCTCGTCACAAGGACAAAAAAGGTAAATGCATTCCACTCCTTAGAGGGGAGCGAATTGTAAACTGGTATCTAGAGGAAGGATTGGCGACAGATGACCGTTGTGTGCTGGAGTTTGTGGACGAGCACACAGTGAAGTATTAGCTGTTCCATATTAAAGACTACCCGGGCTCCACTCCCGTTCCATCTAGCTCCTCCATTCCAACTACCTACACCGGTGAAGAGAGCATGGATCTAAATTTCAATGACGTTAAAGATCTAACCTCTTTCAGATTCATCTTCTCAAGGGATCGGGAATGTGGTAAGCCTGAATCTGAATTCCCAGAGGATGTGCTCCAAGACTATTACAAACTATGCTTGATGGTGAAACGAGTTATACACGGAAGCCAGTACGCGGCGCATGGGGCAGATTTTGGAGATGTATTCATTAAGAAATTGGTTGATATATACAGGAAAGCCAATAATATTGTTCGCATGGAGGTGGAAGATGTGAATGTTGAAGAAATGAACGAAGTGATGAACTCTGTTGTCTTGTGCGAGAAGAATGGGTTTGATCTAGGTGTTTTGGGAAGGTCCCTTCGCGAAGCCAAGTCCAGCAAAGATATTGTTAATCAGATGAAGAAGAAATACAAGGAGATTACTAAGACTTTAGTGAATTCCTTTGATGAGATATGCTTGATTATTACAGATTGCAATGGTATTTCTTTGCAATCTTCTTGATATACTGTTTTGCAATCTGCTTGCAGGTTTCCCAGCGACGATGACTACATGTTAGTAATCAGTCAGTGTAGAGGCTCCTGGATGTTATAGTTCTCTGCATTTTTCTGTCTTTTGCTGATATTGTTTGAAGCTATATGTAAAAGATCATGTCGTGATGGTTCGGTATATTGTGTTGTGTCCTCTCTGACTACGGGTGGCAGTCTCTATCTCTCTCTACCCAACGATTTTTTGTGGGAGATATTGGCGAAACATGTTTTCAGAAGGATATTGGCGAGCTCTCTCTTGAATATACACGCTTTATGATGATTTTAACATGTTTTCAAGGGAGCCATTGTATTATTGGTTGCAGTTTCTCAGGAAATGATGTTCCATTTCATGTTTCATTTCAAAATCGAACCTGATCTACTTGTGCGAACCACAAGAGCTCTTATTCTCAAATGTCATCCATAACATATATTTACTAAGATGGGCCCTCTCAAACTGAAACGAGCATATGCTCGACTGTTCAAATCCAGGCAGAATCATCAGCAGTAGATTGGTTCAAACTGACTTCTTTATGCATTCTTTTCTACTGGCATTGCATGAATGCCAAGCTACTTGACTTTGTGCATTAAGGATATTGTACTGGATGGACTATTGGCTAATTTTTAAGGATTCGTTGTGTCTTCGCTCGTGGTTGCAAGTTTTAATTGTCTTAATATACCACGTGGTCAGTTCTAACCTACTTAAAACATAATCACTGCCATTGGCTTCCACCTATTAGTTTAGTTAAGAGGCCCCATGATACTCTTCGTACTCTTCAAACACGACACTTGATGATGTCTGTATTGATCAACAACCCAAATAACCTCCAAACCACAAAACAAGTCGAGAGTTTTCGAAAAGGTTGAGGGTAAGGATGGATCCAATGAGTATAGGAACATCGAGTACCAACTTCATCTCAAGTTTCTGTTGTAATGAATCAAATTCATTCGGGAAGCTTGATTGCTGCTCAACTGCTGAAGATGCACAACTCCTGAATCCTTGAAATGTAATTGTCCCTGCATTTCCAAAGCTATGAGCAGCAGACGAAAAACTCACAAACCCAACTCCTCCCTCCATGAGGACCCATTTGGAATGTGTTTTTTCACATATAAACTCGAAAAGTATCAGAAAGCTGCTTCGGGAAGCTGACGGCAAAACCCAATCAAACTAGTGGCCAACGCAGAAAATGCAAATCCCCCGACAGCCGAAAAGGCGGGGGATGGATTTAATGGACATACTGCTCGCACCTCCAAATTGTTATACCTGACTCAAATTTGAATTAATCGACCTAACATACAATTCTGAGAATAATGGGAAGCTCAAGCTAGCATAGGTTTTTTTCTCTCCATTGTTTTAGTGTATAGTGTGTTTAAAGGTTTCACAAAGTGCAACTCTTGGGGGATTAATTTATGAAATTAATAGCGTATTATAGGGTTCTTTTATTCATAATTGTTTACCTCATATATTCTGTATGAAGGATAAGTCGTAGGTCTAGGTCATAGGACTAGATTACTCTTCACTACCCAACCGCGGGCTAACTAGAGCACGTTTTTATTTAGGCTAATAGAATTCAGTGTAACTTCCTTTTATTGATTAATAAGAGTCCGAATTTATTTTAAAAAAATGCGCTTAAGAAGTTCTACATTCAGAAGCAGATTGTAATGGTCATTAATCGAAATTCTATAATCAGAAGCAGATTGTAAAGGTCATTTAAATTTCTACAATCAAGCAGATTGTATTTGGACATTGAAGTGCTATAATCAAGCAGATTGCGAAACACTGAAGTTCTATAATCAAGAAGATTGTAATAAAATACCAGATTGTGAGAATATTCTAATAATCAAGCACACCTATCTCTTTTGCTCAGACCGAAATAATCCTTGCAAGACCATGAAAACCTCTTTGCAATCCTTCTCAAGCCGCATCATATTTTCCTTGTGGTCCATAAACTCGAGAAAGATCTTTCCCAACAAACCTAAAGCAAATCCTCCCTTTTCACATTGTAGCACAAGTAGCTTCACTCTTTTCAGTTCTTCATAATCCCATTTTGACACCTCAAGATCGGCCATACCTCGTGTCGTCCTATAGATTTCAAGAATTGTTTTGATGAAAGCATCTACCAATTGTTTCCCTAGAATAGAGTACCGCTTTCCGTGAAGAAAACGTTTTTCAAGCCAACAAATTTTATAGTAATCTTTTAACCAATCCTCAGGGAACTCGTGGTTATACCAACCCGGATTCTCTATCAGTTAGGAAAATTTGTTTGAAGGATGGATAATCTTTAACCTCACTAAAATCTAGTTCAAACTCATCATCCTTGAAGCTTCCTTCAGAGGAGGAGCTCCTTGGGTGTGGTACTGGTTCAATACGAGAACGCGGTTTTTTAGAGGTTGATGATGCGCTCTCGATATAGCGAATCCAATTCGCCGGCTTCAGCTCGTTACTAGCCGCTGAATCTTTCTCCTCCTCGTCACTAGAATCTTCCTCCTCCTCATCAAGGCCAAGACTTTCCCGCGAGATGTCACCATCAGCAGCAGCCCTCTTCTTTGATGGTAGCGAGATATCATCCTCAGCAGCCCTCTTCTTCGATGGTAGTAAACAATTTTCAGAAGCCCCCATTGACCCCCAAACACTAAAATAACTTATTAACTGTCGTATGCCTTCACAAATGTTGATAGTATCTGCACAAAAGAGAAAATAATAGACAATTCTTTTTTATTTGAAAAAAAAGCAGTTCCAATAGACAAAACGAACTCGAGAGAAAACCAAATCCGAAATCCAATTCCCGCACAATATTCTTAAAAGCCCACCGCCTCCCAACACATAGTAAACAGTACCCAATTCGTATCAATTAATAGGCGTCTATCTGCATCCAAAATTAAAAAAAAATACAGAAAAGTAATAGAAAAAGGGTTCCCAGAGAGCTACGAGATGGACCTGAAGCAGTGGCGGCCGACGGAGCTAGGAGGAGGAGCTCGATCGGTTCTCCAAACAGAAGGGGGCTGGTGGAGAGCGGCGGGCGGTGGCTTGAGGTTGGAAATAAATTACAAGGGTTTGACGACGGGACGGCCACTTTATTTATTATTTTTATTTTTCCGGTTTACAGCCCTCCACAGGCAATCTCTCACTATATATACCAAATAGGCCGGAGCCCCATTTTCCTCTTAAATAGGCCGGAGCCCCATTTTCCTCTTAAATAGGCCGGAGCCCGACTAAAGATGAGCATTCGTAACCCGAATCCGAACTATTCGGAATGTTGACGTATCTGAACTATCCGAATGGAGAGAGACAAGCTGAATTATCTAAATAGAATTTAGTTTAAATTATTGTTTTTCCAGACAATGCAGCAATTAGATTTCGTTCCATTCCCTTCTTCTGCCATTTTCTTCTCATTTCCCTACAATAATACCCAAAAAAATAGGTAGAAAAAGAAAGCATCGTGAAGTTGCTGTTATAATCTAGAGTATGGATGCCTAAGAAAAAATTGGTGGTGAGTGGTTGGTATTAGCGAGAGACTTTTAGGGTTTCTTAGGTAAAAATTGGAAATTTAGGATTGTTTACTAGCGTAAAATTAATTCGCGGATTTGCTGATCCTGTCTCGATAAAACAGCCATATCTTCATATTGGAGTATCCGATTTATGCGATTCCAAAAGTTACAGAAAGATAAGAAATAGATCTACAACTTTGTAGTTCATGACTCTCAAATCCGACACGAACTTGGATTGGAAATTTCTGTAGTAGATTTTTGGCCGGCGCTATATTAGGTTTTCCTATATTGAACACGGCCTAGGGTTTTCTTGTATGGAGCTAGGTTAGTTTTTTCTATATAATATAAGAGCTCGGACATAGAAGAGGAACACCCACAAAACAACACATCAAATATTCAACCAAACTTCTTAGGTTAGCTTAATTTTTATCTTTTATGTTTTTCAATATAAGTTCTTGCTCCTCCACCAAATCTTTTCTTTCCTACCAATTTCAATCTCTTAATTCTCTTCTTGCTTTCCACATATTCATTTTTTTTCTATTCGTTCGATCGCTCTTGGGACGACCACTCCGGACCCATTTTCGAGTTTGATTCGACGTTCTCACATATTTTACCCACAATATATTTTTTGGCACGCTTGGTGGGACTAAGGAGGGTGTCTGAGAAGATTGATTGATTTGCCTAAAATCACGAGCTTACCCATGCGGTTTCGAGTCCTTTCTCAAAAGGGACGAAACCGATCGAAAGTTGTATCGAAAGAGGACATCCAGCAGGGTCAGCCAAATTTGGAGGGTGTTTCAGCCCTTTTCTGTGCCGAATCTGAAGAAACTTTCTTTATAAAATTGAAGATCGTTGTTTTCTCTTTCTGTGGACACTAAGAACGCCGAAATCGGAGTTTGTTCCAGGAAGATATGATTGAAATACTAAAGACTGATTGATCTATATGATTGGGAAGTCCAGTCAAATTTGGAGGGCATTTTGGTATTTTTTTTTCGACCGAATTAGGAGACGGCTATTTCAGACAAAATTGAATATTTTCATGTTCTATCTCTCTCAGTTCAAGAACCTTACTTACCGACTATACTATTTGGTTGTGTGTCTAATTGCTTGTCAATTTTACGGACATCATAAACCTCCGTTGAATTTATTCATGCAAGATGTTATGAGAGAAATGGTTACTAAGAAAGCCTCTTATCTATAATGCTCTACTTTTAGCCACGAGAATAATAGCTCTACACCCCTGCATAAAAGAGGTTCATGCGGTGCACTCTGCTAAACATTAAGTTTTATATACCAGAATGACATATGATAGCTTTAAGCGCATGCTGGATCGATTAACAAATTGTTTCTCCATCACCAGAAGTTTTAGTTGAACTATCAGCTAAGAATTCCCACACTATAAATAATGAAAGCACAACCTTACCAAAATATGGTAACAATGGCATTTAAATATTCATACAATCCGAAGATCCTATAAGATAACATATACAATAAATAATTACATATCCAAATCCTTGTGCGGCTGTATAAAATAATCTCAACCCAGAACATTAACGTGATAGCAAACCTCTTCAATACTTAATTGATTTTTTCAACTTCATAGGATATGCCTAAATTATTATCTTACATAGGTTAAGTAAAAGTATAAGCTATGTAATTGTGAGTCAGGACCTACTAGCAAAGTCTAATAGATGAGAATAGAAATAAGGTGGCCATAATTTTATTTTATAAACTTGAGGTCAGGTTTCTATATAATTTACCTAAATGTGTTTGGAAAAAATATTTGGTTGAGAACCAATATAAATTTTAGAAAATGAATAAAGGTATAAATTCAGTTAGGCAATTTTTTTTCTCACGCATTAAAATTCACCATTAAGTTATGCAGCATTGTAAACACCAATTAATGTGTTTATTGTTGCTTTTTATTAAAATGAGTTTTTGGTTGGTACAAGTAGGAGTGAACATTTAATTCAATATCCGAATTCTGAATTCGAATCCCAAAATTTTTTTTGATTCGGATTCGGATTATCCGAATTTTTTAGTTCGAATTCGAATGTTAAAAAATTAGTTCGGATATCCGAAATATCCGAACTTTATTTGGGCCTGGGCTTACAAATACCTTTAACCCTCTGGTCCCTTAACTTTTACGCTTAAAAAAACTCTTTAGAAACTTTTCCTTCCTCCCTGCTAAAACTTCGAGAGGTTGCATGCTTTGTTGAACTTTTTAATGCCATTTGTATACATTTTTAAAGATGGAGGAAAACAAAATAGAGGTCAAAGAGATTACTTTAAACCTACAAAGAATACATTTTTTCAATAAAAAGAAGATACAATAATTAGTTAGCAGAGGAGGCAAGCATCTCGAAGGTTTTAAAGAGGAGGAACTTTTTTTGGAATCTGAGATTGAGGTCGTGGGCGAACTAGGTAAAGCTGTCTCTCACAAGCATGGTCGCGATGATGGTGAAAATGGGCAATTGCATGGGGATAGGGGAGAGGGAGGAGAAGGTCTTGTAGGTGCGAATGGTGAAAATGATGCAGGCCCCACTCGAAGAAGAGCATTGCAGGGGAGGGGTCGGAGGCAAGGGATTGTACGTTGTGGGAGCCACATCAGTGTAAGGAGCCAAAGAGGTGGTCCCAGCGGTATAGGTGCTGCCATTTTGCCGTATGTTTTTGTGGTCAATGGATTGTGTTGGTTTTGATAAGCAGGAACCTATTAGAGATGGCAACTTCTCTTCTCTATCTAACCTATTGAGGTGGGTTAGAGATGGTGCTGGATGTTGGTGAGATGAAGATGGTGGCGTTTCGGAAGACGAGAATTGAGTATAATTGGAGATTTTTTTAATGATTTTAATTAAATCAATTATTTTGCCAAGCCACGTCATTTTAACTTAAGCCACTCTGTCGCCATGTGTCTGCCACGTCGGCTCGAAAATTTTGTCATTTCGAGCACGTTTGGATGGGCAGCTGCCCTGGACCTGGCCGAAAAATTGTTGGTAGACCACAAGGACCGGATTACCAATTTTAAATCACAGGATAATCAGTGCATTAAATATGAAACTATAAGGTACTAAAGTGTACTTTCCCAAAGATAAAAGTATCGACCTGACCTTCCAGGTCTTGTAGGTGCGAATGGTGAAAATGATGCAGGCCCCACTCGAAGAAGAGCATTGCAGGGGAGGGGTCGGAGGCAAGGGATCGTACGTTGTAGGAGCCACATCAATGTAAGGAGCCAAAGAGGCGGTCCCAGCGGTATGGGTGCTGCCATTTCACTATATGTTTTTGTGGTCAATGGGTGTATTTGTGGGTGGGTTTTGATCAGCAGGAACCTATTGGAGATGGCAACTTCTTTTCTCTATCTAACCTATTGAGGTAGGTTGGAGATGGTGCTGGATGTTAGTGAGATGAAGATGGTGGTGTTTGGGAAGATGAGAATTGAGTATAATTGGAGATTTTTTTAATAATTTTAATTAAATTAATGATCGTATTGTTATTTTGCCAAGCCACGTCATTTTAACTTAAGCCACTCTATCGACGCGTGTCTGCCACGTCGGCTAAAAAACGACGTCGTTTCGAGCACGTTAGGATGGACAGCTACCTTGGACCTGTCCGAAAAATTGTTGGTAGACCACAAAGACCGAATTACTAATTTTAAACCACATAGTAATCAACGCGTAAAATGTGAAACTACAATTCCCAAAAATAAAAGTGTCCACGTGACCTTCCGGTAAATATCCTTTGCGATATCTTTGTTTTAATATCGAACGGTCAATAGGCAAGATTGTAAACCTAAGCCGAGTTGAGACTTCCAAACCTAATCAAAACCCTCCTTCCCCCTTCCTCCGATCCCCGTCCCAAGTCAACTCACCCGTCCCCTAGCGGCGAATGGTGATCGCTCCCATGGCCGCAGTCGCCGACGCCGGCGGCGAGGTAGGCGGGATCGCGAGGAGGTTCTGGATCAAGTACAGCCGGGAGGCGGCGTACGCCAAGTACTCGGCCTTCGTGGTAGGGTTGGCCGCGGGCGAGCTCAAGATCGACAGTTTCAGGCATTTCGTCTCCCAGGACTTCCATTTCCTCAAATCCTTCGCCGACGCGTAGGTTTCCTTTCCTTTTTTTTTCTTTTTTAATCTCGTTATTGAATCTTGTTTCATTTACTAGTCAAACAAGGATTAAGGTAAATGTGAGTGGATGAGCGAGCTTGTTGCGCTAAAACTCGTGGTGCTTGTTTTTTTGTGCTAGTCGTTAAACGTTTTGGATCGGATATAAATCTATTTAGAGGTAAGGGAAGGAATTGGGAAGATAGGCTAACGAAAACCTAATAAATAGAAGGGAGAAGAGGTTATTTATGGGAAGGATGACAGAGGACATTCTCCAAGTTGAGAAGTTGTGAACAATGTCTTCCTAGTAGTGAACATCAAACCTATCTGTTAGGAAAGAAACTAAGAAAGAAAAGGCATATCTCTTCACTGTGATACAGTCACGAGTTCTTGAAAGTGTTGTTAAAAGTAGCATGTACTCTTGAAGGTTTTATTTCTTTTCTTTTAGTTGCATTGCTCGAGGTGAGTTTTTTTTTGGCATCCGTCTGTTCTATGTTTTTCTGAAACAGTTGTAAATCAATCAGTTTCGGGTGGTATTCAATATATTCTTCTTCTCGTTGCGTGGATGAGTAGGTATGAATTGGCTAAAGAGTGTGCCGATGATGGCGATGCGAAGCTAGCCATATCAGAGTTGAGGAAAGGTGTTGCAGATAAGCTAAAGCTGCACAACTCTTTGGTAAATGTCAGAAATAATAACTTCTTGGTCTTTAAATTTCTCTTTATCAGAAGCCTTGCATTTGAGCATGGATAAGAAAATAAAATTTCATGATAAACAGTTCTTGATCGTTGAGAAAGCATCTTCTATTCTTTGCATTAACTTCACTGTTTGAATCTCTATGATTTGTTGAAAGTTGGCTGAAGCCTGAACTCATTTAAATTATTCATTCGCAGCACTTATTTTTTTGAAGAGGTTTGCTATCACGTTAATGCTCTGGGTTGAGATTATTTTAGCAAATTATTTCATACAGCCACACAATGATTTGGATAGATAATTATTTATTGTATATATTGTCTTATAGGATCTTCGGATTGTATGAATATTTAGATGCCATTGTTACCATATTTTGGTAAGGTTGTGCTTTCATTATTTACAGTGTGGGAATTCTTAGCTAATAGTTCAACTGAAACTTAAAGCAAATTGTGTCATTCTGGAGAAGCAAATTGTTAATCCAGCATGCTCTTAAAGCGACCATGTGTCAATTCTGGTATATAAAACTTAATGTTCAGCAGAGTGCACCGCATGGACCTCTTTTATGCAGGCCTGATGCAGAGCTATTATACTCAAGGCTGAAAGTAAGAAGAGCTTTATAGATAAGCGGCTTTCTTACTAACCACTTCTCTCATAACATCTTGCATGACTAAATTCAGTGAGGTTTTATCAAGGGAATCGTTCCTTGATTGCTCTGTAGAATGCGAAATAGCTTGTGATACACCATATTAGAAGGTTTCTACTCCTCTCTTCTTTCCAGGAATCTTATTCATGATTTGAAATTTGGACACTATCAGGAATGGAGAATTGACCCATCTAAGGAGGGGAATGTGAACTCTGCAACTGTTAGATACACAGATTTCTTGTTGGCTACAGCCTCTGGAAAGATCGACGGTGTCGAAGGTCCAGTGAAACTTGCCACGCCATTTGAAAGAAGAAAAGTTGCAGCTTGTACTTTAGGGGCCATGACGCCTTGCATGAGGCTTTATGCTTTTCTTGGCAAGGAACTCCAGGCCTTTTTGGATCCAAAGGATGGAAGTCACCCATACAAGAAGTGGATCGATACATATTCTTCTGAGAGTTTTCAGGTATACATAAGATGAAACATCAGAATGATCTGTTTCCTTTACTAATTGTTGATCAGATTTGAGTTCCTATCTTTTTCCTGTATGGTAGAAAATATACCTGCTGAACTTACTTGAGCACAAAACTCAGCTACTTCTTCTTTGGAATCTAGGCATCAGCTCTGCAAACTGAAGACCTGCTGGATAAGCTTAGTGTCTCTTTGACTGGAGAAGAGCTTGATGTCATTGAAAAGCTTTACCACCAAGCAATGATTCTTAAAATAGATTTCTTCAACGCGCAGCCCCTTGCTCAGCCTGCCGTAGTTCCTCTGACAAAAGAGGATGGACCCAATGAAGACCGCCTCATTATATTTTCTGATTTTGATTTGACATGCTCTGTCGTTGAATCCTCTACAATTTTGGTAGACATTGCGATAGTAGCCGCACCAGAATCTGATCCGGCCCAAGGTGCAGATCAGATTGTTCGTATGACATCTGTTGAGCTGAGGAATACATGGGATTCTCTTTCTGCGCAATACACAGAAGAATATGAACAATGTATTGAAAGCATCCTTCCCTCTGAAAAAGGTATAGTCGTTGCTTCAGTTCTTGAATTTGAAAGTTAGAGTCAGCGAATGTTCTGACCTCAAGTCCTGTATTATTGTAGTGGTGTTCAACTATGAGGGGCTATGCAAAGCTCTCGTCCAACTCTCATACTTTGAACAAAGGGCTAGTTCTAGAGTGGTTGAGTCTAGTGTGCTTAAAGGCTTGAATATTGAGGACATTAAAAAAGCTGGGGAACGCTTAATTCTTCAGGATGGCTGCATTTCTTTCTTCCAGAAAATTGTCAACAATGAAAAGCTAAATGCCAATGTCCACCTGCTTTCCTACTGCTGGTGTGCTGATCTGATTAGGTCAGCCTTTTCTTCAGGTATGATATATATTTTTTCTTATCTGATTAAGTTTTTCAATACAGGGCTCTCATCTTCTAAGCTGCCCCTTCCGAGCCGTTCAAAACATTTTTTCTTTTACAACAACTCCTAGTTCGGCGTCCCTTGTTTTCTGAAATTAAAGATTGCTTTGCTTGGTACGAAAATGGGACAATAAAGAGGACAGTAACATTAGGAGGGGTGGGAGAGACGATGAAAAAATTGGTGGCCAATTTTTCAGTATTTGGACATTTATGAGGACTTATAATATGATAGAGCACAATAGTGTGCTATTTTGTATCCAAACCAGTAATGAGATGTGCTCTATTGTTATTGCTGTCATAGCACCTACTGTTACTTTGCTCCCATACCTAGTGTTAGATCATGAGCTGCTCTTCTAAGCCAAGGTTCAAGGTTCATCTAACCCAATGACTTTTCTAATATGTTGGGGAAGAATAATGCCTGCTCTTAAAATATGCAAGTCATTTCAATATTTGCTTCATTTTAGCTTCTGTTCTTACATTCATTTTGATTAAGCAGGAGGTCTGATGGCTGCTCTGCACGTTCATGCAAATGAGTTGGCTTTTGATCAATCAGTTACTACTGGTGAGATTGTGAGGAAGGTCGAATCTCCAGCAGACAAAGTTAGAGTGTTCAAAAATCTATTGACGAGTTGCACTGGCGACAAGAAGAATTTGACCGTCTACATCGGAGAATCGGTGGGTGATCTGCTGTGTTTGCTTGAGGCGGATATAGGCATTGTTATCGGATCTAGTTCAAGCCTAAGGAGAGTAGGAAATCAGTTTGGTGTATCTTTCGTGCCAATGTTTCCCGGCTTGGTTGAGAAACAGAAGGGTGCTAAAGGAAGCTCTCCAGATTGGAACAGGCTATCTGGCGTCTTATACACCGTCACTAGTTGGGCTGAGATACATGCTTTTATCTTGGGAAGGTAGAATCTTTTTCTTTTTGATCTCACCTGTCTGCAGGGTAGTTAGGACAAGTGCATATACATAATCCAAATATACAAGTCGGTGGCCGATTTTATAAGGTTCCACAGATGTTGATTCCCTTTCCTGCTGTCGATCAACAGGGACTTCATTGGGAAAATATAATGTCACTCCCAGTAGCTGGATAATGCAGTAAACATGATCCCTAGACAATGATACCTTCTGACAATTAAATCTTCTCTTTTGCTTCATTTTTACTTGGTATGTTTGATGAGTGATTTGTACTTTTTGGGCATCTGGATTCGGTAGGCTTCTGTGATCAATTTGTTGCTGTTATCTTTTCTGGTTCTATATAGGGCATTGAGCGTAACATTTGGAAGGGGAATTCATAATGAAAAAGGATGATGTTAATGGCGTTGGGATAGGCTACCATTTTTACACTCAAGTCCAGAAACAAGTTTCAGGAAGCCTCTAGGGAAAATTTTTGTTTTCTATTTTTTTCAAACTGATTTTTTGTTTTTTTTTTTCCAGAACGGGTTTGTCTCAAGCAGTTGTTGCATCTCAGCCTCTTCTAGCTTCCAATAGTTTAAAGTTCAAGATTCGTGTAAAGGCACCACGCCTAGATAACCAACCGACTGACTCCTCATCCACCAGGTAATCTTGCTAAGTTCTATTCTTTTCTATTGATGTTAGTTCCTCTTTCACAGCAGCTTGCCAGAGGTTCTAGCTTCTTCATAGCTAATTTGGTTCTAAGGTGGAGTCAATCTTGCTAAGAAAGTTGAAGTGCTCTTTGGAAACTGAATGATAGGACACTTACCAGCTGATTGGATATAGAACTGCTGTGTGTACCTTGGGTTCATCATTAGGTCTGTGATCTTGAGCAGCTCTGCCATCCTCTGATGTGTCTTGAGTTTTGTTTTCCGCTCTTCTGTCACGCCCTTTCCTC
Organism: Hypericum androsaemum; assembly: GCA_963995505.1. Taxonomy (NCBI): domain Eukaryota; kingdom Viridiplantae; phylum Streptophyta; class Magnoliopsida; order Malpighiales; family Hypericaceae; genus Hypericum; species Hypericum androsaemum. The sequence goes on from OZ023198.1 coordinate 236,042, forward strand.
TGATACACAATTGGAAAATCTGGAGGCCAATAATCAGATTTGTTAGTTCCTAGTTCGTTCTGGTTGTAATCTAACTAAAAGAAGGGCAATTTAGGTATGATGATCATGCATCTTCAACTGCAATAAATCTGCAGATTAATTGTAGGAGACCACCAATCTTCATACTTGATAAACTTGACTCTTCATGTGGATGGATGAACATGAAGGATAAGTACCTCAGAACATATGTGATTTTCTCCTTTTAGCAGCAGTAGCATCTGTCTTAGGAACAACATGATCCACCAAATCTTCAAGACTTGATGACCTGCAATTATACCCAGAACAAACATAATAAGCACCTTAAACTTCAGATATTTCAACAGTGTAGTGTGTGCACACGTTTTGGGTTTGTTTCTTATTTTTTTCTAACTGATTTTTTGTGTTGTTTTTCCATATTGGATTTGCCTTTAATCGCTGCACAAGGGCCTATCTCTGCCGAGCCATTAAGGATTGAGCTTCCTTCAAAGAAGCAGCGGCTTATGACTGCAATCGAGTACGCCGAAGAATGGATAAAAACTCTTGCAAAAGAAGGGAGGGAGGCTCATTTGAAGACAATACGCGAAGGCGAGAAGAACAAGAAGATATTGAGACTTGTTCCACATGCATGGTGGCTAGACAAGTTGGTGCGAGATGCACCCGTGACATTTCAGAATGGAAAACTTGACGGAGGCAAGGAGGAGACAAAGAAATACCAAGTAATATTTGCTCGTCACAAGGACAAAAAAGGTACATGCATTCCACTCCTTAGAGGGGAGCGAATTGCAAAATGGTATCTAGAGGAAGGATTGGCGACATATGACCATTGTGTGCTGGAGTTTGTGGACGAGCACACAGTGAAGTATTACCCATTCCATATTAAAGACTACCCAGGCTCCACTCCCGGTCCATCTAGCTCCTCCATTCCAACTACCTACACCGGTGAAGAGAGCACGGATCTAAATTTTAATGAGGTTAAAGATCTAACCTCTTTCAGATTCATCTTCTCAAGGGATCGGGAATGTGGTAAGCCTAAGCCTGAATCTGAGTTCCCAGAGGATGTGCTCGAAGATTATTACAAACTATGCTCGAGGGTGAAACGATTCATCCACGGAAATAAGTACGCTACAGATGGGGCAGATATTGTAGATCCATTCATTAAGAAGATGATTGAGATCCACAAGAAAACCAGTAATATTGTTCGCATGGAGCTGAAAGATGTGGCTGTTGAAGAATTGAAAGAAGTTATGCACTCTCTTGTCTTGTGCGAGAAGATCGGGTTTGATCTAGGTATTGTGGGAAAGACCCTTCGCGATATCAAGCTCGTCGAAGATACTATTAATCATATGGAGAAGAAATACGAAGAGGTTGTGGGTTCTTATGATGAGGTATGCTTGATTATTAGAACTTGCTTTGCAATTTGCTCTTGTTGGTATTTCTTTGCAATCTTCTTGATATACAATTTTGCAGTCTGCTTGCAGGTTTCCCAGTAAGGATGGATGACTACATGTTAGTAATCAGTCAGTGTAGAGGCTCCTGGATGTTCTAGTTGTCTGCATTTTTCTGTCTTTTGCTGACTACATGTTAGTAATCAGTGTAGAGGCTCCTGGATGGTTCGGTATATTGTGTTCTCTCTGATTACAGGTGGCAGTCTCTCTCTCTCTCTCTACCAAACGATTTTTTGTGGGAGATATTGGCGAAATATGTTTTCAGAAGAATATTGGCGAGCTAACTCTTAAATATACACGCGTGATGATGATTTTAACATGTTTCAGAGGATGTTCGTGTTGAACAAGACCTCAAGCCATTATTGTAATTATTGGTTGCAGTTTCTCAGAAAATGATGTTCCATTTCATGTTTCATTTCAAAATCGAACCTGATCTACTTGTGCGAACCACAAGAGCAAAAAAGAGAGTAAATAACATAAATTAAGCAACAAACAAGGACTAATAAAAGACATCAAACTAGATTAAAGTCATTAAGTCAGTATCAAAATCTCAAAACTAAAATCATTGTTGGATTATATATACATAAATATTATCTTAAAATTCGAATAGGATACGGGTAGGATTTTATAGATCCAAACCCGTGCCCTTATCTTTTTTTTAAAAATAAGGATTCGGACAGGATCCGTATCGAAACTCGGTCAAAGTGAACAGATCTTGGACCCTTGGATTTGGGTAGACCGTCAAGATCCGGATCAAATTATCATCCATATTCGAATAGTTCAAATACGATTATGCCAAGATTCCGAATAATTCGAATTCAGATATATTACGAATGCTCATCTTCAGTGGGCCTCGGGCCTATTTCAGAGGAAAATGGGGCTCGGACCTATTTGGTATATATATATATTTTTTTTTTGTGAGATTTAAATTATTTCCAAAATTTCGGATCTTAGACAGTTATATGATTCGATCTTCTCACTGTTTAAGGATTGAGACCATACATGAATGAATTGGTATATATATAGATTGGCTGTGAAAGGAGGGCTGTAAACCAAAAGAAAACAAGCGGCCGTCCCGTCCCGTCCCGTCCGTCGTCTAATTTATTTTCCCAACCTCAAGCCACCGCCCGCCGCTCTCCAGTAGCCCCCTTCCGTTTCTCCTCTGCTTCAGGTCCATCTCGTAGCTCTCTGGGAACCCTTTTTCTATTACTCTTCTGTATTTTTTATATTATTTTGGATGCAGATGGGCGCCTATTAATTGTTACGAATTGGGTACTTCGTTTAATACGTGTTTGGAGGCGGTGGTGATTTTAAGAATATTGTGTGGGAATTGGATTTTGGATTTGTTTTTCTCTCGAATTCGTTTTGTCTATTGGATCTGCTTTTTTCAATTAAAAAAGAATTGTCTATTATTCTCTCTTTTGTGCAGAACATTTGTTGAAGACAGACGACAGTTCATAAGTTATTTTAGTGTGTGGGTCAATGGGGGCTTCTGAAAATTGTTTACTACCATCGAAGAAGAGGGCTGCTGAGGATGATATCTCGCTGCCATCAAAGAAGAGGGCTGGTGCTTATGGTGACACCTCGCAGGATAGTCTTAGCCTTGATGAGCTAGATTTCAGTGACGAGGAGGAGAAAGATTCAGCGGCTAGTAACGAGCTGAAGCCGGCAAATTGGATTCGCTATATCGAGAGTGCATCATCAACCTCTAAAAAACCGCGTTCTCGTATTGAACCAGTACCACACCCAAGGAGCTCCTCCTCTGAAGGAAGCCTCAAGGATGATGAGTTTGAACTAGATTTTAGCGAGGTTAAAGATTATCCATCTTTCAAACAGATTTTCCTAACTGATAGAGAATCCGGTCCAGAAAGTACCGGTTGGTATAACCTCGAGTTCCCTGAGGATTGGTTAAAAGATTATTATAAAATTTGTTGGCTTGAAAAACGTTTTCTTCACGGAAAGCGGTACTCTATTCTAGGGAAACAATTGGTAGATGCTTTCATCAAAACAATTGTTGAGATCTATAGGACGACAAGAGGTATTGTCAAACTGGAGGTGTCAAAATGGGATTATGAAGAACTGAAAAGAGTGAAGCTACTTGTGCGACAATGTGAAAAGGGAGGACTTGCTTTAGGTTTGTTGGGCAAGATCTTTCTCAAGTCTATGGACCACAAGGAAAATATGATGCGACTTGAGAAGGAATACAAAGAGGTTGTTGCGGCCTTCTTGCGGTCTGGAACAAAAGAGATAGGTGTGCTTGATTATTAGAATTTTCTCGCAATCTGGTTTTTTATTGCAATCTTCTTGATTATAGAACTTCAGAGTTAGTAATCTGCTTGATTATAGCACTTCAATGTCCAAATACAATCTGCTTCTGATTATAGAACTTCGATTAATGACCATTACAATATGCTTTTTTATTGAACTTGAGTATAAAACTTCAGTGGCCAGTATATGCTGCTTGATTATTTTAGTTTAGTGACCATTATAATCTGCTTGTGATTATAGAACTTTAGCGACGATGAAGAAAACTTTAACATTTTGCAATATGCTTGATTATAGAACTTTAACGTGTTGCAATCTGTTTGATTGTTACAGGATGTTGGTTTTGAATGCTGATAAGCTGCTGATGTTGGTTTTGTATTCAGAGGAAAGTTGGATGTTTGTGGCCACTTTGGGCCTAAGAATGGTCACTTTGGCATTGTAGCCTTAGAATGCCCATAGTAGCCCTGAATTTCATCAATTGTTTTTTTTATTATGGTGCATTCATGTTGGCTGGCATATGTGCTTACTTCGAATATTTGGCTGGTTTAGAACTGTTGTCTAAGAAATCAGAGACTGCAGTTTTTGCACCGTTTTGAAAATAAACCCGGAACGATGTCAGTATTTAGCACTGGAATCGTATTGCTTGAAGGGTTGGTCAAGTATTTGGTACAGCACAGTACCGAAATACCGTTTGCTCGCAGTGCCTTTATATAGGTGGAGATGGGGATGGTTGCTGACTAGGGTGTTTTAACATGTTTAGGAGGATATTCGTGTTGAACAAGACCTCAAGCCATTGTCTTACTGGTTGCAGTTTCTCAGGAAATGATGTTCCATTTCATGTTTCATTTCAAAATCGAACCTGATCTACTTGTGCAAACCACAAGAGCTCTTATTCTCAAATGTCATCTATAACCTATTTACTAAGATGGGCCCTCTCAAACTGAAACGAGCATATGCTCGACTGTTCAAATCCAGGTAGAATCATCAGTAGTAGATTGTTTGAGTTAGCCATTGCATTTGCATTAATGCTCATTAACGCCATGAACTAAAATTGACTTCTTCTCGTCCCCAACTCAACCCGTCAAAAATAAGGACGTGCTTGTGCGCACACATATTCAAGGACCTAATATTCCGGGGAAGAAGTGCTTAATCCAATATAACATTTCAAGGCTGCCTAGCTGAATTCCCTTTGCCTGAACTTGCTATTGTTTTGTTGCATAGGGTGATGGCAATTTGAGGAAGTTTAATCTTTTTACCCCTGTCAGATTTCTCGTTATATTTTACCAGCCTTGATTGGGTTATTCTGGTGTTCAGGGGGGAGTTAATAGATGCATACCGATATGTCAGGGTCCGAGTGCTGGGAGTTAGCGCCAATGGAGAATTAAAACGAAGTTGAGTCCAAGTACTTAGAGTCAATGATCTACAAGAGGCTTTCGATTGGCTTCGGGTACTTAGAGTCAGCAACATGGAGCAAGTTTGAGGAGGCTGAGGTAGTAGCGGTCCTTCCTCTTGACCGGCCACGGTCAGCGATAAGACGGTTGGATTGAATAGTCAGCGAGTTTTTTCCTCTGGGTAGGGGGAGTAGGCAGTTTTCCCCCTAGGAAGGGGGATTTGGTAATTTTCTCTCTAGGTAAGTGGAGTTGGCAAGTTTTTCCTCTCGGAAGGGGAATTTGGTAATTTTCCCTCTTGGAAGGGGGAACCGGTTCATGTATGGCTGTGTCAATTTTAGTCTCAAAATCGTGTGAGTCGAAATCTCTTCGGTCTTCAATTTTATATACGCCACTTGATGGTACCTCCATTAGGTGATTTGATATAGAGTTGGCTACATGTCTTGCCGTAAATCCGGCATTCTCAAGCCTTCTTTTCAGTTCTTAAATTGCCTCAAACTAATGGAAACTGAAATCATGTACTTGATGTATTCTATTAATTTGCGCCACGTAGTTATGCTATAATCTGCTTCATCATATTTATACCAAAGTATTCCAATATGTTACCTCCTCCTGTATTCAACTTCCTTGACGAGAGTTTCAATATCATCAACCAAATTATCAGACAATTTAAAAGTACCATAGTTATAACGAAACCATCTTGAAACAACTAAGATTGCCTTCCCAAAGGTCTCTTGATTAGCAATTTTGCAGGATTCAACATGCAACAACCTTTCCCTCATGGCCTTCAAACATGTCATCCTTAATTCACAAATTCAAAATTAGTTTTTATAATGACCAAACCTTTAGTATTATAGATGTAAATTTCTCTTTCGAACTCTGGTTGAAGCGATCTCGGTGTTCTTGGAAAGCTGAGAGACAAATATTCAATTTTGTCTGAAATAGTCGTCTCCTAATTCGGCCGAAAAAAATACTGAATCTCCCTCCAAATCTGATTGGACTTCCCAATCATATAGATCAATCAGTCTTTAGTATTCTAATCGTATCTTCCTGGAACAAACTCTGATTTCGACGTTCTTAGTGTCCACAGAAAGAGGAAACAACGATCTTCAATTTTTGTGAAGAAAGTTTCTTCAGATTCGGCTCAGAAAAGGGCTGAAACACCCTCCAAAGCCAGCTGACCCTGCTGGACGTCCTCTTTCGATCAGTTTCGTCTCTTTTGAGAAAGGACTTGAAACCGCATGGGTAAGCTTGTGGTTTTAGGCAAATCAATCAATCTTCTCAGACACCCTCCTTAGTCTCACAGAGCGTGCCAAAAAATATATTGTGGGTAAAATATGTGAGAACGTCGAATCAAACTCGAGAACGGGTCCGAAGTGGTTGTCCCAAGAGCGATCGAACAAATAGGGAAAAAGATGATTATGTAGAAAGCGAGAAGAGAATTAAGAGATTGGAATTGGTAGGAAAGAAAAGATTTGGTGGAGGAGCAAGAACTTTTATTGAAAAACATAGAAGATAAAAATTAAGCTAACCTAAGAAGTTTGGTTGAATATTTGATGTGCTGTTTTGTGGGTGTTCCTCTTCTATGCCCAAGCTCTTATATTATATAGAAAAAACTAACCTAGTCCCATACAAGAAAACCCTAGGTCGTGTTCAATATACGAAAATCTAACATAGCCCTGGCCAAAAACCACCAGAATTATAATGAAATCATTTTGAAACAGCTAAGATTGCCTTCCCAAAGGTCTCTCGATTATCAATTTCGAAGGATTTAATATGCAACAACCTTTCCCTCATGGCCTTTCAAAGATGTCATCCTTAATTCACAAATTCACCATCAGTTTTCAGAATGACCAAACCTTCAGTATTATAGACGTAAATTTCTCGTTCGAACTCTAATTGAAGCGATCTTGGTGTTCCTGGAAAGCTAAGAGACAAATATTCAATTTTGTCTGAAATAACCGTCACCTAATTCGGCCAGAAAAAAAAATACCGAAATGCCCTCCAAATCTAACTGGACTTCTCAATCATATAGATCGATCAATCTTTAGTATTTCAATCGTATCTTCCTGGAACAAACTCCAATTTTGGCTTACTTAGTATCCACAGAAAGAGGAAACAATGATCTTCAATTTTTGTAAAGAAAGTTTCTTCAGAGTCGGCTCAGAAAAGGGCTGAAACACCCTCCAAAGTCGGCTGATCTTGCTGGACGTCCTCTTTCGAAAAAAATCTTTCGATCGGTTTCGTCCCTTTTGAGAAAGGACTCGAAACTGTATGGGTAAGCTCGTGGTTTTAGACATTGAAGTGCTAGCTATAATCAAGCAGATTGCGAAACACTGAAGTTCTATAAGCAAGAAGATTGTAATAATAATAAAAAATACAAGATTGCAAGAAAATTCTAATAATCAAGCACACCTATCTCAATTGCTCAGACCATAATAATAATCCTCGGAGGACACGAATGGCCTCTTTGTAATCCTTCTCAAGCCGCATCATATTTTCCTTGTGGTCCACAGACTTGAGAAAGACCTTGCCCAACAAACCTAAAGCAAATCCTCCCTTTTCACATTGTAGCACAAGTAGCTTCACTCTTTTCAGTTCTTCAAAATCCCATTTTGATACATCCAGTTTGACAATAACAATTGTCGTCCTATAGATTTCAACAATTGTTTTGATGAAAGCATCTACCAATTGTTTCCCTAGAATAGAGTATCGCTTTCCGTGAAGAAAACGTTTTTCAAGGAAACAAACTTTATAGTAATCTTTCAACCAATCCTCAGGGAACTCGAGGTTATACCAACCGGTACTTTCTGAACCGGATTCTCTATCAGATAGGAAAATCTGTTTGAAGGATGGATAGTCTTTAACCTCACTAAAATCTAGTTCAAACTCATCATCCTTGAAGCTTCCTTCAGAGGAGGAGCTCCTTGGGTGTGGTACTGGTTCAATACGAGAACGCGGTTTTTTAGAGGTTGATGATGCGCTCTCGATATAGCGAATCCAATTCCCCGGCTTAACCTCGTTACTAGCCCCTGAATCTTTCTCCTCCTCGTCACTAAAATCTAGCTCCTCCTCCTCATCAAGGCTAAGACTATCCTGCGAGGTGTCACCATCAGCAGCAGCCCTCTTCTTTGATGGCAGCGAGATATCATCCTCAGCAGCCCTCTTCTTCGATGGTAGTAAACAATTTTCAGAAGCCCCCATTGACCCCACACACTAAAATAACTTATGAACTCTCTGTCTTCAACAAATGGTTATAGTGTGTCTATCTGCACAAAGAGAAAATAATAGACACTTCTATTTTAATTGAAAAAAGCAGTTGCAATAGACAAAACGAAAAAACCAAATCCAAAATCCAATTCCAACACAATATTCTTAAAATCACCACCGCCTCCCAACACATATTAAACGAAGTACCCAATTCGTAACAATAATTAATAGGCGTCTGTCTATCTGCATCCAAAATAAAATTAAAAAAATACAGAAAAGTAATAGAAAAAGGGTTCCCAGAGATGGACCTGAAGCAATGGATAAACAGAAGGGGGCTAATGGAGAGCGGCGGGCGGTGGCTTGAGGTTGGGAAAATAAATTAGACGACGGGACGGTCGCTTGTTTTCTTTTGGTTTATAGCCCTCTCTCTCTCTCTTTCTCTATATATAATATATACCAAACAGGCCCCTCTCTCTCTATATATAATATATACCAAACAGGCCCGAGCCCGATTTTCCTCTGAAGTAGGCTCGAGCCCGACTAAACCATTCGTAATCCAAATTCGAATTATTCGGAATATTGATATATCCAAATTTGAATTATTCGAATTATCTAAAATTGAAAATTATCCAAATCTGAATAATAAATTATCTGAAATTTGAATTTCGTTTGGATACGGACAGGCACAACAAGCTGAATTATCCATACAATGCAGCAATTACATTTCGTTCCATTTCCTTCTTCTGCAATTTTCTTCTCTATTCCCCTACAATAATACCCAAAAAAATAGGTAGAAAAAGAAAGCATCCATCTCAACTTAAGGAAAACATAACAAAATTTAGAATCCTGAAGTTGCTGTGTGTCTATCTGCACAAAAGAGAAAATAATAAAAATTTCTTTTGCAAGGTCACAGAAAAATAAAGAAAATAGAGGACTGGATACCTAGTGACAATCAGATCAACAACTACATCTCTTAAAGCATTAAGATCAATATGACATGGTCAAAGATATAACTTTCATGTCCATACTACAAAGTTGACAAAAAGACTTGACACTAACCACAGTCCGATTATATATATGGCAGAGTAACAATCCGATTCTCAACTTCCCACAGAATATTCTTAAATCACCGCATCCCAACATATACAAAACCCTAATCGGTAACAATTAATAGGTGGATGATCAATGCAAGCTTCTATCTGCATCCAAATAATAATACAGACGAGTAATAGAAAAAAGGGTTCCCAGAGAACTTCAGGATGGACCTAAAGCAATGTTGGCCAACGGTGCTGGAGGAGGAGCTCGATCGGTGGAGAAACACAAGGGGGAGAGCGGTCTTGTTTTTACTTTTTAGGGTTTACAATGGCAATAATCTCTTTGCATACTAAAAAGGGTTATATGCCAGTAAAAAAAATATCTCTCTTTATGTTTTGGTTTATACATGGTCAATAACCGACTAGTCCGACTAGTAAGGCAGTATCTCTCTTTATGTATGTCTAATCTTTTTTCCTATTTTTTTTTATAAGTAAAGGGTTTAAGTGATTAAAATTATAATTACTCAATTTACTAAAAACTAAAAAGTCCTACTGTAAGTAGTATTCTTCCTATGTTCTATTTTTTTCCCTCCAAAATAGTCCTTAAATTTCCTTTTTACCGCCCTTACAATCAAATGTAAAAAAAAACTATATATATATATATATTCAAAAAACAGAATACCCTTGTTGAAGATTTTTTTAATTCCAAACATTCAATTAAGTTCCAACTAAACTTCCCACGGTAACACTAAGTCTCTATACTTCTACAAGCAGTAACTTTTCATCTCCGTTAAAATTAACAGTGAGTATCAAACTTCAGTCAATCACGAAACCGAACTGCGCGAAACTGATCAAAAACAAACCGCACGCTCTATCGAGTTGACGGAGCAATTTGAATCCTCTGTACTTCAAATACCGTTTCGACTTGCTGAGGTACTGTCTGTAATTATTTGTGAAGCAATATTTCAGTTTTTCCAATCATGAGTTCTTTACTCAAAATAGAACAATGAACCAGATCCTCTCCGGCCACTTGGTCCTAGAACAGCAGCTTGAAACAGATAACGGTAAGCTAGTCAGTTGAACAATGTTCAAGTTTCCCAGGAGACAGCAGATCAAAGCAATGCAGCTAACCAAATGCAATTACGTTCGCGGTCGCGAATCAACCGGGAAAGTATTAGTCTCCGTTCCACTTCATGGCAATCAGAGGTCCCACTGTAAGCTAACAGAAAAGTTCCTTGCAGAATTCTTTCTGCAGGTCAGGCACTACTGTTAGCTTGACATTAATGTTCATATCACCCCTGCAAAGAACATCATGAGATTCCGGCTGGATCAATCACAGTGGGACCCCTGTTAATTCGGGGCGAGTATGGACATTGCCTAGATGAGCATGGTAGGTATAATCCACCCCGGAACCAGTCAAACCACACTGCGGCCGCAAAGTTTGTGGGCATTTCTCTTATCCATCAAGTTTCTCAGCTTCTCAGCATCAGCAAACCTCCCACACCCGACAAGAAGGTTATACATAAGGGCATAGTCCCCTCCATACCCTCTTTCGATCTCCAATATCCTCTTCGTCACCCTGTCACCCATCTCAACATCCCCATGGACAGTACATGCCCCCAAAAGCGTCCTCCAAACGACATCGTTCACAACTTCTTTAGGAATTGCCAAAGCAGTCTTCTCCGCTTCTCCCAACCTTCCTACCCTTCCCAACATGTCTACTACACACCCGTAGTGCTTTACGTTTGGCTCTATCCGATACTCATTCTTCATCTTGTCGAAAAACTTGAGCCCCTCCTCCACCAATCCACCATGGCTGCAGGCATTCATGACGCTTAGAAATGTAACTTGACTAGCCTTCAAACCCGCCTTCTCCATCCTCCCAAAGAATTCTACAGCTTCCTCTCCCATGCCATGCATAGCTAACCCCATAATGATTGTTGTCCATGATATAAGATTCCTCTTCCCCTCCAACACATTATCAAAGAACCTCAGTGCACTCAATACGCAGCCGCATTTTGCATAGCACTCGAGTATAGAGTTCACAACGCGTATGTCGAAACTCAAGAACCCCATTTTCTCGGCGTACCCATGGATCAAACCACATTGACTCAAATCCCCAGCATTCGAAACGGCCGGCAAAATAGCAAGAAGCGTGATCTCAGTCGGTCTCACGCCTTCGCAACAAGCCATCCTCCTAAACAAGTTAAAACCCTCGCTGTAATCCTCCGCCCTCACGTACCCGTCAATCAAACCGGTCCACGACACAGCATTCCTCCCGGGCATAACGTCGAAGAGACGCCGCGCCAACCCCAGCCGACCCAGTTTCGCAAAACCAGTGATCATCACATTCCACGTCACCGAGTTCCTGTCGGGCATTTCCTCGAACACCTTTGTGGCATCGCCCACACGCTCGCCGGCGCAGTACATCCTGGCGAGAGCAGTCTCCACGTAGACATGGCCTCGAAAACCCAGCTTCGCAATGAGACAGTGGAGCTGGGTTCCTACACTCGAGCCGGTGCAACTGTTGAGGAGGAAAGTGTAAGTGAAGGTGTTAAAAGGAGGAGGAGGAGGAGGGGGGCTAAGGAGGGCTTGCTTGTAGAGGAAGAAAGCGAGGTGGGGGGAGTCAGAAAGAGAGTAACACCTGATGAGGTTGTTAAGGAGAGGCAATGAGTGGGTTAGTGTGCCCTTTGTGAGGAGTTGAGATTGGATTTGTTTTGTGGTTTTGAGGTTAGTTGGGTTGTTGATCAATACAGACATCATCATCAGGTGTCGTGTTTGAAGAACATGAAGGTGGTCTTGTCCGCCGCTAGACAAAAGCCGCCTGCCAAGAGAACATGATGATGCTCCTCCTCCTCCTCCTCTGGTTGTTGCCTTCCACATTAGAATATGCCACCAGATGGCCGGATGTTCTTTTTATTGCGGCTGGACCGAGAGAGGAGATTTGAATATGAATTCCGACGACTCTGTTTAAAAAAAACGATAATAGACTAATTCTGGTTTGAGAGACAAGTTTATAAACTCTTTTATACTAATAATTAAGTCGATTAATTCATGTTTGAATTCGGTACAACTTTTGAAAGGCGACAATATTTAACTTTGTTGCGTTCCCGATAGCTCGAACTTAAAATTTCTTTTGTTAATAACTTCCTGAAATCTAAATGTTGGTTAGTCACAACTTATAGATTCACTATCCCTAATTGGTCATTATATTCTGTATTTATGATTCTTTCTTTCAAATATATATTGCTAAAAGGCATTATTTCCTTGTAGGAATGGCGATAGGTAGGATCGAGTATGATATAGGTAAGACTCTACTCATACTTTAGTTTGGAGAGTTAGACCCATACTCAACCCTCTGACCCTCGATAAATTTTATTACTAGATTCATACACTTACTCTCAGGATCAGCAGAGTCTACAAGGTCCGACCTTTGAATTAAATGCACTACATTTTTGATAATTTATATATATATATATATATATATATATATCATAATGAATATGCAAAAATTAATCATGAAATATATTGTATATCAATGAAGGAAATTAGAATAATATATTTCTCAAATTTTGGAGTCGATATATGAAATTTATTCCAAAATATTTGAGAATTCTATCACAAATTATAAGTAAAAAATAAAGATAAATGGGTCTAGAGTCTAATGAGGGTCTAGTTAGGGTAAAAAGGTAAGGATAGGGTAAAAATTTTAAGGATTCATACCCTACCCTAGACCCCACCTCTAAAGTGGACCCATATACATATCCTACCCTATACTCAGTCAAAATCAAAAGACCTTCGACCCACAAGATAAGAGTAGGGTCCGACCTACAGAGTATGAGTATTTTTGCCATCCCTATTCCCCGGTTGGAAAGATTAAACCGTAGTTACAAGGTAGCAAGGCCTGAGTTTGCAATAGATATGGACTTCCTTCATCTTTTTTGTTTTAGAACTTTCTTCTTTAAACAATGGAAATGAAAGAAGCATAGAGGAACCATCTCAAGATCAGTAAATTGGAACCTAAGCCCATGTTCCAAAAAGTTGGCTTTTCTTCTTTCTGAGTTTGCAACATCAATAGCAGCAAGGCTCCAGGAGTTTTCATGCATGATTATCCAGTAATCCCCAACTTTCCCCAGTTCCTGTATGATCATCCATTCCGGCAAGCCTCTGGGAGTTCGTCGCAAATTAGCCCGACGACAAAAACCAAAATGCTTGCACCATCATCACAGTGGCTCATCAAGAAGACACAGCAAACGTGCATCCAGGTTTGAGAGGTCTCTCGCATCAGAAAAGCAGGAGCTTCCCATTTCCATAACATAACTTTCAATAGTTCGGGGACATCCTGAAAACATCAGCTGGTTTCCATTTGCCCTTTCTTCTGCCTCGTTCTTAAGCTGCGCTACAATGAATTCCTCCTATGATACACCTTCTCCCTTTGCTTTAGCCCCAGAAGGATTCCGCCCGAACTGTATGATCATTGGTTTTTCTTTAAACACATAGCCATTCACCAAATTCTGCAGCCAACAATTAAAATGTATTTGAAATGGGGGAAGAAAAAGAAGAAACCAGCTGCAAGAATAGTTTTCCCATCACTATACTAATAAATTGCAAATAAGAACTAACTGCAGAGGATATCTGAAATTTTCTGTAGCGCAGTGTATGTCAAGCTTACGTGTTCCCGGAACATAACTAACATCAGTGTGCAGTAAATGACTGTTACATCTTACATACCAAGGCTTGGTGGGCAAGATCGACTGTTGGAAATGCCACGAATGCTTGACCCCTCATTCTTCCCTCCTGAACCAAAAGTTGAGTTAGCTTTGATATCTTAAAAATACCAGACAAGCACAGTCAGGCAGCAGCCAGCATACTGTCTTCTAGAGGCGTGACTTATATATGTCCGTTGAACAGTTTCTTCAACAAAAAAGCAGATAAATATCAAAATGAACACTCAGAAGCATTACAAGGGAAGTCCAATGACACGCTTGAATGCATGCAACTCATTGGATTCTTAGGGCCCTCTTCCGTAGGGATCTATATTTTTCCTCATTCAGGAACTACACAGAAAAAAGTCCAATTTGAGGCCGGAAGAAGGATAGAAAATCATCTCACCTGCATTAATTTCACATTAAGGCCAGCTTTAGCTGAGTCAAGACTTCCAAACAATGACCCTGCAGCAGAAAAGCATCAAACAATCAGAGACTACACCTTCCATCACTCAGGCGAATCTTGAGCTAGATTTCTTCCACATATGGTATTGACATACTTGAGCGTCCCGGTTCCAATCATACTAACTTCAATAACAAAACACAAAACTGCTTCGCTAGCCCTCCCAGTAGAAAACCTTAATACTGCAAGACTACCGCCACACAAGCTCCTCGGAAACATTGTTAAGTAAGAAAACTTGGTGAGGCCTTTTAACTTTCTCTTTTAAAGACAATGAAAACTTAGACAGTGTTGAAGCTGGAGGGTGGAGACTGTAGGCAGCAAGTTTAAAAGGAAAGAAGAGCACCAACAGTAGAAGAAAGAAGGCATGTTCGTGAATGTTTTGTCAGCTCACCAAATATGTAGAAGAAATCTTCAGATACAACACTCTTGTCCAGGTTCTTTATATACAGAACAGTTGCAGGATCACCAACAGTATAATTCTGCACCAGTCAACATAGTCAATTGATATTCACGTCTAATTTAAATGCTATACAGAAAAGAGAAGTTCTTGTTTGCAAAATCGACAACAAACAATAGTTCATTTATAATTTAAGAAATGCAAATTAGAGCATCCAACAAGAAAGTAAGCTCTTGCTCCACTGAGTACAAATTAGGTGGACTCCTTTATCGCAAAAGCCATCAAAAGTACCTAAAATAGCTACCTTGAACTTTGGAAGAGACAGAATATCCTCAGGGGCCAGCCGTTTACTCTGTATTTCTTCTGGAGTAGCAAAAGGTGTATGAACCGAGCTCTCTTTGTCTGGTTCCACTAATTCTTCCTTTAAACTCTCATCACTTTTTCCAGTTTGAACTACTTTTGGTGCAATCTTTATCTATAAAAAGAAACAGCAAATGAGACAAAAAAATTCCTTCAATGCAACATCAAAATCTTATCATGCATAAATGAACTGAATGCAAACCTGCAGCACAGAGTTCTGCTTTTTAATAAGAGGAATTTCTTTTGGGACCAAGGTTGCAGGTTTCAATCCAACGGCTTCATGAGCGACATTTTTATCAACTCCAGGGCCGACAATTGCTTCCCTCTTCCGTTTTCGTCCAGATTTAATACTGCTTGAAGGGCCATGAGATGAGGTTTTACAATTCGCCTCCTAAAGATGTTTTTTGTTGAGAGTCAGACCTCTTGAAATCCCCAAAAATGGGTGAAAAAATAACTGAACTAAACTCCTAAAGCAAGAAAACAAATTGGAAATTGTGTAGGCAGACTCCGGAGGAGCCATTTAGGGAGACAAACAAACGATAAAGAAAAAAATGAAACGAAACAAATAGCATTTACGTCTCAACAATTGATAACATGTGAAACTACCTTCACCCATCTGGTTTTGTAGATAAAGGTGTGTGATCTTATAAATAAAAAATGTATGTGAACACAAAGATAACTTGGACTAATTTGTTTTACCATACCTCATCTGATTCCATTTCAGATTCACTACTGGATACATCAGCCATCCCAGGCTTTGCGGCAATAGAAGGGGGAGGTGGAGGCAGCGGTGGTGCAGGTTCTGAAGGTGGCAGAGGCGGAGTTGGAAGGGCCATCCGAAACGGTGCAGGAATATTCATTTTGTTCATCAAATGCAACACCTGCAATATTCATTCCCACTGGAGGCGCCAACTTGTTGGGGCGCCTCCTTCAGTATTTTTTTATATTAAATAATCTTTCAACCTATTTTGGAAATATGTATAACTTTTTGCCTATTTAGAGAAAATATGTATCTTTTTTACCCATTTCAGAAAAAATCCCGAAAACTACAGTCCAGAGGACAGGATCCCAATGCATAATTTTCAGTCCAGAACACATTTCTACGGGAATGGATAGTTTTGGCAGCTTCCATTGACATTGTGGGGTGGGAACAAGAGTTGTGTTAATCAAAATGGATCAAGTCATTATATTTATAGACACGATTTTTAATGACTGTTAGATTTGTAGACACGATTTTAAATAAAATTTGATGGTCTAAACGAAATCTCCTCCATGGGGACGACTTTTATGTTGTCCCCACTCAATCCAAAACCGACATTGTGATAAGAATAAAGTTTAGTTGGGCAAATTATCCTCAGGTCCTTCAAATTTGACAAATTCACCAGTAGGGTCTTTATTGTTTTGAAACTTCTCTTTTCGTTTTACAAGTTTCATAAAATAGAATTCTCAAGTCCTTGGATCCGGTTCCGAAAAAAAATTCCGACGAACTAAAATTTGAAATAACGAAAATACCCCTGAGTTAAAATAATTACCTTTCCAGACAAAAAAAACCCCAAACTTACCCTCGTCTCTTATAAAACTCCAAAATCAATCATTTTAAACTATTTTTCCCCATCTCAAACCCTAGTCGTCGAAGGAGCAAGAGCATGAAGTTTGGAAGGAGCGGCTGCTTAGGTTTTATGATCGTGAAGCTTGCATGTTTTTCAAAGCTCAAAGCTAGAAGCTTGGGTTCTAGGTTTGAAGTTGAAGGTTGAAGCTTGGATTCTAGCCTCTAGGTTTGTTGAGATTTTGGGTGAAGCTTGGTTTTTTTTGTTTGTCTAGAAGGGTAGTGGTTGACCCAGGGACTTGATAGTTATATTTTACATGTTTGGGGGTAAGTTTTGGGTTTTTTTTTGTCTGGAAGGGTAGTACTTGACCGAGGGACCTGATAGTTCTATTTTACAAAACTTGGAAGACGAAAAGAGGAGTTTCGAAACAGTAAGAACCTTATGGGTGAATTTGTCAAACTCCAGGAATCTGAGGATAATTAGCCCATTTTAGTTTGGTTCTTGTATTACAGTGAATTTTACTGATTTATTCTTGTAGTCTGAAAATTACATTTTTTCCCAATAATGCTATTCCTGTGATTAAACATGTTATCTATCGCACGGGCAGTGGATTGGGTCTGAAGTGAATGGGTCATTCCACACGTTTGGACTGGAGGACCGATATGGCATGCTCCAATTCTGACAATGACATATGCCCAAGTTGCGACATTGGCATGCCTAGTTATTGATAATGGCCCGCGTGCTACGACAATGGATGTCGAGTTATCGATAATGGCATGTTGGTGATCACTTGTCGCGCGCGGACTTTTTTCATTTTTTTTCTTGTGTTTTAACTTTTTTGCAAAAAAATCTCCACCTGTCCTTCAGTCTAAACGGTTTGGAATGGGTCCATTCCGGACCCAATCCGAACCCCGATCGCACGGAGTGGAAATCTTGTACTCCCTATATGGGAAAAGATCTCGTACCATGGGTCAGTACAAATTTTTGTTTTGTACTCCCGAAAAAATTGACGAAAAAGAATTTGCGTACTCTGGACAGACATCTGAAAATACTTTTTGAACCGATCTCAGATTGGCAAAACTTGAAAAAAGAAACATCTGGTCTGAAAAAATCTTTGTATAAAAATTTACTGTATTTTAATTTAATCACATCGAATAGAAAATATAACATTTTTTAAAAAACCTGGTTAATCTTTTTATCACCATTCCAAAATTTTCCGTAGAAATATATTTTAGGTTTTTGTCTTGCGGTCTAATGTGTTTCTAGTTGGGTTCGACTTTGGTTTAATCTCTTTGATGTTAGCGTTGGTGCTGCTGATAGAGAGAAGGGGGAAAATACTTAATTTATTTTCCGTTTTCAGTGATTTTAAATTTTAATTACCTTGTAAATAGGAAATCTATTTGTCCAAATTATTCCGTGCAAGGAGATCTTGCCACAAAACAGAGAAAGAACGTGAGCCAAAAGGGCCTTTATGTTTAGGAGAGAGACTAAGACGTGACAGAAATCGGTGGAAGAACGTTGAACGCGGATAGCTGCAATATTTGTTAAGAAAATGCTGAATTAGTCGACACAATAATTTTTATCCGAGTAACTGGTGAACAATAATTTTGAGTTTGATTTATTATGTACACAAACAATACTTATTAAAAAAATTATAAATTAGTCGATAAAGTAATATCCGAATATTTGTTCAATTACACCTTAATCCAGAGGAGCAGCGAACAGTCCATTTATATAGTAGATGGGTGACAGCGATGCGGCGTGAATGTGTAAATTTAATTGGTTGGTGTCTCCGTGTTTTCATGCAACAAACCAGGTTTTCCTTTCGTTCGTTTCTCTCGATTGGAAGGAATACGTCCTTCGCTAGATTTCTCTGAATCCTATATTTTTCTTAGCCTATTTAGAGTCATTATTGTCGAATTTTAATTAAAGTAACTCATCAAATTATTATTTTTTCTATTCTTAAAATTTGACCAACGATATCTATTTTTTTTAAAATTTCAAATTTTATCTTTTTTTAAAGTAAATTTTATACCATGACAATACCAAGTTTGAATCATAGATCTTTTATATATTTATAATGTCTTGTGTCGTTGGCTACTGTTATTTTTTTTTCCTCTATCCAATATTTTAATGTGAAAGTTAATTATTTTGTTGCGTCCATAAAAAATGGATAATGCTCCTTGGCACCAAGAACCAATAATGAGAAATTTTAATTATTTTATAAAAATTATCAATTTCAAAATTTTAAGATGGATCAAACACTGTTTAAATGTCTCTTCTAATTTAAGAAATTCAAATCCAAATTAATCAACATAACAAAAAACGACGGTCAACACCATAGCGCAATAGATACAAAAATATGACTGCTCATTCTCTGTAACTTAAATCAAGTTGAAGGTTGGATTATAGGGGAAGTCAAGATGAGAAACAAGAAGCAGGATTGTTCCCTATTTTTTTTAGAGGTACAAATTTTTACCAAAAAATTACACATTATTAGTGTTTGAACATAGACCTCCGTCAAATCGTCTTATATCTTGTATCTCTAGACGAGTTACCTTTTAATAGGATTGTTCCCTTTCATAACCCACTCATTGGAAAAATGGAAAAATTAATTCTTGAGAAATTTGAATCTAAAATGAAACCTTCTTGACAAAAGTAATTTTGAATCTATATTAAAAGAATTCTAATCAGCTTCATAAGCGTATAATATATAGTTTGCTTTCCTGGAACAACGAAGTTTATCATACTCTTATTATTCTCATTAGCATCATGACAGAAAAAAATTATTTAGAATCCACAAAATGAAACTTATAAAAACATTTACTGGTTCCTTTAGTTTTTAATATGTATGTTATGTAATTGTTGGATTTTAAGATACCTCTTCTTGGTGTAACCCTATGCTTATATTTTGGAGTTATCAACAATGCACATTTTTCCAGTAAAAAGATATAATTATTGTTATGTATTAATTTCTTAAGTAAATTAATATATATTTATATATCTGTGATTCTGAATTCACCCAGCATCATGGTTTTAAAAAACGACCCGGAGGTCGACCCGGGATTTCTCCCGTCCTCCGGGTCGGCCGGTCGGACTGATCGAATCACCGGGTAGACCAAATTTTTTTATTTTTAAATATTTTAAATAATATATATGTAGGTTAAAATATATTTATTTTCCATAAAAAAAGTAGACTTAATTTTTTATCTCTCCACTCAATAAATCTACTTATTTATTTATTTATTACTTTATAAATTTATCAAATCAATTTTTTCCTCGAAAACTACCCAAAAAAGTCAATTTTGCCCATTTTTGTACTAATCAGGTTCGACCGGTCAGGATGGACCTCAAAATCGGCCGGTCCGACCAGATTTGGTCTGGTTAGTACAGACCCCGGTCAAAAACCTAAAAACGACCCGGTATTGTGCCCATTTCACAATCCAACCGGTCGGACCACCGGTCGGACCACTTTTTTTAAAACCATACCCAGCATGACACATGGATCAAGGAAAAGAAATTGGACGGTTAACGTTCCTGAAAGTCTTGCTGCCCCAAGGAAAAAGCTTGGCTTCGAATAGAAATCAAGTTTTTTTTAGAATTAAACAGAAATCAAGTTGATCGTTACATTTTTTTCCTTACAAGAGCTTGCGATAGCATTTTGTTTATACCAGGTAGTATTTTCACATCTACTATGCTAATTAATCCAAATTTGAGTTGAATATGATTTTTAAAATGTGACAATTTTTTTAATAAATATTTAATATTGCTACGTTCGAAATGATTCGAACTCGAGACCTACTAATTAAATTATAAGATCTCCCTCTTACCGGATGATAAGTGTTTTTTTGGGTACATATAGCTTTAGCATAAGCACTTTAGAGCTGCTTTCTTCTCTTATACTAACCCAATTCTTTCCTATTGCTTTGTGATGCGTTTCTATTTTCTGTTACTCTTTTATCTTTATGTCAAACGGCTCAAATTTATGGAGGACAAGATAAGATTTGATAGACCACCCGGATCCTTTTTCTCTTTGAAGAACACACCCATTTTTTATACTAAATTACACACGCGAGAAATTGAATTCTGGATTTTCGTCAATTCCTCTCTACGCCTTTGTCATTAGATAAATGCATTAGACAAGAAGACACCTCTCACACTCTCTTATTGTTCCAAGTAAATTTGAATAAGCTTCGTTGCAATGGAACTAAATATAGTTTGCTTTCCTAGAGCAACGGAGTTGATGATACTCTCTTTTTATTCTAATTAGCATTCTGTAAAAAATATATTTTCATTGGCATCAATAAAATGAAACATGTAAAATATTTTGCTTGTTCCTTTTCTTTTTAATATGCAAGTTATGTAATTTTTTCTTGAGCAATCTGGATTTTAAAATTTATGTATATATTTTTGATTTATAACCAATACCCATTTTACCAATGTTATAAAAAAAGACCGGAAGGTGACCAGATATCTTCCATTTCCCGATGTGACAAGTTAGATTGCCGGTTGGATTTGAGCTTTCTAAAAAATATATATTATACTGAATAATAAAATGTTAAATAATTCTAAATATCATCTAATTTTTAGCAACATTTATCATTTACAAATATAAAAAACTTCATTTAATCATTTTTTATCTTTAAAAACTCAAAAAATTATTTTTTCCTGAAAAATAGATTTTAAACAGTTTAGTCTTCATTGGTTTGTCTGGCCTGTTGAATCAGCGATCAACGTTATTGTTCACCAGTCTAACCACCATTCATATTTTTCTATAAAAACGACTTGATATCACTGATAGGTTGCAATCATAACGGTTGGACTACTATTGTAACGTCCTACAATCCGACCGACTGTCTCCACAAACCAACACGAGTCTTTTCCAGCGTGTTTTGTCCTCACTCACACCAGAAATTTTCCAAGAGGTCACCCATCCTGGTCCTACTCCTGGCCAAACGCGTTTAACCTTGGAATTCTCTCAAGATATGTGCCGTAAAAAAGGTGCACATTGTTGATATGGATAGTACCAATCAAATCACTTAAGCATTTCAGACCAAATATATCATTAACAGGGTATCACAATTATTCAGATCGTAATTTTTAAAATACTGCATTTTTCTAGTAAAAAATATGTAATTCTTGCTTATGTATTAATTGCTTAAATAAAAAAACTGTATATCTGTGATTTCCAATTCACCTAGCATGACACATGGATCAAGGAAACGAAAGTGGACGGTGAACGTTCCTGAAAGTCTTTTTTTTTTTGTGCCCCCGTGAAAAGCTTGGCTTTGAATGGAAATGAAGTTGATCGTTACATTTTTGTCCTGCAAGAGCTGTCTATAGCTTAAGCACTTCAGCTGCTTTTTTTTTCCTCTTCCACGAACCCAATTATTTTCTATCGCTTTCTGATGCATTTCTGTTTTCTGTTACCCCTTTATCTTTATCCCAAACAGCTCCAAATTTATGGTCGACAAGATAAGATTTGATGGATGACCCAGATTCTTTTTTTTTTAAGAACACGCGTATTTAATCATCCGGGAGAATCCCGCTTCCCAAATGGAAAATTATTGAATCCGGTTTATAAGTGTAAAAAATTTATCAATTTATTTACTTAAAATTTTGGGTTAGATGTGAAGATTTTAGTGCTAACTTTCTTTTGTCAGTAGGGTTCAAAATTTTGTTACAGTATTAATTTTTTTATTATCTACTTTTTAATGATGTCATTAATAAGGTCAGTGTTATTTTTTTAGAACATACATTATTTAAAACATAAATTTTTGGTTGTATTTTTTTTAAATACTATAGCTACCCCACTTGATTATACATTGCTCTTCCACTGCTGCATTAAGTAGAGATTTTTGTTTAAATATGGGAACTAATTACACGAAACAATGCTTCAATTCGATGCTACGTTGGGAAATTGATAGAAACTGGGACGAACCCAGAAATCTGTATTCGTGGGAGCAAAATCTTGACATGGGTATTTAATAGTATGATTATCTTGTAAATCTTATAAAGATGTGAGACAAAGTATAATTTTAGTAGGGAGAAATATATATTTTTTTATCAAACAAACCTTTTATTTCTTAAGCAGTTTACCCAAAAAAATTTATGGTACAATTGCCCTGAATAAAGTCCACCTGGTCCCTCGCCGGATAGAATACTACCCAACTGAAAAAAATACTTGCTTAACTGAGAAGTCTTGAGTTTGAGTCTTTAAAAATACACGAGTGTTAAATACTTGAGAGAATTTTATCATATTTCAAAAGTCATTAAACTGGTAATAAGTGTTTGAATTAATATGTTGAATATAGATCCCGCTTTTATTACATACTAAGCTTGTATATTATCAACTTATGAGTTTATTAAATATTGCGTCAGAACAATTTATTAGGAAAAATCCGAAAGAAAAGAGAAAATCTCATGGGGCAAATGTATTTAATGAAGAGAATCCATCAAAGTACAGTTAATTAGGTTTTGCTTGGAGGTAATAAACTTGCAATAAAGGGTTACGTGTAACAGCTCAGCTTCACAGAAACAAAGGATGGAGCTCTTAAGCAATAGAACTTTGCCTGCATGTTTTAAGACCAAGTTCCGTTGGACACAAGAATGCGACTATGTTCAAGCAACCCAATCAATGATTGTCCAAATTACATCGCTCCTTTTAATAATCTATGGAATTAAATCTCTCTGTAGGCATCTTTTGCACATATTCAGGGAATCATTCACGTGATCCAACTTTTTTTTAACTCTCGTATTCAAAGTCGAGCACTATTCTGACATTTTTAATGATAACTGTATTTTTTGTATTTATAAAACTTGAACTCAAGATACGAAAATCTATCCACCTTCCTCTAATTCTCCAAATAGTATATCCTTATTAAATTGTACCACCCTTTAATTTCTCAGGCAAAAAATTAAAGAGAAGAGATGAGCTGCTAATTATTAATTAATGAATTACTGCCCACAGTGACTAAAAGAAAATTAATTTTTTCCCGCAATTGAGTAGACACATCAACTTTATAGAAAACAGAAGGATAAAACAAGCCGTGTAAGTTATAACCGGACCCGAGAAAAAACATTAATTCTTTGGTGCTCTTTGAGAGTTTACCCTTTAGCTTAATTACGAAAGTTTAAGCTTAATGCACATAATAATTTTGTTCGAACTGAATTAAGCATGAACTACAATGATTTAACTTTTCAAAACCAACATAAAATATTCTTTTTAAAAAACTCACACTGTCGAATTCGTTTTTAAGAGTGGCTATTTTAATAGTACCATTTACATCTGCATATCAGTTTCACTGCACTAAGACATAGAACGACTGTAATGTAAAAGCGAGACTACAATATACTCATGGTGCCTTTTCCCCTTGGTATGAACAAATAAAAACCAACTCTAATAGGAAAAACAATTCGATGCCATGAGCACATATGTACAAAGTATACCTGTATCCAATAACTAACCAAATTAACTAACGGCCATAACGAACTGAACATTGTCTGGATCATCAGCTGTAGTCATGCAACAGGAAATCTAAATCCAACGAAGGTCCTTCAAGTTCAAGATCATTATACACCTCGTGATTGCTCGCCATCTCCTGCTTCGAAGATATCTCCGCGTTGTTGATGTCGTTGCTAATTCCCGTGTCCTGGGAGAGACTAACCATAGATTGGTTCGTCGAGAACTGCTCGACCTTGCAATTTTGATATTTTTCCGTATCCAACTCAAAATCTTCGGTCCTCGCGGATAATCCTTTGAGAATGCTTTGCTCAATGTTATTACCACCAAAGCCAGAGGCGTGGAAACTATAACCAGGCTTACTTGGAGTGGGCTGGAAGCTGAAGAGTGGGCTATTGGAAGCTTGGGTTTGAGGGTACAAAGAGAAATAATTGGACATATCTAATTTGAAGTCAGTGCTATTGTTGTTATGACCTTTGTTACCACCACTGAAACTGCTCGAACCTGGCCTAGTCGGGTAAGGAGAAAGGTCAACAAGGGGTGGGAGAGAGGAAGTATGATAGAAGAAGTCATCTCCAAAAGAATCCCCTCTCATCATGAGCTCATGAGTTGGTGTCTTTTTTATTCCTGTGCTCTTGTGGAAAACCCTACACACTACCCATTCATCCTGCACACATTTAATCTAAATAGGTCAGCACACAGATAATAATTAGGGAAGAAAAAGAACCATCTCATTAAAAAAGTGAAGCAAAAAAAAAATCTGATTTGACATAATATTATAAAAAAATTATATATAAGGATCTGTATAAAAATTAGGATACAACTACCCGGAAAAATAAAAATTATTTGATCATAGTAAAAATTATTTTCTATAATACTATTTAGGTACCTTTGCTCCTCTGGTGAGGGTATAATAATTGAATTTCCCTTCGAGCCTATATTCATGCATGACCCAGTTGGTCTTCTCTCCTTTGGGGGCTCGCCCTCTGTAGAAGACAAGCGTCTTCTTCATCCCGACGAGGTTGTTCTTCCCCCTGAAGATCTCCTTGTCCTTGCCAGTGGCCTTCCAATATCCGGCCTCCGTGGCCCGGTTGGTCCTCATCCCCGTCGGGTACTTCCTGTCCCTCCGGCAGAAGAAATACGACTCCTTCTCCCCCATCTTCGCGTTCTCTGGAGAATTTTCACGCAAACCCAACATTATTCCATCGTCATAAAAAAAGAGAGAAATTAAATTAGGAAATGATCAGAATTAGGGAAGGTGCTTACTGGGCAAATCCCAAGGCTCACACTTGTTGAGATCAACTTCAGAAATAGCACAAGAGGTGAAGCTGGGATCCTTGACCTTCTCAGTTAGGTAGCTTGTGACTATCTCTTCATCTGTTGGGTGGAATCGAAAACCCGGAGGAAGCTCCATAACCTCATCACCTCCATGAACAACAATGGCATCTTCCATTTTTTTTTTCAACCAAGAGAATTAATTCAGGGAAACTATAGATGGGTTTTGGATTATGCGTGTACATATATATATAGAGAGGAAATATTTAAAAAAATCTGGGAATTCTGTGGGTTGGAATGAAGAAAGAGCTATTAGAAAAGTAGAGAAGAGAGGAAAAGGGCTGCTTAAATAGAGGAGCCTCTTAAGGGGAAAAAAATGACGCGTAAGATCCGTAGCCTGCAAGAAAAACTATGAAGTCTCGAAGAAGCCTTGAGAGTGGAAAGTTGATTGGCTTTTCGGGATTCTGGAATTTTTTTCTTATTCTCCTTATTTTTATTAAATAATCTTTGGCTCGTATGTTGTTTCTTAATGGGTGATATCTGATGAACCTGTTTGGAAAATGAAATGTGAATAAAAGAAAAGGTTATGACGAAGACAAGGTTGTCTTGGTGGAATTGCGAGGTGGTTCCATGTGTTCTATTAAAATATGTCTACTGGTGAAACTTGATGTATGTGATTAAATCAGGTCAAGTCTCTTTTTTAAGATTATATATGCTTAAAATACTAGTACGCCTAACCTTACAAGAAATTTGTGGCAATTTCTATGGTATATTCAACCAAGTCACCGTCCAAAAATTTGAATAGTCTCACTACTATATACCATTTGAATGCTACCGAATTTGTCAACTTTTTCCCTCAAATTTGTAAGTTTGCACAATCTACGGATAAAATTAATAATGTTACATAATACGCAGATAAAATTAATAATGTTCTACAATACATGTATAAAAATTAATGATATAATATCAAACAATGAATAGCTCAAGAAAATAGGTGTAGCAGATATCACTTGCTTATCTTTATCCCCTCTTTAAAAAATTTAAAATCACTGGTGTGTCAAAACAATGAAATAATTAATCTGGGACTCACTCGGCTCAGCTTAAATAGAGCTTATTTGGATTTTTGATGTACGACTACTCATGTGATACTGAAAGATTTACGATAAATTACTCTCAAGTCCTTCGAATTTGCTTAAATATACTCAAAAGTGTCATGTTTGAAAAATATACTTCAAAGTCTCCCGTGTTTGATTTTATTATACGTTTGGGTCCCTGGCTGACGTCAGCAACACTTTTTTTCATTTTTATCATTGAAATGACAAAAATACCATTCATTTTTTTTGTTTTGAAAGGTATTTTGGTCATTTTATTGACAAAAATGAAAAAAAAGAGCTGCTAAAGTGCACCAGGGACCCGAAAGTATAATAAAATCAAACACGAGGGATGTCGGCGTGTATTTTGTAAACATAGGAGACTTTTGAGTATATTTAAGTAAATTCGAAAAATTTGAGAGTAATTTTTCCAAAGATTTATATTGAATATGCATTATTCATTTTCTGAGTGAAGCAGCTATATTTTCCTGGAAATGCGTGTGGTATTGCAAAGGGAAGGAATCTGGGGGACTATTAACACAAAAGTCAAAAAGATGAAGAAAAAGGCATAAAGCCTCAGAGAAGCTTCAACAAAAGCGTCCTTAGGATAAGATGCTAGCTGATTCCTCAAAAAAAAAAAATGCTAGCTGGCTTCCTAGTATAGTAGGTGTATCTCAAATCTTAAGTCAAATACGTTAAAATCTCGTATTTCTGGTGAATATGTGCCATTCTGAATTCGAAAATATGCAGTTTTTAATATTTCTGATTGAGGGAGTTCAGTTTAGCTTCATTAATTCAATCTTGTGTTAAAACGTCAACTGGATTGCCACAGTATTTAAATAGTTTCGTATTAGCGTTAGAATTTTTTTTGAAAGTTAAAATTTTACGTCATGTCGGGTTTGAACCCTGAACTTTTCTGAATTTATACATGCCTTGTACAATGAAACCAAAATCTTAAAGCAATCAACATGTGGATTTTAACATTTATGACAAGCTCACAGTTATTATTAACAAACAATGTAGTAATCTAGACACATTTTCTCAAACGAAAACCATCGGGTCAAAATTTGCACGATTTTTGACTTCGCTAATATACTATAAAATGGGTGCCGTGCGAGATATAATAGACCACGTGTTTAAACTATTATGATACCATATTAGAATATTCATATTTAACCCAAAATGTATATAAGTTTTTTATAGTTATAAACAAATCAATCACTTTTGTAATTAGAAGTTTGTTTGGCTAATCCAAAGGGGAAACCAGAAGACCTGTTTTCACCGATTTATTAAAGTTGATGGCAATTTGGAAATAAAATAATTAAAATGGACCATGGTCTCTGTATCTGAGACGAATAAAGAAAATGCTTCTCGTGATTAAAAATGAATGTTCTACTAAAACATTTTTGTTGATGTGATACCCCGATAATAAAATATTCTAAAAAATGCTTAACTGATTTGATTTGGATTATCATATTAACAAGGTGTACCTACTTTGTTCGCACATATTAAAAAAATTTCAAAGTTAAATGCACGTGACCTAAGGTAATCTTAGGATGGGTGACCTATTGAAAAGTTTCGGGATGCGTGCGAGTGAGGACAAAGTACGCTGGAAAAGACCTGTGTTGATTTGTGGAGACAGTCGGTCAAATCACGTGGCGTTATAGTTGGCATCAGAACAAGGCCTCAGTTAGTACGAGAAATTTTCGGTATGCATGCGAGTGAGGACAAAACACGCTAGAAAAGACCCATGTTAGTTTGTAGAGGTAGTCGGTCAAATCACGCGGTATTACAGTTCTAATTTACATTTGTATGGTAAAAACAATATAAATTATATCTTCCTTCATGTAACATCGGTCTCTTTTATCCGCGCAGTACAACCACATCAGATCTGTTAGAGATGTCGAGAAATTAAAGAGGAAACGATTTGTGAGCTTGTTTCCTATTCTATTCGGACTAGCTTTTGGACTCCTAATTTGACCTAGATAGCTTACTTGATGTACAAGGGTTTGCCTCTATATAAATGCATGTTACCCTAAGGTTTTATATGGCTTTGTAGCTCGGAAACTCATCAATAAAAGTTCTCCTTTCTCTCTGTGGATGTAGGCATTAGGCCGAACCACGTAAACTCTTGCGTCCGTATTCTTTGCGCATTTTGTTCCCTAGTTGCTGAATTCATAACAAGTGGTATCAGAGCTAAGGTTGAAGGATGTCGGACGGCACGAGGTTTGCTCTTGTGAAGTTTGATGGTTCATCGAATTTTAGGTTATGGCAAAAGCGTGTCAAGAATCTCCTCGTGCAACAAGGGATGGTTATCGCGCTCTCGGAGAAGAAGTCCGAGAAGATGGAGGAGCAAGAGCGGGAAGAGTTGGAGGCCAAGGTGGTAGCGAAGATTCGCTTGTGCTTGGCGGATGATGAGAAGCCACCAGCTGGGTTGTGGAAGAGGATCCAGGTCAGAGTCAAAGAAGTTCAATGGAAGTGGTTTCAAGTGCGGAGAAGGGCACATGAAGGGGACTATCCAGGACGAACTAGGGATCAAGACAACGAGGAGGGATCGGCATCCACAACCATGGCCACATATTCAAACGGGTCGGATGGTGACTGGCTTTCTATCTTATCAAGTCCAATGCATCCTGGTAATCCCTTTTCATTAGGGACCTTGGATTATAACAGTGATAGTTATAAAGGTATACTAATGAAGGTGGAGAAGGATGCGATGGTAGGGATGAAGGGTGAAAGGAAATACCTACAGGTTAGTGGAGAACATTATTGTAGGTGGAGTCACATCAATGGGTCTGATGAAGTAGAAAAAAGCTTAGGTCATATGAGGTTGGTTCGTATGAGGGAGCAAAGGCTTGACATAGATGGTTTGAGTGTAGTTGGAATTCGCGAAGACATGGATAGCAAGCTATGGTTATTTCGTGGAGGCATGGTTGGCAAGAAACCATGGTTGTCTCAGAGAAGCATTGTTAGCTGGGCCCTGCTATGGTTGTCTAAAGGGACGTGCACGTCAAAGGTGTTGGGTAGGTTTTGCATGGAGAATGCGAAGCTGTTGATAGTACCACGGGCGAATCAGGTATCTCACTCAAGGCCGAACGGTGGAGTTCGTGGCATGTCGAGGGTTCTACTTGGTAGAACAAAAGATTGCCCTTTGTATGCTATGGCATGTAGCATTGGTATGAGGCAAGAAGGTCCAGCGGAGAAGCAGTTCGAGGTTGTGGAGCATGGGGCTGACCGAAAAATAGAGGACGCGTCAATTGATCGCAAGGTTGCTTCAGCAAGTGGACTTGCTAGTTGGGGTTCAATGGAGATTGGAGGGAATAGGCCAAGCAAGCTCGGAAGCTCGAGCTTGAGGGCTGACTCCATGTGATTGAACGGAAAAAGGTGGTGAGAAAGTTGAGATGGTATTATTGATGGCGGTGTATCTATGGTCAAGGTGGAGCTGGTAGAGTAGGTTTGGTTTCTCAGGTTCTCATGGTTCTTCATGTGGCGGTATTTCATCAAGATGGAATTTGTTGAAGTTCGGATGGAGCTTCATGGTTCGTCCACAGGATGATTTCTCGCCAAGGTGGAGATTGTTAGAGATGTCGAGAAATTAAAGAGGAAACGATTTGTGGGCTTATTTCCTATTCTATTCGGACTAGCTTTTGGACTCCTAATTTGACCTAGATAGCTTACTTGATGTACAAGGGTTTGCCTATATATAAAGGCATGTTACCCTAAGGTTTTATATGGCTTTGTGGCTCGGAAACTCATCAATAAAAGTTCTCCTTTCTTCCCGTGGATGTAGGCATTAGGCCAAACCACGTAAACTCTTGCGTCCGTGTTCTTTGCGCATTTTGTTCCCTAGTTGCTGAATTCCTAACAAGATCAAATATATTAATTTACAATATAGACTTTCTTGAGAGATTTTCTCTTTGATTAAGGATTTTTTTTCTCTCAATTGAGTTTACTCTCCTTCTTGTAAGATTTAGATGTAATTTTTGACATACAAAAAAAAAGTAGAGCATACGAAAATGTATTGTTTGAGATTTTTCTACAAAAAGTCTTTCTCAAGATGATACCTGATTTAGAGCCGATTTTGAGTAGAAATGGTCGTTTCTATAAATTTTTAGAATATTGTTTTAATTCGTTTGAATCAACTGTTGCTGTGTAATATGGTTTTATTATACGTTGAATTTTTACCATCTCAAATAAAAAATATTATTAAGACAATATTAATTTCATCCATTTGGCATTATCACAGAAAAAACAATTAGGTTGATGTTACGGTTACGGGAATTTCAGAAACGACAAGGTTTTGTCTAACTTATTAGGAAGGAATGTTTATTTTAATCTCTAATGGCCTTTTTTTGCGGGGCCTAATGGCCTTAATGTAATGTTTAATCACAAGTTCAGATTCCATTATTAACATTCATATTTCTTTTAAGAAAAAGTATAGTAAAAATCTTAATTTATTCTTAAATTTTCTAAATCCTTAAAAAATGTTCATAATTTCATAAAAATACAATTATTCCTAATTTGGCAGGAAATTTTAATATACTTCAAAAGTACTACAAATTTTAAAATTTTCTCACTTTTTATTGATGACCTTACTTTCTCAATTTTTGGAAAATTTGAATGAGACTTGAAAAATCTGACATTTTTTTCAATAATTAGCTTTGAAGAGAATTGTGGTAATAGAAAACATGACATCCAATTTGTAATTGGTGGAGGACTACTTTGACATGATTATATGTTAGGAAAAATGTTATTTTGTTTATACTACTTGACGTTCCAACACTCAATGTGTCAACTAATCTAGATTCATATCGGGTAGGATCTCTAAAAGACAAAAAAATTTTTTTTTTTACCACAACTCTTTATTTCTCCAGTCCCACATAACGCCTCTACCCCTCTTGCAAAGAGAAACAAAGTGCTATATAATATATACTGTGTGCGGTCTGATATTGAATATTTCTCCCAACTTAGTTGAGATCGAATTTATGCAATCTTTCTCCATCTCTGCTCCCCCAACCGACCGCCACCCTTCCCAAAGAAAACAAAGTGCTTAAACTTTAATTATATCATGTATATTTAGTTACCTTTCAAAAAAGTAGTATTTGATTATACTAGTTAATTCGTTATTTTAGATTATTGGAATTAAAGGAATGCATTCAAAATCTCATCTTTTAAGTTCACTAGATTTTCTATTAATTAAATTCCATCAAGTTGATAGAATTTGAAAATCAACCTTTTGTATTATCAACGGAAAGAATGATGAAATAAATAGATGTTCAACAGTTAAATTATGAAATGAATTTAGTAGATATTCATTTATGAATGAAATAATGCTATTACTTCAGTTTTCATATAATCAGTATAATCACGGAAACAAAATCTGAAGTTTTAAAGGTTTTGGCTCTCTTACCTCTTATTAGAGCACAAAAGCTATTCCAAGAAACGAACGAATATGTTGCGACTGATTGAATTGAACCAGGTAGTTGAACAACTATGCGTAAGTGTCGGACAAAAATGCAGAACATTAGATCAACTATTGAAGAAATTATTTTAATTTAATCAAATTTTAAATTTGAGTAATTTGAAATACAATAACGTTAAATAATAATTTTTTTTCACATTCAAAAATTAGACGTAACTCAAATTTAAATAATATAAATAAATAAAGAGTAAGTATTTAAAATAACATAACAAAAATGACGAAAACGCTACACAAAAGGACAAGACGTGATCAATGACCGAAAAAGTAGTTGTGAAATTTTAATCTGCACAAGATATTCATTGAAGTAATCATTGTCTAAATATTTTGAGTAAACAAAATAACTATTTATTCTTTATCCCCAAATATTTTGAATGGACATCTCCAAGTGCGGGCTGACGTTTTACAAAGCGCAGCCGATCTTTTAGGATGACGAACTTTCCTCATCTCTCTTACAAAATGATTGGATTACTTCCGCCCAAGAAATCCCAAATGGAACCTTACCTTCAAGTTTCATAGTACAATAATTAAACTGTATGGTGGGCCCACTTGCTGTTATCTTCATTCGAAGTCTGAGCCATTGGACATGGTAACCATGGCGTCATCTACCTTGCTCAAAAGTCATGGTTTGGCATCCCATTTAAAAAAATACTCCATTTGAATAAATAATAAATTTTAGGGGTAAAGGAAAAGGAAGATGCTCGGTACAGCTTGGAATATCAGCACCATTTAGTAATCTTGGATCTTAGTCTAAAGTAAAAAATATTGTGATTATATATTACAAATAATTATATTGTTTCGTAGACTGAGACAGTTGGCTATAATTGGGAGAGAGAGGATAAATATGACCCAAGGAAAGACCTCGTGGCACTGACATGACTCAGTCATGTGACATTCTCATCTCAATCCACGATTTTTCTATTAAAAACATAGATTAAGATTTTTTATTCTTATTTTAGTATGGGGTATTTAAATATTTTGTTATGTTACATGACCAGAATCGAATCTGGTGGAATCATAGGAGGGAATTCTCTACTGCATATTATACAAACACGTAATCTCAATTCTCAACTCTTGATATCATAAAGTATTAAAATTAAAATTATTTTTTGGGCAATTAACTATCAGGTCTCTATTCTATGTAAAAAATTAAAGTTGTTCCTTTCTATTTTAAAAATTATGTTGACGTATTTGCTCTTTGTAAAAATGTTAGTTGAAAGGTAAATTTTTATTCTACTTTGCAATAAAGAGTAAGTAAAATTGTTGTACCCACGGCGAGTATGGTATAGGCCACCAATCTACTGGCTAGTATAGGACAATCTTTTTGTTGTTTTGGGTGATAAGTGTGAAATTAGCAAATGAAATCTAAAGACTAAAGCAAAGATCAATATTGAGAAGTGGGCAAGACACCTTCATCATGCAACCCTTCTAACTATGTATCCCTTCGGCTTTATTAGAAATGTGACGGTTCGAGTATTTCTAAGACAACAATGCTTCACTCTCATTCTTCACACCACCAAAGACGAATTTTGAGTTTTTTATCCAACTCTTATTTTTCAGTTTCTCGCTAGACCAATTAGCAAGTTCATGTCTCGCCATTAACCTTAACCCACGTCCACTAAACTAAAAGCATTACACCCACCAACTAATTCATGCTATAGTTATGAAAGTTCATTCAATACCTAGCTAGTCGGGTGCACTTAGGACACCCAACCTGCAAAGGAACTACTCACTACCATTAGTGAGATATTAAATGCAATAAAGAGCAAATATCATACATGTCACAAGAAAATAAAGGAGATAGGGTTTAGAGTACTCAGTAATTGAAGTCCCTCCAAGCCTTCTTTTTCATCAATGCTCCAAGCCTCCTCCTTAGAGAGGGAGAGTAAGTTTCTTCTAGACTCCTCCTCTAAAACCCTAGTTCTAAAGAGTTAAAAAACTACCTCTATAGTGGCTAGTTGATAGAGTCATCCTCCAAATTCCTAAATAAAAAGACCAAATTACCCAAAGTTTAGGTTACAATCCATAGTTCAAATGTGTGTTCACTTCTGCACGAAAGAAACACTACAAACCAGCCTTGTCTTTACAAAATCGTCACACGAAAGATAGAAGACCCGAATGGCAGTGCTCTCGCCAGATTGTGTTCCTTTCGTGCGACAACCATCAAGGTTGATTCCTCGTGCTCTGGGTTAAGCCTGTTGGCGGCAAGTGATTGTAGTACCATTGGTTCGACTAACCTCTCTGGACTTGTTACACCCGGCAATAGGGTGTCAGCGGCATTTACTGTTCTTCTTTTCCTTTATTTATCTACAGTCTCGTGCGACAACATTTCTTTTGCCCGAGAGAGGCTTTCGCACGTCAATAGATCCTCCAGATGGTAGCTCTGTTTGTATGTCCCCGACTTTTATCCCGGTAATGGGCTACCGGTGGCAGGGCATGCCTGGCTATCCTTCCCTTCTATCCTTGGCTCCACATGAACTCCAAATGACATCCTCTGCTCTAGAAACGTATAAAAAATAAAAAAAAGATGCAACGAATAAGCCTATTAGGTAACATGTTTAAAAATAGACAAAAAGACTCAAGACTCGAGGACAAACAGACTCGAAATGGACTAAAAAATGTGGTATAATGAGTATTTTAGACACTCATCCCACCCCCACACTTGAATCATTACTTGTTCTCAAGCAAAACTCAAGCATGGTATATGAACATAACATCACATAAAAAGAAAAACACAACAAAGAAAAGACTGGGGAAGACTAATTCAAAACTTGACTCCCTCAAAAGCTCAAACTCACGTCAACAGACCACCCCACAACCTAGCCAGTTCATTAACACGAACACAAAGAGTAAGAACAAGTAGACACCTCACCACTCGGTTGATTTAACCAATGTTAACATTATGTAAAAGACACTAAAAGGTTGACCATTCTGAGGTTTTGAAGTTTTGGCTCACAGTTTGTAAGTAGTCAACTCTCTATCTCTCGCGTACATCTCGGGTGTCTTTCAATATGCTCGTGATTAAGGGGACTTTTAATAGACAATGCGGTTCGTGGGTAAATTATAATTTGAAAGAGGAGGCAATAAGCTTGAAGAGACCTGATGAGAACAGACTCAGGAGAAGTCGGGATAAGCACGGGCCAAGATCATCGGATAGACATGGACTCGGGAGGTTGGATGGGCATGAAGTTTGATATGGATCAAATCTCTTGAAGCCGATTGGGATTATAATTCGATAGAGATAGATTTAGAGAGAGGGTTTCTAGACATCACATTTGATTAAAATACGGCTTAGGTAGGCTGGGGAGTCTTTTTTTTATATAAGCATAGTCCGGGGTTAGGTTTGGGAAACCACAAAAATTACAAACAAAACTCCAATACTTTTTATTTTTTTCCTGTATTTAATAAAATTCCTTTCCCTTCCCACGGGTTCTCCCTTTTTTCTTTTCTTTTCTGCAATTTGTTAGATCACTCTTGTAATGACTACTATGGTTCCGTTTGAAATTTGTTTTCCAACATCCTCATGTTTTTCTCCTGCAACATTAATAAATTGTTCCTTTGTCCTGGACTAACCCTGAGAGAAACTATAGAATACGAAATTAATATGGGCTTTTTCTTGTACAAGGATTAGTATGGGCTTGAGCGTGAAAGGTCCGTGCCAATGTATATCTAGCTGCCCTAATTTTCTACTATCAAAGAACACATAAGTGTGATTATTTACCAAAAGTACTTCCATCAACTACTTGATGAACTAATAAAAAATTATTCTAACTAAACTAAGAAGAACATTTGAACAATATTATTAAATATATTTCACGAAAATTTTGCCGTCTTCCACAAAATTTATGCGACATATCAATATAATTGCTATCGTAACCTTATTCTGGGTTCAATGCACAAAGGTTTCCTTTTCGCATGATCGTTATCTCAAAGGCAACCAGTCGAATCATAGACCATCTTCATTATTGCTGGCTGATGTTGTCGGCTAGTTAAGCTCTGTATCGGTGGACGACAAAAATCTCCAAGTATATTCCTTTATTTCTCGATTCCAGGGTCACGTGCATTTGGGGATCAACCTCGCGATATTCCTCATGACTTGGAACCTAAAAAAATAATTAATAGCATTGGAACTGCAATATCACTTCCTGATCGCTAGGAATTATTATACGTGTAACTTTTTTTGGTTCAATAGAGTATTAGAGTTGGTGCAGCAATTAAAAAATATATAATTGTATACCGATTACCTTCACGGCTTAAACCTGATCTCAAGAAATTATTACCGAATTATCAATTCCATTTGTACATGAGAGTTTTTTTTTATCATGAATTAAACTAGTCTAATTAGGTATCAATCATTATTTTTAATCTTATGATATTTGTGAAGATGGTTAGGTTCATGTAGTCTCAATAAAATGGAGCGGGATATGGTACACACTTCCCAAATTCTCCTTTTAAAAAACTGGATTATTTTCATTCTCATATATTTTATTAAATTATCAATGGTTCAAATATTAGGATTACCGTAACCACTCTTGATATTTGACGAGAATATGTATCTAATCTGCCAAGTTCAATCCAATCATATATCATCATACATACACATTTCTCTGCAAAAATAATATAAAATAGATCAATGTCAAGTCCTTCTGTGTCTTTCAATTATTTCCTGCATCTTTAGTGACACAAAAATCCTACACATACTTCAATTTTTCTCTTCTTCCCTTTACCTCCACCAAATTTCTGAATTCTTCGAATTTAGCCCTGAAACTGAAAGTGAGGGCTCAAAAGCAACTGCGGATTGAAGAAGTTGTATTGGCCCATTTCAATTTGGCTGGTTCCTTTAGTGAAATTACAAGAGTTGGTGAATTTCTTTGATGGGTGAAGCCCATCCTCGTCAATGTTTGATAGCTGGCGCTTTAGCTTGTTTTCCATACTTGGGATTAGGTTTCCATTGTTCAATTGGGGTAGCTTTTGGTACAAGTAACTCCCACTACTTGTGTTGCAGTAGCTACCACTAGTAGAGGAGATATTAAGGAAACTATTGGGCTGGTCAATTGCTCCAACATTCGGTAAATTGTGGTTCGAATAGAATCCGGTCGGATCGAGCTGGTTATCGGAGAGCAAGCTGCTCAAGATTGAGCAGTCCATGGCGTCTAACAAGTTGGAGAAAGAGGAGGACTTTTGAGGTATAATTGGAGGATTTTTGAAGCTAATTGGTAAAAGGGTTTCTTGAACAAATTGTTCTTCCTCTAATTCCTCTTGGTCCTGATCACTAGATATTGTTGCTGCTTCTGATGGCACCAAACTGGAATGGGATTTCTTGTAGATCCGGCAAAGTACCCAATCATCTAGCTGCACCACCAAAATAAAAATAAAGATTGAGCTTATTGCTTAAAAATCTATTAAATTATTCATTAATATATTAATCACATCAAACATGAAAAAAAATATATTTATGAGCACCTAATTAGTCAAAACTAGCACATGATATATGTTGACTTGTCAAACAAGTAGCTAAAGAATAGTACGCACGTGATTCAAATGCTATATCCCAATCGAATTTGAATTATTCGCCATATTCCTATGCTATGCTCACCCTCATGGAGGAATCTTTGGGCTTGGGGATAGGCTTGGTGGAATGGTTCTTGAATCCGAGAGCCTCCGCTAGGCGGTACTCGTGCATGATCCAGTTGGTCTTGACTCCCTTTGGAGGCCTACCTTTGTAGAACACGAGTGCCTTCTTCACACCAATGGTTTCTTGATGACAAGAGCCATTAATGTCCGAGGACGTCGTCACTATAACCTTGTCCGTGCCCGTTGCCTTCCAGTACCCGGACGCGGCCGCCCTGTTCGGCCTCGCGCCATTCGGGTACTTCCTGTCTCTCGGGCTAAAGAAGTACCACTCTTTCTCGCCAAATGCAGCCATAGCTGACATGCAAAAACACACATCAGTCCCAAAGCTTCACCAATGAAACCATAAGATATGAAGATACTAACCCGGTAAATCCCACGGATCGAACTTGTAGATGTCCACGTCGGCGATGATCAAAACGGGAAATGGGTTGGATGCTATCTTCTTCTTGAGGTAATGGAGAATGAGCTCTTCGTCTGTTGGGTGGAACCTAAACCCGGGTGGTAAGGTAGATTGCGGGTTTTTCATCTTACTTGTTACGTGGGAATTGTTATGAGGAAGAGGAAGGACAAGGAACTGGAATTG
Source organism: Hypericum androsaemum (assembly GCA_963995505.1). NCBI lineage: Eukaryota > Viridiplantae > Streptophyta > Magnoliopsida > Malpighiales > Hypericaceae > Hypericum > Hypericum androsaemum. Next base: position 274,399 of record OZ023198.1, read on the forward strand.
GATTTTTTTGGAAGAAGAGGATGGGGCTGGCAATTTATTGACGTGGGGAATTTGTCGTTATTCGGAAGATTGGGATTAGGCCAAAGGAAGAATAAAGCTAAGGAGCGAAAGGGAAGAAAAAGATAGAAAAGAAGACAGAGACAAAGAAATCAGTTCAAGGCGGGCACCTAGAAGTGGAGGGATGCCAGCTGTTGTTTAATTTTCCATCTATATTTGCTTGGTTGGAAAATAATTGTTCTTGTAAAATGACTTCCCTCTTCTTTATTTGGTAAATTATTGTTTAATACCAATAGGAGTTGTCCAAGGTATTGGCTGTCCAAGTGCCTCCCGAGACTTTTGGATCCACTTAAAATTTTTGGTTCAAATTTTATGAATTTATAAAATATTATTGGTATAGTGGTCTCCAAAATTGACATGACAGAATTATGCTCAACTTTGAATGTCAAAAGTTCTAAAAAGTTATTATCCAATGCCATTTAAGCATATTTTTTAGCTCAAAGAAATATTTTCTAATTTTTGTATTTAACGAATAAGTTTGAATCTTGTTCGAGTTTAAATTTTGTAGGTAAAAAAAAACAAATAATTCTATTTTTTATTCTTCTTAAAGGAAATGCTTCTTCTTTTTTTTGTTTTACTAATTTTTATTGTGTTTTCTACTCAAGATTTTGATATTTTTGTAGAGTTGGGGATTTGTGCTTTGATAATAATTGGCCGCTTTCTGTGACAAGTAGCGTATAGGAATATGGCGGCTGACCAGACGAAGGTCATTTTGATCAAGCTCATCTTGACTACGTCATCCTTAATCGCATTACCACTCGACACGTATCACCACCCTCTCTGTTTTGTCCGGTAGCTTTTTTTGTACATTAGTGAACGAAATTGGAATTTTCTTACTTTTCTTTCAACTGAAAAAAATATATTTTTTGGCCATCTAAAAATAAATGTATATTGATTAGGGAAAATGGGTCTGGAGCCGACTTCCCCAGCTCCCATAAAGTCATGCTTTGTGACAGCGTCCATTATAATTCTGTTTGAGCCTTTTGACTTTCATAGTATGTGATATAAAATTCATCATATTAGTGGATGAAATTTATCATTTTGATATTTGTAAGGACACAGGATAACTTCTTTGTATGATGCAGTCACTTAGTTTTTCACGTCAATTTAGATTGTTATGTGAATTGATGCAGGGTAATTTCTTTGATGACAGTTCAAAAATATCATTCAAGTTTAACATTATTCGAAAAACCAGGACTTATTTTGTGAATTTTTCATACCTGACCGACATTTTTGAAGAGTAATTCTATTTTTTTTTGGTGGAATGAAGAGTAATTCTATTGATGTGGGATGGTTTCGCATTTACGAACGGATAATTCAGAGAATAAGAGCAATTATTCATGTACAATGGATTCAGACACCAAGTACTAGATGAACCAGTGTGTAGAAAACGAAGCAAACTAAAGAATGAGGCGATAAGGATTTGGATATATACATGGAACTTTATTACAAGATCAGAATCCATGTACTAGGATTGGTTTTTTTTTTCCAGCCAATTGGTACTAAGATTGGTGAACTATATCAAGTACAACGTTAATGGATGAGACTTTCTTAACATCCAACTACCGGAATTTCGAATCCTATATATTTTTATATTCTTATGTTTTGAATCAAAATCATATTTAACTTTGGTACCTTACCTTAATGGATGAGATTTACCTCATTAGTTTAGCAAACAGCTATGTGCGACCGACCCATATGGGCGACTAACTTAAAGTTATTAGCATTCAATCTACTTCGATCGATAGTTTTTTATACATAAAATATTCTTATCCTAGGTTCTTTTCTTTTTCATTTTTTATGGAAAGTCTTATCCTCGGTTCTTGCTTACACGTTTTTGCCTTTTTCTTCTTCTTTTTCCGTTTAAACCATATTTGAAATCATCAATAAATGATTGAAGTACATAGTTATCCATAAGTACCCAAGGTTTATGGAGGACAAAATAATGACTCGACCAATGAACCTTGATAGTGTAAGGAATCCGGTACGGAGCGCAAGTCACATCTTTTAAAAAACACGCTATTTTGTAAATTGAAACTCAGTGGATCTCGACTGAAGAAATTATATACTTCATAATTGCGTTTTAATAATCAAACTATTTCTTAGAAAAAATATTGTATTAAAATTTAGAGTGTGTCGAAGTTGTTTTGTATTGAATGATATGCTAGTGATTAGATCTAATTATAATTTAAATAAACTATCACACACTACTTTATAATTTAAATAAACTATCACACACTACAATCTCAATAGGTGGACATTATTAGATGAATAGAGTTCCTCAATTGGAAGTTGAACCATTTATATTTTTGGTCGATAGAGTTGCACATTATACCACATATTTGGAGTTTAATATGTGGTACTCGTAAATGATATGTTGAACAAGGTTTAAACGATTTGATTGGTATTTCTATAACAATAAAGTGCACATATTTTTTGGTAGATATCTTGAAAGATTCCAAAATTAAATATACTCGTATTTTTCTGTGAAAATAGTCGATCGATTCATAGAGAATTGTACCTTATTTTAAGCGTGGCTCTTACATTCACAAGGACTGGCACCAGATCTTTAAAAAAAAGTCAACATTTTTAATATGTTTTTACATTTTATCAAAAGATGAAGTTTGGATAAGCTTTGCACCTAACCCTTTCCGGTAACAGATAATACACTTCCTAAAACAGGAAATCTTCAACTTTGACCAATTCAAACACGTCAAAATCATGAGCGCTATACTCGTTCAAATTAATACCCTAAGCTAATTTAGGTATCCAATTGAAAACATAACCAAAACGTCAGCGGCTGGTTAAGCTCCACGTCAATACAGTGTCTATTAATAGATTTAATTGCGTACTTTGCCTTTGCTCTTGTCATGAAAAAGCACACGTTAAGGAATATGCATAAAATGATGTCAAATTTTACCTTAGTATTTTGATTTCATTGAGCCGATAATCCGAGTTTGAATCAAATAGAACCGATAATCTAGACCAACATATAACTAAGTAATTAAGATATATCATAATTATTAGTTAATTAATCAACCCATACTGTTAAGAATTCAGTAACTAAGAGAACAAAACACACACAAAATATGGATACAAGATATAACGTGGTTCGGCCTAATGCCTACATCCACGAGAAAGGAGAACTTTTATTGATGATACCGAGTCACAAAGCCATACATAACCCTAAGAGAACACGTCCTTGTATAATAGACGAACCCATGGTGTACAAGAAACCTATCTAGGTAGTCTTAAGAGTACAAAACAAGAGTCCGAACAAAATATAAAACGGTTGTCAGCGCCACCTAGCGGCCACTAGGTCCTCAGAAACTCGACTTTCTGTAACATTCCCTAGCGGTCGCTAGGGTGTTAGTGGTCGTTAGCTCCGTTCAACTTTTTCACCATTGTTTTTTCTTGACACTTCCTAACAGATACCAGCTTGGGTAAGGTCAGCTGTTTTGGTGCCTTTTTTTCTTCTTCATGGCCCTCAATTTCTACGCACTACTATTGTACATGATCCTCGTCAAAGAATAATGGGAACTTTCAAGAAATTAAATCTGACAATGACTTAGAAATCGGACATAGTCAAATACTTTTTAATGAGGTCTAACTGAAGCACACGTGTGCTGGAAACGACTTCAATTACGTGCAATTTTGTATCTGGTGATATTGATTTGGTCATGTAAAAGCAAATACCACCAAAAGAGATCTCCGATTAGTTCGTTCAAAAGTCTCAACCACAATTAACAATATATAAGTGGTTTATCTTTTAATTTTATAAGATTCATCGTAAAATTATTTGTCGATAAAATTCTAATTATCGGATAACTTGGTCGTAACAACTTGTGACTGAGAGTTTCCAAGAATTGTGGTGAGATATGAGCGAGCACGATATGCATGACAAATATGGACAGTAACGTACCGGAAGAAGGGAACAGATTTGGTCCTGGAAGGCCAAATTCAACCAGGATCGTCCTGGACGATTCAATAGTTTATTTAGTTACGATTTAATGGTTTACTCAGTTACGATCTAATGGTTTACTCAGTTACGATCCAATGGTCCTTGTTTATCCCGTCCCAAATAAATTGGAACCGTCCCAGTTACCCAGTTACGATTCTAGTTTATCCAGTTATGATTCAATGGTTTACCCAGTTACGATTCAATGGTTGTGGGTTTTTTTATTTTGCCCCCCATATTTCTGCATTTTTGCAAAAAAATTCCCGCGTGTTTTTCAATAAAAATCCTCCAGTACTGTGCTAGAGTGGGCCTCCAGCACCAAATCTTGTCCCAAGGAAGAAGATGCACTTAAACCAGATCGATACATGTTACCATATGATTGGCTATTTCTAAAGTATTCTTTCTAAATTGGAACCGTCCCAGTTACCCAGTTACGATTCTAGTTTATCCAGTTATGATTCAATGGTTTACCCAGTTACGATTCAATGGTTGAGGGTTTTTTTATTTTGCCCCCCGTATTTCTGCATTTTTGCAAAAAAATTCCCGCGTGTTTTTTTAATAAAAATCTTCCAGTACTGTGCTAGAGTGGGCCTCCATCACCAAATCTTGTCCCAAGGAAGAAGATGCACTTAAACCAGATCGATACATGTTACCATATGATTGGCTATTTCTAAAGTATTCTTTCTATTGCCATGCACACTTTTTTCCATTCGAGGACAATTACATTCACTACTAAATTATTCCCAAAAATGTTTCAACTGGAACCAATTCGGCATGGTTCATGCATCTGCCGCAGTTCATTTTATACAACTTACAAAGAATACCTTATCTACTGCAATAGGACGGGGCGGTACTATATATGCAGCGTTATATAATTAGATGCAAGTCTGCAACTAATAAATAAAATAACAGTTATTTGTTTTAGTTTAATCAAAAAGTATTTAGTTCGAGTCAATGTTACATAGTTGTTGCAAGAGTTTTGTCATCTTTCAAAGTCTCACCGAACTCGAATAATCGTCGTGTCCAAATATCAAATGGTCTTGGGGAATTGTCTCTATTAAACTCTCTAATGGGTAAATCTTCTCGCCTACAAGAGAAAGCAGTGCACCCAAATCCCAATCACCAAGGATTCAATCTGATGGGGCCAAAATGCTAGTTTCAGCGTAGTCACAATATGTGGAGTTGTGTCGTAATGCATGTAAATTTGATACGGAAAAAAATAAATTCATATAAACTCGTCGTAAATCTAGAAAATAGTTAAATTTTACGAGTCAAACATAAAGTCATATATTTTGTGGTCGTAGTAAAACTTTGTACCAAACGGTGCCAAAAATTGGGAGGGAGGAAAAATACAAAATGTGGTATTGAGTTTGGACTAGATTCTTTGAGCATATACTAAGGGGCACCCAAAATTGTTGTGATTATCCGCAACTTTAAAGACATAGGTTTTATCCTCCAATGATGCTATATTTTCAGCTCATGGGTCTCTCACATTATTGGTGCTATCATAGAGGAATATGATTTGATGCTTTCAAGATTATGTCACTTATGATGTAATAGAAAAAGCGCCCAAGATATATTTTAATTTAAAGGCCTAAAGGGTGGTGTTCTCTAATTTGCGGAGGTAACTTGTTCAGCTGAAATTGAAATAGCCTCATGCCAAATAAGCAATACATTAATCACTACAGCTAAGCTCTTCCTTTAGTCACAAATGTTGTACAAGTGTCGCTCTCCCAACTTTTAACAGTGCTTTCTCCACTTGTCATGGATAAAAAGACTAGGAAAAAGACTTGAATAAAATAGTAAGAAATTTCAATTTATTTGAGAAGTCTCGGATTCAAGCTTTACGAATGTCAAAGACACTACTGAGACAGCTGCACTTTGTGTATGCCTCGACAGTGCTCGACTCTTAATACTAGAAAAAAAAAACTAAGAGCCTTGGTGAAGCACAAACAATAAAGTTGAAGGTTTTTCTTATTCCACTCATTCATTCCCCACTCTTGTCAACAGGGTTTGATTCTTGCTAAGATCCCGAGGCATAGTTTAAGTGGTAAACAAATCGAACTTAAATGATAAATTATAAGGTGTAGAAATAAATTACAGCGAATATCGGAGGGTCATAGACCTTAAGACAATCTGTATATACAGACAACCAACTTCATCGTCGCGTATTTATTGAAAAAGCCTTGCATTAATCTGGTATGCATGAAAAGAAGAGAGCCAGATGGTACCATAAAAGTCTCTCCGATCTCGTATTGGAACTTTGACTTTCAATCCAGCTGCAGACAAAATTCACTATAAGAACCAAGAACTAGAAAGTTAGTTAACAAGAAAAGTAACAGTCCCACAATTAGCGCCTGCCATCTAAACCTAACAACATCATAGATCCTTATCTGAACCAATACAAACCAACGTTTTTTTAGTTTTTAGTTGCAAAAATAATTCTGGAGGGCATTCGACTCGGTATCTTTTCATCTGAAAACGATTCCATTCAGCTTGAACTGATCCATTGGAGGTGGACAAACAGGAGATAGTTACTGGTGTCGCATCGACTGGTGTCGCATCGACATTAAGGACGATTCGTCTCGATCGAAAAAAGGATATGAAGAGAAATGCATACCAATTAGACCAGTCAAAGAAGTAACTCCAAAGCCTGTATGAACATGTATGTGGCACACAACCTTGTTCAACGCTAAGAAAAATCTGTGATTATGAGATCTGCAGTAGCTTTCCACGTGTGGTTCACCTAATCCAGTGACATCAAATGCCTTGACCAATTGTAAAAAAAAAAAAGCATTTGAATTGAAACAAAAGGAAGCAGGAATAACCCTAAGCAGGAAAATAGATATTTTGTGTGTAAACTTACAAGTTTTATCAAGTTGTTTCACCTCCAACCACATATTCCTCTGTTAACTATTAGTGTGCTCGATTCCTCAATCTCAGGAAACGCAACTGCTGGTTCATTCATAGGGATGCAAACTCATTAGACCTGTGATAACATCGAAAACCATAGCTGTTCGAAGCATAATCATGGGAAAAACAGGCAATACCTAACACAGGTTCCGTATGTCAAACTCTGACTCGGTTCTCATTGGAAAAAAAAAACACTGACCCAGTGACGCAGCAAGATAAAGCTGAGGTATCTGTCGATCATTTGCTGTAGCGAGATAGATCAGCATGTGATTGCAGGACTAAGCTAGTATGCATAGAAATTACAGCAAATAGATCAGCATGTGACTGCTCTCCAAGCTGGACTAAGCTAGTATGCATAGAAAAAGGAACGTGCAGTGTCCGGCTCAGAACCTAACGTAAAACAAACTAAATGGATATGAATAGGGCATGCGCTAAAGATAGCAATTTCCTAGTTCCCTCTAATGCTCGAGCGTGTTCCAGCCGCTCCCCAGAAAAGAGGTAAACCAACAATAACAGCAGAGACTACTTCTTTCGAAGGATCCTAGCAGGTCATTGGACTGTGTCATTTAAAAGGCCCTCAGAAATATTCAAATATTTTGCAACCATGTTTATTCCCTGCCCCTCCTAAGGTGACTATCCCCTCTATTTTCGCATAATTTTACGGGTGAACCTGATGGAAACAATCATAACCAGAAAAAAAGTGTTGCATCTTCAAATTTGCAGGTTAAACAATTGCAGCCGGCAGTTTCTTATCAATAAAACCAGCCTACATGTTTAAAGAGTATGCGTTAGTTTCTGAGTTCGGGCAAAGTATACGATCTAATGGTTAGTCTAATCAATGTGGTTCAGCTACTGCCCCTAAAAAAAATGTGGTTCAGCTACTAAGTGAAAAAAAAAAAGGATGGTTGGTACCTCCGTAGTTCTGTCATAGAAAAATGAAGCCACAAACAAATCCTTTGGCCATCCCCGCCTCCGCCAAATGTATATTTCAAATATTTACATGTATCATTCTTCTGAAGGGGCTTGAATGCTACTCTCCTGCCGCCATCCATGCTTGAACCAGATAGAGAAGCTGATGTTTTGTACTGTTCTCCTCCATAGGAATAAGATCCTTTGGCAATTAATGAGAAAATGCACCTGCAGATGTCTCCACATCCAAAATTAAACATTCACTCCCCATGTATACATGACGTGAAGGAACCACAAACAGAATAAAAAATCAAGCAATGCGATGGTGCTGCACGTTCTTGTGTGCGTGTTTCTTGTGCAAGGAGATGCATCCATGGATTGGACAAAGGAGAAGATGCTAGCACGATGCCTCTGAATATAAACATATAAAGGTAAGATACTCTTCATAAACAAGGTCTGTCATACTGTAATAGATACTCTAGCCTCTTATATTTCTCTTCCAAGACAATGAGACTTCCTGCTGTGGTCTATCTCAGATATTTTGAAACAAAGAGCACAAAGCATCAACATGCAAGAACCCACTACCCAGGTACATACATCATTTACAGCATCGTCCACACTAACAGCAAAAGAATTTGAAGAATTGGATAAAATCGCGTGTTCAAACAGAACAGAAACAGTGTCCGACACAGTCGTGATACATACCAATGTTTAGTACATCACAGGTTACAAAAAAAAAGATATAAAAACTTAAAAGAAAAAAAAGGAGAATTATGTGATAAGTAGTTGTAAAGTAGAGTTAAAATAGAAACCTGAACGAAGTAGTTGCGGTTGCCGCGGAGGGCTGGGGACATCCTCTAGCTGACGATCTCGTAGTTTCGTTAACTCCACCGGGCATCAGGAAGAGAATGGTGGCGATGAGGAGCGCAGTGCGGAGGGGGCTGCTTGAGCATCTTGTCGGAGAGGAAGTGGTTGAGATGATGGTCAGCGGTGGCGGCAGCGTCGGCGGACTAGAAGAGCTTGGAGGAGGGGAGCAGTAGCAGATCTGGTGGCCCAATATGTAAGCAAGAATTGCCGCACTATTTGGGTTATGCTAATATCATCCCACACAAACTATCATCCCATGTTGGTGCTATTGGAGGAGGCAAGCCTATTTGCACCTCAACCAAGGTTTTTTGGTACCCTAAAAATCAGTATGTTCTGAACAAAATATGAACAGAGGAGACCACTGACTATAGTATCATCTACGTGGAAGGGTGGACAATCTCAGGAACAAAAATAGTAATTTAGAGGAAATACGTTTATATGACCAACTACTTCACCTTCAAAAGAGAATTAAATCCATGAACAAAAATACCACTTCCCAATTAAAAGAGCTGCTGCCATCATTATAACTTATGCTGATTCTATTGATTCAACACTTGCTCTATTTCAACAATAAGCTTTACAAAGTCTAATTGAAAATCATATAGCACAGAAGGTTGAAACAGAAAATTTCACATGTATGCAAGACTTCTCGGAGTATCAGATACTATCAGATTTCGATACACAAACTAGCTGCAAGATAGAGTCCTAATTTCTGGTTAATTTATTTCTTCCAGAAAGAAAATCCCCGCTCCCTCACAACCATTCTAGTTTCAGGTTGTCGGAGAAAATGACTCTCTTTATCACTTTTCTTAGATATAGTGCCAATATGCTTGCCTGTCTGACTGTTATCACATGTATCGTCTCTTAATTCTGACAACTGGCTTTCTGCAATATGCTTATTAGACAACCATGTCTGGAGCAGATGATCAATCTTCGGCTCCGGCAATAACTCCTTCTCCTTCATTTCTTCATAATATTTATAAGCCATATCTAATTTTCCATTCAGGAAGAGCCCATGAATTAGCACAATATAAGAGCTACGATCAGGGCTAATACCAGATTCCCTCATGTCATTCCACAACCTAGTAACATTATCAAGCTGGCGCCACCTACAAAATTTTCTAGTTAACATGATGTAAGTCTCTGTTGTAGGTTGGCAGCCCAACTTTCTCATCTTATCAAGAAGTGCAAATACTTCTTCCGCAGTCCTCAGAATATGAAAGAATGCATGGTATGTCCGCACTGTTGGGGAGAGGCCACGATGTAGCATCTCATCGAAGACAGTTCTGGCCTCATCTAACTTCCTTGCCCTACACAAAGGTTTGATAAGTGAATTATAAGTGACAATGTTAGGAGGTATCCCTTTCTTCTCCATTGCGTGCATCAAGTTGACAGCTTCCTTTACTAGCCTACCCTTTGCAAGAGCATGGACAACCCCGTTATAAACTTTCCTGTCCGGCTCAATACCTGTCTCTTTCATCCTGTTGTAGAGCTTCAGTACCCTATGCAGACTCCCAGCCTTCGAATAGCAAGAAATGATACAGGAGTAGGATACAACATCATGCTTAATACCCCTCTTGCCCATCTCCCTCCATACTCTTTCCGCCTCACGAGGACTCCCAATCGCATTACACCAGCCATTGAGCACAATGTTAAAACTCTTTGTATTCAGCGGGAAGACGTTCTTATTGCAAAACATCATGTGCTCGGCATCTTGCACATTCTTGTATCGGCAAAGAGCAGACAAAAGACCTTGGAACTCATCCATACCAACATCGAATTTGAACCGTTTATGTGCATAGAAAGTGTTTACAGCCTTACCAACATCATGTACAGCAGAATACCGCCTAATCATGATCAACAGAGTCTGAGGAGTCACAATGGACACACCCCCGGTCCGAGATCCTCTCATTTCATCTATCAATAACCACGCGGTATCAAACTTCCTCATTTTACCAAGTATAGCAATCAGAGAATGATACTCCCTAACAGAATGAGAATACCCCGTCTGCTTCCCGGCCCACAAGAAGAACATGAAAGCAGATTCCCAATCATTCCGCATCCTCGAGAGGACCTCCAAGACCAGCTCCCTCGACGCCTTAACACCACACCGTTCAATCGTGTTTCTCATCTCCACGCGATCATATCCCGAAGTCTGCAATATATCCATTATGGTCTTCACATCTTCAGCAAGACCATCATCCATCAAACTCAAAGGCCTCTCATTGCCATCATCATCATCATCATCATCATCATCATTGTCGTTATCGCTACGAGTAGAACATCTTTCCGGGTTCTCGACAACTTCTTGCCCCAATGAAGCATCAAAACTTGACGTAGAAAAAGAAAACAACAACGGCTTTAAGGGTCTAAAACAAGTTAAATTACCGGCTTCAACTGTTGGGCAGGCACTCCGAGTTAGCTCGAGATGGTAACTGACCGAGACCGGGAATCTCCATACTTTCCATCTTGTCATTCTCATCCACCGCATCTCCAGGTTTTAACTCAACAGAACAGAAAAGACGCTGACCAACTGTTCGACCAAATGCTCCACTGAGAAGAGAGGGAACTATTGCCTCTGGGTTTGATTAACCGCTGGTCTGTTACTACAGTGGGTTTTCCTGGGTGACCGGTCGTTCGGTCTAGTACCCTATATATATATATATGCAGATTTTTTGTGAACCGTAGCTTAGTCTATGCAAAGCTTTATACGTAATATTTATGCACAAAAATAAAATTTAAAACCAATCTTGATAGATAACACATATGTTGTGCAAAATTAAATTATATAGACATTAAATAATATTAAATTAGTTGATGAAGAGAAGTCATCATATAGTCGGAATCTTCGTCGTAGTTATACTTTGAATTCTCTCTTTTAGTGATGCTCGTTATGGTTAGCTTAGCATATGAGAAAGGATCAAACTATATAGCTATAATAATCAGAGATAATCTATCAAGTTTTTAATAATTAAACTAATAATTTTACACATAGAATCTTATTCTTAATAGAAATTAATAGAAAACTACCTTAATAATAATAATCAATAAATAATTTGATTTGAGTTGAGGTACAAATTGGTCTCGAGAATTAATAAATTTAATTTTTCAAAATTGAAAGATTAATTTACTAAAGACTGAATTTATTAGTACATTATATCAAATTTTAGAGATTTAATAATATTTACCCATAATTACAATGACTATTTGAAGAAGATGAAGAATGATGTAAAAATAACACAACTATTATTTTGAAATAATTTTCAAATTAGAGATCATATATTCCAAATATGTTATTTTATGCCAACGTTGAACCGATATTCAACTCAGAGATATTCTGAAAATATTAATTATTAATAAGAGTTAACAGATTTCAACACTCCTCTTGTCGGACTGTCCTCGCAAATTAACAACACCCTTGTCGAAACCTCCTGACCTCCAATTGTGAAGCCAATAATAGGTCTTTCTAATTCTCTATTAAGCGGGCACCCGAAAATATAATACCGTGGAAATTAGATGACAATCAATGAACTAATTGAATCCTGCCACTCCCTCAAAATTTATGAATCAAACAACTAATTGTGAAGTAATTACAAATGATGATAAATTGACTGCTGCTCCTCTCGCTTCCTTGTTTTGTTGATCCCAACTACTATAGGGCAAAATCCAACCCCCGCTCGCTAGCTCTCTCCTTCCTTCCACAGCTCTGCCAACAATATCGATCCCCTCGCGCCGAAATGCAGACGCCGATAGGAGCTTTCACAAGGCGGACACCGCCTCGATGGCACTCCCCAGTGGCCATGCAGCTTCAACAAGGTGATTTTGGTACTTAACCTGCTTAACCAATGTCATATCTTGCCATTTATCCAGACCTGCAATTCGACAACAATGTTAAGACGGAGAAAAAGGTCGGCCTGGTACCCAGAGCGAAAGGTGTAGTGTCATACCAAATCCATCTACAAGAAGCGTATACTGATACACGAGATCCATGCACAAGAATGGCAGGTTACTCTCTTCGACGTTTGGGAATGCCAACTTTGCGTCTTCGAGTTTGGTTTCGCATGCACGGCGGGCAGCCTCTTCAAATTTTGCAGGTTGAACAATTGCAACCGGCAGTTTCTTATCAATAAAACCAGCCTACATGTTTAAAGAACATGATCTAATTTTTATACTAATCAATATGGTTCAGATACTAAGTGAAAAACAAGGATGCTTGGTACCTCAGCAGCTCGGTCATAGAAAAATGAAGCCACAAACAAATTCTTTTGGCCATCCCCGCCTCCGCCGTTCCATATTCCTCTAAATGTACATTTCAGATATTTACATGTTGTATCATTCTTTTGAAGTGCCTTGAATGCTACTCTTCTGCACTCATCCATGCTTGAACCAGATGGAGAAGCTGATGCTTTCAACTGTTCTCCTCCATATGAATAAGACCCTTCGGCAATTAATAAGAAAATGCACCTCGTAATCAGGCCCCTATTTTTTCATCTTCGAAAAATATGAACAAAAATTACATAACTGTGCCACTGAGATGTCCCACCCATCCATAACTAAACGTTCACTCCTCAAGTACACATGACATGAAGGAACCACACACAGAATTAAAAACCAAGCATTATTCTTAATAGATAGTCTAGCCTCTTATATTTCTCGACACTGATACTTCCTACTACGGTCTTCCGAAGTTAAGGCAAATTTGAAAAGCTCATCTAAAGTTATAAGTAGCAAAATCTCTGGAAACAGTGAAACTGTTGTATGAATGTTGGATTTTCATCACCACCCTACATATAATTGAGGTTTAACAATGACTTTCATTAAGAATAATCTGGAGTAAACCAACTTACCAACATAACCAAGCAAGATGCAAGGATTGCTGTCATCTTCAGAAGCCTTAAGAATTTCTGCTCGAGCTGCTAATAAGCCATAGTGCAAGTAGCTGGAATAAAAAATAAACAACATTACTGTGTAAGCCAAACTTTTCTCCCAAGTGCAATAAAGAACCAGATTCCTAGATAGTATCTACTGCATTAAAGGTCAAGGGAGAAACCTGTGGACATAGAGGTAGTATTTGGTACCCTTCAGTAACATTGGCTTGACATATGCATCCTCTCCATCTGCTATCTTTGGAGCCTTAGCAGCTTCCTCTTCGGAGATAGCATATGCCATTTGAACAGATCCACCACCAAGATCTACGATCCCCACAGTATCTGAATATTTTCCCCCAAGTTTCCCCAGAAGATAGTTTATTGTCACCTGAAAAACAGAAGAAGGGGGCAGGGGAGATCTGATTACTCTTCAGATCAGCTACACATGATGAATCTTTATATCCATGCCACAGATGCAAAATCAGCTCAAGCAATATTCTAGTGAATCTTCAACTGTGATCTATCTCAGATATTTTGAAACAAAGAGTGCAAAGCATCAACATTCAAATAGGCGAGCAAGGATCCAGTACCCACTACTAAAGTTATTACATATATCATTTACAGCATCGTCCACTCTAACAAAGCATTCGAGCGTAAAACATAAATGGCTGGAACAAAAATTGAAAACAACTGACGTACAAAATTGTACGACAACTCTACAAAAGAAGTTTAAAAGGACAGATCCTGCAATGCACACAAACAAACTACGCCAATCATGGAACACACGTACCCACTCGTATGAACCCTCCTGAGAGCCATCCAGGACAAGGACACCACTGGCCTCCGACTTCAAGGTACTTCTATCTCTCAGCAAATCTCTAACCTTTTATAGACAACAAGATCCAAAGAGCATCCAGTAAGTCCCAAACCATACCAGCAAAACCAAACAACGCAGATACACAAACCATCCATCACTTACTGCCTGCAAAATCTTCTCGGACGCATCAATTCCTAACCCCCTCAGACCGGCAGTAGCCTAGCAAGCAAAGATGCACATTACATAAGCAAATCTCTACCAAACCCCACCAAAAACAAAACCAAGTAACCTGAGAAGTTCCGGAAAAAGGCACCAACCCCAACTCGAACAGGCGTCTTGGGTCTCAAATTCTTAGGCACCACTCCTTGCGCCTTGTCTAGCAATGAAACAAGGGAGTTTGCTGCGGCCTGCGGGTCAGTCGGATAAGCACTCAACCCCGGCTTAAGCTACATTATTGACCAACAACCAAACAAACCATTAATTTAGCAATGCACATATTTGACAGATCACATCAATAAAAGCAGATAGGAGATAATAAAAACCAATGAGTTGGTCAAAATAATACGAGATTTCAATTTCATTAGGCAAAACTCGAGTTATATTCCAATATTACGGTAAGTTCTGACTAAAATGAATGTTTCGTATACATTGCAGGTGCCAAAGTACCGAAATTATAAACGGATAGCACTTTACGAATTGGATAAAATCTCGAGTTCTTAGTTCAAACAGGGCAGAGCTCGAGATCTTTACTCGAATTGGATAAAAATCGAGTAAAAAGTAGTAGAAAAGCAGAGAGTTAAAGTAAAAACCTGGACGAAGAGCTCGAGATCTTTGCCAATGGGTAGGAGAACCATGTTGCGGTCGAAGCAGAAGACGTGGACGCGGCTGCCGGAGCTGCCGGCGTCGAAGATGACGGCGTAGTTGCGGTTGCCGCGGAGGGCCGGGGACATCCTACGCCCGACGATCTCGTAGTCGTCGTCGACACCACCGGGCATCAGGAAGAGAACGGCGGCGATGAGGAGGAGCGGGGTGGAGACGATGAGGAGGACCCCCCGGTAGCGCTGGATCTTGTCGGAGAGGGGCTCGGAGCGCGGGGGCCGCTTGAGCATCTTGTCGGAGGGAGAGTCGACGCCGGCGGACTCGAGGAGCTCGGCGGATGAGGGGGTGCGGTAGCGGATCTGGTGGCCGTTGATGGGGGGCTCCTGGGTGGGATCCAGCTTTATTTGGTCGCCGGCGTTAGGGCTCCGATCCCGGTGGTTCTAGTACGGGATTGGGATTTGGGGATTGTCTGTCAGTTATTTGTCTTGGTCTGGTTTGGACAGATGGGGAATGGGGACTGTCCGGTTTTTTCTGATTTGGCGCGTATGGTTTGTGCTTTACAATATAATTGAGAGTAATAGTTACCCAAATAAAATATAATTGAGTTATAAGTAACCAACTAGTACTCGGTAAGGAAGACTAACTCAAGTTTTAAACGAGTGAATATCTGAATGCTAAATAATATTAAAAATATATGAGTAAAAAAATGATTAATTTCTTATTATTTGTTGATGTACAAAAATATAAGGTACGAGGGCGGGTTGGATTAGGTGCTGGTGGGAAACTAATATTAATAACATGATCTGCACGCTCTTCTACTAAAAAAGCGTGTTTGGCCAAGTGGTGACATTCTTATTCTTATTTCGCGAGTTCAAATTCCACAACAAACATGTCATTTTTAACAACGGCAACGACGAAATCACAACAGCAACGGCAAAATCCCAACAACAACTGCGAAAACTCACCGACAAAAAAAAACACATGGCGAATGCACACGGACCCGCAGCAGGTGCCGCGGGGCCCCCATTATCAGCACTCAATCGGGCCCCGTATGGAGGGGATGTTTCTTATCCCCGCAACGAAATACTATATAATATTTAAAGAATATAATTGATTATTACTTATTATAAATAATAAGCATGATTTTAAAAACGATATCGAGATCGACCCAAACTTTTTATCGTTCTCTGGATCAATCAGTTTGATTGATTCGATCGTTGGTCGAACCAAAGATCTGTAACAAGTGCATAAAAATGGCGACAACCCCATTAAACAAGTGCCTTAAATAAAACCCATTTGTCTCCTCTTTTGGCAAAAAAAGAAGTAGCTCTCCGAATATACATGAAATTGTGAGCTCTAGAGTAATATTCTTAGGCTCTGATAGCGTACTTGTTGAAGAATAAGCCGGCGATTTATATACAGTGAATTGACAATGTGAGATTCTTAATACGTCCTCTCAAATGAGATACCGAAGATTGTATGAATTTTGATTTCATCAATGTGTGAGAAATGTGGACCGTGTCAGCACAACAATAGGAACGGGAACAATCTGCTCTAATACCATGTTAGAATCTTTATATCAAACTCAAAATCTTAAACCAATTAATTGATAGATTCAACACTTATAAAACAGTCCACAACATTTGCATTAAGCAACGTGATATTCTCAAATTTCTGATCTCAAAGACCAGAAACTCCAAGTTCCGATCCACCTGCGGGGTTGGATCGCTAAGAAAAATGAAAGCAAGGTGACAATCAATTTCGATAATAGTCCTGTCACCAGCAAAATCATCTAGAATCATCTTCGCAGCCACCAGAATGGCCAATAACTCTGCCTCCAAAGGTGAAGATGCAAAAGTACGAGACGCTTTGCCTGCCATAATGAGGCCATAATGGTTTTGAGCAACTACAACCATGCCGGAGAAAGAAGAGTTCTCCATCCAACACGCGTGGCAGTTGAACTTCATCTCCTCCACCAAAGGCACAGAACCAGAACATTCTAGAGGTTCCATGAACTGGGCCATGGTGCAGGTTCAGATTATTGGAACTATCAATTCCGGATCTGCCGGTTCAGCGGTTTGAATCAAACCATGGCCAGGTCTACTCTAACTCAAAGTATATGATATTCCATCTAAAGGCTGATCACACATAATGACACCAAGCTGACCCAAGTTCTTACTAGCCTATAAGGCTTACATCAAAAGAAAGCAAACGAAGTAGAAATAAAAATTCGGGCCAAGACCCAAACAGAGCTACTCTTAAAGTTAAAACATGAGAAATCATCTTCCATAACCACAACACCATGCTTCACTCTTTATTTTCCACATAACATGTCTACTTCAGGAACTGCTCGCAGCACAAGAAATTGTCCCATATCAACTTGACATTGTCTTTGAGTATCTCAGAGACGGTATCATCCGTTGCCTTGTGCTCCTATAAATTCGTATATAGATCATGATCAGCGGATTGATAAAGCGTTAGTCATAAACATAAGCAATCTAAGAGCAGGTGAATGAAATGGCAAATCAAAATGTGAGTCACCTGCAGTAGTGAAACTACTTTTTTCAACTTGACAGTAACTTCTCGGGTCACTTCACGAATTCCCGATCTGAAATCAAACCGGTCAGCATGCCTTACTTTGAGACGAACCGACTGGTTTTTGTATGTTTTAGCTGTTACGTGCCAAACACCAAGGACTGCAAACCTATCCCCGGAAGATGTTCCTAAGGGCCATCGTAACCCGCCCCTGACGTCTGAATCTAGAACTGCAGAATTGGTCAGCCCTCTTATGCTATTCAGCTCATTCTCCTGTCAAGAAAAAAGAAAGTAACTAAACTAATCAAGAGGGTAGAATAAGATGGCACTTCAACCCGCGTGTACCCGGTATGAAAACCAATTATTGTTACAATGACTATTATCCCCGAGTTTACTTAACAAAAGGAGATTGACTTACAGAGAGGCCTCCCACGATTCTCTTCCTGCATAGCATAATCCTCAAGTCCAGATCCTTGTCAAGGCAAGAAATATCATTGACCATATGACGGACCGCATTTAATTTAACCTGAAAGATTAGTTTTAAGATAAAGCTATAAGAATTGTGTTTGAACTTGGAAGGAATATTTCCAGCAAAAACCAGATTAAATAAATGCATGCCTTGTAGAGCATTAGGCTTTTGTCATTTGTTACATTGCATTTGCATGATATGGTTGAATCACGGCGCGTTTTATCATACAACTGCAGAGATTAAAAAGAATAAAGTTGTTAGAAATTGAAGCTGAAGGAAATCTGACAGGAAACAACTAAATCCACCAAAGAATGTACCTTCACATGGTATATCTCTTTCTCATCTTCGAAATCAAGTCCTAGTTTTGGAACAACTTTGTCCTCAACATTTTGCAAGTATGAAGAAGGAATGTTTGTATAGAATGATCTTCTCAGTTGTCTCAACTCAGCTTCTTCCAATTGACCACTTACAATGGTCCCGACCGAACTTGTCCTGTTGGCAGCTAGGCAAATACATCTTAGCTTGGAACACTCAAAAGGTAAACTCAAGAGACTTTCTAAGGATAGCATATAATGTAGGAAAGAGCACATACTGATGGAAAAGAATGTTGCCAAATCGAGCTACCAATGTCGGCTTTATTTGATCCAAACCTTTGTTATCAGTTTCATTCATCAAAATCTCAAACGAAGATTGTAGATCTTGCAACACCTTTTCTGCAACAGTATCCCATGGAGTTCCAGTAGCATTGTCTGAAGGAGAAAGGAAGTAGCTACATTAAGTAAGCAAGGGCAGGAAATGGACCATCCAAAAAAGAGAGAAGAAAAAAGAAAATCGGGAAGTAAGAACCTTCAGAAGGATTTATGTTTACTAGCATCAGTGGTTTTCCTCCAATTCTCTGCTCGAAAGCTTCCACTGAGACCGGTTCAAGATGAGCATGATTCGGAAGGTGGCCACCACAATCCAACTCCACAGCATACCAATTATTTATTGCATGGTCTCCGACTCCGTAGACAAACTTTCCCATCTTGTTCGCGTTGGATACAGGTGATCTGACGCTCAGACCTCTCTGAAACCGGGGAACGAGCATTTCCGAAGTCGGGGCTGGCCTAAGCTTGCCCTGTGAATGCCTCTTGTGTGGTGGAACGTAAGCCATCATCAATCCAATAGCCTCTGTTTGATACCAAACGGATCAGTGAGAAACAAACAGGAAACTGTGGATGAACAGAACTCCAACAAAATGACATCTATAGCCGAAATACCGCCACAAAAATTATATAATGGATCAACTAATTCACCAGGGACAGCAACAAGATACCCAGAACAGCAAATCATCTATAAAAAGAAGATAAATTCCCTAAATCGATAAATAACCCAAAAAGAGAAGTATCAAAAGCAACCCAAATGGAAGAATTGAACTTGAACCAAGGGAGTAGTAATCTGAAAATTTGCACAAATAGAGATAAACAAACAAAAAAAAAAGACACCAACTTTAAGAACCAAAGCCTGTTCTAAATTTTTCTGAAGCAGAACTAAACCAACCTTGAGTTTGTGGAGTGTTTGTTTGGCTGGAGAGCTGTGTGACAAGATCGACGTGGAGCATTCTTATAGTAACTGAGAATCAAGTGGAAGGAGATACTGGACACGGAAGTTACTTCGCTCGGAAGTTGTAAGGTTTGTACCTTTTTCCTGTCGATATTAAAGTATTGTCAACTTCCCGGGGACGGCTTAGCCTTCCTTTAATTATTCTAAAAAGAAAAAGAGGAACAAAATTTATTTTAGTACTCTATAGTATGACCTATTGACGCTTACAACTCGGTAGTAAACAATGTATAAATGGGACTCTGAGATTTCAAAAGGATCTCACGGGCACGCTCCTGTCCGAAATTCAAACGACGTCGTTCTGATGCATTTGTGGCATGCAAACTCTGATTTTTTTTAACACCGTTGTTTGTGACATGTCGAGGTTCTTTTTCCAATAACAATCCCAAATTAGTTTTTTTTTCCAACCCTCCTTTTAATATCTCCTCTTCTCTCGGTTCTCTCCACGTTGGGCCTCCATCTCCCTGCTGCTCTAAAACCCATTTCAAAGCTCCCAAACTTCACCCAAAGAAACATATCAAGACTCAATCTTTTTGAAAGATGGTATTTTCTCCACCCCAATAATCTATCCATTTTTCCTCCTCCTCTCATTCTCTCTCCTCTACCTCATCTCCCCATAGCTCCTCCTCATAGACCCAAATCCCACCCTAACTACTTATCTCTCCACCGCCCCAATAAGATGGTGTTGTTGTTCTGGATAATGTAGGTTGTATTGTCAGAGTCGAGGGACAGGCTTGGTGGTCGAGTTCACACTGATTTCTCTTTGGTTTTCCGATTAACTTGGGTGGCCTGGTTCTTGTCCACCGACGCCGGCTTGAACTCATCAGGATTTTCCCCCCAGATTGTATTGATCATTAATTTCAATTCAAAAACTAATTAACAATGTAAAATAGCTAACGAGGAAAAGAAGGTGGAGGAAGTATACAACGGTGGAAGCAGAGCTTGGAGGAAGGGTGGGGGTCGGTGAAGGAGGTCCCGAGAGTTTTTGTGGTACCAGCGATCCGGTTTCGTCATCTTTGATAAATTCTTTTTCAATGGGGACGATGATGGTGGTGTATGTTTTGGGTGCAGTTTTTTGCACTCATTAGAGGAGAGAGATGAGGGTTTTTTGAAAAAAGAAAAGTAACTTCGGATTGTTTTAGAAATTTTTACTACGACACGTTAGCAAAAGAGAGTCAAATATTTTTTCGAGCTGGCATGCTGCGAACGCATCAAGACGACGCCATTTGCATTTCGGGCAAAGGGTGATGCCCGTGAGGTCCTTTTAAAACATCATGGACTTGTTGAATACTTTTTTTACCATAGGGTTGTAAGTGTCAATCGACCATACCGCAGAATACTAAAGTGAAGTTTTTCAAAAAAGATATAGCAGTCATTGTAAATGATGCATGGCTCGGCTGTTTACCTTCTTCGATGGGTGACACGTAAGTAACTCATATGATAGAGAAATATGAAGTTGAGCTCATGTAATCAACTATGAAAAAGTCAGGTGGAAGTAGGGTTGGTCATGGTTCTATTCGAATCGAAAGTTCCGGAATCAGAAGTTCTAGAATTTGAAGTTCCAGAATCAGTAATTTTAGTAATCGAATTCGAAACGGTAACATAGGTTCCATAAATCATCCAAGAACTTTCTTAGAAGGCTCTGATTATGGTTTATGATTTCTCCATAACCATAACCGGAGATTCTAGTTGCAGAACCGTCGGTTGTTTGGAACCGTATTCTTCCTCTTCCATTCTTCCAAAATTATATTATCTATTCTTAATTCTCTCTCAATATATGCATTGATTAATTGCTCTATACACGTATTCTCTATAAATAAAGGTAAGCGAAATACATTGAGTTTTTATTACTTTGAGTTTTTATTACTTTGAAGTTAAGAATACAAAACTTATTTTTCCGCAAAAATTCTAAAAACATTAAAAAAGTGAAACATTGTAAATGAAAGTTCTGGAACCATAATCGTGAATTCCAAAAACTATCCCGGAACCTTATTTCAATATTTCGAATACGGTTCTATCTTTTTGGAACTTTGTAACCGGCAGTTCCGGAATCATAACCAGAGGTTCCAAAACCGTGATCACCTCTACGTATAAGTATAAGTGTGGGACAAACTAACACTAATTTAAAATATATTTAAAAGGTGTTGTTTTAGAAAATCTTCATCACCAAAAAGGACAAAGGTAAACGAGCAAGTACTAAACTTTTTTCCTTCGATATATTTAAAAACGTACTAGAAGCGACTATGTTTCTCTCCGTTTCCTGGTCTAACCATTTGGCTGGAATTTTTTTCGAATTCTTATATTATTAATAATATTAACATTAAAATGCTAAATATTCTCTAATTTTATTAATAATTTTATAATTTATAATGCTGCTCGAGCGTCGTCTTCTAATATCTTTCAAAGTTGCGCTAACAACTCCCATTGTGCTCGCAACACAACCTCGCTTGTCTCATATCCTGCTACATTCATTCGATGAGTTCAACCTCTTATTGCATCTTATAAGCCTCCAAACCTCCAATCGAACCGTGGCCAGGTCTACTCTAACCCAAAGTATATGATATTCAATCTTAAGGCTGATCACACATATAATGGCACCAAGCTGACCCAAGTTCTTCCTAACCCACAAGGCTTACATCAAAAGAAAGCAAACGAAAATAAAAATTCGTGCCAACGCCCGGATAGAGTTACTCTTAAACATAAGAAAACATCTTCCACAGCCACAACACCATGCTTTACTCTCTATTTTCCACATAACATGTTTACTTCAGGAACTGCTCGCAGCACAAGAAATTGTCCCATATCAACTTGACATTGTCTTTGAGTATCTCCGAGACTGTATCATCCGTTGCCTTGTGCTCCTATAAATTAGTATATAGATCATGATCAGCGGATCGATAAAGCGTTAATCATAAATATAAGCAATCTAAGAGCAGGTGAATGAAATGGCAAATCAAAATGTGAGTCACCTGCAGTAGTGAAACTACTTTTTTCAAATGGAGAGTAACTTCTCGGGTCACTTCACCAATTCCCGATTTGAAATCAAACCGGTCAGCATGCCTTACTTTGAGACGAACCAACTGGTTTTTGTATGTTTTAGCTGTTATGTGCCAAACACCAACGACTGCAAACCTATCCCCACAAGATGTTCCTAAGGGCCATCGTAACCCTCCCTTGACGTTCGAATCTAGAATTGCAGAATTGGTCAGCCCTATTATGCTGCTGAGCTCACTCTCCTGCCACGACGTGCACAATTAGCAGGTCCAACAATAACTTTATTACTGCTACGAAGACAGTTATCACCGAGTATAGCTAACAAAAGGAGATTTGACTTACAGAGAGGCCCCCCAAGATCCTCTTCCTGCATAGCATGATCCTCAAGTCCAGATCCTTGTCAAGGCAAGAAATATCACTGACCATCTGACGGACCGCATTTAATTCAACCTGAAAGGTTAGTTTTAAGATAAAGTTATAAGAATTGTGTTAGAACTTGAAAGAATATTTCCAGCAAAAACCAGATTAAATAAATGCATGCCTCGTAGAGCATTAGGCTTTTGTCACTTGTTACATTGCATTTGCATGAAATGGTTGAATCAGGACGCATTTTATCAGACAACTGCATAGATAAAAAAGAATTAAGTTGTTAGAAATTGAAGCCGGAGGAAATCCAACAGGAAACCGCTAAATCCACCAAAGAATGTACCTTCACATGGTATATCTCTTTCTCATCTTCGAAATCAAGTCCTATTTTTGGAACAACTTTGTCCTCAACATCTTGCAGGTATGAAGAAGGAATGTTTGTATAGAATGTTCTTCTCAGTCGTCTCAACTCAGCTTCCTCCAATTGACCATTTACAACATTCCTGACGGAACTTGTCCTGTTGGCAGTTAGGCAGATACATCTTAACTTGGAACACTCATAAGGTTAAACTCAAGTGAACTTTCTGAAAAGAAGAACAAGCTAGAGCCAATTCTCAAAAAATGAAACTCGAGCCAAATCATCATGACCTTTGTGTGACGTTGAACATTCATTGCTAGTTCGAAACTAACTCATTTTCATTGTATCATTGTTTCTCCTGAGGATAGCATATAATCTAGGATAGAGAACATACTGATGAAAAAGAATGTTGCCAAATCGAGCTACCAACGTCGGCTTTATCTGATCCAACCCTTTGTCATCAGTTTCATTCTTCAAAATCTCAAATGAAGATCGTAGATCTTGCAACACTTTTTCTGCAACAGTATCCCATGGAGTTCCGGTAGCATTGTCTGAAGGAGAAAGGAAGTAGATACATTAAGTAAGCAAGAGCGGGAAATGGACCATGCAAAGAAAAGAAAATCGGGAAGCAAGAACCTTGAGAACGATTTCTGTTTACTAGCATCAGTGGTTTTCCTCCACCTCTCCTCTCAAGAGCTTCCACTGCGACCGGTTCAAGATGAACATGATTCGGGAGGTGGCCATCACAGTCCAATTCCACAGCATACCAATTATTAACAGCGTGGTCTCCGTATACAATCTTTCCGATCTTATTGGCATTGGATACAGGTGATCTGATGCTCAGACCTCTCTGAAATCGGGGCACGAGCAGTTCCGGGGTCGGGGCTGGCCTAAAATTGCCCTGTGAATGCCTCTTGTGTGGTGGAACGTAAGCCATCATCAATCCAATAGCCTCTGTTTGTTACCTGAACACCAAACGGATCAATGAGAAACGAACATGAAACTGTGGAAGAACAGAACAGAACAGAACTGAACTGAACTGAACTTGAACAAAATGACATCTATAACCGAAATACCGCCACAGAAATTATACAATGGATCAACTAATTCACCAGGGACAGCAACAAGATACCCAGAACAGCAATTCATCTAAAAGTAACATAAATTCCCTAAATTGGACTCCTTCCAGCCATTTTGATTCAGACCCAGATATTTTTTTCAACTTACTGTTCTCAAAATCGATAAAGAACTTAAAAGAGAAGTATCAAAAGCAACCCAAATGGAAGAATTGAAATTGAACCAAGGGAGTAATCTAAAAATGCACAAATAGAGATTAAAAAAAAGACAGCAACTTTAAGAACCAAAGTCTGTTCTAAAAGTTTTCAGAAGCGCGGAACTAAACCAACCTTGAGTTTGTGGAATGTTTGTTTGGCAGGAGAGCTGTGTGGATGGAGCATTCTTATAGTGTAATTGGGAATCAAGTGGAAAGAGATACTGGACGGGGAAGCTACTTCGCTTGGAAGTTGGAATGTTTGTACCTTTAATTATTCTTTAAAAAAAAGAGAAAATTTCTCTTTAGTATCCTGTAGTATGATCGAATGACACTTACAACCCTGTGGTAAAAAATGTATTAAACGGGTCCTTGAGGTTTCAAAAGGACCTCACGGGCAGCGCTCCCCTGCTCGAAATTCAAACAACGTCGTTTTTATGCGTTCGTGGCATGCCAACCCGGAATTTTTTTAACCTTGCTGTTGCTGACGTGTCGAGATTCTTTTTTTAATAACAATCCTAGATTAGTTTATTATTTTTCAAAAAACCCCTCCTTTTATTTCCTTCTCCTATCTCCACCCTCTTCTCCCTCTCTCTCTTTCCCCTCTCGGCTCTCTCCACGTTGGGCCTCCATCTCCCTGCTGCTCTAAAACCCACTTCAAAGCTCCAAACTTTACCTAAAGAAACATATCAAGACTCAATCTTTTTGAAAGATGGTATTTTTCTCCACCCCAATAATCTATCCATTTTTCCTCCTCCTCTCATTCTCTCTCCTCTACCTCATCTCCCCATAGCTCCTCCTCATAGACCCAAATCCCACCCCTAACTACTTATCTCTCCACCGCCCCAATAAGATGGTGTTGTTGTTCTGGATATTGTAGGTTGTATTGTCAGAGTCGAGGGACAGGCTTGGTGGCCGAGTTCACACTGATTTCTTATTTGGTTTTTCGATTGACTTGGGTGCAGCATCCCGACCTGGCTCTTGTCCACCGACGTCGGGTTGAACTCATCAGGATTTTCCCCCCCAGATTGTATTGATCATTAATTTCAATTCAAAAACTAATTAACAATGTAAAATAGCTAAAGAGGAAAAGAAGGTGGAGGAAGCTTACAACGGTGGAAGCAGAGCTTGGAGGAAGGGTGGGGGTCGGTGAAGGAGGTCCCGAGAGTTTATGTTGTACCAGCGATCCGGTTTCGTCATCTTTGATAATTCTTTTTCAATGGGGACGATGATGGTGGTGTATGTTTTGGGTGCAGTTTTTTGCACTCATTAGAGGAGATAGATGAGGGGTTTTTTGAAAAAAGAAAACTAACTTCGGATTGTTTTAGAAATTTTTACTACGACACGTTAGCAAAAGAGAGTCAAATATTTTTTTCGAGCTGGCATGCTGCGAACGCATCAAGACGACGCCGTTTGAATTTCGGGCAAAGGGTGCTGCCCGTGAGGTCCTTTTAAAACATCATGGACCTGTTGAAAACTTTTTTTACCATAGGGTTGTAAGTGTCAATCGACCATACCACAAAATACTAAAGTGAAGTTTTTCAAAAAAGATATAGCAGTCATTGTAAATGATGCATGGCTCGGCTGTTTGCCTTCTTCGATGGGTGACACGTAAGTCACTCATATGATAGAGAAATATGAAGTTGAGCTGATGTAATCAACTATGAAAAAGTCAGGTGGAAGTAGGGTTTGTCATGGTTCTATTCGAATCGGAAGTTCCGGAATCAAAAGTTCCTGAATTTAAAATTCCAGAATCAGAAGTTTTAGTAATCGAATTCGAAACTGTAGCCTAGGCTCCATAAATCATCCAAGCACTTTCTTAGAAGGTTCCGATTATGGTTTATGATTTCTCCAAAACCATAATCGGAGATTCTAGTTCCAGAACAGTCGGTTGTTCGGAACCGTATTCTCCCTCTTCCATTCTTCCAAAATTATATCATCTATTCTTAATTCTCTCTTGTTGAGAAATAAGATCGAAACGAGTAAAACACGAGACACAAGAATTACGTGGTTCGGTCGAATGACCTACTCCACGGGGCCGAGACGATCATCACTATATTATGTGGAGATACATGGTACATAAGCCGTAGGCGAGGCGGTGCCTCAAGCCTAACTCTCTCGTGCCTATACTACCATTGCGTTATGCAAAGACCTAGACCAAGACCAAAGAACATCTAACCCCTACTCTCCTATATATAGAGGACAAGTCCAATATATTCCTCAATAGGAATTAGAGTTCTATTCTAATTAGGAATTTGGGACAAATCCTAACAATCTCCACCTTGGACCAAATTCCAAAATCAATCGTCTTTTCAAGCTTCAAGCTCATCGTCCACATCAGACCATCTTCACTGTGTGTATCTTCCAATAAGCTTCATGCTCCACATATCATCATCCGCCTCAATATTGAAAACTCCACCTCGAATGGAATCTTCCACAAGTATCTCAACACATATACTCACCTCGGGTATTCAACTCCTGAAGAACTAATACGACGGGAGAAAATCACCATGCGCGCAACACGAGAGTTTTTCACATTGGAGAAAACTACTCCAACGCCCACAACAATGCCTAAATCTCATAGGCCAGCTTCACTGCCAGAAGCTCCAGCATAACCAATACTCAACCCAGTATGGTGTACTCTCACGGGGCACTCTCAAAACATTTCTCTACCGACATAGCAGACTCCACCTCCACGAGAAACCTCCACCTTCATGTGGACACCGACTGTTGGGGTTACATCGCCGAGCGAACACCAATCTCAGTCCAAATAAGAGACGAGGACACTAGCTACAGGCCTTTACATCACCTTCGCGTGAACACCTTCTGGACATCAATCTTGGAATTCTCCACCAGCTACAGGACTTTACATCACCTTCACGTGAATACCTTCTGGACACCAAGCTTGCTGTTGCTATTACACCTCACTCCTCCATCCTCGTGGGCAACCAGGAGATATACTGCAAAACCTGTGAGTCAAAACAAATTTGATACTTGGACATCTTCGCGTTCATCATCAACGAGTAACTGGTCCAAACAATGCTCAAGGTCTTTACATGATTCACCTTTTGGTCCAACATGATACGACCACTCCATGACCGATCAACCATGAACCCAAAACAGACCTGATCAAATCCCATGGAACAAGGGAGTCTCTGGAGAAAGAAGTCGTCTCAAGCTCCTCTAACTTTCTCACACCACTCTCGACTACACACATAATACCACATACATGTATAGGAGATACCATTGGACCCGGGCTCAAAGTCCAATAAGATTTGGGTCAAACACCCAACAAGTCTCCACCTTGAACCAAATCACATGATCGATCTTCAACCGTGAATCTCCAAGACTTGAACCAATCTTCAATTCAACAGGACCCCAATCTGACCCTTCTTTGGTCAAATTCTTCAACTCGGACAACAAAATCACCACGCCCATCAAACCCGACCCAAACTTCATGATCCAAAACAAGACCCAGACATTTAAGCCATTAACCAGTCTACTTCCAAGGATCAACCATATGATCTCCGCCCCAAAAAACAAGTCTGGTCAACTCAAAACCATGACTAATCACATCCACCAAGCCTCAATTACCGAATATAGTCAAAAAACCAAACATATCAGCCTCAAAAAAGGTCAAAATATCACTAGCCAGCCTCAAAATCATCTTCTGGTCGGACCAGAAAACCCAAACCGGTCAGTCAACTCCTTTTGACCCGAAATTCCCAATCCAAGAAATTAGGGTTTTCAACCCCCAATCCTCCAAGGCGGCGGCGGCGACAACCACGGAGGGCGGACGGTCGGCGTGAGCTTGCGAGCGCCGGCAGGTGAGCACGGCGCAGCGGTGGCGGTGCTAGGCGGCGGTGGAGAGACGCGGAGTTCAGCTCTCTTTCTCTCTCCCCGTATCTCTCTCTCTCTCCTCGCAGCTTTCTCTCTCCCCGAGCCTCTCTCCCTCGGGTTCTCCTCTCTGCAACACCGCGGCTAGACTTCTCAAGGAGCTGCGACGGCGAGCACGGGGCGACTGGACGCGGGCGGCGGAAGGGCGGCGCGACGACGGTGGCGTGCTCCCTCCGAGCTCTCTCTCTCCCCGAGCTCTCTCTCTCCTTTCCGCCGAGCTCTCTCTCTCCTCGTACTCTCTCTCTCCTCGCGGTTCCTTCTTCTTTCCTCAGCGACGGACGGCGCGGCTGAGCTCCTCCCGGCGCGGCGACGGTGCGCAGGGGCGGTCGCCTCCTCCAGGCGACGGTGGGGCAGCGGGCGTGGGCGGCGGCGGCGGCTCCAAGGGTTTCAAAACAGTAATTCGATTTTCCCCAAATCGAATTACTGTTCACCGATATTTTTTTTCTTCCAAAACTCGTATACTCGAAACTCAGATCCGGCTCTGATACCAATTGTTGAGAAATAAGATCGAAACGAGTAAAACACGAGACACAAGAATTACGTGGTTCGGTCGAATGACCTACTCCACGGGGCCGAGACGATCATCACTATATTATGTGGAGATACATGGTACATAAGCCGTAGGCGAGGCGGTGCCTCAAGCCTAACTCTCTCGTGCCTATACTACCATTGCGTTATGCAAAGACCTAGACCAAGGAACATCTAACCCATACTCTCCTATATATAGAGGACAAGTCCAATATATTCGTCAATAGGAATTAGAGTTCTATTCTAATTAGGAATTTGGGACAAATCCTAACATCTCTCAATATATGTATTGATTAATTGCTCTATACACGTATTCTCTATAAATAAAGGTAAGCGAAATACATTGAGTTTTTATTACTTTGAAGTTAAGAATACGAAACTTATTTTTTTCGCAAAAATTCTAAAAATATTAAAAAAGTGAAACATTGTAAACGAAAGTTCTGGAATCATAATCGTGAATTCCAAAAATTATCCCGGAACCTTATTTCAATATTCCGAATACGGTTCTATTTTTTGAAATTTTGTAACCAGCAGTCCTGGAACCATAACCAGAGATTCCAAAACCGTGATCACCTCTACGTATAAGTGTGGGACAAACTAACACTAATTTAAAATATATTTAAAAGGTGGTGTTTTAGAAAATCTTCAAACCAAAAAGGACAAAGGTAAACCAGCAAGTACTAAACTTTTTTCCTTCGACATATTTAAAAACGTACTAGAAGCGACTATGTTTCTCTCCGTTTCCTGGTCTAACCATTTGGCTGGAATTTTTTTCGAATTATTATATTATTAATAATATTAACATTAAAATGCTAAATATTCTCTAATTTTATTAATAATTTTATAATTTACAATGCTGCGAGCGTCGTCTTCTAATATCTTTCAAAGTTGCGCTAACAACTCCCATTGTGCTCGCAACACAACCTCGCTTGCCTCATATCCTGCTACATTCATTCGAAGAGTTCAACCTCTTATTGCATCTTATAAGCCTCCAAACCTCCAATCGAACCGTGGCCAGGTCTACTCTAACCCAAAGTATATGATATTCAATCTTAAGGCTGATCACACATATAATGGCACCAAGCTGACCCAAGTTCTTACTAACCCACAAGGCTTACACCAAAAGAAAGCAAACGAAAATAAAAATTCGTGCCAACGCCCAAATAGATTTACTCTTAAACATAAGAAAACATCTTCCACAGCCACAACACCATGCTTTACTCTCTATTTTCCACATAACATGTTTACTTCAGGAACTGCTCGCAGCACAAGAAATTGTCCCATATCAACTTGACATTGTCTTTGAGTATCTCCGAGACTGTATCATCCGTTGCCTTGTGCTCCTATAAATTAGTATATAGATCATGATCAGCGGATCGATAAAGCGTTAATCATAAATATAAGCAATCTAAGAGCAGGTGAATGAAATGGCAAATCAAAAATGTGAGTCACCTGCAGTAGTGAAACTACTTTTTTCAACTTGAGAGTAACTTCTCGGGTCACTTCACCAATTCCCGATTTGAAATCAAACCGGTCAGCATGCCTTACTTTGAGACGAACCGACTGGTTTTTGTATGTTTTAGCTGTTATGTGCCAAACACCAACGACTGCAAACCTATCCCCACAAGATGTTCCTAAGGGCCATCGTAACCCTCCCTTGACGTTCGAATCTAGAATTGCAGAATTGGTCAGCCCTCTTATGCTGCTGAGCTCACTCTCCTGCCACGACGTGCACAATTAGCAGGTCCAACAATAACTTTATTACTGCTACGAAGACAATTATCACCAAGTATAGCTAACAAAAGGAGATTGACTTACAGAGAGGCCTCCCAAGATCCTCTTCCTGCATAGCATGATCCTCAAGTCCAGATCCTTGTCAAGGCAAGAAATATCACTGACCATCTGACGGACCGCATTTAATTCAACCTGAAAGGTTAGTTTTAAGATAAAGTTATAAGAATTGTGTTTGAACTTGAAGGAATATCTCCAGCAAAAACCAGATTAAATAAATGCATGCCTTGTAGAGCATTAGGCTTTTGTCACTTGTTACATTGCATTTGCATGAAATGGTTGAATCAGGACGCATTTTATCAGACAACTGCATAGATAAAAAAGAATTTAAGTTGTTAGAAATTGAAGCCGGAGGAAATCCGACAGGAAACCGCTAAATCCACCAAAGAATGTACCTTCACATGGTATATCTCTTTCTCATCTTCGAAATCAAGTCCTATTTTTGGAACAACTTTGTCCTCAACATCTTGCAGGTATGAAGAAGGAATGTTTGTATAGAATGATCTTCTCAGTCGTCTCAATTCAGCTTCCTCCAATTGACCATTTACAACATTCCTGACGGAACTTGTCCTGTTGGCAGTTAGGCAGATACATCTTAACTTGGAACACTTATAAGGTTAAACTCAAGTGAACTTTCTGAAAAGAAGATCAAGCTAGAGCCAATTCTCAAAAAATGAAACTCGAGCCAAATCATCATGACCTATGTGTGACGTTGAACATTCATTGCTAGTTCGAAACTAACTCATTTTCATTGTATCATTGTTCCTCCAGAGGATAGCATATAATCTAGGATAGAGAACATACTGATGAAAAAGAATGTTGCCAAATCGAGCTACCAACGTCGGCTTTATTTGATCCAACCCTTTGTCATCAGTTTCATTCTTCAAAATCTCAAATGAAGATCGTAGATCTTGCAACACTTTTTCTGCAACAGTATCCCATGGAGTTCCGGTAGCATTGTCTGAAGGAGAAAGGAAGTAGATACATTAAGTAAGCAAGAGCGGGAAATGGACCATGCAATGAAAAGAAAATCGGGAAGCAAGAACCTTGAGAACGATTTCTGTTTACTAGCATCAGTGGTTTTCCTCCACTTCTCCTCTCAAGAGCTTCCACTGCGACCGGTTCAAGATGAACATGATTCGGGAGGTGGCCATCACAATCCAATTCCACAGCATACCAATTATTTACAGCGTGGTCTCCGTATACAATCTTTCCGATCTTATTGGCATTGGATACAGGTGATCTGATGCTCAGACCTCTCTGAAACCGGGGCACGAGCAGTTCCGGGGTCGGGGCTGGCCTACGCATGCCCTGTGAATGCCTCTTGTGTGGTGGAACGTAAGCCATCATCAATCCAGCAGCCTCTGTTTGTTAACTGAACACCAAACGGATCGATGAGAAACGAACAGGAAGCTGTGGAAGAACAGAACTAGAACAAAAATGGCATCTATATCCACAAAATACCGCCACAAAAATTATACACAAATTGGCACTTCTAAACAAACAAATAAAGAAAGAAAGAAAGAAAGAGTAAAGCAACAAGATACCCAGAACATCAATTCATCTAAAAAGAACACAAATTCCCTAAATTGGACTCCTTCCAGCCAGTTTGATTCAGACCCAGAGATTTTTTTCAACTTACTGTTCTCAAAATCGATAAACAACCCAAAAGTGAAGTATCAAAAGCAACCCAAACGGAAGAATTGAACTTGAACCAAGGGAGTAGTAATCTGAAAATTTGCACAATTAGAGACAAACAAACATAAAATAAAAAGACACCAACTTTAAGAACCAAAGTCTGTTCTTAAAATTTTCTGAAGCAGAACTAATAAGCCAACCTTGAGTTTGTGGAGTGTTTGTTTGTCTGGAGAGCTGTGTGACGAGATCGACGTGGAGCGTTCTTATAGTAACTGAGAATCAAGTGGAAGGAGATACTGGACAAGGAAGGTACTTCGCTCGGAAGTTCTAAGGTTTGTACCTTTTTTTCCTGTGAAGAAGTATTTAAGTATTGTCAACTTCCCGACCACGGCTTAGCCTTCCTTTAATTATTCTATTCTATATTTCACCAACAAACATTTATTATATTCTATATTAAAAAAAATAGCAGTCACTGTGCATGATGCATGACTCGCTTTAGGGTTGAGAAAAAAATTTGATACTCGATATCTGATATCCGAAATTTTTTCGGGTTCGAATTCAGATAATTTTGTATTCGGATTCGGATCATCCGTAATTTTTATTTCAGATTTGTATTTAAATTCGGTTAAGAAAAATATGAATTTGGATTATCCGAATATCTAAAAATTTTAATTCATGTAATTAGAAGTTGGGACTGGGCTGGGCTTACTAGATACAACTAAATTAGTAGGACCGGACCGGACCAGACCTACCAAATGCAACTAAATTAGTAAGCCCTAATAACAAAATTTTTTTTTGGGGGTTGATACCTAATAACATTTTATTCACAGGTCTCTGATCTCACTTTTTCAATGAAGTTTCGTGATTAGAGTCGTGGTGTTGTCGTTTAATTATCTAAAATTCAGATAATTTACTATTCGTATTCGGATTCAAATCAAGAAATATCTATTTCAGATATTTCGGATAATGAAAAATTCGGATAATAAAAAATTCGGATTATTCGAATGCTCACCTCTGGCTCGAATGTTTGCCTTCAATGGGTGCCACGTAATTACCACAAACGATCGAGAAATATGATGTGGTGTTGAAGTAGGAGTAAATATTAGGTAAAGTGGGTGACAAATTAATGCTTGTTTATCACTATAGGAAATTTCTATCTACCATGAAGGTTTATCACTTTAGGAAATTAACGCGTGACAAATTCGAAATTTCTAAATCGCAAAGTACTAAACTTATTTTCTTCGTTAGGAAATTTCTCACAAGTTTTACCTCTTGAATGTATTACTGACACCGACAATCTTAACCTACCCTCAAAAAAAGACCGACAATCTTAACCTCGGAAGAGATAGTCTGACCCATCACAATTATGGGGTCGTGGGATCTAGCCGGGATATCGGGCGGTGAATAGAACATCTTGTAAGTTGTAACCGTTTTCATTTATATATATACATAGGAGTTCGGTTCCTCCATTTCCAAAAAAAAAAAAACTTTTTTTCTTCCATATATTAAAAAAGGACCGAAGAGCAAATAAGTTTCTCTCCGTCTCCTGGTCTGACCATTGGGTTGAATTTTTTTTGAATTATTATATAATTAATTATATTAACATTAAACAGCTAAATATTCTCTAATTTTATTAATAGTTTTATAATTTACAATGCTGGTCTAGCGTAAGTTTGGATAATTCGAATGCAAATTTTACGAAATACACAAATTACTTTTTTGGTATTCAAATTCAAATCCAAACTACGAACTATACAATATTCGATATCCAAACATGTTTTGGATACAGATAATTCGAACTATCCGATTTTTTATAATAATAAAAAATATTTTGAAAAAAATTGAGTGACCTTCCTCTTCATATGTTCACTGTCGAGTCAAATTTTCAATACAACAAAAACAATTACACGTTCACGTTATAAGAGAAACTTAAAGATAAGAAGCTTATACAACTACCTCCTCAAGGCATGAAGCTTTCTGATGGAGATAAGAGTATTTTCAGAATTAACAGATTCACGGTTTCTATCTACGTTCTCCTGCATCAATTGGTATCAAGAGCTGCGTTCGTTCCTCGTGGTGTTCGATCCTCGTAGTGTTCAATTGTGTTCGATCCTCCTGATCAGAGTTCGTTCTATCACAAAAAAAAAGAGAGGGTAGATTCGTTCTAGGGTTTTCGAGAAAACCCAACGGCGCCGTCTTCCATCATCGGGCTCCCCAACCTGCACCGCCGCTCTCCTAGCCCAGCCGACCGAGGCTTCCACCGACCCCAGTCCCGTCCGTCCGTCCATCGCCACCTTGGTCGCATCGCTCGACCCAGATTCTTGAAACGAACCCAGGCCGCGGTTGTGTATCGAAGGAGAGTCCCGACCCGTGGGTTTCAAGAGAGATACCGCGCCGCCTCGAGCCCTCTCCACCACGCCGCATCACCCAATGATGGAGTTAAGGATAGAAACATATTTATTAATTAGCTTTATGTTTTAGATTATTATTATGTATTTTATTTATAGTAGGATTCTAGTTAATAGATTTATTTTGGTTCTTTATAAATAGGACATATTATCTATTATTTTGGTTGGTTGAATTGATTATAAAATTTAGGGTTTCCCTACTTGTCTTGTCTTTCTGATTGTTCTCTTGCGAGTCTATGGAACAAGTCACTATCGTTGTGTTCTATACGTTTTCGCCTGCATCAGTTGGTATCAGAGCACAATCTACGCTCCTTCATCATGCCTCTGAAATGTGGCAATCAGCAGGAGACGTTGGATCTTGAACGTCTGGAACAACGGATGGACCATTGGATGGACGTGATGTCACAACAAATTGATGTTCTTCAGCAAAACCATGACGAAGTCATGGACTTCTTGTGCACCCAGATGGCCCAAAATTCCACGGCGGCAAGAACTACACAATGCGCTCGACCAGCTTCTCTACCACCCGTCGTCGAGCACATGGAGTCGGATGATGAGGTTACCGTGGATAACTCCTGGGCACCGCTTGTGCCAACCTATCAGATTTTTTCTGATGATGAAGTAATTGATGACTTCTTTGGTCCACCAATTTACGACTGCTACCCTGGTGACGAGGACGAGGTTAAGGAAGTTGTTGTTGGTAAGTTTCTGGATGTATCTTTGCCTCAAGTTTTTCAGGATTATGAAGTCGAGTATGTCGAGCATATTGACTTATGCTCGACATACTCGGAGTCGATAAGTTCGCATATGTTGAGAGTTCTCTATTGTTGAACTCATGGAACAATCTCAAGGATGCTGACAGATTTGTCTGAAATAGCGAGTTCGTGGTCTTTCGTGTGAATATTTATGGTTCCAAGATTTTTAAATATTTGTTCTGTTGGGATGGGAGATACCAAGTGTCCACACGGGACTCGAAGGTGTTCAAGAGTGCACATACAAAGATCTCAAATTGGCCGACCATACCAAATTCGAGGACAAATTTCTCCAACCGGGGAAGAATAATGGAGATAAGGATGGAAACATATTTATTAATTAGCTTTATGTTTTAGATTATTATTATGTGTTTTATTTATAGTAGGATTCTAGTTAATAGATTTATTTTGGTTCTTTATAAATAGAACATATTGTCTATTGTTTTGGTTGGTTGAATTGATTATAAAATTTAGGGTTTCCCTACTTGTCTTGTCTTTCCGATTGTTCTCTTGCGAATCTACGGAACAAGTCACTATCGTTGTATTCTATACGTTTGCGCCTGTATCACTTTCCCTCCTGACCTTTAAAAAATTACACCGGCGTGCAAAACTTGGTAAAACCTAAACATAAACACTAAATAGGTGTCATCGTGCACTAACAAACGAGCAAAATACCCAATATATATATATATATATATATATATATATATATATATATATATATATATATAAAGATATCGAATTAAGATCTCGGATAATATACTCACTCCTACTCGAGCGTCTTCTTCTAATATCTTCCTGAGTTGTGCAACTCCCAGTGATAAGAAACGAATAATATGCATGTTAAGATAATAATAAAAAGCCAATAAACGGTTTAATTAATAAAATGTGCCCCATCACTCCTCTCAAATGCACACCACCAAAACTTGACAAGTATTGAGTAGAAGGCATATAAAAGATGTAGTTGAGGGAGACATCTCATAAATAACTGAAGACCGCTCTCTTTCAAGGATTAAATAATATGGAAATGACAATTGCTTGATATTTTATCTATTGAACGATAACTAATTAAATTGGGCACTAAACCAAATTAATGATATCTGGGATCTATTTGTGCTAAACTGAATAAACTGTGAATCTTTTGACTTGCATGTTTGTTTGAATAAATTATGAATCTTCTGCCACTTAGAATATTGATTGGAATATGGAGGTAGTAGTTGAGGGTGACGATGGTCGGGAATTCAAAAGTATTAGCAAAAGTGGATAAAACAATAATGAGAATATGACTGATTAGAGTTACTCCAAATGTGATAAAAGATTTAACTTGACTTAAAAATGTTATTATGAATATAAAATATTAGAGTTACTCCAAAATTTAAGTCTTACGAATATAAAAAATGTTATTATGAGATTTACTTTTTAAATAAGATCCTACAATGTCCGACTCTGATTGTCGAAAATATACCCCAAAAAAATTAATGAGATATGGGGATCAAAAGTGGAGCCTAACAAACGACCTCAGCATAAGTTCATCAAATAGCAGGGGAAGCTGCAATGTCAAGCAAAGTAAGTAAGACCTCAAAAAATCTTAATCCTTCACCTACCACTAAAAGCAGGAATCCAATGATCTTGTAAAAGAATTATGGGGAACCATAGAAAGTGCGCATGAGAATGTCAATAATCATCATCACCTCTTCAACTTGCACTTATCTCAAAAGAAAACTTGCACAATTCAGGTATTAGTATTGCACGGTTTGATTCCGCCAACAAGTTATGATACGGAAGTCGTACGAACAACAAGAATACTGATTAACCGGCTATAATACTATGCTACAATTTTTATATCCAATCCAAAATAAGTGCATTTTCTATAACTTGCACTCCACTGCAAGTCCATCCATCTCTTTTTTCTCTCAGCTCGCTCTCCTTCTGGTTTCCACTAGCCAAAAGTCGAGTCCAATTAAAGGGCATCCTAGCTTCCGAATGACCTTTAATTGCCCTGTTTTTCTCTGTTTTGTTCCCTTTGCTTTCCTTATAACCCATTCTTCCTGTCACGAAAATTGCCTTGGATTTCATGCAACCATCTTCCACAAGTAGTCCATGGGCCTATAATCCACGGAACAATTAAAGTTGAGCAGGAAAGAACCTCCCAAACAACTGTAGCTAATCTTCTCGCTTGCCTCTGTCCCATCTTTGCTCTGTACTTGTCCTTCTTTCTTATTTGCAACATTCCGAGAGATAGAGATGTGTTCTTTTACTAGATCAATTGAGTGTCCTTACAGGACAGACACCAACAGAATGGTTGATCCAGATGATGATGACGATGATTCCGGGTTCTCGGGGATCCTCGAAATCTATGTCCATCATGCCAGGAACATTCACAACATATGCATCTACGACAACCAAGATGTTTATGCGAAATTCTCGCTCACTTGCAACCCGGATGAGACCCTCTCCACGAGCATCATCGTCGGAGGGGGCCGGAACCCGGATTTCAACGAAAGCATGGCAATGAAAGTAACCCAACTGGAGGGAGTCCTCAAATGTGAGGTGTGGATGCTTAGTAGAGCCAGAAACTACTTGGAAGACCAGCTCTTGGGGTTCGCTCTGGTTCCAATCTCACAGCTTTTCGGTCAAGGAAAAGTGACTCGGGATTATTGCTTGTCTTCCACTGATCTCTTCCATTCTCCTGCTGGAACCGTGAAGCTCACACTTTCCATTAGCACAGCTTCTTCTTTGCCTGCCAATCCCATTGCAGGACTATTGGCCAGTTCCTCCATTTCATCAGAAGTTGTTCTTCTAGACAGGAAGGTGTCCGAGGTTGAGCTCGACCCAGGTGAGTATACCAGGGTAGAGTTCCCGGACATAAGTGTGGACAGCGAGAACACCAAGATGGTTTACGAGTACTTTTCGAAACCCGGATTGTTCCTCCACCTCGGTGCCCCACCTAGGCCCATTCCTATGATTGACTACGAGATGACCACGACGTCTTCTTGCGAGGAGAACCAGCCCGGTTCCTCATGTTCCCCATGTGGCAGCAGCATCCAAACTTCAGGATTCCTCAGCTCTACAACCACAAGCGTAAGCGATGATCGGGTCCCCTCAGAAATATCCATGGAGAAAATTGCCCCTCGCGGTAGTCCATCCGTGAATCCTCTCGAGTTTTCGATCACCGGAGATGGCTCTCTTGCCTCCGGTACTTGTCCTGACACCCCTACTTCAAGGAAGGGGCGGGAGGTACGCGAAAGAGATGCAAGCTTTTCGAGCAACGAAGAGGAAGCGAGCACGAAACCCGCGAAGTTGGGAAGCCAAATGTTCCCTACTCCATTGAGAAATATCGACGGCGAGGCCGAGCAGGCGGCGGCGATGCAGCAGCAGATTGTGGACATGTACATGAAAAGCATGCAACAGTTCACCGAGTCTCTGGCCAAAATGAAGCTCCCTATGGACCTAGGCAACCCAGATACCGAAACCCCCGGAGATCTGGTACAAGACAATAGCAAAACAGATGTCGATACGAAGAAGAAGGATGTATCTCGGGTGTTCTATGGCAGCCGTGCATTCTTCTGATTGGTAAAATGTTGCTACAATTCTACTCGTCTACATTTCAAACTCAATTCTCTGGTTTAAGCTAGGGTCCAATAGCGTGTTTTTCCAGCTTCGGAACATGTTTTTTTGGTGAGTATGTAATATGGAGAAATGAATACTGTACTATCGTTTAGGGACAACTTTCAAATATATCTTTTAGACTTGAACCCAAATCGTCGTTCTTTTTTGTTTAGGCGAAAGAAGTATGACTGCTTTCTCAATAGTTGAGACCCAAGCGGAAGATGTTTTTGTATATATTTTTACTAATGTAATTTCTATTACCGATAGTCAAATATTTTTATCCGCGGATCTATTCAATGTTAGAATCAAACCTGGTATTAATGTGGGTCTTCTGTTTCCAAAGTAGGATTCACAGCTCTAATTAAAACGTCGAATCAAATAGGTGATAAATTAAAATTAGTCTTGGCCCAAATTCTTGAATTAGAAGTCTTTGCACAATTCTCTTATGCTCTCGATAAAGTTAGTAAACAAAAATTGGCACGATGTACACGATTATGCGAGTTGTTCAAATAATCTCAATCGAATCATCTCACGGTGGAGAAATAAATAATGACCATTTATACAGGAATGAATGATTATTTTGATTCAATCAAAATTGGATAAGTAAGCATGTTTTTTTATAGCACTTCAAAATTAATAAACCCCATTTCAAAGAAATCATATTTTCTACGATTCCGGAGCATTTAAGGCATCCTTATTAGTAGCTTATATCTGATTACTTGTCCCATGGTAAATAAAAAATTCATATCGACTTCATTGCTAATTTCCTTGCCATTGTTGTTGACATATGCTCATATCGCCTGGGGCTTCCAGACAGCGACTCGACTATATGGTACAACTCATTTATATGACTGGTTATTTTCAAAGAGGTGTATCAGCATCTACGGGTCTTAAGTCCTGTTGTTCGCTGAGGCAGTTGGATTTGGGAGAACTTCATTCTCCCGCGGCGATCGATTCATGTTTGGCGCACCATCCATGGTCGCCTGCCTACCTTGGACTTCTTGCAGAGGCATGGTTTTATTGGCCCTTCCTTTAATACTCTTTGTTATTTAGCATCAAAGAGTATTGATCATGTCCTTGCCCTCTATCCTTTTGCTGCTACAGTTTGCGTAAGGTTTACTTGGACTTTCATCTATCTTTACATGATTATGCTAGCCATTTAGAGTTATACTTGTCTGCTTTGCATGCTCGTTTTAGTATGCAGATAGAGGGTCTCTAACGAGTTGCATTTGTTACGTGCACATGGGCTCTTTGGACTGAGAGGAATCGGCGTACCTTCGAGCAAGTCAAACAGGGGCCCGCCCCGATGGCAGCTCTTATTCAGACTTTGGTGGCTGAGGTTCGCTGTTTGGAACTTGGTCATATGTTTAACTCACAGGATGACCTTCTCCAACTTTACACTTTAGGAGAATCTGGCGCCCGGGGCGGGCTCCTCGGATACTGGAAGTTCGATAGCATAGTCCTCTTCCTAGGTGGACCAAGTGTAATATTGATGGCAGCGCCCGCAGTGCCCTTGGGGTTTCCTTTGCGGCTGGTATTTTTCGTAATTGCAGGGGCTTCATATTGGGATGCTTTGTCTCGTAGTTGGGGGTTTGCTTTGCTTTTGAAGCAGAGTTGGTGGCTGCGTTGATGGTAGTAGAGATTGCACATGGTCAAGTGTGGCGTCAGTTATGGCTTGAAACTGACTCGGTTTATGTTCTCTCTCAGTTTAGGAGCCGAGTGACTTTTCCTGATGGAGTTCTCTAGCGCTTTTGCAATCGATGGCTTCAAGTGCGGGCCATCTCTCACATCTCCCAAGAAGGCAACTTGGCAGCTGACACGCTTTCAAAGTTCCGCGACCACCGCTGGTGGTGTGGCGCTAGATTTTCTACTTCATTTTGTGGGTCGGAACCTCTCCCTGCTCTCGTACTCTAGATTTTTGCATTGATAAAACTAGGCAGTCTTTTTTCTAATTGCCATTTTTTGCGGGTCCAATCAAATTTGCACTAATATCTTCCCACTTTTTATTTTCAAATAAGTTACTTAACTTCGATAAGAAAGAAGACAAAAGAGCTACTGAACATTTCCCACCATCCTTGGATCTTGCACCCTTTAGTCAACTAATACAAATTTATTTAAACAAACAAATTTTTAGTTTGGCATGGATGGAACACATAAACAAAGACGAAGGCAAAGATCCCATTTAATAATAGTCTATGTTTTGGAGTGGGTATAATAAGCGGTAGATGCTAATTTTTCTGCGGCATCCTCGGATCTCAAGTTGTTAACTTCTCTAAAAGAAAGCATTAAAATCTTAATAATCCAATATAAAATGCACAACAAAAATTTCATGCACATGGCCTGGAAAGAAGGGGTTTTGCCTTTGTTGAATCCCCTCGCAAGCAACTTGCCAGTCACAAGCAAAGATTAAGCATTTCTTTCACCCTGCACTAACGTGCTCAACCTCGATAAGGAAATTGATTCACAACATTCAATACTCACAAATGTAAAAAAATATCGTTGAGAGAGTCATAATTAAAATGAATCTGACGGTGATCGACTCTGAATATTAGAGATTAAACCAAAAGAAAAGTGTCCTTTCTTTTGGTGACATTTATATCCGCTGTGATGAACTCAATTTTCTCTCTTTTCTATAAATATGAATATCAACTGATCCAACATTGAATGTTGTTCAACATTGTATGACACATTTCATGTTTGTTTCGAAGGATTCATCTGTCATTCTGAAATAGTACCTGACCGGG
Source organism: Hypericum androsaemum (assembly GCA_963995505.1). Lineage (NCBI taxonomy): Eukaryota > Viridiplantae > Streptophyta > Magnoliopsida > Malpighiales > Hypericaceae > Hypericum > Hypericum androsaemum. The sequence continues at coordinate 316,565 of OZ023198.1, forward strand.
AAAGAGCCTGTGCCGGATGTGAAGATGAATTGTCCGGTGAGGTGTATGCTTGTGATTCTTCTACTCCATGAAGCCTGTGCTAACTTGCCACAAGGGATCGAGAATTTCATTCACCCTGGTTGTCCTCTCTTCCTTAAACTTGTTCCGAAATCTCAAGGTGGAGGAGAGCCTCACCGGATGATGTTATGGTATCGATGCGAAGCTTGCAACTTTGGGATAGATGCTGCTTGTGGTCAGAAGTTGTGAAGAAGATGAGCTCCTCAATTGTCTCTCTCATGACCATCCTTTGGAGCTATGTTTTGTGGAGGAAGACGCAGAGCCAAGTTCCGAGGAGGAGGAGGAAGAGACAGAGCCAAGTTTTAAGGAAGATGAAGAAGACGTGGAGCCAAATTCTGAGGACCAAGATGCAGAGCTAAAGTACTGTGGCGGATGCAACATTTCTTTCACCCCTGCACTCTCTCCCTAAAACTCACAGATGGAACTTCATGTGGTGCTTGCCGAAACTATAGGCGCCACGCCACGTCTATCTCGATCATTGCGAAAAGTGCGACTTCAGAACGTTTATCGTTGTGCAGAAGGATGTCCGATGATACGTGAGATAAAATGTGTGAACTTTCCGAGGTCCGTGGTCATTTCTGCATTTTCTTGTGAAGCATCTCAACAGCAGCAGTACTTTTATCTAATATCTATGTTGACAAAGACATTGTTTAAGAATGTTGACAGCTGATGAATATTGTGTCTTCATTTTTGCCTTGTGGCTCTCGTTTTTCTTAGGTAATGCCAAAGCTCTTGGGGACACATGGAGAGGTGGAATTGAGAACGACATTCCCAAATGTGGTGAGTAAGGTGACAACTAAAGATGAAGGCTTGATTGACATGACATATGTTGGAGATTCTCGTTTTTACTCTCTCCACAAGTGTGCTAGAGTTCCTTCTTGGTGAAATGGGCGACACTCGTATTAATCGCGTTATCCGAACATCGGAAGACGAAATGCTGCGAAGCCAGGGATTCGAACTTGAACGCGAAGAAGATGTTTACATTTTCTAAAGAGGCCTTTGGTCACTTCTCTCTAGATGATTCAACCTCTGCGTTTGTTTGCTTTTAACTTGAATGCATAATTTAAAATCAGCAGTTTTTTTTTCCTCACAGGTAGAGAGAGGGGCAAAGAAGCCATCCTCTTCGTCTTGATCAACTCTGCTAACCAAGTTGATGCGGAATAAAGTAGCATTGGTTTGTCTTGGTTTGTTATAGGAAGAAACAAAAGGTCAGAAATAGTATAGTAGGCACGAGAAGAAGGTAGGCTTCGCTTCGCGCCAACTGGATTCCTTGTTGTAATAACTAACCATATTAACGTCCTTCTTTCTGTCTTCAATTTTCGATGTTTTAAGAATTTTTGCTTTTGAGTTAATCCATTCTCCTCCCTAATATACCTAGATAGATAACTATCTTCTTCTTTTTGCGGTTTGACGGGGATGGAGGGAGCTAGGGAATTTGAACCCATCTCATATCTCCTCTACGAAAAGTAATTTTTTTTATGGTAAATTTTTTTACATCATCTGCGTCTAAATTTTAGACCTTCATAAAATTTTACGACATTTTATGCGATTGGACCAAATGGTCTTCGGCCAACCCAATTGGTGTGGTTCTTTTATTTTCTTTGAAAGCAAAATATTTTTTCCGCACAGATTACTTTTTAATGTAAAATTAAAAATAATTATTTTTCCAGTCACCAACTTATTTATCACTCATCAAAGATTTTGGATTTTTTTAATAAAAAAAATTAAGCTCAATAATTTGGAATATGTGTTATTTGATTGTGAGCTTGATAAATTGTCACATGGTTTAATAATTTAAAACGTATATTGCGTGTCATGGATAGCAAAGTGGACTAAACCCTCGATAAAATGGTCTGATTTGGATTAAACTCGAATATAGTAAAGTATAGTCCACCCTACAGTCTACTCTAAAAGTGGACTCTTACAAGCGTACAAACATTGTCCGCTTCCAATGTTGGAGACTACTTACGATTACGGCACACTAAACAACCAAACTCAGACCATTAAAATCGACGATTTTCATTGGAATCCAACGATACAAACAGAAAATCGTCCGTGTAACTATCAATGACGAGCAACTATTGCATCATGATGTTTCAGAATTCGGAGAGATTCTGTCGGATTTCCAAGAACGCACATTTTAAGTGTCAATATAGCAGAACCTACTTTGTCTGAGGGCTCGAACCTGAGAAATCCGATGCACACAATACAACCAATTTTTACAAGGCCCGAGTCTTTCAAGTGAAGAATACATACATATTCAGATTCATCTGCACCGTTACCCCATCATCATCTGATAAATAGACCAACCCTAACCTACGAATTATCTCTACAGTACTTCCTCTTGTGCTTTATTTACAATCCCGTCAATGGAGTTTCCTTTCATCTATCGCAAGGATACTCCAAATCATTCTCGGTAACGCTAAAGTTATGCGGCTGCTGGCCGGAGCAATGAATATTCCACATTTTGAAATACGCCCTCTCCAGATTCCTCACCTGCAGTACCAATGTTAAAACAAAGAATTCATCTAAAGCTTGAAGGGGAGGAAGGAAAAATCACTTCTTTAGTACCCCAGAAGAAAGTGAAAACGAATCCAAGCAGGAAAGTTTCCTATCGGAACTTACCCATCGAGCTGTGTCAAAGAGCGGGCATGTCAGACGAACCGATTTCAGCATATCAGTAAGAGCCTTAAGTTTCGGCCGATTCAGTGCCAGAGACACAGCCTTCTCCTCGTACTCTGCCATGCTGCAAGCCAAAATGCAAAAGATAGTTTTCACATGCTTACACATTTCGTGCGAAAAACTACACACATGGACTGGCCAGGAATAATCAAGATATGTTTTATCCACATTTTCGGCACTAATATGAGACACTCTAGCTGATATTTAACTTTATCTTCCATGTTGCCCAAGTAACATTATAAAAATTGACTCATCCTGCAGATATTCAAAGCCCTACCTGCTGACTATCATCTCTTCCCCCAAGCCGGTGGCAAGACAAAGAGATCCTGCAACTCTTGTTGCCATCTTCTCCAGGGGCAATGTCACCATTGGTAGACCAGCCCATAAGATATCTGTTCCAGTTGTATGTGCATTGCACAAAGGGCTGCATGGCAAATATCTTACTCTAAGCTATTATGCAAGATAATCAAAAGCAAAAAACGGATTTGACTGACAGCAGATTCAAAATGAAGTAGGAACTCACGTATCAAGAAACAAATCAGCCAAAGCACTGCGTCTGATATGTTCAGCCTTCATGGCAACATCTGTGAAAATAATCTGGTCTGGTTGCACTCCTTGTGACTCAGCATCTAGAAAAAATCAGCCATTAAAACCATAAATGAAGTTTTTTTCAAATACCAGAGAAGTTTTATAAGATAGATTACGACGAGTAAACCTACATTTCCGGAGTCTCATTTCGCCTGCAGCAGGGAATCTAAGAAGCCAAAGTGCACTGTTGGGGACACGTTTAAGAATGTTGCACCTAAAAGTGTTGATTGCTGAGTGTGAGTGCTTGAGATAACAACCAAAATAAACGGAAGATAACCTAGAACTAGTTGTGGAAACATCATGATTAGATTACCATGTATTGAAGAGCTCGGGATCCATCTTGTACAGCTGATTGAAACATGCAAATATAAATTTATCTTCTGGGAGACCATATTCTGAACGCTTAGGCAAACAGGCTGGATCCAACACATCTAGGCTTTTCTGAAAGCAAAGTAAGGTCAGTGCGAATGCCGAGGCAACAAGCTAGAAGCGCAAAGCAATAGAAGCTAAGAGGTCGCATCAGTCAACAAGCTTTGGACAAACCTGTTTATAGTCGTTCACAAAGTAGCAATGAGGCAGGTGGACTAATTTCTCTGAGTAAATGTGAGAAAAGCGGGTAGGCGAGACAAACTGAAATTGACAAAGAAAAGGCAGATAAAATACGCGAGGAATACACAAGAGCTCAAGTAGAAATTACTAAACGAATTGCACAGTTTTGAAGTCACACCTCATCGGTCACCAAGTAGTCAATGTATGATGCACCTGTGGTCCCCGGAAACCCCATGTAAGAAACCTGTATGGGGGCAGGCTGCATTGCAAAAATTTCATTTCTTGCCCCCTGCATGACACTATAAAAATTAGGAAGGGGTCCAACTGGAATGTGTAGACTAGCAGGGTGACCAAGCAAAAAAACAAGTTGAATTGGTTAATGAAAGCCATAATCCTGATAAAAGAATGATTTGCCAGAAGGTTGCGTTGTCAATGTGGAACCATGACTTAATTAGCATGCAATAAATTTGCAGGAAGCTTACCTTTGTATAACCGTTTAAGTTAATAAGGATATGTATTTGATCCTGATTGATGAGTTTTGCAATTGAATCTGATGACATAGCAGAAACATCAATAAAATGCTCAGCTTCAAGTTGGATCCTTTGCCGCCATTCAGTACTGTCATTAGGACTCAAGGCATAGCAAAAAATCTGTATGGTAGTGCAAATCATGTCAAAAATAATAAATTTTAGGAGTCAATAATCCACAGGAAAATATTAAAGCAAGATTTACACACCTCCACATTTTCTCTGTTATGCATGCCAAAGACAGATCCCATCAGGTGGGACAAGGGGTGATTACCAAAGTCACTACTCACGTAGCCAACTCTGAGTCTTTCATTTCCATGACCACGTTTAACAGGTACGGGGGCAGGATGGTTGAAAGTTGGAAGTGAGAAACGTGAAGCAATCATTGAGCAATGTGCGGCATACTTGCGGCTGTTCAGAAGGAAAGGGAAAAGTTAGAAACAACAGAGAGATTTGAGTCGAACATTTATCAACAAGTTCGCTGAAAAAAAACCTGATTTCAAGTGCCAGCATGGCATCAATGGGATATGCAATAGCATGGAAAGGCTGAACACTTGGAAGAACCGAAATCTGCAACCAAAATTTTATAATTAGGAAATTCTACATTCACAAACCCTTAAGTAGAGGTTACTAGTTCATACAGTAATCTGTCTCCGGATAATTCCTTCAACTTCAGAGAAAATTTTGTCACGATCTTCCCAACTGCAGACACACTGTAAGATACAACTAGAATACATCAGATTATATATGCAACAGATAATTATCGAAACTTCACAGGATTGATACCATAACTTAAAAGATGATTGTATGCAGTAAATTCATCATATGTAATACATAAAAACAGAAAATTAAGCATAAAAGAAAATTATTCAACTGTTGTCAAAATACTTGTTCACGTGCCTGTAGCGTATGAAGAAGATTACAAGTTGCCTCGGGGAATTCGGGTCGGAGAAGCAACGCCTGCTTATAGCTCTTTATAGCAGCTTCCACAAGTCCACTGCATGGCACGAAATCAGATAAACATACACTTGGTCTAAAAGTCAACAGCTTCAAGGGCCAAGTTTGGAAACTGTTTTTTACCTTCTCGTGCGCTTAATACTAGTAAATCTTTCTATAACTGCTCATTAACTAATGAGATTGTCGAGAAAGAAAAAAAACATGCCTGTCCTTGTAAGCTGACGCCAAGTTTGCATGAGCTTCAGCCATCGTTGGGCGAATAGCGATTGCACGAATATAGTCCTGGATTGCATCACTTATTCTACCAATTTCCTTGTATGTGTTCCCGCGGTTAACAAGACCATCAGCTGCTAAGGGATCAATGCGAAGAACCTCATTGTAGCAAGATATTGCATCTGCATAATTTCCCTGGCATGCAAAAGAAGAGGTAGCTAGTTACAATTAACCGGAACATAAAATGTTCATGCATGGCATAATACTATACTTGACATACATGAAGGCTTCATTACATAAAATGATGAAACATAATGTTACCTGTTGTTTGTAGATAACAGCAAGGTTGTTGAAAGGAGCAGATAATCCAGTCGTCACAGCGAGAGTGGCCTTATAATATGAAGAAGCCGCAGCAGGCATATTGCTTTGCATAGAAAATTATCGTAAATACAGTGAAGTCAAGAGCACATTGAAAACTAACTAGGAGGAATACAAAAAAAAATAACTTACCATTCCATATATACATTCCCGAGGTTGGTGAGAGCCTGCGGATGGCTAGATTGTAATGCAAGGCATTGCTTCAACCAGTTTAAAAGCAAGTTAGACAATCAAGTCACGACATGTTTATGCTGAAAGAAAATAGAGAAGAAATTTCATCTAGAAACAATATATTAACTTACGTTGTAGCATTTGATTGCATCATCGACTCTGCCAAAATCCTTCAATGCATTTCCCTTCCAAAATTCACATGATGTTAGTTAATAAGTCAATAAGAATTTTAACCAAACTGAAGGAAGAATGAAAACCAACCAAATTGTTGTAGGCCTCCACAAATCGTGGATCACATGAGATGGCTTGCTTATAATGTATAATAGCCAGATCCAGTTGCCCTCTTTCATAATATGTGCTAGCCAAATTTCCTGCAACAAAATGAAGGTTATCAAGAAGCTTGGCCCAAGAAGTATACATGTCTTGTCAAAAACCATGGTGATTCAAAGCTGCAGGAAAAGAAGCTTCTTCAAGGAACAGTCAGCCTCACCATATGCCATGGCATAGTTTGGTCGTGTCTGAGCAGCTCGCTGGTAACACATTATAGCCTCTTGAGGCATTCCCAATGACTGAGAAGCAAAATAGACATGTTATTATTTTCCAAAAAATAATGAAAGCTTGTCACGGCCTTAAAAGGATCAGTATTTGCAGCTAACCTTGTAGACATTTCCAAGGTTAAGGTAGGCATCAGGAAACAATGGTTTGAGCTTCACTGCTTCCTGAAGAGATTAAAATATAGAATGGAACTTAGAAAGAGCTATTAGCCCTGCAAAACCTTAATCCAAATCACATCAACAAAAAGCAGAAAAGATTAAAAAAAAGTATCACAAATACCTTATAGTACTGAAGTGCTCTATTAAGCTCGCCAGATTCCATAAAGAGACCAGCAAGATTAGACCAAGCAATGGCAAAAGTTGGTTGTATACGTAATGCCTCGAGGTAGCAACTGTAGGCCTGCACAAAATGTTAGTTCTGACAAGTTGGAGTATTTCACATGGAAGTTACAACAAGACCATCATCTCAGCCCTGGCCTGTAAATAACAACTGGATTTCTGTGTAAAACTGTGGACGAAAACACAGTTCAACACATAAATTATTGTCATCAGTAAATTTTCTGTTCATGCACATGCTCAAAACTATAACAGAAGGATATCTTCCTTCCACGGAGAGTTGGAGATATCAGTAAAGGATTTGCTCAACAGATAAACCACATTGCCTAAGAGGCGCCCTCCAATCGCGGTGGAGGAGAGAGCAACGGATTTGGTAGAACAAAAGGTGTATTTGCAGATACTTACTTCTTGCACTAACCCCTGTGCCTTCATTAGATTCCCAAGGTTACTATGAGCATCAACCTAGGAAAAGAGTCAGCAGTGATCATTAACCAACTAAATCAAAATAGAGGGACAGGATTGCCAGCGAAAAAGGAACAGTTAAGACATATCCCATGAACTATGCTTTCTGAATATTGGAGGTTAGTCAATTGCATATGTGCAAGTCTATACCAGAAGAGGGTTCAAAGCCAAGGCCTGGCGACAGCATTGTGCCGCCTCAGTCAGTCTTCCTTTCCGCATATATGCACTAGCCAAATTCGACCAAGCATCGGCAAAATTGGGACGAAGCTGCAGGAAGCAAAAATTAATCAGCCACATGACCACGCTAATCAGAAAGAAGTTAAACAACAATGACAGCCCAACAATCATATCCTGGGAACAGAAAGAAATAAAATTGCTCAACATAATATGCTTCATCCAAGAATAGAAACAATGCAGTGCTGGAAAGTAGGGGTAGAAAATGACAACTAAATACGTTAGCCAAACCCAAACCATTCCGACACACCAGAATGCATAGTACAGCAACACGGATCAGGAAAAGTTTAGCAAAATGGAAAATATCTTCTTCAGCAAATAACTTAAAAATCCTTGTGGAGTTCTTCTAGTACCAAAGAGAAAGTCAACTGCATCAAGTAAGATAAGGAAAAACAAAGACGCCATCACAACTGCAAACACTAACCTCAATCGCAATGAGATAATAGCGAATAGCAAGATCAATGTCTCCTTTTTCCTGCATTACAAGAAGATAATATTTTCATCAGCCAAAGCACAAAAGTCAAACAGAAACCGCAAAACTAAAGAAACTGTATCTCAAAACAAATTAGTAGGAACACTATAAACTACTCAAAAGAAACATTTGGCATTCAAACATACCTTCCAAGCATTTGCCATGTTACCATAGCACTCTGCAAATCGTGGATCAAGTCGAAGAGCTTCCTCATTTCTTCTTATACACATATCATAATCATGCAACTAGAGCAACAAAACAAAACAAAACATCGTCAGCTAACGGAACGGACGTGCAAAGAGATTTCATTTTTCGCAACACTGGCAGAGCAAGAACCTGATAGTAAATAGCACCGAGAAGAAGAAGATTATCGGTGCGCATTGAGTTCCTCTCGTAAACAGCATTGCTATGATCTAGAGCCTGTTTGAAGCTCCCGGACTTGTACATCTGATGAGCAAGCCCGAAGTGCATATCCTCGTCCACTATTATTAACGCAAACCAAACCAACAAACTCATCAAACAACTAATTCCTCGCGGGTTCAAACATGGAAACCTCGAATCAATTCGAATCAATCAAGTAAAAGCAACATAAAATCGAAGAAGCGAGAGCTGAATAGGGGAACCGAACCATCGTGACGGGAGTCGTGGCCACTGAAGGCGACGAGGGAGTTGGAGGAAGCAGACTCGAGCTTCACCTTGAAGCCGACGGCGTCCTCCCGACCCGACGCCGGAAGAAGCCGGACACCACTCTGCAGCGACACCATCGCCCTTAAATTCACCGCAACCCGAACATCAAAGGGGCGCCGATCGGATCGGAGAGCTCCAATCGCTGGATCGAGGAAACCCTAGGTTTTTTTTTGTCTTCTTCCTTGGCCTGGCCGATGGACTATTATTATAATAAATATATATATTATATAATATGTTTATACGAGAAGTAGGAGGGAGGTGGGGCCCGCGGGTGTTGGGGGAGTGGATGACGTGGTAGTCGAGTCTTCTTCGGCTACTCTGACACGTATCTATCGTGTAATGTTCTGCCGTGATCAGCTCAAACTCAACTTCCTTATTGCAAAAAAAAAAACTTGAGACATATTTACCGACCAATTTGTGAGTAGTCGTTTTAGTTTAGTTAAAAAATTTTGAGTTTAAATCATCAACAATAAAATAGTGCTAAATATTTTTTGCCACTTTTTAAAAATTTCATACTATTCAAATATAGATTATAGTCGAATTCGAAATAATAAAATATAGTGGACGAATGAATGCAGGATCGGAAGAATTAAACATATGCATGTGATCAATTTTTAGATTACTAATGGACAAGAGAGGGGGGTGGTTGCGACAAAAGCCAACCAAGCTTCGAGATTAATTTAGTCATGTAGTAGTATATTCTGTGTCCGAGGCGAAAATACGACTGTAGTTTGCTTTTCGTTTTTAGTAAATTTTACGTGTCAGAATTTGAACTTCGGACCTCCTAAATATTTAGGATGTTTTGTATTGTTGGGCTACAAACTTATGTAGTTTGCTTAGTTGAGGAATTTACCTATTTGTTGACCTCGTAGTAAATCCATTTTCTAAGGAAAACGGTGACCGAAGGATAATTTTACGATTATAATTACAATTTAAAAAGTACTTATCCAATTGATGAGTTAAACAGCTTATAAATCATAAGCTATTTTTAACGATTTAAGAAAAATTACGGACTTCTTTTACCTTTTCAAAAGAAGAAGTATTTTATAAGAAAATGAATGGTTTTTTTATTATTAAAGTCGTGTTATTTGTTTATTTTCTAAGAGTTTGAAGGAATTCATCTATTCATATAATCATGTATTCTAAATTTAACATATTCAATTGAACCGTAAATATGAATACTTGTCGAAGTACTGAATTCACTGGATACTAATTAGAGGTAATCATTGATCAATCCTACTCTCGATCGAAATAGGATGATTAAAAAGAAGTGCACCTTTTTTCTTCTTTTTGCCTATTTGTGAATATTTGTAAGCCTTCTTTCCCACTTGTGTGAGTGAACTACTTTTATTGAAGAACTGATTCATTAGATTATGAGCAATACATTTCTCAAATGCATGACTAGCTACACCTTAGTATGTTTCTTCGATTATCCACGGTGGTGAACCTCTAACTAGGTTATAAAATAAATAATTAATTTTTTACTCATCCGCGTATAACTCAACTCTAACAACATTTTTTTACCCATAATGATGACCTGACTTTGTCTAACTAAGTAACCAAATAAATAAATAATTTTTCTCTGAGTGACATTTATGAATCTTTTTGAGTAGCTAAAGTAAAATACATCGCATCTTTTCCCTGAATCATGGATGAATCAACATTTTAAAAATAAAATTCCAATAATATTTATAGTCAAACACTGTTGAACCTTATTTAATGGTAAATTTCTCAAAAAAAAATTTTCCGTTCAAAATGTTTAAACTTAAAACTTTCTTAAATGTTATCAAGTGCCTTATTACTTGAATCAACTCTAATTATCTAATAGATTCCCATTGGGTAAATGTCAAAAGACTATTTTATGAGTATCAATATCGCATGGGCTATGTTAGGTAGAAAAGTTTCTTACCAAATCAAAACACTTTTCCAAATATCATCATTGGCAGATGTCTCCTTTCAGGCCGATGAGACGACCAGATTTTGAGTTGTTGGTTATTGTTGCTTCAAATTTAAGAATTTGTTTGGCAACATCTTCCTTGAGTTGTCATTGCTCGTGCGATCGGCTTGCTCTTTTTGCTGTTTCAATTTGTTCCGACAATTTTGTTCGGTTTGATACACATCCCTACTTTCTCGCCAATAAAGTTCTTTAAAATTGGCTAAATAATCATGACCTAACAAGAAAATACATCTTCATCGGACAAATTAAACGAAGACAAACCTCTTTCTGAACTGCACCAGCGAGGTTGTGTAACCTCCTTCCCCTAAATTTTTTCTTTCTTGGGCACTTTGTTCTTCGGTTGGGGCAGGTCTCTGAATGTATCAGCCAGTTGACACCAGGCTGCAATGCCTTTACCTTGGTATCCAACGGCTCGAGCACCAAACCCGGCTTTTCGATGCCACTGCTACGTAGTCGATCGCTTGAAGACCGTAGCAGGCCAGGGAACGAATTCAGATTGCAGCTACGATGTTGATCTCTCATCGACAGAACTGTCAGCTATCTGTTTGGCAGATATAACCTTGTCCAAAGTTTGATCTGGAACAGTGATTCCATTACTCTCCAAGTCCGCAACTATTGCTATCGCTGCATCTAGCTCACTGAGATCGAGACACAAGGAAATTACTTCGTTGTACAAAGGGCTGCAAGAGATCAGAGGACGGAGTCAGATGTTAATGGTAACCTGGACAAAAGAGGAACCGAGTGGAATGCGAAGTTCACGCATTGTAAGAACCTCACCTCCCAAACACATAACCTAGACTGTGCGTGGTCTGTAAGATCTTCAAGAAAGCCGAAGGAACCGGACCCCGGATAGCTGCACGCAATATCATGGCACAATCACCAATAGTCGGTGTTCCGCCCAACTCAATTACCTGCGCAAAGAAAGTATGGGGTTAGTGTAGGTAGAATGGCAAATTCCAAGAAAACAGACCAGAGCAAAGGAATAATCTTGTCAATTCTGCACACTTCTGCTGCAACATAAGAAGGCCAGAGCTCCTAAAAATACCATATCTTGTGCTTAGATTCACATGTGGGTATGTTCTTGTGCATAGAATGTAATCCGTGGCAAGCAAAATTGTGGTTAATGCGAAAAAGAGATGGGACTATGCCTTCTGCATCAGTTCGATCGCCAAAGCAACCTCCCATTCTTGCGACCATTTCTGCGGAGTCCTCTCCTTTATTTCTCTCTCCCAAGTCCAACCCCAAGCATCAGCCAATGTGTACATGTCATCTACATCAAAAAATTTCCGTTCTCGGAGCTCCTTGAGCGCCTCAAATATATCCAACGGAAACCAGTCTTCACCCGATTCATCCTGCATCCACGCATGAGAAAAATGAGATCACTTCCAATTGCAGTAGCATCGTTGCAGTTTTCAAGCTATGTAGAGTTCCAAAGCTGCTATGAATAATTGAAAAGTGAAGAGCAATCCAGTTATTTCAAGCAATGAATCAGCTACTATTGAAAAATACAAAGTAGAGAGTTAAGATTCACCAGTCCAAAAGAAAGCAAAGTGAAGGAAGAGAAAATATTAAAAGCCGTGATAATTACATTTTAGCATACAAAGTTTAAGTCAGAGACCCACGAAGGTCGTAAGTTACGAAATTATACACAAAAGACCCCAAGCTTAGTTCGTAGTTGAGTGCCAATTTAGATAATTATCCCAAATAGGCATAACCTAGAGAACTTTATCCTTTTTTTTCCTAAAAAAAACTCAACACTACCATAAAATCACCAACCCCATTTCTCTCAAACGCAGAAGCTCTGACCTGATAATATTTGGAAATCAAGTACTTTTTGAAGTCAGCTAACACAAACTACGGGATTCAAAGGCGTATTTGCAATGACAAATGGATATAATACCTCAACCACAACTCGAGATCTTCTCTTTGACTTTTTAGACCTTCTGATTGCTTGGCCAGAACCTTTCAACAACTGGAGTCCAATCATCTGCAAGGAGCTCTTAGCCTCACTTTCCTTGGCCTTGACAACATTGTCTACGTCTTGAATGTCAGTTTGATCGACATCGAGTTCTACGTCAGCTTCTCCCTCATCATCAGGTTCCTCATCTGCAGTCTCCTGTTCGGCATCTTCTACAGCATCCGCATCATCGGTGTCATCTGGAACCTCTGATTGACCCGCATCCGTGGGCTTCACATAAAATTGGCTTATTCCTTCTCCAAGAAAACGATGTTTCCAGAATTCTGTATCTCCTTCGTGCAGCTTGATACGCGAAATTAGTTCATCCAGCACTTCATCAACCTAACAAGCAAATTGACTAAAAATTCTCAGAAAGAAGCAAACCATCGGAGCATCGTGCCATGCAACAGAAAATTCGGAAAACAAGTTCAATGAAGGATCAACCTCTTCCTCCTCCTCTTCCACTGGAGGGACCCAGAGGGGCCTACCACGGGAGCGATTAATCCTCCTTGCTTTTTGCACACGCTGATAAAGGACAGTTCTAGTTCCATCAGTAGGTAGGTCTTGTGCTTCTAGTTCTTCCTTCAACTGACCAACTGTCATTTTGCTAGCAGCCTTGGGCTTCAAAGCATTCTTGTCAGGACCTCTTACTACTTTCTTCAACCTCTCCACCACTCTCTGATAATCTTCTTCAGATGCATCCCCCAAAGGTGCAAGTCCCTCATTTAGTAACATTTTCAGAAGCTTTCGGTGATGCGTCCTCCAGTCATCACGACATCTTTGCTTAAAAGAAGTCTCAATAGGATTATTGTATGCAAAACCAAGTGCATCTGGGTCTAGAGGGGTTTTTCCCCTTCGAGGTACCCATCGTTTTCGTTCTCCAGTTAACCCACCCTCCGCTACATATCTGTACCATTTCAAAGATGAACAAAATTGATCATAACTAAAAGGGGCTTGCTGTGACGGACGATTCTTTATTTTCAAGACTCAAGAGCAGGCAATAACAAGGAACGAGAAACAACACTGTCATGCATCCAAAGCATACCTTTCTACGTAGTCTATCTCGTATCCATGTTCAGCCTCTTCTTGTAAAGGCTCGATCCAGGAACTAACTAATGTTCGATACTTTTTGCTCAATATCATAGCTCTTGCTGGGATAGGTTGGTTATCTTCCGCCATAGCTTCCAGGGCTTCAAGTAAATCCACTACCCTACCTGATTTAAGAATTCAGTAACAATGTTACAGGCACCCTTTCAAGGGAATCCAGAAAAGGATCAAATATCAGTAAAGGCTGAGCACATCCACTGGTCATAAATTGTGTAACTTTTTAAGGGACTTCGCATCGTGACAGATTAAAGCAGGAAGAAATTGATGCAAATATCTGAAAAATGCAAACACTCTTTTGATAACACAAGGGAAAAATGCTAACAAGTCATCAGTTGGGTGCAACCATTTACGTTGAAAAACTCGATTACAAACCTCTATATATCACCAAAACATCTAAAATTTCATAAGAAAATCTTCCTCGGAACCCAGAGAACAGAAGTCATTGCACAATAAATGCTCAAACTCAAGAAAGTGTTTGCCTCACAACCTAGAAAACTGCAAAGTAATACGACGTTTAATTGATATGGCATTCCTATCCCACAAAAAAACTACTCCAAGCCAAAAACTGCTCCACATTCCTCCCCACCACCATTCATGCAAGCATTATCAACTTTCTAGCCCACAAATAGATCAGAAGGAGATGCTCCCGACTCTAACTCCACCTTGAATTCAGGATACCTATTCACCACTCACAATGCCCCTCCTTTGGAGATTCTTAAACCTGAGTGTTCCACTCCAAGCTTCTTTTTAGCAAAGAAAGATGTCCTTAATGATACACCAGTCCTCTGCATTAACTCTAGGCTCAGCAACTCACAAAGAATAGTGCCAAGTCTACTAATATGCTTGTGATGCAACATCGGCTCTCCTTGCAAGTTGCAACACCTAACCCTAGCACCCATCCACAGCCACTTATCCTTCTCTTTTGTTCTTATTTTAACTTCATAAATAGCCTAAAACAAGGCAAATCTATCCAACTTTCACCTTTTGCTGATGCCATAGACACAAATCTTTCCTCATATTCGTCATAGAATAAATGCATAAAATATGGCCACCACATCCTGCTACCGCATATTCTGTTAGAAAATTTGCATATATGCAAGGGATACCTTCTCGACATAAAGCCCGTAGATACAACGAAAGAGGATCCCCATGATTCCCTTCATTATACAAAACTCTTGTTCCCCCATCGAACTTTCTCAGAGCACGAAAATGCCTGATAGCTTCACGAATGATGCAGTACTTCGTAAAGCATTCCACTAACAGCCTGAAAATGCAATTACGAAATAATCTCATTGAAAAAAGAAAATGCTAGCGGAATTTAGTCACTATGTTTCACAAAGAATGCCCGATCCTAGTTGGAAAAAACATTGTGGAGAGTCCCATCAGTTAATCTAATGAAATAGTGTAACAGTTATTTATCCAAAAATTAGCCAATTAAATGCATGCTTGGTCCCAAGTTCAAATGAAAGAAACAAGAATGACAGACTTGGTATTTGAGAATGAAAAGTCCATGTTCCCTCATAGATAGAGCCCCAACTTACGCATATGTTCTCACATTAGGCTGCAAACGCTTATGGTCTTCAACCATCATACCAAGCAACTCTGTAACGTCCGGGACCCTAAGATTTCATAATAATACCCAACTTAATGGAATGGATATATTATTAAAAAAAGAACTTCAAAAGAGGGGACAAAGTAATCAATTAATTAGAAACAAACAATATTTTGTATATAAATGCACTCAAGAAAAAAGATATCAACATCTTTCACAATCTAAGCAGCTGAAAGATAAAGCTTTTCAAGAAAGGACATCAGTAGAAAAGCATTGAATTGATTAAAATAAAAATTATTATAAAAGAGATATTGCGGATCATGCCCCAACATCTTTTTTAGATAACTGGAATTTTATTAAGCAGGAAAATCATGCACCCAACATTGCTGGTCAATATCAAACCTAGGGCCTGAAGAGTTCTGAACCGTATTCATTTAAGCTGGTTTATCATACAAAACATAGGCATTGGAAAATCTCTGGAAGCAAAGAGGCAGAGCCAATATCTTTCAGGAACAAAACAGGGATTACCTATCATAGGATTCAGCTCTCGTATAAGCTTGGATAACCCAGTTATAAGTCTCAGTGTCAGGTTTCATGAAATCTGACAGACACAAAAAGTCACAGACCTTAACAACCCGAAGAAAGCTTTAAACGGAAATGTAAAATGTATGAAACAAACATAAGATACCACTTGAGATCATGGAAGACTTGCAGAACCATGTGGAAACCCTTTAGATCATTTCAAAGTTGAGAGCACCTCGAAAAAAATAGATCGCTATCTCCCATAAGAATTTCATAATCTAGGAATCATTGGAGTTACTCGTGGTAAGTAGTTCTTGACTGAAACAACTTAGAAAGCCCAAATCCCTTTATCATATTCCTTGAAACATTTTCGTTAAAAAGACTTTGAACGCCAAAATTGAACTTAAGCTACCGGGTTCCAGAAACTTAACATCTAAGCCTTCGGCAATGGCATCCATGAAAAACTGACTAACATTCAATCACAAATAATATGCGATTGAAACCTAATAACAACGGAAAGAGATTCCCCAGTGTCAACAAAGTTGGAAGAAGTAAACCTTCTCCGCCATATTCCATGTTCTCAAATGTTGTCATAGCTATTTCAGGTATTCCGCAAGCAGCCTATTGAAATTAACAGAGGATATCAGTCCAGATGCTCCAATGCTCTGATAAGGCCAATCATAAACAAAATAGCGGAGTTCGTAAATAAAAAAGTTAATATAGGATCAGATGGAATCAATATAACAGTCAAATTAGGCAGTCCCATTTCATGTTTCAAATCATGAGACTTTATCCGTGATTGCTTGTTTCTAAACAGATTTCACTCCACATTACTTCCCCCAAAAGAACTACAAAATTAATACACAAGTTGTACCGCGCCCGGCATACCTGACAACTGAGTAGACAATTGAAATGAAAAGTTGTGGCCATCCGCCCGGCTGCCTCCATTGCATAAGCAATATCCAAAGCATTGGAGTGATCTCCAACTTTACAGTCTTGTACAATCATACGATCATAAAGCTCGTCCGTAGCTCTAAGACCACCTTGCGCGCCCTTCAAGAATACTTTATTTGCATCTACCAAGTGGTCGTTCTCAACCAACTCCACTAATCATTGGCAGAAACAATTGTGAACCACATCAATAAGAACTATAAACAAAGAAATAAAACGAACAATGAAAGCGATCAAAACACACACTGTTTTACCAACAAGAATGTGCCAGGCTTGAAGAATATCATAGTTTAGCTTCTCCATGGCTGCCAAAATCTCTAATCCTCTAGTGGTTTGACCTTTTGAGGCAAACAAACGAATCAAAGCAATAAAAGTCTCATGAACTGGGCGTAGACCAGCACTCAACTCTCTTCTCAAAGACAGCATCTGCAATCATATATCAAACAAATTAGACCAAAAAAGTATTTCTAAATCTGGTGAATTTTCCACACTTATAAACTTGCCCCCCACTCTTGCACAAAACGGTGTGGGATTTTCAACACGCCCTCTCAAACGAGAGCCGTTGGGTCGAAGATTGCACTGGCTTTGGCTTTAGCTTCGCCAACGTGCGAGCACAACAATGGACACAGGATTAACCCGCTCTGATACCATATTAGAATCTCCATGTCCAACCCAAAACCTTAAGAAAATGGGTTGTTTAATTTTTCACATTATAAACTTGCTCCCCGCTCTTGCACTAAGCAATGTGGGATTCTCAACACCGGCAGATCTTAGCGAAGCTAAACAGTCACATTCTCGCGAATTTCGCAATTAACGAAACAAGAGAGTAGAAGCAACAAGAGTGTACCGCGCCTTCGGGGTCTCCGGCAAGGCAGTGGGCAACAACGAGGCCGTGGAAGGAGCGGGGTCCGGGGTCCAAACCCGCGGCCACCATGTCGTAGATGAGGTCAGAGACGCCGCGGGGGTCCGGCTTCCTGGAGCGGACCATGAGCTCCTCCATGAAGGCGAAGCGGAGCGACTTCTCGGCAGCAGAGACGGGGACGACGACGGGCACCACCAGCTTCGAGCCCTTCCCTTCCTGCCGCTGCTTCTTCTTTCTTTTGGGTTTCTTCTCCACCGACGACGAGGCGCGGACCGGCCGGGGCCCCACGGAGTGACGAGGGTTTAAGAGCGGGAGTGCCGGAGAGAAGAGGAGACACATTTTTTGTCTTTTGGGTTTTTTTTTCTTCTGTGTTTTGGATAAGGGGGTTTGGGGTTTAAAGAAGGGGATGAGAGTTTACGATCACGCGACTCTCACGTGTTTTTTGTCGGGTTTTTGTGAATCTCGAGTTGGCTCAACCGGTAAGAAAGAAAATTGGAGGTCTTGAGTAGAAGCTTTAGGATGAAAAAACCAATGTTTTTAAAACCGATTCGGAAGGTCACTCGGAATCTTCAAATTTTCTAGTTCAACTAGTCTGATCAGTTGGACTGCTGGTCGGACCTGTACTTATATTTTAATATTAATATTATAAAATAGGGTTTACTAAATTTAATTTAGCATAAAAAAATAAAACACCAAATAAATTTAAATATTTAGCAACTTTGTTATCCAATTTATCCAAACAAAATCTTCAAATATCAATTTAACAAGTACAGAAATAAAAGAAGATGATTATACAAGTTTTTTTATTTGACATATTAGTCCAATTCGTTTGACTTATTTAATATATTATCGAGAATTGTTAAATAGATAAGTTTGTTATTATCCAAAAGTGATGTACAAGCTCCGAGCGTGAAAGTAGATGTTTTATTTTTAAATTAAATTCGATAAAATGGAAAAAATAAATACTAATTTTTCTAATCCGGGCGAACCGGTTCACCCGAAAGTACATGACCGGGTGGTCCGACCGAATTTTGACCGGTCGAACTGATGGTTGGGTTTTAGGTAAAACTCGACCCAAATTTTATCCCGGGTAGCAGTTCGACCGCAGTTTTGAAAATATTGAAAAAAACAAAACGAAAGAGTGATCCTTTAATACTGACTCGACAGTGCTTGAGTTCTAATAACTAGAAATTCACTCAAAAAAATTGAGCATCATATAATCCTATTTTGAGATGGCTCTCTATTTCATTCGTAAAAATTTACACCCAAAATTTTACTAAGAACATGAGGTACCTTATCATTTGAGTCACCACAAGTATTTGATCAGCATTTGTAGGTTATGGTTTTTCTAAATCTATATCCATCTTTCAATAGCACATATGTAAGGGAGAATTGATTCTAGAAATTATCCTCTCAATTATGCCCTAAAAAAGTTGTATTCCCCAAAATCCATGGACAACTAAACATATGAATTTCTTAACTAATGCATATGCATGCATTGATTTCTTAGCGCGGGCCCATTTGTTTAATTCTTGTTTTACTTAAAATGAAATTAAATCGAGATACAATTTATTTGAAGATGTAATTTAGAAATAGAGACTAACCCAAAAGATAACATAACGAAATATAATTTGACTAATTATTGAGTACATATATTATGTAATCGGAAAACAGAAAGGATGAACATGTTCCCGTAGATGACCGCAATGTAACATTTTTATTCCCTTTTTATGCACCATATTAGAGGATTGTAATTTGGTTTAATAAACTTAAGTCAACAAATCGCGAATGGTATAGTAATATTGTTGGTTGAAGGCCTGAATATTCTGGTCAAGCAAGCACAAGCCCGAGGTCTAATTGAGGGTTGGTCTCTTCTCGGCCTCACGAATCGTCTTAACCTGCTCCAGTTCGCGGATGACACGCTTCTGTTCTCCGAGGCGTGCGAAAGAAGCATCGACGACCTCAATCATGTTATCACCATCTTCGGGGAGATCTCGGGACTCAAGATAAACCCAGCCAAGACCTCTATGATAGGGGTTAATGTTGATAGTTGCTTTGCAAAATTGACAAGTTGCCCTTCAAGTACCTAGGCATTCCGGTGGGGTGTAACATGGCAAAAATCTCCCACTGGAGACCAGTCCCGGATGCAATTGATAATCGCCTCTCCAGCTGGAAGGGCAATCTTCTTTCTCTAGGGGGCAGACTCACCTTGGTGAGATCGGTGCTAAGCTGCCTTCCGGTGTATTTCTTGTCCATTACAAGATGCCTGCCAGTGTTCTCAAGCAAGTCAACAGGAAGCTCAGAACTTTCCTTTGGACGGGCTGTATGGATCTGAAGAAAGCTTCTCTAGTTAACTGGAATCTTGTGTGCACTCCCAAGGAGTTCGGAGGCCTAGGAGTGGAAAACTTGGCGCTTAAGAACAACACTCTCTTATTGAAGTGGATATGGCAGTTTCTCTCTAACCCGTCATCTCTTTGGGGCAGTCTAATCTATAGCTTATACGAGTTCTGCCCTACCTCGTCTACTTCAGTCCCTAACGTGGTAGGATGGAGTATTTGGTCGGATATTTGCAAGATCATGGCAAAGCATCCCATGCTCTTCAATGACTTTGCAACGGGTATCCAGCTGAAGTTGGGCTCTGAAGACAAATTCTTTTTTTGGTCCGACGAATGGTTGATCGATGACTCACTGATGCAGCACTTCCCACGGTTATTTTCCATCATCGTCGATCAAAGGGCAAGAATTCGCGATTGCGGATGCTGGATCGACTCGATTTGGCACTGGGAGATGAAGTGGAGATGACCACTCTTTGCCTAGGAGGAGGACCTAGTGAAGGAGCTCTTACATTTGCTACAAGGCGTTGGAATTGGTAGCTCCAATTCGGACGCCATTAAATGGCACCACCATGATGATAACAACTTCTCATCCGGAGCTGTTAAAAGAAAGTACTACTGCAGATTACTTGGTGGCTTGAGCTGCTCCATTGCACCAAGAATCTGGACCGGGGAAATTCCACTCAAGATCGAATGCTTTCTACGGATTGCGCTAAAGGGGAGGCTTCAAACACGAGACCTACTGATCAGAAGGGGTTCCCTCCTACCGTGGGAGGCCCTCTGACCGATTTGTGCGGTTATAGATGAATCTATCAACCACCTCTTCCTTTTATGTGACTTTTCTCGGGCAATTTGGGACTATTTCGTGAGGTGTGTCGGGGCGAGTTGGTGTCCGGATACTCGTCTAACCTCACACTTGGATCAATGGTTGGGTCTTATTCACGGTGGCAACAAGAAGGTATGGTTTGCATTGTTTGGCGCCATTCCTTGGGGTATTTGGTTGACAAGGAATCGTGCAATCTTCAACAGAGAACCTTGCAATCGGGAGCTTCTTATTCATACTATCTTGATTAGGATACACGAGTGACTTCGTTGGTCCAATTCTATAGTAGATTTAGGCCATCAGGATCTCTTGCTTTACTTAGCCTCTCTGCGCATGGGGAATTAACTTCTCGCCCCTCGTACTTGTACATATCATTTTCTTTAATGCAATCATTCTACTTATCAAAAAATATATATTGTTGGTTGAAGTCGGCCAACAAGGGGACTAAAAATTTGTCTAACCAAAGGCTCGACTTTAAATAACGGTGAACGATGGTACGAGTATACATAGATTAAGAAAGACATGTTCATTCAATTGGCAGTCGAGTCAAGAATTTGCCGGAGAAAGAATATTCTTTGGTCCAAGGTTATCCCCTGAGAGGCACGATCCATGAAGAACGATCTAGTTAGTAGTATATACAATCTAGTTAGTGCGAGATTTTTTATTGCGTGGTTGCGACCGGCAACTTAGTAAAATACCACCGCGATAAAATACTGTGAGAAAAAATCGTTGTAGGAAAAGGACACTTTAAAAAAGTCCTATCTTGATGTTGAAATCACTGGATTAATTCCACACCGAGTTATTAATCATGAAGTCTAAATAATTAGATGAGAATTTAACGTAGAATTACTCATCTTTTCGACTTCAACTCATAAAAATAAAATGTTAAAGAGAGCCACTTTAAATATGGTCCATGCTCTTAATTCAGAATATAGTAGGGTTACAAAAATAACAACAATAAAAAAGTTTGGCATGTCTCTACTTCCTATTAATTATTTCGCGCAATGTTTCTCGACTTTTATTGATTAAGCCTTTTCATAGGAAATACCAACTAATGATTAATTAAAAACAAAGCACATAATCATATGTATTTATTACATATTACACACACCTAAAACACCCTGGCTATAAGTCCCTTGAGAGAAACCGACCACAAATAAATTGCCACACAAAAACAATAATATTTTGATTGCTACGTAAAATATAAAAAAGGTAAAAACAAAAAGAATGACGGATTTACCAATTCCTCACCTTCTCAATATAAGAAAACCAAGCGAATAAGTTATTTTTAAATTCAGACAACCTGATATATAAATATTACTACGCTTATTAATTCAGATTCGACACCCACCCGGACTAGTTACTAGCGTCCATGGCCAAGATGGTGCTGAGATTCATAGGGTTCATGTATTTGGTGGAGCCGATCATGATGCGGGAGACGATGATCCTGTTGGCCCTTTCGGAAGGGTGAAATGCGTCCCAGAATGCGTATATGTCTCTGTTTGGGCACAGATTGGATGCCACTGTGCACAGCCCAATCCCATTATATGGACCTTGCCCGCAACAAGCCACTTGGGATGTTACAAATCCTGCCATATAATAATCATTATAAATTATTGACTATTGTGACATTTTGAAAAATTTTATCCGACTCAAAATTGGATTAATTGACATGATACATATTCGGATAGCAAGTGATATAAAAAATATAATTTTATAGAAGACCATTTTGTACCAAAACAATAAAGAGAAGAGAATGATGAAAAGAACGGTAGCAAATTCCACAGACAACCTCTGATTTATAAAGAACAAACTATTGGATATAATTGAGTAATGAGAAATGTGCTAATTAAAACGGTGGCTTTACTTAATTAATTTATAGTAATAATTATTAGTTATATAAATTTAAAACATTTACTATGTTCCCAGTGCGTATCACATGACACAGGTAGACATAGTAACCTAAGACATTAAGATAAAAGCGACGCTATCGTGTTAGAAGCCAATCGTTCTACTTCCGAGAACGACGTTGAAGTTAAATGCTTATACATTCTGAAGATATGACTCAGTCCAAATAAAATGGTCAAATCTGCCATCACTAGATATATTCATTGGTCCAATTGTCCTTAAATTCAACGGATGAAAAATATATTTGTGAAATCACGTTTAGATACGACCAAAATTGCTCAATTTTGAATAATAGATATTAAAAAATGAATAACATGTCGGCCGAATTGTTTATGTGCATTTCTTGGGTGACCAATTAATTATGACAGGGCATTCTAAAAAAAATAATTATGACGGAGCCATGAAAGAAATGGCAGTTTTTTCTCGATGCACATGGAACCACAGAACCTGTGACGACCGTCACAATAACTCTTGGTCCCAACACCCAGCTTCCAAGTCTTAATTTGCGTACTCTCGAGTCTGCTCTCCCATTAAATATCCTTATATCCTTACAGTTATTAACTTTGTTTTTTTTATCAACAGGGAAAAAAAGTAAAAAAATTATCTTTTTGCTAAAAAGAAATTTCAGTAATTATATAGAAAAAGGTACACATTCAATTAATTTATCCTATCATTTTCTATTTAGATAAGATAAGATTCGGAACACAATGTGCGAGCTATTGCAGCTGAATTTGATGGGAGAATTTACTACTATTTGTACAAAACCTTTTACATACTATATAAGTTGGTACATTTATAAAATTATAAATTTTCCAGCATATAGAAAGAATATATTATCTTTTTTTAACAAAATTGTGGTTTGGTTTTTTATTTCTTGGTGACAAAATTTTTCTAATTCATAACGAAAAATGAGAATTATAAAAATATTTTTTCACAAAAAAATAAAATAAACTTCGGAATACGTGGTCAAACTAAAATCACTAAAGTAGAATTTAAACATGCAATCAAAACACAAAATCACTACTGAGCTTGGATTTTGGATTTTTTTTTCACATTGTAATAAAATTTTGATTTGAACTCAACAATTTAGTGATTTATCGATGATAATTGTTTAGATAATTATTGTCTCTTTATTTTACAGTAAATTATCTCGCGGCGTTTGCGACATCGCCATGCAAGTTCTTAGGGCTTGCCGGATAGCAAGTAGTAACTAGTAACAGGCAATTGAAACACAGCATCGCCACTGAGAACTTACCGTAAGCTTGGGGATTGAAGACGAAATCCATGTTCGATAAGTATGTATTTGCACCGATGAAAATGTTGGAGCCAAGTTGGGTGTTGAGCTCGGTAATCATTTGGACGAGTTGTGGGTTGAACAAGCCAGCTGCCCTCTGGAGCTCCGCTGAGCACTCGCCGGCTCTGCTCCTCATAGCCCGTTCCGCCGGTACGCAACCCAACGGGCCCGTCCCAGTCACCAGAATCCTTCGTGGTCCTAACTCGTACAGCCTCTGCATTGAAATGCATATTTTAGTATGGTATGTACTTTGTGTTTAGTTTTGACATCTTTTCGAGTAATTTTATGATGATCATTCTGCATCAAATGACGATATCGGACTATTGAGCTTCATTCTCTTATTCAATGACGATTATATGATTTGAATAAACTATTATGAAGACATAAACTATGTAATATACTTGGAATATTATGAAGACTTTTAATATCCTAGTTTACATAGCGTATGTAATAAACTATGTTATCGAAGTCCCCTCCTCTATTGTAAGATGGTGCAACTATTTTCAGTAATATCCTAGTTTACATAGCGCATGTAATAAACTATTATTTGAGTGATTGAATTGGTTTAAAATCTTATTTGAACATCAAAATTGGGATTTTTTTTTTCTTTGACCTAAGACCAGAGTCATAAATTGCTGGTACGTTCACTGGCTAATAGCATTAATGAGAAAACGATATGTCCATATTTAATCGATGTCCTAGCTGGTACATACCAATTCAAATAGGGTGGAAAAATATTCAATAAATTCATGTTGGTAGTAGTTAGCTTTATCATATCCAACCAAGCATGGGCCAGGAGCATTCACAATTGTCGTAAAATAAATTTTCAATATAACATCGCGAACAAAATTGGGGACGAGTTCAAAATGATCGGTCCAAAAACAATTACAAAGAAAAGGATAGAAAATACAAATTCATCCTAATTAACTATAACGAACATCATAGCAGATAAATTATTTTATTTTTTTAAGTAAATTGCTTTATTTGATATAATCTTCTAAAAATGTAGTCCTGCTAGTTGCATAAATCTGATCCAACAATATTGCAATTGAAACCTACTTAATCGATATGGAAACTTTTTTCTCTCTTATATACTCCTTTTAGAACTTGTGAAGGTACCTTTTTGCCTGTCTCCCTAAATTAAAGCACCGACTGTCCCTACATTGACTTGATTTATTTCTGCGTACCTACTTACTGGATTCGTGTTATTACTTGTTTTTCCTGACAATGTCTATTTATGTATTGCTATATAAAATCATATTCAACCTTCAATCATAAACCATAAACCATAAATCTTGTTCAGTAATTATATAAGAACTTATCGTGGAATTCGACATAAATAGTAAAAATAAATTCATTTTTAAAAAATTTAAACTCAAACTATACGAATATAAAACATTATTGAGAAAGTTGCTCATAATTAAGATCCACTAATATTCTAACTCTTTATAGCAGTTCACCAAAAAAATTATGCAGGAACTTCTTTAATTAATAACATTTGCTCTATTTATAGAGCTTGGTTATTGCAGATATCCTTTCCTTAGGTATTCCATGTTTTTCGAAGTATTAGCATATCCATGTTACTACATTACATGTGCACTAGTTCACCCAAAAATAAGACACTACACATGCACTACGTGGTTACAATGGCAGAGAAAAATAAAGGAAAATAATATAGAGCCAAAGTAAAATTGAGTCTTTTGTTATATTTCAAAAGTTATATCTGAATCGAACTTTAATTAGTTGGATGTGTCGGGATACTAGCTGTGTTTAAAAAAAATGAGATAGAGGGGAGGAAACATTACCAGCAGAATTTTACGGTACTCGGAGATGATGTAGGGAACATAGTCAGGGAGGGCAAATTGGCGAGACCTGGCGGAGAAGGGAACCAAATAGTAGTTGTTGACGAAGTCGTTGCCGCCAAGTGTGATTAGGACAAGTGACTCTCTCACTAGTCTCCGTGTTTGGTCTGGTCCAATTAGGGCACTAACCCTCTGCTGGTACTGTTGGAAGTACTCCAACTGCCTGCCTATTCGGATGATGTTCAACTGCCACACAAAAAATCAAACAAAATACAAAATCAGATAGATAGAATGTGCCGAACGTCATGAAATATGTAATACAATCTAATGTATAAGATTTAGTTAGTTTGATCTCGGATTTTATCTATACGTGGCGGGGTGTAGAACCACATTTTAGCATTATCAACATTCGACGCTCTTTTCTTGTAGCATTTTTTACCAATGAGTTTTACCATTGCAGAGTTTTGCTATGATTGCAACTATAATCTCGTATTTTGTACGAAGAGGTTCTACAAATATTATCATAATTAATCTAGGAATATATACCATAATAATTTGCACCTCCAAAATATGTAGCTCAATGTTCCAATATATCATGAAAGATGCATAATTTTCCATATTAACTAAACTAAATTTGAGATGATTTGACCTTATTATTTTGAGGATAATGTTCTACTTAATTATAAATAGACAATAATCATCTCTCTTTTTTCTGGATTTGAACATTATGAAGGAAAAAGGGCTTACAAATTGAATTCCGGTGTCATTGAGAATTCCAATCCCAGCCGAAGCAAAATTTGCACCAACGAGAAGCCTTTCTCCCCTGAGCTCGGGGCTTAAATATGGCAATGTGGGTTCCGATCCAATCGCCTCACCTAGTATCACATTAAATTTCCAAGCATTATTTACATTGGGATAACAAGCAACCACAAATATATATCCTTAACGTAATAATAATTTAGTTAAACAGAAACCCTACTGATAAGGTCAGGAATATTGAGGCCATTGGAGAAACGACCGGTCGCCCGATGAGTGGGATAATCAATGCCATAAGGATAGGCATCGGCTCGAGCTGTAGTTGCAAGGTAGTTGTTGTTGCCATTGTCGACGAGTGAGTCGCCGAATACGAAGAAAGCCCTAGCATCGGCGCTGGGAACTACACTTGCGGCCGACACCAATATGCCTAAAACTAGCGACACGTAAACCTTTTTCTCCATTTGCACCATAATTTCTAAGAAACTGTGAGCTAAATTTGGAGTGAGTGTGACGATAATTCTACGTAGAGACTAAATTTATAACATGGAGAAATTTCAAGTAGTGGACGGCACATTTAATGGAGTGGCCAATACCACGAGAGAGGAGGTGGACAAGGCCAGTACCAGTTGGTTGTAGCAAGTAAATGAAATGTCAGTAAGTAGGTAATCATATAAATTTTACTCAAGAACCTGCACATCACGACCATATAAAAATACCCAACCAAGCCACATATATTTTCTCTACTTGATGTCTTACTATTTGAATAATCTTTTTGAAAAAAATACACTTGATTTTAAAATTTTATTGAAGACAAATAAAAAAATGAAAAAACTCGTCACCCTCCATCATAATATTTTTTAAGAATAGGCAGAAATACCTATACCTCGTGAGTCGGATCATATCCTTACCCCGTGGATCTAAGTTATGTTGACTTTGACTGGGTCTATGATATGGTATGTGTACGAGTCCACTTTTAAAGGTTGGGTTTAGGGTAGGTATGAATCCTATGATTTACTATATCCTTGCTTTTTTACTCTACTTTCAATCATACTCTTACTAGACCCTAATTAGATTCATTTATCTTTATTTTATTACTTGAAAATTGAAATAGAGTTCTCAAATATTCTGGAATATGCTTTACTTATTGATGATATTGACTCTAAATTTTGAAATACATATAATTCTAATTTTCTTTATGTATAGTTAGGAAAAAGATTTGATTTTAAATTTTATTGAAGACAAATAAAAAAATGAAAAAACTCGTCAGCCTTCATCATAATATTTTTTAGGAATGGGCAGAAATATTCATACCTCGTAAGTCGGATCTTATCCTTACCCCGTGGATCTAAGTTATGTTAACTTTGACTGGGTATGTGTATAAGTCCACTTTTAAAGGTTGGGTTTAGGGTAGGTATGAATCCTATAATTTTCTATATCCTTACTTTTTTTACTCTACTTTCAATCATACTCTTACTGGACCCTAATTAGATTCATTTATCTTTATTTTATTACTTGAAAATTGAAACAGAGTTCTCAAATATTATGGAATATGCTTTACTTATTGATGATATTGACTCTGAATTTCGAAATGCATATAATTCTAATTTTCTTTATGTATAGTTAGGAAAAAGATTTGATCTTAAATTTTATTGAAGACAAATAAAAAAAATGAAAAAACTCGTCACCCTCCATCATAATATTTTTTAGGAATAGGCAGAAATACCCATACCTCGTGAGTCGGGTTTTATCCTTACCCCGTGGATCTAAGTTATGTTGACTTTGACTGGGTCTATGATAGGGTATGTGTATGAGTCCACTTTTAAAAGTTGGGTTTAGGGTAGGTATGAATCCTATGATTTCCTATATCCTTGCTTTTTTACTCTATTTCAATCATACTCTTACTAGACCCTAATTAGATTCATTTATCTTTATTTTATTACTTGAAAATTGAAATAGAGTTCTCAAATATTCTGGAATATGCTTTACTTATTGATGATATTGACTCTGAATTTCAAAATGTATATAATTCTAATTTTCTTTATTGATATACTGGATATTTCACGATTAATCTTCACATATATATTATGTTTATGTATTTGAAATTTGAAAGGAAGAACCTTCTATTATTTAAATGGGAAAAATTCACTTTAGTACCCTGTGGTATCGACCAAAATTACTTTAGTACCCTGTGGTAAAAAACCGTTCAATCGAGTCATACTTATTCCAATCAACATCAAAAAGGGCCTCGGGCAGCTGCCCGGAGCTGCCCGAACCTACCCGAACGCTGCCCGGGCCACGTGGCCAGCCACGTCACCAATTTTTGATGACGTGGCACCACTTGGAGAGGAGGAGGAGGAGGAGGAGGAGGACGCGGAGGAGGAGGACGCGGAGGAGGACGCGGAGGAGGAGGACGCGGAGAGGAGGAGGAGGAGGAGGACGCGGAGAGGATGAGGAGGAGGAGGAGGAGGGGAGGAGGAAGAGGAGGACGCGGAGGACGCGGAGGAGGAGGACGCGGAGGAGGAGGAGGAGGAGGAGGCGGAGGAGGAGGAGGGGGGAAGGAGATGGATGTCCACGTGGCGCCACGTCATCAAAAATTGATGACGTGGCGCCACGTCATCAAAAAATTGATGACGTGGCACCACGTGGCCCGGGCAGCGTTCGGGTAGGTTCGGGCAGCTCCGGGCAGCTGCCCGAGGCCCTTTTTGATGTTAATTGGAATAAGTATGACTCGATTGATCGGTTTTTTACCACAGGGTACTAAAGTGATTTTGGTCGATACCACAGGGTACTAAAGTGGACTTTTCCCTATTTAAATTAAATTATAAAATTTGACGTTTCATTATTTCTTGAAGCTTTTATTACATATTGATTTGTAACGTATAAAATATTTTGTATTTATGATTTATTTATATTTTTTGATAAGTAAAAATTGTATTATTAGAGTTATATATATAATTAAAATTTTGTGTTTAAAAATAATCAGAAATGTTTTGCTTTAATTCAAGGGTCGGACTCTCGAAACCCTTTAGATCCTAAGGGTAAGGGTATGTGTCTAATAATGAAATTTTTTCTAAGGTCGAAAATAGGATATGAGTCAAACTCTCTAAATTAGGGTATGAGTACTCTACCATACCCATCGTCATCCCTAATATTTTTCATATGAACTTTTTTTAAATTAGTTTTTCTAACTTAATTTAATAATAATTAGAGGTATATTTGTCAAAAATATTCGTTCAGATAGTGAGTTGTCAACTAGAAAAATCTCAGTCACTCGATCAAACTTTTTAAAGTGTAAGGTAATGCTATGCAAGTAGGTCAAACCATGAGGTATAAAGTGGCCTTTTACATCTTCAATTTATGTCAATTTACAATGGAAACCTTCCTCAATTTATGTTGTGTGTCGGTAGCTTCAAGATGTGACTTTTTCCGGAATGCCTTAATACCACTCTGACTACTCTCATATCAAAGATTCCCTCTCTTGAGACTTTGCTCATTTTCGGCCGGCCAATCAGCTTTTGTGGAGCTCTGTACAAGATTAAGGCATTGGGAAATTTTCTACTTAAAAGAATTCAGTATCGGCTTTGCAGGATGACTCCAGCTCTGGCCGAGTGTATGAAGGATGGCAGTGCTCATGTGCGGCTTTCTGCTGAATGATGCACATTCTATGCCTTCCAGCTCGGTTTCAGATTCAATGGGGACTACATAAAAGATATACATACAGAGAGGACTAAATTTGGGCCGTTCGATTAGAGTAATTTTATTTTTTACCGATCGAACAGTCCAAAGTAATTGAGGGCATTATGGAGTTTCAACCCACGAATCCCAAACCAGGGTTCCCACCCATACTAGCATGTAGCCCACGAAGTCCAAAGTCTGTAGCCCTCTTCCTCTTCCAAATTTATTTTTTTAATCCATTTGAATCCCATTCTCTCCTCCAAGAGGAAGCCATTAACGACACCTTGAAAAAGGCGACCGATCACATCGAAGAAACTTAGCCGACCCAACTAGGTTTTGGACTCCAAAGCTGACCCATCACCCGCTATGCCTAACCCCTTTCGACTCCAAATCTGAAACTCTGGTAAGTTAATCAGTTCCCCCTTTCCTTTCTTTTTTTCGCTACCGAGCCCTTGATTATTGGGTTTAAAGGCAGTTACTTTTTGGTGTGAGAGAATGAAGGCAGCTCCGGTTGGGAATAGGAAGAGGGTCACTGTCGCTAATAGAGAGTTGGGTGACAATAGGAAGAATAACACATGGTAAACCCTAACTTGCATTGGTTCGTGCTCTTGTGGATAAGAGTCGATTCAAAATTGTGTACCATTAGACTACTCCGCCGTCTATTTTACCCATTTTGTGTTACAGTGACTATTTAATTTGATAATAGGGATATTAGTATATTTGTAGAGTGATAACGGTATAAATGCGAAGTGGAAATGGTTTGATTGTGAAGTATTAATGGTTTGCATTTTTTATACTTTTGATAGCAACGCATAATGGTCTTTCTGATTTAGCCTATACCAATGCGGCTTTCGAACTGTTATTCTTCTTGTTGGTTCATGTTCTATGTTGTATAAATTGTTTGCTTACAATTCTTGTTGTTGTTATTTTATGCGTGGTGGTATCTGAAGTGCAAGAAAGAAATAGATCAAGATGAAGCAGAAGGAGGAAGGAAGATGGACGATGGATCAAAAATGATAAGAAGGCAGGAAAAAGGTACTAATTACCATTTCGCATTTGTACTATGTATGATGTACATCCCATAAATATGAAACCTTTAACTGCCAATATTTGTTTGCGTAAATATTTTAAACTTGTTGTGATTGTGGTATAGGTGTTAAGTGATTTTTAATACTGTCTTAATACTTTTTTTGGCAGAAGGTTATTGAACCAACTTGCAAACTATGACCTTGCTCGGCTTGCAAACTAATTTGCAAGCCGAGCAAGGTCATCGGACTAAACGAGTTCTTGTTTCACATTAAATCAATTGATTCCAGGAATGAGAGAATAAGGTATATCACTATGTGTGGATTTGGATTCCTTCTGAATTTGAAGATGTTGGATCCAAAGGATGCCGACATGATGAAATTTTTCACATTTTGTCGTGGAGAGCAAAAGGTTGTTATACCTGAGGAATATGTGACGAAAATGTATGGTCTGACATTTGGGAGCGAGGAAATAAATCTAGACAAGTCATTCACTGCTATACCGAAGTCAAGGTTCCAAATTGAGGCTGAAGGTTTTGGTTTGGAACCATCAGATGCTTATCATGTAGACGTGAAGAAATTAGAGGCGGTATTAACAGGAAGCAATCAACTAACTGATTATGATTGGGCAAGAATTAACCTTTTCTACACGATAGGTGTGTTTCTCGCTCTGCGAACTTCAGAGGTCATATGGGAAGTATTAGGGTTATCTTGAGCAACTATCCCAAGTATCAAGATATAACTGGTCCAAATTTGTGGCAGAGGAGATAAATGAGGAGTTTGCCGGATGCTTGAAGCGTTTCACCATTAAAAAAAGTACACTTCTCAAAATGGGCAGCAATACTCATGCTAAGGTGGATTATTTCAACAATATACTTGTTGGGAAATACGAGGGCCCCAAACACCACACGAACAACACCAGAGCTAGAGATCGATGACAAAGCACAAAGGAAAACTCACGCACACAAGAATACGACACAAAATTTGGTCACCCAGTTCGATCTTAACCGATCTACGTCTGGGGGCATACCAAGCCAGGAGATTTCACTATATCACGCTCGATCTATACTTTAGAGCTTCACTCGCTCAACAATGGTGTTTCTCTCTCCTCTTCTTTCTCTCTCTACACAAGGAAGAAGATACAGAAATAGTGACTGAGAGGTGGGTATTTATAGTGCCCACAGCCTAGGACTATTTGGTGTCGGCAGGGGCAAAATCGTCCACCAGAAATCACATTTCTGGCCCCGGATGAACAGTAACTCTGTATATTCAACATGTGAACAGTAACTCTGTATAGTACGAAGTCTCCATACCCAATAATCTCCCACCTGGAGACTGACCTCAACACTTGTCACCATTCACTTGATGACCTCCTTCTCCTCTTCACTTCTTGGTACGCCGGGTCTCTTCTCTAGTTTACTAGACCCGCTGAAGCCATGTTGAGCTTCAGCTTCTCTAAGGTAACCACCTTGGTCAACATATCAGCAGGATTCACTTTCCCGTCAATCTTTTCAAGTTGCAAGATCTTCCTCTCCAATAGACTTCGTATGTAGTGATACTTCAACTCAATGTGCTTTGTCCTTGAGTGGAAGGCGGGATTCTTTGCCAAGTGTATCGCACTTTGGCTATCACTATGGAGCACACTCTCACTTTGCTCTTTCCCCAACTCCACCAAGAAACTCTGCAACCATACCATCTCTTTACTTGCTTCCGTCACAGCCACGTACTCACTTTCCGCGGTTGACAAAGCTACTACCTTTTGTAGTCTCGAGGCCCAAGATATCGATGTCCCTCCCAGCGTAAAGACATAACCACTTGTGCTCCTCTTCTCATCATGGTCATTGGACCCCAAGTCCGCATCACAATATCCGAGGAGCTTCACCTCTTTGCCCTCAAAACAAAGACACTTCTCAGTGGTACCTCTCAAGTAGCCGAGGATCCATTTGACTGCGACCCAATGTTGCTCACCCGGATTGCTCATGAACTTGCTCACTACTCCCACCGCATGTGCTATGTCTGGCCTCGTACAAATTATAGCATACATCAAGCTACCCACCGCCGATGCATAGGGAGTCTTCTCCATTTTAGCCTCCTCCGCCTTAGTCTTAGGCGAGTCCTTCTTGGACAATTTGAAGTGTCCAGCTAAAGGAGTCAACTTGGGGTTGGCATATTGCATACTGAACCTTTCCAGTACCTTCTCAATGTACTCGGCTTGTGAGAGAAATAGCTTCCCTGCAGCTCTATCTCTCTCAATCCTCATTCCAAGGATTTGCTTAGCCTCACCCAAGTCTTTCATGGCAAACCTTTCGGATAATTGCTTCTTCACCTTGCTCACCTCACTTGCACTGGTGCCTGCTATCAACATGTCATCAACATAAAGCAGAAGGATGATATAGCTATTGTCAAATCTCTTGAAATAGCAGCAATGATCAGCCTCACAGCGCACGAACTCAATCTGATGCATGAACCCATCAAACTTCTTGTACTACTGCCTTGGAGCTTGCTTCAAGCCGTACAAACTCTTCCTCAACCTGCACACAAGCTTACTGTTACTTTGCAAGAACCCCTCTGGTTGCTCCATGTAGATCTCTTCCTCTATATCACCATGAAGAAATGCCGTCTTCACATCCATTTGCTCTAGCAATAGATCTTCAGCAGCCACCATACTTAGCACCATCCGGATGGTGGTCATCTTTACAACAGGAGTGAAGATGTCAGTGAAGTCAATACCATACTTCTGCTGAAATCCCTTTATAACCAGTCTTGCTTTGTAACGTTCGGTGCCATCCGCCTCTTTCTTCACTCTATAGACCCACTTGTTCTGCAGTACTTTCTTGCCTTTGGGAAGTTGAACTAACTCCCATGTCCCGTTGCTCCTCAAGGACTCCATCTCATCATCCATAGCAAGTTTCCACTTGTTCACTTGCTCACTTTCTAGAGCTTCTGCAAAATCTTCAGGTTCACCTCCATCGGTCAATAAGAGATAGAAATTTGCTGGCGAATATCTATCCGGAGATCCACGTTGTCTAGTGGACCTCCTCAATAGAACCACTGTTAGTGGTGATCTTGGCTCCATCTCCACTTCGGCTTCTTGGCCATCAAGTATTCTGCTCCCACCCGAGTTTGAGATGTCTAACTCGACCACCTCACTGCTAGAACCCACCTCGTCGGATACACTCTCCCTATCCTTGTACAAAACCTTCTCATTGAATATGACATCTCGGCTTCTAATCACCTTGCGGTTTTTCTCATCCCAAAACCTGAAACCGAAATTATCTCCACCATATCCAATGAATGTGCACCTTTTGGACTTAGCATCCAGCTTGCTTCTATCACCTGCATCAATATGAACATATGACACACAACCAAATACTCGAAGGTAAAAAAGATCAACCTCCTTCCCACTTCAAGCCTCCTCCGGTATCCCATTATCCAAAGGAGTTGATGGTCCTCTATTGATCAAGAAAGCCGCGGTGTTCACTGCATCCGCCCAAAACATCTTTGGTAAGCCACACTTCAGTCTCATGGCCCTAGCTCTCTCATTGATTATTCTGTTCATCCTCTCTGCGATGCCATTTTGCTGGGGGGTTCCAGCTACTGTCTTCTCCATGTGAATCCCATTAGCTGCACAGTAATCCTTGAACTCTTGGAGCTCATACTCTCCACCATTGTCAGATCTCAAATACTTCACATTGAGACCTGTCTCATTTTCCACAAGGGCTCTCCACTTCTTGAAGGCATCGAAGGCTTCAGACTTATGTTTCAAGAAGTACACCCACAGCTTCCTCGTAGAATCATCAATAAAGGTCATGTAATACAACGAACCACCTAAGGATGCCACTGGTGCTGGTCCCCACAAATCACTGTGGACCAACTCAAGCTTCTGCTCCTTTGGAGATCTGCCAGTTCTCGAAAAACTCACTCTCTTCTGCTTTCCGAGAACACAATCCTCACAGAGTTCCACTTCCACTGTCTTGAGGCCTGGTAGCTTCCCCTTCAAGCATAGCACCCTCATTCCCTTCTCACTCATGTGGCCAAGGCGACTATGCCACAAATCTGCATCATCTGTTGCACCTGCAACATTAATGCTCTCATTGGTGTTCTTCGTCATACACAAAGTACCCTCCTTCAAACCTCAAGCCACCACCCTAGCTCCTTTGGTAATTTTCCATGTCTTGCAACCAAAGGTCACTGTGTAACCTTCATCATCTAGTTGCCCCACGGATAGCAAATTCCTCTTCAACCCAGGAATATGCCTCACCCCTTTCAACAACAACAACGATCCATTAGGAGTATTGATCCGAACATCTCCTATGCCCACAATTTTCAAAGGGTCATCATTCGCTAGATAGACTTTGCCATAATCACCCAGGACATACTTCTCCATCATCCCTGCATCACTACAAGAATGAAATGATGCTCCCGAATCTAATACCCACACCTCCAATGGACTGCTCACACTCAAGATCAACGCATCCTCGTGATCTTCCGTTGTTGCATTTACAGATTTTTCCTTCTTTGGTGCCGTGCATTGGTCTCTGAAATGACCATATTGTTCACAATTCTAACATTGCACCGAGCTCTTGTCCTTCTTCGGACCACCCTTCGATTTAGATCTTGACCTACCCCGGTCCTTCTTCCCCTTCCACTTATTCTCAGACCTTCCCCTGTTACCCATGCTCAAAGCTGAACTCGAGGCTACTCCGGATTCTTTTCTACGAATCTCCTCACTCATAATCAAATCCCTCACCTCATCTAGCTTGAGCGTTACTTTCCCCGCCGAGGCACTCACTGCCGTGACCGTGCCATTCCAACTATCGGGTAAAGAACTTAGTAAAATTAGGGCTTGTACCTCATCATCGAAGTCGATCTTAACCGAGCTCAATTGGGCTATCGTTGCATTGAACTCGTGAAGATGCTTGGTCACCATCGTACCCTCCGCCATCCGAAGGTTGAACAACTTCCTCATCAAGTGGACCTTGTTGGCCGCCGATGGCTTCTCGTACATCTCGGACAACGTCTCCAACATCTCCTTCGTGGTCTTTGACTTTACTGTGTGCAAGGCCACGTTCCTAGACAAAGACAAGCGCACCACGCTCATCGCTTTCCGATCTAGGAGCTTCCACTCCTCTTCCTTCATGTCCTCTGGCTTCTTCCCATCAAGCGGCAAGTGCAAATCTTTGCCACACAAGTAGTCCTCTACTTGCATCTTCCAGAAGCCATAATCGACGCCATCGAACTTCTCCACGGGCTATCTCACATCACCCATCGTGATTGCTCCCACCACGCCCTAAACCCGGGCTCTGATACCAATTGTTGGGAAACACGAGGGCCCCAAACACCACACGAACAACACCGGAGCTAGAGATCGATGACAAAGCACAAAGGAAAACTCACGCACACAAGAATACGACACAAAATTTGGTCACCCGGTTCGATCTTAACCGATCTACGTCCGGGGGCGTACCAAGCCAGGAGATTTCACTATATCACGCTCGATCTACACTTTAGAGCTTCACTCGCTCAACAATGGTGTTTCTCTCTCCTCTTCTCTCTCTCTCTCTCTACACAAGGAAGAAGATACAGAAATAGTGACTGAGAGGTGGGTATTTATAGTGCCCACAGCCTAGGACTATTTGGTGTCGGCAGGGGCAAAATCGTCCACCAGAAATCACATTTCTGGCCCCGGATGAACAGTAACTCCGTATATTCAACATGTGAACAGTAACTTCGTATAGTACGAAGTTTCCATACCCAATAATACTAACGAGGAGATTGCTCGAGCTTCAATCCCCGCTGCAAGTGTTCAGTATCGTAATATGCCTTTGAGCAAAGTAATTCATAAATATCCGCTGTCCATTTCATGAAATCATTTTTATTGAAGGCGCTAATTATAGTTTTCTTTTGTTTATTCTATGCAGCTACATGCAACTTATTTCAGGATCATCCAGCAGCGAGCAGCTTTAGATGCTAAGATAAAGATTCTTGAAAAATGTATCAACGACAGGGAGCGTTCTAAAAAGAAGAAGAAGGTTGTACACGGGATGGATGATGAAGAGGGGGTCGAAGCGGAAGCTGAGAAGGAAGATGATTATGTGAGTAATTTTATATCCTTGCATTGTATGCGTTGCATTGTAAACTACTAGTATTTGTGTGTATACCAGTGACATGGATATAACTGACCAACATCACTAATGTGGTAAACCAATATCAGTTATATGTTATACCACGATTTCTAAACTATTCACATTATTTACAATATATTGTATTATTATTTGGGTGTGTGCAGGAATTCATTGGTTGTTTTTTTTAGAACATTGGTTGTTAACTTGTATTGCAGGAGGTGGTCTATCTTTGGCTTCTAGTTGTATCATATTGTTTGTGCCCTTGCTCAGTTCATTAATTTTGGAAAATGCAGCGACGAAACTGGAGACAGTAAAGAATATTTGTACGCAGAAGCCGCAATTATTGAATGAGAAAATGCAGGATTCAGTTCAGCTGGCTGGAATTTTATTGTGTTGTCTTGCTCTTTACCCACTAGCTGCTGTTGGGATTTGGACGGTTGAGCCGTAAATATTGCCATCGATTCTCACCATTTTTTGGTAAAATGATTGATTACGGTGTTTTGTACAACAAAAAAGGCAAGAGATGGATATTGAAATGTAACATTTGTAGCAAGAAGGAACAAACTTGGAGCGGAATGGGATGGCGAAAAAAATAACAATTAAGGTAGTTACATAGTTAGAAATCTTGGATAACTAGGACATAAAATCCTATGGTTTGTTTTTCCCTTATGAAAGATTAGTGTGTTTGGTCTATGAGACGTAGTATGCTTAGATATAACTCAAACAACAAGGATTCAAAGTTGTTGCGTTATCCAGCTGGAGTGGTAAGAGATTTGGATTTATTTGTGAAAATTTTGGATTCAAATTTTATAAATGTAAAAAAAAATATTTGAAAAACTCTCATAAATAATATATGATAATTCTCGACTCTGAAAGTTATTTCACTAATTGTGTTATCTAAACAACATGCACTCTCTATTGTAGGTTAACGTAGTACGACTCTGGGTATAATTAGATAGTTTTTTTTAGAGGTATATATTATTAAATGCCATGGGATATACATCCTAGTTAGTATAGTATTTCAACTGTCATATTTAGGGTGGCAACCGCCAACCTCGTCAAAACTTCACTACACCAAAACGGAAAAAAATAATATTTGAAAAATTATTTCACTAATTGTGTTATCTAAACAACATGCTCTCTCTATTGTACGTTAACGTAGTACGACTCTAAAAGTGGGTATAATTAGATAGTTTTTTTTTGAAGATGTATATATTAGTAAATGCCATGGGATATACATCCTAGTTAGTATGGTATTTCAACTATCATATTTAATAGGGTGGCGACCGCCAATCTCGTCAAAACTTTACTACACCAAAACGGAAAAAAATGCGTGGTAGTATGCATAGATAGTATGCATTTTTTTTAGGAACACATAGATAGTATGTAGGCCCAATTATGATGGGAGATAGAGCTTGAGCTCGCCTCAGGCCTTTGGTCCAACATTCGTCACGACCTTGAGGAGGCTGGTCTTCTTCTAGTGGGCTTAGGTTACATCGTACTACCTATTTAAAACTTATGAAAAACTTCAAGTAAACAAACCTACATATATTGGCTCAGCGATACAGGGACGTAATTCTTAGTGTAAAAATTTAGCTTTACAAAAACAAATTTTCCTTTTGGCCAATCCTAAAGGCTTTTCCTAAGAAGAAAATGTGTCACGCCATTTCACCATCACCACAAGCTCACTAAAAGCACATCCTATTGCTCTTTAAGCAACTTATCAATACCCAACGAAGCTATTCACTAACGCGCCTTAAGAAACCACGTAAATGGACTTAGCAAGTAAGTAGCAAGACATCCAAGTGTTTGGATTAAGTGTTTAGCCCAATTGTCCACAATGGCAAGTGATGTCATATTCTTGCATATAAACTCAAGTAGTAATGAGGCTTGTTAGGGATCGGAAATTTTACAAATTTCAGGGAACAGTTGAGATATACCATGAATCCAAAAGTTATTCCATGCATATATTCTCACTTCTATTCTTTTTAAAAAATAAATATTGTATTAACTCCCGAAAATGTTCCACTCAAATGCGCCAGAAGGATTAGAACACCGAGAAAGTAATTTCAAGGTCTTGTACTAGTCATCTTCTCACTTCTGTTACCGTTTATCAAAAAAAAAATTTCTCACTTATGTTGCCCAAAACATCTTATATTTTCCCTTTTTCTCTATTTTCCAATTTTTTTTCTTTTCTTTTACCCACTTTCTTTATTTTTTATTTTTTTTACTTCAATTTTCACAAGCACAAATGTATTACATTTGTTTGTTGATATTTTATTGTTAAAATCATTATCCACACATTATGCTCATAAAAAACAAAGACAAAGTATGAAAGTTACTTAATTCACTTAGTAAGTAAATTGTATTCTCGTAAAAGAATTCTAAGTTCGAGTCTTACAAATAGAAAATATGTTATTGGGAAAGTCACCACTGAAATATTGTTCGATAGTGCTCGACTTCAGATACTAAAAATTAAAAAAAAAGTGAGACAAAATTAATCAAACGGCTAAACATCGTTTCGGATTTAATCGCATCTACAGATCTTTTAATTCCACCGATCGCATTGAATTATACTTATG
The DNA here is from genome assembly GCA_963995505.1 of Hypericum androsaemum. Lineage (NCBI taxonomy): Eukaryota > Viridiplantae > Streptophyta > Magnoliopsida > Malpighiales > Hypericaceae > Hypericum > Hypericum androsaemum. Next base: position 356,663 of record OZ023198.1, read on the forward strand.
GTGCATGAATGGCTACGAGTTATTCATTCGGAAGGCGGGTGAAATATCCGGGTCAAGATTCAGCGGGGACATGGGTAATCTCCACCGAAGGGGATAGGGGCAATATTGGAAATACAATTATGAAAATAATTAAAAAGAAAAATAATATCAGCCAATGGAAATACAATTATGGGAATATTGGTATCATTGTATTGGAATATTAGTTTCTATCTTCTCGGATATTGGTTTTCATCTTCCTAAATATTGGTTTCCATCTTCTCGAATATTGGTTTCCATCTTCCTGAATATTGGTTTCCATCTTCTCGGATATTGATTTCCATCTTCCTGAATATTGGTTTCCATCTTCTCGAATATTGGTTTCCATCTATCCTGATATTGGTATCATTGTTTCAGATATTGATCCGCTTCTTCTAGGATATTGGTTCTCTTTTATTATAATATTGGTTTCTTTCTTCTCTAATATTGGTATCCTTCTGATATTATGAACAAACACACAATACATACCATTATTATTGCATATACATACCAATATGATTGTAAATACATACCATCACATACCAATAGAAAAAAATATGTGTACTAATTTTACCTCATAGTACAACCAATATCACTTAACAATTTTACATGTAAAATCCAATTGACAGGTTCGCAGAATGAAAGGCTAAATTAAAAGCAAAAGCAACAAAATCAAAGAAGAAAAAGAAAATGCCAAAATCGTTGTTCCTCTTGCAAATCCACGGCTGATCAACAATATTTGATCTAATTAGCAGCAACAATACAATGGAATATTCATGCAAATCAGATCCCAAACATGACCGAGGGCCAGCAGTAGCAGCGGCCATGATGAAAAAAGAGAAAAGGCCAGATCAAGAATCTGTGGACGAAGAAAACTGACGGCCTGACTTGGAGCGCGGATATGAGGAGAGATCTAACGTTTGTGAGGAAGACGACGATGGAGATCCCTAGGGATTCGTGGTCAGAGAAGGCGCAACGAGGATGACGATCGAAGGGTCGGAAGGTGTAGGGAAGGAGCCAGGCTGCGAGCAACGCGATTGGCGTGAGGAGCGACCACGGGGTGACGGGTTCACCGCCATTGCCTTGTCCAAGCTCCGCCCTGAGATGGGATAATTACGTGTTGGGGAGGAGAAGAGTTTAAAGGTGTCGTCTTTTTTGTGTTTTGTAGGTTATCTGTTGATGGATCTGGTTGGAGGAAGAGAGGATGGTACTATTTTATTGGCAAATCGTGAGAGGGAGAGAGAGAAATGTTGGGTTGCCTGAAAATCCTAGATGGGTAATCTTGTGTAAAAACCCAATAATGTCCTTGGAGAATTTTGACCATCAGATCTATAAAAATTAATTTTGATCAAATCTAATGGTCCATAATTTGTCTATACTATGGGGATGACTTTTATGTAGTCCCCACTGAATCCAAATCCAAAATATCTCATTCGCGTTCGGATAGACCTACACTTGGGTGACTAAATGTACAAGCCATGCATGCCACGTGGCTCAGCAATTTTTAGAAACAGCACCAATTGAGTGCTACTTGGAGTTTAAAGTAAGGCAGGACCGATAAAGGAAACGGGCAACACTGATAAGTTAAGAAAAGAAAGAAAGCAAGCAAGTTGCCCAATTCTCGGAAAATAAATGTGGGCCACTTAAATAAATAAAGAAACCTAGCTATTAAGAGGAGATAATCGAAATTAGATGAATTATTTAAGGAGATGTTATATCTTCATAAAAAAATCTCGAATTCGAGTAATTTAAAAAATATTTTACATACTTTTTGAATAAGTCAAATTTTATTCATATTGGAATAAAAAATACTTCTAGATGTTAAATCTCCCTTCTCTCCTACGAGATTGCAATCACGACTTCATTAAAATTCTAGAAAGCTAAAATCCACCGGGAAACCTTGGTAGATAAAACCCTAGGTAGTCTTACATATATGTTGAAAAAATATTCATCTTTAAAATAATTTACTCTGCACTAACTTGGATTAGTCAAAAATCATCCATGAGTAAGTTTTTTTAAATCAGATTAATTCTATTGTAGTTGAATTTGAACAAAACGGGTTTGGACGAAATCCAAGATGTCTGAATATTTATATAAATCTATAAACCCGAAAGGAAAATCAGGGGACCCCATTAAAGCAAAGAAAATATTAATGACATGAGTGTTGGTGGCAGATATACTAAATTAAGAAGTTGCACATAAAAAAGGAGGGGCCGTGTATGGTTGGGTAGGTCTGTGCTTTGAAGTCATTTCTTCTTCTTTCACATTTCTAAAACACAATTTTTTTTCCCAAAACCACAACTAAAATACTTGCAATTTCCCTTTCCTATGCATGAATCTAATGCAAGGGGCAATCATAACTTTGAATGTTACTGTGTAAGGAAAAAGAGGCAGAGGGGCCTTCTTTGCCAGCTCTAATTAAACCATCTTCACCCACCTCCATAAATTAGACCATAGAGGGGGGAAGTGAAAGAGAGGAGCAGTGTTTGTTTCTGCCATTTTCTTGTATCTTCATATTTGTTAGGCCTTCTCTAAGGCAACAAAAGTCAAATTTTAATTAGTTATCTTGGCCTTGAATGGTAAAACCAAAATGGGTTTTACACTGATCAGAAAAAGAAGGCTTCTTCTAGCTAAATGCTATTGCCTCCTCCCTATCTTGGTTCCTCTTTTCCTCTTTCAGAGCTCCATTGCGCTTGCTTCTTCAGGTAGGCTAAATTACACTAACTACAGGAGAGTTAGTAGCTTGAGACTTGACAGGATCCAGAGGCACTTGGACAAGGTCAACAAGCCTCCTGTTATCACTATAGAGGTTGGCATTTATTCATTTTTAGTATTTCCATTATTAATTCATGTTCTAAGATATGGACTTTTATAGTGTAGCCTGTTTTTCTTTCTAATGAAATATAGTTTGATCTTACAGAGTCCGGACGGCGATATCATAGATTGTGTTCATAAAAGAAAACAACCAGCGTTTGATCACCCTCTTTTGAAGAATCACAAGATCCAGGTACAACTTGAACGATTTATTTTTTTCTACATGCAACTTGTTCAACCCTTTCCAATTTCCTTTTTTTTTCCATTAAGAAACTTGATTTTTTCTTTTTTTTCTTTTTTGTACTTTGACCATAGTGCTAGGGGAATTGCTAACTCTTAGGGAAAAGGGTATTTTGGCTTCTAATGTATTATTCTTCTCTCTTTCACTGTTGCATGTTAAACTTTCAATTGTTTCTCCAAAGCCATTAATTACCACCAACTCCAACCAGCTGAATTTAATTTCACCGCTAAATAACTATATATTTTCAACAGTCAGGTACACTTTCCCAAGCACATAACAATAAATTATCTCTGACCCTCAAAAAACAAAGTATCCAAGTTAATTAATTGTTACCCTTCAAAAAAAAAGTTAAATAATTGTTGATAATTTTTTTGACAGAGAGTCCCATCCCAATGGCCCAAACCAACTAGGAAGTTGGAGGAGGAAGAAGAAGAACAAGGATCAATGGATTCTTTTAAAAGGAGTGGGAAAGGCCCTTATATGGAAGGAGGGGTCCCTAGAGGTGCATGGCAAATGTGGCATAGGAATGGGACAAGGTGCCCTGGAGGGACGGTTCCAATACGGCGGAGCTCAGTGACTGATGTCCTGAGGGCCAAGTCTTTGTTTGACTTTGGGAGGAAACGACCTGTCGTCTCTACTACCACTACTGATCGCCGTAATGACGTACCTGACATTATTAGTGAGAATGGCCATGAGGTACTCTACATCCTAATTATCATATTCGTAATCTCTTTTATCTTCTTTTTTTTCAAAGGTTTTTCTCTTTTATCTTCTTTGAGTTGTAATTAATATAATATCAAGATATGTTAATCCTTCTCATTCATAAAACAAAATAGTTTGTCCTGTTTTTTTAGCCTTGTTTGATTGTTTTTAATAAGCATTTTACATATTAAGTTGATTTTAGCACAATATTAAGTAATGTTTCGAGAGCTAAAATTAGATTTGCAATAGTATAAGTTGTAGCACACAGTGAGTCGATAATTCCAGGAAATGCTCCTTATAGTAAGGGACTAAATTAGAAGGAAGATATTCTAGGGTATTTTTCCATAGGTTACCTCAGAAGAATATTCATTTAACAAGAAAATTAACATTACGTCAAGTAGGCCCTAAAGAATCCTATTGGGTGATTAATGTTGATATATTTGGTATATCAAATTTTTAGAATTTTATCAAACGATAATTTTATCGTAGATTTTACTGTTCAAGTTGTCTCTCTTATTTTTATTTAAGGGTAAGATAGTCATAGCTCTTTTATTTTTGAAAAAAATGATTAATCAGAATATTATAATATTAACATTTTTTTTCCAAAATTGATTAGTTTTGAATCCAAATTTCGATAAGTTTTTTGCGAATAACTAGTAAACTGGCAAAATATCATTGAAATATGAGTATTTTGCTTATTATTAACATATCAATAGTACAAACACTTGCTATAAAATAATCATGATTAAACTACTCTACTACTACCTTTCAAAAAAAACTACTCTACTACTACTCTGAAATCGCATTTTCTTTTTCTGCACCGGACTCTCCAGTAAGAATCTAAATTTGAGAGAGAAAATTCGGATCGCCAAAAAGAAATCTACCGTCAAAATAAAAGGCAAATCATACTGGCAATAGCTTTTAATAATTTTTATTTTTCCTCTTATTTCCTGTATCCATTGGATGATACGACTTTTTTGAGGGTCAAACATAGATCAACCAAATATCACCACAAATCTTTTTGTGTGCAGCATGCAATCGCCTACACTGGAACATCGCAGGAGGTGTACGGAGCGAAGGCAACATTAAACGTGTGGAACCCATCAATACAAGTGGTCAACGAGTTTAGCCTATCGCAGATCTGGGTTCTCTCCGGATCATTTGACGGCTCAGATCTCAACAGCATAGAAGCTGGGTGGCAGGTACTACTTCTTCCATTTCTTATTTTTTAACAGAATATTGTCGCAACTTAAAAAATAATTTTTTCAATAATATATTTTAAATTTGTTAATAAAAAATGTACACGCAAATTGCTCGTGTTTGATAGCGAAAATGTATCCATTTGAATTCGTAAACTGCACGACATCGAGACTGGAGGTCGTGCAATCCAATAATATTTGTCGTCATAAGGATATAATTATGTATACACAACGTAAGTGAAACGCAGACAAGATTAGTTAATGCGAAAATGTAAATATTCTAAAATTGTGAATACATTTTTCTGTTTTATAATATAGTTTTTTTGGTGGGATATTTGAAGTCTTTATTGTTCTACTAGTCAGGTCAGTCCGGAGCTTTATGGTGACAGCAGGCCAAGATTGTTCACGTATTGGACAGTAAGATTTCTCCTATTTATATTCCTCGTAATATTTTCGTCTCCCAATTATTTGATTAATCATTAACCAAATAAAAACGAAATACTTCTTTCGAACTTATTTATTCTCCTTTGGGTAAAAAACTTAATTTGTTTTGAATGATTGGCTGCGAAGTCACTCCATGCACAATAATGTGCAACAACCTTTGGTGGCTTTTAATAGAAGCAGCTGGCCAGCTGCAAAAACTTAAAATCGAAATAAATTTGATCTCGAGTTCAAATTTTTATTAACGTAGAAATGTTAGATATTTGATATGAGAACTTTGTCATATTTTAAGAGTCGTACCGACTCAAACCTGAATTTGTCGGCTCAATGAATATTCGGATACGATATCGCATAAAAGGGCTAAAAGGGTGAAAGAAGTTAAAGACGTGCCTTAAAATTCACTTGTCCCTCGCCTTTGAGGTGGTACTCACATGTTTGGCCTCTGCATCCTTAAATCTGTTAGGTGATGAGTACAGCATCGCCATCCAAATATAATATGATTGTCTTATCAGGCCTTTTTTGTAAAATATTGTGTTGTTTTTGTTCTTTTCAAAATACAGAAAAAGGTACCAAATTAATACGGCGAGTGGCCCTCAAGTACACCTTGTGACAAAAAAGTGTACTAAAAGCGTGAGTAACATTTCTAAAAAAAATAAGAAATGAAACAATGTTGTTTGGTCAAAAAAGGTCAAACCCTATAGTACTAACGTAAATGTTTCCATAATAATGTTAGTAATTTATTGCACGGATAATGTTCGAAAAAGAAAATTGCAACTGATTTTGCATGCAAATTAATATTGTGAAAGTTTGTGAATGATACAGAGCGATTCATATCAAGCAACAGGATGTTACAACCTTCTGTGCGCTGGATTTGTTCAAACCAACAGTAGAATATCCATCGGGGCTGCCATTTCTCCTGTCTCAACGTTTTCCGGCAATCAATACGACGTCACCATCCTAATCTGGAAGGTACTGTATAACAAATGTTTTAAAAAATACGGTCCGAGCGGAATTTATTGAATTTGTATTTGGTGGAACAGGACCCGAAATTGGGGAACTGGTGGATGGGATTCGGCGGGAACACCTTGGTAGGGTATTGGCCGGCAGAAATATTCTCGCACCTAGCGGACCACGCGACGATGGTGGAGTGGGGCGGCGAGGTGGTGAACTCGAGGGCCAACGGGGAGCACACCACCACCGAGATGGGCTCGGGCCGTTTCGCGGAAGATGGGTTCGGAAAAGCCAGCTATTTTAGGAACTTGGAGATTGTGGACTCCGACAATAGCCTGATCTCGGCCCAGGGGATCTCGACCCTGGCCGAGAACAGCAATTGCTATGACATTAGGAGCTACTACAGCAAGGAATGGGGTACCTATTTCTATTACGGTGGGCCCGGGAACAACCCGCAGTGCACTTAATATTATTTTGAGGGTATTATTGAGTATTACATTTAGTATTGGGTTGTTCCTAGAATTTACTAATCCTTCGCTAATTCTTTGATTGTGTAATTATACTAATAGGATTTCCAATGTTAGAAAGAGTGCTGCAACAGAGCATTTGCAATATCCAACTGATAACATGCTCAAATCGGTCTTAGAAATTGTCCCTAGAGACTGAGGTATTGTTGTGTGCCCTTTTAGTTCTAGTATTCTAGGTTATGCTCGATTACCTTAACTCTTCTAGCCAAGTGACTTGGGATACTCTCTAGACAATTCAGATCAAGCAACATGATGTGTGAGCCCAAAATCTTAGTGATACATATTCAAATTCGAATTTTATATATATATATGATAAGTAAGAGAGAGCAAAATATATGATATTCAAAATTCAAATTCGATATCCGAAATCTGAATTCGATACAATTTTTTATACATATTCGGATATCCGACATGGTGAGTAATGTGGCGACTGCGTCGCATCGTCAACTGGGCCGACGCCTCAAGGGAAGAGAAAGCATGAAGGAAAAGGACGAGAGAAAAAAATGTCAGAGATGTTTTGATATTTTATAATTTCAAATTTACATAAACAAATATTGTAATATAAACTAAAACTGTAAAAAAAAAATGATAACGTGTGTCTTTTACGCTTATCTAATGCTCAAAACATACATAAAAATACCCAGCATTGACGAAGGTTACAAAATCACTAATTATGTTTTCAAAACTGCCGATTACAGTTAAACTATTGAATAAATCAAAATTTACCATTTTGTTATTGCAAAATCTTGTAGCTTTTTTATAAAATCATATTATATATGAATATGATTTTGGATTCAAATGTTCAAATTAATTACAAAAGTTTCGAAAAAAAACCAAACCGAAGTCACAGTTGAAATCACCTTTTTTGTCGGTTAAAATTTGGGCAGGTTGACATATAACTAGAAATTTTGGACGGCTTGACTGCAGTCCCAGGCAGAGTTTTTTCATTTCCGAAAACACCCGAAAATGAGGTTATGAAGGGCTGAAACCACCTCGACAACTAGAACTAAATGCGTCGGGAAAACCAGCAGCGCAAAATACTGAAGCACTGACATAGCGTTAATACGAAATATAATTCCATAACGCTGATATCCTCTTACATTAACAGCTGCTTGGACGAACGAAAGCAGCAAACTACCCGAAATATGTTCCAGAATCCAAAACATAGTTTGCTTAATGCAAATGGAGCTTAACAGCTCAAAGAAGTGAGTTTCACCTTCAGTTCAAAAAGATTAAAAGATGTCCTTAACATGAGGATTCTCGGATTGGTCGCTCGAGGTGCCTACGACTTGTCAAACCCTGGCTGTGTCCTTGTGGATCAAACTGCAGTCATTCAAGATCATCATCTGATGATCGAACTTGAAGGGTGCTCAATGGTGAATCATTCCCCTCGACTTCTGCACCAACTTCGGGTGTTAGTTGCTTCACTCGACAGTCTTTCGGTGGAACAACCTTGTTCTCTTGCTGATCCGCATCTACAGAGGGATCTGTGGCCTCTATCTTCCTCTTCTTGTTGGCCCCTGATTCAGTCATCACTGACAAATCATCAACTTCAGCTTCAGTTTCCATGGACCCATCTGCCTCGTCCACATCCAGCTTTTCCTCGCTGTCCTCGTTCTCTTCGGGCTCTTCCTCAACTTCAGCCTCACTTTGGAGCGACTCGATCAGAGACTGTAGCTCGTTATTGACCTACCAAAACCATCCACATATAAATAATCTCATATCACAGCAAGAGAACAACCAAGGCCACAGATTTTAGTGAGACGAAAAAGTTTGTTAAGAGCAAAGTTGTTACTAGAAGGTGTGAAGTAAACCTACAAGATTCAACCATTTTAACAATAACGACTTATATCGGCATAGAAAGTACATCATGCCCAGAGGCCTGTATATGGTATAAATACCTTGGGATTTTGGAGAAAATCAGCAATATCAGTAGGACACTCGGGGCACTTCAAGATATTCTTTTGTGCTCGAAGTGTCCGGCCACCTCTGTTTCTTTCCCTTAATCCAGTCTGCCCTTGGAAAGCATCCACCAAACATGATTGGCAAAAGTTATGAGCACACGGGGTTGTCACGGGTTTGTTCATCACTTTCCGACAAATTAAGCAACTGAACCCTGCACTTGCCAAACAGTCATATCAGTTAAAGTATGCTGCTATACTGAATTTCAAATCTTATTCACACCAATACAATATCCAACCATCGATTAGATTTCAGGAGAGCCGATCCCAGCAATAAACTTATACCTATGAAAACATGTCAAACTATTCAACAGAACGTCAATTTTTGCACTGAACAAGGACAATTTGCTTCCATGACAAGATACTCAAGCACATTACAAATATAATGAACTTGCAAAACAACCAGAGGCCACAACAAGGAAATCCGGTAATGACCTCTAAGAATTCTCTCTCTGTTGCTCAAATGTTGTCCTTTCCTCGATCTCTTTCTGTCTACAGCAGAAACAATATCTACAGCCTTTCTGCTGGTAGGTGGAGGTGTTGTCCATTTCCAGCGAGAATCCTTTTCCTGAGACAAATTACTTGTTAGAGTTTGTTCTAAAAATAAGCAGAGAGAGAAACTAATCAAAGATTATAATTAACAGGAGCTCAAATAAGAAAAAATACTGCCATTTCTCTTCCTCAAATTAGAAAATCTTGATCAATTTCAACATTTTATCCCACACATGACAAAATCAAAGAAAATTCAACAATCAAGCATCTGTTTAGCTTCTTCAAAATTATGAAAAAAATATCATAAAACAGAAACCCCTGTTGAGAACACAACTTGTTATTAATCTACGTCAAGTTCATATATTCTAAAAAAGACGTCATTGGCTTACATCAAAGTCCCATGCAGCGCTTTCTTTCCTTTCTGTAATGTCAACAGCCTTTTTCAGCTCTGCAACTTTTGGCAAAGGCCTGGGCACATCCCCACGTTCATCACTGCAAATAAAGTTGACAGCCTTTAATGCAAGAGGACAATGAATCCATCTAATAACAGATCAACTAAATGACAAAAACAAACCTTGTCCACGGAGCTGGTTCATTGTCACATCTTACAAACAGATATCTGCAGATCTTATGGCCCTGAAATGAAAAGATTATGTCGCGTGTTGCAAGTGCATGTCTGCGTCAAAAAATTAAAGCAGCAGCACCAAGTATATAGATAGAGCATGGATGACATTTACATCGTTTCTAACTTTTCGCCAACATTTCTCAATCCTGTAAACACCATCATAGCGCACCCCCTTTTCAGGTGCATATGAAGAACGCTTCTCCTTGTGGGATCTGCACAATGTAAAGCATAACAAAGTGAATGATCTACAAGTCCAGGCTACTCAGATAAAAATTACATGATTTTTTCATAGATTATATTGGGGGCTGAATTGCCTACAATTCATTGAACCAAAAAATCAAAAAGAAATATTTTAAAAGAACAAGTAGCATCCAAAAGTTGTCAGTATAAGTTCAACAACGCAAGTTAATTATTCTTCTGTGGTCCATAAACGTGTGCATGACTGATTTTAGCAAAGCGATTAGGATAATCAAACAATAATTCATTTGAAAAAACAATAGAACAAAAAATAATTATCTAATCATAGGGATGTTGCCTTACCTAACAACTCGGACAGGATAACCCTTTTTACAGCTAACTCTGAGGGCCTCGTTAGACTTCTCAAACTTTTGATCAAAGGACTGCTCTTTGTTAGTGCGCTTGTTACCACTGAGATCTCTACCCCCACTGCCACCTCAATGGTAAGTGTAGTAATTGGCGTGAATGAAGCAACAAAGTATAGTGAGAAAGAAGAATAATTTACTTGAATAAACGAAAAGTCGTGAACAACTACAGGAATGCAGGTCCTTCAAAGCTGAAAAATATAATGGTCAGTGGCAACAATGTAACTCCTCTTAATATGGAGGCACTCTTATCAACATGCAGGAGAAAAGAAGCAATTGAACAGTTTATATCATGATTGGCAGAAAATAAGGTTCTTAAAGGAAACATCTTAAAGCATAACATTTTAAGGAGAATCTACAAGAGTATGTGATGAGAAATTATGATATCAACTGGCGTTTTATCCTTTACAGCCTCCTAGTTAGATCAAAACATTTAATTCTATAGAAGGTAAGTAAGAGCACAGTTAGAAATCCAACCTTCCAGTATAGAGAAACCATTCGCCATGATCCTCGTCATCCAGATATCCTCCAGAAAGGGCCACTGACTGAGCACCATAGTTAGACTGACCAGCGATACCGGCAACATGTGGCAAGTGAGCCCCCCATTGGCGGCATTCCAATCTATCCTCCCAACATTCCCCAACTAGCACACCCTGATTTCTCTCAGGATCATTCTCAGCCAGTATGGGACCAAAATGATCAGGTGCAATTGTGACAAATATCTTCCCACTGCAAGCATTTGCCTTACCAGCCTTTTGTGCTCGTTCTGTGGTATAAGCCTTCTCTGGCCTATGTTGATTGTGCACAAAATGGTAAACCTTGGCCGGCCCACCAGATACAGCTGATTTTGACATCTTTGCCAGACGAATGGCAGCTACAAGGCTGGCATTGATGCGAGGCTGACTAGCCATTTTCGGAGGGATTACTGATCGGCATTTGACACAAGTACGATTACCTTGCCCTAGCCATTTCTGGAAGCATTTCAAGCAGAAATTGTGGCCACATGGTGTCTGAATCGGGAGACAACAGAAGAAGATTAGTACAATGAAGGTTTATCATACAAAAACCTTCCATAAAACACAAGCGCCTGAGTTTAATAAATGATCAAATATCTTTGGATGATCTCCCTTGATGTAAATGCTTAGAAATGTGACGAAGAAAAAGATGCTAAACTGACATTACATATGCAGATCCAGAAAGTTATCTACATATTAGAGATTTTCAAGAAAAATGTTATCTATGTAACAAATAATTCTAATAAATCAAAATCTCAAATACTATAACTAGAAAGCTCCATTAATAATCAGAAAATAAACACAAGTGAAGAGCATTAAATAACAAGAGGATACATTGACAAGGTTTAATATTAAAATTGAGGTTCCATTATCAAACCAAATCTTGGAGCAGTGGTAAGTTGCGCAAACAGTGATATATCAGTCACGCGTTCGAACCCTCACCCCACGCTTGCAGACCAGATGCCCCCTTTTTAACATAAAGCTACTGTTAAATAAATCAAATCTCAAATGCTAACACTAGAAAACTCAATTTAGTAAAGCAGGGAATAAAACAAGTGAAGAACATTAAATAGCAAGAGGATACTTTGAGAAGGCTTAAAATTATAAAAATTAAGATTCTGTTATGGAAGCAAGTCTTGGAACAACGGTAAGTTGCCCGAATAGTGATATGTCAGCTATGCGTGACATAAATCAACGCGGGAAAATTTACCAACAACATCATTTACGAGGGAACGTCAACCATTTGTCACATAAACTACCAGACCAGAAAGAGTGAAATCCATGCAACCACCATTCCATTTTTGAAGTTCAGCAACACTTCCACTACAATGTGCAGTAGGAATAAATAACTGCATAGACTGAAATTATTTCAAAACTATAAATGTGTCCACAGCATCCAGAACAAGGATGCATCCCCTCTTTTAGATATAGCTGCAGCTGGATCAAGAAAGTCGTTCCATCTACGCAACAGCCTTCCAAATTTGCATCCACGCAACGGTCTAGTTATTAAAGTGGATACCAAGTCGTTGCAAACGGGCAAGTACAGCCGCAGCATCGTTCACGGAGCTTCATAAATCTTCCGTTGGATCAGGAAAACAGCTAAACCCTAGCAACTGCCTTCCAAATGTTTAGTTCTATAACATCTACGCAATTAATGAGATAAGCAAATGTTCATTCAAATCAAATCCGCACAGGAATACGGGTCATTAACATCGTCCGGGAGGCGACACCTCCCTTTTCTAAACCTATGCAACAGCCTTTCAAAATGTCCAAAGCAATCACATCAATGCAGGAACGATAAGCATTCTTCAACATTTCACGCTGAAACCCGAACATTCGAAAGACCAGAGCGTTTATAAACACATTCAAACAGCTAACAACAGGAAAATTGAGAGGTCTAACCGTGACAGGACGATCCGGAAGAAACTGGCAAAAGGAGCACTGAAAGCTCGCATCCAGGACCTCGAAAACGTCCTTCCCTTTCTCATTCTTACCATCCACGCCCTCCTCCTCGTCATGGTCCACGGCCATGCCGTTATGAAGCTTTAGCTTCCTCTTCGCCTTCTCCTTCTCCGTGAGGCTATCGTCGGCCTCGATCTCCCTAATCGCCGCCACCAGGGAGTTCCCGCCGCCGGCCGCGCCCCCCGCCCCGGCGCAGGCACCGAGGTCGGAGCAGTCCGGGCACTTCCACTGCAGAGTGGAAGCGAGGGACTCCGGGAGGGCGGAGAGGCAGGTGGCGTGCCAGGGAGTGGTGCACGTGCCGCACGTGAGGGTGTCCTCCGCCAGCGGCTTGGCCTTGCACTTCATGCACACGCCCTCGAGGTCGCACGGGAGCTGGATTTCCTGAGCCATTCCTAGAGAGAGAGAAACTAGAGAGAGAAATGTAGAGAGAGGGAGTGAATGAGGGAGCGACGCTTGGGGTTTTATATAAGGGGAGGGACAACTTTTGGTTAATTAATTAGTATTAATAATTAACCCAAGTGGGAAAAGGGAGTGGGTGGGGGGAAGAGAGAGAAAGAGATGGAGCGCGGGATGTGAAAACAGAAGAGAGAGAAGGGGGCGGGGTTTTAGGGAAATTTTTCGAAATTGGGAAGGCTTGGCGGGGTGGCCTCTTATTGCCATTTATGTGTCAAGTCACAAGCGACGTGACTTTCTTCTGACACCGAACTATGGGCGACTGTTGAATTTTATTCCAGAAAATTTGATTTAGATTTAAAATAATTTGTATGAGTCTAGATTTTTATTTGAATTTGTGTATTTGAATAAATCTAATACGAATTATAATTTTTATAATTTGAATTTGTCAATTATAATTCAAATTTATCGACATAACCTGAACATCGTGTTCAACACAGTTTGCTTTCTCCGAAACAATTTTTCTAAATTAATATAAAGAAGTTTTGGCAAAAAAATTTTAGAAAATATGTTCTCATAAAAATTGTCAAGAGTCGCATTCTCTGACGGAATAAACAGAGACTTAAATAAATTTAGTTCATTTTATTAAAAAAGAGAAAAAAGAAAAAGATAACTATTTGGAATTATTTTATGTTTGGATACATCTAATCTAAGGATTTGGACCGGCGTTGAAGTCAATAAGGACGAAATAATTTTATGTTTTTAAAGAAAAATGCTTAAAAGGAGTCAACCCTAGCTTATTTTGGTAAGCTCCTTCAAAAAATGCTTATTTTGGTAAAGCGCGTACGGGCCAGAAGGATTAGTAATAAATGCGATAATCTTTGGTAAGTAGTGGTTAATTCCCCGAAAGAAAAGTTACTTGTGTTGGTGGGGTACTAATGGCAACTACTAGATTGTGATCTGGTAACAGATCCGTGAAAATATTTTTTTACTTTTGCAAGAGAATATGATTTCTCTATTTTCTGAGTGAAGGTACTTTCTTTCTATCCTAATTAAACAACTTTTTTCATTACATTGTAAAATATCTTTAGTCCAAACAGAGTGTAAATGGAGAAAAATACTAATAAGTTATTTTTGGTAGAAAAATAGTAATAAGTTAGAATGTTAAAGTAGGATTGATCTTATTAATATTAAGGAATTTACCCAATAATTAAGAGAACTACGCAATAATTAATTACATAATTAATGGTGATTATAGTATACCTAATCTAGCCATTGAGTAATTAGGGAGACAACTATACTAGTCTTTAGGCTAGCTGTTAGTGCGCGCGAGAGAGAGATATTTGTTAGGTTATCAGTGAGAAGGATCCAAGCGCGCAACTTGGATGTTCTTGGACATCACGAGCGGCATGTCACTCGTGGAAATGATATTCAATTATGCACCACTCCCCTCAAGTTGGGAAGTATAGATCACATACACCCAACTTGGATAAGTGGAACTCAAACCGATTCGTACGAATTAACTTAGAAGCGACGTCTATGACATCTCTATTGTCACAGTGCAACTCATTGGACAATTGGCTTGTAGTTTAATTCTATCAGCAAGCTTCTTATCCACACCAGTTCACATATAGTTGATGCTATTGATTTGTATTCAGCTTACGCACTCGATCTTGCGACTACATTTTACTTATTGAGCCTTCAGATGACATGGTTGTTGCCAACAAATATAAAATAATCAGATGTGGACTTTCGATCATCCACACATCCAGACTAGTTTAAATCAGCAAAAGCAAATATGTGTAAGTTATAATGTTTCTTCATTTATGTCCCTTTACATGATAATCATGTGTAAGTGCAAATAACTCAACATGAATGGTTTTAGGAGAACGCATTACATGGCTAACAAGACTAACAACATATGTAACATCAAGACGAGTAATAGTCAGGTAAATCAGGTTACAAAAGATCTCAAGAAGTATAAAATGTTAACCTCGCCTTAATAATTAGATACTTTAACGTCACCTTACTGCACAAGAATGAGAAGCACTACCATGATTAGGTCAAATACGACCATAGAAATCATTGTCTGAACACCTAGAAACATGCATGTCTATTTGTCATATTCATCATCACATATTTTTCACCGTAATAACATTAAAAAAATTACAGTTACCCACAATAATTGTTTAAATCATTATTGATATGAGATTGTTTATATTGTCATGCCAAATAATACAATCATATAATAAGTAAATTTTTAGTTTACTCTCATATTTGCTTCAATTTCAGACATAGATATCATTCTCAACGAATTTATTGTACTAGATATGGAAATATTCAATATTATATTTAATTATTATGTTTCACAAAATATCAATTTATGCCGATTAATAAAACTCTAATAAAAGTATTTGAGTTTGCATAATATTAATACATCAATTTTTTATAATAATAAATTATATTTTATGTAACATTCTATTAGGTATGGGAAAATAATCTTTCTTTAAGAGAGTACAGGTATATATCCTATCATCGAATGTCATATTTTTTATAGGTAAATAATTATTTACTTTTTTTTAGAGAATAATCTTTCTTTGTGTTGGAAGATATGTGTGTGGGCATGTTTCGTCAAACAGATTCGATGAGTTTGGATGGAGGAGAGAGAGTGAGTCATACAATGAGGCATTCTTACAGCGTTGTGTCGATTGTGGCAACCTGGAAGTCTTATACCGAGAAGGTTTAGAGAAAATGTTCGTTAAGAGGGAAAATGAGAAGGTGAACTTGGGGTTCCATCAGATTTGTAGGGTTGCAGGCATGGGACACCTCAGAGAAACTTACGTTTATGGGATCGGTCGCATTTGTTCCAATGGCGAGAAGAGTCAAACAGATCTCGAGCTTCTCTCTTGCAGTCTGACAAGCTCCAACCTGATCAAGCAATGCAGGAAGGAAATGTCCCCGGTGATATCTTATGGTGTAAATATGTAATGATAAATATGACAAATAGACATGCATATTTCTAGGAGTTCAATCAATGATTTCTATGGTTGTATTCTTTCTCGCAGTTTGACAAGCTCTAATCTGATCAAGCAATGCAGGAAGAAAGTGTCCTCAGTGCTATCTTATAAGTGAATTTTGCATCATAGTAGTTATTTATATCAGTAATAGTTTAACTTGTCATGCCAAATAATACAATCATATAATAAGTAAATTTCTTGTTTGCTCTCATATTTGCTTCAATTTCAGACAGATATCATTCTCAACGCACTTATTGTACTAGATATGAAAATTTTTAATATTATACTTAATTATTATCATTCACAAAGTATCAATTTTACGAATTAGTAGAACTCTAATAAAAGTATTTGAGTTTGCATAAATATTAGTACATCAATTTTTGATAATAATAAATTATCTTTTGTGTAACATTTCATCACATGTACAAGGGAATAATCTTTCTTTAAGAGAGTATAGGTATATATCCTATCATCGAATCTCATATTTTTTATAGGTAAATAATTATTTACTTTCTTTTAGAGAATAATCTTTTTTTGCGTCAGAAGACATGTGTGTGAGCGTGTTTCGTTGAACAAGTTTGATGAGTTTGGATGGAGGAGAGAGAGTGAGTCATATAATGAGGTGTTCTTGCAGCGCTGTGTCGAGTGTGACAATCTAGAAGTCCTATTTCGAGAAGGTTTAGAGAAAGTGTTTGATAAGAGGAAAAAAGAGATAGTGAATATGGGGTTCCATCAGATTTGTAGGGTTGCTGGTACGGGATACCTCAGAGCAACTTATGTTTATGGGATCGGTCGTGTTTGTTGCAATGGCGAAAATAGACAAACAAGCCTTGAGCTTCTCTCTCGCAGTTTGACAAGCTCCAACCGGATCAAGCAATACATGAAGGAAGTGTCCTCAGTGCTATCTTATAGGTAAATTTTGCATCACATGTTTTGTGGGCGTGACCTTATGATATCCAAGTAGAGCACAACTGTAACGTCAAATCTAGGATGCACATATAGGGTAGCAAAACATTTGCATTATGTTTCTCATCACGTATTAATCAAATAGAAACAATGAGAAACTACTTTATTTACGTCCTAGTAGAAACAAGTAATCACATCAAATTTACCACAAGGGTGGAAAAAAGTGAGTACTACACAACATCTAGTGCTATTATGCAAAAACAAGTTTGAAGTCCACCATAATAGAAGATTAAATCTATGTGTAATGCCAAGAATCTACAAAAAGAAAAGTATTAATGCATTTGATACGAATTTAGCTTCACCATCTTTCGGAGCAAATAAAATACATGAATTGCATATGAATGAGAAGCACTACCATAATTAGGTCAAATGCAACCATAGAAATCATTGTCTGAACTCCTAGAAACATGCATGTTCATCTGTCATATTCATCATTACATATTTACACCAAAATAACATGAAGAAAAAAAATATAGTTACCCCTAATAGTTTACTCTCATATTTGGTTCAATTTCAGACATAGATATCATTCTCCATCCACTTATTATACTAGGTATGAAAATTTTCAATATTATCTTTCACAAAGTATCAATTTCTTCGGATTAATAGAACTATAATAAAAGTATTTGAGTTTCCATAAACATTAATACATCAATTTTTTATAATAATAAATTATATTTTGTGCAACATTTTATTAGATGTATAGGAGAATAATCTTTCTTTAAGAGAGTACAAGTATATATCCTATCAACGAATGTCATATTTTTTATAGGTAAATAATTTATTACTTTTCTTTTAGAGAATAATCTTTCTTTGTGTTGGAAGACATGTGTGTGAGCGTGTTTCGTTGAATAGGTTCGATGAGTTTGGATGGAGGAGAGAGAGTGAGCCATACAATGATGCTTTCTTGTTTCTCATCACGTATTCATCAAATATAAATATTGAGAAACTAATTTGTTTACGTCCTAGTAGAAACAAGTAATCACATCAAATATACCACTAGGATTAAAAAAAGTGAGAACAATACAATATCTAGTGTTGTTATTCAATCACAAGTTTGAAGTCTACCACAAGAGAAGATTAAAGCTATGTGTAATGCCAAAAATCTACAAAAAGAAAAGTATTAATGCATTTGATACGAATCTAGCTTCACCATCTTTCGGATAAAATAAAATATATGAATTGCATATGAATGAGAAGCACTACCATGATTAGGTCAAATGCAACCATAAAAATCGTTGTCTGAACTCCTAGAAATATGCATCTCCATATGCCATATTATAAACATTACATATTTTACCATAATAACATGAAAAAAAATATTATCGTTACCCCCAATAGTTTTTTATATCAATAATAATTTAACTTGTCATGCCAAATAATACAATTATATAATAAGTAAAGTTTTAGTTTACTGTCATATTTGCTTCAATTTCAGACATAGATATCATTCTTAACGCACTGATTATACTAGACATGAAAATTTTCAATATTACATTTAATTATTATCTTTCACAAAGTATCAATTTCTGCGGATTAATAGAACTTTAAAAGAAATATTTGAGTTTGCATAAATATTAATACATCAATTTTTGATAATAATAAATTATCTTTTGTCACATTTCATCACATGTATAAGAGAATAACCTTTCTTTAAGAGAGTACATGTATATATCATATCATCGAATGTCATATTTTTTATAGGTAAATAATTCTTTACTTTTCTTTTAGAGACTAATCTTTCTCTGCGTTGGAAGAGATGTTTATGAGCATGTTTCGTTGAACAGGTTCGATGGGTTTGGATGGAGGAGAGAGAGTGAGTCATACAATGAGGCATTCTTGCAGTGATTTTTTGAGCTTGGCAACCTGAAAGTTTTATTCCGGGAAGGTTTAGAGAAAGTATTTGATAAGAGGGAAAAAGAGACGGTGAACTTAGAGTTCTGTCAGATTTGTAGGGTTGTTGGCACGAAATACCTTATAGCAACTTACGTTTATAAGATCGATCGCGTTTGTTGCAATGGCGAGAAGAGACTAACAGGTCTCGAGCTTCTCTCTCGCAGTCTGACAAGCTCTAACCTGATCAAGTGATGCAGGAAGGAAGTGTCGTCGATTCTTTCTTATTCATGGATTTTGTATCAAATTTTATGAGCGTGGCCTTAATGATATCCATGTGGAGCATAACTGCAATGTCAAATCTAGGATGCACGCATGGGGTAAAAAAAATATTTGCATTGTGTTTCCCCTTACATATTAACCAAAATAGAAATCTTGAGAAACTAATTTGTGTACATCCTAGTAGAAACAAATAATCACATCAAATAGAAGTTCACACGAGGGTGGAAAAAATAGGGAACAACAATGTTGTTAAACAATCACAATTTTGCAAATCCACCTGAAGTGAAAATTAAGGCTACGTGCAATGCCAAGAATATAAAAAAAAGAAAAATATTAATGAATTTGATGTGAATCTTCACCATCTTTTCATAGCAAATAAACTACATGAATCGCACAAGAATTAGGAGAAATACAATTATTAGGTCCAATGCAACCGTATAAATCATTGTTTGAACTTTTAGAAACACGAATGTCCATTTGTTATATTCATCATTGCATATTTACACCATAATAAAATGAAAAATATTATGGTTACCCCAAATAGTTGTTTACATTATTATTGATATGAGATATGAGATTGTTTAACTTGTCGTGCCAAATAATATAATTATATAATTAATAAATATCTAATTTACTCTCATATTTGCTTCAATTTCACATATAGATGTCATTTTCAACACACTTTGTCGACTAGATATGAAAATGTCCAATATTGTATTTAAATATTATATTTTAAAAATATCCATTTCTCTAAATTTAATAGAACTTTAATAAAAATATTTGAGTTTGCATAAATATTAATACATCAATCTCATATAATCTTACTAAAATAAAGAGAACCTCTATTTTTTGGTAGTCTGGTGTGTCATGTGAAAATGTCAAAATTATCCCTAAACGCTAAAACCTTAAATCAAATCTCAAACCCCAAAACTCAAATCCTAAACACAAAACTCCCTACCCCAACCTCAAACCCCGAACCCTTGGACCCTCAAATTCTCGCCCCCCGACCACGGACCCCCGACCACGAAATTCGGACCCCAGAACTACGGACCACCGGACCGCTGGACCCCCGGACTACGGACCCCGGACCACGGATCCCAGACCACCGAACTCTGGACCACGGACCCCCGGACCACTGAATCCCTAACCTCGGACCCCCAAATCACTAGACCACGGACCTTGAACTTTCGAACCGCCAAAGTCCCGAACCCCTGACCTCGAACCACCGGACCCCAGACTACTGGACCCCGGACCCCAGACTGCCGGACCATCGGACCAGGGACCCCGGACAACACACCCTCGAACCGCCGAACCCTGACCACCGAACCTTGACCCCGGAACCTCCTTGCCACGAACCCCGAACAACAGACCCCCGACCCCTAACCCACGGACCACCGGACCACTGGACTGCCAAACTCCGGACCTCAAACCCCCCGACTCGGGACCCCCCGGACACCCCCCCACCCCGACCCCCCGGAACCCCTGACCCCATTCTTTTTTTTATTTTTGTACAGCTTAAAAAAGAAAATCATTGAACGCTATGTTTTCAGGATTTTGAAACATAACAGCACTAGCATCGCACGTGTGTGCGTATTTACTAGTAATAAATTATCTTTTGTGTAACATTTAATCACATATTTAGGTTAACAAATTTTCTTTAAGAGAGTTAAGGTATATGTTCTATTATCGAATGTCATATTTTTTTATAGGTAAATAATTCTTTCCATTTTTTAGATTTTCACTATTTTTATATACATTTACTATATTTCTTCATTTTTTATATTTATACTTGATGGGTACACTTATTTTACTAATGAATTCTCCAGTTACGGTGGAATATAAACTATGTAATTTTCCATTTTTTATGTAGCAAAAAATCAAAATTTTAAACTCTATGAAATAATTATATTTTTAACCTTCTCACTTCTAATAGAGTAACAATCTTTGCAACTTTATACCTTATGATTGAGCAGTAATATTTCCGACAATATATCAATTCAAGAGAAACTAGATGAATAATACTTGTCATTTTTACAAACAATTCCTTATTACGAGAAATAAGTTAATTTCTAAGAAATTAAAAATTAAAAATTTCTTAGAAATTAATACTCTTATATTGACAACTAAATAATGTACTCTTCTGTGGAGATTTAACGTCACTTACCAAAATTGTAGCTTCTCCAAGAAACTATTCTTGAAATTTTGAAAAGATATTCAAATTCTCCTATACATATTATATATTCATTAGATACTTATGCTGCAAGAAATAACATACTTTTTTCGTTTTTACAAATTTTTAGGGGATATTAAGGAAATATCCAATTTCTATTTTCAAGATCTCATCACTGAATGCAAATAATTAATGGACATTTAATTGTCCATGTTCAATATTTTTCAGTTTATCCAATTTTTTTCAAAATTAGTATATCTTAAAGAAATATAAATAAATAAGTATGCTTTCTTTTGCAGGGGAGGAGTCGATGGTTCATCTACTGGCAGAGTGCCCCTCTTTACTGCACTGGGGTGGGGCAAGATATTTTTGTTGGATCACATCTCTTCCCGAAATATGGTAATATTTTGGAGCTTTGTGTGAGGGCGATGCAGCTGGTTTTCAGTGTGCATTTATCAACGATTTGGAGGTTGGATTTT
The DNA here is from genome assembly GCA_963995505.1 of Hypericum androsaemum. Lineage (NCBI taxonomy): Eukaryota > Viridiplantae > Streptophyta > Magnoliopsida > Malpighiales > Hypericaceae > Hypericum > Hypericum androsaemum. The sequence goes on from OZ023198.1 coordinate 378,850, forward strand.
GTTACTTGTTTGTGGGCCCTTAGGGGGAGCGCAATACAAAGATATTTGGAGGACAATTTAAAGGCCCACTTTCAGTAGTCGCTCTAATTAAAGCTCTAGTGGCGGAGGTAAACATGCTGGCTATTACGAGCAATCCATAGTTTATTTCTGCATGTTGGAGCAATCCATAGCTCGTAATAGGTAGGAACGGCATAAATATCCATACCTTGAGGGTTGGACCCTATTTTTACTCCGTGGGTCGAGGGTATGTGATTTTGATTGGATCTAGGGTAGAGTGTGAGTATGAGTCCACTTCTTGAGGTGGGTCTAGGGTTGTGAATGAATCATATAAATTCCTACCACATCTTTACATTTTTACCCTAATTTAGATCCTACCCTAACTAGACCCTACTTAGACCCTAATTACACTTCTTTATCTTTAAATTTGTACTTATAAATTATAGTAGAGTTCTCAAATATTATGGAATATGCTTCATGATATTGACTCTGAAATTTGAAGTATATATAATTTTAATTTTTTTATTAATATACTAGATATTTCATGATTAATCTTCAAATTTTTATTATGATTTATTTGAATTTTATATAAAGAATTAAAATTTTATATTTAAAAATTATCAAAAATGTCTTACATTTAATTTAGGAAAAAGTTTACTTAAGTACCCTGTAGTATCACGAAAAATCAAGTCAGTACTCTGTGGTTTAAAACGTATCAATTGAGTCAAACTTATTCCAATTAAAATTAATTAGAGGCTCGGGCAGCTGCCCAGACCCTACTCGTGCTGCCCGGACTTTGCCCGGCCACCGGGATTAGCCACATCAGAATTTGATGTTGACGTGGCGCCACGTGGGCATCCATCTCCCCTTCTTGTTCTTGTTCTTCTTCTCTCTTCCCCCTCTTCAACAACCAATCACACCCAAAAATAAAACCTAAAAAATTTAACAACCAAAATCCAATTTACCTAATTAAATCCAAATTTACCATGACTTGAAGGATTTCTATCAACAATCAAAACCCATCACATATGCCTACCCCCATTTACCCTAATTTAACAACCAAAAATTCATCACAGAAACCAAAAATATGTGACGGTGGAGCCGGTTCTAGAGACGACGTCGTTCTCGGAGGTGACGGTCATGGAAGACAACGTCATAGAAGATGCTAGTTCCGGAGGTGACGGCCATGGAAGACGACGTCATTCCGGAGGTGACGACCATGGAAGACGACGTCATTCCGGAGGTGACGGCCATGAAAGACGACGTTGTTCTCGCTAGGGACCTCGAGAATGTTCTTGGACCAGGGAGGACGGTCGCGGGGGCGCCAGACGAACTCGATGGAGGCACCATCGCCGGAGATGGGTTGATTTTGGGTGGGTGTGATGGGTTGAAGGATGATTTTGGGTGGGTGTGATTTTGGGAGGATGTTCTTGGACCAGGGAGGACAGTCACGGTAGAGCTAGATCCATGAATTTTTTGGTTTTTATTTTTTGGTGTGATGGGTTGATTTTGTTTTTTGGTGTGATAGGTTGAAGGATGCTGGATTTTTTAGGAGGAAGAAGAAGAAGAAGAAGAAGAAGAAGAAGAAGAAGGAGGGTGTGATGTCCAGGTGGTGCCAGGTCAACATTAAATTATGATGTGGCTGATTCGGGTGGCCGGACAAAGTCTGGGCAGGACGAGCTGCCCGGACCTCTAATTGATTTTAATTGGAATAAGTTTGACTCAATCGATACGTTTTAAACCACAGGGTAGTGGCTTAATTTTTTGTGATACCACAGGGAAGTGGACTTTTTCCCTGCGGACCTGAGTATAAGGGTATAGGTCTAGTAATGAAATTTGTCGAGAATCTAAGGTATGATATGGATCAAACTTTCCAAACTAGAGTATGGATATGGTCTTATCAATATCCTACCCATTGCCATCTTTGGTAGTAGGATTTGTTGTGTCTCAGTGCTCTTGGAGTAACTTGTCGTCCAGGGCACTCTTGTAATCCGTGAGGTCCAATGGTACTGTCCCTTGCTAGGTTGGGTCGAATGTAACAGAACTGGAAGCTTACGAGGTTCTCGAGGACTGACATCGACTGCAGGTGTTCTCCGCAATTGCAGGGGCTTTGTGAAGGGGTGTTTTGTGAAGATGCTGGGTGTCTGTTATGCTTTTGAAATAGAAATAGGGGCAGTTTTGATGGCGGTGGAAAATGCCTACGATTTGTTGTGTCTTAAGTGTTTTCTCTGTTTCAGGAAAGGAAGCTAGTGGTTCATTGGCCTTTTCGAAATCAATGGTTGCAGATACTGGTGAAACTAGAAAGCATGGAGCTCAGGTTTTTGCATATATTTCGGGAGGGTGGGTGGTGGTCTTCTATGTTTGCTTTTCTAATTGCAACATGTTGGTCGGGATTTATTTGACAATGTTATCGTAGTTTCGCTTTTCATAGGATTTGCAGTGTTAACGTGATTTCACTATTTTTTCTTACCACTAGTTTTTTCTCAATGAATTTTACGATGATAAGGTTTTTTTTACTGAGGATGTGGCTACAACCTCATACAGTCTTGTACGAAGGAGTAGTTTGGGCACTTTTAATGAGTGTTCAAATTCGTAAACTAGTATTCGACAAGATTAATGTTGATCTTAACTATCCGCCTGTGGGATAACTTGAGTATGGGTGACCCATCTCAGATTTGGACATTATTGTAACTTTAATGTTCATTTATTAATGAAGTATCATTCATTAGAAAAAAGAGAGAGCCGAACGCACGTAATTTTCACAGTCCAGATTTAAAATCAATGGTCCAAATCTTAGTAAGATAGTGCTACCCTTTTAATATAGGCATCACCCAATCCAGCCTCTTTTTTATCCTACCAGGTATGGCTGCTCGTGGAGGAGTCAGGTCGGAGCGGCTATTTGTGATTCGGTGGGGCGATTTGTGGTGGGTTTTGTCTGCTATCTCCCCCTGTTTCCGACCCAACTTTGCTGGAGGCACGTGGAGTCAAGTTGGGTCTAGAGGTCGCCCATTCTCTGGGCCTACCAATATCATTGTGGAGTCGGATTGTCAACCCCTCGTGGCGGTACTGGTGGTTGACTTTCCTGAGTTCCTGCGGCTCTTTGAGGACATGCACTTCTCCGTTCTTTTTTTTTTTGGTGATAACTTTTCCTATGTTCATCGTGGTGCTAATGTTGTCGCTCATGCTTTGGCGAAATTGTCCATTCCAGAGAATAGCAGTGATCATGTTTTTACTTGTCCCCCCTCTTGAGCTTGCGCCTGTGCTTGCGGAGGACCTTAGTATGTGGGGTTATGTCTTAGTGTTATTCGGTGTTTTTTTTTCTACCCCGAATTTTTCTCACTAAATTTTATTGAGGTAGTTATTTTTCTGAAGCCGACAACTACAACCAGTTACCGTAGATGTATCTCTTTGATTTCATGAATAAAGTATGCCATTTCTCCTAAAAAAATATGTACGTTGTTTACAAGGCGTTCTGGCCCGTGTAAGAAAATAGTTAAATAGCCAAATACAATAAGCTAGTCTGCGAGACTCAAAACAATAGAGTTTTATTGAATTGAGACTACGACTTTTATCTCGTTGGCATCCTTTCTAACTAATAAGGGCCATGGTCATCGCATGCAGATGATAATACATTATAGCTAATTACGGAAAACCATTAGACAAGATCAAAGTTAATCGAAGTACCTCTACACGAGCCCGACAGTAGCCGTGTCCAAATCAGTTGAAAAGAATGGTCAAATGAAACGTCACTAATGGGCGTGCTGCGTGCAAATAATCAAACGATTTTAATGTCAAGATAGAGTATTCTCTATCGTATTATTTTTTTCAGCCACGATTTTTTCATAATGAGTTTTATTGAGACTATTATGAGAAAGAGTTTTACACTAAGTAGGTTGTAAATATTAAAATTAAAACATAAATTTTACTTATTGAAAAAAGGAAAAAAAACTATTTTTTCCAATAGAGGATGTTTGCAAGCAAGACTTTATCCTCTTTCTTGAATCATTAGCGAACCAAGACGGATAATTCCGAGGTTCTGGGCACCCTTAGGTTTTTGTGGCGACTAATTACACATCTCATGTAATTAGTATGTAATTTGTCTCCAATCGAGGTACCCCCCCCCCCCCCCCCCTTCTGTACTTGTCCGTTACTTTTTTTTTTTGGTAGAATGTACTTGTCTGTTACTTTTATTTTTTTGAGGAAACTGATTGAGGGTATTTTCTTTTGTTTTAAGGGTATTTTTTTATCATTTTAATGACAAAAAAAGAAAAAAATTGATTGAAGGACCCGAATGTATAATAAAAATAAACTAGAATAACTTTGAAATGTATTTTGTCAACAAGGAGAACTTTTTAGTATATTTAAGCAAACCCGAGGGACTTAAGAGTAATTTTTCCAAAAATAAAAAATTAGAGATAATTACTGAGAAGACCCTAGGGTATAGTCAAATAGACTCTGAGAATCCTATAATTTTCCTACTAATTACTGAGCCTCTGTAGTTTAGTTATTATTATACATTCCGATCCTTAGCTGATGTCAGCATTTTTTTTCCCTTTTTTTGTCACTTGAAAAGACCAAAATACCCTCCCACTAAAAAATAAAAATCAAAGTACGGGACCGTCGTCGTCGTCGTCGTCGAGACCGCCACAGGGATAAAACTCTCATCGGACCACCACCAATTAACGCAAGCGGGAGGCTGCGACGAGGCTCCGGTGGGGGCTCCATTCACGGGTTAGGGCTTCGATGTTGATTGCTCGATGGCTCGATCCCTTGCTGCGACGAGGCTCCGGTGCTCGATCCCTTACAGGAAGCCTCTTCAGGAGTCGCAGCCTCCCTAGCCGCGGAGGCCTCGAAACATGCCACGTCAGCACCGCTCTCCTCCTTAACACTCACTGATTCAGCCCGTGCCTTAACTGTCTCCAGCATGCGCTTATTGATCTCCTTAGAGTACATCTGGAGGATCTCGATCCCGTCATCGACACTGGCCGAGGCAGAGCCATTGGCGTTGCCACCGGCGACACCGAATGCCTCCTCCTCGAAGCGGCGGGCTGCGTCGGTGGACTTCCCGCGGGGGACGACTCCGTACCATTTGGAGATGACCGATTCGGTGGATAGAGTCTCGATTAGGCGGGAGGGTGCCCTTAGGCTCAGGCTGAAAGAGAATCCGGACAGGAGGGTGCCCTTGGGCTTAGGCTCCTGCGCCGCGTGGGCCTGGTCGTCCTTTTTGGTGTTTCTGAGGACTCTTTTTGTTTGTTTTTGTGTAAGGGCATAAAGGTCATTTCTATGACAAAAAAGGAAGAAAAAAATGCTGACATCATCCAGGGATCATAATGTATAATAATAATCAAACTATAGGGGCTCAATAATTAGTAAAAAACTATAGGATTCTCAGAGTCTATTTGACTATACCCTGGACTCCTCTCAGTAATTATCTCAAAAAATTATGTCTTTTATCTTCCTTCCTCCTTCCTCTCTTCTCCTCCTTCCCCGTCGTGTGTCGCTCAAAACACCATCACCGAGGCAAGTTTTTACCATCGACATCCGCCAGAACCAGAGGAACACATCAAAAGACCATCCTATCAACCCGTTGACGCCAAACCTTGACCCCCACCGCCGATGAGATCTGCTGCCTCTGGAGCGTTCCTCTCCGTCATCGTTGTCGGTCCTTTTTAAGCTCTTACTCCGCCCAGGTTCCCCTCCATCTCCTAAGCCCGCTCCCTTCCCCGCCGTGTGTCGCTCCTTCTTCTCCGTCCTCTCGCTCCAAACCCTAACCCCATGCTCGCCCCTGCCATGTGTCGCTCCTCCTTCTCCGTCCTCTCGCTCCAAACCCTAACCCCCTGCTCGCCCCCTCCATGTGTCAGTCCTTCTTCGACCTTCAAAACAGCTTTGCCTCTTTTTTTTCGAATGGCGATGAACAACGATGAACAGTGACCTAATTGATTGACTAGAATCTGGTTTAATAGAAATAATTGATTAATTAAAATTAGAATTAGGGCTCGAGAGGTGAGCGGCGGAAGCCATGGGAGTTGTTCGTGGGAGGCGAGCTTCGAAAACATAATTGCATCAGAACCAAACGTAATTGCAACACTTGGCTTACAGCACCATAATTGCACTTGAGAAGATGATGTGAAATGAGGTGGACGAAGAAGAGGGAAACCCACGGACAAGAAGATGTAGTTTTTTTTAAGGGTAAAATGGTCGTAAAAAGATTGTGTTGACCGCTGATGTCAGCGGTGGGTTTGCCAGGGATTAAAAAGTACTATTATGTCAAACTAGGAGGACCGAGAAAGAATTTTGAAAACACTAAAGACTAAAAGGGAGATTTGCTCAAACACCAGGGACCTTAGGTTAATTATCCCTAAAAAAATATATCCACACGAGCGTGACATATCGAAATTGGTTAAAGGTAGGAAACGGTTGACTCGTTGGGTAGATCGATGCATTACGTGGTATTTGTCACCGGATAAAGACGCATGGTCCCACAATGTATGCAGAATTATCGATATGCAAAAAAATACTATTGAGACTTGGTCAGAATAAGAAATTGAACTTTACTATTATTTAAAATTTAAATTAATTTAAATTTATATTAGTCAGTCTAATGAATATCTATAATCCGTATATCATGAAGTATCAGCCAAAACAATCTAATCTAAGAGTTATCCATTATTGATAATTTTATCTATCTTTACATGGAAATGCCATTGCCAGGTTCACGTTTTAAGTTCCTATGCCTGTTTTTACTGATAATTCACTGCTAAATCTACGGCCTCCACCGTTCGTGCCTGGTAATTCCTTCATCTCTATCAAATATGTGCTTAGCTTCAAGTAAACTCGAACCAGTCAATCACACTTCTTTATTTAAACGAGAAGGCCAAGAATCCATAACCTTTATTAATCAACGAGTTGGTAACACAGAACCAGCATAACGGGTGGACTCACACAGCCAATATGTGAGGACAAGGTAAAATTGTCAATTAGCTCCAAGACTGATTCTTCTACAACCAATACACGTCACACACGACAGTACACACCAGTTTGCATAAACCATATATGCCCTTTCTCCACTTGAGAATCACTCAGAATCTATCTGTTACCCAGAAAATTCCAATATCATTGCCTTAGCAATCTCCAAGTACAAAACAGAAACCACAAATAAATTAATAGCTTTCCATTAAATAAAAAACAAGAACCCCAAAATCATTATCCAACTCTCCTTCTACCGACCAATGAATATTTATATCAATTAGTGGTGGAACGTACCAACTCGAACTTGTATTAATGGTTCCGTTAGATATTCCGAGTCGTCTCTTTTTGTCGTTTGCAATCAATCACTTCCTCCCTTATAAATAACATCAAAACCAATTTATTTCGCAGGCAACTTGAACAACCGAGTAAAGGGTCCCTGTACCACAACCACCACCACCATGAGATGCTCGGCGACGGACTTGGCGGCGCTCCTTTCTTCCGGAGGGGGCAACGCCACCGCGGCGGCGGGCTACCTCTGCTCGCAGCTGACCACCATCAACAACCAGCTCTCTGACGCTGCCTACGCTGTCAACACAACCTATCTCCTGTTCTCTGCGTACCTCGTCTTCGCAATGCAGCTCGGCTTCGCCATGCTCTGCGCGGGCTCGGTCCGCGCCAAGAACACCATGAACATCATGCTCACCAACGTCCTCGACGCGGCTGCAGGCGGCCTCTCCTACTACCTCTTCGGCTACGCCTTCGCCTTCGGCTCCCCCTCCAACGGCTTCATCGGGAACCACTCCTTCGGCCTCAACGGCTTCCCTTCTCCCCTCGCGGACTACAGCTTCTTCCTCTACCAATGGGCATTCGCCATAGCGGCCGCCGGGATCACCAGCGGCTCCATCGCCGAGCGGACCCAGTTCGTTGCTTATTTGATCTACTCCTCCTTCTTGACCGGTTTCGTTTACCCAATAGTGTCCCACTGGTTTTGGTCCTCTGATGGGTGGGCCAGCGCTACGAATTCCGATAATAGTAAACTTCTTTTCGGGTCAGGTGTGATCGATTTCGCTGGGTCCGGAGTTGTCCACATGGTTGGCGGGATCGCGGGGTTTTGGGGTGCCCTCATCGAAGGCCCCCGGATCGGACGGTTCAACCAGTCAGATAGATCGTTAACTCTCCGGGGCCACAATGCCTCGTTGGTTGTGTTGGGCACATTCCTGTTATGGTTCGGGTGGTATGGGTTCAACCCGGGTTCTTTTTTTGTAATTTTGAAGAGTAACGATCCAACCGGAGGGTATTATGGTCAATGGAGCGCAGTCGGGAGGACAGCTGTCACGACGACTTTGGCTGGGTGCACCGCAGCGTTGACCACGTTGTTTGGGAAGAGACTGATGGTGGGCCACTGGAACGTCACCGACGTTTGTAATGGGCTCTTAGGGGGCTTCGCTGCTATTACCTCGGGGTGCTCGGTGGTCGAACCATGGGCCGCGATCATGTGTGGGTTTGTAGCTTCATGGGTCCTGATGGGGTCCAACAAGCTCGCCGATAAATTGAAGTACGACGACCCGCTCGAAGCCGCCCAGCTCCACGGCGGCTGCGGTGCGTGGGGGTTACTCTTCACCGGGCTGTTCGCCACGGAGGCCTATATCAACGAGGTGTACCCGAACAAGCCCGGCAGGCCGTACGGGGCGTTGATGGGTGGCGGTGGGAAGCTATTGGGGGCCCAGATGATCCAGATCCTTGTGATAACGGGCTGGGTCACGGTGACGATGGGTCCACTGTTCTATGGGCTTAAGAAGCTGCGTTTGCTTCGGATCTCGAGGGATGACGAAATGGCGGGCATGGACTTGACCAGGCACGGTGGGTTTGCCTACGTGTACCATGACGAGGACGACGACCGGTCGAGTAAGCCAGGCTTCATGATGAGACAAGTTGATCCCAATTGCGAAAGTACCCCTAAGAATTCACCGCTTCCAAATGTGTAATTAGTGCATAATTTGCCTTGCTTGTAGTAATTACTGCATGTGCAAACTAATCAGTATCTAATGTTTCTACTTATACAAGAAATGTAATGTCTGAATGATTATTGGTTAGCTCAAGTTGACTGAATGATTATTGGTTAGCTCAAGTTGATTTTTTTCTTGTCTATAGTCTTTTAGCATTCACAGTTTATGGGAAAAGTCTACTTTAGTACTCTGTAGTATCGCCTAAAATCATTTTAGTACCCTATGGTAAAAAACTGATCAATCGAGTCATACTTATTCTAATTAACATAAAAAAGGTCCTCGGGCAGCTGCCCGGACCTGCCCGAACCATGCCCGAACTACGTGGCCAGCCACGTCACCAATTTTTGATGATGTGGCGTGACGTGGACATCCATCTCCTTCCCTCTGCGTCCTCCTCCGCGTCCTCCTCTGCGTCCTCCTCTGCCTCCTCCTCTCCGCGTCCTCCTCTGCCTCCTCCTCCTCCTCCTCTCCGCGTCCTCCTCCTCCTCCGCGTCCTCCTCCTCCTCCTCCTCCTCCTCCTCTCCACGTGGCGCCACGTCATCAAAATTTGGTGACGTGGCTGGCCACGTAGTTCGGACAGGTCCGAGCAGCTGCCCGAGGACCTTTTTGATGTTAATTGGAATAAGTATGACTCGATTGATCAGTTTTTTACCACATGGTACTAAAGTAATTTTAGGCGATACCACAAGGTACTAAAGTGAACTTTTCCCTAATTTTATTAAACCCTTATTTAAGAATGACTTTCTCGATATATTCTCAAGGACTAGAGATCTAGTGTACTTAAAAAAAACGAAATACATATTTTTTATTTATGAATTTGGTTGTTTTTTCTACTACAAATACACATCTTACCCTCATTCTCAATGAGAGTCATCCCAAATTCTTCTTCTAATCTAATTCAAGTCATTTAAAATATTTTGGACAAACTATGATAGATTGTTATCCCAATTTGGAATAAATGCGACGTCAACCAGATCCCCATCCAAAGCAAGATTATTAATTTTTTGTCAGGTGAACACAAGATGTCTCACAACACATAACATTTGGTCGACTTTGTCGGGATTTTTAAAATGTGCAAAAAACATATAAATATATGCGCAGTGATTGATTTGACGGAAAAGAAAAAACTAGTCTACATTTAAATGATAATTTCTTTTTCCAAAATTTGACTGATGTAGTTTCGAATCAAATATGATTTTTAAAATATGGTAAAATTTTTTAATAAATATTTAACACCAATATATTATTTAATAATTTGATCACGAGAATTGTTATTTAAATTAGAATAAATATACGTAGCTTGTCAATGAAATCAACTGAACTTGTAGAAGCTGAATTAAATGCGATGGCGCAAGCCCATATCATCTTTCCACCCATGCTGCTCATCTTAAATATCATGTGTCGCCATATAATTCGTGCCAAGCCAGCCAGCTACCGGATTCGATAGGGCTTAAATAAATATCATCCAATTGATAGATACGAATTAATGATGTTCAACCAATCAACCGGGCGCGAATTAATGGCCAATTATCTTTTGATTCGTTGGCGACCAAGCTCTTTATTACAAGGGGTCATTGGTACTGACCTGCAACAACAGGCGGCTGCATTCCCTTTTTTAAGTTTATTATTGTGTAAGCTAGCTTTTTAGCTAGCTTTTATTCATAAGAATGCAAACCCAAGTAATTAATTGGTTTGCTAAAACTACTAGTCGAATTAATTTAGCTAATGTTTCATCCTGACAACTATCCAATGCCTGTAGCTATATCTAATTGTCTGTACATAATGTATTGGCATAAAAATTATATGTCAAAAAATGAATAATTAATTTCCAATAAATAAAAAAGAAAATACATAATTCCATTTTAAGATAATTAGAAAATTATATAAATTTCAACAGAAAATAAAAAGCTCAAAGAAATAACACGAGAACACTTTAAGTTAACAAGAAAGATAAATAATGACAGGATGGAACTCGGAGATGATTACATTAGTAGAGGTATTGTAATAGTTATTATTTTCAGAGTTTATTGCAGAATGATCATAGTTTGTTATAAGCATCTGGTAATAATACCATGGCTGTTTATGGCCATGTACATATATTTTAAAAGTTTTAATATCTAGAGTTTTTTTTTTCAAGAAGAAGGGACTAACTACGCCCCATAGCAAATTTTTATTTAATCAAAAGAAAAGGATACAACCGATTTCGGAAACGAGACGTCACTAAGTTCTCTTAACAACAAGGGCCAAATATTCCCGGGGAATTACAAAATGACTGAGTTCCTAAAGACAAAGAAAAACCAAAATTAGCTAACCAATCTGCATAAACATTAACTTCACGATAAATATCTCCCTAATGTTGATGTGGATGGAGGACTGGGCAGGTGCAGATGAAACGTTGTCTCGCAAGAGGTCTGCTACAATTTTCGAGTCCACTTCCATTTGAACACGCCTTAGACCAATATTTCAAGCCAACTTTAATCTTGAAGAGTAACCCAAAGCTTGGTTGAGACACTCGAACAGTCTCCTTGATTTGAGGCAAAACCGCCTAGCCATTCTCTTTGGTGATCGCGAATCACCCCCTACAGCTGCCATCTGTGTTGAGCTCCACCTAGTTCCGTCTGTGTTCAACTCACACCAACCCTAAGTGGGTGGTTCCCATCCTACTAACCACTCCGCCCTTGCAGGTTTGTTACCCAATATTTAGAGTTAAGTGTACTGTTTTACTATAGTATGTCTTCCAAAAGATGGCCTTGCTAGTAGTAGCTAGGACTAGGCCCAAAAGTGGAAGTGTGATTGGGTTGGGCCCCGTGGGGGAATTGAGATAACCCCAGTCCAAGCCCCCTCGTTGACTGCCTCCTCTAGAACAGCCAATAAACAAAGATGATTAGAACGGGCAATCGGAAAGCAAAAAAGAAAAAGGGGAAGAAGAACCGAAGAAGAACAGAGAGAGAGAGGTATAAATAATTCGTTTGTAATCGTAAGATATGACAGCTCTATATTTGTATATATTTTAGGAAAAAAGTCAGAATCTCCATGGTTTTTTTAAGGAAAATTTTTCATGGTTTGATATGTATAGGAAAGTTTAATCTTTAATTTAATTGATTTTCAAGTTTAAAAAAATTAAACTCGTTAATTACTAACATTAATTTTCATCTCAAATAATACATAAAACTATTAAAATATCCCTGGTTCACATTGAAACTCCCAAATCACTCCATCAAAAAGACCGATGTCTACCGCAAAAAAAAAAGGATTGGGTTGAATGAAATGGGTGTAATTTTTTACTAAAGGTTAGTATATTTTATCATAACTTTGAAATTTTAAAGTAAGTATATTTTGGTAATCTTATATATAATGTGAGATAAAATTTGATTAAAGAAATTAATGAATTTGATTTTAAAATTCATGAGCTAATTAAATAATGACTGAACATAGGAAAACAAAAATATTTTCACAAGTGTTATTATTTTCACAAAAAAATCTATTGCCCCGCCCGGATGAATGCACGAGTGGGTGGAAGTGTGGAATCTTCATTGGTGTGTATGGAGTGGCAATAGCAATTCCAAATGAAAAAAAAACCCGGAAAACGCCCCCCCAAGTAAAATCAGAAGGTCACGCACACGGTCAGATGGGTGCCGGGCTTCTAATTCTTCACCTTCCATGTACATCCCCACCGCCAAAAGGAATCACCACATCACTGAACTCCAATAGCTGCTATCTCCACACCCGCTGGAGGGCGGAGAGACGGTGCAAGGCCAATGGATACAGGAACCCGCGGCCTGGTCCCGGGTTCGGGTTCGACCCGGAAGATGACCGCTCCGCTTCCTCCTCTAAGACGAGGACATGGTGGGTTGACGAGGATTATGATGATGGGTATTCTGTTTGGGACGACGAAGAAGAAGACGACGAAGATGCTGAATTTCCCTTCTTTAAGGTAAACTCTTGTGATGGTAAATTTTGAAAAATAACCAACCAGAGGTTTTGATTATTATTAAGAGTTTGATTTATAGTAGGATTATAGTTAACATGTTTCTAGAAGCTTCGCTATTATTTTAGATGGTTGAATTTTGATAATAAAAAAAAGGTTTTCCTTCGCGGTATCAGTAGAATCAACGGATTGAGGATTGAACCTATAGCCTGATTCCGGTATTTTGCGAAATCAACGGATTCATGGTTGCCTATCCACGTGCACCCTGCATCATAATGGCAATGACGTAATTAGGGGAGTCTTTATTTTAGTGGCGAGATCTTTGCGATCTGTGAGTTAAATCGTGAAATGCGGTCGTTGGATGATCTTGTTCATGTCTGCAGGTAATTAGAGCTTTTGGATGGATGCTTCCTGCAATTGGCATATCTTTGCTGATGGGAACAGGTCCAAATGCTTTCATCATGGCATTGGCTGTACCACTCGGGCAGACAGTTCTTTCTTTAGTGTTTGATAAGGTGTGGGGAAGAGCTGGTGGTAGTGCGACGACGGGGAGACGCAGAAAAAAGGCTCCCCCGAAGAAGAAACCTTTTAGGAGAGCTTCCTATGCTGCTAAAAGGGGTGGTGGCACTGACATCAAAGACGAGAATAAGAAGGATCAAGGAACGGGGAGTGATAAGTCATGGATGGGTGCGACTGGGAAGAGTGGTCCATATATGAGGAGTGACAACAAAGGGAGACACCAGTATGGAGGTTGGGATGAGCTTGATGGTGTGAGCCAAGGTCAAAGAGTTCCGAGAGGGATGCCTAAAGATGATACAGATGGGCCACGGATGCGGATGGGGAGAAGTAAACTGAGCAGGACGGGGAGAGTTAGAGAAAAACCACTGTGGATCCGGCTTATGATTGCTGTTTTCCCGTTCTTGGGATCTTGGACAAGATTCATATTATGATTGTGCAATGTGGCCCTGCAAATGAAAGTGCCAATGAAGAAACACAAAGATGGAATATTTAGCTCCCATTGATTCTCTCTATTCTGGCTGCTCTTTGGTTGGGACAATTCCTAGATACGAACCCTTGTAACATAACCACGAGAGCTACGTCGACGTAGGAGTAGCTACAACCCATATATTATTCTCTATGACTGGACTGGCACTTCATCATCGCAGAAAGACCGCCTTTTCGTGAACTTTTTGAAGGAAGAACATTTTGATGGCATGCAGAGTCTTCATCTCCGAGTGGAAATAAGCCTTGGCTGCCATTTTCTGTTATTGAACTGTGCAATGTGAAGGTTGGTCTCGTGTCCAACACTGATGATTGATGAGGCTTAAAAGGTGTGATGAATGTTGTATTCTTCATTATAAGTTTGCTTCCATTTAGAAGCACTCGTACGACGACACTTTTTCTAAGTCTCCTTTTTGCAAAGCAAGAGCTATACGAAAGCGGGCAGAGCTTTCGTGCCCGTGTGGATGACCACGTCGAGAGGTGATGCAAGTCAATTTTCACTAGTGAGCTATGAACTTGGAAAGGAATGGTGCTATATTGGAGATTTTGTGGATTCTGCAGTTTCTGGTTAGGATCGGTACTAAGATCATACAAGTTTCAAGAAATTATTAAAGCGCCATCTTGTTTTTTCATTAGAATATTTGAACATATTATTGCACTAGTTTTTTTAAGTACGTGCGATGTACTTTCAACTTGTTAATTACATTACGAACAAATAATGGTTGGCTGATCCTCAAAAAATAATTATGGTCGACTGAATCTAATGTGAAAACAACTAATTCAAAAAATAAAAAATAATTCACATAAAAAATCAATATGTTTAAGCTGAATTTGCAACAATATAAAAAAAAATTTCAAAATATTAAACCATCAAATGCATATATTAGATTCATTTATACTTTTCCACATATAAAGCAAATTTCTTTTGTAAATTACTAATAAATCAGCCTTTACGTCATTTGTCCAGGTGGCGTAAGTGCGAAAACGGCATCGTTTTGAAGTCGAATAAAACATAAAAGTGATAAAAGTATCCACCTGACCAGTCGCCCATTCAGTCTTCTCTCCTCTTCTTCCCTGCGAAGCCACTCAACTGCCCTTCCAATAAATACCCTTTGCGATTTCGTTATTTTTAATATCGAACGGTTAATAGGCAATATTGTAAAATTTTAGATGCGCTCAAGCCTAAGCCGAGTCTTGAAAGTTCCAAACCCAATCAAAACCCCATCGGCGAATCCTTCCCCCTTCCTCCGATCCCCGTCCCGAGTCAACTCACCACTCCCCTCCCGGCGAATGGCGATCGCTCCCATGGCCGTCGTTTCCGGCGGCGGCGGCGGCGAGGTAGGCGGGATCGCGAGCAGGTTCTGGATCAAGTTCAGCCGGGAGGCGGCGTTCGCTAAGTACTCGGCCTTCGTGGTAGGGTTGGCCGCCGGCGAGCTAAAGATCGACACCTTCAGGCATTACGTCTCCCAGGACTTCCATTTCCTCAAATCCTTCGCCCACGCGTTAGTTTCCTTTCCCCTTTTTTTCGTTTCTTTTTTTTATTTTCTTTTTAAATCTTGTTATTGAATCTTGTTTCATTTACTGAGTCAAGCAAGGATTAAGGTAAATGTGAGTGGCTGAGTGAGCTTGTTGCGCTAATACTCCTTGTGCTTGTTCTTTGTGCTAGTCGTTAAACGTTCGGATCGGATAGAAATCTATTAGGAGGTAAGGGAAGGAATCGGGAAGATAGGTTAACGAAAACCTAGTAAATAGAAGGGATTTGATATTCTCTTAATCGGAGGAAGTTGTGAACAATAACTTCCTAGTAGCGAACATCAAACTTCTTTGCTAGGAAAGAAAGAAAAGGCACATCTCTCCACTGTGATGCGATTACAAGTTCTTGAGAGTATTGTTAAAAGTAGCATGTACTCTTGAAGGTTTTATTTCTTTTCTTTTTGTCAGTAGCGACCAATTGGAGGGTTAGATTGTTATAATTTGGGGATAATGCTAGTTGCATTGCTTGAGGTGAGTTTTTTTGGCATCCTTCTGTTCTATGTTTTTCTGAAACAGTAGTAAATCAATCAGTTTAGGGTGGTATTCGATATATTCTTCTTCTCGTTGTGTGGAAGAATAGGTATGAATTGGCTGAAGAGTGTGCCGATGATGATGATGCAAAGCTGGCCATTTCAGAGCTGAGGAAAGGTGTTACGGATGAGCTAAAGCTGCACAACTCTTTAGTAAAGGTCAGAAATAAATAACTTCTTGGCCATCTTTAATTTTCTCTTCATTAGAAGCCATGCATAGAAAAATAAAATGTCATGATAAGCAGTTTTTGATCGTTGAGAAAGCATCTTCTATTCTTTGCATTAACTTCACTGTTTCAATCTCTATGATTTGTTGAAAGTTGGCTGAAGCCTGAACTCATTTAAATTATTCATTTGCTGCACTTATTTATTGAAGAGTCACGTTAATGTTCTGGGTTGAGATTATTTTAGCAAATTATTTTATACAGCCGCCCAAGTATTTGGATAGATAGTTATTTATTGTATATGTTAGCTTATAGGATCTTCGGATTGTATGAATATTTAAATGCCATTGTTACCATATTTTGGTAAGACTGTGCTTTCATTATTTACAGTGTGGGAATTCTTAGCTGATAGTTCAACTGAAACTTCTGGTGATGGAGAAGCAATTTGTTAATCGATCCAGCATGCGCTTAAAGCTATCATGTGTCATTCTGGTATATAAAACTTAATGTTCCTCTCATAAATCTTGCAGACTTATGAATGCCTGGTGCAGAGTTATTATACTCGAGACTGAAAGTAGAGCTTTATAGATAAGCGGCTTTCTTAGTAACCATTTCTCTCATAACATCTTGCATGAATAAATTCAGTGAGTTTTTATCAGGGGTATCGTTCCTTGATTGCTACGTAGAATTAAAATAGCTTGTGATGCACCTTATTAGAAGGTTTCTACTCCTGTCTCTTCTTTCCAGGAATCTTATTCATGATTTGAAAATTGGACACTGTCAGGAATGGGGAATTGACCCAGCTAAGGAGGGGAATGTTAACTCTGCAACTGTTAGATACACAGATTTCTTGTTGGCTACAGCCTCTGGAAAGATTGACGGTGTCAAAGGTCCAGCGAAACTTGCCACTCCATTTGAAAGAACAAAAGTTGCAGCTTACACTTTAGGGGCCATGACGCCTTGCATGAGGCTTTATGCTTTTCTTGGCAAGGAACTCCAGGCCTTTTTGGATCCAAAGGATGGAAGTCACCCATACAAGAAGTGGATTGACACATATTCTTCTGAGAGTTTTCAGGTATACATAAGATGAAACATCAGAATGCTCTGTTTCCTTTACTAATTGTTGATCAGATTTGAGTTCCTATCTTTTTCCTGTATGGGAAAAAATATACCTGCTGAACTTACTTGAGCACAAAACTCAGCTACTTCTTCTTTGGAATCTAGACATCAGCTCTGCAAACTGAAGACTTGCTGGATAAGCTTAGTGTCTCTTTGACTGGAGAAGAGCTTGACGTCATTGAAAAGCTTTACCAACAAGCAATGGTTCTTGAAATAGATTTCTTCAACGCACAGCCCCTTGGTCAGCCTGCCGTAGTTCCTCTGACAAAAGAGCACAGACCCGATGAAGACCGCCTCATTATATTTTCTGATTTTGATTTGACATGCTCTGTCGTTGATTCCTCCGCAATTTTGGCAGAGATTGCGATAGTAACCGCACCAAAATCTGATCCGCCCCAAGGTGCAGATCAGATTTTGCGTATGCCATCTGTTGAGCTGAGGAATACATGGGGTTTTCTTTCTGCGCAATACACAGAAGAATATGAACAATGTATTGAAAGCATTCTTCCCTCTGAAAAAGGTATAGCTGTTGCTGCTGTTCTTGAATTTGAAAGTTAAACTCAGCGAATGTTCTGACTCAAATCCTGTATTATTGTAGTGGTGTTCAACTATAAGGCGCTATGCAAAGCTCTCGTCCAACTCTCAGACTTTGAACGAAAGGCTAATTCTAGAGTGGTTGAGTCTAGTGTGCTTAAAGGCCTGAATATCGAGGACATTAAAAAGGCTGGGGAACGCTTAATTCTTCAGGATGGCTGCATTTCTTTCTTCCAGAAAATTGTCGATAATGAAAAGCTAAATGCTAATGTCCACCTGCTTTCCTACTGTTGGTGTGCTGATCTGATTAGGTCAGCCTTTTCATCAGGTATGATATATATTTTCGTTATCTGATCAAGCTTCTCAATACATGGCTCTCATCTTCTAAGCTGCACCTTCCGAGCCGTGCAAAACATTGTTTCTTTTACAATAACTCCTAGTTTGGCGTCCCTTGTTTTCTGAAATTAAAGATTGCTTCGCTTGGGTTAGATAATGGGACAATAGAGAGGACAGTAACATTAGGAGGGGTGGGGGAGACGAAGGAAAACTTGGTGGCCAGTTATTTTTCAGTATTTTGACATTTATGAGGACTTATCTAGTGTGGCTCTATTGATCTTTTTGCTGCCATAGCACCTACTGTCGCTTTGCTCCCGTATCTAGTGTTAGCGCATGCAGTGCTCTTCTAACCCAAGATTCAAGGTTCATCTAACCCAATGGCTTTTCTAATGTGTTGGGGAAGGATAATGCAAGTCATTTCAATATTTGCTTCATTTTAGCTTCTGTTTTTACATTCATTTTGATTAAGCAGGAGGTCTGATGGATGCTCTGCAAGTACATGCAAATGAGCTGACTTTTGATCAATCAGTTACTACTGGTGAGATTGTGAGGAAGGTCGAATCTCCAGTAGACAAAGCTGAAGCGTTTAAAAATCTATCGATGAGTTACACTGGCGACAAGAAGAATTTGACCGTCTACATCGGAGATTCAGTGGGTGACCTGCTGTGTTTGCTTGAGGCGGATATAGGCATTGTTATTGGGTCTAGTTCAAGCCTAAGGAGAGTAGGAAATCAGTTTGGTGTATCTTTCGTGCCATTGTTTCCGGGCTTGGTTGAGAAACAGAAGGGTGCCAAAGGAAGCTCTCCAGATTGGAAAGGGCAATCTGGCGTCCTATACACCGTCTCTAGTTGGGCTGAGATACATGCTTTCATCTTGGGGTGGTAGGATCTCTTTCTTTTTGATCTCACTCGTCTGCAGGTTAGTTAGGACAAGAAGTGCATATACATAATCCAAATATACAAAGTCGGTGGCCGATTTTATAAGGTTCCACAGATGATGTTTCCCTTTCCTGCTGTCGATCGACAGGGACTTCATTGGGAAAAATATAATGTCACTCCCAGTGGCTGGATAATGCAGTAAACATGATCCCTGTCATCTTTTGCCTTGACAATGATACCTTCTCACAATTGAATCGTCTTTTTTGCTTTATTTTTACTTGGTTTGATGAAATATTTGTACTTCTCGGGCATCTGGATTCCGTAGGTAGGCTTCTGTGATCGATTTATTGCTGTTATCTTTTCTAGTTCTATTCATAGGGCATTGAGCGTAACATTGGAAGGGGAACACTCAAGTCCAGAAACCAAGTTTCAGGAAGCTTAAACAAGAAAAAGCTTTGAAGCAAGTTCTTCTAAAAAGAAAATTTTGGCACTTAGATACCAAAACAACATTCTTGAATTGAATTCCAGAGGATAAAATCTTTGTTGATCAAACTAAAGGCTCTATTATTGTAGGGCATGAAGATAAAGTCTATAGATTTTGCAAAGAACTTTATGAATTGAAGCAAGCTCCTCGAGCGTGGTACAACTGAGTAGATTCAATTTTTTTTTCTTAAGTAGATTTTTGGGAAAAGTCCACTTTAGTACCCTGTGGTATCGCCCAATCACTTTAGTACCCTGTGGTAAAAAATTGACCAATCGAGTCATACTTATTCCAATTAACATCAAAAAGGTCCTCGGGCAGCTGCCCGGACCTGCCCGAACGCTGCCCGGACTACGTGGTCAGCCACGTCACCAAAACTTGATGACGTGGCGCCACGTGGACAACCATCTTCTTCCCTCTCTTCCTCTCCTCCTTCGCCTCGTCCTCCTCCTCCTCCGCCTCGTCCTCCTCCTCCTCCTCCTCCTCCTCCTCCTCCTCCTCCACTTCGTCCTCCTCCTCCTCCTCCTCCACTTCGTCCTCCTCCTCCTCGTCCTCCTCCTCCTCCTCCTCCGCCTCCTCCTCCTCCTCCTCCTCCTCCTCCACTTCGTCCTCCGCCTCCTCCTCCTCCTCCTCCTCCTCCTCCACTTCGTCCTCCTCCTCCTCCACTTCGTCCTCCTCCTCTACGTGGCGCTACGTCATCAAGTTTTGGTGACGTGGCTGGCCACGTAGTCCGGGCAGCGTTCGGGCGGGTCCGGGCAGCTGCCCGAGGACCTTTTTGATGTTAATTGGAATAAGTATGACTCGATTGGTCAATTTTTTACCACAGGGTACTAAAGTGATTTTGGGCGATACCACAGAGTACTAAAGTGGACTTTTCCCTAGATTTTTTGTCGCAGGATTTGAATAATGTTTATTCCCCATCCCCACCCCGCTCTTGTACTATTAGAGTACATGCTCTTTGGTTAGATTCATATTTGTTGTATCAAGGATTCCAGAGAAGAGAAGTGAAAATATGCCAACACTATATGTGAAGAGTGCCATGGACATGTTCAACTAAGCATATCTTTGTATGTTGATCATCTATTGATTACATGAATAGATGTAAAAGAATTCAAAAGCTAAACGAACATGGAATTTGATATGTCTGATCTTTGGTTAATGCACTACATCCCTGGTTTTTAGATTCATCTAAAGAAAAAAAGTATCTTGTCCCAAAAGAAGCAGGCATCTGACATTTTGAAGAAGTTAAATATGTCAGAGGAAAAAAATGCATCAAAGGAACAAATGATTTGGGTATAATGCAGTCTAGGTGATTAGTTCAAAATTGCAGGGAGTTTGTGATAGTGATCGAGCAAAAAATTGTGATGTACTTCAAGATTTGTGTTTTTCTTTGGAAATGGAATCTTTTCACGGAGCTCGAAGAAGCAAAAAATTGTGGCACAATCTTCTGGATCTAAATACATTTCGGCACCTAAAACAAGTAATCATGCCGTTTTAAATCTTTTCACCCACACTACGTTGTCTTGGACTTACACATGTCTCTTTTTAATTAATCAATGTGCAAAGATAATCTCTTTTTAAATCTTTTCACCCATACTACGTTGTCTTGGAAATACAGTGGGATCCACCAACAGTTATTTAGATTTGATAGAATTGTCATGTCTTAATTACAATGCCTCGAGTTTGATTTTTTGTGGATGACGAACACAGCAATAGTATTATATATTTGTTAGTAGAGATTTGTCACTTATCAAAGTTCTTACCTGATTCGAATCTAATTAATTATTTTAATGAATATTCGGATATCATGTGTTATAAAAGAAAAGATAATTGGATCGGATTGGCCCCACGGAGTTATTAACCAAAACCCATAATCAACTTCATTACCTATGGTTTTTCTCCTTTTCAATCTCCTCCTCTTTGCTTGTCTTGCTCAGGTGTTTTCATGTATCCATTAAAAAAATGGTTCTCCTCTGATTCCTACTCAATAATTTAAAAGGTTCTAGAAGCAACGTATAATCCACCTACTAACCTTGATTGACACAGCATTATTAAGAATTGTATATTGATTGTGATGTATTTTTTTATACTTAAAATAATATATTGATTGTGATGTATTGCTATACTTATTATACAATAGGAACGTACAAATACAAATAGGAACCAAGAGTTAGATATATATATTTTCCATCCACTTTAAACAAGAACCAAAAGAATCCCATAAACTCTATGCGCAAATACTTACGTACATAGATGACATATATATAGTAAACCAAATTATTGACCCCTTCAGTTTCTGTTGGCCTTTTCCTTGAACAACTCCTGCTCTTCTCTCTAAGTTCTAGTTCCTATTCCCATCCGGGATTTTCGCCATGGAAATTTAGAGATCGAATATGGAGAAATCTACGGAAGTATTGAGGACAAGAAGAAGAAGAAGAAGAATGAGATGCCATCTTTCAACCTCCAAGACATCTAGAGGGGAAGAGGAAAGAGGTCGAAGCATTGGAACTGTAACTTAAAGATCCATAAGACCAAAGGCTAAGAGGTGATGCAAAACCTCTAGGCAAGTCTACTCCTTGGCTTTCTAACTACCCGTCCTCAAATGTGATATTTCCTTCTTTCTTTTCTTTTCTTTTCCTTCTCGTTAAATTGGGGAATTAAAACATACGAGTACGAGATATATAGGATCTTTTGTTCTTGCTAAGTATGAGATAGGGTCTTGGATCATCATTTCGGGAAAGCAATTGATGTTTTTGTTTCTCATTAATTTTGATTGTCTTCTCTTGCATGCTCCAATTCTGTATCACGGAGAGATCATTCCTGTAAGATGTCAAGGTTTTGTTTTCAATATATGTTGGTTCTTTTTTTTTCCCTAGTTATTCTGGAATATGCTGTTGAGATTAACATATTGTTAGTTATAAGAGTGGTAAAAAATTTACTTACCTATTGTCTTATGATTTATGATTCAATATAAAAATTTTAACATTTTATGAGAGTGGGCTGATGTTATGTCCATTAATGTCCTCAGACATCCACGTTTCATACATATTGTGAACTTGTTTGTAAGTGTAGAGATATGAAAATAACTTCTTGCCTTGGGTTACACTTACTTATTTGATTTCTGAGTTGGTTGGAGTTCCAGAAATGCATTATAATAAAATTTATTAAGGAAAGTTTTATCACGACTCGATGTCCTACTCGATTTAAACATGAAATAGTCACCATTACTACTGTGTTTAGGTACTAGATTATTTCTACTGAAAACAAGCATACATTGGAGAAAAATACTAGAGTTTTAACTTGCCTAAAAAATACACAATTAAAGAGGTAGGTATACATGGATGGGCACAACATAAGAACATGGAGGGCGATGCCGGAAATTTTCTACTTCTCTCGGTTATTTTTTCGGACTTGGAGGAAATGATATTCTGGCTGTTTAAAACTCACAAAATTCTGAAAAGACAGAAATGAAACTTGCAATTCAAGTGTCATCTCATTAAAATTTTGAAATTTGGGACAGTGAACGAAATTACATCCATTCATTGTTATGGATGGAGCAAAACTAACAAGGTAAAGGCTTTAATTGCAAGATAGGAACTTAGGCTATATTTCATTATCTCCAAAAATAACCCCTATACAATTTATGATCACGGACTATTTTACTTTGTTCGGACTATGTTGTTGGCCTCCGGCTGAATCCGTGGCTTTAGGAAAGTTAAGCAGCCAGCATGAATCATAATACCTTATCTGAATGGTTCCAAAAAATGGGGTTAGAGATAATTGAAAAAATATATATTTTTCGTATCAACGGACAGCATAATATGACATGACACGACACAACCTAGGTGTCTTGGTAAGTATGGAAAATTTGGAAGTAGCATCTCCAAACAATTACCTTGCAAAGTAAGTAGATCCTGATTAGGTATCAGCTTATTGATATATTATACCTTTTCTTTAGGGTAAAATTGATATATTATGGGGTCACGCAAGCAACAAATTTGGACAAAAATGATCTATTCGTTCTGATATTATTTATAAAATTTATATCTCATTCAAAATTTTAAGATAAAATATCCTTTTTAATAGATAAAAATTGATTAAAGTTCATTTAGCTCATGCGTGTTACTTGTAAGTCAATCGGGTCCATTTCTTTGTCTTGATCGACCATTTAAATGATGACGCACCGAAACAAAAGCCAATATAACTTGAAATTGAAGATACCAATATCGAAAATCCCATAAAGTCTCAAATGATTAGTGAATTGGTTTGTGAACAATGGATCCAATAAAGTCTAAACTTTCACCATCTCCCGTTTAATTTAATTCTTAGGCCAGTTACCACGTGCCCAAGAACGATAAGCGGATCTGAAAAGAGAAGGGATGTGTCTAATCAAAAGGCAATTTTCAATTGGTTGATGACTCGTCACGGACTCGCATACAATGGGATACGTACGATAAAACGAGTGATTAGTTCAATGACAATTTTTTAAGGATACAAATTGTAAAGCTACAGACATAAAATATAAAGATAGATACTGTAGTGTATCCGCTACTACAATAACAATTACACCGTGCTGCGAAATTGTGAAATTGGTTATCGTTCACATTACCAACTCGAAGAGTTGGGATAGACTTAACAGTTTAACTGTTGAACGAAATGTCAGCTACCAAATATTGAACTGCATATACGATATAATTCTGGGATACCGAGCATTGGACTACATACGAGATGCAGTCTACTAAGAGCCAAAATCGAATAAATTTTACAGGAAAATTTAACAGCTTGCCGCATCGAGATAGGTACAGCAATTACGACACATACTGGGTAAGGCCAATCCAAATAGACAAAAACACTTGGTACAGATATTATCTTAAAAATGCATACAAAAGACAGAACATTGAACATATAAAAGGAAGATAAATCCAAATCCTGACCGGAGGGGAGATTACCATCGTGACAAGCCCCTCCAGTCGGCTGTTCCATGACAATTCAAGGACCTCTCAAAACAAAATATGACAGTTCAGAGCATCCAATTTTTTAATATCAGTTGTCCTATCGTTGAGATTAGTAAATCTAGGTTCAAATTATATAAATTTTTTGAAAATTGATAAAAAAATTTCAATAAATATTTAACACTGTTGCGTTCTAGGTTAAGCTAGAAAAATTCTCTCAATGGCTGGTCTAAGTGCTTGTTGATTACATTAATTGGAGTTGGTCCAAGTCGCAAGAGACTTAGAGTCACTTAAAAAAATCTTGTGTTCATTCCTACGAATATAGAAGATACTATTGAGAGATTCATTTCCTAAAAAATAACTTAACAATGTTCGACTACAATACCAAAGGTTAAAAAAGTGCTTGTTGAATATTCAAGAATTATTAAGGGGCTAATTCAGTATCATCAGCCTTCCGACGATGGAAAAGATCGTTTTTAGAGAAACAATGAAAAAGATCTTCTTGGTCCACAAAATTTTAGTGTTTGTTTATAGGGTCTACCTTTTCCTCTCAAAAGGAAAATAATAAGCCCTAAGGAGGGTAATTTTCCAAAAGGGGATTTATTTCCTCGACAATTCCCTGAATGGGGTTGTCAGGGGATATTTTCCTTGTCTGGAGTCGAGCCAGAAACCGCTCAGCGGGGAGCAATTTTTCTTCGCACGAAACCGCTGCTCAGGTAGCGTATTTTTTATTTTGCCAAAAACTGCTCTACCGGGAGCGTTTTTTGGTTTGCCAAAAACTGCTCCACCGGGATCATTTTTTGGTTTGTCAGTTTTTGGATATTTCAGACTAATTACATCCCCCTAACACGTATCTTAAGCTACAATATGCAAGTAATTAAGTGGTCTTAAAATCACATAAATTACAAGGGACAACTCTCCAAATAGACCCACCATATTTAATGTTATACGCCAACCCATTTAACCAAACCCACTTTTCGTTCATAGAAAGAAATACTTAGATCAAATGGTAAAAAAAATTTTTATTTAACGGATTATCGAGTTTAAAATTTTAAAAATATAACAGTGTTAAATATTTATTAAATTTTTTTGTAAAATTTCAAAATTTTCAAGTATATGAATTAGTCCGACCAATATACTAAATATCCAAAAACCGGCAAACCAAAAAACGCTCCCCGTGGAGCGATTTTTGGCAAAACAAAAAACACGCTGCCCTGACAGCGGTTTCGTGCGAAGGAAAAATGCTCCCCGCTGAGCGGTTTCTGGCTCGACCCCAGACAAGAAAAACATCCCCTGACAATTCCCTGAATGACAACCCCATTCAGGAAATTGTCGAGGAAATAAACCCCTTTTTGAAAAATTACCCGCTAAGGAATTCTATTTTGACTTGGTAGCTCTGTACGCTCTACTGTAGTTCCAACGTCACATCGAAATCTTGGCCCCGGATCTCATTATTTTGGATTTCTTCTCATTCAAAAGACGCCGTCGATGACTTGAGTGGAAATTATTTCAAAGGGATGAAAAAGTGGGGACGATGATGATGATGAGTAGAATAGGATATTGATAAGATTCTATCTATATTATAGTTTAAAATTTAGACTCATGTTTTATCCTGGATCTTTGAAAAAATTTATTACTAGACTCAAATTTGAGGGTCGGCAGAGTCTGACCCTTTATTAAATTCAATACATTTTGCTAATATTTTAAACATAAATTTTAATTTTAAATATAAAATTCAAATAAATTATTAAGAAAAGATTAACCATAAAATATCTCGTACATCTATAAATAAAACTAGAATTATATGTAACTCAAATTTCATAGTCATTATCATAAAGTATATTCTAGAATATTTGCGAGCTCTATTATAAATTTATAAGTAAAAAATAAAGGTAAACGGGTCCAATTAGGGTATAATAATTAGAGTCTGGTCCAAAATAAGGTAAAAGGGTAAAGGTAAGGTAGGAATTCTTAGGATTCATACACTACTCTAGACTTCGCCTCTAAAAGGTAAATGTGTCCAATTATGGTCTAATCAGGGCAGGGTCAAAAATAAGGTAAAAGGAAAAGGGTATGATATGAATTCATATGATTCATATACTACTCTAGACTCTGCATCTAAAAGGTAAATGGGTCCAATTAAGGTCTAATCAAAGTAGGGTCCAAAATAAAGTAAAAGGGTAAATGTATGGTAGGAATTCATAGGATTCATACACTACTCTAGACTCTGCCTCTAAAAGTAGACCTATATCGATACCGTACCCTAGATGTAGTCAAAGTCAATATACCATAGATCCAGGGACAAAGGTAAAATCCGACCCTCAGAATATACGTATTTATGTATCTCTTTGAAAAAGTCATTTATTTTTTGGCTTTTCTGTACGTTTTTTTAACTAGGATTTTGTCTAGGCTTGGCTATATAAGCTAAGTTTTTAAATTTAGATAGACATATTACTTTTAAAAGAGCTTGAAAAATTAAACGCTCTTTCTCTCTTCTTGGTTTTCAAATGTACTTTTTATAAAAACGAATGTGGTGGTCGATCATATGAGGTGATAAATACAATCTACTTATCAGAAAAACTAAATTAAAACGTGTTCTAATTTCTGAATATTGACTAAACGTGGTAAATACAATCTACATTTTCTTGATCAACCATTTAAATGATGATGCACCAACAAAAAAGCCAATATAACTTGAAATTGAAGGTACCAATATCGAAAATCCCATAAAGCCTCAAGTAACTAGTGAATCGGTTAACCGAACAATGATGCAATAAAGTCTAACCGGTTTCGGATTGAGTGAGGACTATATAAAAGATGTCCATATAGAGGGTACTAAATTTGGACTGTCAGATTTGATTATCTTTAAATTTGATAGTCAATAACCTACATATGATAATGATTTACATGTGAAGTGATATTGGTTTGTATGTGAAATAATATTGGTTTGCATGAGACTAGTTTGCATGTGAAGTGATATTGATTTGCATGTGAAGTGATATTGGTTTGCATATGAAGTGATATTAGGGATGACAATGGATATGGTAGGGTAAAGTATTGGTAAAACCCTACACATACCCTAGTTTTTTGGATTGGACCCATACCTTGCCCTCGACCCTACAAAATTTTTATTGTTAGATTCATACCCTACCCTCTTAGAGACCCAGGGTCTACCGGGTCTGTAGAGTCCGACCATTTAACGTTCTACTTTTTGATAATTTTTAATCAAAAATTAATTTCTATATAAAATTTAAATAAATTCAAGATATCTACTATGTTACACATCAACATTCAATAGAAAATTAATGAAACATCAAATTTTGTAATTTAATTTCAATAGTAAAAGATTTTTTCTTTCGATTTTGATCAATCATTCATGACATATTTTAAGCTGATTGTTTAATAACATAATAAATATGTTAAAGTTAACTATAAAATATATTATATATATTATCAATATGGTCTAATTATGGTCTAACTAAGGTCTAATTATGGTATAGTCTAAAACATGGCAAAAAAGTAAGGGTATGGTCCGACCCACAAGGTCTAACTATGAATTCATATCCTACTATAGACCCTACTTCTAAACATGGACTCATACCTATACCCTACCCTAGACCTAGTCAAAGCCAACATACTCTAGACCCGTAGAGTAAAGGTAGGATCCGACCTACAGTGTATGAATATTTTTGCCATCCCTAAATATTAGTTTGTACGTGTAATGATATTAGTTTATGTTAATCCTCATGAGTGGGGACTAGTCCAGTCCCCATCAAATTCGGCCCCAACTTTCACCATCACTCTTTTAATACCTTCATATAATTATTAGGCCAGTTACCACGTGTCCAAAAATGATAAGCGGATCTGAAAAGAGAAGGGATATGTCTAATCAAAAGGCAATTTTTCAATTGGTTGATGACTCGTCACGGACTCGCAAGACAATGGGATACGACAAAATGAGTGATAAGTTCAATGATAATTTTTTAAGGATACAAATTGTAAAGCTAGACTCATAAAATATAAAGATAGACACTATAGTGTATCCGCTACTACAATTACACCATGCTGCGACATTGTGAAACTGGTTATCGTTGCCACATTACCAAGTCGAAGAGTTGAAATAGACTTAACAGTTTAACTGTTGAACGAAATCTCAGCTACTAAATATTGAACTGTATATACGATACAATTCTGGGATACCGAGCAATGGACTACATACGAAATGGAGTCCACCAAGAGCCAAAATTGGACAATTTCTACCAAGAAAAATTTAACAGCTTGCAGCATCGAGATACTGGATAAGGCCAATCCAAATAGGCAAAAACACTTGGTACATATATTATCTTTAAAAAGCATACAAAAGACAGAACATTGAACATATAAAAGGAAGATAAAATCCAAATCCTGGCCGGAGGGGAGATCACCATCGTGACCAGCCCCCTCCGGCCGAACGCTGTCTCCAGTCGGCTGTTCAATGACAATCCAAGGACCTCTCAAAACAAAATATGACAGTTCAGGGCATCCAATTTTTTAATATCAGTTGTACAATCGTTCAGACTAACTAATCTAAGTTCAAATCAAATAAAATCTTTGAAAATTGACAATTTTTTCGATAAGTATTTAACACTGTTGCGTTCTTAGTTAAACTAGAAATTTTTTTCTCAATAGTTGGTCTAAATGCTTGTTGAATACATCAAATCAATTAGAGTTGGTCAAAGTTATAAAGGAGTTGGAATCACTTAAAGAAGTCTTGTGTTCAAGCCTACGAATGTAGAAGATAGTATTGAGAGAGTCGCTTCCTAAAAAATACCCAACAATGTTCAACTACAATACCAAAGGTTAAAAAAAGTGCTTGTTGAATGTTCAAGCATTATTAAGGGGCTAATTCAGTATCATCAGCCTTCCGACGATGGAAAAGATCTTTTTTAGAGAAACAATGAAAAAGATCTTCTTGGTCCACAAAAATTTAGTGTTTGTTTATAGGGTCCACGGTCCACCTTTTCCTCTCAAAAGGAAAATAATAAGCCCTAAGGAATTCTATTTTGACTAGGTAACTTCGTACGCTCTAATGTAGTTCCAACGTCACATCGAAATCTTGGCCCCGGATCCGATTATTTTGATTTTTTTCTCTTTTGTTTTTTTGAGAAACTCGTTTTTTTTTCTCATTCAAAGACGCCGTCGATGACTTGACTCTTGAGTGGAAATTTCAGAGGGATGAAAAAGTGGGATGAAGATGAGCAGAGTAACGTATCAAAATGATACTATTCATATCTTAGTTTGAAAATTTGGACTAACACTCTACCCCGGACCTTCGAAAAATTTTAAAACTAGATCCAAACCTTAGGTTCCGCAGGGTCGGTAAGATCCGACCCTTTAATTAAATGCAATATATTTTTGATAATATTTTTAACATAAATTTTAATTATATATATATAATTCAAATAAATTATTATCAAAAGATTAACCATAAAATATCTGGTACATCTATAAATAAAACTAATTATACGTACCTCAAATTTCAGAGTCAATATCATAAAACATATTCTAGAATATTTGCGAGCAAATTAAAAATAAAGGTAAATGGATCCAATTGGGGTATAATTGGGGTCTAAAAGTAGACCCATATCAATACCCTATTCCAGATCCAGTCAAAATCAACATATACTAAATTCACGGGACAAGAGTAGAACCCGACCCTTTAATATTTCTGCTATCCCTATGAAAAAGTCAAATTTTTTTGCTTTTCTTTACGTTTTTCTAACTAGGATTTTGTCTAAGCTTGGCTATATAAGCTAAGTTTTTAAATTTAGATAGACAGATTACTTCTAAAAGAGCTTGAAAAAATAAAGGCTCTTTCTCTCTTCTTGGTTTTCATATGTACTTTTAATAAAAACGAATGCGGTGGTCGATCATATGAGGTGGTAAAAGATAAACTCATACGAGCGAAATCATAAATGAGATTAGACTTGCTGGGAGCATATTACAACAAAATCAGTAGGAATGTCGGGCAATCCTAAGGTCAGACATTCAGTAGTCTCATCCTTTTTTTCCCAGAGATGTTGACTAACCAATCTCAAAGAAAAAATGTTGATATGGTACAGATTGAGCCAAGAATGAACTTACATTGCCATAAAAACACATGCTGTCAACAGAAGAAACTACTCCGGGTCCGTGTCGAGTCCCTGTCTTCTAAACCTTTCAAAAAATATCCTGTTGCGAGATGCTCGGAGGCATATGTCATGAACGATACCAAAATCATCCCCACAGCTACCATCAACCCTAACCTGCGAAACGTATAGTAGTTCGGGTTATGCCGAGAGGCTAGCATAAGATGGAAGGAATCCAATAGGAATTTCATGTATGAACGTATGTTCAATCGATCATTACCTAACAAAAAGAGCTGTTATTCCACAGATGAAAGGTAAAGATGGAACTACTACAGCCAAGGCTGCCATGCCGAACCAGTAATGCCACGTAGAGAAACCACAATTCAGTCCTGGCTTCTGATGAACTGCAACAGATGCAACAAATTTCAAACCCAAAACCAAATCTGAAAACAAATCTGCATGAACATTATAATAAAATTCACAAACCCTTTTCAGAGTCATAATCAGAAGATTCGGAATGAGAAGTGGGCGATCCCGCTTGAACGGCTGCAGTCTTTCCCCATAAATACATCAATTGAAGAAACCCTCCAAATAAGAGCGAGAAAATTGCAAAGGTCCACTCATACATCAAAACCATTCCAGTCCATGGTGTCACTTGTCGAGGCACGATTGAAAAACTAACTGCAATGGCCACCAGAGCAGCCAGGAGACATGTGACGATTGAAGCAGCTCCCAAATAGCCAGGAACCTTGGAGAGGGCCCCATTATAAAACTGCAATCATCAGAATAAAGGGCATATAAGCAACAGAGAAACAGTCATAGTAACATAAAAATCCACCAAAATTAAGAAAAAGCACCAATGCAAATCAAATTAAAAGATAGGACTAACTTTATGCGGTGAAGTAATCGCAGATGATGGCGGAACACCAGTATAACCAAATCCTCCTGAAGTTCGAACCCTGTTATACAGTTGTCTTACCTGATCAAAAAATGAACTTCTACACAGTGTCCGTGCCAGCTGCAAAAGCGAGACGATTGAATATCCAAGAACAAACAAACCATACTCAAGAACATCAAACTTGGCTCGACCTAAATCACCTGAGGATGATATCGGTAATAGGTAAAGAGGAGAGCACATAATGGCACAAAGAAGAGAAATTTGACAATTAGTTCATCACTTGGGTTCCTGCCACCTCCAGTTCCAGGGAGGGATTCCTCTAGTTGTACCCTGACACGCTGCATAATAAGAAACTACATGTAACTTGGTACTCCATATTGATGAACAAATTTCATTTTCACATGTTTTGGCTGGAGGCAAAATAACTATTTTATCCTTGCATGCATAGTTTCATCTCGATGACACTTCATAGAATTGTAAATATCATTTTTTTATTGAAAAGGATTCCCAAGATGTGAAAGTGATAATATGTTGAAACATAAATATAGAAGTGAATATCCACCAGAAATGTTCATCTCAGGGTTGAAGGCAGCAGCATCATCTAACTCCACAAAATCATTATAGCCAGTCAGTTCATTTATAGTGTTAGAGCATACCTGCCAAACATCAACTGGTTTTACGAGCCATGATGTCCACCAATCCCACGGTTTGAGGGGGCCAAGGGTATAGTGAATGACGTGCAGTTCACTCTCATCCACCATCCACTGAGAATAAATTTACAAGTTAATTTTGAAACATATGATCAGTAAAAAAACTATTACCACTAAGTTGTACTATCATTGTGCTATTAGAAATCTTCCCGTCTCGCAATAAATATAGAGATCTACCAATACAAGAGCACCATTGTCAAGCAGTTCAAGTATACTTTTAACTACAGAAACACTTTATAAGGGATCAATGTTAATCAATGAAAAGTTCCACATGGCAATTATATTCTACATGCTGCCAACTTGAGACAAAGACAAGGCACTGGCTGTATAAGTAGGAAGGTACTCTTGCTAAACATGAATATGAGAAATGATATCAGCTAAACGGCACAAAAATAAATAAATCAAAATTGAACAAATACCAATCCTTTTTAAAGGAAACAGACAGCTGTTTGGTATTTCTATATTTAGTACCTTATTAGCAAGCATGTATAGTCCAACATCAGCATTATAGAGAGTAGAGAGACGTTCCATTTCAGGAACTGGTCTAGATTTCAACACTTCCTTTGGTAAATTAGGTTGAAAAACGCGGGCATTAGGGAAATCTGCATAATACGAATTCAGGAATCCCTGGTCTCCTGTTTCAAAGATCAACGAAGAAAATTTATCAGATAACTTGATTGGTCACCAAAGTTACACGCAAACGATGAATTGTTTGCATGAGTAGGAACATCATGGGAAAACCGAGCATACGAGCAACATTATGGAACATCAATAGTAGAGAAAATACTTCACCTCCGGTATAAGAAGGCAAAGTGGTCACTTTAGTCATCATGTCATTAAAAACTGCGGCACTAGGTTCCACAACCATGACTCCAGAATTTAACCTTTCTGAATGCTTGAGATTGGCACAAAACTTTCCACACTGGAAAAGACTGTCAATATTCTTTACCACAATAGTGTCTGCATCAAGATATACAACTGGACAAGAAAAATGGAAGAGTCAGAAACATGAAACAAGAAGTGCATACAGATTTTCTAAGCTAGATTGTCCTTTCTTTTCCTTCCGCTCAAGGCGTGAATCTTCTCTAGCGGATATCCAGTACATGTTAAGATAATGTCATCTGTATGCTTCACAAATTACCTTTTCTATAGTCAGTCATGTTAAAGATTTTAAGCTTGGTGTATACGCCCCAAAACCTCGTCGGACGAACTTGATTAGGATTAGCCAGCAAGCTAATCATATCAATTATCCAGCCATCCGCCTGCACGATTTTTATGGCAAACGAAAATCAGAAACAACAATACTCAATTTCCACGAAGAAATGCACCAAATTACAAATCTCTAATGAGTAGGTAGATCTTCCACACTTATAAACATGCCCAACACACTTGCCACTTCGGATGTGGGATTCTCTCCAACATGACTCCTCAAACGAAGCCCATCGGGCTGAAGTATGCACATCCTGACACTGCCTCTCGTGCTTTTAACGCTTATAAACAGGCCCAACACAGTTGACACTTCCGATGTGTGATTCTCTCCAACACACCCGACTACCGAATCAATCATTATTAACTAGCTTTTCGGAACGGTCAAAAGCCCTAACAGGCAATTAGATTCACTACTAGGCTAAAGGGGGTGAGAGATAGTTAGTTAGTTAGTTAACCTTGAGGAGGTTGATGGCGTGATCAGAGACGCCATCGGAGACGAGGACGACCATGTCCTTGGTGGATCCGGAGTCCCTAATCGACTTCCCCAAAACCCTAACTCCCAGCAGGAACTCGTCCCCGTACAGCAGGGTCACGTACGCCTCCTCCCCCCCGCTCGCCGCCGCCACTAGTGTTACCCCAACTACTAGCGCCAGCGCCGCCGCCACCAGCGCCGCCGCCACCTTCGGAATCCTCATTATTGGAATTGGAATTGGAATTGGTAAGAAGAAGGGAGGGAGCGTGGGATTTCTTTTTGTGGAAAGATTGTTGCGATTTTCCAGCAAATGAAGGCTAATAATGTCTAATATTCGGAAAATCGACCAACGAGAAGAACTGCGTTTCGATGAGATTTTAAAAAAAATGTAAATTGACTATATTCTGCGACAACAACAATACCAAAATTTAAACTCTGAATTTTCTATATATTTGCAAAGTATCCCCCTCGGAACAAAAATCTCAACTTAGACTGACTGTCAAAACGTTGTAACAAAAAAATTCTCGAATTCAAATTTTTTAGAATGACAACTAAATAATAATAATGGTGTTAAATAGTCGGGAGCGAATTTGGTCCTCGAAGGACAAATCCAATCAGGACCGTTCTGGACGATTCAATAGTTGATTTAGTTATGATTCAATGGTTCACTTAATTATGATTCAATGGTCTACCTAGTTATGATTCAATGGTCCGTTTTTTCCCGTCCCGTATAAATCGGGGTCCGTTCCAGTTACCCAGTTACGATTTAATAGTTTACTCAGTTACGATTCAATGGTTTACTCAGTTACGATTCAATGGTTTATCCAGTTATTATTCAATGGTTATGGGCTTTTTTTATTTTGTACCCCCATATTTTTACATTTTTGCAAAATAGTCCCCGCGTGTCCTTCAATAAAAATCCTCCAGCACCGTGCTGGATTTGGCCTCCAGGACCAAATCCGGTCCCTAGATAGTCTGACCTAAACCTGAATTTGAAACAACGGTGTCCCGATATAATAAAGAAAATCTCCTAAATGAAATGGGAGGATTTTGACATTTTTTTTCTGGATGGTGGGAGTTTTGACTATTTGGCGTTGGCAATTTCGACTCTTTTTGACCTCGACTTTTCCGTCGTGATGTTCTCTTTCTTTTTTTTCTCTTCTCTCCTGCCTGTCTGCAATCTGTTTTCTATTAAGCTAAAATTGTACTTTATGCATCAGGTTATCTGTTGATGAATAGAGAGTACTAGGAGTGATTTAAATCTGGCGGAAAAGAAATGGAAACTCAACACCATCTTATCAAGTTATGTATTATCATTGTTGTTGTGATGGAGATCGTATTTCTCCAAGTTTGAGATTAATATTTAAATTTCATCTCAAAAACTCAATTTAAATTGCTCAAACGAGTATTCATGAATGCACAATGAAAATACAAATGCATGCTAACTTGTGAAAAAAATTTGACGTATTGTCCAACAGCACAAAGCGTTCTAAATATCTAAAAAATTTAGGGTTTAAATCTTGATATATATCATGGTGTAAAATTTATCTTTAAAAAAATCATGCTAACTTATAATCTTTAACTTTATTTTAACTCCATTGTTCAATAGATAGCAAGATTGGAAAAAATATCGGTACATTATAAGACAAAGAACTTAAAGATTACATCATCATGTCCATGTTAATAGTAAATAGAAAGATGTATTAAAACATTAATGTCGTGATACATAATGCATACGTCTGCATCGAATTCTCACTCTCGAGTCGTCTCTTAGTATCTGAGACAAGTAGCGGACATTAATGAAGATATGTAACTATAAAAAAAAGTGTAAATGCACAATCATACATCAAATCATATCACAAATTTCATATCAAATCATACATAATAATGAATCTTCAATCAACGGGTTTTTGCCCGGAATGGTGTTACTGTTGAAAATATTCCCAAAATGGTGTTCCTTTCCCAGGTCGAAATTTTTTTTCGACATGGAAAACTTAGATCGAAAATAATTTGCGACCTGGGATCAAATCGAAAAAAAATTTCGACTTTTATTATCGAAAGAATCTTTTCGACCAGGGACTAAAATAAAAAAAATTTGACCTGGGACCAAAATAAAAAAAAATCGACCTGGGACCTGATTCTAAAAAAAAATCCCTTTTTTCCCACCCTTACGCTCTCTCTCCTCTCTCTCTTTTTTGAAAAGGTTCTCCCCTTTTTTTTTGAAAAGACTCTCCCCATTTTTTTTGCAAATCAATTCTATTTATCCTGTATCTCTTAAATTTTATAATTTTAATCAATTCTTTATTTATTTTAAATCTCTCCTTACTCACTATTCCAAAAGGCACATTACATACTTACATCACAATTTTTTAAATATATATATTTTTGAAGTACCCACTTGACCTACTATCCAAATTTAAAATCGATCGTATTATCTGGTCGAAACTAAATTATCTGGTCGAGTGAGTTCAGATTCTAAGATTGTACATATCAAAAATAAAATGAATTTGGATTCAATATTGTAGATAGTCATTTTAAATTGGACAATAAATAATAAAATCTAGAATCTGAACTCAATCGACCAGATAATTTAGATTCG
Organism: Hypericum androsaemum; assembly: GCA_963995505.1. Taxonomy (NCBI): domain Eukaryota; kingdom Viridiplantae; phylum Streptophyta; class Magnoliopsida; order Malpighiales; family Hypericaceae; genus Hypericum; species Hypericum androsaemum. The sequence goes on from OZ023198.1 coordinate 415,274, forward strand.
ATGTAGGTAAATTTTAAAATGTGGTACTATCATTTAAATAAATTTCATGAATAAATAAACATGTAATATTTTTTAAAATAAATCAAGAATTAATTAAAATTGTAGAATTTAAGAGAGTGAAGGTAAATGGAATTGATTTGAAAAAAAAGGGAGAGAGCCTTTTCAAAAAAAAGGTGGGGGAGAGCCTTTTCAAAAAAAAGGGAGAAGAGCCTTTCAAAAAAAAAGAGAGAGGAGAGAGCTCTCGAGGGTGGGAAAAAAAGGGGATTTTTTTTAGAATCAAGTCCCAGGTCGAAAAAAAATTTCGATTTTGGTCCTAGATCGAAAAGATTTCTTCGATAATGAAAGTCAAAATTTTTTTTGATTTAGTCCTAGGTCGAAAATTATTTTCGATCTAAGCTCTCCAAGTGAAATTTTTTTTTTGATCTTGGAAAGGAACACCATTTTGAGAATATTTTCAACAGTAACACCATTTCAGGAAAAAAAATGGTACAGTAACACCGTTTTGGGCAAAAACCCTCAATCAACCCTAAAAAAATGACCTTTCAATAAAAAACGCACTCTGGAGTTCAGTTCAAAGTATGACAGATTTCCGGAGTTATGATCCAAGTAAAGTACCTCTTTCATTCCATAGCGCACATGAAATCCAAAACACGTCGTGGCCCAAAAGATATAAGGGGTACGAACTTCGACAAATTCACAGTTCATAAGTATGACGAGTTTCCTACGGGTATAATCCAAGTGTAATATCTCTTCCGTTCCTACGTGCACAAGAACTTTCCATGACAATAGCCACCACTACACTAACACTTAACCACAGCTCACTGACACATGACTCTTAATAACTAGTGTTTTCAAATACGACCTGGAGGTCGACCTGGAGTTTGGGCCGAATCCTAGTTCGACCGGTCTGACTGATTGACCCACAGGTCAGACCAGATTGTTTAAAATACCATTTTTAAATAATATATATGTATGATTGTACAAGTAATCACATATACACCTCAAAAAATCATCAAATACTTGATGAAACTACAGAGATTGATAAAGTTTTCTCGATTTTAATTTTTTTGGTCTCTTTTCTTTTTTATTTGTGCAAAATTTCTGACCAAACCAAGTGACCAACTCATTTTTTTGGTTTTTTCAAAAAAAATTATGATTTTTGGTCCAACCTTAACAACCGAAAAATACGGACCCAAAATTTCAGACGAACTGCCTGGTCCGACCAGATTTTGGGCAGTTCGTAACGTTGACATTTTTTGGCCAATTCCGGTACGCTCCTTGTACCAAATCGAGATCCGACCAGTCAGACTGCATATTTGATAACCATGTTAATAACCATTGTTTTCAAAAATGACCCAACCCATTTCCTATTTTAAAATAATATATAATCTATATAATAGGTTTAAATATTAATATTCTTGATATGTTAGTCAATTTATTTCATAGCTAGTATAATTTTCTTTGTTGATTTGAGAAAATCGAGTGTGTAATCTGATTTTTTAATTTTTTGGGTGGATTAGGTTGGGTAAATTTCGGCCGGACCGGATATTGCCAGTCAAAAAAACTGACCAAGCCACCCGGTTCAACCGAATTTCATCTAGTTTGTAAGGTAGACGTTCTTACCACCTTTTCATACACGGGTTTAGTTTAATTCGAGGTCCAACCGATCGAACCGCATTTTAAAAAATAATGGTAATAACTAATAAATACTACAACTAGGACAAAGTAACTACTACTAAGTAAGGCTCGTGACACATACGAGCCACATCTGCCGTCAGCGAGCGTCACGGAGGAGGAATCTCCACTTGTTAATTCCGCGTCCTACTCTGTTTTTGTTCTGTTCCCATCCATTTCACCCAAAACTCAAATCAGGCAATTTTTTAGGGTTTCGGAAATTTTATTCCCAATTTTGCCCGGCCAGTACCGACACGTTTTAAAAAAACCATGGTTTTATTATGTTAACTAAAAAACAAATCACACTCAAAGCAGCAGGTATTACCTTGTCCTTTTCAGATTTGTAGTCATAATTGCAGTGTGTGCTCACCAACTGTTTGTAGAAACTCCTTTTCTTTCCAGGTGTGGTTCATTAATCGCCATGGAGATTGTAAGTCTCTTCTTTGATTCCCTCCCCCGACCCGGGGAATGTTCATGTATGCAGTATGCGTGTCTTCTTTCCAGGTGATGCTTAGTTTGCTTGTTTTCTGTAGACTTGCTTGAGCAAAGGTAGCGGCTTTCAGTTCCCGCCATGCCACATTCTCAATGTCGGCGGGTGGACTGTTCTGATCGATTGCCCGTTGGACCTTTCCGCCCTCGGAATATTCTCCCCTCTTCCTCCTGATCGTGGCTCCAAAAGAAGCTCCAAGCTCCCCCGTGGTGGTGAATCGGATACAGGTTTGGAGGCAAGGAAGAAGATGAGAATTGATGAGTCCCTTGATGGAGGAAGCTTGATTTTTGAAGAGCCTTGGTACAAGAGTGTTGCAAGCTTGAATCTTTGGGATCCTTGTTTGATTGACATCGTGTTGATATCGACTACGATGGGTATGCTTGGTCTGCCATATCTTACTCGCGTCAAGGGTTTTTCTGCTAAGGTATTGTAGCAGATTTTTAGATTGTAACTGCATTATCTTGTTAAGTCGTCGTGTTTGTCTTGTTTATTGATCCACGGTCCTGCATTTTTCATGGTAATACTTGTTTGGAATAGGTCTATGCAACCGAAGCCACTGCAAGACTTGGGCACCTAATGATGGAGGATCTTGTTTCTGGGCATTCTGAGTTCAGGCAGTTCTATGGTTCCAAAGAATCTAGTTCTCCTCAATGGATGACGCGGGAGATGCTTGAGCTGCTTCCGTCTTCTCTGAGGGAAGTAGCTTGTGGTGAAGATGGTGAGGAGCTCGGTGGTTGGATGCCACTATACAGGTACGCTTTTTAAAAAAGCTTGTGCTACCGATTAATATTATTTGGATCCTCGATTGGTATTTTGCATTACGGCCAAAATGCTTTCTAAGTATATGACTATTTGTTTAATTTTGCAAGTGAGCTCAAATGTAGGAAATCTCTTCGGCTCAATGCGTGATTCATGCAGATAATCTGTTCACGCGTTTCTACTGCTTTTTATTATTTCTCTTAGTTAGTTACCCTGCTTCATGCATGGTTTGGTAAATTTGCTACTGTTTTAATATTTGCAGGGGGTGGGTATCTGAGAAAAAGCTATTGTTATCATTGCTTTCTTCAGTTTGTTACATGTCCTCACAAAAACCATTTGCACTTACTCAAGCAATTTGGTTCTGCAGTACTAATCATCATCTGTACAAATATATATTTCCTGCTGTTAGTTGTCTTGCTATCCAATTGATGTATTTTCTATCTCTCTGTTGTCCAAGCAATTTACTAATTGTCTTACAAGTTGGGCTTTATGATGTGGAGCTTGCTTTGTCTTGCTGGTATAAGTTATGAAAATTCTGACAGTGGCTGCTGTCCAGTGCAGCAGATGTGAGCCAATGCATTCAGAAGGTTTCAATGCTCAAGTATGGAGAGGAAACATCTTTCAACGGGATACTGGTTATTAAGGCATTCAGCTCCGGCTCAGAATTAGGATCATGTAATTGGACTTTGAGTGGTCCAGATGGAAATATTGCCTATTTATCATGCTCTACTGTTGCCTCTGGCTATGCCATGGAGTTTGATTATCGTGTTATGGAAGGGAAAGATATAATACTGTTTTCAGACTTCTTATCCCAGAGTCTCGTAGAAGATATGGAGCATTATGTTTCAACTTCAGATGATGCGTCAACCTTTAGGTAATATGATCAAGTGCACCATATTTGCCCTTACAACTAGCAGTTGCTCATAAAAATGATGCGAGCTGATAATGCGAGTCTTTGATTTATAATTTTTCCATATGAAATTTTAATTGTTTAGAATTTATCCTTCTTGCAGGATTACTTCAAGCTTTACAATCCTAGTTACCTGTTTTCAACATGAGATTTAATGTCTTAAAGAGCTTACTGAATGTACTGTTTTCATCATTAAATGTTCAATTGCAGGGGTCAAGAAGTTGACTGGAGACATTTGGATAATCACTTGGTGAGAAATGGTGAGATTGCAGAAGCAAGGGAGAAGCTAGATTTCATATATGCTTGCTGTTTAGATACTGTGGTAGCTGGTGGCTCAGTCCTCATCCCCCTGTATAATCTTGGAACTATTTTGCAGCTGTTGGAACATGTAGTGGACTCGCTGGCAGCTGCAGCTGTCAAAGTAAGTCATGGAATGTTTATTCATATCATCATATAGCCTCGACTCGATAAGTTTTCATGTTAGCTTCGATAATCCAAATTGAGGTATGGCCTTTTTAAAAGGCCCCAGATGTAGGAGGTACTCTTGGGTTTGGGATGTAGATTTATATATCTACGTATTTTTTTATGTTAGGGGGAAGTGAAATTTTTTTTATGGCTAATGATGAAAGCTTTTGGTTATGCCAAGGTGTGGTTGGAATCAATGGTTACTGTTAAGAGATGTGCATTACACGCACTTCCTGATCAGTATTATAATTATCCGCAGCTAATTACAGGGCTTTGTTTAGAGGATATTTCTTGATTGCTCCACGCTTGGAAGTTACTTTCCCAACTATAAGTCTGGCCGTCTGCTTGACCCTTCCATAACATAGTTGAGGGAATATGTACTAGATGTTACATTATGAACTTGTTATAAAAATAGCATGACACGTTTCTCAAATCTTTGTTAATCAACATAAATTAAATTTACTCGATGATTTAAGTTTGCTGCATTTGGTGAGTCTAACGTTGTTACTTGCCATATAGGTTCCTGTATATTTCATCTCTTCTGTAGCAGAGGAACTTCTGGCAGTTGCTAGTATTGTGCCAGAGTGGTTGTGCCAGAAACGACAAGAGAAGGTATTAAGTAAAAAAGCTTGTTGTTCATCTTGCTAGAAATTTTTTCCCATATAATAAATGTAAAATGTGTTCTTACTTTCTTGTGGTTGTCTGCAAGATCTTTGCTGGTGAGCCACTGTTTTCATATGCTGAGGTCAGAAAAGAGAAGAAACTTCATGTGTACCCTGCTGTTCATTCTCGTGAACTCTTGTAAGTTTATTCTCTTAGTTTTCAGAATAGTCCACCAGTTGATTGCAATAATCTCTAATCAGTTCTTTTTTAGTAATTATTTTAACGGACTTCTATTCAGTTGTTATCCTGCAAGTTTCTTTCCTTAAGCTTCAATTGCTTTTCCTCTCCCTGTTCTTTTTCTCTTCTCTAATGTTAGTGACCTGCCGGAGGAGTGCTAGACAATAATATCATGCAGTGTAGGGAATGCTATGTAGTGGACATTTCTGTCTATCATTCTCCTTAAACCTCGTGGAGATGAGTATTTATTCTTTTTAGCTGCTCCAGTTGAAAGAACATTGTTCTCCTTTGATTTTATCCTTTTGTACATTCAAAGCTATAACTTGTTAAAACTATAGATTATAGTTCCATCATCTTATGAATCCAAATGCACTCCGTGTTCCTTTCCTAGACTCATGCCGCCTTAGAGTATGGTCAGTAAATGCTATTGAAGCACTGGAACAAAGGATATGTGGCCATATTCAGAAAATTAAATATCTGCTTTCTGTTTCTTGTAAATGCTCTTTTGTAAGGGAAGATGAATTCAACAAGTTGCTTTTAGGTTTTTTTTCCCTCCTAAATGCAAAATGTTGCATTGCTTTTTGTTGTGCTACTGGAAAGCTGACTGTTTACCCCAACGATGTCTTTTTACTGACTTAATATTCATAGAACCAATTGGCAGGAACCATGTATTATATTCTGTTTCCAGTGGAGTTTGCGACTTGGCCCCGCCCCTCATTTGCTTCGCCTATGGAAGGGAGAACCCAAGTCTTTACTTATTTTAGAGGTACAAAATGTTGTTCTTCCTTGCTAATGCATGAGATATTCTTTTACACCTAGTGTCTTACTTATCGTGGTAGTTGTTAGAGTAACACTTATTTTGAATTTCTTGTTGTAACGAGGGTGTTGATATGGTTGATGTAATTGGCAGGATGGAGTTGATGCTGATATTTCTCTCTTGCCTTTCCAGCCGATTAAAATGAAGGTTCTTAAGTGTTCCTTTTCTTCTGGGATGAGGTAAGCCCATCTGTTTTATACCAAAATGGTCAAAATTGGCTGCATTTCTGAAAATGTCTTGATATACCTACCAAGTGAGTGCTAGCTGAACGGTTAACGAAGGGATGGGGTTTGGGAAATCCAGCCTTTGGAGTTCAATTCCTGGTGTGGTATTGTAACAAATCTTCTTATAAAAAATGTCTTGATATATCTTTGCCTCTTTACTCTGTATCCTTCGGTCTTACAGTTCTCGTTTTGCAAAGCATTGGTGCTCTAGTTTTGCGAATTCCTTTGTGGCATGTTCTTTCTTAAACCCCATGATATGATGCTCTAAGTGTCGATCATTTTTCTGATATTGTAATATCTTGCACAGTATGAACAATGCCGAATTCCTACTGAGGCAATTACAACCGATACATATAGTGGTACGTTCAGTCTACCTATTCATCTTTCAGTTCAGGCTTTCATCTTGGCTCGGTATATAATTTGTCGCACTGCCTTTTTGCACACTGAAACAGTTCCCTGATGATCTCAAGAAGCATAATGCCATTCCTTTGCGGAATTTACCTTCAGCTTCTGTCATGTACTATGCTCAGAGTAAGACACTCGAGGTTCCAAGCACAAGAGATAAAATGGAATTGGAGATTTCATCTGATGTAGTTTCTCAGTTCAAGTGGAGAAAGGTTCAAGACGGCATGGACATCTCTAGACTGGAAGGGCAGCTTTCTGAATATCATGGAAAACATGAGCTTTTACCTGGAGACAGGACGTCGTGCTCATCTCGAGCTGTACGATCCTTGTTCTGGGGCGCACCGAATAGAGACGACCTTTTGGTAGCTTTGTCGAACATGGGCATAAAAGGATCTCTCGAAGCAAGCATCGCACACGGCGAAACAGAACGGGCAGACATCATTCAGATATGTGAACCTGACAACGCCTCGATACGAATTCAAGCAACAAGTACCACCGTCAGTGCTTCTAACGCTGATCTAGCGACCAGAATCATGAATGCTATCGTCGATCTTTCGGATGGCCTTTAAGGGTGGAATGCTGCAATACAGTCTTCACCTTCCGGGGTTGCGACCGCTAGTTTCTAACCGAAGCATATAGGATGTTGTAAAGGAAGTGGAGCAAGCTGCTCCGAAGCATCATGTATGATGTAGCGGACTAAAAAGTAAAAACTCTCCTTCGCAAGTAATCCGTACAGCACGCAAGCCGCTCCAAAGCATCATTTTCTAGGTAACTTGGTTGCTTAGCGTTTATGAATAAAGTATATATACAAAACCTACATTTTTTTTTCGGACAAAGTGGTGCGAGGTCTATATTAATAAAGGATTACAATGCAGTAAAAATAAATATATAGATATAAGACGATAAAAACTAACCAGAAAACGAAACTCAATCCAATGACAGCAGAGTGGCACAGGGGGGAGCGAAGGATAATTGAGAAGGCACGAAAGCCAAATGACCGGACAGAATTTTGCCGAGACAAAACTACGGGCAATAATCACAAGACAAGTACATGGGTATTTGAATGCGTACGAGATGCATCCAAATGAGAGTTAAGGTCGAATAAATTCAACTAAGACAAAGTTCTCTACCTGCAGTCACAGAAAAAATTTCGAGATCCAAAAAAATCTCAGATCAGGCAAAAGCCGATCCAAGCAAAAGCCAAACAACAACATACTACTAGAAAAAAATAAACAAAGTCCCATGAAACCACCAAACACATGAGGCTTGGGCAAAACAGCAACAACAAAAGATTTAAAGCACGAACATAAGAACCAGAAAGAGCAAGAACATAAGAACAAGGAAAGGAAAAGATTTAAAGCAGTAAAAATAAGAACAACGAATCGGAGGGGGGAGATTTACTATGACCCATCCCTCCGATCGCCCACAGGGGACGATTCAAGAGCGCCGAGCACCAGGCGGCCGGAGGTCGAGCGGCTACAGTCTGGATAGGGCTAGATCCGCGTGAGCGCCGAAGTATCCAACTACACCTCCGGGCTTCCTGTGAATGCCGAGCTTCTTGTCAAGATGGGGGTTGGTGATGAGAGGAGGGCTTGGACCGGGAGAGGGTCGGAGGAGGGAAGAGGGAGAAAGAGGGAGGGCTTCCGGCAAACTACAATAAGAGTAAAAGGGGAGGAGCTCCAAAAAAAAATCTAGATATTTTTAAGGGAGAGATCTCTACCTTCTTTTTTTTTTGGAAAAAAGAGGGAAATAACCTCAAAATTCACAAAACCTACATGGATACGATAGACAATAACCTCCTAAATAAAACTTACTACACAATATTCTACAATTTACATCAACACAATTACATTTAACAATTTAGAACATACTACCACAAAAAAGAGAGAGAGAAACACATACATTGTTACCTGCACATAGCTAGCTAGAGACATGGTCCAAATAACAAGTACACGTTAAACAAGGACAATATAGAAAATGACAATTATAGGTTTTGATGGAATATACAAAATGGTTCCTAGATGAACAACCTTTTGACACTACTATTGCCACTCTCCATAAGCTTTTTCCCAATCTTGTATGCAGCATAAGCATCTACAGCTGTGCACTCGATCTGCTCGGCGCTGAGGTTTTGATCGAACCAATTCGACCATAAAACGGTAAAGGGTTTCTGATCAAATCTTGTTGAAACAACCTTGTAAGCTAGGTCTCTTACACTATAAGCAATAAATCGAGGTTGGTCGTAAATCCTAGCAGCCATTTCGGTCAACTCCACAGCATTTCTAACCACCACCCCATATGCATCACTGAGCCTTTGAAGATCTTTCTTGATGTGAACCCCAACAAACATGATATCCTTGATGGAGAGAAAGCGCTGAAGCGATGGCGAAATCGATTTCGGATTGAGTCGTACCACGATGCAACCGAGCTTGGTGCATAATGTCAAGACAGCAATGTGGTGTTCTAAACTCTTGTAGCGGTAATAATGATCTGATTTGGGTTCGGATGGGGGTTTCGGTTCGCTACTCGTTGATCTGCTGGAAGAAGAACAACCTTTGAATCCCCATTCCACGTCCAATCCAACAACCATGTCTCCAGCCTTGATCATGTCTTGAAGCAACACATAAAGACAGAGATGGGAATCCTCTTCCGTCACAACCTCAGTCACAAGCGTTGTTCCATCGCTCATTGTAAGAGGGGTTCCACGTATTGTCTCCATTCTCGGGCCTGGGATCAGAGCACGTGGCTACGAACTGCGGTGTCAATGACCCGAAACCACTTTTGTATTAGTAAATTTGTCCGAACTCCGTATGCCGTTGCAGGACTGGGAAAAATCTGTATAGAACAATGTATAAATTGTTCCAAAAATATTTATCACAATAGATAGAAAAATTACGTATTGTAAAAGTAACGAGCAACTTAAATTCGATTTTAATAGAACTTGAAGAATGTAACCTAAGAGGGATATTAGCATCATAAAAAGGGTATTGTGAATCATTAATATTTTAGTATTCCTGAAGCCAGTGGCCTAAGAATCAAGTATGCTCTATAACATATATTAACTAAACGTGAAAAAATATATGAAAATGTTAAACAATTAGATAGAACAAAAATCCCAAATTCATTATACCTACCGAAATCTGGCTAACAATTAATTTGTTCAAAGTTATATCAAAAAATTAATTTGTTCAAAGAAGAAGACAACCAAATGATGTTTAGGATTTGATATCTTATATTGTGGTTCTTAACTGGAATCTTCATCTTAATTCATTTATAAGAAACGATTCTACTGCTCAATAATAATTAACAAATATTTTTCAAAAATAAATGTTAAAATAAGATAAGTAATAAGATAGAAAATCAACCTTACAAAGAGACCTTGCACCTTCTTAATGGTATCTCGAGTCAAAATTGGCGCAAAGAGCTCATCGTAATCATTTTTTTGAGCAAGAAATGAAGGAATGTTATGTATCTAAAATCAAATTAATGTACATTCCCAAAATCCTAGGCGTAAATTTAGGTATTTCCTTTGAATTATGTGGTTGTAATTTCTCAAGCCAAAAAAAGAAACTACTTAGCTAACGAAGATTCTTATCGAGGGTTTATTCTTTCTTCTGATATATATTCCAAGCTAAAAATATTAGTACCTAAATTTGTGATGTAATTTGTTTAAATGAATACAAATGAATGAAATATATTTTCATCCTAAATTTGGCATATTGTTTTTTTGTTAGCTTTGTTGTAAAATTGGAAGGGACTATAATTTTTTTATTCGATAAGTTTAAGTTTTAGAGAAATCTCGAATATAAGATTTTCATACTTGTACATAAAAAATGTGTATCATTTATCATTATTATTATTATTACATTCTAGTTTCACATGTCACCTTAGAATTTATTAAAGAGTTCAATTACTATTAAAGAAAATTTTAAAATTAAAACATGAAATCTATTTGTATTGTCCTTGGTTCATCAATGTTATGTCCTTCATTGTGTGCCTCCCAGTGCACACACCTTTATTATTCTTACTTTCAAAGCTTTATTCTTATTCCTCAACCTTTCTCTAAACAATATCAATATCAAGTATTATGATTGTCACGTCCCATGCAAGGCATATCGACCACTATGAGATGTAATCATTTCAAAAGAAACTTTAATCTCAAATAAAACATCTTTATTTAAGAAAAATAAAGGAAGGGTGAGATGAAAAATGAACAGATTATAAATTTTGGTCACGAAAAAAATCGATTAATAAAAAATAAGACGAATAAGCAATTTTATTAGGAAATCATGACGATAGATGCATGATGACCTACGGCTTAGTAAGCTTAATTCAACTTAATTCGTTCTTACCAAAATATGCATATCATAAATATTGACAATGCAACATTAACATAATAATTTTAATAATGTTGTAACTCAATGTCCACAAACAAGTTAAAAACGACCGAAACTCTAATGTATGGAGGGATCCGCAGGGCATAAATAAGCCAAAAATGCTAGGCAGACACCAAGGAGACTACGTAGAGAATTCTAGTTGTCTTTCTCCAAAGCTCATCTTAGTTTCGAAAATCTAACCATTGATAAAATGATGCATAAAATATCATAACCCAAGACCCAAATATCACAAAATATATCATGTCATATTTTGTATGATATAACTATGTGAAAATTTCTTGATTCGTTTGTAGCCGAGAAGAGAGCTTTAACTGATCATATGTTTAACAGTTTTTTGGTGGTACTTCTGACGTAAAAACGAACTCGGATTTCAAATCTGAGGCCCTCGTCAATACCACCTTTATCCAACAATCTTGTTTTGCGATTATGATATATGTAACAATCTACAACTTCCTACGTGAGATCTTGATATTATCTTTAGCATTTATGATATATCTCTTGTAACCAGTTTTGTAACCGTCTATTATCAATGAAATGCTTTTAGGTCACGCCCTTAAAAAAAACCCCAAATTAATTCTTTGTTACTCCCAGCCTTTTTATTATTCAGATTCCAATCCATGTCTTATGATGAGAGGAGTGATGGAGAAATGATTTAGAGAGGTGGGCATAAAGCCATGTGGGGCGGCTAATCTGTGCATCCTCTCTAATTGACGCTCAAATGGGCTAAAAGGTATGGGGAAAGAACATCCATCCATCCCTGTACAAAATAATTGAAGGACTTTTGGGTCATTTCCTTTGGCACATGGGCTCCAGCCTCGACACTCGTATCATGTTTTAGATAATTTAGCGTTATTGTTCTTTTATTGGGCACTAAATAATTAATTACACGTTGTGCTCCTGATAAGACGATGATGTTTTTATAGGGAAAAGTCTACTTTAGTACCTTGTGGTATCGATCAAAATCACTTTAGTACCCTGTGGTAAAAAACCGATCAATCGAGTCATACTTATTCTAATTAACATCAAAAAGGGCCTTGGGCAGCTGCCCGGAGCTGCCCGAACCTACCCGAACCCTGCCCGGGCTATGTGGCCAGCCACGTCACCAATTTTTGATGACGTGGCGCCACGTGGAGAGGAGGAGGAGGAGGAGGCGGGGAGGAGGAGGAGGAGGAAGAGGACGCGCGGAGGAGGGGGAGGAGGAGGAGGAGGAGGAGGAGGAGGAGGCGGAGGAGGAGGAGGAGGAGGAGAACGCGGAGAGGAGGAGGAGGAGGAGGACGCGGAGGAGGAGGAGGAGGAGGAGGGGAGGAGGAGGAGGAGGACGCGGAGGACGCAGAGGAGGAGGAGGAGGAGGAGGGGAGGAGGAGGAGGAGGACGCGGAGGGGGAGGAGGAGGACGCAGAGGAGGAGGAGGAGGAGGAGGAGGAGGAGGAGGAGGACGCGGAGGAGGAGGAGGCGGAGGAGGAGGAGGAGGAGGAGGAGGGGGGGGGGGGGAAGGAGATGGATGTCCACGTGGCGCCACGTCATCAAAAATTGGTGACGTGGCTGGCCACGTAGCCCGGGCAGTGTTCGGGTAGGTTCGGGTAGGTTCGGGCAGCTCCGGGCAGTTACCCGAGGCCCTTTTTGATGTTAATTGGAATAAGTATGACTCGATTGATCGGTTTTTTACCACAGGGTACTAAAGTGATTTTGGTCGATACCACAGGGTACTAAAGTAGACTTTTTCTTTTTTTTTATCTAGATGATACGAGTGTCGTTCAGGTTTGAACGAAAATTCTCATAACAAATATTTAACACTAATATATTACAAATGGTTTGAATTCGAAATCTCTTTATTAAGTTTGAACGAGCGTCTCTTAATATTATTGTGATTGTACCGATGCGTGGTGGCATTTGTGTTGTATGCATGTGCAGGGCAAGTAATGGTTTGCAATTATGTTTTTGGCAAAGCATGAGCCTCCTGTGGACAAAGACAATGATTGTTTTGAGGGTACTCTCACTCTTTCGATGGAACGAAAGGGCTCTCCTCCCTCTTAACAAACCAAAAATTGAATAATGGAGACTCTCTCTTCCTTACTAAGAAATTTGCCAGTAGTCTATTTTCTCTATTTTATTTTTACCCTTAACATGGGAAGATTCCTCCCTCCAGACCGGTCTTGCTAAAATGTTCGATTTTTAGGATTCTTCTTCTGTAACAGAAAAGATGTCCCAAAGTGAATGCATTATTTTGTTATGCATGAGGCACCGCCAAGTCACATTATCTGCAAAGATTAAACCATGTCTTATTTGTATTTCTGTTACACAACCAGCAAATTATGGATCAATAATAGTACACCAATTGTTAAGTTATTGATAATTCATCCTTGTGAAACTGGGTATTTAATACAACATACATATCTAAATCAATTTATAACAACAATTCACCAACGTTGGGAGATTCGCTCGGAAATAACGATATATGACCAGTATCACTAAAACTTTGAGATTCTTAAGAATTAGTTCCGTAAAGGAGGGACCACGACCATTTCTACCATAGAAACCCCCTACGTATAGCATGTACACAGTAGCTTACGATCCGCAAATCGTATCCTCAGGTTTTTTTTTCAATAATTAGAAAAAATGGTAAGCGGATTGTTTTAACTTAATTAATAGATTCTGAGTTTGAATTCTTAGAAAATTTGGGAGAGTTTTATCACTTTTTAAAAGACCTACCTGAATCGAATATGGATTAGTCAGTACAATTGTACCTTAGAAATTCAGACTTCATGTTCAGTACACTGGAAATCGCTATCCCATAATCTTAGTTTTTTTTCTTTCTAATCTGACAGATATATGACCAGTATCACTAAAACTTTGAAATTCTTAAGAATTTTAAAGGATTAGTTCCGAAAAGGAGGGACCAATATTCATTTCTACCATAGAATCTCCCTACATATAGCATGTACACAGTAGCTTACGATGCGCAAAGCGTATCCTCGTTTTTTTCAATAACCGAGCGTTGTTTTAACTTAATAAATAAGTTTCGAGTTTAAATTCTTAGAAAATTTGGGATAATTTTATCGCCTTTTAAAAAACTTACCCAATTTAAATATAAATTATTCAATAGAATGGTGCCTTAGAAATTCCGAGTTCGTGTTCAGTACACTGGAAATCGCTATCCCATAATCTTGTTTTTTTTTCTCTTTCTAATCTGACAGATGGACAATCTACCAACCATGGATAGTTGAAGAACTAGACAAACACAGTTAAATAAAAAGATTCCATGAACATGAAACAGGACCCCACAAGCAATTATTAATGAATCAAAGTTGGCAGAAGATAAAAGTACAGCTTCGATTTCAATTAAATAACTTGAAACAGTGTACTTAATCAAGAGACAAAACCTCCAAATCCTCTCTGGTTTAAAACCACTATCCTGGTTGACCATGATTGATATAATATATATTCTAGCCCCACTTAAAAAAAATCAATTAATTAAAAGACACTGAACACACATTCTCTCCATGTCCCAGTGTCTCCAAATAAAACCAAAAGGCTCACAGTCATTGAGTGGAAGATGATTAGCTGGACCAGATTCCAAGAACCCACGTAATTACCCTTAAATTATCTCAAGCTAGCTCATAATATAACACCCTATTAAGCCATCTTCTTAGTATGTTCCTTTTAGTTTAGAAATGTTACACTTCTAGCTAGGAGGAACAAACCACAAAAGAACAGCAAAACACAAAAATGAATAGCTGTTTGCTTCATCTCTTCACCTGCTGTTTCATTGGCCTCTCTCTTGTTTTTGGTGAGGGAGTCCAAAATGTACAGCCTTTTGAATCAGCAATCCTGCTGAACATCAAGTCCGGCCTGATTGATCCGTCGGATCAAATCGGGAACTGGGTTATTCCAGGCAATGCCACAGGGAAGCAGTTGATCCATTGCGACTGGACCGGAGTCCATTGCAACCCCGAAGGTCTGGTGCAGAGGCTTGATCTCTCCAACATGAATCTCAGCGGTAGTATATCAGACGAGATAGGAAGCTTGTCAAGTCTCTCGTTTCTGAATATTTCCTGCAATGGTTTCGCCACTTCGTTTCCGAAGTTGCTTGGAAATCTCACATCGCTGCAGCATATAGATATGAGCCAGAACAACTTCATCGGCGACTTCCCAACTGGCCTTGGAAAAGCCTCAGGCTTAACTTCGGTCAATGCATCAAGCAACAACTTCTCAGGGTTCCTACCCGAAGATCTTGGCAATGCAACCTCGCTTGAAAGCCTGGATTTCCGTGGGAGCTTCTTTGTTGGCACGATTCCTGCTTCTTACAGAAATCTGCAGAAACTGAAGTTCCTCGGACTTTCTGGTAATAATCTGACAGGAGCTATCCCTAGAGAGATCGGTCAACTTTCTTCGCTGGAGACTATAATTCTCGGATACAACGAGTTCGAGGGGGAAATCCCAGCTGAACTTGGCAACCTCACCAACCTGAGGTATCTTGACTTGGCTGTCGGCAGCCTCACTGGCCAGATTCCTGCAGAGCTGGGAAGACTAAAGCAGCTCACTACTGTTTATTTGTACAAAAACAGATTCACAGGAAGGATACCGCCGGAATTGGGAAACATCACATCCCTATTGTTCCTGGATCTCTCTGATAACCAAATCTCAGGGGAGATCCCAGCAGAGATAGCATCCCTGAAGAACTTGCAGCTTCTAAATTTAATGTGCAATCATCTAAATGGCTCAGTCCCCAACAAGCTTGGTGATCTAACCAAGCTGGAAGTGCTTGAACTTTGGAAGAATTCATTATCAGGTCCATTGCCAGTGAACCTTGGGAAGAAATCACCTTTGCAATGGTTGGATGTCTCCTCGAATTCATTGTACGGCACCATACCGCCGGGTTTGTGTGATTCTGGTAACCTTACTAAACTCATTCTCTTCAACAACTACTTTTCCGGACCAATCCCTGCAGGTCTCACAACCTGCAAGTCATTAGTCCGTGTACGCATACAGAATAATAGCATCTCAGGGACAATTCCAGTTGGTTTTGGAAGTCTGCCAGCAATTCAAAGGCTGGAATTGGCTAACAACAATCTCACTGGCCAGATACCAAATGACCTTTCTATCTCCACATCCCTTTCTTTTATCGATTTCTCTTCCAACCACTTGTACTCATCCCTTCCTTACAGCATTCTCTCCATTCCTAACCTTCAGGCCTTCATGGCTTCCCATAACAACTTGGAAGGCGAAATCCCGGACGAATTCCAAGGATGTCTATACCTTTCGGTGCTTGACCTTTCAAGCAACCATTTCTCTGGAGTAATTCCGAACAGCATTGCTACATGCGAAAGGCTGGTGAATCTCAACCTCCGGAACAATGGACTCTCCGGTGAAATTCCAGGAGCACTCTCATCAATACCGGCACTAGCCATTCTGGACCTTTCCAACAACTCACTGACCGGCGGGATTCCGGACAACTTTGGCAACTCCCCGGCTCTGGAAACGCTCAACTTTTCGTATAATAAGCTCGAAGGTCGAGTTCCTTCTGACGGTTTGTTCAGAACCATAAATGTCCATGATCTTACAGGCAATCCGGGCCTCTGCGGTGGCATACTTAGGCCATGTTCTTCAAGTTCCTACACATCAAGGCAAAAAGAGAAACTGCACGTCAATCACATCTTGATTGGATTTATAATTGGAGTCGCAGTTATATTGTCTGTAGGGGTCATATTTTTCACAGGGAGATGGCTATACAGAAGGTGGTACTTATGCAACAGCTATTTCTATGACTGCTTCCAGAAGAGCAGCAAAGAATGGCCATGGACTCTCGTCGCATTCCAGCGAGTCAGCTTCACCAGCAGTGACATCCTGAGCAGCATTAAGGAATCAAATGTCATCGGAGCCGGAGGGAGCGGAATCGTATACAAGGCCGAAGTCCACCGACCAGACACAGTTGTTGCAGTCAAGAAGCTGTGGAGGAGGACAGACACAGACGTCGAGAATGGCGATGATCTCTTAGGAGAAGTCAGCCTCATGAGCCGGCTTAGGCACCGAAACATTGTCAGGGTTATGGGGTATTTACACAATGAAAGAGATGTGATTATGATCAATGAGTACATGCCTAATGGAAACCTTGGCAGTGCTTTGCACGGGAAAGAAGCAGGGAAGCTGCTGGTAGATTGGGTCTCAAGGTACAATATAGCAGTTGGAGTTGCTCAGGGGCTGCACTACTTGCACCACGATTGCCACCCACCGGTAATCCACCGCGACATCAAGTCCAACAACATACTCCTCGGCTCAAACCTGGAAGCCAAGATAGCAGATTTCGGGTTGGCAAGGATGATGGCGCGAACAAAAGAGACCGTCTCAATGGTGGCTGGATCTTACGGATATATCGCTCCCGGTAAGCTTCTTGCATTAGTCTCTGGCCTTGCAGTTTGGATTCTTTCATTTGTAACTAACTTGTTTCCTCTTGTAACAGAATATGGATACGCTCTGAAGGTTGATGAGAAGAGTGACATATACAGTTTCGGAGTTGTACTACTAGAGCTTCTAACTGGGAAAATTCCCTTGGACCCTTCATTCGGAGAATCCATAGACATCGTCGAATGGGTAAGAAGGAAGATCAGAAACAACAAATCGTTAGAGGAAGCACTAGACCCGAGCATTGCAGGAGAATGCAAGCACGTGCAGGAAGAAATGCTCCTCGTTCTTCGTCTCGCACTTCTCTGCACAGCCAAGCTCCCAAAGGACAGGCCATCGATGAGGGATGTCATAACAATGCTTGGAGAAGCAAAGCCAAGAAGGAAAAGCACCTGCAACAACAACAAGGAGAAGCAGATATTCAGCGACTCGCCTGTGATCGGGCTTCTGTAGGCAACCTTTTCAATGCTTTATCTTTGATGTTCATGTAAATTGTTGTCCCGAAAAACTTATTCCGTATAATGTAATTGTAGAAAATGTACAAGTAAATACTCTCCTCATTCTGTTTCGCCTCGAACGGGTGTGTCTGCAGATTTTCGGATACATGGTGAGACCTATGTTCTCCCTACCATAAACCTTTTATATGATCAGAACCGGTACTGTCAACATACATACATACATACATACGAGTCTTTTAAGATTCCGTCACTTCGTCAACGCCTTGTTCCGTTACGCTAAATGATGTTCGGCTTTAAGATTCCTTCTTAAGCTCGATCAGTCGCCAAAGGACCAGAAACAGCATATGAAGCATGTCAATGATGCCTAACACAAAAGTATAAGAATATTGAGGCTAAGAAAGGATTCAACATACATACCACTCTATTAAGCTTCTCAACGCCTTGTGCCGTTAAGCTAAATGATGTTCGGCTTTAAGCTTCCTTGTTAAGCTCGGATCAGTCAACAAAGGACAAAGAAGAACCAGGAATTCTTGGAACTTTTCTCTTCAGAAACCAACCATCTCCACTCGTCGCGCAAACCCTATCCCAGGACGAGAAGAGAGGAGAATCCTCGGAGTGTGGAGAGAGAGCGAGAGGAAGGAGGAGAACGAGGGGCAGCGACATTGGGAAAGGCTGTCCGGGGCGGGACAGGTGGACCAGCGGCGGCGATTGTTCGGAGTCACGGCACCGGCGTTGCGTGGGTGGAACCATAAATTTTTTTAAATAAAAATAAAAATATTGTTACTTATATTTACTATTTAGTATTAAAATGTCAAATATTTATAAATACACTCTTTTTTATTTCAAAATTTATAATTTACAAGTATTAAATCATAAGCTAATCATCTTTAATTAAAGAGATGTTTTATTGTTGTCTTTTTTTAGGAATAGAAACATATATTATAATAAATGGTTTACAGTATAGAAAAAAAATACATATATAAAGTACGGAGACATTGAACAAGACACGGTAACTAATCCGAAAAGAGCAGAGAGACATGAGTGGAAACGAAGGGTGGACGAGAATCTACATCCAAAGCGGGAAGCTGCCGAAACAAGCATGAGCTAAATAACCATAAGATCGCATCAAAGATACAGCCTCGTGGGCATTTGAATGCATACGAGATGTACACAAATGAGAACCAAAATCGAACAAGTTCAACCAAGACAAATTTATCCACCTACAGCCATAAAAAAGGTATCGAGATTCGAACGGATCTCAGATCAAATCAGATCCATTCAAGCAAAAGAAACAACAAAATTGTCCAACAAATCGATCCAAGCAAACTGACACAAATAATACACAAACTGTAACCATAATCTTTGGGACAGATTTTAAAATACTAACTACGATTTTAAATCCGGTTACCGAAATATCCGGTTTGAAAACCTCGGATGGTTGTATTCCAAGCTGGTTACCCCTAGGACCCACAGCCACATTGGGTCACTCCCGGCCCGGCCCCCAAATAAAAGAAAAAGGAATTTGAAGGAGAAAAGAGAGAAAGAAGCAGTCGATATGGCGTCGAACGCAGAGCCCGCTGGCTACGCGCCCTCCAGAATATTCAGGAACACCGCTTCATCCCTCGTCGCCGACAACCAAAACCTTCTCGCCGTATGTTTCTTGGCCCTTTTCTGTTCGTTTAATCTACGTTCTGATATTCAGAGTAGAGTAGTGTCGGGTTCAATTTGTGTATCAAGGGCTTTCTGATGCTTAGCGGAAAACGGGAGTGCGGTAGCAGAAACTTAGCTTGAATTGTTAAAGCTCCGTTTGCCTCGTCGGTTGGCTCAAACAAACATCAGAAACGAGGAAAATATTTTCTTTTGTAAAATGAACTTTTTGTTTTTTAGAAATCGAGGGGCGAAGATGTCCACTAATTTTTATTAACCGCGCGCTAAATAGAGCGCTTACAACGAGATAGATAAACATTAGTGCAAAAAACTAAACGGAGTATCGGAAAGGACATAATTGTATCTTGTATCTTATAGTGTGATGTATCTGTGTTGTCCAGTCTCCCATTATAAAGTTGAATTGTCCTCTAATCTCTCCCTCTCTTTGTACAGGAGATACGCAAGGCCTATAACATGATGAAAGGGATTGCATTGGACCTCGAGAGACAGAATCAAGCAGCAGAGGTTGAGCGGGAGTCGGGTTCAGATTGCATATTTCTTTCTTTTATTCACATAGGAGATTCAGTGATCTGCTTAGATTGTTTTAATTGAGCTTTTTACGGGGTCGACGGTTTACTTATCGAGGTCGTATTCCAGGTCAAGGAGCTCGAAAGCGCGGTCGCTGAGTTGTTAGAAGAATGTGAGAACATAGGTCATTATGGAGCAGCGGTTGAGGCAGTTGCTAATGGGTACACACCAACAGAGGAGGTGCTTCTGTGCTGCACTACTCCTGTACTGAAGATAATTTTTTAAACCTTGCTTTTAGGTCAACGATCTTACAATGTAAAATGTTCACGTTGCAGTCAACTGATTTCGAGAAAGTACTTGACGCGGAGGTTGCGAAGCTTAAAAGGAGCTCGTCATCAAATCTACAAAGCCATCCATGGATGCGACAATTTAGAGAAGCTGTTTGGGTATGTGTTCATCACTGAATTCGGCTGTGCTTTTGGTTATTATAACCTATATTGTCGACAACGTGAAAGAATAATGCAAACTAAGGGCGGGACATCATTTTATTTTGTTGCAAGGATGCTTACTCGAACAATCAGTGTTTCATATTTTGTTGTTCAGAATGTTCATCACGCAGGACAACCAATGCCAGGTGACGAGGAGGCTGATATTGTAATGACGAGCACCCAGTCCAGCCTTTTGAATCTCATGTGCCCTGTCAGTGGAAAACCTATTGTTGAACTCAAAGAACCAGTTAGGAGGTACTATATATTCAGTAGGTGTTCTTTTTTTTTCTTGGAAAGGATTTCTGGTCTGTGATTTAATTGTTCATTCCATAACTGGCTTCAAGTTTGTTTATTTTCTCCACATGGTTGCTGATTGTTTCCATCAACTTCCGAAACATCGTCTGCAATCAATTTGCTTTTACTTCTGACTAGTATAATCTATACGCTATGTTGGTATAAGGAAGTATAAAGTTGCTTGCATATGTGTGTTTGTTGTAGTCCAATTGGATGAAGTATTAAAACTTTGGCTCTAGCTGCTCAGCACCAATATTTCGTTGGGAGATCCAAACTTATTGATATATATCTTTTGGTTGGTTCCCTGGTGCAGTACCGAGTGCAAGCATATATACGAATTAGAGGCAATTAAGGTTTACATCTCTCGCAATAAGCCACAAGCAAAATGCCCCATTGCAGGTAATCTTTGTTTTATTTTCTGCTTCTTCTGCTTGGAAGCCTTCAATTTGTGCCAAAACCTTACCTCCTATCCGCATTGCGTTAGGTTGCCCGAGGTTTCTGAGCGCAGACAAAGTGGTATGCGATTCTATTTTGCTCGCTGAAATTGACGAAATGCATCAGACGAGTAAAGAAACAGCTCGGGCAGCTGTAATTGAAGATTTTACTGCAGTTTATGAGGATGACGATTGATAAGAGTTGCTGCTCGGCAAGTTGCTGTAGTTTCTCATCAGATGGTCCTTCTCCGGCTTTTGGGTAGTGGAACGGTATATAGTTTCGCCTGTTCATGGTTTTGTCGCAGTTCCAAACTATGTTTTCTTTTATGGTTTCCTACTTCTAACTTTTGTTCATTAAAAATCAGACAAAGTATTGTGCTTATAAAGTACTTTCAGAGATCATCCAAATACTTGGCTAGACATGCAAGAAAAGGTACATCATACGTCATAGACTCGCACTAATGCGAGGGAGAGAGCATCGGCAACATGATTGTCCTCTCTAGTTCCCAATTACGACCCAAGAGCTCTCGTGCACGATGGATAAGATTGAACAAGGGTGATCTTGTGGGATATCCCGACGAACATACTGATATAGTAGTATGGTGAGGGAAGAGTGGACCTCAACAAACACACTACGTCCGTAGGGACAGTCCCATGCAAGTTTAAGGCTCTGTGACGAGGGTTATGCACCAGCCAATCCCCTTCACGAAAGCACAAGTCTAATACCCTACAACATCTCTGATGACTCATCATCCTGCACCTTATGGTCCTAGGTTCATCCAGACATTTTTGTCTGAATCAAAGTTGTTAAAAATAGTCAAAATTTTCAAATTGGCCAACCGGGATTTCAAACTATGAAAGACATTCGAGTACATTATGATAGACATATGGATATATATTATAATAATGTTTTGCTTGATTTCTGAAACATAGAGCAGAAATTACTCATAATCTAAAAAAATGATCGTTTTACCGGATGGAACCGCCCAATTAGGAATGACAAAATACTCATATTTTGTGAGTCGAGTCTTATTGTACCCGATAGATCTAGAACATATTAATTTTGATTGAGTTTAGGGTAGAATATGACATAAAGTATAGATCCACTTTTACTGATAGAACTTAGGATATGGTATAAATCTTACCATAAACTTTAACTTAAATCATAGTCTATCTTTTTATTCATAAAATGTATATTGACTTCAATTTTGAGATACTTATCCTTTTTATCATTAAATTTATATTGCAAAATTCGATACTACCCGTAAAATGTGAAATTTATTTAAATTTAATATGCAACATTTAAATTTACATAAAAAATTTATCAATTATAAAATGCTTATGAATCGGACCATACAAACCTAAGAAAACAAGGGTATAAGTTTAATATTGAAAATTTTCTAGGATGGATAAACAAAAACATAATTTTTTTTAGAAACAAAGGATTACTGGTATATTAATCATGATATATATATATATATATATATATATATATATATATATATATATATCCGCCGACCCGGATGAAACAAAAACATATCCATGACCATTGAGACGCCCAGTGAAGTAATTTAATTAATCTGGTCGATAAAGTATAAAGATGTGCAAATTAATGGCCACCAAAAATTAGAAAACAACCAAACAGGGTAATGGCATCATCGTCTAGAATTTTATTCCTAAAGGTGTCGTCATCATCCATGTACAGACCTACATCCTGCTGCTCGCTTCTCTTCCCGTTCCCCTTCATTCCCCAATTCCCCAAAACCCAACACAAACCCTTTTCCCCATCATCCTGTGTCCCAAATTACAGAATTGCCACCGCCGCCAGTTCGGAAGAAGATCAACTTCCCTCCACTTGGCTCCCTTCTCCTCCTCCCAGTATTAACCGGTGGAGGCCAATGTGCTTGTATCACACCCAAGGCAAATGCTCAAAAGTATATTTTTTTTCGGACCTTAACTTATTGCAGCTAACCTGTTTGGTTTAATGTCTCAATGAGAGGGAACACGTTTTGTCTGGTTTCCTAGTGTTTTGGTTTACCCTTTTGGCCTTAATGCGGGTTTTTTTTTCTTGGCTTCTTCGATTCAGCTGGATGATCCGACTCATTTGGAGAAGTTTAATCATGATTTCAGCAGGGACCTGAATGTCGATGCTGACTGTCTGGGACGGAAGCGTCCACAAGCTTTCGACCATTTCTTGGTTCTTGACCTGGAAGGGAAGGTTGAGATTCTCGAATTCCCCGTGCTCTTGATCGATGCGAAAACTATGCGTGTTTTAGACTTGTTCCACAGGTTACCAAACTTTCGTTTCTTTATCTCCAGTGATGAGAATACATTCAGCTACTTTTACGATGTTCTTACTTGTTCGATTACAGGTTTGTCAGGCCCTCGGGGATGAGTCAGCAAAGAGTTGATGAATACATTGCAAACAAATATGGCAAGTTTGGAGTTGATAGGTACTTAATATTAAGCTTTTCAACTACATTAGCTTCTGAATACACAGATCTGAGGATCAGGGAAGCTCCCGATTAGCTCATGTAATCGAAATGGTGTCTCGGTTGGAATCTGGACAGGCCTTTTATCTTGGAACAAAGGCTGCTTTCTCTGAATCAGATGCCTGTTTATGGATTCACAAGATCAATTGTGGCTGTGTGCAATTGTTTTCATTCTGAAGCCTTATGTGGATTTGTAGAGCTATTTCATTTTGGCCGGTTTGATGTCGTTTGACACTTTGCTCAAATTGGTAGGGTCTGGCATGACACAGCTATCCCATTTATTGAAGTTGTACAGCAATTTGAGACATGGTTGAGTGGGCATCATTTGTGGGAAAAGAAGCACGGTGGCTCCCTTAATCGAGCAGCATTTGTAACCTGGTAAGTCATGTCTATCTGGCCTAGGGTATCTGTCCACTATGATTTTGCGATCCTCGAGCATTGCTTTGAAATAGAGGGCGATCTCGTTCTGCTCAAAAAGTGCACCTCCTTGAACCCTGTTGTGTCCCTGCTTCTCACCTGTCTATATGTATGTGACCCAGTTCCAAACTACCAAGTTCCAGTGGGTAACGGTAAGAGAATTACTATTTATGGTGGCAAACCTGTTCTTAGTTGCTGCTGGAAGTTCCAGCAGTGCCAAAGTTTTTCATACTAGACAGAAGATTAGAGAGAGCTTTAAACTCTCACGCCTATGGGAAAGAGCCATGCTCTTGCAATTTTTGGCTCATCTTCTTAGATGGGTTTGTTGACGCAGCTTCCCGTGGTGTTATAGCCGCTGATTTTTTTCCTCGTAGTTTGCTATGGAGTGAGGAATGGATACCGGATATTGTCTTGCATAAAATCAGTCTTCAATGTGCGTCCTGTAGTTGTTTCATTGTGTCCATTCAGATTATTCGTGCATTATAATTCAGAAAGCTTTTGTTTCTCTGGAATCAGTGGGAATTGGGATGTGAAGACAAAGGTACTTCAGCAATGCAAAGTGTCAAGAATGAAGATTCCACCATATTTTATGGAATGGATTAACTTGAAAGATGCTTATAAGAACTTCTACAATCCTCAGAAAGAGGTGAGCCCTCATATTCATGGTTCAATTACTGTCATCCATGATCTTAATGCTTGAATACGTCGTCAGCTACATTTCATTTCTCCCTTGTTTTGGCTTATCGCGAATGAAGACACTCGCTATAATGCTATATCATGCTCATATTATTGCGACGTGGTTAGCGGGTACTGATCGAATTTATCTACGATGGCAGGCCCGAGGTATGAGGACGATGATGGAACAACTTAGATTGCCGATGCTGGGTTCTCACCACTTGGGAATTGATGACACCAAAAACATAGCCAGAGTTTTGCTGCGTATGCTGGGTGATGGTGCTGTAGTGGCTGTAACTGCATGGAGAAATCCCGATTCCTTTGAAGATGTCCGTTTCCTGTACAAAAATCGTATAGTTTAATTCCTGGCTTTTCACTTCAAAAAATTCAGTAAAAATAGTTTCAAGTTTGCATCTTGTATGCTTTCAAAATGATAAGAACGGATTCACAAACAAATTCGTGGAATAACTAAGTCATCTAATAACCATTATGTCAATGCGATATGCCTGCTATTGTAAGAGCGAAGCTATACCAACTGAGTTATATCTCCCCGAGCCAAAGGGAGTATGCATGAAAGAATCAGATATTTTTTCTATTCTTTTTTTTGGTGCAGCTGGACCATTCTGGATTTGAATCAAAGACTTTGCCCGTGAAATAAATCACCGCACCTCTGGTCCAACGAATTGGGAAAAAATCAATAGATTCTTTTTCAGCATGATTCATCCTTTCCAAATGTAGCATAGATAAAACGAACACTTATATTAATTTGAAAAATCCGAAAAAATTAATATCAGCTAGAACAGAAAACAAACTCCTCAGCTGGCCGGATAAATCATCAAACAAAGACTTTTTTTCTTATGTAATACAAAAGCCAACACAATCAATCTCAATTCCCTTTCTTTTGAAGAGTAATCTCAACTGGCTTTTTCAACATATGAATAAAATAGTTGATGTTTCTTGTGTGCGGGAGGACGCTCTCTTAAGTTTTACAATATATAGCTTGTTGAGCATCATCTCTCAATGTCTACACCAATCAAATAAAGAAATAAACGATGTTTCTGATCGGTCGGATTGCGTTTTTAAAAAAACCATACGAAACCATCACATGTAGGATTGGCTATCCACACTACTTTGGTGATGGACCCTCCTTTTCTTGTGTCCCCTTTTACCGCGGCTGGTGCCTTTGCTACCTCCGCCGCAAGTAATGGCGATTTCACATCCAAAGAAATTGCCAAAACACGAGAACAAACCCGAATCCTCGTCATTTCTGCCCTTCCTCCGCTGTTGCCGCTTCTTCGTCAACGCCTTGTGCTGATCAGCATCCGGAGGCAACTCCGCTCGCCACCTTTCCAGCTTTGTCCTCAGGCCTTCCACGCTGTCGTTCTCCTCCGTCCAATCGTCAAGAATCGAGCTCCCTCCGTCGTCGTTATGCGTGGCATTGTTCGCGGGGGTCTTAATAAGCCCTCGAGCAATTGCAGCTGCCACCACCGAAGCGGATGGACCCACGTCGGAATTACAAAGCGAGCCATTCACCTGGCTACCTGCATTGTCATTGTACTTGTTGGCATTCACCAAAGAGGGATCCACCAGCGAGCCCTTCACTGCACCGACCGTCTTGTCATTGCCATCGGACAGGGTAAGCTCTGTCCGGTCGCTTCGAGTTCGACGTAGCTTGGCCGTCTTCTCTTCGAGCCGGTCCTTGCAGTTGCCACCATCGGCAGTACTCCCGAGCATGGAACCCAAATCGCTAAGCAACGTGTAAAGAGGCATGCTTCTGGTTGACCCGTCCAAGAGCTGGTAGCCCATGTTGAGTATTCCTTGAGGCCTTCCGGATGGCCTCCGGACCTGGAGGGACAAGAACCTCGTCTTCGAAGCGCCATTCGGAGGGACGCCATTGTTATTCGGGGGGAACATTTGGACGATAGGAACCCGAACGGATCCGATGAGGACGTCCTTGAGCCAGGCTGCAGCGAAGATCTCGACAGTAACAGCAGATGTCTCTGCATTCAGGAAGCCATCGTCAACCCGGAAGACAAACTTGTCGTTCCATTGCGGGTTCGTGTGGCCGTTTCGGTTGTCAACCTTGGTCGTCAGCTTGCGCTCCGGATGGATCCAGACAACGGCATAGGTTCGCATGGACTTGGACACAGGGCTCAGGTCCTGTGCGGACACAATGTTCAGCTCTAAGAGCTGGAACCGATGTGAATTGCCATGTATAGCAGACATGGTCATAACATTTACGTATTAGATCTTCGTTTCGAGCTCGAGCTCGCTCTCTCTCCCCCTTCGTTCGAGCTCTCTCTCTCTTCCCTTTGGTTTCTCTGTGAAACTTTGAGATGGATGTGATGAGAGAGGAGGTTCTAGGGTGAAGAATAGAGAGGGATAAATGTAAGCAATATGAGGTAGTTAAGGGCCTCAGAAAAAGTAGCCTACAGCGAATCACACAACATTTTTTTCTCGAAGAGTTCCTCGCATGTTTTAGTATGTGGCTTAATTTAAGTCTCCTGTCCTTGATTTAGAAACCGAATGTTTACCTGGTACTGTCTAAATTTAGCTCTTGTATGACACAGAAATATGACCCCTTTTTTTATAACTATTTTGTTCTACCAGTTTTCTTTGTTGCAGGATGAGTTGTTTTGTATTTGTATTATAGCATGGGGCGCTATCACTTAGATCAACTCTTGATGGAGTTATTTTAGCTTAAACAAGAGAGCTCTACTTCGGACGTTATTTTGAAAAATTATTGTCCGAATCGTTAAGACTTTTCCGAAACCTTGACTATATCGAAGAATTTCTTATTTTTGAAGTATATCTTAAAGTTCTTTCAAGATGACTCCAATCTTTCGATCACTATTGTCACTTAGAAGGCAACATTGATAGTCATATCCTCGGTAGCAAGATCATGAAAAATCAACCAAACTCTTTACATTACCCAACAACCTTCTTTCCATCCACTATTATGTAGTCTAGAAGCGTGGCACTTTCTGCTGCCTGTGTGGATGGTGGGTTGCAGCCGAACGAATCGCTTGATGCTGCTTGTGGTGACGGGCAGCCCCTTGTTACCTTCTGCTGCCATCTGTGAAGCTCATCAGTAGGAGTTTACTTTGTCGGCTTTTGCTGTTGACGATGGATTTGAGGAAGGGACTGCTGGGGCTTTGCCTCTTGAGGATGAGTCGAATGGGGATGCTTTGCAGTCGGTAGAGAAGACGGATGATTTGCTTTTGCAGCCTCTTGATTCTGTCCATCCGCTTGTGGTCGTGTCGAGTTCGGTGAATGCGTCGTTGTCTGTTGATTTCGACATGGAGGCTTGGCTTAATCAGGTCCTTAACGGCGTGGACGAAGGACAGCCCATCGCTGCTGTTTCGTCCGCAGCGTCCTCGACTTTTGCAAAAGTGGTGGTTAAGAAGGTCAGGCAACGCCGTTTGTTCCATCTGATCCCGATGCGCTCGAGTTGCCGAGTCAAGAAGCTCACGAGTAAAGCCGCTACTTTATTGCAATCTCCGTTGCAGAATCTGAAGAAATTATCTCCAGAGAAGCACGAGTTGCCGACTCTGGGCCTATGCTCATTGCTTGTAGCTACAGAGGAACACGATGCTGCTCTTCAGGAGGAGGTCTTGGCAGAGGCATGGAGGCTTGCAATTGTTTCTGACTTCTCTTGGGAAGATGATACCTCTTTTATCCTCCAAGTGATTAAAGATGTGGCGTTTTGGTCCTTTGATCCTCCTTGATTAAAAACCGTTGGGTTTTCCGTTGGTTATGGATTCTTCCTTGGGTGGTTTTGGTCCTTTGGGTGGTGTGGCATTAGAAATTTGTGCTAGATAGTGTTTATCTTTGTTTTTGTTTAGATAGGTATCTATCTAGTACTTTAGGTGCCGTGTGTTTATACCGTTGTAATTACTCTGTAATTAACTTTTGGTGAGTTTAATGCAATTTTACTTATCAAAAAAAATTCTAGAAGCGTGGCGATAAATTTCTTTTCACTAGCATCGTCAGCTTTTATACTTCTTCTAAACAAATTTCAAAAATCCTTTGTAGTCTCTCTGGAAGAATAAAAATTGAATATTGCATCGTCGAGAAAATTGAGAATGAAAATTGTGATATAGGCCATGCATCAACAATTGCAGCTCTTTGAGGATCAATAGCATCCTCTACTGGATTACTCTCCTTAAAATACCGGGTTAATTTAAGGTAGTTAAGAAAAATATCATCTTATGTTGCCAATTTAGAATTATTACCCTTAAATTTTTCCTGTCTCTCCAATTGAGAAAATGACAGTGGAATTTTTAAAACCGTAGTCACAGTCTCACCACCACTAATTTTCACAAAACACAGCGTTCACATTGTTGGTGTCTTGGTGATATAAATTTCAACCATCTATATATCACGAAGATAGCAAGAAATATCATAATAACGATTTTCAACCATATATATCACAAATATAACATAAAATTAAAATATTATAATGACTATTTCAAGAAATATCAACGTGAAAGTTTGGGCCAAACACGATTAACAATTTCACAATTGAATCTACTTTTTGGAGTGAAAACCCTCCTTTCGCAAATATAATACTAGGTCCACAAAGTGAAACCGAACATGCAAATTTCTAGTGTAGCAAATTATGATATCTATAGTTATAAGAGGCCATATAGGTATTTTAACAATCTCAATAACTTTTACGATTTATTTAAGCTCAATAGAAATTAAAACATTAAAAACAATATACTTAGAGTTCAAAATCGTTGAAATTTTACTATTTAATGATCGTTCACACGCTAGATTTCAGCATGTGATCTTCCTAAGATTTAATATATGCATATAACTGTAAATAGATAAAAGTATATTCACAAACATAATTTGAGCAAAATGTAGGATACCGTTATTCTCACAGCAGTCGTAATGTCTCATGATTCGATCGACTATCACTATAAACTAACACTAATCTTTTCCAGCGTGAGAAACAATGATTATAATAAGAGACAATTGATGTACAAGTTTTTTATGCAATATAATTAAGAGGGGAATATCCGTTGATTGAGAGCAAAATGAACGAGATTATTTCTTTAATATAAACTACGGGCTAAGGAGCCTGTAATCTTGATTCATCAATAAATAGGTAGTTCATATTGGGTACATCAGGTGAGACTGGTGAGACTAACAGCCTTAAATCATCCAAATACATATTGAATACAGAGTTCCTAGTGTCGAACACCAAACCCCAGGGGCCGAGGGTTAATTTACCCTTCTTTTAATGTAGAAAAAGTACACATAAGTACCATGTAGTTTAGCGAATTCCACATTTAAGGCTCGTGATTTAAAATTGCAGATTCAAACCCTGTGGTTTAACTTTTTGGGACACACCTTGGTCCCGGGCAGCTTCCCGACTACTTGGCATGCCATATCACTCAAAATGATGTCGTTTGAAGTCCTAAGTGGACACTTCGATGTATAAGCCAATGATGACATGGCATTTGGCAAATTATCAAAAAGTCCCAAACCACATCAAATTTAAGGGAATTAGCAAATTAGAAATTTTGATAAACAAGCGCAATTTTGATCAAATTAGAAATACAGTTAATTTTAGAAGTGAGTATAGAAAAAAAATTTCTAAAGTGATGTTATTAGAACCAAAGAAAAATATCATTTTAAAAATTTATCACAAAAGAGACGTAAGTTTTTATTTTATTGCCTTCTTAGTTAGGTAAATTATAATTTAACATTTTGATATATTTAGTATTTTGGTAAGTCCGTACAAAATTCAATCCCAATAACCGATCTCCAAATAGCAAATACCAAATTTACCGAATATGGATTACACATCTCTAATGTCAACCATGCTGCGAGTCCGTACTAGTCCTTGTAAAAAAATAGGGCTTACCGGTCCTTGTAAATCTGGTTCATTGCAATCCCACTCTGATTTATTATGTTCGGTTATAGACTAGCTTGTTATGATGTGGACTGATCTATTGTGATGTGAACAAAGTGGACTAAACACGATCACAATAGATCTCTCGACCAATATAATTCGTGTACGAGTTCCTGCAAAACTGGTGAAAGGGGGTGAGTATTTTAGAACACCCGTTAAACAAATAATATATGAATGGCAATTTATTTAGCTATTGACTATTCGATGCACAAATATACCTAATGCATATAACTAACGATGCAAATAAATTATACCTGAAAAGTACATTAATTAAAATCCATACTTACCAACTTGCCAAATATAGCATATAATCACATAAACATTAGCAAAATGTGTAACGTCTCATACCGTCACACAATTTGACACACAAGAATACATAATTCTAATATCATATAGCAAAACTAAGAAATATTTGGCAAAATCTAGATAGTGTCACTCGAACCCGAGGATACCATATCTCAAAAGGTGCCATCGATTATGGTTGGCATGGAGGTGCAAGATGTCGAACTTCAAGAGGAGCTTATTGCAAAAGCATGGCACCTCGCAATAGTATGGACTTTTCTTAGGAGTAGGATACCTCTTAAATTCTTCATGCGATAAAGCTCTAGGCTACGGTGGTCTGTTTTATTAGACCTTTGATTCTCCGTGAGTTTGGTTCCTAGTGTTTGCTGGTTACTAGTGTTTGCGTATGGGGTATATTTGGGGAAAGGCAAATATGGTTTACTCCATTTAATGGTACCACAGTATATTATCCAGTTAGATATAATTTTTAGCTTCAAATACCAAGTTAAATCAACTCAATTGGACTCAAGAGTAAGAATTTGTGACTCTCCAACCAAAATTATTTGACTTGTAAATTAGTCGACTCTTGATTTCAAACAAAATTTTGACATCGTAAAAATTTCAAAATTGTAGATTTACGTCTCACCTTGCAAAATAACTTGAATTACTTCAATCAGAATCAAAGATAAGAAATTTTAACTCTCCAAAGCAACTCGGTGAACTCTTGATTTTAAATGAATTTTTGACGTTTTGGGAGAAGTAATAAACTTGGATATATTTCACCGCAAAATTTATGCAGAACTATATGTCTGAACTTAGATTCAAAACAACTTCTTATGAGTAACCATATACTCTAATGATTTGTGAATATTTGTTTTGGATTAAATATAATTTTAAAATAGAAGTGTAACCAATTTTACTTGTTACAAAATATAAACAAGAAATAGTGAGGGAGCCGGCTTTAGACAAATCACTATTTTAACAAGGTGAAAACGCAAGGTTTTGTGCAAGGTGAAAATGCACAAAAGATTGCGTTGTCAGCCAAAAAACGCACAAGTTTTATCATTAAAACTTTTTATACATAAAAACTAGTTATACACAAAAAAAACCATCTCATTTATTTGTTTCGGGTTTTTACCAGATTAATCCGAGTTTAGATAAAAAAAATTAGGGTTAATATTCCGAACAAAGCAAGACTTCTCTATTTTTCTTCCCGTGTATATTTTTCAAAATTTTGAAAATTTTCCAGTCTTTTCAATTGCTATAAAACGCACAAAACAATACGTCTTTTGGCTTGCTTCCTCATATGCGGTGCTTTCACATATTTTTAGATATTTATTAAATCAATTAATCTATTTCAAATTTAAAAAAGGCAAAATTTGCGATGCAAAATTTATGCACAACTATATATAACTAACCTTCATGCTCGGTCCAATTTCCTGAACTAAAATGAGCCCGAGTTAGGATTAAAAAAGTCTGATAAGAGATTATTCTTGTAGATATAAGATTGGATTCTTTCTTGATATAAAAATCGCTGTAGAGACTATTCTTATAAATATAAGTTTGGATTCTTTTTTGATACAAAAGATAGTCTCCGTGTGTGCATCCGCCAGCTTCTCTGAGATAGTCTCCGTATGTGCATCCACCAGCTTCTCCCTCAACGCCTCCTCCAAATGAGATTTTGTAGGGCAGCCATTGAACGCGTTGTCTTTGTCTCGGATGAGCCCCCCGAGCTGCCGGCGATCTTCCAGCGCTTTCTACGATTTTCAGGAGCCTCCTCGGGATATTTGATATAAAACTATATGATCTAAAAAATAAACCACAAGTATCTCAGAAACAAAAAATTCACATATTCTTCTACAGTGTAGATTCGCATTGATCATAGGACATAACAAATATCCAAAAGATTCAAACTCTCTTATCTCTAAGAACAATCAGATCCATTTGAACTATCAGATCTGAATCTATGTGAATAGCCACTGACCTCTTTTTTGGTACCGTTCTTTGATAGTGCTTTCCATTCCTCCTCCTTGTCTTGGTCTGCGAAGGAGAATACATAACTTCATTACAACATCACAATACTCGTAAGGAAAAGAATACTGATAATACCTGACACATTCTCCCACTGAATTGAAATTATTCTAACGACATCAGCAGATGATATTCCAGGATTACCCTTAACCACGCTCTGTCAACCAAACATCCAACAAAATAGAAGAGGGCATTAGCTTTTTATCATTTAGGGTGGTTGCACTTTCATGCTAACAGTTTCACCCACCTTCTTCCATTGTAATTTTGTATAAATCATGTAGGGTGTCGATGGCTTTTTTGGCTCATGAGGATGTCTTTTACGCTTCATGTTTCAGCTGCCTTTGTGGGAAGTGTTGCGGGTAAAGGGGATTTGGTGGGAAGGGATAGAGAACGTATATATTTAATATTTTTGTTGGAGTGGGGATGTATATATAACATATATGGCAATGAAGGCACAAGCCAGTGATTAATGAAACTGAGATTCCGTCACGCTTCATTGTGCGCAGTACTGTCACGTCCCATCTCACGTGGAAAAACCCGTATGATTTAAAAAGCCTTTTTTTAGAAATAAATAAAAACCCTTATGATTTTTAAAAAGCCTTATGATTTAATTTAGATACCTGTTAAAAATTAGTATCCTAATGAAGGAATACTATTTTAGAAAATTTTAGTGTTAAATTTTGTGATAATTTTTTAATAAATACATATATTTTTACAAGAGTAATATTAATAAAACTCCTTTAGTTTACCCCTATCTTTGTTTTTTGTACTGATCATCGGTCATTCCATCTTGACTTTTATTTCTGCATAACCTTTGTATAGAGTAATTTTTCAAAAGGGGATTAATTTCCTCGATAATTCCCTGAATGAGATTGTCAGGAGATGTTTTCCTTGTCTGGGGTCGAGCCAGAAATTGCTTAGCAGGGAGCATTTTTATTTTGCCAAAAACTGCTCCACCGGGAGCGTTTTTTGTTTTGCCAAAAAAATCTCCACCGAAAAAAATTAACTACCCTGAGCAAGGAGGAGAAAATTCAAATAAAAACACACAATGACTCTTATTCGGAATCGAACCGAAGACCTCCACAATTTTAAATAAGCACTCTAAACAATCAATTTACAAGAGCCTATTGACTTATAACTTTGTAATAAATAATATATTACATATATACGATTTCTATGAAATATGTAATATATTACATAAATAAGGGTTCCAAACAAAATTACCCAAAGCGAAGGAAAATTACCGAAATTTCTTTTTATTACCAAAAGCAGGGAGCGTTTTT
The DNA here is from genome assembly GCA_963995505.1 of Hypericum androsaemum. Lineage (NCBI taxonomy): Eukaryota > Viridiplantae > Streptophyta > Magnoliopsida > Malpighiales > Hypericaceae > Hypericum > Hypericum androsaemum. Next base: position 449,608 of record OZ023198.1, read on the forward strand.
TGTTTTGCCAAAAACTGCTTAGTCGGGAGCATTTTTTATTTTGCCAAAAATTGCTCCGCCGGAAGCGTTTTCTTTTTTGCCAAAAATTGCTCCGCAGGGAGCATTTTTTTTTACCAATTTAATTGTCCCATTTAAACCAGAACCCAGTCTTAACCATTATACAACGTGTTTATTAAAAATAAAGAGGAAGTAATATTTATTAAAAATAATAATATTTTGGAATTCCCTTTGATAAGGTTGCAATGAAGAAGTAACTCCAAATAAAAAATTCTATCTTGAAGTTAATATGAACAACTAATTTCGTAATATAATACACCCAACTAAATACAAAAAAAATAAAGACTTATTTCATAAATACATATTACATAAGTACATATTTATTTAATAAATAATATATTTCATAAATATATTTATGAAATACGTATTTATTTAAAAATAATATATTTCATAAATATGTATTTCATAAATACATATTTATTTAATAAATAATATATTACATAAATATATATATATAATATACATAAATAATAATATATTACATAAATATAAATAATATATTACATAAATATGTATTTCATTTATATAATAAAAAATATTACATAAATACGTATTTATGTAATAAATATTATTTTATATAAATATGTATTTATGTAATATATTACATATTTCATAGAAATCGTATATATGTAATATATTATTTATTACAAAGTTATAAGTCAATAGACTCTTGTAGATTGATTGGTTAGAGTGCTTATTTAAAATTGTGGAGGTCTTCGGTTCGATTTCGAACAAGAGCCATTGTGTGTTTTTATTTGGATTTGCGATTTTTGGCAAACCAAAAAATGATCCCTGCTGAGCGGTTTCTAGCTCGATCCCAGACAAGAAAAATATCCCCTGACAACCCCATTCAGGGAATTGTCGGAAAAATTAATCCCCTTTTGGATAATTACTTCTTTGTATAGTCGTTCCATCAGATACCCTTTAGGTTATGAGTGCTTGTTGGTTTTAGCAGTGGTTAGGAGAAGGGGAAGGGACGTGGCTAGGGCACGCACGCCTGAGATTTTGTCATTTCTAATCAGAGCTAAAGCTCGTTGCTATCATTACCTTTCTGTTGTAATCTAGGCTAGTTACTGCTCAATACGTCATCATGGCTTCCCTATTCGATCTCTATGCCCATTTGTTTCGCATGTTCTTGCCTACAAATCATGGATATAGAGAGAGAGACTATTCTTTCATGGAAGTTGTACGTACCTAAACTCTCAAAGCGACAAGACGTTTTTTTAGAAGTGTGACGATAAGCCTATATAATAAAGAATGAGTTATAAAATAGAAAGAGAAATACATAAACAAAGACTGAACTGTAACTCGAAACTAAGCCTAGAGGAGACGGCATGGGTGAAGGGGAATCGACCAGACTTGGATACATGAAATTCACCAAAATAAAAATACATGGAAGAGATAAGAACCATGGTTTTAAAAAACGACCCGGAGGCCAACCCGGGATTTCTCCCGTCCTCCGGGTCGGCCGGTCGGACCAAAAATTTTTATTTTTAAATATTTTAAATAATATGTAGGTTAAAATATACTTATTTTCCATACAAAAAAGTAGACTTAATTTTTTATCTCTCCACTCTATAAATCTACTTTTTTTTATTTATTTATTACTTTATAAATTTGTCAAATCAATTTTTTTCCTCAAAAATTACCAAAAAAGTCAATTTCGCCCATTTTTGTACTAACCGGGTTCGACCGGTCAGGATGGACCTCAAAATCGGCCAGTCCGACCGGATTTGGTCTGGTTAGTACAGTCCCCGGTCAAAATCCTAAAAGCGACCCGGTTTAGTGCCCATTTCACGGTCCAACCGGTCGAACCATCAGTCGGATCGCATTTTTTAAAACCACGATAAGAACTACTAAAAATACAGTTAATTTTAGAAGTGAGTATAGAAAAAACTTTTCTAAAGTGATGTTATTAGGACCAAAGAAAAATATCATTTTAAAAATTTATCACAAAAGAGATGTAAGTTTTTATTTTATTGCCTTCTTAGTTAGGTAAATTACAATTTAACATTTTGATATATTTAGTATTTTGGTAAGCCCGTACAAAATTCAATCCCAATAACGGATTCTCAAATAGCAAATATCAAATTTACCGAATATGGATTACACATCTCTAATGTCAACTATGCTGCGAGTCCGTACTAGTCCTTGTAAAAAACATGGCTTACTGGTCCTTGTAAATCTGGTTCATTGCAATCCTACTCTTTGGCGACTGATTTATTAGGTTCGGTTATAGACTAGCTTGTTATGATGAAAAGAGCTACACAAGCTGTCTTCTCTTAGTTTTATTGGAACATTACGCTAATAATCAAGGTTTTGTTTTTTTTGTCTGACCAAGGTTTTAAAACAAGTGGGATCGTAGGTTTTATTTAGGGTTGATGGGGGCATGGTACGGGATCCAGATGGAGCAAACCAGAATCTCTCTCGTTCAGACTTTGCTTTCAGCAGGAAGTCAGAATTATACATACCAAAAGCACGCGACCACCCCACTTGTCTTCACTTTTGTTGTCCATTTAGGTTGCCAAAAATAGTGAACTTGGCCATCCCAATTCAAAATCAAAAACCAACACACAGAGCGACCACTTCACATCTCAATCACCACCAACCACGATAGTTTCTCCCTATGGAGACGAACATGGATTTTTTTTGGGTTTGTTTTTACTATTTATGCCATATTATGGATTAGGTCTTGCAAATTTTCAATAGACATGAAACACAATTTCTAATGTGTTTTATGCACTTCGGTTAAAACTCATTTCACATCTAAAATCACAAAATGGCCCAAAAATGAACCCACCGAAGGCGTACATCATTTTGAGAAAAAATCCAAAAATCACCACGAATTTTTGGAATTTCCTATCACCTCAGATTTCATATACCAAAATGATCTATATTCAAGTTTTGAAAATTAAAAGTTTTTATACATAAAAAATAGTTATACACAAAAAACCATGTCGCTTATTTTATTCGGGGTTTTTACCAGATTAATCTGGATTAAGATTAAAAAAACTAGGGTTAATATTCCAAATAAAGCAAGACTTCTCAGTTTTTCTTACCGTATTTTTTTTTCCAAAATTTAAAAATTTTCCTTGCACAAAATCATACGTTTTTTAACTAACAACACAATATTTCGTGCGTTTTCACCCTGGCTTGCTATAAGGTGTTCAAGCCGAGGTGCACCCGGTCATTCCAAATTCAAATTACTGAAAATTTCACCAGTCGGATGCGGAATAAATTGAAAAATATTATGCAAGATATTTCTAAGTTGATTGGATGCAATTAACAATCCTCTTGTGATATATTTCATGCCTTTCAATATTATCGATAATTCCTCTGATTTCATATAACGAAATGATTTATATCAATGTTTTGAAAATTAAAAGTTTTTATAAACAAAAAACCATGTCTATATTTATATCACCAGTCGGAAGCGGAATAAATTGAAAAATATTATGCAAGATATTTCCAAGTTGATTGGATGCAATTAGCAATCCTCTTGTGATATATTTCATGCCTCTCAATATTATCAATAATTCCTCTGATTTCATATAACGAAATAATTTATATCAATGTTTTGAAAATTAAAAGTTTTTATAAACAAAAAACCATGTCTATATTTATATCACCAGTCGGACGCGGAATAAATTGAAAAATATTATGCAAGATATTTCCAAGTTGATTGGATGCAATTAGCAATCCTCTTGTGATATATTTCATGCCTCTCAATATTATCAATAATTCCTCTGATTTCATATAACGAAATAATTTATATCAATGTTTTGAAAATTAAAAGTTTTTATAAACAAAAAATCATGTCTATATTTATATCACCAGTCGGACGCGGAATAAATTGAAAAATATTATGCAAGATATTTCTAACTTGATTGGATGCAATTAACAATCCTCTTGTGATATATTTCATGCCTCTCAATATTATCGATAATTTCTCTGATTTCATATAACGAAATAATTTATATCAATGTTTTGAAAATTAAAAGTTTTTATAAACAAAAAACCATGTCTATATTTATATCACCAGTCGGAAGCGGAATAAATTGAAAAATATTATGCAAGATATTTCCAAGTTGATTGGATGCAATTAGCAATCCTCTTGTGATATATTTCATGCCTCTCAATATTATCAATAATTCCTCTGATTTCATATAACGAAATAATTTATATCAATGTTTTGAAAATTAAAAGTTTTTATAAACAAAAAACCATGTCTATATTTATATCACCAGTCGGACGCGGAATAAATTGAAAAATATTATGCAAGATATTTCCAAGTTGATTGGATGCAATTAGCAATCCTCTTGTGATATATTTCATGCCTCTCAATATTATCAATAATTCCTCTGATTTCATATAACGAAATAATTTATATCAATGTTTTGAAAATTAAAAGTTTTTATAAACAAAAAACCATGTCTATATTTATATCACCAGTCGGACGCGGAATAAATTGAAAAATATTATGCAAGATATTTCTAACTTGATTGGATGCAATTAACAATCCTCTTGTGATATATTTCATGCCTCTCAATATTATCGATAATTTCTCTGATTTCATATAACGAAATAATTTATATCAATGTTTTGAAAATTAAAAGTTTTTATAAACAAAAAACCATGTCTATATTTATATCACCAGTCGGACGCGGAATAAATTGAAAAATATCATGCAAGATATTTCCAAGTTGATTGGATGCAATTAACAATTCTCTTGTGATATATTTCATGCCTCTCAATATTATCGATAATTCCTCTGATTTCATATAACGAAATAATTTATATCAATGTTTTGAAAATTAAAAGTTTTTATAAATAAAAAATCATGTCTATATTTATATCACCAGTCGGAAAGCAGAATAAATTAAAAAAGATTATGCAAGATATTTCCAAGTTGATTGAATGCAATTAACAATCCTCTTGTGATATATTTCATGCCTCTCAATATTATCGATAAATCCCGAAAGGGGTTGTCAAGAAAAAAAAATTCAGATAAATCCCGAAAGGGGTTGTCAAGAAAAAAATTTCAATGAGTGAATTCTATATCAATTTAATATAATTTCAATTTAATAAATTATATGATATATAAATACGGGCTAATACATTTATACTTATTACAATGAGTGAATTTTATATCAATTTAATATAACTTAATAGATGAGAACAATGCTCTTAAATTTTTGGTATATTATTTATGCTCTTAAATTTAATAGATAAGTTAATATAATTTTATACAATGAGTGGTATTGGAACAAATTTAATTTGGTATATTATTTATGCTCTCAAATTTAATAGATAAGTTAAAATAATGTTATACAACGAGTGGTATATTACAACGTAGAACAAATTTAATAGAGCATTGTTCTCATCTATTATTAAATTATGTTAACTTGATATAGAATATAACTACTCATTGTAATAATAATGATGTTTAGATTTCGTAGCTAAGTAGAGAATTATATAATTTATTTTAAAGTTGTAGTCAATGAGTTCTTGTAGCTTAGTTAGTTAGAGCATCATTTTACTAATACTAAGTGGGAGGTGTGTAGTTCGAATCTCACCAAAGCACTTTATTTTTTTGGAATTTCTTCCTTGGCTCCCACTTTGACGTCTCGGCTACCGACCAAAAAAAAAACTTTTGCACAAACAGCACGATTTTGTGCATTTTCTTCACAAAAATGGCATGATTTTGTGCGGTTTTGTGCAAATAAAAACTTGAATTATCAATAGCCACATAACCGGATGAAGCCACAATAAGATAATCGTAGATTCAAAAAAGAGTTTAGTTTTGTTGCAAGGGTTGAGAACAAAGAAAACAATTTCATCATTAATTAATATGATTTTTTTATTTTTTAAATTTTATGATCGCCTAGTTGTTAAATATAATAAACTTTTGTCACCACGTGAATAGGTTTAAAAAAAAGAATGAATGGGCTGAGGTCATGAATTCATTAATTATTTATAGTTAATCAATTTTTGAATTAATATAATTACCAACATACTAATACTGCTAAGAAGAGAAACAAGTGGCAGCCACGAGGGAGTAGGGATGACAATTAGACCCTTATCTTGAGGGTCTACTCTGATCCAGACTCGAAGGGTCCAAGATCCGTTGACTTTGACCGGGTCTAGACCATGATCCTGTCCGGATCCTGATATTTTAAAAGGATAAGGGCATGGATATGGATCTATAGGATCCTGCCCTGATCCTACCTGAATTTTATAAATTAATATATATGTATATTAATTATTAGATATAATAGCAAATTCTCAATTTTTTGGTAGCTAAATATTCTTTACTAAAACGATAGTTCAAAATAGAGCAAGCACAAAAAAAAGAAGTGATACAATGACCCGATATTTACATCAATTACAAACAACCCCAGCCTCGATCAAAACGTTCCCTCAACCTCAAGAGGTGAAGAATAGGGACCTATAAATCCTTGTAGGTAATCAAGAAATTGAGTAACGATTGATTGTGAATGATTGAGTCATCCGTCCAAAGAATCCACTCTTGAGCACGAAAGAAGACAGAATGCAGGATAAGCTCATTAATGCACCTCGCCTTATTAAAGATAATACTGTACGAAGCAACCACAAGATAATATTGTATGAAGCAGCCATAGGCCCCATGTAATAGCAGCTAAAATTACGAACCAAATTTTCAATTTTAACTTACCCAACTTCAACTTTTTTTGGATTTGTTTGTTTGGTTTCTTCGTATTGATTTGTTTAATGCATAAAAATATCCCAATGCTATTTAAAAACTATCAAAATATAATTTAATTTTTAAAAATTAAATATTTTAAAAAAAATTAGACTCGCGGGCCGCCCTGATCCTGCCCAATTTTTTCAGACCCAGATCCTGCCCAAATCCTTATTTTTAAAGAGGATAAGGGTAAGGATCTGGATCCACCATTTAAAAAGAGGATAAGGATATGGATCCTATGGATCCTACCCGGATCCTGCCCATTGCCATCCCTACGAGGGAGATGATCCAATTTTGGTCGCCTCCAATTGAAAAAGTCCTGAAGCGGGGATGGAGTGAATTATTAGGTCGACTCCGTTATTTTTTTAATTATTTAAACGTGAGAGTAATTTTAAATTTTAGTTTTAAAAAAATGACACACGAACATTGTGTCTATATTCAAAATTATATCTGGTTCGAACATGAATTATTTGTATAGTAAATGACTATATCATTAACCCTATTTGTTCATGCAATGAACTAGATCCTCATTCATACTAATGCAAACTATTCGTGCATTCCTACAATGAACTAGATCCTCATTCATACAATGAACTGGATCCTTATTTAGACCAAGAACATCCTTGCCATTTTATTAGATCTGGACCTTGGGTTTGAAATTGGTCAGTCGGAGCATGGCTTGGATGGTGACGGGCGGAATGAGATAGTTGGGGATGGTGATTCAAGGTTGAGATTGGACAGTGTGAGATGATCGACTGACGGATGATGACGAACCGGAGAAGCCGTTGATTTTTTTTAATTTTAAGAAGAGTATAAAGGTCATTAAAAAAATTATGTTGACTATTGATATCGACGAGAGTTCAATATTTACAAACTTAAAGCACAAATTACAGGCTACTTATGTATACTTTTTCCGTTTAATGTATCAATTGCTATTTCCAGGCAATCGCGACCGTCCAAACACTTGACGCGGTTCCCCGAGAAAAAAGATCGAATGGCTGCAGTACCGATGAAAAGGAGAACATAATCTGCACCTATACGTCAGCGGTTCGTGGCAATACAAACAAAACCAGTTACGTATTCTCCTCCTCACGGCTCACAGACAGAAGGGAGAGAGAGAGGGAGAGAGAGAGTTGCAATTATGAAAAGAAAATAAAAAATGGAAAAGCAATAATCTTTTTGGTTGCCAAATATTCCTCTCTCTCCAGCCCCAAAAGAATTGTCAAAAGGAAGAAACCCCTATTGGGTTCTTATCCAATTGTGGCCTTCAAGGTAATAAGATTGATTCCCCTTGCCCACTTGATTTTTTTGTTGTTTTTAATTTTCCGATGTTCTTAAAGATGTAATTTTTTGTGACCCTTTTGGTTGGTTGTGGTTGAATTGGTCATTATTGGATTAGAAAACAGGTTTCTGATCAAAGTTTAGGTTTTTATGTTGTGGGATGGTGGCCTTTAATTTATTGGTGATGGGGTTTAGTGATTTGGGTTCTGTTGCTTGTCCACTGGTTCAGCTGGAATCACATGAAGCTTGGTTCCTTCTCGTTGTGTGCTCGAGTAAATGTATTTGTTCATGTAGCTGTCTGTCTCTTTGACGTTGGATAATTCATGTTTGATATATCTGGCCTTTGGTTGCGATTCGACATGCGTGATGGTTGCACTGCTTGTCGGTTTTGTGCATTCCGGGCTTCTGCTTCGAGGGTGTTAGCTTGCAGTAATGCACGAGAGCGTTTTGAGTTGCGTTTCTGCCATAATATATCTGGAATTCGTTGCTTTTAGCTTTTCAATTTTATGTTTGTGCCTGCTCTTCCTTGCAATCAGATTGATCAACCTGAAAACGATTAGTCTAAAAATGCTAAGCGGATCTCAGTTCCACGAATATCGACATGCGTCAAAGCATGTTGTTAGTTCCTGAATCCTGTACACACAATTTACTCAAAAAATTTAGCTGGCACTGTTTCTTTCGGGGATGTGTCTTACACTAGTGAGTTGTACCTTTTTTCTGAGATGCAATACAACTTTTACCTTTCTAAAAAAAAAAACTAGTGAGTTGTACTACTCTAGAGTCTAGACTAGCTTCTGTTTCGGAGTCTCTTGTTTGTTCTGTGCATGTAATTAAACATAAGTTTTTTCGGAGTCTCTTGCTTCAAACATGTACTGTAACTTCAATTATTCTTGGTGGTTTGACCAACATTCCTAGTTTTTACATGCATGATTAAAATCTCTTTTATATCTGAGATTATGTTGGAAACTGGGAAGAAGTTGGTGAAGCATTTTGTTTCTGCTCACACTTGGAATCATTTTATATGTGAATAAACTTGGCCACACGCCTTTTTGTTGGTTCAGGGATAAGGTGCAACCAGGTAGCTGATTAACTGGGGGCACTCGTGTGGCTATGTCTTCTTCTTTTCCGCTACTCCCCACTTCAGTCGAGGGGAAGTATCCCAAATTGCCTGATTCCTTTCAGGCTACTTCAGATAGGGAACTTGTGAGAAATCCCATGACCCAACCAGGATCACCTTTTGGTCCTAATAGTGGAACTGTTGGCCACTTGTTTTCTTCATCTTCTAGGATTTCCAATGAAGTGCATGCCTCGCCATTTTCATCCCAAGGCCAGCAGCCTCAAATTTCTCCATTCATTTCACAGATATCTAGAGACGGAGGGACTTTTCCGCCAACTCAATCTTCTCATTCAGAGTTCCAGTCTATCCCATTAATTAATCAGTACGAGGGAACAAAAGATATGCCTTGGTCTGTGCCTGCTGATCCATTCCCAGACTTTGTTGATTTTCCTGAGCATGTTCCTGTCCAGCATGGTCGAGGGGAAAGCAGTTCAGATGTCATTGTTTCTGAGGACCAGACAAAAAGAACAGACTGGCAAGAATGGGCAGATGACTTGATTGCTGTTGATGATGACCTGGAGCCAAACTGGAGCGAACTTCTTAATGAGGCTAACTTGGGAGATGTAAAACAAAAGGTTTGTTTTTGTGTCAATGCATGGCCTTAGCACTTTCTTGCAAAGTGAATCTCTGATGTAGTTGACATGTCTGGTAGATGACTTTGTCGTTTGCTTTCATTGCCTCTCTTCTCCATCTGGCCTGACAGAGTAGAAAGAGATTGTTAAATTTAGTTGCTAATTTGTCTTTGTTCCCTGTATGTTAAAAAAATTCCTCATCAGGCATTGCAAGCCTCTTCTGAAATCCCAGTGCAACAACCTCAAGTGCATCAGCTTCAAATCCCATCTGTCGCAGATCCAGGTTTAGCTGCGACTCCACTTTCTTCTACAGCTGCAACTAAATCTCGGATGAGATGGACACCAGAGCTGCATGAGGCTTTTGTGGAGGCGGTCAATAAGCTTGGTGGCAGTGAACGTATGTGATCTACTTCGTTGGGTTTTTACTGAATAAACGGGAGATGCTTTCTTGCTGTACTAACAGAGATCATCTTCTGTAGGAGCTACCCCCAAGGGTGTCTTAAAGGTCATGAATGTTGAAGGCTTGACAATTTATCACGTTAAAAGTCACTTGCAGGTTTTTGTCCCAATTTCTTTGCATTTCCTTTTTTTGTTTCCTACTACTAAGGTATTGATCAATCATATATAATTTGAATTGCAGAAGTACCGAACCGCCAGATTTAAACCTGAACCTTCAGAAGGTAATGTTGCCTGCTTTTCTGTTTCTGCTATCTTGTACGTTGGCTGTTGGCTCTCGACTCCTCTGATACTACAAAAATACCGAAAATGAAAGAAAGGAATGCATACTCTCACAGTTATTGAGTAATAAGTTTTCTGGGGATACTGTGATTCCTTCTGACATTGACAACCATTTCCTCTGCGTATGGCTACTGTCTCTGAATAGGCAAGATCTTGTATTGTGTTGACTATTTTCAGGATCGTCCGACAGGAAATCGAGTCCCATTGACGACATGAAATCTTTAGATCTGAAAACGTAAGTCACGCAAACTAAACTGTTGCAAAAGTAGTTTCCACTTCTTATAACATAGCCGGTTATGTTTGGTACCTGATCTCTTTCTTAACACTGAATTAAAATCAGGAGTGTCAGCATCACTGAAGCATTGCGCTTGCAGATGGAAGTTCAGAAGCGTCTTCACGAACAACTTGAGGTTTGTATACTCTATTTCAGAACCTAATTCTGTTTTTCTCGGTCCATCCACAAACAATGCTTCACAAAATTATTGCCCCGGGTTGCCACATTCCTTTCTTTGCCCGAATGTGTCGTGTAGTCATGACAAGATTCGGTGCATTGCTTCTTTGATCATTCTATATGTTGCTGGATCCATCTCGTCCTTTTGATGCAGCGGGTTTCTTGTTCAACAGATACAGAGAAATTTGCAGCTTAGGATCGAGGAACAAGGAAGGTATCTTCAAACGATGTTTGAGAAACAAAAGCAGATGGAGGAAGATAAATCAAAGGCTCCTTCCACCTCCTCCCAGGATAACCCTTCCCCCGCTGAGTCGAACTTAGTGCAGCAGCCCTTGGCGGAGAACAAGTTAGATTCTTCAGGAGCAGCACCCGCTGCTAAGATCGGAGTTGAAGCGAATAATGCCAGTGCTTTGTTGGAAGAAAGCACCCCGGGAGCCGGGAACAGCATTATTGAGGATCAAGTCCCAACTGTTGGTGAATCCAGTCCTGTACGGGCGAAACGGCCTCGATCAGATTAAACATCCGTCTTGCGGCCTTGATCGTGGTTAGGCGGAACGATTAATCCGAACTGGAGCGTTTTCTTGTGGGGGGGAATGCTTCTAATGTTATATCATCATCATCATCATCATCCATCTGATTGTAGGAAATTCAAAGTCTAAGCTGAATTCCAAAATGGCACTCTCTTGACTAATGACCATTTCCAAATGTAGGTTTGGCTTTGCGTTTTATTTATTAGGACTATAGGCCCTTTAGTGCCAGAAGGATTTATTTTTTTCGTAAATAAATACCAGTCTGACTTAACTGTACAATTTATGGAAATAATGTTCGGAAGTAATCTGATTATCCTTCCTTCTTCATTTCGGTGCTGGCGGGCCATGTCAGTTCCGTCTGGTGCGGAGTGTCCGACTCGTTAATCGTATGTGGTTGAAACTTAAGTAATCAATTGTTCAATTCTAAATCACATGATCATGTGTGTCGAAGGAGCATAATTAAAGCTGATTCAAATACGATTCGAGTTTAAACGGATTCACCTAAATTCATATTTGAATTTCTCTTTGGACGAATTTTTTTTTTGGAAAGGGTGGGGTCAAGCCCCTATATAAATACGAAAAGTGAAACGGAATACAACGCACACAACAAGCAGTCCATAAACAGTCTACCTAACTAGAGGGCAAAGGTACCTCATCGGCCTCAGGAAAGGGATCCCCTCTTTCAAGGTTGCGGTCGCCGGCCTCAGTAAAACTCTCTCGCGGTAAAAACTTCTCACGGTAAAAACCCAGTGGGAAAACCATAGTAGGGAAAGAGCACTTTGGCAAGGTCAGGATGACCAGCCTTGACGTTAAAATCGCCAGATCTGATCCTCGAACATCATCACCGGCCATACGAGTACAACGAGGGAGGCTAACTCCCCTCAAATCCTCAAGATACTCCTCAAGACAACACGCTAAGGGTACATCAGAGGCTACATAATCGTAAGCAATCTCCAGAGCATGCTTGGAGAGAGCATCTGCCACACAGTTGCCCTCACGCCAGGTGTGCTGGATAGCAATCTCCCAGCTCTTCGTCAATAGCTCATGTGCTCTCGAAATCAAAGTCGCCAGAGGGTGGGTACGGTCCACGCCTCGAGTCACACATAGGATAGTCAGGGTCCAACTCCACTTGGACCCTCCGGAGCCCCCTATCCCACGAGAGCTCGAGTTCGAGGACTAGAGCCCAAAGTTCCGCAGCCAGGGAAGTGCAGCTCCCAATGCCCTTAGCGAACTCACAGATCCAATAGCCTCCCAAGTCGCGGATAACACCGCCAGTCCCGACAGGACCCGGGTTGCCTGCCGAAGCTCCGTCTGTATAGCATGGGCCACAGGCCTTAACTTGCATATTGTCAAAAACAGAATGAGGTTCTGAAATAGAGTATACAAACCTCAAGTTGTTCGTGAAGACGCTTCTGAATCATATAAGATAATCTTCGTCGCCCCTCCCACAACCACAACATAGTAAAAGTAAAGTTTTTCTAATATTATTTTTGTTTTTATCACAATTGATAACAATTTCCAACTTCCAACAACCGGACCGCAAACCGGCAAAATAAAACCTAGAAATCCCCTCAGAGAAGCTCCCTCCAGAAGAAGAAGAACACACACAAAAAAAAAATGTTGTTCCAGGTGGGAGGGCAGGGAAGTCGGCCGACCTTCTTCGAGATGGCGGCGGCCCAGCAGTTGCCGTCCAGCCTCCGCGCCGCACTCGCCTATTCACTCGGCGTCAGCTTCCAGACTCTCTCTTCTCTTGTCTTGTTCGTGTTCTTCCTTTGTTGTTGGGGTTTTAATGGTGGTTGTTTTATTTGGGGGCAGGTGTTGGCACTAAGAAGGCCCTTCCTTCACAAAATCCTCGACTACGAGGACGAGTGCTTCGCCTTCCTCATGCTTGTTCTCGAATCTCATAGCCTCCGCACCACCGGTCAGTCCGTTCACCACCACACCCCCCATTATGCTTTTTCGTTAATCCGATGATTGCGAAACAAATGGAGCCTAATTCGAAAGATTGTATTATATGATAACACTATAATGCTTTTGGTTTAGAAACGTGATGGTTCTTCTGCTATAATGAGATATGCTTTGTCTTCAGATGCGTCCTTCTCGGAGTCTTTGTATGGATTGAGGAGGAGAACTGTGAATGTGCGAGTGAAGAAGGAGAAGAAGGAAGATGTCCGTACCAAAGCAGGGGAGACTGTAGAGTATTCTAGCTTGCAAAGGCGCCAGAGAGCGCTCTCCGTCGTATTTCTGGTACCACGATTTTCGTGAGACGTTATCATTTACCTAATTGTCCCTCCAATAACAGTGACTTCAGTTCAGACGACCATTAACCAACTTACCTCGCTTTTCCAATAAATAGGAACTTTACAGTAAGTTAGATGCCATAGCTGCCAGATGAAATGTGGATGTTGTTTGAGCAGGTTGTGCTGCCTTATGTGAAGTCAAAATTGCATTCAGTATACAATAAAGAAAGGGAAGCGAGGCTTCAGGCTAGTTTATGGGGAGACGGTTTTGACACTTTTGAAAATCCTACTTATTCTGGTCCTCCCGTGTCTCCCATGTCAAGGGGACCTTCGGAGCTTCAAGAAACAATAAGAGCACGCTTAGCAAAGAGAATGCAAAAAATTGTATTTGCTTGCTACCCTTGGTTACATGCCAGCGCAGAAGGTACATACATGCCTTAGGTTGACATTCATCATTGGGGGATTTCGTTTATTTGTATGTCCATGTAACAATATAAACGGGCATCATAACAATCAAGTACATACGTTGCATACTCATTCGTTGTCTCCTGAAGCTACAGTTCATCAAGTTGCTAGCATGTTTTCTTTCCATATGCATAGCTCTTTGATTTTTTTTTCCTGCTGTAAATGTTGCATATAAAGTCGAGGAAACTACTGCAAAGTAATTGCAATGCTTGATTTGAAATGCTTTGTGTTCCACAAAAGCACACAATTTTACCTGGACTTCTTTCATGCAGGAGTGTCATTTACTTTTCAGCTTTTATATTTGCTGGATGCCACTGGGTTCTACTCCTTAGGACTCCATGTACTTGGGATCCATGTTTGTCGAGCTACAGGGCAAGAGCTGGTAAAAAGATTAGATCAAAAATTTCAATTTGCACTTCCTCAGACTTTGAATGTACCACATCCCGAGAACTTTATTGTCACTCCTACTACTATGCACCAGCCTCCTAGCCCGTTTTATATTCTTTTGGAATTTAAGACATTCCAGGCTGGACAATAATGACATATCTCATTATGCCATTTCCTTCCTGTAAGCTAGATGGATACTTCATCAAGAATTTCAAAGATAAGGAGTCGAGAACGTGAGAGATTGCGAGGACCTCCATGGCTAAAGGTCTGTTAGATGTGTATTGTTAAAATTATGACCAGTCAGGCATTTTGCTCTGTACAGAAGATGTTACCTTTACTGCTGATTTCAGGCATTACAAGGTGGAATGCTGAGGTCTCTATATGCAGTGCTTGACTATGCCCAAACTGGCTTGATTGCGTCCGTCTTCTTCTTTAAAGTGAGTGCGAATGATTTTTTATATACCACGTCATCAACTGAAGGTTATCACATGCATATGCCTTCAGTGTCGAGAAATTTAATCTGTTACTCTTCTTGGCTTAATGGGAATGGAAAAAATGAGATCATACTTCTGTTGCAAACTTCTGATGCATGCTTGTTTTATTTGATTCATCCTTTTCTTGGATCTCTTTGATCTCCAACTTGATCCCTTGAGAGCTAATGACTCTGTACTTTCCATAAGAATTTATCAAAGTATTCTACTCCATATCGACTCCTTGTGGATATCATCCAAGCTTCTGCGAAAATTCCTCAATTTTTATATGACATGTAAATTATAGATGATGGAATGGTGGTACCAGTCTGCTGAGGAGAGAATGTCAGCTCCAACTGTTTACCCCCCACCGCCACCCCCACCTCCCCCAAAGGTAAAAAGATTCTTCCAAGCTCTTATAAAGTATGATGTTTCGGTCGATGACATTGTTTTTGATAGCTTCTCTTGATAACAATTTTTGTAAACTGCTGAACGTTGCATGTGAGCTTTAGTGATCCTTGTGGCACCTAGTTATTCTCTATGCGCCTCTTTAACAATCACAGAACAGCTGGTTGTATAAATTATTCAACATACTGTTAAGTATGAATTGCAAAAAAAAAAAGATCATGTTTTCTCTCGGATTAAGCAGGTGGAAAAAGAAGGGATACAACTGCCTGCTGATAGAACAATCTGCCCATTGTGCTCGCAGAAGCGTGCAAACCCTTCCGTGGTTACCGTGTCAGGGTTTGTCTTCTGTTACACCTGCATATTCAAATATGTATCTCAGGTAGTCTTCTCGACTTCAGTTTTTGTAGCATCTCAATTCTTTTGTTCTTGAAGCTGTGTTTCTTGACCGGAAAAATTGCACATGGCTGTGAAAGGAACCTGATTTTGATCCAAGAATGTAGTTCTCTGGGAAACATTTCGAGTTATTTATTTTTCCATATTCTATCTTGACCATCTCGGAATCATTTCTTTCACGGAATCGTCGAATCACGTCGCTTTTCTTGGCTTTCCCTGACCATCTCAGAGTTGCTGCAATCTCCTGAAATCATTTTTATGTTTCATGACCTTTCTGCAGTACAACAGATGTCCTGTAACGTTAATGCCCGCAACCGTGGAGGATATAAGGAGGCTGTTTCATGATGTCTAGAGACCTCGGAGTGCTTAGAACAACGATCTGCTCCGTCAAGGGGCACCTACTTAAGAACAACAGGCGGCCACAAAATTCATGTTTCTAACCAAAAGAGAAGTATTTAGTTCTATACCTCTTGTTGTACATTAATAATCATTATAGGACAAATTCAGTCCTGTAGTTGCTGCCACGATGTTTTAGGTTGGTTATCAATTTCCTCTTAAATAATACTTCAAAAAATAAAACTATTATATGAAAAATTATCGTGAAATCTTAATCACGATTGTAACTTCTCTGTCATATTTCGTTGTTGGAGGAGTGGCCGGGTAGGATAAGGGTTCGTAGGATTCAAACTCAGACTTTAGAATTCGAGGTAAGATCTAACTGTCTTTTTTCATTGCGGGTATCATATAAAATTTTAGAGTTTATGAAAAAAATTATATTTATATTTAACCTTTATAGATCTGACTAGGGTCTGTCAGAATAGCGTTTCATTTATGGGTAGGGTAGAGGTCTGGATCTATATAGACTCTATCCATATTATAATTTTAAAGGTTGACCCGTATCTTTACCCTACTTTAAACTCAATAGACTCTAGACACGTAAGGTAGGATAAGAACATGATTTTTACAAGGTCTAAGTATTTTTGCCATCCCTGAGGGCAAGTTGGGTATTTTCAAGTACCGTATAATTTTTTTCAAACTCCATGGAAGACAAATAGTATTTGGAACAATAAGGACCACATTAGTAATTTGAACATACCTAAGAGATCGGAGGACGATTTGTCTTAATATGTTCGATATTTAAAAGGACATCTTCAGATGAGATTTTATTTGAGGAGTCGAGCTACTAAGACCTGCAGAGTTTTGAGATTTTATTCCCTATAGCCGGAATCGTCTATTTTTCCGGCAAACTCTCCACCTGAAATGTCTAAAATGCCCCTAGGCATCTTCCTCCTCCTCTCTCACATCTTCCTCCTTCGTCCCCTCCTCTCTCTCCCCTCATCTTCAAACCTTCTTCGTCTTCAACCTCCTTCCCCTCATCTTCAAACCTTCTTCGTCTTCGTCTTCGTCTTCAACCTCCCTCATCTTCAATCCTTTAAACCTGTGGTAAAAAATACCATAATTCCATCTTTGTGAATATTTTTTCAAAAACACCATCTCCTTCCTCCTACTGCCCTCCTCTCCTTCTCTCTCTCACCAAAATAATCAAAACTTCCTTCCTCTCTCTCTCTCCAACCACACCAACTTGCAAAATCAATTCCACGGTCCACCTTCCATCCCAAACTGCAAGCTTCCAGAAACTTGAATTTTTATTATTCTGAAAGAACAAAAAGAGGAGGCCATAGATCCCAATCTAAAATTTAAATTATCCAAATTCAAACTCCATCCACAGATTTCTCATGTCTTAATTTAATCATCATTATTCGAAAAGAAATTAGATTGTGCAAGTTCATCTATGGATATCCGACGAATCCAAAGCAGCCGCGTCGCCGAAATCGAAAGCCAAGACTTTCAGGCAAGAAGGGAGTAAGCGATGAACCCCAACAACTCTGCCGACTTCCTACCCGGAGCAAATCTCTTCAAACCTCTGATCCCGGGAGCTGGCGGCGCATAACCGTCAATCCTTGAGAGACCGCCGTTCTCCTTGAATGCTATGAAGGCCTGGGTGCTTGCCATTCTGGTTCCGGTGAGGTTGATCCGGCCGAACTCGGGAGTGGGACCTACAGGGAAGGAGAAGAAAGACAACATGATCGATGGCTGATGTTGCAGCGACGGTGTGGGGGGCGGCGGGCTGGGCGGGTCAGATTGCACATACACATCTCATAACCCCCCATTCAATTTAGGGAAAACCCCAAGAAATCTCAGCCCGACGGCTGATCTATTTTTATTTTGGATTTGAAGTTGGTGTTCTTGCTAGTTTTTGTGTGTTTAATTTGTTTTCTAAGGAATGAGGGAGGTTGAAGACGAAGAAGGTTTGAAGATGAGGGCAGAGAGAGGAGGGGACGAAGGAGGAAGATGCCTAGGGGCATTTTAGACATTTCAGGTGGGGAGTTCGCCGGAAATATAGACGATTCCGGCTACAGAGACCCGAGTGTATAATAATAACCAGACTACAGGGGCTCAGTAATTAGTAGAAAAACTACAGGGTCCTCAGAGTCTATTTTACTATACCCTGGGGTCTTGAGAGTAATTATCTCTTTCTTTTTAGATATGGCGAAATGAAATGGTTGCATTGAGGTTTGGAAAATTCAGGCTAGAATTCTCAAAACTCTGCAGGTCTTAGTTAAGCTGTTGATTATGTTAAATAGAAAAGTCAATTAACTAGATTCATGGATTTGCGCTTTTGTACGAGTTTAACAGCAAAGATTTGTGCTCTGGTAATGGGGCTTGAGATGGCTTGGGTAGTGTAAATTGTCTGCTGATTGTTGAGATGGACTCCATGCTAGCGGTCTTATACGTTGGGGAGGATGTCCCTCGCAGTCATATGGCGTGCCTGGGACCTCCTAGGCCGGGATTGGGTGGAAGATGCTCTATCTAAGTTTGTTGGGTAAATTATCCTAGTTTGCTAAAACGACTATTTTCGTCCCTCCTATTTCGAAATCGATATTTTAGTCCCGTAATTTGGTTTTATTGTACTCTCAGGTCCATCGCTTACGTCATCATTCGATTTATTATATTTTAATTTAAAAAAATGACTATCGTACCCTTACTTTAAATTTAAGAAAAAGTTAATTTTTCTGATTTTTATGGGTAGGGACGTTATTTCCACCAATTAAAAAATGATAAAATAAATGATGACGTCAGCGAGGGACCTGAGAGTACAATAAAATCAAACTAGAAAGACTAAAGTATCAATTTTGAAATAGGAGGATCGAAAATAGTCATTTTAACAAACCAGAAGGACCTGAGAGTAATTTATCCAAGTTTGTTTTGTCGTTACCTTTTGATCATGTCTTGTTAGACGCATATTTGGACGATATTACATGGATCAATTTTTGTACTTGACTATGTAATTTTTATTTCTGAATAAATGATATGGGTTCTTTGCCCGATGATTTCTAAAATAATTAATTAGCTTAAATAAAATGTGGTCTGAGTTCTATAATAGCTTACTTGTGACAAAAATATATTATAGCTTCAATTGGACTTGTTCAATTCGGATTTGTGGACAACTTGATCTTACGTGACCTAATTAATTAAGTCAATACTAGGGATTTGCCAATGGAAAAAGCAAATGACGACGAATTGTATTTGTTTAGTCCACTTCAAATATAAAAAAGAAAGTGGGAAAAAACTTACAAGTCCCTAAGATTTGTTATGATGTACTCAAATGTTTAGATGTTAGTTAACTAGTCCCTGAATTTTGAGAAATTAAACCAATTAGTCCTTAGATGCAATTCCTTCTCCTAATGGAACCTAGCTATAGCCAAACGACTTCGATGTCCCTCCTGATCCGGGAGATCCTCTTGCGATTTCATTTGAAAATCCTCGCCTCCTGCAAGGCCTTTGTCTCGGACATCCATTTTGCCAACCTCTACTTGTCCATGTCCTGACGACCTAACATCCTTTTGCGGCTCCTGTAATATCGCCGCTCCCTATTGAATCCGAAAGGAGATCCCCTGCTGCTACCTTGGCTCATTCATGCAACCGCTTGGACAAGTGGTTATGTTGGCAAGGACTTGTTATGTTAGTTTGTAACTATTGCTTCATTCTAAACTAGAAAAAGCATTCCACGGTGACTTGTTGATGGAGTATGATGATTTGGTTAATTTAAAGTGATTGAGGAATATTTTCGTATTTTTAAGTATCATTTGAGATAAAAATTGATCTTAGGGACTAAGAAGTTTAAATTTTTAAAATTCAGGAACTGAATATAAAAACATAAAGACCTACGAGTTTTTTTCCCGAAGAAATTTGTTTTGTCTAAAGATAATTTATATCCAATGAGACGACAAAAAGTTACTACTTCCATATATTTTGCGACAACATATGTATGCATATTATATATATTCCCATCAAAAAAATATTTTATATATAATCGTGAAATCTTTCAAACCATATAAAATGTATTAACATATATCTCTGGTTCAATTCCAGACATGTACAAAATTGCTGTAAAAAAGTTATTTTAAAAAATAAATCGACAATCAGCAGCTAACGAATTAGCTAAAGCCATTTGGATAGCACTCGGAATTGAACTTATCCTAAAAAGACCTTTTTTTGCTTTTCATTTCAAAAATGGAGTACTTTGAATTCAACATTACTATAGATCGTTCTCATCTATAAATTTGAATTCGATATATACATTTTTATTTTATTAAATCAAACATTTCCTTTTGTACAAAACTGAAACAGAATGTACAAATTATTTAATTAAAATTTAAGATAGAAAATTGGTTGTCTGATTCTACACTAGACAGAGACGGCTGTGGATGATAACTGATGATGACGTGTAAGGTCTGAATGGTGTGGTGGGCCCACCGAAGTTCATACCTTCACCAAATGATGCATCCTTTTCCTTGAAGGTTAAATGATGAAATATGAATTACTGTTTTTTCTAATTGTTAATTATTGGTGATTCTTCCCACCAAAAAAAATTTGTTGGTAATTCCCGAATGATTCTTATAAAATTTTATATTCATAAAATTTTGAACATAATTTTTTTTAAATAATACAATTTCTTAACATTTGTAATCGACAGTGTGGAACGATTTAAACTCCAGATTTTGGTTAAATTTATGTTATTTTTTACTGTCCGTTTCTGCCAAATAAGGTGTAAGGCGATCAAAGGTCTATTGGTTTAAACTAGTAAAAAAAATAGGGACACTAATTAACAGGTGCGCAAAACCAGCACAATCGACTAATAAATATCAAGATTCGATAGTGGTTGGAATTGGATAGTACACAGCATTGGACCAAAATAATTTATCCTAAGCGTGATACATACGGAATTAAAAAAATTTGAAACTATGATTGTGATAGGTGGCACACCACACTTTTGGATTTCCTATTCAAAATAAAAGAAAAAGATAGTTTTGGATTTGAGATTATTTTCCAGAATAGAGAAACAAGTAGGCTGGTCTGTTGAATATACTCGGGGATCACAATGGGAATGATAGAGTATGGTAGGGTATTGATAGGACTCTATCCATACCCTAGTTTTTTTGGATGGACTTATACCTTATCCTCGACCCTACAAATTTTTTATTGTTAGATTTATACCCTACCCTCCTGGAGATCCAAGGTCTACAGGGTCTGCAGGGTCCGACCTTTTAACGTTCTGCATTTTGATAATTTTTTATCAAAACTTAATTTTTATATAAAATTTAAATAAATTCAAGACATCTACTACGTTACACATCAACATTCAATAGAAAATTGATGAAACATCAAATTTTATAATTTAATTTTAATAGTCCAAGATTTTTTTTAGAGTTTGAAGTACATAAACAATTCAACAAAAGAAAAATATAGATGTCAGTAAAGTATATTATATATATTATCAATACGGTCTAACAAGGGTCTAACTAGAGTCTAATTAGGGTAGAGTCTAAAATACGGTAAAAATGTAAGGGTAGGGTCTGACCCACATGGTCTAGCTATGGATTCATACCCTACCCTAAACCCTACCTCTAAACATGGACCCATACACATACCCTACCCTAGACCCAGTCAAATTCAACATACCCTAGACTCGTAGGGTAAGGGTAAGGTCCGACTCTCAAAGTATGTGTATTTCTGCCATCCCTAAATATACCACCAAAATTGCCAGCATGCCAATAATAATATATCAAAAAATCCAAGTGCAGAGCATTACTTTTTAAAAAATTAAATTATCACGACATCGTTATTTTGTTAATAGTTAATATTTATATTTAAATATTTTTATAGTAAATTCAAATTCTTTATCAATTATATGTCTATAGTAAGTTCAATAACGCTTATTATATTCGCTTGAACTAAAATACCTTGTTAACCTCCCCGGAAAAAAAAACCTCTTTAACCAAATCCAAATTTGTTAGCGTTAATTTTATTGGCAATCAGTGCTTAACTGATGAAGGGATGAAATGTCTGTTCTGTACTTCCCAATGTGGCTTTGGCTTTAGTTTTTCACACACGTTCTCTCTCTCTCTCACTCTCTCTCTCTCTCTCTCTCTCTCTCTGGGGCTCTTCGTTGTTACGACAAATGTAAGATGTTTTGATTGGTCTATATAAATTGCTATCCACTCACTGAGCCGAAGTTGGGAAGGGTAAGATATTTGACAAAATTCTATTTAACAAATTTAATACTGTTAAATTTTTAATAATTCAAATTCAAAATTTGATCAAATAAGAATAACTTTCTTATCAGTTCATTTGAATAGTTATTTCAAGGGGATCAAATGTTTATTGGTTTAAAAATCAGTAACAAAATAAAGATAATAAGTAACAGGTGCACAAAAGCAGAACAATCGACTAATAAATATCCAGATTCGATAGTGGTTGCAATTGGATCGTACACCACATCGGATCAAAAATAATTTAGGGTAAATTACTCTCAGATTCCTAGTTTATAATAAAATTATTGATAGGTCCTTGTTGTTTAAAAAATTATTTTACCGTCCCTACTTTTTGTTTAAATGTTAGTCTCGGGTCCCTGATTGACGTCAGCAATCATTTTTACCATGAAAATGACCTATATACTCTTATACAAATAATAAATTACTAATCATCTTCTTCTCCGGCGAACATCTGGTCGCCGAGTCCACGAACAACTGAAAACCATTTTTCTGTACCCACAAACACCCAAGCTCAAGAACATCCCAACCCAGAAAAAATCAAATTCATCATGAAAAGAAAAAAAATAGATTCAATTAATTCCATTGTCATGAAAAAGCATTGAGATTATCCTAATTCATCATGAAAAGAAAAAAGAAGCAGATTCATCTTCACTTGATTCCAACAAACATTGAAACCGGAAACAAGAAAATCGTAAACCCAAGAATACCGATAACCCTAGATAGAACTTCAATTAGTTCCCCAACGCCACCACTGGACCAACACTTAATCCCAACCTTTCGCCTTTATCATGACGTCGAACCTCCTGTAGCGGTATTTGAACCTCATGAAAACCATGAACCCAGGAAGATCTAAGAAACCCACAAACAACGACGAGGGAGAAAGAAGCTCTAGACGACGACGAGTGCTATTTGCCCTAATTCTGATGGGTTGCCCTAATTTTTGTCTTGAATTTCTTCTTCGTGAGCTGGGTTGCACGGCGTGCTCTAGACGATGACGAGTGTTGTTTATCCTAATGTCGATGTCATTGATGGCGATGTTGATTCAGGGGACGGAATGGGATTTGGGATTTTCGCCAGAGCGGACCTCGAAGAGGTGAAAAGGATGACGAAGCTTGACTGTGACGGTGACGGTGACGGTGAGGACGAAGAACGCCGGTGAGGACTGAGTCAAAGGCTTCGGGTTTATTTTGTCAAGTTTTTGATCTTCACGGTGACATCATTGAGGACGAAGTAAAGAGAATGCCAGTGAGCTTGACGGTTGGATTTGAGTTGAAGTTGCTAAGTGGCGGTGGGTCGGTTGTCGGAGAAGGAGAGGAAGCGTCAGAGATGGAGATGATGGGTCGAAGAAGACGAACCCAGGGGTATAACCATCTTTTTCAAATAAAATAATAATAAAAGTGATTGCTGACGTCAGTCAGGGATCTGAGACCAACATTTTTTCGAAAAGCAGGGACGGCAAAATAATTTTTTAAATAGCATGGACCTATTAGTGATTTCACTATAAATCAGGGACATGAGGGTAATTTGCCCAATAATTTATCCTAAGAGTCATTCTTACGAGATTTTTTTTTGAAACAATGATTGTGCTAGCTAAAACAATCACTTTTCGGATTTCCTATTCAAAATAAAAAAAAGATGGTTTTTTGGATTCGGGATTGTTTTTCGAGAATTGAGAAATAAAGTAGGCTGGTTTGTTGAATAAAATAAACCACCAAAACCGCTAGCTGGTCAATAATGAAATATAAAAAATCCAAGTACAGAGCGTTACTTCTTTTAAAAAATACATAGCACCAGTCAAACTTTAATGTTATTGAAGTGAAACCCTTTTTTTTACCAATCCTTATATACATAATGTTATTTTTTTAAGTAAAATTTCAGATTCGAATACTATCAAACATTAAACATTATATAGTGGACGGTTCTTCTGGATGGCAAATAATTTAGACATGAGAGGACCTCAATTGAATCATCTTAAATTTCAAAAAAGTACCTAAATAAAGTACTTTGGGCGGATAGCGAAAATCGAACCCGCGTTTTCTCCTCGATAACAATATCTCTTTAATCGAATCCAAATAGGTTGGCGTTACTTTTATTGGCAATCAGTGCATAACTGGTGAAGGGATTGAAATGTTTGTTGCCTGGTCTTCCCAATGTGGCTTTGTTTTTTTTCACACACTCTCTCTCTCTCTCTCTTCTGACACCTAAGCCACACTTCCACAACTTTCTTTCCTGCTCGCTCTCTCTCGCTCTCACTGTCTATCTCTCTCCGGGGCTCTTCGTTGTTACGACAAATGTAAGATGTTTCCTCGGGCAAAACCTGAGTAGTGGAAGAACAAGTTCCTGTTTCGGGAATCTCCTTCTCTGGTAAATTCAAGCTATTTGGAGCAGATTTTCTCTGTCTTATTCGTGTAATCTGTCTTCGAATTTAGATTAGAAAATTTTTACGACAAATTTTTTCTAATAAATATTTAACATTTTTAATAGTTCAAAGTAAAGACATCTTAATTAAATTAAAACTATATCTTCATCAATTGATATAATTTTTTTACACCATGACAATACCAGGGTGTGAACTCTGGATGCATCAATTAATATAAGTATTTGTTGGTACGGAGATTATTACAATTTTGGTAGATTATTTATTGTTTTCTTTTCTTGTGAATTATTTTCTATTTTTCATGGGATAATTATTAATAACTTGGTGGGCACCCTAATTCAATAACTGTTTTCTTTTGCAGTAGGGAGGCTGATTATTTGTGAAGCTCTATGATAGAGGTAGGAGTGGACCACTAAAAAAATAAATTAAAGGTGAAAACAATATCCTTAATTAGTTCAGGACAAGACAACAAGTTTTAATGTCCCATTTACGTGAGTGGAACAAATAGGTTTCGGTAGTGGTTGCTAACTTTCATGTGACCTATTATAAGGTGGTTGGAAAATGGCTTCACATTAAGGTATGCACAAGGAAGGAGTAGGAGGAGGAAGTTCTTTTTGTAAACGTCTGGACCTCCGTCAATTCGTAAATACGGGAAGAAGAAGTTGGTGGACAAGGAGAAATGGATCCCTTCTTGAGCCAGAAGTCAATAGAGAGAGTAGTGTCACAGAGGGCTCTCCAAATGGGAAGCTCGTTCCCATGCCAAATCTCTGTGATGGGTTTCCTCTGTGGGGTTTGTCTCACCTCTGTCTTCCTTGCTGCTATTGGCCTTGGACCCATCTCTTTCTCTTACATCCCTGTTGGGAATTCACCCAATTCTCCACCCACCAGTGAGTATAATAATTCTTCACTCTCCAGATACTTTTTTGTGTCTTTTGTTGTGTTTTAGCTTCTTGGGACAATTTTCAATAAACTCAAGCCGGCTATCTAACAATCACTTAAATTAACTGACGAGTGCGTTATTTTTGTTTAACCAGGTCTCGAGTCCGAGTCATTAGAACACTAAATATTTGTTCAATTAGTTGGCTCAGTAGGTATCGATACCAGATGGTATAAACCAAAAAAATAAATTCAAACAGAGCTATGGCTTTAACGTAGGAGTCGCTGGTTTTTTGTAATCACTGATAGCTTTGTTAGTTGAGGAAATTCTTAATGTTCCAAGCGTGTGCGTGAAGAAAGACAGAGGAAAAGGTTGGAGTTGCTTGTGAAATACTCTTTTTTAAGTTATTGGTCATCATGTAGAAGATTGCCATGTGATTGATCATGATATAGATTATTGACCTCAATTGATTTTAATTTTGTTTGGTCAATGCATGTGATACAAAGTGTGTTGAAATGTAGTAGATATCTTGATGAGCACAGACTGCAAACTCGAGGCGAAGGAAACAGATCGATTCGCGAATAATCGGAGAGGCAGCAATGTCGGAATCAGTGGTGATGATGATGATGATAATGCAGTTTCATTACTGTATTCTGCTTGGAGTGAGTTGCTCAATGAGTCAATAGACGGAAAAGATGGAGCTTTCAAAACTGTTGGAGTAAGCAGAGCCGAAGTTCCGAATGCTCCACACTTGGAGAACTGCGAGCTGAGTGCTCGTTCGAACGAGCTACTCGACAGACGCGGCGAACATGGGAGCTTTCCTCCTTGGACAACTTGGAAGGGAATGCTAAACAATCAGCTGATAAGAAATTTCAGGCATCAGGCTATATCAGAAGGTGCTTATCCTCCTTGGGTACGGTTCTCAACTTACAGTCTCTTGTTTTCGTATTGAACATTTTCAGTACCACATTTGGTGATCTTGCTGCCGGATTGTCTTGCAGATAAGCGGGTCCGACGAAGAAAACTATCCGCTCACGAGGAAAGTTCAACGTGACCTGTGGATCCATCAGCATCCTACAAACTGCAGGGACCCTAGTTTACGGTTTCTTGTTGCGGATTGGGAGAGATTGCCTGGCTTTGGTATAGGAGCTCAGTTGGCTGGAATGTGCGGACTTCTTGCGATTGCGATCAACGAGAAAAGGATCCTTGTTACGAACTACTATAACAGGGCTGACCATGATGGCTGTAAAGGTACTGCACGATCTAGTTGGTCTTGCTACTTCCTTCCCGAGACATCTCGAGGGTGCCAACTCCGTGCTTTCGAGCTAATGGCCGATAAAGAAGCCTGGGAAAAGGGCATTGTTACGACAAAGAGAAACTATTCCTCGAAAGAGATATGGTCGGGACGTATTCCGAGGCAAGTGCTTGCTTGCATTCTCTCTATTCACTCACATATCTGCAGACCAATCTGCAGAAATACTCACATTTCTGGAACAGGGCATGGGGTGAACCTTGGAGTTACTTGCAGCCCACAACAGAAATAAACGGCAGCTTACTATTGTCTCATCGTAAGATGGATCGCAGGTGGTGGAGAGCCCAGGTAACCATGATCATCACAACATTCTAACACGTAAAACTGCACTCAATGTTACTTCTATTTGGCAGGCTATACGTTACTTGATGAGATTCCAGACCGAGTATACTTGCGGATTGATGAATGTTGCACGCAACAGTGCGTTCGGCAAGGAGGCTGCAAAAATGGTTCTTAAAAGCCTCGGCGGACAATGGCCTAAGGTTAGTATTCGTATTCAACGAGGCGTCATGTTTTGCAGTTAATGAACACTGACAAATCTCTCCTCCAACAGGAAAGCAGAAACAAACCGAGGTCAGATATCGAAGAATATGTTTGGTCGAATCAGAAGCCATGGGTTCCTAGGCCACTGCTAAGCATGCATGTAAGGATGGGAGACAAGGCCTGTGAAATGAAACTGGTTCAATTCGAAGGCTACATGCAGCTAGCAGGTAGGATCAGAACGAGATTTCCGCACCTCGCAAACATCTGGCTATCGACAGAAATGCAGGAAGTGGTCGACAAATCGAAGCAATACAAGGACTGGCAGTTCTACTACACGAACGTGACGCGCCAAGTAGGAAACAACATGTTAATGGCTAGCTACGAGGCAAGTCTTGGGAGGAAAACTAGCACGAATTACCCGCTTGTGAATTTCTTGATGGCAACAGAGGCAGACTTTTTTGTTGGAGCATTGGGTTCAACATGGTGCTTTCTGATAGATGGCATGAGGAACACAGGGGGGAAGGTGATGGCTGGTTACTTGAGCGTCAACAAGGACCGCTTCTGGTAGAACGAGCTTCGACCTGTAAAAATCGAATGTATAATCTCGAGTCCTACTGTACATAGCCTATAGTACTCACTGTCGTATACTTTGATGTTAAAAGCTATTAGTTCGATGTGTTAGTTCTGGTTTATTCAGACTTGTTTCTGCAGTCGAGATATCTCATCGTACTCGGGAATGACAATGGTCGGTTTGCTATGGCAAGTTGCTACCGATGACGATATCTGCAAGCAGGATTGGCAGGTAGCAGATTAAAGATTATGTAAAGGAATGAACTCAAATAAAAATGCCACCAGCTGCGACGGTTTCCATCATTAGAGCATATAGTTGATTGATGTCGAGGCAAATCGGAGCAAAAGAGGAGGCGCCGACAAGTTAGCTCGACCGTCCGGACTGCACCATTACGGACTTGGCAAGATCCTCGAATGGAATGGTCTAGCAATCGACATCTACACTTGCGCTCTTCACCGAAGATCAAGACCTGCAATTACAAAAGCTGCATGAGTTCAGCTTCAGCTTTTTATGGAGGGTAGTGAGTTTCCATCACCACGAACAATATACCTGTCACGACCTATGCTCGGGTTCATGCCAACTTCCGCGACTACTCACAAATAACTCTCACCCCCTGCAAGGCCCGCCCTCCTTTAAGCCTTCGAGCACGGCTGCAACATCGGCTTGTTGGATGCCCCGATGCGGAGATTCTTCCCTTAACTTCTCGGCCGTGATGGCATCAAGAAAGTTGCGTGTGCTTCCCGAGTCCATCAGGATCAACAAGTTCTTCTGTTTGGCTTTCATCTTCTCCTCAATACTCGCATTCATCTCTGCTATATAAGCCTCGCCTCAATGAATTTTAAAAAGCTTCTCATCTCTCATATATTAATTTTGGTTAATGTTGATTAGATAGTCTCACCGTGTAGGGACTAGGGTAGGAAATTTTATTAATTAGAAGACAAGTAAGAAATATGGCCTCAAGCTAAGAGATGCAACTGAAACCTGCAGCTTGCCCAAGTGTCCTAACAACATCAACCATCAATCTCCTAAATAAGACCCGACAATAGACTCGAACTTTTCACAGAGGTGAATACCAGCGCAATTTGCAAGGACACGGAAATGGACAAAAAATAATACAGGGAAGGCTAAAATGTCAAACAGATAAATCAACAATTGCAGAAAACGGTGAGCGGATAACCCACGACTTGGATACAAAGATTAATATTTAAAGAGGGAAAACGAAACATTTTGTTTTCCTCCAATTGCACATCACATACAACACGAAAAGAAAACAACAAGTCTTTCTAGCCTCACATGAAACCGGTAGCCCTAGCAAATAACATCTAAATCATCCACCATTTGCACCCAACAAGAAGTGTCGGAAACTGCGGGATGATCTATCCCGCAGTTTCCTGTTTACCAAAGTGATGAAGATGCCTAATTTGCCAAATGTTCTCCACCTTCGTTTACATGATTAGCACCACCATCCCTTGCTCTGGCTGTTGTTGGATGTTTCCGGTTCTTCTTGCTTCTGGCTTTCCTCGCTTTCATGCGGCGTTTCTTCTCATTAGCGTCGACCCATGTGTAGTCCGATGGTATGTGGAAGGGGTCAACCTCGTCTTTATACCGATGACTGTCACTATCGCTTGATTGTCCTCCTCGACTCCCTCTCATCCAAGAAATCCACGAAGTTGAACTCTCTGAATCCTTGGACTTGGCATCCTGAAATACAGGGCTGGAGGGAGGGGTCGCAAACTCCTCTAAAGGCTGAAGCTCCTCAAATTTTGTGAACGTGACAAGCACCCGGATTGTTGGCACAATAGGAATAGCAACCTTCAGCAAAAGAAAAAAATAAAGCATCAGATTGGCACCACACACAACAGTTGACTTTGTAAATGAATCATAGAACACTATGTTGGTCAGTCTATCACTCAAATGATAGTCGGATCAAATAGGACATTGAGGAATGGCAAAAATAGCCATTTGTTTTTTTCGCTCAACACCACTTGGTACCAAGAACCCACGGGGCCGAATAATCGAAGGTTGAGGTGGGCAAGGCAGAAAAAGGTGTCAAAGCTCTTCCCACTGCATTCCCCTAGCTCGGACTCAAGACCTCTAGCTAAACTAGAACAACCACCTACCAATTAATCTAAGTGCTTGGTGGTAAATGTAGCAATTAGTTTAAGCTAAACAACCTAATTTTTTGGGTTTACAGTTTCGAGTCTACTACAACACAACTGGTTCACGAGCTTACAATCTTAGAAACAACTTCTACATCCACTGATTTAGTTGTCATATCATGTAACTGACTCAACCGCACAAAATGCAGCAAAAGTGCAACTACCTCCTCTATGAAATAGTAGAAATGATAATGACTCATGATTTCTGCTGCATAAGGTCCTACATCGAATTTTTTCATTACAACTGATATTGCAGAAACTAAGATGGGTATATATGAATCAAAAGTCAAATAGAAAATGAGAGAAGCAGGGATAATCTATAAAAAAAACAGTAGCTTATCATTGCCAGACAAAGCGAATCCGACATCTGAAGATTACCTTAACGGGAAATGTTCCATGAGGCAGTTTAGTAGTAAGGAGCTCCCTCAGTCTCCTAAGAGCTTTGACCTTGTTTGCTAATATATCAAGCACAGGGAGAAGTTCCTCTGTTTTTAATGGAAAATCGGGTGTCAGCCACAATACCGGTCGTAGACCTTTTTTGTACTCACTCTCATTTTTGGTCTCATTACCAGGACCTTTCTTCTTTTTCTTCTTGCTGCTCTTATCTTTTCCGGTCTTAATATCTCCCATGTCGTCCGTGGAAAACTCAGATGGCGAATTTTGATGATCCATGGACTTCTGCTTCCCACTGTCTGTCACCAACTTAGAGAACTTTTTTGAGATCTTGGAATCTTCAGAATCATCAATGTTGTTCTTTGAACCTTTAGTCCTCCAACCAAACAAACTCTTCTTCTCCTTTATCACACCATTGGACTCACCATTCTCAAAAGAACCTCCAGAACCATTTTCCTGATACTCAAGCATACCGGGTTCTCCTTCTTCACCAATGCCATCTGTGTTTTCCATGCGCAGTGCAGAGTCCAACTGTTTTTGCTCCTCTGCGGTCAGTACATCATCAAATTCATCGTTGTCAGGCCCATTTGCCAACCTTTCCTCATCATCCGCAGCAAACAGCTCCTCATCAGTCATAGCACCAGGAACACGCCTCGACTTGACACTAACCATCACATTAAGCATGTCATAAATTTTTGCCTTCCAATTACCAACCATCTCTGTCCTTTCTTGCCTCCTCCAATTCAAATGAGGAACAAGCTCTGCCTGAGTGACATCAATTCCTGGCCTGTACATATTAGTTTGAGACATCAAAGCAACTTCATGGGCAACTTCGGTTTCTGTCGGTTGGGATCCAGCACCCTCCAGGGCATTAGTGATCTCCTTTTCCTTGTGAGCAAGAACAATTAACGAACCAGGTGACAATGTCACCTTACCATCATCCGAAGTGTAACCCTCCCCCAGGAAGAGAAATGTCTGATCCGACCTCTGAATGCGGAACCCATCAAACCCAGCAAGTGTCATATCAGCACGAAGATTAGAACCTCGCTTCCAAATGCGGTACGTATCTGACGGCGCAATACGCCCAATAAATGGTATCACCGAACTTTCAAAATGAAAAGTCAGCTCCATGTAGAAGTCCCTGATACGGGCTGCGGAAGCAACTATCCGAGGAAGCCTCCGGCACCATTTAGCCCAAGCAAGAGGCTGATAATGCCGGGCAATGATCATGGCAATCGTCTCCTCACGAGTGCAAACAGCTTCTTGAAGAGCACTCCAACCGTTCTCGTTCTGCAGGCTCCAGTCAGCGCCAGCCGCCATCAAAATGTCAGCGGAGACGGGATCCCGTAACTTGACAGCGAGATGCAGAGGGGTCTCGCGGCCGGGAACGTCCCGCCGATCAATGACAGCAGAGACGGCATCAGCATCTCGCTCAGCAGCAACGGAATCTTGCTCGGATGTAACTTGGCCAGCCTTGGCAAGTCGAGGGAGGGTAGATATTATCTTCCTGAGGGAAGCGTAATCGCGACGGACAACTGCCAAGTGAGCCGGGCTATGAGCGTATCTCGAAATTTCTTCCATATCGAAACCCTAACTTCC
The DNA here is from genome assembly GCA_963995505.1 of Hypericum androsaemum. NCBI lineage: Eukaryota > Viridiplantae > Streptophyta > Magnoliopsida > Malpighiales > Hypericaceae > Hypericum > Hypericum androsaemum. The sequence goes on from OZ023198.1 coordinate 481,829, forward strand.
TCGGTTACTTGGTATCCAGAGTCGAGCACTATTAAATTCTAATTATCTTCGAGCGGGACTAAACATAGTTCAACATCCAACTGATAAAACCCTAATTACAAGAACAAACAGAAACAACCGAATCTCCCACATTACGACAGAGGAATTGAAAAGAAATGCCCAAATCCAAGGAAAAAAAAAATGAGAAAACTCATTCCGAGAAGTAACTACCTCCTCCCTCCAGGGAGGGGTGGGGGCTCGAGATCTAACGCCTTCCGAACTTGGAAATGCTTCTTTCTTTATTTCTTCACAGATCTTGCTTGGTGTGCTCTCCTCGAAACGACACCGTCGGGATCTGTTTTCTTGCAACGAATCTCTTACCTTACCTTTTGCTTCTCTCTTCAAATCCAGAGATGTGTTTTCCCTGCTGAAATGCCCTCCGGGTTTCACCTTATTTACTTGTATCTGCCATTTCTGTACTACTTAGTAGTACTAACTACTAAGTCCTCTCTTCCAATAAAAATCTTCTATTCTATTTTTTATTCTTGCTTTTGAACCGCAAATCGCGTCATTTCTCTTCTTTCTTTTCTATCGACTTGTGTTGTCAATGGATGGCTCCCCGGTGCAATAATTAAATATTTTTTATGAATGTGAAAACAATTGTATACAATCTAGAGTTAAAAAAATATTGAGATTTTATTATTTAAATTCTAACAAGATTTAGATGCTATAGAGTTTAACTGAGGGTTTGGTATAAGAGCGTCCACCAAACCGATCAACAAAAGCTTAAAACCACAAAACAAAAAAAAGAGTGATTGATAAAAAATAAACCGAACCAATGACTGTTTGATAGAAAAAAGAAATCTTTCGTTCCGTTTCGGTCTAAAATTGCAACACGAACCCGTCGGTGTCAACGGTTTGACTTTTTTTTTATATTTTGTTTTTGCGGTTTTACGGTATCCGTTGGTTTGGATAATCACATTTTTAACTTCTTGATGATTGTCGACACAATCAAACATAACTTAGGCTTTACGATGCCAATAGGAACTCATGTACTAGAGGAACCTCCACTGGAGGCTAAGAATTTCTTGCTATGCGACATCGTTGCATTCCCTCGTTCTATTGTAACAGGACATGCTTAATTATTAATATATATCACATCACAGGGGAATTTGCCCCTCAAAGCTTACCAAAAGTAAATCCACCACAGCTAAACTAAGATTTTTCCATCTCACGACAAGCGCCCCAGTTAATTGTCATCCCTATCCGATCAAAGCCATTCTTGAATCCGGTGTAGATAACGGAATACAAAAGAAGTTATTGTCGGTTGTATCTATCGTCTTGGTATTGCTAAGTTTTGCAGGTTCCAGAAGTCCCACATAGCCGATCCTAATATTACATACCACACCTTCTCATTCATACCACCTCGTCGCATCAAAGAACACCAGGATGAGAGCGCATCCTTAATGTTTTGCACACCAGTATTTCTGAGTAAAGAAGCTCCATATTTTCCATGAAACAAAACAATGTAGAAAAAGATGGGGAGCTGTTTCATCAAAGTTCCCACACAGAGATTTCCCAAAATTCATTGAGCCAGCTCAGCACGGTCAACTCTTAGCAAGATCAAATCTGATCGATCGCTCACCAGCTCAACTTGAATTTCCAAGTTATTGCCCCTCCCTCCCTCCCACAAGCCATCAATCATCTAAAAAATCTTCAAACCGGATAAGGTACAAGGACGAATTCTAATTTGATCGTTTCTTTAGGAAAATTAATGTCATCATCTGATTATATTTATTCCTCAATTGTATTGATGATAACTCATCATTTGAATTAGCACAATATTAAGTATCTGCAATATATTTGCTCTGTTCATTCCCTAAAAAATGATACATCGTTAGTCTGATTCCGTACTATAGAATGTTTCGTTTCTTTCATGAACCTGAACAACCCAATCCGAAACACACAAAACAAAAGCAAATTAGTTGTTTTCCTACAATTTTGACTTGATTTGGGTTTTTCCAAATATTGAACCTCAAACAATAATCAAATAAGTAAACAGCTAAGCCAACTACAACCCATGCCAGGAGGCCTAGGCCTACTCCAATATTGAGGCAAGTAAAGTCCGTAACCCAGCCAGTAACTTCAGAAAGTTCAAATAAATTTTAATATATTAATTAAGCTCGCATGTTCATTCATTGGGACACTTTGATCTAACCTGATTAATGAGCCACGTAATATCAGGATTTGGTTGCAAGGAGTTCACAAGTGAAAATATTCTCCATCGTCGTAGACCGTCCGGCAGCTAAAATTGGAACGACGTTGAATATGGGCTCCATTCCTACTTCAAACCTCTGGCTCAATTTAGCAAGTTCATCAAATGCACTCTTAAATGCGAGGAGCACCACATCCATGTTCACCGCAAGACTTGTGGGGAAATAAATCCGCAAACTCTGCACATGTCAACAAGTTGAGTAAGTCCCTTAAAAAACAGTCGAGTAAGAAGGGGCAACCGAAAGAACGGCGAATTCCATCCATATCAGTGTTTCTTTTAATTACAAACTGGTCTTACTAGTATGCAAGAGAAACCAGAATGACAAATGATAAGAATCTGAAAGCAACAGAAATCTTTCAACCACGAATTCGTGAAACTTACCACTGTATCTGCCCATGTGAAATCAGAGTCCAATATCAATTTGTCAAGAAGATACACGCAGAATCTAGGCAACTTGTCCAGATACCCTTTAGGAAGAATTTCTTGGTGGTTCGTGAAGCTTTCACGATTTCCTAGAGTTTCAGAAAAGAGTTTTCTGGCATGATCAATTGTAATGGACAAGAGGACTACAAACACCTTGCTACTAATAATACATTTCTGAATGCAAGAGTCGTGCCACTCCGCAGGCTGAAAATCCCAGCAATCTGACACCATGTGAGAAGGTGGCTTTGAAGTACCAACCATTATCTCTGTATCATTCGGAACAAAAAGAAGTGGCTTCACTTCTACAAGAGCCCTGGAACAACAAAAAGAGAAATCAATGTGGGTGTCAGCTTTGTGATTACAGTTCAAGTCTAACAGTAATGTCATCTGAAGCGGCAAAAATAAAGCTTCACCCGGAGAATTTGAAGAAATGATCTTTTCAGAAAACAATTACAAAGTGACACTACTACAGACTCTGAAAATGAACTGCATTTTACCTTTTTGGAAGATCGGGCACAAGGACATACAAAAACATGGGTTCAATAATTTTACACTTGCTCAGGTTTTTGGGTTGAAGCTGTCTCAACTGGTCAAGAAAAGACTCTTGCTTGTCCTGAATTTCGTGTCTTCCTCTTGATGGAGTATGCTGGGAGCAATAAATGGTGAATAGAATAGCAGATGTAGAGACTGAGCAGTTAAAGCAGTTTGCCACAGCTTCACTGTTTTTTAATGCTTGTTCCAGCTCAGCAGCTGGGGCTAATCCAGATAAGCTCATTGTGGAAGGATCAAGTCCCAATTGACCAGCCATATGAAGAATCTCGTTGTGCAAAGTAGCCTAAATGCAACAAGTAACCACTACAATCAGAAGTATTTTAATAAGAATAGAAGTTGGTTAAAGTACAAATTAAGAATGTTCAGATGGTCAGCTGAATAGGATACATTTCAGATGGTCAGTTGAATGTTCGGCTAAGGAAAAGAGAAAGAAGAGTATAATACCTGACTATAAGGTCCTATACAACTAGGTGCCCATGAAGATATACTTTGCACATGTAAAACATTCTTGCTCTTATCATTTGTAACTAATACTTCTACATAAGCCCTTCCTAAGCCTGCTTGTGACAACGGGAGCTCTATTGTACTTCGGGATGGAACACCGAAAGGACACTTTTCTTGCGTAATGAATCTTATGTATGTCTGATTCGCTGTAGCAAATTCATCCATACTGGAAATGTATAGATGAATATACAGAACATGCTCCCAACGATAACCATGCTTCAAAAGCTGAGACTCAATATGGTTCAGAACAAGTTTAAGGTCTTCTTGCAAATCTTCACGTCAAAAGAGCCAAAACATATGCATGATCAGCAAAACAAACAGCACAGTTCAGACTTCAGAGATAAATTTGATGAACACGGGATGCATACCTGTTGAACTCTTGTGTGAATTTTCCAACCAACAACACATAGAGAACATATTGTTCTTCTTGGTCATCGAGGTGCGGAGTCCACCATGTGTATTTTCAGCAATATCTGTGGTTTTAGCAATATTCCGGCATGTTGTCTCCATACTTTGCGAATCTCCTCGAACTTCAAAAACCGAACCTATGTGGTCCGAGAAAACATCATTGTTTTCATCATGCGGGCCTGAAGGGTTTGAAGTTTCCTTCTTTTCCAAATGAAACTTTAAAGGATGAATAACTCCAACAGGGGCTATGACATCAGAGGAGTGGAGTATAATCTCAAACTTGTCCAGAACAATTCTGGCATTCTGAAAAGAGTAGCATGTTACAAGAATGAACAAAGCCTACTGCGAAATTCAAGTGGCTTAACACCTGACAGTACCAGAAATACGATAAACTATTTGACAGCATAAGAGAGCCGATTCTCAAATAAAATAAGGAGTTGATGCACAAGAAGCCTTAATTATATTCAAGTTCGTGAAAATAAAACATATATGAACTTTGACAGGATCAACTACTCAGATTGAGTTTTTAAGATTCAAGTAAATGCAGAGTATTTGAGTAAAAAACTTGGAAATGTAGAGTTAACAAGGTAGAAAAAACTTGCAACAAAAAGTGGGCAGTCCAGTGTCAATGTCTCATACTCCCCTCCTTCACCGCATACATTTACTCCATACAACCTGTCAAATAGATGAATAAGAAAGGCACACGAGCAGCATCAATTCAAAATCAACTAGGACTGACACAAGTCATCAGCAATGCAGTAACGAAGCAAAAAAAGATGCCAAACATACTCTTTCAACTTGAGCAGATGGGACTCCATGCTTGCTATATCTTTTCCCAGGTGCTTTGCAGGATCTAGACCCATAGATGCAACCTACAACACAGAAAAGATTAATCATAACAAATTGATCGAGTACCACGACACTGATGAACAATAAACTTTGCTGCCTGGGAGCCAATGAGGAAATACAGCAAACATCTGTTGTCCATTGTGAAAACTTGATAAGTAAGACTGATAACTTCAAAAGTTAATTTTCATGACCATCGGTTCAAAACAGAAAAAGAGTAGGAACTGCACGAAATCATCTTTATCAATTGTAAGCACCTACCATGGCTATTCGAGTAGTACATAAACTTGATCACAAACATCTCTATGAAATGACAGACTACAATATACTGGTAAAGCCTATTCAGCATTGCAATGTTAAGAAGACCTGATACAGTTTACCGTGCAACAGTCGGTAAATGCTGGAATTAACATAACCTCGTGGCGATTAAGTTTCACAACTCTAACAAGAAAAATTAGGAGAGGAAGTATATAGAGAGAGAAACTATACCTTCACAATGATAGCCCCAATATCATTCGTTATCTGATTGGATGGAAGAACCAGATTAGGTCACAAGGAAAGCGAAGAAATTGCAAGGGGAGTGAAAGGAAATGACTAGTACACATACAATTAAGTTACCATTTCTCGAAGGAGTAACGTCTGATCTTGTTTCCATAAGTATGCTAGAGAAACAAGCCCTAACCTAGAACAAATGCTTTCTACCCGTAGCCTTTGATAGTCCGATGCTATAGCACCAGACGACACGGCTTCAACAGAAGGTATCCGTCTTTTCACTTCATCCAACAAAACAAACAAATCCTCAACTTCATCGCCCGTCGTTTGCTGGTAATTAAGCTTACCATTCCTGGGGGATCCTCGTATTCGCCTACGAAACAAAGGCAGGCCCATGCATTCCGCGTAGCAGGCCACCATCTGATGCCCAACCTGCGGAAAGCGAACTACAACAATTAGTCTCTTACCACTTGGACCGATTCCCGGACGCAATAATAAAGGGAAGCTCCTTACGGTTTGGTACATGTAACTGTCGAGATCATCAACGGACTCGTTAGCAGGCATCAAGTTCGCCAAAGCGACAATCTGGAAAACAAGGAGCAGTCAAGATTTGATATTAGGCGAGTCGGGTGAGGCTCGAACTCGAACCTAAAGTCTCTTACCGCTTGGACCAATTCGCGCGTTGTTACGAAGCTTAAAAGACAGAGAATAAAAGAGAGGAGGAAGAAGGGGACCTGGTGGCCGTATTGGATGCATTTCATCATCGCATAGCAGCTGTCCTTGCCGCCGCTAACTAGTGCCACCACCTTCATCGATTCTTCTTCTTCTTTGTTCTATATCCCGCTTTGTGATATTAGGGCTCGATATAGAAATTAAAAAGGGTCTAGGGTTTCCCCAATTTGTCTTTTCAAGTCTCAACAAAGAGGACCTTCAAGAAAAAGTCTCACTTACTTCTTTTATGAGTTGAAAGTTCAACCCTTCTTTTTCGGGGAATATTTTATTTTAGTTTTTTTGAAATGGAGGGACAAATCTTTATATATAAATACAAAATAAACACAATTACATCAAAAATAATATCTTACCTGGATGACATTTCCCACCTAAAGTTTCATCCAGCTTATCATTCTGATGATTACTACTTGACGTAAATCTCCTCTATCGAGATTACGACCGTCGGCCTCAATAAAACAGTTTCACAATAAAATTCGGTGGAAAAAACCTCCGAGAGGGAAATTATTTTATTTTAGAACATTATAGTTTGAGATCAAATACTCAGTAATTTTTTTACATAATTATTTCATATTCACATTTTTAGTACACTTTTTATCAGTAAAAACGTAATTTTGGAAAACATTGGACAGCTAAAGAGACAAAACAATATCACTCAAACTATAAAGACACTATAATAATATTAATTGTTGTGATCGGAGGGTTCGGTGTACTTGATTAGGATCTACGGCAGTCGAGGTAAGTGTTGGACACTTTCTCCGTAAGACGAGATTGCCCCGTATATTTCAGTGCGGTACGGGCTACGGCAATTGTCCCCAAAATACAACGACTGTTCGGGCGTTTCCAAGAACGTTGCACACGTATCTCGAAACTTTCGGGCGAACTCTTATATACCCAGAACTTTCGGACGGACTATTTGGAAGTGAAGAACGGGGGGAGAGGAGAAGACAACAATGCTTATGGAATGCACTTGCTGCTGGGATGGATTGCAAATGAGGGGGAGAGGCCTATTTATAGGCGTTGGAGGAGTGGCAGGCAGGCACTCCGAAGGGGCGCGTCCGTTCGGCCAGCAGGCTGGCTGGCTGCGCTCGTGGCCCTTTGGTGGCATTCTGGATCCTTCCAGGTGCACCCAGACTATGCTGGCACTCCTTCACGAGGGATTTCGCAACCCTTCCGCCGTCTGGAAGTGCGCCACAAAGCGCCCATTGCGACCTGCGTCCAATGCGCCATGCGTACACGCACACGCGCGGGCGCGGGTGCGGGCGCGAGCGCGTGCTCGTGCTGGTGCTGGTGCTCGTGCTCGGATGGTGTAGCACCATCCTCGCCACGGTCCGAGTTGGCTATCCTTCTATTTGGTCAACTCATTTCCTAGTCAACAAGGAGTTTCTCCTTATAAACTAGAAAATGTTGGTGCCACTTTCTAATGTGGGATTGCAATTTCCTTTTCCCTTTTGGGCCTCCCACTTTGGGCCTTTCCACTTTGGGCTCATTCACAAATCCAACATCCCCCACATGAATGATGACCAATGCATGCAGACTTTAATCGAAAGTTCTGACATGTTATTATTGCATCGAGACAGGTAGCTTGTGGCTTTGAACCTTCTCTAGTAATATGTTATCAGATTTACTTGCTGCTCAGTGAATGTGATGTCTTGAACCGTCAGCTTTTGGCGTAAACTAAGACAATAATATTTACACAATAATAACCCTATTATATTTGGGTTCTCACGTTGTGTCCGTTTCGGCCATGGACCGTATCTTGGATTCATAAGTATTTTTCCCATTTGAAGCGGCCTCACTTCACACTTACATAGGTGATCTCCTATCAGGAGTATCCTGCCATACTCCACTTTTATCAAGGTATAGGAATCATTAGAAGCGTAATGCTTAACCTTACCACACCTCTGCAGGTTAACACCTGGGCAGCTTCTGAGAATGAGATAGGTTATAGGTGATTAAATGAATCCTCCATAACTTAGTTGTCTCATTGAACCAAGTTTGTGGGATCTCCACTCATTATGGTTGAGTTACCGCTATGGACGTTCTTTAGTGTATGGATTTTAATCCTATTCTCCTTACTGCGTTGTACATTTGATCTCTATTGATTCCTTTCGTAAAAGGATCAGCTAAGTTATCCTTGGACTTTACGTAATTAACGGTGATCACTCCACTAGAGATCAACTGTCTAACGGTATTATGTCTCCGACGGATATATCGAGACTTTCCGTTGTACATTGTACTTTGTGCTCTCCCGATTGCAGACATGCTATCACAATGTATCAATACGGGAGGCACCAGTTTGCTCCAGCACGGAATATCCTCTAGGAAGTTTCTGAGCCATTCAGCTTCTTCCCCAGCTTTGTCTAGTGCTATAAACTCTGACTCCATGGTGGATCGAGCTATGCATGTTTGTTTAGAGGACTTCCAAGACACAGCTCCTCCTCCTATGGTGAATACGTATCCACTCGTAGATTTGGAGTCCTTAGTGTCTGATATCCAGTTTGCGTCACTGTATCCTTCTAATACAGCTGGATATTTAGCATAATGTATGCCATGGTTTATGGTATGTTTTAAATACCGTAAAACCTTTTTCAGAGCTAGCCAGTGATCTTTCCCTGGATAACTTATGAATCTACTAAGCTTACTAACTGAGTACGCAATATCGGGTCGTGTGCAGTTTGTTAAATACATCAAGCTCCCAATAATTTGCTCATACTTCAGTTGAGATACTGGGTCCCCTCGATTCTTGGCTAAGTGTAGATTCAAATCTACTGGAGTCTTAACCGGAGGTTTGTCAAAAGCTTCAAATTTCTTGAGCACGCTTTCCACGTAGTGGGATTGCGTCAAGATAATTTCGTCAGCTTTCCTAGAGATTTTTATTCCTAGTATGACGTCTGCCAGACCCATATCTTTCATGTCAAAGTGGTCCTTTAACATGTTCTTAGTTTTCACAATAACCTATTTATTACTTCCCATAATTAGTAAGTCATCTACGTAGAGACATACAATTACGTAAGCTTCAGGTGTGCTCTTAATATAAATATATTTATCGCACTCATTGATCTTAAATCCATTCGACAGGATTGTCCTGTCAAATTTCTCGTGCCACTGTTTCGGCGCTTGTTTTAGCCCGTATAGTGACTTGACTAGCCGACACACTTTATGCTCTTGACCGGGAGTCACAAACCCTTCAAGTTGCTCCATGTATATCTTCTCTTCTAGTTCTCCATTTAGAAAAGCTATTTTTACGTCCATTTGGTGGATCTCGAGGTTATAGAGTGCAGCAACAGCTATGAGTACTCTAATTGATGTAATTCTTGTGATCGGTGAATACGTGTCAAAGAAATCATGTCCCTCCTTCTGTTTGAACCCCTTAGCTACCAATCGAGCTTTGTATTTGTCGATTGATCCATCAGCTTTATATTTTCTTTTTAGGATCCACCTGCATCCCAAAGGTTTGCAGCCCGGTGGGAGATCCACGATTTCCCACGTGTGGTTTTGCATAATGGATTCTATCTCACTATTGATAGCTTCCTTCCAGAGAGGAGCATCTGGACTGGACAATGCGTCTTGGATTATCCTGGGTTCATCTTCTAACGCATAGGTTAGATAATCCGGACCAAAAGATTTGGTTACCTTCGTCCGTTTACTGTGTCTAAGTTCATCATCTTCCTGATTTGACCCTTGCGTAGTCTTGTGAGCCCTTTTCTTTGGACTTTCTTCCTTTCTTTCCTTATTAGGAAAGCTATTCTCAAAGAATGTTGCGTTCCTTGATTCTATGACCATTCCCATGTTTATCTCAGGTTTTCAGATTTATGCACCAAAAATCGATAAGCACTACTATTTTGCACATATCCGATAAAGATGTAATTAATGATCTTGGGTCCTATTCTCAGCTGCTTAGGCTTAGGTACTTCGACCTTTGCTAGGCAACCCCACACTTTAAGGCTTCCTTCTTTTCCATAGTTCATATGGGGTTTCATCCCTTTTCTTGTGTGGCAACTTGTTTAGAATGTGGTTAGCTAAAAGCACAGCTTCCCCCCACATGTTTTGGGGTAAGCCCGAGCTAATCAACAAAGCGTTCATCATCTCCTTAAGAGTTCGATTTTTGCGTTCAGCTACGCCATTCGATTGAGGTGAGTATGAAGCAGTCGTCTGATGAATAATGCCATATTCTTGACAGAGTTTATCAAATAGAGCTACATATTCTCCCCCTCGATCACTTCGGATCATTTTGATTTTCACGCTGAGTTAATTTTCAACCTCATTCTTATATCTCTTAAAGGCATCAAGAGCTTTGTCTTTGCCCTTTAGGAGATATACGTAACAGTATCTCGTGCAATCATCGATAAACGTGATGAAGTATTTCTTTCCAACTTTAGTTTGCACGTATTTCATATCGCAAGTGTCTGTATGAATTAACTCTAAAGGCGTAGTACTTCTTTCCACCGAATGGAAAGGTGCTTTGGTCATTTTAGCCTCCACACATACTTCACATTTATCGGATGGGTTGAACTCTAGATTCGGTAATAAATTTAAACTTACTAACTTTCTTAGCGAGTTTGAATTTACGTGTCCTAATCTACCATGCCATAAATTAGAACACTCGGCCAAGTAAGAAGAAGCGTTAACTTTATTTTCACCGTTAAAGGTGCGATGTACAGTTATTACATTCATCTTAAACAACCCTTTTTCTAGATAACCCTTTCCTATGAATTGACCCGCTTTGGTCAGTACAAACTTATCAGCCTCAAATACAAGCTTAAGACCGACTTTGCTTAACAGTGAGCCAGAAACTAAGTTCTTGCGGATGTCTGGGATATGCAGCACATCTTTGAGGGTCAGCTCCTTTCCTGAGGTCAGCTTCAGGACCACCTTACCCAGACCGATGATCCTGGACGTTGCGGAGTTTCCCATGAATAGCATTCGACCCGTGATCGGGATATAGTTTGAGAACATCTCCTTGTCCGAGCAGACGTGACGGGTAGCTCCTGTGTCCACGAACCACTCTCTCGGATTATCCACCAGGTTGGCTTCAAACACCACGGCTGACAGATCCAGTTCGGACAAGTTTTCAGCCAGGTTAGCCTTTCCTTGGTCGTCCTTCTTCGGCTGGTGACAGTCCTTAGCCATGTGGCCGAGTTTGTCGCAGTTGTAGCAGTCGCCCTTGATCTTCTTGGGCTCTTGCTTCTCCTGCTTATCCCTGGACTTCTTCCTCTTCTTGCCACCTTTTCCCTCGGCGAGGTGCACGGTGGTCTCAGAGTTGGCCTTGCCTTGCTTGACTTCAGACTTTCAGTTATCTTTCTCGATCCTAAGTCTCACTATCAGGTCTTCTAGGCCCATGTCCTTCCTCTTGTGCTTGAGGTAGCTCTTGAAGTCCTTCCAGAGCGGGGGGAGCTTCTCGATCATCGCAGCTACTTGGAAGGACTCGCTGAGTTGCATCCCTTCGGCTTGGATCTCATGAAGGATCAGCTGTAACTCCTGCACTTGGTCGATGACCTTCTTGCAGTCCATTATCTTGAAGTCGAGGAATCGTCCGACGATAAATTTTTTCGTCCCGGCATCCTCCATTTTGTACTTCTTCTCGAGTGAACTCCACAGCTCCTTAGCGGTCTTAGTTTTCGCGTAGATGTTGTAGAGCGTGTCGTCTAGTCCATTCAGGACGTAGTTCTGGCACAGGAAGTCGCTGTGATTCCAGCGTCGAGAGCATTACTATTCTGTTGATCCGTCTTATTTTCCGCTATCTTCGGTGCTTCCTCTTTCAGGAACCGAACTAGGTTGAGCGTGGTCAAATAGAACGTCATCTTCTGTTGCCACCTCTTGAACTCGGTACCGTTGAACTTCGCTGGCCTTTCAGCGTGGACAGTTCCTGGTACCGTTGTCAGTGATATGGAGCTTGACGATGCCATCTTCAAGTACACGAATCTCGTCTTACGATTGTTGTGATCGGAGGGTTCGGTGTACTTGATTAGGATCTACGGCAGTCGAGGCAAGTGTTGGACACTTTTTCTGTAAGATGAAATTGCCCCGTATATTTCAGTGTGGTACAGGCTACGCCAATCGTCCCCAAGATACAACGACTGTTCGGGCATTTCCAAGAATGTTGCACACGTATCTCAAAACTTTCGGGCGAACCCTTATATACCTAGAACTTTCAGACGGACTATTTGGAAGTGAAGAACGGGAGGAGAGGAAGACAAAATGCTTATGAAATGCACTTGCTACTGGGATGGATTGCAAATGAGGGGGAGAGGCCTATTTATAAGCGCTGGAGGAGTGGCAGGCAGGCAGGCACTCCGAAGGGGCGCGTCCATTCGGCCAACAGGCTGGCTGGCTGCGCTTGTGGCCTTTCGGTGGCATTCTGGATCCTTTCAGGTGCGCCCAGACTATGCTGGCACTCCTTGACGAGGGATTTCATAACCCTTCGGCCGTCTGAAAGTCTACAGTGCGTTTCAGCCCTTCGTGCCTCTTCGGTGGCCATCCTGGAAGGCGCTCGCAGCCCCTCGTCACTTCGGTAGCTACGCAGCTCTCTCCGAACTAGGGCAAAATACTTAAGGCTCCTCTAGCTGCTCGCGACACGTGCGAAGTGCCAAGTGCGCCACAAAGCACCATCCTCGCCGCGGTCTGAGTTGGCTGTCCTTCCATTTTGTCAACTCATTTCCTAGTCAACAAGGAGTTTCTTCGATTGTCAAGCCCATCCATTCATTCTTCCATCTGAGCCCCTGAAATAGTCTTCATTCTTCCGGCCGGGCCCTTAAAGCGAGCCGAGGCTGCCGCCCATAAGGCCTAAGACGGGCCAAGCCTACCGCCCATAAGCCAAAGCGGTAAGGGCCTACCGCCAATCACCTTAAAAGTCCAATGCAAACTTGGCCGACCACCTGAGGTGGGCCGAACGGACACACCAACCCGAACATGGATTCTCGTGAACAAACCCGGAGATGAACATCTGCTTCTGGACCTTCCTCTCAAGGCGACGCCTCTGAGTCTTAGTGAGGGCATCTTGTGTTGGTAGCTCAGGGATGACCCTCTTATCTCCAAGCCGGTTGAAGGCATATCTGCATAAGTCAGACTCGTCTTGAAGGTCCACCTTGATACGAGGATGACTGATCCTCCATGCTTTATCGGCTCCCCTTGGACGAAACTTTTGAGTCATTGGGATACCGCTATTGGGTGGCCATCCTTGCTCCCCGAGTCTTGACTCTCGGGTCTCAAGGTTGGCCTTCCCTTGCCTAGGATTATCGGCTCCCCTCAGATGAAAGGACTTTTGAGCCTTTAGGATGCCACCATCGGGTGGTCGTCCTTGTCCCCTGAGTGTTGCTCCTCGGGACTTAAGGTCGACCTTCCCTCTCTTGGGACCATCGGCTCCCCTCATATGAAAGGAGTTTCGAGCCTTTAGGATGCCGTTATCGGGCGGCCTTCCGTGCCCCCCGAGTCTTGTCCACCGGATCTTGGGGTCGGCCTTTATTTTCTTTGGGCTATCAGCTCCACTCGGACGAAAAGAATTCTGAGCTTTTGGGATGCCATTATCGGGCGATCGTCCTTGCCCCCCGAGTCTTGTCCACCGGGTCTTAGGGTCAGCCATTTCCTTCTTAGGGTCCAGCTGTCCTTGCTTCTCGAGTCTTTCCCTCCGGGTCTTAGGGTCGGCCTTTGTTGGCTTTGGCCTCTCTCCTTTTTGGCTTCATTGGATGCCAATCATAGCAACGAAAGTACTTACGTGGGGGTCGATTGCCAGTTTCCCCCCGTGACATTGATGTGAAGCCAAGCCCTCAAATTGAGAGAGTTGAGGTTGTCCTTCCATCCCTTGTTATTGGGTAGATCTGAACACCAGTTGATGGTTGATGTCATCCTTATCGAGCTCTCCTTGTCGATTGATGTCGTCCTTATCGAGCTCGTCATCCTCATCAAGCTTTTCTTATTGATTAACGTCGTCCTCATCGAGCTCATCATCCTCATCGAGCTCTTCTTTTCGGTTGATGTCATCGTCATCGAGCTCGTCATCCTCATTGAGCTCTTCTTATTGGTTGAGGTCGTCGTTATTGAGCTCATCATCCTCATCAAGCTCTTCTTATTAGTTGATGTCATCCTCATCGAGCTTGTCTTGTTGGTTGACATCATCGTCATCGAGCTCGTCATCCTCATCGAGCTCTTCTTGTTGGTTGACGTCGTCCTCATCGAGCTCGTCATCCTCATCAAGCTCTTCTTATCGATTGATGGGACGGCGGTTGTCCTCCTCGTCCAGGTCCATCTGTGCTTGATGCATGACTTGGGGGGTCGGGGTAGGATTGGAAACCCTTGAGTCGAACAAAAGATTCTTATAGACATCCCTCCTTTTGAAAGAGGTTTGGTCGGCCGAGACCCTAGATGGGTATGACCCATCTTGGATCAGGGCCGGTTGGTACCAGCTCGATTTTACTTGGAGATTGCTAGCCCTCGTCCTTGCAGTCTCGTAGTGTCCCGAGTGGTTCACTCCTCGTGTACCCATCCCCATATAAGGAGTTGTTTGGAACGAGGGATACATAGGAGTTTTGGGTAGTTGATCATAACAGAACACACCCGATGATGGTGGAGCGATGGCGAAAGGCATGTGACCGGTCCATGGTTGCACGAAGGTTGGTCGGATAGGTAGTGCTTCTTGTGCACGCCTAACAACGGACTCCTCATAGCATTTCTGAGGGATGAAGGCGTCATATATCTCTATCAGAACGACAGGTCTATAGAACTCTTCGTAGCTCTTTCGAGCAACATATGAGGCATAGGACTCCATCGAGACGATGCTTGTCTTATCCGGCTCTTTGGAGGAAGCCGAAGTAGATGAGTTCCTCCTTGCGTCAACTGTGATGCAGAAGGTGTTGGCTCCTTAGAGGGAACCGGTGCAACAAAGTTGTTGGTCATCTTGGTTGGACGAAGTAAGACCGCCTTCTCAGACGCCCTCTTTAGTCCTACCGAGCGTGCCAAAAAATAGTTGCGGGGAAAAGGGGGTACAAGAATGTCAAGTAAACTCGAGATGGATCTGAAGTGATCGTCCTAAGGTCGGCCTAACGGAGGGGGAAAAGATCTACGGGCTACGCTAAGCTAGGTCTAAGCTAAAAGAAAGATAGGAGGAGGAAGATAGTTGTAGTTGTTTGTTGTGTTGGAGATGTCCTTCTCTGGCACCCGAGCTCCCTTTATATAGCCCGTTCTGACCTAGCTTCATCCTTCCCGGGTGCCACTTTCCAATGTGGGATTGCAATTTCCTTTTCCCTTTTGGGCCTGCCACTTTGGG
This sequence comes from Hypericum androsaemum, assembly GCA_963995505.1. Taxonomy (NCBI): domain Eukaryota; kingdom Viridiplantae; phylum Streptophyta; class Magnoliopsida; order Malpighiales; family Hypericaceae; genus Hypericum; species Hypericum androsaemum. The sequence goes on from OZ023198.1 coordinate 497,299, forward strand.
CCTTTCCACTTTGGGCTCATTCACAAATCCAACAATAATAAAGTTCAAATAATGATTTGAGAGGTTTCGGATTGAGTGGGTACTACATAAAAGATATCTATACGGAGGTTTCGGACTGAAGTTTCGAGTTTGTAGATCCAATTGGCACTACAAATTGCCAACCTATATATGTATCTAACCTTCACTTCTCATCCTGTGTTAATGATATCCTTAATGGTTGGGAAGCCCATTCTTTAAGGAAGGGGTAGTTCAGGGATGATTTTAAGATTATTTACACACTTGTGTATTGGTGACTTAGAAAATGGGTAATCCATGATACTTGACAAATGTATCTTCAATTACGAACCTTCGTTAATTTATATACGTATTATGTAGGTCAAACGTCATTTCACTAAAATTCATGCATGATAGTGAGTTAATGTATTTGGGTTTCAAAGAAAACCCTTGCACTTGGTTAAATCTCTAATTTGATAATAATGACAATATGTTACAAAGACTAGATGCAATGCTAAATGGAAAAAAAATTGTTGAGGAGGAGGACAAGATCTATTGGTATGTTACGAAATTAAATAGTTTGAGGAGGACAAAATCTATTGGTATTAAAAAATATTAGGACTTTCTATGAAAGAGTGTTATCTATGATTATAAGTCTTCTTAATTTCTCATTCCTTATCGAGTAGTGACACTTAACTTATATTCTCTCAATCTTCCCATCTTCATCAAGCAATAATACGTTCAAATTCATTTTTCGAGACTACCCTGAAAAGTTAGGTATTTTATTGTACCCTTTTCAATCAGGTCTAGTGTTTGAGGCACGTCTCAGTTTTGACCACCCTTTGTTCGAGTTCAAGCCCAACCCTGCATCTCCGGTGAACATACGTACCATGGAGGTGGAGATCGGAAGACATACTTCCCATACAACTTCAAGTGTAACCAATGCATAGTAGGTGGAGATCCGAAGATGTTTGCTTCTTGAATCTTGACTAATTTTTTTTATAACTAAACTATCTATCATTATTATTTATTCTGTTATATCATAATGCCAATCAGATGTCATGTGAAAGATTAAAGGCCATACCAAAATTTAAATCTTAACCAAAAAGTCTCTGATTCGAGCCATTGAAAATTTTATAGTGCTAAATACTTGTCGAGATAACTCTGCCACCTCCCACATATCCACACAACTCCAACCTAGATTAATCTGTCAAATGGATATCTCACCTCCAACATCCTTAAGTAGGGTAAATCTCGAAGACTGACTGCGTACAGAACCACAAATGAGCTGAGAATTAAAAGAAGACAACGCCGTGAAAAAAAAAACAATCAGCGGAAAAAAAGAAGAACGAACTCATACCCAGAACCAAACAGACAACAGTTGCAGAGGAGGAGTTCTAACCAACCACCCTGCTTAATCGAACGGGAAAAGACCTCGGACAGAGATTATATCTTACAAATTATAGAAAAAAAATATTGCCCTAATGTTTCGAGCTACTTAAACCTGCAATTCGGTTAATCAACTCTTGGCATCACCCATCTCCGTCACGGGAAATTCAGCATTGTCAACCAAGAATTTCAGTTATCTGCCCATCGTTCGTCAACCAACGAGGCACAAAAGGGCTCCAACCATTTCTCTGCAGGTACTTCAACAAATTACCATCTGGCAATTAAGCTTCGACGTCCCATATAAAGTGGCAAGAGGCCTTAGTTTGCCCATTCAAAGAATCATCTTGAATATGCTGTACTGGACTCGCAGTCTCCGGGAAATAATCCTGGTCTTCCAAACGAGCTTCCTTGATAAATAAAAGAAAAGAAAAAGAAACTGATGATGAATTTCTGAATACGAATGAATGTGCTTCCTCCGTGTGACAAATAGGGTAAGACAATAAAATGGCATATGGCAGGTTCACTTGCTGAACCTTTTCTATGCAAAGTCACAAGTACCATCATATAAAATGAAGGCATCTATGTCCTTTGGGAGTAAACCATATATTGACATAAACTTCCACAATCAAGTCACTCGTCTCCAACTACTGCACTCATCTTGCCTAGTGTTAGATACTAGTAGTCTCTACCACAGGAATTAAGAGAGCAATTAAATAATAGGGAGTGACAACTTATATTTAGACTCAACTCACCTGAACAAATCAAAATGGAGCCTCCAGCGATTCATCCCAGACCTCTGCACTTCCATTAGAAGCATCTTCAACATCTTCCTCCATTGAAAGCCTAATATATTCTCTGTGTGCAAAGCGATCCCATTCTGTCAATGTTGGATTCTCACGTTCCTGGGGTACATTCAATAATAACTTAGTTATGAACACCGTCCACCACTTGGGTTAACATAATTATTTCCACAATTAATCTAATGCTAAGTCAAGGTACTATGATACCTGGCGAATCAAAAATGGATCACGAGTTTCGAAGGCCATAAATTTATTTAGGTTGAAAAGGATGTTGAAGACACTTCCAGAAAGTTTACAGCCTTTGAGGTCACGCAGCGTGATGTAGCTTTCATTCTGCACGCAAGGATTCAACAACAAAAAACTAAGCCATTGTAGGATAACAATAACAAACGAGGCATGATCACACATACATAGGTGTTATTTGGGGGTCAACACCAAATCCATATCTCTTACGAAAACGTAAGCGTATAGCCTTACCCATAGATAAGAGATACTCATACCAACAATATTATTTGTTTAACGTATTTATAAGCTTAAGCTAAGAGGGGAATTAATTTTCCAGACTTCGAAGCCAGATAATTAGTTACCTCCAGCCCTCCAACTATAAATATGCACACTGGTCCTTAATTAAAACCATTGCATGTCCTCTGTACAAGACATACTGATTGGTGCAGATAGAATGGAAGCAATCTATCACCCAGACCTTACACAGTCTATCATCAAATCAAAACCAACGCAAAGATCCTAAGCCAAACTTCTGACATGGAAACAAATGTTTGTCTCCTTCTATAGCACGGACACTAAAGTACCATTTGAATCATTTTATATTCAAAGCATTTAGGCTGGATTACAATTCTTCATCAGTCAGAAAAAATAACTTGGTATTAGTTTGTTTAATCGTAAATGGCTAGTCACTCTATAATAAAAGCAAACACGGTCAATCTTAGTCGCATTTTAGTTTTTTTTAACTATGGACCAAAATCAGCTGAGATTTACGAGGTCTAAAGTTTTATTTTGAATCTTTGATGAGCAATCTCTTTAGAAGAAAAAAGTGACAATGTAGCTATTGGAACCTGGAAATACTGCAGCCCCCAACTATCACAAGTCTCCTTTTCTCGAGGATTCCCGGTAAATCGACAAATTACAAGAGAGAAACATAATGAGTTAAATCTCAAACTAAGGGGACAAACCTCTGATCCAATCATGTCAATTATTTGACACAGAATATCTTCAAAGAGAACAGGCTCTTGAGCCATGCACTCCATTCGATGAAGCTGCTCCTCGTAAAAGAACTGCATCTCATTCCTAGTCAGGACTCCGTTGCCATCCAAATCTATGCATTTGAACCTGAAAAGGGATGTAGAAAGTTAAAGATGCATTCAGCAGCCCTCAATCTTGACATTGCAGAATGAAGTTTATGTATGTACCAGTACTCAAGACTTGGCTCAGATGACTTGTCCTCCTCAGATAGTATAAAGTACACAAAATCTTCATATCCCATCTTCCCTTCAACCTTGCTGGTAAATTTTCTAGGAATCTGGGATTGCAAAGGAAAACACAAAGGAAATCATCTGTCAGAATCCAATAAGATGCAGAGTATATTAGTAGGTTGGACTTTAGGAAGAAAGAGAGACTGCAGCACATTATTCATTTGAACAAGGTAAGTACAAACTGCAGGAGGTCAGTGCAGTGTGTTCTATTGCTCTATGCTATCAGCTTTATACAGTCCCAATAAGCCAGTTTCCATCCTTAAGTTCAATAGAAATTCTTCCAGGTGATTTGTGCAAGATGGAGAACAGCAAGCAGACAGGATATTAGGTCACCCAAATCAGGAAGTTCAAAATCTGCTAGATTGAGTAATCGGGCCACAACTAGAGCAAGATCATCAGACCTGGGAGAATATCCTATCAACAATGCGGTATGTCAATGCATGGTTCCCATATCGGATCAGATTTTCTTTGTCGATCAAGAAATCATGGTCCGTGTCCAGCTCCCAGAACTTGCAGTATATAACATAGAAGTGTTCATAAGAAAAATACCTGGAAAAGATGAAATTAAATCCATCAAAGGACATTTTCAAACCAAAAAAATGATCACATTAATAAAAGAATTTAAATCTATTTTTTAGAACAAAGAAATTTAACTCTCCCACAATAGAAACCATAAGTCTATGTTTGACAGATGCTGTGAAATATACACAAGATGCAGCATGTTTATTCACCTAAGAACTTTATTGATGTCCTCTTCTTCATCTGCATGTTGCATCGCGTCTATTAAGTTTCCACGTTTCAGCTCTCTGAGGGTTAGCTGACCATTCCCAGATCTATTTATGTAGTAAAATATTCTGTAGATTACAGTTTCAGCTGCAATTGCACAAGAACAAAGAAAAGTCAGCATAATATTAAAGATAGGAAAGTGCTTAATATCTGGAATGCTAGGATGCATGCAAGACTGGAAATGATTAAATCTAATGGATAACATATCAAAGGGCTAAATTGAAGGCCTGCAACTGGAGGCACCAGTAAGGAACTCAACACGCAAACTAGTCTGGGAAAAAAAGGGAAGCGTATATGAGAACACCCAGGACTTGTTATTCATTCATGTGCTTGGATAAGGATATGCCAGAGGAACAACATATTGTATGAAACTAGAAACCTATTTTTTTTTTGAAAGGGTGAACTAGAAAACTTAAGAATTTATAAAAACAAAAGAATTCTCCAGCGACAAAAGCATGGCTAAAGATCCAATTGTATGGTGTAATTGAGACCAAGAACAAACCATATCTTTCCTGAAACTCTGGGGTACTTTGTAGGAACTCTAATCCTGGATGAGTTGCCAACAGCTCCCGCAGAACAGGTTTAAAGTCTTCCTGTTATCAAAGTGTACAAGGCCAACCAAAATTACTCAGTATACGATATGCACCAGGTCAAACATCCAAGTGCATCAAAAAATAAGTTCATGCACACACCTGAGTCAAGTGTTTAACATCTGGTTGCTTCAGAATTGTGAATATTTGAGTTGCTATGTCCAATGTCAACATATTCCCATTCAACCAATAATCAACAAAGGCGTCCCTTCATGTAAAGCAACAGATAAATCATGAGCAAAGATTACAGCGTACACTGTTAGTCATTGGTCATGCAACAAGAACAAATCAAGGAACATAGTGCAAAACTGGTATATTACTAAAGTGGTTGCCTGCTTTATTTGGATTCATGAAATCTGCATCAAGAGCATGAACTAGTCATGCAATTAACAAGTCAAACACAACTCTGATGAGGGAGAATGAAGAAACAGGAGCAATCTAGATCATTTTTGTTTGAGAAAGCACATCCTTTTAAGCTATTAATCCAATCTGATCTATTGAATTTCTCACCCTCAGAAAAATCAGCCATTAATTATATAAAAAAATATCAACTCGTCATCATTTGATGAAGAATTAGATAATTGTAAGATGCAGAAACCAGGAAAAAAAATGTAACTTTCAAATCTTGCCCTGCTGATTAAAGTGACATAGTTCAGGTCCACAACTTGATCATAACAATTGAACGGAGAGCCGGATATCAAAATTCCAATTAATGAAGCCTTCCACAATCTGATATTACATGGTAGCAAAATATTGCTACCTTGTTTCAGATGCAAATATACGGTCCTCCTTAAGGGACCAATGCAAGATGAGACCCCTGAATACTTTTTACCAAACTTAATATCACAATATAAATTGCTCCTAGAGAATGCGAAACTTCTGCGGTTCAGAAGCGCAGAAGGTCAAATGCACCCACATACATAGAGCATCACAAACTTCATTGCCATTGGGTGCCAACTTTTCTTATGTGACGTAAATTACGAAAAAACATAAATTACGGAAATTTGAAGAAAATTTACAGAACAAAGATGGTAACTTTAGGTTGAATACCGGTACAAAGTGCCGAATACTGGTGCAAAATTTTAGAAAACCGAAGGAAAGTCTTAAAAAACCATAATGAAGTATACAAAACCTTCAATCAAAATTATGAACAGTAAAAAAGATTCCTTAAATTATGTAACGTCACGTTGTGTAAGGAAAGAAGTCCTCCGATCTTTCACATAAACTTCCATAACATACAAGCTTATCACCTTTAGTTAGGATCATGTATAAACACAAGAATGAACTTTATACTGTTCTCACCATATAGATAATCAAAGAACCTGAAAAACAAATTGCAATACTCACCCAAAAGTAACACAAAACTATTTCTTGAAAAAAAGGAAGGAGTACAAGTTTCAGAGGAAAATAACATGTCTAAACCGGAGCATATGACTTCAATAACTTGTAACTCCATGGAGTAACAATATACTGGCAACAAAGTAAAATACCTTGTGATAAAGCCGGTGCTACCAATGTCAATCTTTTTGAAGAGTGCAGGGGAGAAGAATGAAGGCAGCTTGCAGATTTCCCTAGTGACCGACTTGAATTCTGAAGTAAAAGGGAAATGACACAGATTAGTTCAAGGTACATCTAAACTACTCATTTTCCAAGCAATAGTCTCACCGTGTATCTGAAGTCCATCTGCGCGGCCGTAGAAGAAGTGATTGACACGAAAAATACACTGTTCCTTTAACTCATTTGCAGCTGGACGACCATCTTGAAAATAAAACTGCACGAATTTTGAAGAACACACACATTCATTCACTTCAAAATCGGGAGGAGAGAAGAAAATAGCAAAGGTACGACCCTAAAACAGAAAAGAGTAAAGGAGAGATTCATCGGACCTGAGGTATTAACTCCTTAACGGGCTCACTTAAAACCTTCAAAGGAGAACCCAAATGAGAAAGTCCTGTCCTTTGTTTGGTGATACGAGGAGAGCCGGATGAACTTCTAGGTGAAAGAGGGGGAGTACTGCCAGCAGGAAACATGGAAGGCAAGGCACTGCCAGAGGCACCAGTTGCAGTGGATGAGCTGCCAGAAACATTCAGAGGAGCACCTGACTTGGCATCATTCAGCAATGATGTCACCTAGCAAAGAAGAAAATACAGAAACAGTCAATTTGCAGTCTTTGCGTTGGGTTGGGCTCATTATAATTTAAAGAGACAATAACTGAAAATATAGAACGAAGTCATGATAAACTGGCTAAAACAAATGCTACTCCATGTCCATTGTTGTCGCACAGTTGACACAATCATAAACAACGAAACCAAAAGATTAGCTTCCGGTTTCTACCTCCTAATTTCACAGCCAGTCACAATTCATAGCTAAGTAATATAGGAAATCGAAAAATATGCACTCACCTCCCAATGTTGAAGGTGGACGAAGTGAAATAAGATACTTCATTCAAGATTAGAACAGAATCAACAATTGAAGAAACAAGTAATACAGAAACTTAAGTTAGAAATGACATCCACCAACGCTCTTCTTCAGAAAATCATTCGCGACAACTGTTACCGTGACCTTAGACTCGCACTGAGTTGCGCCAAATCTGAATCCGCAGGCATCTTCGGAGCCCGAAACCTAAAAGACCGGCTAAGCTAACTCCCCCACACCCTCCAAAACCACCCGCAATCAAGATCCATTCGTCTCTAAATCCCTCCCTTTGCCCAATCTAGAGCAGACCTAAAAAAATTAACAATCTCCCAACACCTCGAATCAGATCATAGGAGAAGAGCGGGGATAGTTTACCAGGCGGTTGGATTCGGGGAGGGAAAGCCACTGGTCGAACAGCTTCTGGGCGAAGTCCGGGTACGATTTGATGGACAAGGGAGCCACCTCTGGCAGCTGGAGCAAGTCGGCGTCCAGCATCGCCATATCCCCACCGCCTCCACTCCCACCACTTTCCATCTCAATTCCCCCAACTCAGCGCATAGATCGAACCCGGAAACCCTAATTTCACCCCGCTTTGATCAAATCGGGACCTCCCGAACCAGATCGAACTATTCCCGTTTGGATTTCCGGGAAAACAAAAATAATTTTATATTTCTTTATTTTGGTTGGCCTTTTTCTTTTTAAATTTATCAACGATGGACGCGAATTAAGAGGAGGGGTAGGGAAGAAGCAGAAGAGGAAAAAGAGATTGGGGATTGTGGAATTTTCCATCCTAGAAATGGTTGAACGAGGGTGAGTTGGACACGTGTCGTGCACGTGCTTTCCCTTCCATTCTCTCTCCCCAATTTTTATCGAGCCACATTTTCTTTCTTCCAGTTTTGTCATGTTAACATTGATGGAATTATATTGCCAATAATTACTTAAATCCTCTTCTTTATATAGAACTCGAAAGAAAAAAAACCATTCATTTCTCCGCCATTAATTCGCACCATAATCTTATGGCTTCTTACACTTAGTAGGAAGGCTATAGATTTCATTAGCCCACTAATGAACTCATAATCGTAGCAATCATGGGTATAATTTCAACAAATCCAATTTTTGAGAAAATTATTCTAATTTAATCAAAAAATTTTGACTTCGAAGAACTTTGTTACAAGGAGCTCGAATTTAGTATCTGAACACCACTAATTACCATTATTTTAAAATACGTGTTTTGGTACGGGTCGGATTTTGTCTGTTTTCTGGTTCGATTGATCAGACCGCCGGTCAGACCAGATTTTTAATTAATTTTTTGAATATTATGTAGACTAAATAGTCGAAATATAGGTTTCAAAATTTATAATGTAGAAATATCAACCAATTTATAACATATAAAGTCCATTTTCCTTTTTTGATTAAGAAAAATCGAACATACAATACGACTTTTTTGTTTAAATTTTTGCTAATTTGGATAAAATCCAGTCAGACTGGACGGACTGATTCAAAAAGCAGTACGAACCGCCCGATCCGACCATCGTTCTACCCCTAAAAATATACCAATCTGATGTCCGATTCACGATCCGACTGATCGGATCGTATATTTTAAAACTATGCCAATTACATTGCATACACCCCGAGCCTAAGATAAATAGCCTCCCCGATTGACCGGGAGCCCAATGCCGGGTAGTTGGCCCATTATCAATTTCCACCCGTAAATAAGGACACTCCGACTTCTATGTAAATAGGGTTTGAGATTTACGGTTTTAGGGTTTGTGAGACAAAACAGTTAACGCTTTTATAACCAGAGTTCGAGTTGGATAAATAACCTAGCAAAGATTTTTAAATCAGTATATAACAAAGTCATTGCCTTGCTGTGCCCCCTCCTCAACTAAAAGAATTCCAAAACCCTACCATGGCTAGAGCAGACATGTACGATCTCTTGAAAAAAGAACGAAAAGACGACGAATACATAGAAGAGGCGAAGGAGACGATCATGACAAGGAGAATAAGAAGCTGCCATGTGCCAGAGAAACTTCAGACGGAAATCTTGTTAAGGCTGCCGGTGAAATCTCTGCTCAGATTTCGTTCCGTCAATAAAAAGTTGGGGCATCTTATGTCAACCCAACAGTTCGTTACCGATCATCGAGGACAGTCTAACCGACTTTCGTGGCGTCTTTTCCACGATGGCCTCGTTCCCACGCACACAGAAGACTTTCGTTTGTCTTATGGAACTCCAAATTTCAACACCATTAGAATGGTCGGCTGCTGCAACGGGGTCGTCGCCTGTCTGATCAGCCCGGCCATGACAGATGCACGCGAGAGAGGTACTGATGGAGATGAAGCTGGGATGCTCTTTCTGGAGAAGCACAATCGCATTCCACGATTGACCGTTGGTTAGGCGATAAGTTATTTGCTTTCCTAGTTTGATTATGATTAAACTCTTTGTTATTTGCTTTCCTAGTTTGCTTAAGGTTCCTCTAGTCATTAGTATGTCGTAAATTAGGAGGAGTAGGATTCTTGCGAGTTCTATATATGGGAGCTTCGTATGTTATTTTCATTCAGACTTTTGATAATAAGACAATCTAGGGTTTATCCCGGGTTGAGGCTACTATTTTGTTGCTTGTTTCGCTGCAACAGGTACTATTTCTGAATCCAAGCATCCGGAAGGTCGTAACCATCCCGCTTTCCCTTCCCGGAAAACTTTGCGAGCATTACTTGCTCTTGAAGTTTTCCACTCATTGATTAATGTTTGAACTTCTTCCTTCTTGTGACGGGTGTATGAGGGAGAATCTAGTGATGAGTTGTACTAGTTGGATAATTTGGAGTTTATCACTATTCTTTTTCATTACAATTCGGACCATAGAAAGGCAGATTTTTTTTTTTTACTTTTTATATTTCAAACTCCGTGCAAACAAGAAAGCATGACCTATCATTTTTTATTCATCAGTTTGGTCTAAATGCTCGAAAATACAAATCCTTGTCGGAGTCCACAATTTTTTATTTGGGTGCCCTTCCAAATTTACTCTACGCTACCTAAGTTCACACGGCAAAGATTTCCCGATATGTTCCTCTTACTCGGTGGTCATCTTGGTATTCTGGTTTAATGATATTGATATGGGCTGGAAAATGGAAATTCTGTGGGTCCCACAGGCTTACTACATTGGAAATCCTCGTCCAAAAACATATATGTTTCTTTGTATCAGACATTGAACCAAAATTTTTTTCTAGCCGATTAATCTAGATTCAATTTAATAAGAACTTTGAATTCTAACAAAGAAATTCACATAACCCTACCACGCCTATTCAAAGAAATTTTAATTTTGCAAAAAATTAAAACACAAGGACAAAAATGAAAAAAACCTGCACGCGGGGCAGGGGATCATCAACATGCCATTATCGATAACTAAGCATGTCATTTTCGTAGCACGCGGGCCATTATCAATAACTGGGCATGCCAATATCGTAAACCGGGCATACCATTGTCAGAAACGGAACATGCCATTATTGGTCTTTCAGTCCGAACGGTCCGTAATGACCCCTTCACTCCGGACTCAATCCGCCGCGCGACAAAACATAACATCTCCTTTCGTACCTCCTCCTTTATCATGGGCAGTTTAACAAACTTTTGTGTTTTCTTTTCCTCGATGGCTTCATTCCCAGGCACATAGAAGAGACATTCTTGTCTCTTATGAACATTTAAATTACAGCAACGTTACAACGGTCGGCTACTGCCACAGAGTAACATGTCTGATACGCCACAACTATAAAAGATCATCTCTATTAACGAAGTGATTGATGGTCTGAACGGGAGATACTGTGTATCTTCGACAAAATGTCCGAAAAGACGAATCAGGTTTTGCAGTAAATTTGCTGTGTCCTATTCAATTCAAGCTACTCTACAAGGTATTACGATGTCTTATTACACTGGTAACAAAACTGTGAACTAGATCTGTCAAAACCAATCTGTTGGAACTGTATCTAGTTTTACGGGAAATGAAGGCCTCTCTCTTCTGTTATTGTATAGGCTGACTAACTAATCTACGCGCGGCAACAAGAAGCTAAATCCTGAGTTTTCCCGGATAAGTGGCGGCGGTTCAATGTCTCCGATCTCAATTTGTTCCATTGACTTGGACAGGTCATCAACTGAAAAGGGAATGCTGCAAGATCAAATGAGTTCTTAGACAGGGAATCCGCATAGTTGGACAAAAGCATCATTCAGGTAAGAGACAAGTTAAATTGGTGTCGCATAGTTTGTAAGCCTAGAGGATCAAAGTCGGTTGATGACTACATTTTCCGACATTGTATGTTAACTTCGGTGTTTCAAAAATCAAAATCATATGTCCCTACCAACAAATTATTCCGAAATGTAGCTAACCTGGAATCATCGTCCAGCAAGAATGAATTACTAACTGCATTATTGGAGTCCTCCGTCATCAACACTCTCATGTTAGCGATCACCTGGACGAACATTCAAACTTGATACTTGGGACTTTGTTTTGGTTACTCATAAGAATCTAACCTAGTTGGGCAATGGCATTGACAAAAACTTACATCTGAGGACAAACTATGAGTCCCATACTTGTCATCCCAGTACATCGTACTGATCCGGTATAGCTGCTGTATACTTAGAACCTGTCAAGAGGATAATTAATCACCACAAATATCATGTAAGAGCACAAATTGTAGCAAGAAAAGTCTCCTTTATTTGACTCACCGGGCAGAGATCATAGCTTATTTCATCAAGAGTTTTTCTGGGTTTTTGATGTATTACCTACACCAGAAGATTGTCAAATTAATTGACACACGCGCGCGCGCGCGAGTATAGTCCAACAGGGAAAGTGAAATACCAAGAAACCGATGGCCTGTCGAATATGCTTGAGCTCGTCCCATGCTAAACCTGCATACTGTATTGCCTTTAAGATTAGGCACAGCTCATCTGAGGCAAGAAACTATGATTTATGTCAGAGGTACCTCATCTGTTGCTTTATAGCACCAATGTTCCAACTCGGCTAATCCTGCTTTGACATACTCTCCATTGCTAAATGAACAACATTCTCTTCTTAATAACAGGCTACACGAGAGAGAAACAATTCATGGAGTCAAGAAAGTGAAGGATTTCTTCCAAAGATTCTTGCAGGAACATGTGCAGAGTACCTATTAAAGAGTTGAACGTTGATGAACGAAAATATCTGCGTGAACACTTTCCGAACCAGAAATGGAGGAACCTAGAAAAAGGGATAACAAGACATAGATGAATATCAGGTTGGAGGAAATTTGAAACACTCTTCTGGTTTGACTCGAACAAAAGAATTTCTCTCACATGATTTGCTTTCAAAGTGTATAAGAAGCTTCCAAGGCTCTTAACAATTCCTTGCCAATGGGCAATCAGTGCTTGTTGAGCTGCGGTATTAGCGATTGATCGTGCCCCCTTGACTAAGCTAGCTCTGGATGTTCTTGGTGCCTGTGGAAATATTCATCAATTGCAGACAGATAATTAGAACCTGTTCACCAAAATGCAACATCTTGAATCAGACATAGAAGACAAACCTGGATGCACAATCCAAGCAGCGGAGAAATTTCCTTTTTCAGGTTATCTCGAATCATCCCGTAGATCTTTTCGACATATGCAGTCAGTTGCTGTTTGAAAAGCAAGGCAGGGTACTTGGCTTCGACTTGCCGCAAAGAGTCCGCTCCCCCATTGCCATTTATCATGGAGAGATTGACTCCTTGTGGAGCTCCGCGGAAGCTCTGAAATAAGGTAGTACAAACACTTGGTCAGGCACCAAACTGAAGCTACTGTTGTACAGATGTTTTGGCTGACTGGAGAAAGTCATCCTGACCTGTGTCATTCTCCCAAATAGGGTGGCCGATGATGATCGACGACGCTGTGGTGCCATTCCAGCTGCACCACTTGCTTTCAATGTGCGCTGGAGGAGCAAGAGCAGGGTCGAAGCGTTCGATAACCAATAGGCCAAGATGTTGTTGTTATCCTGCGTCTGCAATGATTTATTTATGCAGGTAAGAGTGAATGAAATGGAGATGAACTGAAGAGCATGTAAAGCCTTTCAAATCTCGAACCTCGATATCGTGACCAATGGTCTGAATGATGCGATCAAAAACACTAGTCCGTTCTACTTCAAAGGATCTCCAGTGCAACAGGCATTTGTATATAATGCAAGCAGCGATAGGCCTCTTCCCCGCAAACCCCAAGTGTTGTGCAACACAACGAATGAGCAGTTCTTGATTTTCCTGTTGTTTTTCGTTCAGGGACTTCTGCGGCTTATCTTCCTCAGACTCCCTATGGCTCATTGATGCACTATGTAAATCCTGACCACCAAAAACAAGGTACAAGTCAACAAGGAACTATCTAGTAGCTGTATTAAAAGAAGGTCAAACTATCACTTGAAGGAGTTGGGACATACCAAACTTGCCTTTGATTCTGGGCTGATATGACTTTCAGCTCTCTGCAATCATCAGATAATACAACAACTCTTACATACTTGTGACACAGTGAGGACAAAATGCAGCTATTGTCCAAGTATTACCTGCATGATTGATCTCACACGTGTCGTTAAGACCTTGTTGGACGCCATGGATACAGCCTGTTGTCGGAGAACTTGATTCTCTGATTCCATATTTGTTATCTTCTCTTCTAGCCTAATCAAATTAGCAACAAGGAACGGTTTTGTCATTGTGTCAAGGGAGAGATTGTGCTTTCAACTGCTTCTAGGCCTTAACACAGTTCATGGCATTTAAGATCTGTTGTTGCAGATATAGTACCCTTTTAAAGATTCCTGGAGCTGCCGAACTCTTTTCTCTGTTTCTTCCAACTTTTTACCCTTCTCTTCGCTCGACTTGCTGGCCTCATCGTACTTTCTCTCAGCGTCGTCAGCTCTTTGTTTCTCAGAGTCCAATGAGGCCTGCATCAGAAGACAGGGAAAAGTGTCAGTTGTATTCCAAGTCGTATAAGATCGATCTCTTAGACAATGAATCGAAATATCTAACCTTTAGATTTTCGACTTCTTCTGTTAAAGACTCGATCTTTTTGGTATCTTCAACCATTACTTGAGTTTCTTTAATAACAGGAGGTGCTTCTTCTATAGCCTTCATTGCTGCCTCCTTTGCAGCTTCTCTTTCCTTTATCACTAATGCATTGGCTTCATCTAGTTTTCTTTGCATCTCGTCCAGTGAACTTTGGAATTTTGCAGCCTCCTGGGCCTTTGCTTCTTCCAAGTCGGTCTGAACATGTCGATAACGCGAATGATATTAGCGATTCCTATTGATCATGAATGATCAAAGCTGGCTGCATTCTGGAAAATAAAAGTTACCCTCAAACGTTTTTCTAACTGGACGCGCCACGTCAGTTCCTCGACTTGCTTTTCGAGCTTGTTTTTAGCTTCCTTTAGTGCACCAGTTTCCCTTGCTTCCTGCAGAAAATTCCAGCTCAGGCATACTTTGCTTTGGATAAGGAAACTAGACAAGAAAATTGATGTTTCGCAAGAACGGGCACCGAGCAACAGACAAGGTTGCATCTTATCACAAGCTAACACTGACCATTTTGAGCTTTCTAAGCTCCTTCCTAGCCTCTCTTCCTCTCCATCTAGTTTGAGTGACAATAGCCCCTCTTATGAGCCTTTTATAGTAAGACGTTGCTCTATGACAGCGCCATCGAGCCTGCATATTATACTTCATTTCGATCAGACAAGGAATTTATACGCATGATAGATATAACCGACGTCCTACGTTCTCATTATCAACATAACCTGAATGATAGTTGCAGCTTTAGTCTGCTTCCTAAATCTGAATTCTCTGCGAGCAGCCATCGCTCGAAGGCCAGTCTGTATCAGAAGTGCAGAAACATGGAGTTTCTTGTAGGATTGTCGAGCGTCATATCTCCGTACGTGCTTCTGGATTTTCACAGCAGCCGCCTCTCTCCTCAAGCTTTCATAGAGTTTGCAGGCCATTCTCCCTAGACAAAACACACAAAGATGGCCGCAAAAAACTTAGTTTGAAACAACAGAAAAACGTAGTTTCACATTTATAATTGATCTAATCACCTCTGCATAAAGATTGCAAGGATATCGCGCACTTCTTCAAAGCAAAGAAGCGTTTACGAGCATAATGTGTACAAACACGTCCCTGGATAATCTTTGCTGCATTATTGAGAACTTCAGCTCTCCGAGCATCTAATTCAGCCATCTGCCCTGCTCTCAAGAACACCTTCGTTTTACCAATCTGCAACCATTTTAAGGCAAATTTATGTCAGCAAGTCCAATACAAACAAACATGTTCATGAGCTTCAACTGTTACATTGAGCATGACATAACCGACTTTCCGATTACCTGATAACCTTTAAGCCCCTTCTTCTCCAATATATTACGACACGCAGCTTTTTCGTCATAGCTGATCACCAAGGTAAGAAAAAAAGTGAACTTTTCGAGCACTTGGGCCGTGTCATAGGCAAGAACATGTTTGCAGTTACAAGTCATCACTGAACTTACTGTCCCTCTAAAGCTTCCGGTGCAAGAAGCCCGAAACGGTTGACGAATTCAAAGAAAGGACGTCGAGTAGGGTATCCAGCACAGCTGATCCGGATTGCTTCTAGGACACCCTATAAGGACAGCGTTGGTTATTAGTGAATGAAGGCTAAAAATGACAAGATAACATCTACCACCACAAAGTTATGTAGAATCTCACTCACACCACATCGCAATTGCTGCATAATATTGACATTCTCAAATACTGCGGGTTTTAGTAGATTGTTTGGCTTGACACATCTGACATAGTGGGGTTCCGTCGAATTCAATGTTTCCATAAGTTGTATCAGTTGCAGCTGCATTGGTCATAAGAAAGGCTATGTTAGTTTCCGTCCTTTGCGAAGATAAGAGTTCATCTGTGACAGAAAGATGACTACCTTGAAACGAGAACCAATCGACGAGAACTTAGCAGATTTACTGGTCTCTCCGGGAAGTGGAGGGAAAAGGCCTGCTACGAACGGACACTTTGACGCATCCAATAAATCCTGATGTTCAGGAACCACATAGTCCTTGTTCTTGTCCAGAAACTGATCAGATTGGTATAAGACCTGGAATTGATAATCAATGTGTCAAATCTTAAAACCATTCTCATGTTTAGCATTCGGATTGTTAGAATGAATGCTTTGACGTCAACTTACATCCCCAGCATAATGCGCAATCGTGAAGTCGGTTCGGGACAACTTCGGTTTGATGAAGCGCTTATGAACCTTAAATGTCTGATAGAGCTTGTTCGAAAACGTTTCATGAGTTGACTTTGGAAACATGCTGAAAATTGAGAAAATGGTATAAATTCACTAATACGAGCAACGAAAATTAGGTGTGTAATATTGCGGGTCTAAGGGATGTTGACTTACCAAGCTTCATCCAAGAGAGCAACAATTCCTCCTGGTTTCTGAAAGATTGCAGGATACACACAGAGTTATGAAATCAGGCACATGAACCTAACAAAATACGTGAAACAGCATTCGAATAACCTTTTCGATGAGATCCAACACATCTTGATTGTCGACAAACTCGATATAGCTCCAATCAATCTCTTCTTTCGTGTATTCTTCTTGCTCCATTTTGAAGACGTGCTGATGTCATTCGACTCGGTCAAAAGATAAAACATCATCTCTTTCTTAACATTCTGTTACTACATGCTTTGAGATATTACCTGGTTGAAATGCTGCTGCAACTTTTCATTCGTGTAATTGATGCAAAACTGCTCGAAACTGAATACGAAGAAAATATGGAAATGGTGAGATCTGATAGATGTCTATTATACTCTGGCAATTGTACAATCCATGACATAGTGCATTTAGCAAGATACCTGTTAGTCTTAAAGCTTTCAAAACCATAGATATCAAGGACCCCTATCAGACATTTCGAAGTCGGATCTTGCCCGATGGAGTTATTAATTTTATCCACCAGCCTGTTTGTAACCAAGAAATAATATCAGAATTTACAGCAAATTTGAATCCATATCTTTCCTATCAAGGCAATCGAGTACCAGTCGAACAGTCGGGAATAAATGGTCTTAGCCAAACCATCTCGACTGATTAATGCGCTTTGCGGATCAAGACTTCGCTTAATAACTTCCTCCGGGGTGATCATGACACGCTTACACAACGCGTCTTCGAGGGCTGCAGGGTCACACCTACGAGGTAACGAGGTGAGGTTTATGTAAAAACCAAACAAAAAAGAGATTCATGTTGCAGACTTGGAAATTGTACATGAGTAGCTCTGCTGTTGTTTTCAAATGGAACTTAGATTGATCATCCTTCGGAACGGATGAATCGATTTCCTTTCCTTTAGTAAAAAGAACATTTCCAAGATGAAGGATTGCAGCAACAACTCTGAAAATTGCTTCCTGCAACAGAAAAACGAAGCAAAAATTATATGATCATAACCGAAATGGACTAACTAAAAGACGAGGTGGTTTTTTTATGTGTATATACCTGTTCCTTTGCACTGATTCCAACTATATCCATGGCTCTTCGAGTAGCGAGATAGTCGTGTGCATCACTGATTCCCACGAGTTCGAAACAATTCGATTGGTTCAGGTAGTGAAACGTCTTGGGATTTCCGAGCTTATACCTTTCGATCTCCTGTTCAAAAATGGAGCTTGATTTAGAATCTGAACATAGTGGTAACTTGGAAAACGAAGATCGTTGTCTTAGTTACCTCTTGGGGAGCTGCACACAGAAGGTAGAAGCAGTGGTAATTGCGTTCAGGATCAGAAATTTGGCAGACTCGAGACCTCTCGAGAAGGTAAGTTCTGATGGCCGCCCCTGAGATTCTTCCATGCTTATCGAACTGGATCTCGACAAATTTACCGAATCGACTGCAACATTTGTCGACATCATCATCAATGATTTGCAGGTTCAAAAGGCTTTTTATTGTTTTGTGCAAATAAGTTCACCTTGAGTTG
The DNA here is from genome assembly GCA_963995505.1 of Hypericum androsaemum. Lineage (NCBI taxonomy): Eukaryota > Viridiplantae > Streptophyta > Magnoliopsida > Malpighiales > Hypericaceae > Hypericum > Hypericum androsaemum. The sequence goes on from OZ023198.1 coordinate 515,710, forward strand.
TTGTTTCTGACAGTTTTAGCATTCCCAAATGCTTCAAGAACCGGATTAGACTGCACTCAAATACGCTTCTCGTTACGAATTATCCGAATACAAGTTATTGAAAGATGGCCAATGGTGAACCATTACCTCAAGAACTTGTTGTTCAACTGTCCGTCCTTCTGTCGCCACTCGACCGCCCAAAAACGCAAGGTACCTCATGAGCATCTTTGTCGTCTCAGTTTTTCCCGCACCGCTCTCTCCACTGACCAAAATGGAATTGCTTTTCCCCTCATTGATCATCGCCCTGGTTCCGATCAGGCAAGCTCGTTACATGTTCGGTTACCTCATTAACCAAGGAATCCATGCGTATACAGAATTCGATCGAGAGATAAACCTGTATGCGACGTCTGCAACGGCGAAAACATGAGGACTAAGCTCACCAAATGGTGCTCCCTTGTATTGTTGCATCATGTGACCATCGTAAAGGTGAGGCAGTCGTTGGAACGGATTGATGGCGATCAGAATATTCCCAGTGTAAGTCTGCAGCAGCAGCAAAACCAGGTCATTAAAACTATATAATAAAAACATAAATAACATATTTCATTCAGATCATCATATATTATAAAAAGACATACATACATATATTTCATTCAATTCATATCTTGACTTGAGGTTCTGTAGTACTCCTGGCTCATGCAAGTAGGAGAGTTTTGTCATATCATCAACTCCACCTGCTGGAGCTTCCATGTCCTTTGGGTATATCTTTGACAAATTTGCAGTGACCTGAATTTTCAATAAACACACAACTAAGACAACATTTGGAGCCAAAAACTAACATACTACTACTTCAAGACGTCTACGAATCGACGGAAGTCTAACAAGCTCGTTTTGCTAAATTTTTTTTTTGAAAGGTAAATTATTATACCATGACATTGCCAAGGTTTGAACCTTTGACCTCCAATATATTTACAACGCCTTGTGCCATTGGGCTACAAGCCCTTTAGCTAAATATATGATGAATAACAATTATTCAAAGAATAATATTTTTTTGCTTCTTTGCCAATTGCATGATATATATTTCTAATAGAAAAAATTATAAATTAAACTAAATTTCATGATCCTCATATTGAATGTAGTCATGCTGCTTGTCTTTTACATGTTGATTACATTTTTGATTGTCACAAAACTGAGCATATAAATTGGCACCAAACGTTTCAGGCAGTGACAAAAAATAATATAATTCATATTGTTGGAAAATATGGCTAATCATAAGCATGTTGCAATTGCACAAATTTATTTTGTTACAAAAAGAACATATCTTATAACAAAATTAATCGTGTCAATATGTCTCTAACTGATGTATTACCGTCTTCCCGGAGGAAGTCCGTATCTCGACATTCTGGCCGGTGATTTTGGTGACCTGCCCATCAATCCAAGCCAAATCTGGATCTTCAACCCAGACATGAGAACCAACAATGATATTGACTGGAGTTCCCTGCAACCAAAATACATCCATACAGACAGTGTCAATGAGCCTCTTAGAATTACAAGCTAACATCAATAAAATCACACACACATATATATGTATACATATATATATATAGATCGAATCATCTACCTATTTCAAAAGTAGCGTTATGAATTCGAAGACATCGAATTCGAAACGCTACTTTTGTGTGTAATGCAAAAAGATGAATTGACATTGATCCGGTGAACAGCCAACCATCGCACCGTAAAAATTGGATAGATTCGATCTATGAAAATTGAAGCCTCCTAAAATGATTTATTATAAATTCATCGAGTTCTTTCAAAGGATCAAAACGACCATTGTACGTACCATTTTTGCAACCTTATGTAACAAGGACCAAGTCGCCTCTTAGTGAGCTGAAATGTACCCTGCATGAGAACAGCATCTGTCGAGCGGTAGCAATCAAGTTTTTAGTGGTATCAAGGAAATTGGTGATAGTGCTATAGAGATAGAGCGAGAGAGAGAGAGAGAGAGAGTTAATTTTCTGTTTATTTTTTTTGGTTGTTGATATGTTTTGTTGTGAAGCCAAAGGAAGTGGAAGTGGGTGTGGGAGGAGGAGAAGGGAGGAGACATGTTTCACAAGGCCCCTCAACTTCGGCCTAGCTTTCGCGCCAATTCGTGGCTAATAACTCAGTCTTTATTCCCCCCTCTCTCTCTCTTCAAATTACTTCTTATTTTCCATTAACGATTCTATTATTTGTTATCCTTATGTTCCTAATTGAAAAATTAAAAAGGTAAATCACATAAGAGATGTTTGTAGTTCAAAAATTATTAAAATTAAAATTTTGGTCAATAAATACGTAAATACCAAAAAAAATTCTTAAATTCAAGTAACCTAAAATATCGGCTTGTAGCGTTATTTAAGTGCTATGCTCGATTGAAATTTGTTTAGAATAAGACGGTGATCACAATGACCATTTGAAGACAATTCTGAAATATGATAATACATTTATCAAATAAGAAAGTCTAGCACAAACTAGTATCTTAAAATATTTTTTAAATTCGCAATTTATGTAAAAATATAAATATTTATTAAAAAATATCACTTTATGCGAATGTTGGGACAAATTTTAGCAATAATATTTTCTGAAAAGGTATTAATAATTACGATAGAGGGGTAGAGGGGTTGATAAATTCGGAAGTCGCTCGGACCTGAGCAGGATCGTAGGTTGATAAATTTTCAAATAACTTAGACCTGATTGATGGTTTTTAAACCACATGGTCCTATCGCAAAAAGCGCGATACCATAGGATACTAAATTGTACTTTTTCCTAGATTTTAACACTCGTCCTGACTCGTGACTGAGTTTTTTTTATTAATTTAGAGAGGTTGTCACTTTACAAAAGATTATTTTATAGAGATTTTACTATAAATACGTATGTAAGGGTGACCATGATCTGATTTGGATTCGATTTGATTTATTGAAAATTCGATTCAACTCATATAAATTTGAATTCGTATTCGAATTCTTCATTCGACGAATCGAATATGAATCATTGTTTTCATAATTCGAATTCAGCGAATTATAATTCTAATTTGTACGAATTTGAACCGTGGTCACCCTCAAATCACAAATATGTGTTTTATGCAATTAAACTACAAGATCATACGTGACAATGGACAAAACCGAAGGGTACCAAAGTGAACGTATACCCATAAAACAATTCTAAATTTGAAGTATAGACAATTTATGAGGAGGCCCGTAGAGCCATGGCTTCTTCATGAAAACACCTATGGGTTCAAATAAAGGAGTGACCATGAATCAAATCTGATTCGGATTCGATTCGATTCATCGGAATTCGAGTCCGATTCAAACAGACTCATAAGAATTTGTCCTTAGACAATCACATAAGATCATAGTTTCAATTAATATGAGTATAATATATGTACTTAACTGAATGCTAGATGTTCATCAATTTCTATTAATCTTTGTGCCATTAAGCAAAAAGAGATGAAATCTGAGGACAACAATCAGTTGAGTCACTATGCACCTCTCTACATCAAAGCATGTACTCACTCTTTAATGCAGGAATGCTTTCTTTTGATTGCTACCCAAGGATCACTAAAAAAAACTCGGGACGTTTTAGTCAGGAATGACACCTTGCTATGGTACTCTGTGCCCTTTATACTGGAACTCGGATAAACCCAATGAATATGTGCTGTTACACCTAGTGATGGCATAAATATTCATATCGGACCCTAAGGTATGTTAATTTTAAGTGATCTTCTGCCATGAATATTGAATTCGATATTTTAAAAAATTAACATTTTATTAATATCTTTAAGGGACCATTTTCTATTATGTAGTACTTTTTTCACTATGATCACTGTAAAAACCGCATTATCATTATATACACAAACAAGTATTCGTGTACGTAGTTATTCCATATTTCTTGTCGAGATACATTCTGAATTTTTGGAACAATTAACTTAGGCAATTTTTTAAAATTTAGTCATAGATTCCCATTAAACGATAAGCAAACATTAACCATATATTCTGAAGTATAGATAGACAGGCAATCGCCTCAATAGTAGCATAAAAATAGATAGCTATTGATGAATCTTCTTAGCCAAGGCCGAGAACTGGGTTGGATATTAGATCCAGACTCCCAAGTAAACTAAACTAAACCAAACCAAACAAAGCTACAAAATTTAAAAGGTGGAGGGGACCCGAGGGCCATCCGGTAACACATCGGAGACAATAACTAGTTGATGGGTGTAGAAAAATTACCTCTTTTGAACAATAACAAATAAATATAAAGGTAAAAAGTCAACTTGTCAGTGTTTTTATTGGCTATTTGTCAGAGTTGCATCAAACAAGTTACATATACAAAGTGTAGAAACTGGACCGACGAATATTGCGCACTTGTATAACACATCATGAGCAGCATCGTCATTGAAACTAGAGGATAGATATCAATATTGCCGAGTAGAACATCCGTAAAAAGCATACGCATTACAGACCTGCGTGTCCTGTAACGTTGTTGGTTTCAATTGTCTGAGCCATACGTTTCACTTGTGCAGCACACTTTTCTTTGATTGCTTCGGCTTCTTATGACTTTGCTTCTGTAAAGATCAGTGAAACATAGTTGAGACACAAAAAGGTGCATTGTCAGACAAAATGGCTGAACTTACTCGGACAACACAACATAGCATAGCATAGCATAGCATAGGGTGGAGTTTGCCCAAAACAGAGTACTCTTCTAGTCTCGCGTTGTTATCACGAGATTAATTCATTATCCAAGAGCAACTAATCCGTTTAGAAGGTATATAATTAGCAATTTGGTCCTGATTCTGCAATGGATCCATTATTCCCTCCACAACAACCTCAACCAAATTCAAATCCAGCTTCCGCTCAAATACATGCAAAAGCCATCAGCCAAACAAAGTTTTATGAAGAACGCAAGTTTTTGAACTGCCCTTTTCACCTATAACTTAACTGCCTCCTCTCTCTTCATCATAAACACCAATCTATCTTTACAACCACGGCCAAATAATAATCTATCTTTACAGCCTTGTATGCAGGCTAAGCCTCCTTGCAATTCTCTCTCGTGCTCTACCTTTTATTACTTTCCTGTCTGGAATTATCAACTCGGTTGTCCTTATTCTAGAGTTCGACCAGCATACAGGAAACTCTCTAAAGTGAAGTCGTAACAAGGTAGCCGTACTGGTAGAATGATATCTAAAAGAAATGATTCTAATACTAGTAATATAAATAGACATGCACCTTTTGTTTTTCCAGAGCCTCGTAATCTGTTCTCTCTTTCCAATTACTCTTTCGTAGCTTGATTGGCCGATTGCCAACATACTTGCCTGAAGACAAAATCCAAGGTTAGGACAGTAACAAACACTGAAACGAGGTCCACACTCCACATATGTTGTCTAATCACCGATCTGCTAACTGCATCAGCCAAACACTTCTGTGCAGTGCAGTAACCAATAAGTAGAACGTGGTTACTAAACATGCATTCGTCTTGCTTTTCTTGGCATGCAATAACAGGTAACAGTCTCGTGACAGCCTTGCAACTTCTTGCACAGTTACACTTGAGATGTTTTCGATTATTTCATATGGTTCATTGTGTTTCCTTTAAAGGTTTTGACTGCTGTTGGAGGATAATGTACTTGCAAACCTAAAAGAAGGACCTACCCAACACACCCCACGCTGTGTTTTGGCAAGTGGGACCATGCTACCTCTACAGATACTGACTTCACCTACTTGCACCAAACAGTTCAGAACGGATGGAACTCAGCTCTCTCGGTCATCGAAGCTGCCAACCTCAACTGGTAGCTTGTTCCAATTCACTAATCTTCCTCCAACTAGAATGAGTGTCATGGCCTAGAGACGAGGTATCACGTATGCCTCTTTCCTCCAACTAGAAGATACCACATACACTTGGCTTAGGACAAGGTGTTGCATTATTTTGTGGTTCCTTTACCTTTAAGAAAGATGGTGCCCATATATAGGCAAGGGATGTACTACAGTACTTCATTTTCCATCCAACTTTTTTATCAATTTAATTATTTTTTCATATTTTTTTGCTCATCTTATTAATTCCTCCTTGGCTCAATCCAAAGCCCTAATAAGTTCTCTTTCCTCATCTCTCCTTTATAGATTCCTTAGTTTGGAATAATTTGAGTTGTGTTCTGGTGAGGACATAACAGACAGTACCACAACATAAATAGAGCATCAAGCTGAAGCTTTCCCTTACCATTCATCTCCTTCAGCGCCGCTGCAAGATCAGATGGATTGGCAAAGCTGACAAACCCATAACCCTTTGTTTTACCGGTTCTCTTATCTCTGACAACCTATTACATTATTATAAAAAAATCAGCTGACAAACCAATAATTCTTTGTTATACCAGTTCTCTTATCTCTGACAACCTATTACATTATGATAAAAGGAATACACTTAAATCATGGAGAATATAAACTTGTAGAACGAATATGCTAACGCAATAAAAGCACAGCATAAAAGATTGCAATGAGAATAAAAACATTCAACATTTTTCACAGAATGAGGCTACATTTTTTTTTTAGGGAAGAATGAGGCTACATAATGACTAGGACTCGGACTCAGTCTAAAAAATGCATGCAAGTGACACTGTCATGATTAATTAAAAGAAACTATAAAAGCTTCAAACTACCTAAATGAATGGCAACTTCCAACCCCAAAAGTATGTAAGAAGCTAACTCTACCTTCATCTCAGGTACTCTAAAAAATCAGACAGGTCAATATAAGCATCAAACAAAACCTTTATAGACTAAAAGTATTCAAGTGCAAGCACTTGATCCTGATCAGTAGGTATGTGAAGATGTTCAAATTACATAATACTGGTGACTCCAAAGATTTTATATCGTAGATTAGATAAAACACACCATCACTCTCCACTCTTCACATAAAAATCTGAAATGGAAATTCATATGACAATGCTAGGCAAAAGAACAAAATACGTGAAATACTGGACATCCACCAAATCTGAACACTCACTCTGGCCATGTTAAAAGACGGAAACCTCGAAAATGCTTTGGTTAGAACATCATCGTTCACCTCATTGCCAAGATCACCACAAAATACTCGACAATCATCTGCGAAATTACATATCACAAGTTAGAGTAGGGATCATGCAACGAACATACAACTAAAGAGTAATCCACAAAAGAACATTGGAGACTCTTTCGGATCCTGACAAAAAATCGAAGTGCCACGAATAGAAGAAAAAGAGAAGATAACAGAAAGGAGGAGCATTACTCTCGGGCCATTCGGCAAGGGTGGGATCCTCCCAGTTGAGGCCGGCAGCTTTACGGGGAAGGGCCTTCTTCTTAGTCTCGGCCTTGTGCTCCACCTCGCTGCTTGCGAGCGCGGCCTTCACCCCCTCGAGTGCCTCGGGCGTTATTGTCTGTGCATCCCTTTGAAACAGCTGGTGCGCCTGTTACAAGCAAAAACGCCCAATTTCAATCTAATCATACGCAACAGAAACCCTAGCAATCCGTCTAACGGGACGCAGAACCTGCCAATCGGAAAGAAAACGAAAAAAAGAGAGAGAATGAGAAACCTGCTGGAATTGGGGAAAGGAGTAGGCGGCGGCGGCGGCGGGATCGGGCTGCTGGAGGTGGAAGGGCACCGGGAAGTACGGTGCCGACGACGTCGCTGAGGCGGCGTAGGTTAATTGGGAGGCCGATGAAGCCGAGGCTGGGGGCATCGACATCGTCTTTCTTGCAGGAAGGATGCTTTTAGGGTTTTCTTCGGGAAGTCAGGTTAAAACCGAGCAAACAGTTTGATAACAAACAAATACTTCCATGAATAGGAGGTGACAACCTTATTCTTAGTGAAATTGGATTGAGTGTGGACCACACAAATAGCATTTTTATAGAGGGGACTAATTATGAATTATTAGATTTGATCAAATTCTCTTTTTAATTGATCTGATGGCCAGAATTCGTTGGAGGACATTTTTGGATTTTTATTTAAGGACACCCAGTTAAGGTTCCACGGGATACATTCATTCCCTCCTTTCCTTAGTCTTAATCCAAAAAAAAAAATCCCATCTCTTCCGCCGACTCTCTTCCTCGCAAACCCTTTCCCGACTCTTTTCCTTGCCCATCATTGTAGACCCGGTCCCGATTCTCTTCCTCCCGTCATCGTTGCAACCCGGTCTCGTGCTAGGGAAGCTTCGCCGCCGCGCCTAGGGAGAAGCGGGAGGAGGCCTGCTCGATGCCGATGCCGATGCCGATGCCGATGCCTCACGGAACGAGGCTGCTTCGCCTGACCGCCGCAAGGAGAGAGGGAGGCCCCTCCCCATGATGATTCAATCGCCCGTCTCTTCTTCTCAAGCGGCCCATCATTTCCCTCTCTTCCTCGCGCCATAGCTGCTCCCCGTGACCCGATCGGCACTCGCCGTGACGAATCCAAGTAGCTTGTCCTCTCCAATTCTTCTGTTTCCCCGGACTGCTCGCCACTCGCCGTGACCCACTCGACGCTCGCCCTTGACCACCGCCTCCCCTTGTGACCCACTTGCTGCTCTCCGTGACATAGCCATCGTCGACCGTCCTATTGTTGCCTCTGATGGGTTTTAGTTGACGTTTTTCCCCTTTTTGTACTAAATATTCAAATTGGTTTCTTCTGTCTTATAAATGACTAAATCGGTATAGAAATGGCTAAATATTCTACGAATGATGGATTTCTGCTCTATTCAGAATGGTTAGATTAGTTGTGTGTAGGATGTGAATGCTAGATTGGTTTTGCTAGATTGTGTTGATATTGGTTTGCATGTTTGCGATATTGGATTGCATGTGTGGCAATATTGGTTTGCATGTATCACGATATTGGTTTGCATGTGAGATGATATTGATTTGCATGTGTCAAAATATTGGTTTGCATGTGAAGCGATATTGGTTTACCTCTGAATTGATATTGGTTTGCATTTGTAGCGATATTGGTTTGCCTCTGAATTGATATTGGTTTGCATGTGTACCGATATTGGTTTGCCTCTGAATTGATATTGGTGTGCATGTGTAGCAATATTAGTTTGTCTGTGAATTGATATTGGTTTGCATGTGAATTGATATCGGTTTGCATGTGTTGCGATATTGGTTTGCATGTGAATTGATATTGGTTTGCATGTGTAATGATATTGGTTTGCCTGTGAATTGATATTGGTTTGCATGTATACCGATATTGGTTTGCATGTATACCGATATTGGGTTGCCTCTGAATTGATATTGGTGTGCATGTGTAGCGATATTGGTTTGCCTGTGAATTGATATTGGTTTGCCTGTGTAACGATATTGGTTTGCCTGTGAATTGGTATTAGTTTGCATGTGTACCGATATTGGTTTGCCTCTGAATTGATATTGGTTTACCGTGTAGCGATATTGGTTTGCCTGTCAATTGATATTATTTTGCATGTGTAGCGATATTGATTTGCCTCTAAATTGATATTGGTTTGCAAACCAATATAATTATTAGTTTGTTTGTGAATAGATATTAGTTTGCAAACCAATATAATTACAACGAAATATTATTCTCATCAATGAATCTGATATACCAGTATTGTTCAATTATGATATAAGTTGAAATTTTCACCTAATAAAAAAACTAATATTAGAACACATGAAACCAGTAAAAAAGCAGTACATATATGTATCAGTCTGTAGTTCTTTATCACGTGAATTTAACATGTATTGGTTTTTATCACGTGAATTTAAATGAAGATAAACCAGTGAATTTTAAAAAGTGGATATTGCCACGTCTACAATCTAATTCAAAGTGGACATAGTCAAATGAATTTAAAAAAGCTGATATCACAGTAAAACAGTGATAATTACCTCTTCGCAGAAAAAAAGGCGGAAGGATACGAAAAGTTTATTGGGTGCTGCAATGGTTTGAATTGGGATACGAAAGGTTGCTCCAGCTTTATTTTTTTCTTTTTTAAAATTAATTAACCCTAATGTATAGATAGGTTAATAATGCTTCTTTACGGTTTTGGATTGAGTGGGGACAACATAAAAGTTGTCTTTAAGTTGTCCCTATAGAGAGGATTTTATTTGAACCATCAGATTTTATTAAAAATCGTGTCTACAGATCTGACAGTCATCAAAAACCGTGTCTGAAAGTCCAAAACCTTGATCCATTTCAGTGGGGATAAGTCTTGTCCCCACTGAATCCAACCCCCTTTTTTATTATTGCCCCTGATTATATTATTATTCCTTTTGATCCATTTCAGTGGGGACAACTCTTGTCCCCACTTAATCTAACCCCGGAACCAATTAAAAAATATCATGTTGGTAGGTGGAGATAGTTGGTCAGATCACGGAACATTACAAGTGGTATTCGAGTAAGATCTCGACGAGTACGACATAGTTTGTGGACTGATCACATACCTGTAATTGAGGGATCCTGGGATTGTCTGAATTTGTATTAATCTTGCGCGACCAGGACGTCGCTCACCAATTTAAGGAGGGGTGGATGTGATACATCATTAATGATATATTCTGAAAATACTTAACTAATTTGATTTGGCCTATCAATATCAACAAGGTGCTCTAGCAGACATCTTGAGAGAACGTTTGGCCTGGAGTAGTTTCAGGATGAGTAACCTCTTGGGAAATTTCCTTGTTGCGTGTGAGTGAGAAAAAAATACGCTAGAAAAAATTCGTGTTAGTCTGTGGAGACAGCCAGTTGGATCATAGGCCGTTACAATAACTCCACATATATGACATTGGGAGTGGTACCGCATCTAACAAGGTTCAGAGGTAGAATTTTGCAAATGCTTATGAATCTAGGAAGAGCACATGGTCCATAACTGTGCTAAAGCTCTCCAGGAACTCAACAAAGTGTTCATGGCTTATGTGTAAAATTATTTTTAATTTGAACACAAGGAATCGAGGTTCAAGCGATTAGCTACCTTCAATTCTGTTCAAACTTTGCAAAAATTTACTAACAAAAGATTCAAGTTGGAAGACACTTTTGAATGCATAAGACTACAAATTTTGTAAAGTAAATTGTTAACCAAGTGGAGAATTGTTAGCGTTGTTTGGATTTTCCAAGTAACACCATGTAGCCCAAATAGTGTTTCTTGGTTTGAATAATACTAAAGAGAAAAATTTTCATTATTTAGTTATAATTTTCCATTATTAAATTTGTGTGTGTATGTGATTGGGTATTGAATCAAAATATGCACGCATAAGGATAAAATAGATAGCAAATTAAATAAAATTAAAGAAATATATTTATTTATTATTTTTTCTTTTTCAATGATTCATTTATGCATATATGAGGACATAATAATTTGATCATAGTCATATTTTATTATTCTTCTTCTTCTTCATCGTCGTCGTCGTCATCATCATCTTTTTCTTCATCATCATTGTCTTCTTCTTCATCTACTTCTTCAAAGTACTCAATTTTCTTTTTTATGTCAAAGATCTTCTCTTGGATCAACCAACCAAAAATAGCCAACTCATCCATCGTTAAATGATCAAACGACCTACTATGGTGGAGCTGGTTTATGTAACGACCCAAGTCCATATCTTGATTCTCCTTTAAATTCTTTATGAATTGATCTTCAGCCTTTTTTATCCTCTTCACGAGGTAGCTCTCTTGATCCATGGACTTCTTGGACCTCTCATTACTAGGAGTATTTAAGTAAGTCTCCAAAAGAGTTTGAACTAAATCAAGTGAAGGCCATAACACAGGTTCATTTTCGTCTGGACTGTAAATGATACAAAATGCAAGAACATCGCACAAAATAGATAATTCACTCACTTTTTTCAATAATCCAGATTGTCTTTTCTTCAAACATAATTTTCTAGCACTGTTATTAGATATAAATTCGAGTTTAACTTTTGTTCTAGTCATTGTATTTCTCCTTTAGTAGTCTAGATTCTAATACTAAATCACTAATGTTATGTGTTTTAAAACATATTCATCTTGGACTTTTTATAGTTGAAAAAAGGGAGAGGAATAGAATGACAATAATTAATGGTTGGTAAGAAAAAAGAAACAATGGACATTTTTATTATGCCAAATTAATCATACTACCAAAATTTTAAGATTGATTTTTTGGTAAGAATTTTTTGTGTTATTTACTAATATAGAATGTGATTTATACTGCATAAATGAATTTGAATTCAAATTCTTTTAGACATCTAAGATGAGACTTCCTAGGAATACTTTATCAATAGAATTTTTTATTAACGATCATTATTCTACACTAGGACATAATTTTCATTATTCGCAATTTTACCAAACCAATTAAATTAATTAATATAAAAAATTTCCTAAACCAAAAATTATTTATAGAAACAAATAAATATTATATCCAACTTGATAAGCCAATATGCTATTTACCAAAAAAATAGTTAAGAAATTTTTTTACTTAAAATAATTACTAAACCAAAAATTATATTAAATACATTTTACTAATAACAATTTACAAATAAAAAATATACACTAAAACCTCTCTAAAGTGATATCGTTTGGAACTTAGAACTGAAGAAAAATATCACTTTAAAGAAGTTATTACATAACACATTTGTTTTTCCAAAAATAATAAAATTAAGTTTTTGAACAATAAATACTTTTTTTGGTTTAAGCAATTGGTATCCGGCCCATTGGGCCAACTAATCTAATTACGAGTCGAGTAGGACCTTTAAAAGGTAGCAAAACTCTCCCAACAAGTATTTAACACTGCTGCGTACCCAAGGACTCGAACCCAATACCTAGTTTGAACAATAAATACTTAAATACCAAAAGATTACTTTGTCTATATTCAAATTACTTAAAATCTCGGCTTACAACAAGACGACGATCACTATGATCATTTGAAGATAATTGAGAATACAAATAATGATGTAAAATTTATAAAATAAGCAAGTCTAGTAGAAACTAGTGTGCTAAAATATTTTTTGAATTCATAAAGTATGCAAAAAAATATGTATTTATTCATAAATATCACTTTATGCAAAAATTAGGACTCAGATTTTACACTAAATTTTCTGAAAAAGTATTATTTATTATGATAGAGGGATTATTAAATTTTAACACTGGTTCTGACCGAAATCGAGACTTTTATTAATTTAGAGAGATTATTACTTTAGAGAAGATCACTTTACATAATATTTATTGTACTTAAAAATTTTACTAATCTAAAAATAGTAAAATGATTCTTAGTAAACCAAAAAAATAAATAAAAACTTTTGTTGAACTTTGAGTAGTTTCTAATTTATTTTCATGTAAGACATCGAGACATTCTGAATTCCGCTCGTTTGATTGAGTTTCTAATTTCTCAATTAGTTTAACACTATTAGTGCATATTATAATAATATGTAAAAATAAAATCAATAACGAAAAGTAAATATTTCATGAAAGAGATTACTAGAATAAAAAAGATTGTGGGGTACAACCATATTTGAGAAAAATTGAGGGCTCGTCGAGAGAAGAGAAAGGACGAGGCGATGATAAAGTTAAGTTCATACCGCGTCTCGTATTTATATTAAAAATTGAGGTAAACATTTAGTTAAGAGTCAAACAATTTGATAGATTTAGTATGTGCTCTAACTTATTGTTAATTTCAATATCAAAATTTTATTTTTAAAAAATAAATCTTTTTGTTAATTAAAATAATTGTGATTATCTCTTGTTGTAATATTTTTTTTCTTTTCTTTCAAATATTTAGAGAGTTTTTCATGCATAATACATTCTATTTGTTTGATTAATATAATATTGTATATTTGATTGTATATTTGGGTGTTTACAAGATGATTTTAACTTTAAACAAATCTCTGATTTTGTTTACCATATAATTTTTTTACCTTATAGGAGTTGATTACCATATAGAGACTTTAGTTACTATATATAAGTTTGGTTACCATATAGGATTTATTTACCATATAGAATTTTTGTTACCATATATAATTTCTGTTACCATATATGATTTGATTTATATATATAATATTGGTTAGCATATAACATTTGATTACTATATCAAATTTATTACTATGTATCATTTTGGTTACCAAGTAGAATTTTGGTTACCATATATGATTTTGGTTACCCTATAGGATGAGATTACTATATATAATTTTGGTTATATTTTAGTTACCATATAAGATTTTGTTCATTATTTCAAAGATTATATATTGAATGCACTACACTGAACTTTCATAGATTGTCTATGAAAAATTATTTTTATTTTAACTATTATTTTTAATTTTTGATTTGAAATAAATAAAAACTCTTCACACAAGCACCAATATTTTTTTAATATAACACATTAATCTTGATTCTGTGTCTCACTTCGATCATTTTTTTATAATAACCTTACAATAGTTTAACTCCGATCTTGTGTCTCAATTTTGATTTGTTCCAAAATATCAAATAGGTGTTGTGTAGAAAATCGGAGAGAACGTATCGAACTCAGAGACGGTCCGGAGTGATTATCCCAAAGTCAGTCTAACGTGGGGGAGAAAAAAGTGGGTAGGAACGTTCTTTAATGAAAGAATGAACGAAATCAAAAAAGATAACAAAAGCAGTGCTCGGGGTTTATATGTGTGATTTTGTGGTGTCCAGAAACCCAACCCCAGCTTATGCTTATATAGAAAAAGTCTCCCAATCCCGGCCTACTACTTAAAGCTGACATCCAAGTATTTTTTGCACTTCAACAATGCCCCCTACATGTTAACACTTTGGTACGGCCAGGCGAGAAGTGTTGACATGTAGCTATTTAAATGTTTTTTACTAAATGAGCTCATTATATCTCTATCCAAAGGTCCTTTATCTTCGGCTTGGCATCGTCTAGTTTACTTGGAGCAAGGTCAAGATTATCAATTTTGAGCAACTCCTAGGGGTCTAGGTCATCGCCCTGAAAGACATACCCGACCGATTTGTAGATTGACAAGGCGTAGACCTCCAACCACATTGTCTCCTCTCCTATGGCCTTACTCCTCACAGGTAAGACGAAGTGCCTGCCCTTGGCACTAATCGGTCATCGCGTAGAACAAAACTCCCGGTCGATCGAGCTCACGCACCCGGGAATACGACCGTCCCTGTCACTCTGTGCCATGCTGGTTGGCACCATAGAGTTGTTATATAAGGCCGCCTCTACAGAGTTAGTAGTCGATAGAAACGAATTGGCATTTGGTGTCACGATCTCTATCCTTCCATCCGGCTTCTATCGAATCAAGGACTGGTGGAGGAAGAATGGGGTCACTTGAATTGAGTGGACCCAATCCATTCCCGATGGAGAGTTGTAGGAGGTCTTTGGCTTATGATAAAGAACACGACCTCTCGAGTAGCAGAGCCTATGCTAACTTTAGCCGCGAGTACTCCAAGGAGACGAGTACCCTTACTGGCGAAGCTGGCCATTATCATCTCAGAGGGGGTCAGCTTCTCCCTCTTCTTGTTTAGCTTCTTCAGGAGCGACCGTGGTAGGATTTTTGCAACTGCCCTATTTTCTGCAAGGATTCTCTCTTTTGGCTTTCCAAAGATGTAAACCATGATATACAAGGACTTGAGACACTCACACGTCCTCCGAGTAGGCCTAGCGACAGTGACACTATCATTAGAGTCTTTTACCATGGGTACCACTGCAGATCTCCCTCCTACCTCCACCATAATAGGGTCGTCCTCAATCATGACTCTATCTTGATGACTCGGCTGGCTGAGTTTTGACCCGTAGCTAGCATGTGCCACATTAATTGCCACATTATTTGGGAAGTCCCCAAACTTGAAGTACCCGTTGTCAAGATCAACTAAGACCTTTTTTCCCTTTTGGTCAGCCTTATCCTCTTTATGGTAATCTTCCTCCGGGTGGACCTCTCCTCTCGCCTTAGGTACCCATTTGCGGGTCAACTTCTTACGTCGATTAGTGGGTGCCTCTGGTCAAACCTCTTTAATATGCTTGAGGTCCTTCCATTTGCCTGCTTTAGAGGCTCTAACTTTCTTGGCCCAGCCTTGAGTTGGGGCTGAATGGTGTTTTACCCATGGACGAGCTAAGAGGTTCTTTTGCTCCTCCAGCAAGGCCCTTTGTTCTACAAGTTACCTTTCGAGGTCCTTGATGACTTGCTTCTGCTTCTGGACCTTTCTCTCAAGGCGACGTCTCTAAGTCTTAGTCAGGACGCCTCGTGTTAGTGGCTCAGAAGTAACCCTCCTGTCTCCAAGCCGGTTAAAGGTGCTCCTACGTGGGTTGGGCCTGTATTGAAGATCCACCTTGATACGAAGATGATGGAACCTCCATGTATAACCAGCTCCCCTCGGACAGAAGAACTTCTCAGTCTTTGGGAGGCCATTACTGGGTGGTCTTCCTTTCCCCCAAGTCTTGCTCCCCGGGTCCTATCGGCCTTCCTTAGCTTAGAGCCTTCTTTCTTTTGACTTCGTTGTAGGTCCATTATGGCAACAGAAGCACTAAAGTGTGCACCTATTGATGGCTGTCCCCCTGAGACTCGGTATGAGACTGAGCTCTCAACATCAGAGAATTGGGTTTGCCCTTCCATCCTCAGATAAATATCACCCTCATTAAGCTTCATTTGACTCAACATTAAAAATCAAGGGGTCGGGGTCAGAGTAGGAACACTTGGATCTAGCTTCTCTTGCCTCAATCTTACGAACTAAGGCATCGGGGTCAGAGTATGGGTCCCCTCGCTTGTAGGAGATTCTCCGAACCCCGGGTAATTGGAGGCCCCTACTGATGGAGATTGGCTAAGTAAGCTTGTAAAGTCTGGGGTCCATGTGTCGTGGTAAGGCAAAGGACTTACCTCTAGCTGCTCCGGCGTAGGCTTTGTGAGGGTCGGTGGCCCCATACCGACACCTAGCTCGTAAGTTTTAGCATCAATTAGCCCAACATCCCTACAATATTGATAGAGTCTCTCCTTGAACTCCTGGATGAGGGCTTTAGTCTTGGCAATATTTTGATCGAACTGGCGTCCTTACATGCTGCTATTGCCTTGGTCGACACCCATATAGGGAGTCATGGCAAACTGATTCCCTTCCATGTTCGGTTGGGAATAGGAGAATACTCGCTCCTTGAAGGAAGCTACAACATCAAAGTTCATGGTCATGACTAGCCAAGGTAGGGTTAAACTACTTTCTCAAACGCCTTCCTAGGTCCCACTGGGCGTGCCAAAAATAATGTTGCATGAAAAATCGAAGAGAACTTCGATTGAACTCAGAGACAGACCGGAGTGATCGTCCCAAGGTCGGTCTAACGCGGGGGAGAAAAAAGTGGGTAGAAACACTCTTTATTGAAAGAACTAACGAAATCGAAAAAGATAACAAGAACAGTGCTCAAAGTTTTTGCATGTAAAATTCTGGTCTATACTTATATACAAAAAGTCTCTCAACCCCGAACTACTAACTAAAGTCGACATCCAAGTATTTTTTTTTACTTCAACAATAGAACATTTAGTTTTTGTGGTGAACTTGTTTGTCACATCCAGATTAATTATATACTGTTGGTCTAATAAACTTTATTGTGGATATTTCATCTTCAGACTTATTCGGTGAGTATTTCGCACGATAAAAGGTAGTAAAGGGTAATTAATCTAAATTAAAATTAAGAAATATTGAACTAACATTGATGACTTTAAAGCAAGGAAAAACATTTAGAGAAAGATAAAAATAAATATTGGAAACTAGAGTGATATATATATATATATATATATATATATATAAATAACAATTTGAACATACATTTTTAAATCAAATCAATATAAATTAATCAATATAAATTTGTGAAAGTTTAGAGGTTGAAACCAGAATATTTTTTTTCTTTTCAAAATCCTAAGCCGAATTGATGGACATCAGATCTCGCGAACTCTCCTCACCTCTAGGAGCTCGAGCAGAGCTAGACCACCGTCGGAGCTTCCTTCCCGCGGTGTACTAGATTATTAGTTATGTCATGGAAAGGGAGAGACCCACCCTTGTCTTTTTGCTCTCGATCGTCAACCTTTGATGAATTTTATTCCAGATTCGAGAAGATAGGACTACTGAATCAGATATAAATTATTATTTTTATTTGATGTTAGTTATCGCAATGATTTAGCAAAATCTAGTTTTGCATTAAAAAAAATAAACCATTAGTGTTTTTAGATTAAATTCCTTCATTCATAGATCAGGCAAAAGCCAAAATAACCATTTTCATATAGCTTAGACAAGTTGAAAGAACAAAAGCATGACGACTGGCACGTAAATTTCCCTAGTATAAAGCATACAAGGTTGCATCTGCAAGGAGTCGATGAAAATCAATCCTAGAAAAACTCGGTGAGAAAAACCTGAAAGAAATTTATGTCCCGAACACAATTGACCCGTATACCACTTTTCTGAATAACTCTTGTTGGCCCAATCAGTTAAAATTAACTCTTTATATATAACATCTTGCGACTTACAGAAAAATATACAATTCACAAGAAGAAGAAGAAGAAGAAGAAGACAAGCAGACACAAAAATAACGAGGATATGACGAGAAAACCAAGACGATGAGAAGTCTTCGCAGCCTCGGCCATTTCCACATCAAGAATCAAACCAGATAACTTGGCAAATAAGATGACATCTTCCTGATTTAGAGTTCGCGACGAGTATCATTCCGAGGACTGGACGTTGCTGCATTCTATGCTCCTGTCTGCTGCTGAACCTTGGTTTTGATGGTCTTGGCAGTTCTCGAGTCCCCTTCGGAATTGCAAATGCTGTGTCGATGATGCCGGACACAATGCTTCTCATCTGCTTCCTGACATGTTTGGTCCGCATCACTGCAGCTCTTTCTTCTGTTTAGCTTCGGCGACTTGGGTCGAGTCAATGGAAGCTACGATTTATTTAAACAAGACAATTCTATAAGGTTGCAGTCAAAGTCCGTAATGGAAACGTCAGGCAAATTGCAGCACTTGACAAAGTCTGCCACTAATTGCATCTCATCAAAGACCAGCTTCAAAATACCTTCTTGAGTTGAGGTTTGGGTGGCGGAGCCTCGTAGTAGAAACTTGGTACCGGTTTAGCCTTAACCACCATGCTTTTCCTAAGCTGCTTGATGGCTGCTTCTTGCTCCTCCTAGATGAAACAGCAGTGAGGTTGCAAAGGTGATTACCATAAGAAACAAATCCTAGCCAAGACAAAAACTCGGGTGCGCTAAACAAATTGGGTTACACAATATGCATGGAAGATGAGAAGAAATCAAAAGGGATAAACCAAAGCAGAAGAATCGAGCAATCCACCTTTGTTCTTGCTTCAGCCTGGTTCTTCTCCGCTTCCAAAGCCCGTTGTTTCTCCTCCAATTTTGAGTAAAACTAAAGAGTGCAAAACTTGAGCAAGATCAGACAAACACACCATCTTTTTAAAGGTTCAACGACCAAAGTTAAGTCTTTTGCAAAGAACCCACCTCCCTCCGTCTCTCAGCACGCTCAGCAGATCTGAATGTAGGTGCTGATCCAACAGTTACTAACTTGACTGTCCGCACAGAGGCAGCAGTACTGTACGTGGCTAAGGAGAAGCAACTTTGGTTTGCAAAGGACCTATGTGCTTAAAATTTTCGGGGCCCAAAAGAGATTGAAAATAAGAACTACTAATTCAAAAGGATACGAAGATGCCACAGAACAATTATCTTCCTCATCGTCGCCATTTCTACTATCTGCTTGCAGCGGTTTTCTTGCAGTAACAAGCGAAATTGGCTGAAAGAAGTAAGCCAAGTAAAAGATTAAAGCCAGCAATCTAATCTATATGCTAATCAGAAATAGAGAGAATTGAAATAACATTTCCATTGTATCTTTTAGAGTTGGAGATACCTGTGTATTTGTGATGGTAGGAGTTTGCACGTTGTTTGAATTCGGCGAATTGTTCACGGCAGCACGTTTTTCTGTTGCAAGAGTAAATGGCTGTGGAACTGTTGTATTTTTATTTCCAGTAGACTTCTGAACACCAGATTTATCGTTCCTTCCTTCAGGCAGGTCAGCAGCAAGATTTGTGCTTTTTACACCCAGCACATCTTTTGGCTCACTGTAGTCGTCCAGCGCCGACTCTTCAGCAATACATTTCTTCTCCTCGAATTCTCTGCTTTTGATGCTGTCTCCTGACGTCTTGGGAGCCAGAAGATCTTTATCACGGGACACCCCGTTTGACTTCACGAAAGCACCATTAGACTTCTCCATGTCTGTACCCGTGAGCTCCCGCCCCATCAAACTGCAGCATTGTAAGAGCTTCTAACATTAAAATGCTTGAAAACGTAAACTTTGAGCTAGTGAACGGGACGTCTCATTGCCTTACGGTTTTTTGTTGGATACGGAGATTCTATCGGAGGGGAGGAACCACAATCTGTGGAGGCATAAAAAGCCAAACATAAGGACAGTGGACAGATTGGTGGGAGGTTCATCTAACTCGCTCAAGGAAGGGCAAACAGCTCACACAATCCGAAAATTACTATTTGTAATTACACAGAACAACTTACAAATAATAATAATTAATTTACCCGCGACAAAGTATTTTCCAGTACTCTGACAATTATTAACAAAGCATACACCAAAGGGCCAAAAGGAAAAATGCTGGTCTAAGTCTAACAGAAAATCTAGAAAGAAGAATGCATCAAGAGAATGGGACAAACAATTATGTGGCTCAATAAACGAACCACATAAGGCCCACAAACTAAACAGAAAATAACTCCTTTCCATAAAACAATCAACCAGAGGGCAAAGCGGAATTTGTTTTAGAATTTCCATATTCAAGGCAGACCAAGGGGCAAAGCGGTGTTCATGTTAGAATCTTCATATTCATGCGACCACTCTTGCACTAAGCAATATGAGATTCTCAACACGCCTGCTCAAATGAGAGAGGATCACAATAAAGGAACCATAGAAGCCCCGTAAACCAAACAGAAAAGAACTCCTTTCCATAAAACAATAAACCAGCAAAGCGACATTTGTGTTAGAATTTTCGTATTCAAGCCCAACTAGGGGGCAAAGCGGCGTTTGTGTTAGAATATCTTTATTCATGCCAAACAATGTGTGAAAGGGCACAACAACAACAGGCACGGGATCAACCCGCTCTAATAACATAAACAAAACCAATGAAGAGACTTCAACAAGCTAGCATTGTGCGAAATGGGGTAGACATGACTGGGTTCAACAATGCAACTTGTACCTCAACGAAGATCGGCGTTGTTTTTTCTGGGCTCACGAGGAAGGGGAAACAAAAATATCAAAGCTAAGGAAATGAGAAATGGAGGATAAGAATTCCTTACAATTCTTCTGAGGCCCCTCCCTCGATCTGACAAGATCTCCAGCTCCTCTACCTCTCTCTCTATATTCCTATTTTTGGTCTCTCTCTCTCCCTCCTCTGTTTCTTTTCCTGTGTCCGAAAATAAAAAACAGGTCAGAAAAAAATAAGATTTCTGGATTTTGGCTTTTTAGTTAGTTAAGAAGGGGAGGGAGACCGTCTCAAGCGCGGATCTCTTTCCTTTTCTGTTTTTAATTTTTATGTCTGCTTCTTTTTACATTTTTTTATTTTTATTTTCCGAGAGATGGTTGGTGGGCTCCCTACGGCCTACTCATTTAAATAGGCAGGGAGGGAGAATAGTCTATTGAGAAAAAAAATCAAATTTGCATTTTTTTTCCGGATATGATTATGTATTTTTAAAATAATATTTTGAATTTTTTGGTCGTAACTTTTTGGTACTTAGAAGTTTGAGAAGTTCTCCGAGCCAATTTCGTCTCTAAACCTAAAAACGTCTCCGTTTTGTGATTAACGTGTCACACTACATTAAATTTTTTAATTTACTTTTAATTTGAATTTAAGAGAACACAACTTGTTGTGACCTTGTATAAGATTTTAATCCAAAGAGCATGGCTACAACGATCATGGTGTGAAAATTAACAGTTCGTTCAAACAGTTATACAAAAAATTATGTACTACTTTAATATTGCTTAATTACGTTTGTTGTATCGTAATGGTATGTAGATATGATTTTCCCAAATATTGTATGTCAATAATATATACAATTAGACTATTTTAATATTGCTCGTATGGACTTATTTTGGATAAGCTGAGTACTTCCAATTGATGTCTTCTCTTACATCTTCTGAAGCATTTTCAACTTTAAGTGTAGTCAATATGATTGAGCTTGCCGGTCTTCTCTAAGGAGATGATAGAATGGCCATTCAAGGACATGAACATCATTAAACAAGATGTCTGTTGCAGTCTTTTGAACTCCAATAAGGGTATGATTGTCTTTTTCTTTATTCATCATAAAAAAATTCGCAGAAACAGCCACGAGGGAAAAAAAGCCCAAGGAATTCTCTTATTACTAAGTCAACAGCCATTAAAAATGCAACACGTGTTTCGCTTCCATTTAGTTGATCATAGAAACCAATACTCTCGCCCATTTATCGAAACCACACACCACAACAAAATAGTTACCCTTTGCTCTCTCCACTTATAACCACTAATATGCTCGCCAAGTTTCCCGCTCTCCTTGAACAAAAAGAAGGAAGTGGTAGAATACTCATATATAAAGAAAAAGTGGAATACTCTTATATAAAAGAAGAAAAAAAAATTCAAGGATAGAGACACAAAAAAAAAACAAAATTTAACCAAATTGTTAAAAAGAAGATATGGCAATGGAAACAATGGCACCAGCACCAGCACCGACGCTTGCGCCAGCAATAGTACGAGCGGACATATCTACGGAAGCGATTGTCTCGCAAGGACAACAAAAGAAGAATAGGATACAAGTTTCTAACACCAAGAAGCCTCTCTTCTTTTATGTCAATCTTGCTAAGGTATGTGTTTTTTGTATATCCTGATCTCCCATTTATTTATTATATTTGTTAGATCTTGGGTACAATTGTTAATATAATTTAAGGTTCCATTTCTGGGTTGCATATAGTTCGAGGGCGATGAATTTTAGAGGACCAATGAAATATTTATACGATCTTTGGAAGAAGGATAAGAAGAAGAGAATTACTTCATTTTTTCTGTAATTTTAGAGTAATTATGATGTAAATTCCTCATTGAATTAGTGGTACTTTGGGTACCATATCCTCATCATTTGTTCGATATCGTCACATTTCAGAATGTAGGTTATTACAATGTTATTTGGAATGTTTAGTTGTCGCCTTAGTTGTGTAATCTCATTACAATTTATGCATTTAATCACTAAGTTATGAATATATATTTAAATCGAATCAAACCTAGCAACAAGCGTGATGAGATTAAGTTATGAATATATGATAAATTGAAAGGCCATAAAAAAATTTCAACAAATATTTAACACTGACTCGAATTTGAGATCTTGTTAATGTTAACGCATTTGGTTTTCCTTTTTCTGGTGCAGAGGTACATACAGCAACACAACGAGGTTGAACTTTCTGCATTGGGCATGGGTACACTCTATAAAAACATCACTTTTCTTTGTATTCACGGTTGCTCTTGCAAAAAACACAATAGTTTACCAACATGACAAAAAGTAAAAAAACTAACTACTCCTAATATGAACAACGCAACAGAAATTAAGTCTGCTAAAAATAACAAATAATTTAAAATTATAAATTTGAATAATAATGCATGTGAATAATCTAAGAAGGTTCAGAAATCTGGCTGGATAAATATTGATATAATTTTTTTTAAAAATTGAATAAATGCAAGTTCCCTAAATAGTTTAAGGAGTCTTATATATAGACACAAGCTTTTATAAATTATTTTGATTGGAAAGTTTGTTTTAAGTATGAGATAAGAGATGGTGAAATAAGTCAAATATCGATTGGCTTTTCAATGCAATTAAATAGAACATGTTAGCTTAATTTTTTCCAAATCTGAAAATAACATTATTGTATTAACAAAATTATCAATTTTTCTTGCCAATTTCACGAGAGTGATAAAGGAAAATGAGAAAGTACTTCTAAATTGAATTTATTATTATTTTTATTATATTCAAAGTGACCTTGATTTGTTGCTTTGTTGTAGCAATCACAACGGTAGTGACAATCGCTGAAATTTTAAAGAATAATGGTTTGGCTACTGAATTGAGTAAGGCACTTTTATCCGTTGACATTTGATGGTAATTTGAATTTCTCATTCTGTTGATTTTGACTTAGCTATCTGTGATTTAAACAGAAGTTCTCACATCTACAGTAGGCATGAAAGATGAAAACAAAGGACGGATGGTTCAAAAGGCAAAGGTACGTCAACTCTCGTTTTCGGAAAAAGCTTACCGTAAGTACTGCATCTAAGGTACAAGATAACCGCATATCAAAACTAAACAATAATAAACGTTATCTAGAACATTACACAACGATTACCGCATAATTAGAGAGCTTGAATGGTTTAAATGTAAGATTACCAAATGCTGATAATGGGCTAGCTCACAACGAAATATAACTACGAATAATGTAAGATTATAAGTTTATATTTTTTATCTTGAAAATGGTGTATATTTAGTACTTATACTGGATAGGCCTTGCTCATAAATAAATGGGATATTTAAGACCTCAAAAAGCTATTGGATAGAGAACTCAGTAAGTTTGTATTTGTGTGTTAATTTTTTCACGTATATTAAGTTAATTAATTATGATCATTGACTTGCAGATTGAGATTGTGCTAGGAAAGTCTGAGAAATTCGACAGTCTGATGAACTCTACAAACAATACAGTGACAGAGAATAAGGACCAATGTAAAACCAAGGAAGATGATGAACAGAAAGAAAAAGTGAAATCTTAGGAACAAATTTTTTTTTGTTCTTAAGTTGTATTTCTATGTCCCCAATTTTACTATATACAAGGACTAGCCAAGTCGGGAGAATAACAATGTGCAAGGCACATGAATAAGGCAGTCCTATTTGTTAGTATTTCTACCCTTATCCTTGAGAGAGGGAAATTAAGAGATTATATAGTTTACAATTTACAATACTATATCTATATATATATATATATATATATAATACTGTGGACATGTAACTTTTCACTTGCTACTAAGAAGAAGAGCAACTGAGTTCTTCATTATGATAGGACATTTTCATATTGGTCTGAATTATGAAATCGCACACCTGCTAGGAGTTGAACCCGAACCTCCGAGGTCCAAAGTTCAATCTTCTAAGGTATAACTATTGGTGTAAAACCTACATAAAGTGGACATTGCACAGAGCATTCCAACTATAAATACTATGGAGCTAAGGCTTCAAAGCTAGGTTTTGACTAACAGATCTTCTTGTAAGCAAACATGACACATAATAATAGCATAAAACATGCGCCCAGGACAAGACGCAAAATCAGATGGGCGCAGCACATGTAGATCTAAAATGGCCAGGCTGATTGCAGCGACTACAATGCACCACTCGTTTCGCTCGGCCACGATCTTCGGCTCGAACTCGCTTCTTTCTTGGCCGATCAGGTGGTCTAAGTGATTTGGGTGGGTTTATTACAACTTCGGTCGCCTTGCCGGCATCGGGATGTCCATCAGAAAACTCTTTCCAGAGACTCTTGTCTGGAATCGGATGGATAGTTTGCGAGTATGTTTTCCTATACGTTGCCACAGTGAAACAACTCTCGGTAAATCGATGGACATTCTGTCTGCAGGAAAGAAGTGCAGCAACAGCATGTGCACATGGTAAACCATAAAGTTGCCATCCACGGCAAAGACAGCACCGGCTCCGGATGTCCACAATATTGGTACCCTCGTGAGAAATAACTTCGAATTCAGCTTCATTAGCACGGAGCACCTGGTATGTGCGTGCACGCTCAAGAGCCTCTGCTACATGGCGTTCAGCAGCGGGTACAAGGATTGATGTCCACTGCATGCTGGTTTCTCGGCGTTCGTTAAACCAGGTCATGAGTTGTCTCCTAATGCATTCCATCATCTGAATAATCGGAAGCCCGGAAGCCTCCAATATCCAGTTATTTGGCGACTCTACGATGTTAGCTGTCAAATGCCCAAATCGCGTGCCTTCAAAATAAGCTGTAGCCCACAGCCGAGCAGGGATCCTATGTATCCAATAGGCAGCATCTTGTGACACTTCCTGGATCTCAAGGATTTTCGCGTCGAATTCAACGACCGTCAACGCATTGGCAGCTTCCCAAAGAAGGTTGACGAGCTCGGTGTTGTTGAATTCTTTACGGAAACTTTCACTCAAGTGCCGCATGCAAAATCCATGAAAAGCAGTTGGAAAATTAGCTTCCACCCCATCAACAAGCCCTTTCTGCCTGTCTGACAAAATTGTAAGCCTTGGCATATTTTCTGTATTAATCTCAAGAAGATTGTGAAGTTCAGAGAGAAACCACATCCAATTCTCATCACTCTCCTCGTCAACAACACCGAATGCCATCGGAAACAAAGCACCATCCCCATCAAAGCCAGTAGCAAGAAGTAAAGTACCTAGGTACTTGCTCTTCAAACATGTCCTATCAAGTCCAAGTAGAGGTCGGCATGCATTTAGAAATCCGAAAATGGAAGCTTGAAATGAAATGAAGAGGCGCTGGAAGCAATTATCAATTGGGTTTCCATAAACAGACGCGATACTCCCAGGGTTGGTCCGTTTAAGCTGTTCGCAATATTCAGGTAGCAGGCGATATCCCTCTTCAAAGGTTCCACGCATTGCAGCCATGATGCGCTCTTTGCCTCTCCAAGCTTGCTTGTAAGACAGAGCAATGCCATGTACGCGATGAATTTCTTCTAATATCTCCTTTGGCTTATAATTAGGATTTTCCTTGAGCCTTCTCTCAACAGAGTTTGCAATCCACTGAACTGAAGCTTGCTGGTGGCCGAGGTGGGATATCCCTCCACAATTGTGACTCTCGTTGATCGTTCGGATTGTGAAAGTAGGAACGCCTGGGAGCTTTGCTGCATGAATTCGCCAGGGACACCCTTCACTAGCACATTTAGCAGTGAAGCGGTTCTTGTCAGATTTTACCGTCTGGATCTCAAAACGAAGAGCAATAGCCATATCCCTCAACGCCCTGCGACAGCTCATTACATCAGGAAACTCCTGTCCAACCGATAACTGATGGTCAGGACTCAAAGGCACGGTTCGGGACTGAAGCACCGGACTATACACAACGAGCGCAGAATGCTCAAGGTCGTCCATGTCATCTGCAGGCTGAATCCCCATTTCTTGTTGCTCAACTATGGCCAGCTGCAGGTGTTCATCAAGCTCTTGGCTTTCCGAAACCGCAAACTCGCTATTCTC
Organism: Hypericum androsaemum; assembly: GCA_963995505.1. Lineage (NCBI taxonomy): Eukaryota > Viridiplantae > Streptophyta > Magnoliopsida > Malpighiales > Hypericaceae > Hypericum > Hypericum androsaemum. The sequence continues at coordinate 542,867 of OZ023198.1, forward strand.
CGATAGAGCTAGGTCGTGATCAGAACCAGGAAGAGCCAATTGCTGCTCAACCTCGTCCGGTTTTGGACCCTTAACCAAGACCAATTGCTGATTCTGCACAATCCCTACCTCATGGTTAGACATACCTTGATTTATACTATCTCGAACCGGGTCGGGTTAATCTTCTAAACCATGCCGTGGGACGCCTGTTCAAGAGAAGAACCACCGTCAACACAGGCATAGAACCGGACAGCATTTGGGGATCAATGACAAAGAAAGATAAGAGCTTTTCGAATTTCGATAGCAAAAGGTTACAAATACAAACTAACTCATTGTCTGAAGAATTAAGACAGAGCTAAAGAGAGAATCCGCCCGCCCAAGTAAAAAATCCAACAACAAAAGGACGCACCTTTTCAACCTTGAGCCAGCTACGAAGCCGAGAAACGAACTGGGTATCGGTCAGAACATCGAATTACGTTGATCGGTTGGAGGAAAGGGAGGAGAGAGATAGAGTTGAGAGGAGACTTTTGAAAATTGGCGGGGAAAGGGAGAGGAAGAGAGAAGGGCAGAGGAAATTTTCAGGGACAAAGGGCAGAAGAGGGAGAGCGGTGGTGGCGAGGGTCGAGATGGGAAATTTTAGGGATTCGATTCTCTCGGGATAGACGGGGGTACGCAGGGAAAAGGGGTATTTACGTCATTTTATTTTCTCCTCCCTTGGGGTTTTTTGGAATTCCAAACTTTCACTTCTCTTTTCTTTATTTGGTTTTACTTGTTTTTCTTGAGATATAGGCTATAGCTACACAAAAATCTCTGAGAGATATGGATATGCTCAATTTCTTAATTAATATAAAGTATTTCTTACAAAGATATATTATGTCTTTTTTTTTTGAATTGTACGAAAAAAAATTTCAATGACGTTTTGCTAGATAATTGTCTATTAATTTAGAATGAGTAAGTAAGAAAACAATCCATAATATTTCTAACAAAGATATATTGTGTAATGTTTTTAGAGATATAGGTATCTGTAATCCATGACGTTTCTTACTAGATAATTGTCATGAAATCTTGCAATGACTATCGAAACACTCATCGGTTCTTGTGTTACTTTTTAGTATTTTTTGTATCGTTTTGTTTTTTAGTGTTTTTTTCAATCTAGAGTAGACTTTTTTTACCAATTAAATTTAGACGGGTTGATATAAACCTTAAAATTTTACATAGCATTTGATTTTATTCTTCTCTCAAACATAGAAACCCACCACCATGTTGGTAATTGGAGTGAACTTTTATTACATGTCATTTGTTTTTGCAGAGCCATTCATGAACGTTTGGAACGGAAAACGGGGGCTCAAAGAAGAGAAGGAGAAAGTTCAAGAAGTTTTTAGAAAAAGCGTATTATCGTATCATAATGATCATAATTTTATGCTTGAGCATTGGATATGATAAATAAAGTGTCTCTAAAATGCTTGAAATAAAGATCACCGTAAATAGTGAGTGCCCTTTTTCACTTGTATATTAGGCTAAGCCCTTTTTTATTTTATATTCTACTTTTATTAATATTTGGGTACTTATATATTTACAATCATGCTGAGATCAACAATCTAGTGATCATAAGTCCCTAGGCATAATGAAAGAGACTCGTGTTTTTCAAGTTAGTAAATGGTCAACCAATTTCGAATATATACCAGATAATATATTGAGATATTCTATTACGTGAGAAGCTACTAGCCCCACAAAATTTAGCAGTAAAGCTGGTATTAATGTGCTTCCCCACCCTCATGGAAATTTCAGAGCCTTGTGTCACAAAATTTGCGAGGGAAAGTTTTAGTCCGTGACACTTAGTTACCGCCCTTTGGGATTGACAAGTTGAGAAAAAATGGGATCAGAGTCATCGGATCCAATGCTGCTGCTGCTGCTGCTTCCAATGCTTGGCTGGCTCTGATGCGTGGCTGCTCCGCGGTTGCTACCCTCGTCGGACCCGTGGTGGCTATCCTCTTTCGAACCGCGGCTCGAGGATTCAGGGTTCTCCTGCAGCTGAAGTGCGAACTCCAGGTTCCAAAGCACGTCTCCCATTGAAGGACGATCGAGTCCGAAGTCGGACAGGCACTTAAGAGCTGTGTCCGAGAACTTCTTGAGGCACTCTGGTCTGATCTTGCTCTTTATTTGTGGATCAATGATGTCCTGAAGAGTTCCTTTCCTATGACAGTGTAGAGCCCAATCTGCAAGGCTGACTTGTTCCTTGGGAAGCTGCGGATTAAGAGCTGGCCTCGCGCATAATGCCTCGAACAGGACGACTCCGAACGAGTACACGTCGGATTTTTCGGTTAGCTGTTGCCTCTTGAAGTACTCCGGATCCAGGTAGCCAAAGCTGCCTTTCACAACTGTGCTCACGTGGCCCTTGTCCATGCCAGGACCCGTCTTCGACAGCCCGAAATCCGAGACCTTGGCAACCCAATTCTCGTCCACAAGGATGTTCGTGGTCTTGACGTCCCTGTGGATGATCGTGTACTTAGCACCGGTGTGAAGGTAGTGAAGCCCTCTAGCAGCTCCAATGCAGATCTCAAGCCTCTGCTTCCACGAAAGTTTCGGCTTCTTGGTGTTGTACAGATGCTCTCGGAAGGTTCCCAATGCCATGTAGTCATAAACCAAGCACATCTCGCCGTCTTCCTCGCAGAATCCGATCAGCGAGACGAGGTGCTTGTGCCTCAGCTTGGAAAGCATCTCTATCTCCGTCTGGAACTCGTTGACTCCTTGTTCAGATTGCGGGTTTGATCTCTTGATAGCAACCTTTGTTGTGTGATCAATAACACCCTTGTAGACCTTACCGAAGCCACCAACGCCAATGACGTTCGACTCGTCGAAGTTCTTGGTCGCGTGTTTGATCTCTGGCAGCGAGAAATGGCGACAGAGTCCTTGTGCCAATGTGGAAAGATTGGTGCTATTGCTCTTTCCGGACATCGATTTACCCGTGCTACTATGCGAGTTGCCATAGATCGGTAGCCAGCTCGAAGTGTGGTTGTCATAACCAGAGACCCTCGTCTTCCTCTTGTAAACCGCAATGCAAATCGCAGCGACGAGAGCGAAGCCAGCAGCGCCTCCGGCCGCGCCACCAATCGCGCCAATGTGGCTCGGAGAGGTGAAGCCCTTTTGTGTAATGCTGGCAGCCTTCTTAGCCATCATTTCGGACATCTCGGGGTTCGGACCCGCCAAGCTCTTGTTCTGGTTGTTTATCTTGAATATCTCTATCCCATTAACTGATGCGTCATAGAACTCAGGATGAGTAAAGGTTGATGGGAACAAGTCCAACCTGATAACATTTCCATCGGCCGAGAAAACAGGTACTACATAGTCCCGGTATATCGGAACGCCCTTCACTTTCGACCACGCGATTATGTCGAACGGGCTCGGATTCGTCTCAGCAGGTCGCCTATTGATGAAGATGTTGAAAGCCTTCTGATTAACCTTGGTCAAGTCGATCTCGCAAAAATGCAACCGCACAATGTATGAGAAGTTGACATCAACTTGGAATACCCATGTCAAGTTGTAGTTGAGGTTCATTTGGTTGGTATTCCCCATGCTTCTGGCTGATCGGTACACATCTTCGGGTGCCAAAGATTTCGGCAAGTCTCCGAATTCGACTGTGAAATTTCGGGCAACCGAAGTATCAACCCCGCTTATAGCCCCGTAGAGATAAGGTAGATCGTCGTACCAAGTTCGCAACAAGCTGCCGGAGTCTTTACTCGGCGAAATGTATTGCCCCGCCACATTCAACCTATACATTGTCTGAAGATTGGAGCTTGTGATGTCCATGCTCTGATCCGAAAACCCGATCACTGTTGCATTGTCAAAGAGGTCATCAGCAATAGGGACCAACTCAATGCCGTTGACGAATGCGAACGCGCCATCAGGCTTTCCCGCGGGCTTGAACGTGACATCGAGGAGCTCGGACTCGATAGGAGCCAGAGAGTACTCCTTGATGAGGTAGGCCTGTGTAAGAGCTTGCGCGGTAAGGGCCGCGCTGAAGTTGGCCAGAAGGTTGATCCCGCCCGCGTCCACCGCGAAAAAGGCGTTCGAGATGTTGAATCCTTGGTACTCTGCCGGGTAGAAATGGAACCTGAAGTAGTACCGCGTGTTGGCCTTGACAGGGAACTTGTAGCTTGCCTCTGACGTGAAGATCCTGGCGTCCATGTACGGGACCTGAGGCACCGAAGCGTCCTGGTGTAGAGCTCGACCCGCGAGGCTATTCCCGGAGATGTACTCCGAATCTGGTCCCCATTTCCGCCCGTCGTCGTCCGTCGATTCGCTACCCGAGCCGCAGCTCAACGATAGGGGCTGACCATCCGCGCATTTTGGCAGCCAAAATGCGGCAAACAGGGCTAATGCGAAGGCCAAATGGGGTAATATTCTGATCTGGTTATGCATTTCTTGGAAATGAGGGAGCTTCTGAAGGAGTTTTCCTTACCAGCCTAAGCCATCATCTTGGCGAGGCTGGATTAGAGGGGACCAAACCAGACACAGGAAGAACCTCGTAACAGTTTTTTTTTTGTTGTCTACTTAGTTTTTTTTGTCTGTGTAAAAGGTTTGTTGGGAATGGGTGAAGGAGAGTAATAAGCGTTGGTTGGCTCTCCAAGTTAGGCTAAATTTGTCATTGGTTATTCATGGCTGGTATGATATTGTTGCGGAGAAAGTGGGTACAAGAACGTCAAGACTACCCGAGATGGATCCGGAGTGGTCGTCCCAAGGTCGGCCTAACGGAGAGGGTGAAAAAAGAGTGAACCTTAGACGTTCAATCTAAGGGAGAGGGAGAAAAAAGGACTACGGGCTACGAGATAAAAAGTAAAGATAGTTGTTGTTTGATGTGTTGGTGATGTCCGTTCTCTCGCCCGAACCCTTCTTATATAGAGTACCTTGACCTAACCTTCACGCCTTCACAATAGGAAATCCTAAACCGCCTCCAAGACCTTCGGCTCCAAGTCTCAATCCCGAGAGATCCGCTTCAAATTATTTGCTCCTAACATGACGGGATCCTCTCGGCTCAATACAAGCCGTCTTCCTTAAATGAGCAAATCCCATCCTCGGATAGGAAGCTTTCAAAACGTGACGACCAAGCGATCGCGGCCTAACGAGGAATTTACCAAGTCTTGCCGAATATTGAGAATCTCGGCTCAAGTTAGGAAAATATAGATCGTTTTGACCTTCTCGAACCTCCCATGCAAAATCTTGACTCAAATCCGTCATCGCCCAAAACGGACATCTCGTCAGGCCCAAAGTGAATCTCAAAATGGGCTCAGGCTAAAGGCCTCCTCAACCAAAGTGGACCTATTCCCGAAATCACCTTCCCGCCTACGAAGGTCAAATGAGCTTCCCGCTCGGGTCCAAGTTGGCTTCTCACCTTCGGCTTCTTGCCTTAGGCTCCTCGCTTGTCTACTTGCCTTAGGCTTCCGGCCTTAAGTTTCTCGCCCGGCTTCCCGCCTTAGGCTTCTCGCCCGGCCTCTCGCCGTAGGCCTCTCACTCGGCCTCTCGCCACTCGGCCTCTCGCTCGGCCTTTTGCCACTCGGCCTCTCGCCGTAGGCCTCTCACCTGGCCTCTCGCCACTCGGCCTCTCGCTCGGCCTTTCGCCACTCGACCTCTTGCCGTAGGCCTCTCACTCGGCCTCTCGCCACTCGGCCTCTCGCTCGGCCTTTCGCCACTCGACCTCTTGCCGTAGGCCTCTCGCTCGGCCTCTCGCTCGGCCTTTTGCCACTCGACCTCTCCCTCGGCCTCTCACCATAGGCCTCTCACTCGGCCTCTCGCCACTCGGCCTCTCGCTCGGCCTTTCGCCACTCGACCTCTTGTCGTAGGCCTCTCACTCGGCCTCTCGATGTAGGCCTTCCACTCGGCCTCTCGCTGTAGGCCTTCCACTCGGCCTCTTGCCGTAGGCCTCTCACTCGGCTTCTCGCTCGCGTCTCCTACCGACCTCTCGCCTATTTTGAGTCGGACGAGTTTCTCGATAGGACTCGGCCATGTGGGCGAGAAGAGTCCTCGCTTGGTCTCGTCTACGCGGGCGAGAGGGGCCTCTCGCCCGGGCTCCCCGTGAGCGCTCGACCTCGTCTACGCGGGCGAGAGGGGCCTCTCGCCCGGGCTCCCCGTGAGTGCTCGGTCTCGCCTACGCGGGCGAGAGGAACCTCTCGCCCAGGCCCTCTGTCTCGCCTACACGGGCGAGAGGGGCCTATCGCCCAGGACCTCGGTCTCGCCTACACGGGCGAGAGGAGCCTCTCGCCCCGGGCTCCTCGTTCCGCCGAGCTCGAGCCGATTCCCGCACATCTGGAGATAGACCGTCATCACCCCGAGATATTAATTTCGTGCTCCAACAATGCCCCCCGCACGTTAATACTTCGACACGGCCAGGCGAGAAGCGTTGACGTGGACCTTTCTAAACGTCCTTGTTTTAACGAACTTGTGGTGCCACAGGGTTGCTCACCTCCGCCTTGATGGTAGTAAGTTGCTTGGAGAAAGGTGATGGTCATTACTCTTATCTAGGAGGTCTAGGTCGTCGTCCTCACAGACGTACCCAATCGACTTGTATGGTGACAAAGTGTAGACCTCAAATTACCTTGTCACCTTTTATATCGCCTTACTCCTTGCAAGTAAGACGGACGGCTTGCCCCCTGGGTATGGCACTGACCGGCCATCGGGCTATAAGGACCTCCCATTTGACCGAACTCATATACCAGGAAAACTGATCATCCATGTTGCTCAATGCCACCCTTGTCAACACTATGAACCTGTCATAGAAGACCACCTCAATGTAGCATACGACCGACATGAATGGACAAGCATCGGCCAATACGATCTCCATCTTTCCATCTAATTTCCATTGAATTAGACATTGGTGGTTGGAAGATGGGACTACCTGACCAGAGCAGATCGAGTTTTGTCCTTTCTCGCCAAAGTTGGTCATGACCGTGCTGATCGAGATTAGTATCTCCCTCTCCTCACTCGACCTTTTGGGAAGTGAGTGAGGAGGGACGTTCACCACCCCGTTGTCCATGAGAACTCTCTTGACCGACTCCCTGCTGATGTGAGCCATAATGTAAAGGAGCTTTAAACGCTCGCATCTTCCTCGGGTGGCTTTTGCGATCGTGATGCTGCCATTGAAGTCCCCCACCATAAGTATAGTTGAGTGCGTCTCTCCTACTCGAGGGTAAATAAGGTCTCCTTCAGTCACGTCACCCTTGAAGTAGCTTGGTTGGCCAGGTTTCAATCCGAGGATAGCTGGCGTCACGTTGATTTCCAGCTTGCTTGGGGAGTCCCCAAACTCGATGTACCTCATCTCAAGGTCAACTGAGACTTCCTTCTCTTTTTGGTTGGGTGTGGCCTCTCGATGTGCATCCTTCTTGGGATGGACCTTGGGTACCCACTTACAAATCAACTTACCGCGTAGGTCAGTGGGTGCCTTTGGTCGAACTTTCTTGACGTGTTTGGGGTACATTCTCATTGTTGCCTTAGAGGCTTCCAACTCTTTCGCCCAACTCTGAGTCGAGGTCGAATGACACTTCACCCACGGACGAGTTAGAAGCACCTTTTGTTTCTCCAGCTCAACCCTTTGCTCCGCGATTTGCCTTTTGAGATCCTTGATGGCTTGCCTTCTTTTCTGGATCTTCCTTTCAAGGCGACGTCTCTGGGTCTTGGTCAGGACATCTCGTGTTGGTGGATCAGGGATGACCCTCTTATCTCTAAGCCGGTTGAAGGCGTACCGGTATGGGTTGGACCCGTCTTGAAGGTCCACCTTGATACGAGGATGGCGAAGCCTCCACATCTTGTCCGCTTCCCTCGGATAGTAGAACTTCTGATTTCTTGGGATGCCAATATCGAGTGGCCATTCCTGCCCCCCGAGTCTTGCCTTTTGGGTCTTAAAGTCGGCCTTTCCTTGCTTAGGACTATCGGCTCCCCTCAAACAAAAGGAGTTCCAAGCCGTTGGAACACTGTTGTTGGGCAATCTTCCTTGCCCCCCGAGTCTTGCCCCTTGGGTCTTAAGGTCGGCCTTCCCTCGCTTGCGATGATCGGCTCCCTTTGAACGAAATGACTTATGAGCGTTTGGTATTTCATTATCAGGCGGCCTTCCGTGTCTCCCGAGTCTTGCCTCTCGGGACTTAGGATCAAATTTTGCTTTCTTAGGGTCCGGTCGTCCCTGCCCCCCGAGTTTTGCCTCCCGGGTCTTAAGGTCGGCCTTCCCTCGCTTAGGACCATCAGTTCCCCTTGGACGAAATGACTTCCAAGCTTTCGGGATGCCGTTATCGGGTGGCCTTTCTTGCCCCCCGAGTCTTGCCCTTCGGGTATTAGGATTGGCCTTCTCTTGCTTGGGGCTTCTCTTTTGACTTCGGTCGAAGCCAACCGTGGCGACATAAGCAATAAGGTGAGGACCCATCGATGACTGGTCCTCCAAGAATTGATGTGGGACAAAATTCTCGGATTGGGAAGATAAGGGTTGCCCTTCTATCCCTTGTGGTCGGGTAGATCTCAATGTCAGCTGACAGTTGACATCGTTCTCATCGAGCTCTTTTTCCCGATTAATATCATCCTCATCGAGCTCTTCTTGTCGATTGACTTCGTCCTCATCGAGCTCTTCTTGTCGATTGACATCGTCCTCATCGAGATCTCCTTGTCGGTTGACGTCATCCTCATCGAGCTCATCATCCTCATCGAGCTCTTCTTGTCGACTGACGTCGTCCTCATCGATCTCGTCATCCTCATCAAGCTCTTCTTTTCGGTTGACGTCATCGAGCTCATCATCCTCATCGAGCTCTTCTTGTCGGTTGACGTCGTCCTCATTGAGCTCGTCATCCTCATCAAGCTCTTCTTGTTGGTTGACATCATCGAGCTCATCATCCTCATCGAGCTCTTCTTGTCGGTTGACGTTGTCGTCATCGAGCTCGTCATCCTCATCGAGCTCTTCTTGTTGGTTGACATCACCGTCATCGAGCTCGTCATCCTCATCGAGCTCTTCTTGTCGATTGAAATCATCGTCATCGAGCTCATCATCCTCATCGAGCTCTTTTTGTTGGTTGACATCATCGTCATCGAGCTCGTCATCCTCATCAAGCTCTTCTTGTCGATTGATGGGATGGCAGTTGTTCTCCTCGTCTAGGTCCACCCGCACTTGATGGAAGACTTGGAGGGTCGGGATAGGATTAGAAATCCTTGAGTCGAACAAAGGATTCGTGCAGACATCCCCCCTTTTGAAAGAGCTTTGGTCGGCCGAGACCCTAGATGGGTATGACCAATCTTGGGTCAGGGCCGGTTGGTACCAGCTCGATTCCTCTTGGAGATTGCTAGCCCTCGTCCTTGTAGTCTCGTAGTATCCCGAGTAGTTCACTCCTTGTGTCCCCATCTCCAAGTAAGAAATTGTTTGGTGTGGGGGACTCGTAGGGGTTCCTGGTTGTGGACAATAACCAAACACGCTTGGCGTTGACGGCGTCATGGTGCAAGGCATATGACCGGTCCATGGTTGTCCAAAGGCCGGTTGGATGGGTATAGCTGGTCCAGTGGATATGTTCATCCCTTGGTGTTGATTGATGACCATACGTGAGGATGCCTCGTAGTGACTACAAGACTCCTCGTAGAGCTTTCGAGCACGAAAAGCAGCATATGTCTCCATCGGGATGACGGGTGTATAGAACTCCTTCGGGGCAACGTTTGTCTCAGCCGGCTCTTTTGAGAGAGCCGAGGTAGATAAATCTCGCCTCCATGCATACGACTCCAAAACGGAAGGTATCGACTCCTTGTAAGGAATCGGAGCAACAAAGTAATTGGTCATCTTGGCCGGTAAAAGTTAGACCGCCTTCTCAGACGCCCTCCTTAGTCCCACTGGGCGTGCCAAAAATATGTTGCGGAGAAAGTGGGTACAAGAACGTCAAGACTACCCGAGATGGATCCGGAGTGGTCGTCCCAAGGTCGGCCTAACGGAGAGGGTGAAAAAAGAGTGAACCTTAGACGTTCAATCTAAGGGAGAGGGAGAAAAAAGGACTACGGGCTACGAGATAAAAAGTAAAGATAGTTGTTGTTTGATGTGTTGGTGATGTCCGTTCTCTCGCCCGAACCCTTCTTATATAGAGTACCTTGACCTAACCTTCACGCCTTCACAATAGGAAATCCTAAACCGCCTCCAAGACCTTCGGCTCCAAGTCTCAATCCCGAGAGATCCGCTTCAAATTATTTGCTCCTAACATGACGGGATCCTCTCGGCTCAATACAAGCCGTCTTCCTTAAATGAGCAAATCCCATCCTCGGATAGGAAGCTTTCAAAACGTGACGACCAAGCGATCGCGGCCTAACGAGGAATTTACCAAGTCTTGCCGAATATTGAGAATCTCGGCTCAAGTTAGGAAAATATAGATCGTTTTGACCTTCTCGAACCTCCCATGCAAAATCTTGACTCAAATCCGTCATCGCCCAAAACGGACATCTCGTCAGGCCCAAAGTGAATCTCAAAATGGGCTCAGGCTAAAGGCCTCCTCAACCAAAGTGGACCTATTCCCGAAATCACCTTCCCGCCTACGAAGGTCAAATGAGCTTCCCGCTCGGGTCCAAGTTGGCTTCTCACCTTCGGCTTCTTGCCTTAGGCTCCTCGCTTGTCTACTTGCCTTAGGCTTCCGGCCTTAAGTTTCTCGCCCGGCTTCCCGCCTTAGGCTTCTCGCCCGGCCTCTCGCCGTAGGCCTCTCACTCGGCCTCTCGCCACTCGGCCTCTCGCTCGGCCTTTTGCCACTCGGCCTCTCGCCGTAGGCCTCTCACCTGGCCTCTCGCCACTCGGCCTCTCGCTCGGCCTTTCGCCACTCGACCTCTTGCCGTAGGCCTCTCACTCGGCCTCTCGCCACTCGGCCTCTCGCTCGGCCTTTCGCCACTCGACCTCTTGCCGTAGGCCTCTCGCTCGGCCTCTCGCTCGGCCTTTTGCCACTCGACCTCTCCCTCGGCCTCTCACCATAGGCCTCTCACTCGGCCTCTCGCCACTCGGCCTCTCGCTCGGCCTTTCGCCACTCGACCTCTTGTCGTAGGCCTCTCACTCGGCCTCTCGATGTAGGCCTTCCACTCGGCCTCTCGTTGTAGGCCTTCCACTCGGCCTCTTGCCGTAGGCCTCTTACTCGGCTTCTCGCTCGCGTCTCCTACCGACCTCTCGCCTATTTTGAGTCGGACGAGTTTCTCGATAGGACTCGGCCATGTGGGCGAGAAGAGTCCTCGCTTGGTCTCGTCTACGCGGGCGAGAGGGGCCTCTCGCCCGGGCTCCCCGTGAGCGCTCGACCTCGTCTACGCGGGCGAGAGGGGCCTCTCGCCCGGGCTCCCAGTGAGTGCTCGGTCTCGCCTACGCGGGCGAGAGGAACCTCTCGCCCAGGCCCTCGGTCTCGCCTACACGGGCGAGAGGGGCCTATCGCCCAGGACCTCGGTCTCGCCTACACGGGCGAGAGGAGCCTCTCGCCCCGGGCTCCTCGTTCCGCCGAGCTCGAGCCGATTCCCGCACATCCGGAGATAGACCGTCATCACCCCGAGATATTAATTTCGTGCTCCAACAGATATTAATCGGGGGAGGAAAAAGTGAGGGGCAATAAATTAAAATAAATAAATAACCGGGTACAATGCAAAACGTTGGATAATTTAACGTCTACTTTGTACTATTTTTTTAAATTGTTTTGAATCTGATTACGTGAAAAAAAACCTCGAAGATTTATTCTAGACCAGTTATTTCATCCAAAGTTATGGGGGACCCCACGACATTTAGCATTTTTCAAATAAGAAGTTCATAATAAAATATCGAGATGTTTATTCGAAGACCATATTACAGATGTTTATTGAGTACTGAGATCATGATAATATATTTTCCTACATCTAAATTGCTCTTCTCGAAGGGAAGCCCGTATTTTGCTATCACATACTGACAATCATCGGCTGATTGAAGAGCCGCCTGTAGTTTCAAAGGAAAGTCGGATCTTTCCCTTGCCGCAAATTCTCCCAAAGCGTCTTGCAATTTTTCGATTACGCTCCCATAGCGGGACTCGCATATTGACGAGACAATATATGGGTAATAAGGTGGTTTCCCATTTATAAATGTCGCAATCTCTTGGGAAGTCTGTTTGGCTTTAATAATGGCTGTAATGGTAGTTATCTTGATGATGGTCGATGAGTTAATAGTAGATATGTCGGGGATAATTTTGAAGTAGGAAAAACAGAATGAATGATCTCGTATTTCAAAATCAGAGCAAACCGCATTTATGTCTTCTTGGAATATAGCCAAAGATGGTGTGATTAAGGACACCAACAAAAGTACAAACAATGTGCAAAAGTTGACAATTGAAGACATCGTTGTTGATTTAAGGTGTGATTTATTTCTAGTCTCCTTATGTTCCAAGAGATGGTGTTTTGGTTTTCCACGAGTTAAAAGCCAAGAGCCTTACATTTATATAATTCAATTGTTTGGAAATGTGATTACACTGCCAAAACAAGCAATTACATAATTAAATGCTTGTTTTGAAAAGTTGACCTATATATCAGCCTTACACTTTCATGTCGCAATTTTTTTGGAAATGTAATTAATTTTACAAAAGAAGCAATTACTTAACTAAATGCTCCAATTGGAAAGTTGAGATATATATAAATCTCCTAATATGGAATGTTTTTGCGCACATAAATCTTATACAAGGTATCTTTCCAATTTGGCCGGGACTTGTCCTAATAAAAATTTGGTATACTATATAGACTGAATTTTTAATTTTAAACCATATTAAAATGTGATAGCACGAAAGTGCACTTATAAGTTTTGCCTAAGATTTTTAAGTGACTATTTTATAGCCAATTCTTATAAATTGATGGATTGTTTTGCCATATAGGTGTGCTTTGGGTTGGAACTATTTTTTACTAATGTAAATTTTTATACTAATAATTATATTTTATAAAAGTTTGAACTCTTTCAATATACACGTTGATTCGAATTCTCTTGGCAAGATTGGAGATGTAAACTCAAGTTTTGAGAAGTAAACAAAACGTGAAGTGATTGCTAATTTTATTGATTAGAATGGTTGATTGGAGAAGTGTTGACCTCACTATTCAATATATGCAGCCAGTAGATTTACTACTGATATTGTTAATTAGAGGACTCTAGTATCATTGAAGTCTCAAAATAAGAAAGTTCGGGTACTTTTTTTACATTTCTTAAATCACAAAATATTGGAGAAAAAAATGCATGAAATTTGAATTTTTCCAGAAGGTATTATATAATATTCCAATAAATTAAGAGGGGGGCTAACTTCCTATAGTTTCTCACACACTCAAGAAAACGAAAATAACAGAAAATCAGCTCACCATTCAGTGATTACGTTGTTGCTGTAACAAATAATTGTCATATTTTCCTATTATAATCTAGAACAGAAGAAACAATTAACAGATTGGCAACAAAGTACGTTAAGTTCGACCTAATTAACCAAATATAAATGAATGGCTAATGTAAAAGAACAAAATCAAAGAAAAGTCCTACGGGCGGGCGCAACAGCCGCTAGCCCGCCTTCTTTCTCCTCCCATTATCATCGAGGAAGAAAAACTCTCATTAGCTGTCGCAGCCACCTTATGTTCTTCTCTTTCCGCGGATAGACGCTCATCGTTCCCATTGCAATAAACGAACACGTAAATGAATATGGAGAAGGAGGGGGCCTTATCATCCGCTTCCTTAAACGACGAGCTAAAGCGCATGCCTTCGAAGTGGGCGCACAATAAAAGGCGGCTCTGTAAACAACTGTCCATGTGCGAGACGCCGCGAGACATAGCGTGGGAGAGACGGCGAAGGCAGATATTAAGGCAAGAAAGGTTCAAAAAGGTGGAAGGGGAATTCGATGACGTGACGGACGAGGATCTTAACGAGCTCAAAGGCTGCATCGAACTTGGTTTCGGGTTCAATGAGGAGGCAGGGCACGGGTTGTGCAATACATTGCCAGCTTTGGACCTTTATTTTGCAGTGAATCGACAATTGCCAGGTAGTCCTCCTGCCTCTAGCCCGCAAAGTAGGAGGTCAACGTCCTCCCTTGGCGACAATTCTTCTTCATTTGGTAGCCCGAAGAGTGAATCTGATTGGAAAATTTGCAGCCCAGGTTCGTGTTTTCCATTTGAATTAATGTTCAAAACTAATGTTAATAAAACCAAAGTTTTTGAATTTCAGAAGAAATTATGGTGGATTGGTGTACGTAAATGGTTTGGCATGAGATACTAAATAATGTTTTATTAATTTCAAAAAGTTAATAAGGGTTCAATTGGATTTGTGCAGGAGACAATCCACAAGATGTAAAGACCAAGTTGAGGCATTGGGCTCAAGCTGTGGCTTGTTCAGTTATGCAATCATATTGATGGGAGGGTGCAATCATACAAGTTTTAATTCATCGGATCCTATCAAAACTTTAAAATTAAACGTGCTTGAACGAATGACCTCCTGGAAAATCACCGTGTACCTCCTCTTTCCTCTAAAAAATGAGTTGGCATGTAGAGATAAAATCATATAGCAATAGGGAAAAGGACAAACACTAAAAAAGCACAAAATTTGTAACTTTAGAGCATTTTTCAATGGCAATCCACAAGAAAAGAGAGAAAGAGAGCATTTGAGGTCTTTGTCGGCCAGAGAAGAGTTTAGTTCGTGGGAGTAATTTGCAAGGTTTTCAAATACGACCCGGAGGTCGACCCGGATTTTGGGCCGAACCCTAGGTCAATCGGCCTGACCGGTATTTTTTTATATTAAAATATATATTTTTATTAAAATTTTAATTACACCTACCCTACTACTCCCAGCCAAAATATCCGACCAATCTTGAGTTTTTGGTTCAACCTTACGAAAATATCCTTAAAAAAGGAAAATATTCGACCAAACATAATTTTTTTCTTTTTATTAGGGTTTAGTTGATTTTTGTCTTTTTTCTTGGTCAAAATATCTGACCAATCCTGATTCTTTGGTTCAACCTTACGAACCGAAAAGTACAGGGTAAAAAATTCGGTCAAACTACCCGGTCCGATCATTTTTTGGGCGGTTAATAAGGTTGGCAGTTTTTGGCCAAACCCGGTATGCTCTTCTGACTGAATCACGGTCCGACCGCCGATCGGACTGCGTATTTAAAAACCACGATAATTTGAATAATTTTCTACTTCTGTTTTTTTGGTATTGTGGCCTGAATTAGATGTTTTTGCTTATGTTGTTGACTGAAACAACAGAGCTAGGTCTCGAGTGTTGTGGGGAGAGAGTTTTTTTAATCTGTAAATTTTATTGATTGATCAATATATAATTTTCTTCCTTGATTTGGTTTTATCTTTTTTTAGAAACAAAAGTGCATAACCAAAAGAGCTACTAGCGAGTGTCCTCTCTCTAACTCTCGTCTCCTTAAAGACAACTTATCGCTTATAAGGTAATACAACTGTCACAGTTGGCGCGCCACATCACTCGAAAAACTATGTTAATGTCTAGGTAGCTGCCCTAGTCGCTAAGTGTCAGGTCAAACAAAATACAGTATGCGTCTTATACATTTTAAACTACATGTGAAAAATTACTCCTAAAAAATCATATGTGAAAATTGACCAAGCTACAAGTACTAAAATGAACATCTTACAAAAAAAGTTTTGACTCATTTTTATGAGTTTTAAACTAGAGAATACTGAAGCGAAAAAAGACCATATCACACGGTAGTAAAAAACTACTTGTTCCTAATATATATATTTTTGGAAAAAATTACGCTCAGGTCCTTGTAGTTTGGCGTCCCTCCCCCTAGATCCTTGTATTTCTAAAATCTATACTGACGTCCCTCGACTTTGATTTTAGATATTCTCGGGTCCATCGCTGACGTCATCCGATATTTTTTGTCATTGAAATGACAAAAATACCCTTTAGCAAAAAAAAATAAAGTCTCGTCTTCTTCCCTACCCATCTTCTTTCCTAGAATCAAAATCAACAAATCAAGAACTCCTTGCAAATCAAAAAATGGCACCATTAAATGAACCAATACCCAGATACAACATCAAAGACATCAACTTTAACGCAATCCGCCAATACCCAAAAACAAACAAATTAAAAAAACTCATGAACTTACAAAATTAAATGAACCCAGATAAGGAAAATTACAAAAATGGGAAATGAACCCAGAAACAGTATATTCCTCTTCCTCCTCATAATCGACATACTTGTCTTCGTCATTAACATCCTTGCCTTCTTCCACTTCATCCCCACTAACCTCACCATCTTCAAAGATCAAATGTCGTCCCACTCTCCGTTGCTATCGAGGAAGACGACAACGAAGACGATGAAGTGAGACGGTGCCGGTTCGCGAGGAGAATACGACGCCGCTTCATCGGCAGATCCGTGAACAACAAGCTGTTCTCCTCGTCGACCCGCTTCATTGGCCCCTTCTCTTCCTTGTCATCAGTTGCGGTGAAGCACAGCCCTCGAGGAGGCGCAGCGGCGGCGGCGGCGAAGAACAACCCTCCTTGTTGGAGCCCCATCTGGGTTCCCTCTTGAACTTGGTCTCTTTTGACATCGAGTAGAGCCATCGGCCCCTTCTCTTCGCCGGCTCGTCGTCGGCGTCCTCACCATCGGCTCACCGTCGGTGTCGTCGTTAAGGGCGAATCTTCCAGGTCGTCGGCGTTCAAAAATTGGGGTGATGAACCCTAACTTCAAAAATTAGGGATTTCCTCCCAAATCGACCCAATCTCTCTCTCTCTACAAGAAATCGACACAATCCCCAAATCTAACCCAATTAAGAAGCCCGAAGTGGGACTGGAGACGATGGATGGTGGTGCGGCTCCTAGAAAGAGGAAGAAGAAGACGGCCGATGGATGATGTTCGATAGTGCTTGGTTGTCGGTGGGGTGTTCTTAGTGGCCTTAGCATTCTTACATTTTTTTTTATTGGGTGAGTTTGATTTGGATGGATCTTTGGAGAGGAGGAAGGGGATGTTTTTTTTTTTTTCTGAAGGGTATTTTACAAAATTGGAAAAAATAACTGCTGACGTCAGCGAGAGATCCGAGAATATCTAAAATCAAAGTTGGAGGATATCAGTATAGATTTTAGAAATGCAAGACCCTAGAAAGTGTGACGTCAAACTACAGAGACTTTAGCGTAATTTCCTCTATATTTTTTGGGGTACCCGGTCTGTATAATTTATTTCTCAAATAGCGAAAAGAAAGAGACGACTTCCCTTGGTGTTGTGGAATTCATTCTTCTTCTTCTCCCTCCTTGAAATTCCCCGTAAGCTTCTTCTTGTTGAATCAGCAATGCAACAGGTTAGTAGCTGGAAAGCCCTCTTTCTAGTTTATCCTCTTCTCTTCTCTTCTCTTCTCTGTTAGTGAATAAATACTTCTTCTTCTTCTTCTTCTTCTTCTTGTTCTAGGGCGGAGGAGGAGGAGGAGGAGGGGGATCAGAAATCCAAGTGACATGGGAGGACCAACAGAACATCAACAACTTCGGGAGGTTGAATAACCGCTTCCACGAGCTAGAGGACGAAATCAAACTCGCCAAGGCAATTTCCACTTAATTTTTTGTCTGGTTTCTGTTTTGGGGTTTTTTTTTCCATTGGAGTTTCGGGTGTTTCCAGATTGGGTTTATTGAAGAATTTTTGTAGACAAAGGTTTGTGCTTTTCGGTTAATCAGAATTGGGTGCTCGTAATTTTTTGGGTTGGATACGTTGTAACATGGTGTTAAAGTGGGTTGATCTGTGCTTGCACGACTCAATGGGTATCAAAGCGGGTATTGCCCGTGACAAAGGTTAGAGCTTTTTCGGTTAATCAGAATTGGGTGCTCGTAAGGTTTTGGGTTGGATATGGATATTATAACATGGTATCAAAGCGGGTTGATTTCATGCCCATTATTGTGCTCGCACGATCCCCATTTCAAAGCCCATGCGAATTCTGCTCAATAGGTCTCGTTTGAGGGGACAGAATTATAGCAAGAGTAATGAGCTTGTTTATAAGTGTGGAAATCCACCTACCATTGTCTTAAGGATTTGGGTTGGATATAGAGATTCTAACATATTTGGGAGGCATCGAAAGGAAAGCGAGGCTGGCATTGCAGTGAACTAAGTTATTTCTGATGATTGAATGGTTCTGTGCACTTTGTTAATGGATGATCTGAGAGAAGTATATAAGTGAATGGTGGTGACACTGAGAAAGATGCGTCTTTTCCTTCTTGAGTAGTGTTTGAATCACATCTTCCCTCCATGCCATAATCACATGTTCCCTCTCTAGGTCATGTGGAAAAGAGGTAGGACTGGTCTTGCTTGAAGTTCCACTGGTGTATGTGTGAGGAAGCTATTCCTTGCTCCAGTGCAGTTCTTACATTTAGTAGGTTTGAATTTAGCCAATTCTGGTTCATTAACTTGGCAAAATCGGACGAGGAAGCTGGCGAACTGGTCTTCTCTCGTTATCATGTACTTCTTAGATGATAAGTTTCACTATAGATCATCTAGATGACAAGTCATATGGTTCAAAAGAAGTCAAATTTCTTCCATGTTTTTGGGGACTAGTTGTTTTGCTAAAGAAGTTTATGGACTTTGTTCCTTGAGTGATGCTATGCTGCTTCTTTTCCTAACACTGTTTTGCCTTTATCTCTCTGTTTTTTGCTTTGTTTTGTCTTCCTTTATATTTTCTTCCCTCAATCTTTTTGTTCCTTGTTCTGTAGGAAACCAATGAAAATTTGGAGGATGCAAGCAATGAGTTGATTCTGACTGATGAGGAGGTCGTCCGCTTCCAAATAGGCGAGATCTTTGCTCATGTTCCCAAGGAAGAAGTCGAGAATAGGATAGAGGAGATGAAAGAAGCGACTAGCAAGAACCTGGAAAAACTCGAGGAAGAGAAAGAATCCGTACTCGAGAAGATGGCTGAACTAAAGAAGGTTTTGTATGGCAAGTTTGGTGACTCCATTAACCTGGAGGAGGACTAATTGGTGGTCAGTTTCTGTTAGTCCATTCATCTTTGATTTGGTGGGAGTACAACAATTCTGCTAGCTTTCTCTGGTTTTTTTTTTTGGAGAAGACTGTTGGCTTTCTTGAATATGTTTAGTTGAAGTGATTTCTAAAACTTGCTAGCAATTATCTCGAGTAAATTTAATTCATTGTTGAAGAGCTATGGAATTCAGTTTGATCTGCCATCCCAGCAACGAATATCTAGAAGGTTGATTCTATGTAATTAGGTAAGGAAGTTTTGTTCCAATACGTCGGGTTCTTTAAGAAATAATGTTCCAGTAATTTCGGGTTGTTAATGTAATACATATTTGTAACGGATTAATATTTGGACAGCACAAAAATCCAAAAGACAAAGATAACGTAGAGCCAAAGAAAGACAACCACCAGTTCTCTTCCCCAGCAACAAACGTACCGTACATTGTACAGTACAACCAAGAAAGAGAGACAGACAACCACCATAGACATAGTCTCATAGATGATGAGAAAGAGTAATATCTTTGTTGGGATCTGAGTACCGTCGGGTCCTATCTTAGGTGACTCTCCGGTCTATGTATACACACCATTGATGCTCGAGTATAGCAGTTTGTTGGGGCCAAAGATGCTCAAGCTAAGGACACTACCTCCTCCTCCTCTACTTCTATCTCCTCCTCCGGCAACCACTCAAAGCCAACAACTGCTCCTTAATCCCACACTCCGCCGCCACCTCCTCCTTGCTCTGCTCTCCACGTCCATTTCCTTGTCCCCTTTAACCACCCCGCTCTCCGATGCTCGCGGCCTTTTCCAGATGCCTCCCGTCCGCCTCACCAACCGGTAAGCTCCCTTTACCGGTATCAGAGCGGGTTGATGCTTGTTTATAAGCGTAGGAAATTCTCCAAACTCATACAGGTATTACTTGGTGAGAGCTGGAGAGTCAGAATACGAGAGCCAAGGGATCATCAACACCAACCCGGTTGCGAAAACTTCGGTCGATAATGGCCTCTCCGAGAATGGAAAGAAGCAGACGGTGAAATCCGCTTTTGATTTGAAAGCTATGGGGGCTTGTGCTAATGGCTGTTGGATTTGGCCTTCTATCACTCAGAGAGCTTATCAAGCAGCAGAGATTGTTGCTGCTCTTAATGGCATCAGCCGAAGGTATTGTGAGCAATGTCGAGTTTTTCGAACGAGAGATCGAGGACGACGACTCATTAGACTTTAGTCTTGTAGTGCAGCATTTGGTGCTCTTGCTTCTCAGATTGATGCTAAACAAGAGCAAGATTTGGTCTTCTGTTTGTTGCAGTTATATAGTTCCGGAGTATAGCTTCTTGGATGCTCGTGGTTTGGGCGCTTACGAAGGCAAGAGCTTGGATGCCGTTTCTGAGGTAAGAGCTTTGTGTTGTTCCTCTGTTATATGGAAGATAGTTAGCAGTTGCATTATGGTGAAAGCATTCATTACCTGGGAGCTAGGCGGTGCAAACTTCGGTTCATTGTGCCTGTAGATTGTTCCGTTGCAATCGCTGAATTCATGCCGTGAAGTCATAGAAGAGTCTCATTGAGTGCCTCCCGAATCTAGTTAGGAGTCCGGTGTTAAACATTGTGGCCGAGTTCTGCAAGTATTCTTGTTCGTATTGCACAGAAAGATCCCGTGGAGCGATTAAGCGATATGGCCGAATTCTGCAAGTTTTCTTGTTGGCAATGCACAGAAAGAATAGGTTATGCTTTATCTGTTAAGGAAGTTCTGCAGAGGAAAACCGTTTCATATGAATCAATCTGCAGGTGTATGCATCAGATACGATCTCTCCAAGAAAGAAGCCACCTCCTATCGATGACGGGACCCCGAATGAAAGTGTTTACGATGTATTTGTTCGTATCACTCAACTAATGTCCATTCTTGAGACCCAGTACTCTCAAGAAACAGTTGTTATAGTGTCTCCGGATTCTGATAACCTGACTATCCTGCAAGCTGGTTTAGTCGGGCTCGACCTCCGGAGGTAATCAAGTGTTGTCTATCTTTTCGAGTTGAAAATGCGAATTCTCCGCATGACGATCTTTTCTTCTTGTTGTTGGCACAGGCATAGAGATCTTTCATTCGCGCCCGGTGAAGTCAGATATGTTGATCCCAGCAGTATACCGACTTATAAACAACCTGCATCAGCTGTATATAAATGCAGAAACCCTCCAACATGTAATTGAGACTATCCCTTCATTCTGATTCACAGAGATTGCCAAACCAAAAGGTAATGTCAATCTTTATTCTACACCGGAGGTGAAAAGCTCTTTTATGTAGTTATTATGCACTCATGATCTCCCATCAGACAATCACTCGAATTTAGACTAGTTCGGTCTCGCGCCAAAGGGCAATTGGCCTAGCGACATCCGGTCTCGCTAGCCATTCCGAGTGTACGGATTTATTGGCCCTCCTGCTTGCTATGCGACATCATGAGCCTACTTGAATTTATAAACTCTCTTTATCTTAACATTTGCTTGGATTCTCAAAATGGTGCCAAAAAATTTTGAGACTCTTTTTAACCTCATGAACGGTCGTCATAAAACAAGGAGATTTGCTCTTTACTGAATATTTGCAAAGATGAAAGCGGGATGAGATGAGCGGCCGTCCATGTATAGACCAACAACTACTGATCTGATCATACTTTAGAAAAGATTTGAATTTTTCATAGCCGAGTATTAATGAATGGTGAGCTGCATTCTTTATTAAGAATATGATTGAAGGTTCGACAAGAAGAAGCTACACCGATTCCATTGCAGTTTACATGTAGTCTAATGGCAGAAGATGGTTTGGAGGAACAGGTTCTATGAGAGGTAAAGGAAGAAATAGAAATGCCGGAGGTATAGGAGTTACATACTCTATAAATATGACACACACACAATAGAAGTTCACTCCAAAGAACAAAACAACACTAGAACACAAATACGATACGAAAAACACTAAAATAGACAAAATCGATGAGTGTCATCACTCGGATACCAAACGATGTGCCCGGGATGCAAAGATGTTGGTACATTGCTGGCTTTTTGTCATTCTTGATGAAAAAAACCAACGGAGGAAGAATGTTATGATTCTCGTTATATAAGTTAGACTCGCCACACTCTATAAAGATGAAATGAAAGTGATACAAATTAGATAATTCGCTCACAATTTTCTTTAGTGGTATGTTAACTTTGACAAGAATCTCTTTTCGCTAGAAAATAATTGATTAAAAAACTAAAAAATGGTAAATTACTGAAGAAATAATGAAATTATAAAAGAAATCTGTGAATACCCCTTTCTTTCTTTCTCTGTCTCTTCTTAATTTTTCTAAGGACTGTCCTCGCTAATCGATGATCAACCACCGACACCCATTTTGTCCTCACGGGACTTATAATTGTTCGACGAAGTTATGAACTGAATAAACTTGCAGCTTGGTCACCAAATTGAAGCATTTGGTGCAAAATTGAAAAATGTAAAACTAGAGGAACTAAAATGAGAGAATGTTTCTTTCTTTCTTTCTTTCTTTCTTTAAACAAGCAAAGGAAAGGATGGTAGAAATTGACGCCGTCGGTTAACGCCGTACGATCGTCCTTCACCTTGCTCAACTCCTTTTTCTTCTTCTTCTTCTTCTTCATCTTGTTGTTGTTGTGGGTTTTGCTGCAGGTCTGATGGGTTCTTCCAACTTCTTTCCTTTTTTGTTAGTTGGGACGAAAGTGGTTCTTCCTTAACCACTCACTATTTTCTCTTCTCTTCTCTTCTTTTAGAATAATTGCAATTAATTGCAATTAATTGTATTGTTTTAATAAGTTTGGACTAGTTAGTCTGTCCTTCTCTTGTAGCTGCTACTTTTTTCTAGAATGTCGTGTTCCTTTCTATATCAGTTAAATCTTGCTCAATGTGTTGTTATTATTTCTTCAGGGATTTTGGCTGGCAGCAAAGACATGCCCGCTTTGTTGGAAGAATATGTGTTCTCTCCGTTCTTTCTCTCATGAAGGAGGATCCATTTCTCTGGGCTTGGACAGTGATTGGTACACTCTGGTTCGCACGGGCCAAAGTTTTCTTTTTACCTTGCAAATCGGTGTTGGTCGACAGTTTTTTTTATTTGTGTAAATTGTAATGACAGGATAGTGTTTACATTTCTGGCAGTTGCCTGACGGAGGTAAAAAATGGGGCTTTCTCATTTGTCTGCTTTTCAGCTACTGTGGACTCCTTTGTGTTGCCTGCTTGTCTATCGGAAAGGTGGATTCCGATTTTGTAATTTATTTCATGCGGCTCATACTGATTTGTTACCTCTCTCTCTCTTTTTCTCTGTGTGTAAGAACGACGTAAGTTTGCTGGTAATCCTCATTACATTTACTCTACTACTTGAGTGGATAACGCGAAGAAAAGCCCTCCTATTACGTGCACAGCAGGGCATTCCTGTGTCCGAATTTGGGGTAAGGAAGGATCATGTTACTTCTTAGTTTGCCGAATCTGTTTTCTAAATCTTCTAAAGAAGCACCGTTGTCAAGGTCTTGGTAGATATGATTCGGGTACCAGATTGGGCATTTGAAGCTGCAGGGCAAGAAATGAGAGGCATTGGCCAAGATGCAGCTGCATACCATCCTGGGCTTTATTTGACTCCTACTCAGGTAAGTGCATGTTTAGCGGAAGTATGTTCTTTTGCCGATACTCTGACTGAAGCTGCTGCTATATTTATGATAGAATAGAAAAAGGACTACCTAGAACAGAACAGGCAAAGAGCTTGCAACCTTCTAGCCAGAGCATCTGTTGAGGTCTCCTGGTGGTACTGATATTGACTTAGAGAACATGGGGACTGAAGTTGTACCCTCGGCAACCACAGGACCGACGGCCTTGCACAGCGTTCCCTCTAGTGGTCACGTTGTTGAGCGCGTACCTCAATAATTCAGGGGTCTCTCAATCTGCTTTAACCTGTTAACAACCAATATCATTTTTGCTGACCTCCATTCCTTATCCAATGAACAAGATGTCGTGTTCGCTGAATGCAGTGTAGATTTTCGGACATGAAGCTCGTTTGATGGTAAAGAAAATGTGTCCAGTTTTGTCTCTGGCAGTGCTTGTATGTTTCACTAATTGTAATGACTGTGGAGAAGGATTTATTCTTGCAAACAAGTATCAGATAGCTTTACAAGGCTGGACGATGTAAACAAGAGGATATATTAACAGTCGGTCAGATTAGGACCCTTCAAGAACATTGCAGGATAAAACTCAATAATGGAGCATATATTGATAAGAGGTTTCTTTTTATTTTTTGGTTTAACCAATTAGTATATGATGGTTTAACCAATTAGTATCTGGTCTATTGAGTTGACTAATCCAATTTTGAGTAGGATTTTTAAAAATTGGCAAAGCTCTTCTAACAAAATACTCTAACTCAAGATCTGGTAAATTTAGAACAAACTCCCTAATCTATTGTTCTAATTGTCTGTTGATAACAGGTTTCTTATGGTGGTTGATTTAGTATTTATAAAAAGGCAATGACTGGTGCAATTAATACAATAGTTCTAAGTGTTAGGTGTCCGTAGAAAGGAAAAGGTTAAAGAGGAACTTGTTCATTTCCCCAAAAGAAATCCCACTTGCTAAAAAAGTATTGAAGAATATTACATTTGGCTAAATATAGCACATTTGTTTGTGATGGTTTTAACGTGTAATTAACAAGTAATTATATGTTAAAACTTGATTAATTAACAAATTAATTCGTTAAAAATAAATCACTTATTTGTTGAAGCAAGAGGTCCACAGGTTCGGGTCTACAATGTCTTCGTGCCAGTCGAATTACGATCCTCTGTGGTCAGACCGAACACTAAGCAAGTATTTTATTCCTATTATTAACAGAAAGAAAGGAAAAATTATCTAACAATGAGTCGGCAGATGATGCTCCAAAAAGTTAAAGAGAAGCAGGTGGACTTTGATTTCTCTGAATTAAAAAACGTATTCATCTTAATTTAGTATATTAAATATAAATCTAATCTTTAATTTATTTATTTTTCCAAAAAAAAAAGAGACGAATCTCGTAACGTTCCAGACTCTGAATTGTAGGTTCCGATACTGAAACATTTTTTTTAAGTTCCGAATGCGATTTCATCCTGCCATAACCTTCTAACCGGCGATTTCGAACGGTAATCATTGTAGGTTACCGAACCAGGGTCTTGGCTGAAATAAACCATCCTCCACTTAAGAACTGACACGTGTAACTAATTCCTCGCAAATGGAACCGAAATCCTCGATGCCGCCGGCCGGAGTGAAGCGCTCCTCCTCCTCCTCGTCGCTTTCCTCCGAGGACTCGCCGCCCTACTCCTCCCCCATCAACTCCCCGCATCCGGAGGGCTCTCCCGACCCCGAGCCGCCGCCGCCCCACCCGGTGTCGTACACGCCCCCGCTGAAGAAGGCCGCGGCCCCGCCCTCCCTGGCGGTGGTCGCGAGGGCGGAAGGGACGCCGTCGACGTCTTCCGGGGGGAAGGTGGGGCCGGGGGCGACCGCCGTGGCGTCGATCATGAGGAGGTCGAGGCGGGAGGAGCCGATCAGGGTCGCGGAATTGGGGGTTAGGGTTAGCGAGATAATCTTCAGCTTGATCTCGTTCTCCGTGATGGCCGCGGATAAGACGCAGGGCTGGAGCGGCGACTCCTTTGGCCGATACAAAGAGTACAGGTTGGTAAAAACTTCTCCGCTGCTGAAACTAGGCGATCGCCATTACTCTGTAGCTTGATCGAATTAGTGTGGCCCCCCCTACTATTAGGTACTGCCTGTCGATGAATGTTATCGCGTTTGTGTATTCGGCTTTCCAAGCTTATGACTCGGGGTACTACATTGCCACGGGGAAGCACGCGATCCGCCACCACCTCCGTCACCACTTCGGTTTCTTGATTGACCAGGCAAGTTCTTCTCTCTGTTGATGATCATGATGCTGTAGGGGTTTAAAGAAGGTTGAAATCGATAATAATGAGGTCGAGGAGTCCTTCGAATTCAGTCCCTTGGACTGTTGTGACCGTTTCCGCTTCCGCGATCCACATGGTTGTTTGGTGATTGTGTGGATAGGGTCATCGTCCATGGCACTAGATGCAATGTTTCTTAAGTTTGTAGATTTTCTTTGTTTTCCTTTTTTTGAGGTTCTTGTATCTAGTCCTAAGAAAGTTGGGCACTCCACTACTAGGAAGATCTGTCTGCATTGAGAATACTTGGAAAAATAGAAGGTCGTGGTTAGTACTTAATAGCACTTGTGCGAATGAAATCTGTGGAAAATAGCATCATCAATCTCACATACAAGGTTGTTGCATATGCATTGGATATCAGCTTCAGTTTCTGCATGTAATAGTGTTAATCTTCATGGGGCAAGCTCCAAATTTTACGTCTAGTTTGAGTTTAGATGGTGCCCACTCTGGAATTTTCACAAATTTCCGGATGTTTGGTGTCAAAGGGTGAAAAGACCTTGCAAGCTTAATGAATGAATACTGCATGATGTGGCCGTACGATGACCATCTTGTTAGCAAATAAAACGAATTTTATGCAGGATTATGTGCATAAACCTCAAGTCCAAAGCATGGATGAGAGCATTTTTCATGTAGCTCGATGTATTTTTACATTTTTTTTATGAACTAATTTGTCATGTTGGCCCATCTTGCGAACAAGAATATAAGAACAGTATTGCCATTGATCACCCTGAAAATGAATACTTGATAGTGTAATATATGACTGACCTTATTTTGCGGCTTCTTTCCTTTATGTCCGGTTGTGCAAGTCAAAATTTTCCTGCCTGCATATCCTATGTCAGATCCATTGTGTTGTCGCATGATCTATTAATTTTCATTATTCCGAATATGACAGCAGAGACTTGCTCGATATGAGAAATGAAACTTACTTGGGTGGTACATTGCAACTTTTTTCTGGCTCCTCTTGCAGATGCTAGCATATCTCCTGATATCAGCATCGTCATCAGCAGCAACTCGAGTTAATGATTGGGAATTGAACTGGGGAAAAGATGAGTTCACAGAGATGGCTACGGCCTCAGTCACTATGTCGTTTCTGGCCTTTTTCGCGTTTTCCGCTAGCTCCCTCATATCTGGTTACCACCTATATAATAGCAACAGTGCATCATAATTTGGCAGTGTATATACTAAATCCAACTGCTGTAAGCATAAAGAATCCATTTGCCTTGCCAGATAGTTGTTCATTTAGATTATACATTGAAAAATTGTGACAACAGATAGATTAGTTTTTCCTCTTGGAGACCTTTTATCGAATATCATTGTATAAAATTTAGGTTCGCTTTGTGTTTATTAAAACATTTGAGTGAGGCTTTGGTATTTTGCGTTTTATGTAGTTTATGTGATTTTGGTAGCTATAAACTCGTTAAATGCCCTGCTTGTTTTGGATATTACGTGAGGCGAATTTGGAATGAGAACTAGGAACAGGAGCATGCATTCGTATGCATTAGCGGTCATTTGTAATTCGAATAAGGCATATATCTTGATGTTTTTATGATACTTTTGATTTCATGGAGGTTCAAAGGAATAAGTGGATTTGTTTTATTATTATGCATTCAAAAAGTAAATGAGCATGGAGGTTGAAAGGAATAAGTGGATTTGTTTTATTATTATGCATTCAAAAAGTAAATGAGCCTTGCGGAGATGTGTGACAATTGTGATTGAAAATTTAGAACTAGGTTTATTAATTAATATATATTAATTTTTTTTTAAATTCAGGAAGAATATGGACCAGATATTATAGATCTATATCTGTACCCATAATCTTTTACAAAACAAGAATCCGGAAATGATTCAAGTCTAGATTGATGTACGCAAAATTGCAAACAATTAAACGAACAAGCAAATAGTATAGTGGTAAGTAAGGTTCTTAGAACTGAGGGTTGAACACGAAATCAAGGCAAGTAATTATGTGAAGCAGAAAAATTAAAGTTTTATAAAGTTGTGAAAGGTCGCAAGTAAATAAACGAGATCGAAAACGCAAATAAAAGATGAGTTGTAGGTCAATGGAGATAAACGAGCACGATACCCTTATGGACTACCCATCTATGTCGAGACTATGGTTTTTATGAAGTTCTAACTAGTACCCGGAGTGTTCTAATGCATCTCCCTAACGCTTCCGCTCATTAGGATGACAAGACTAAGCTAGAATAGTTCATGATTACTAATCAACGCTTCCGCTCATTAATTAGACCAAGAACTAAACTAAACTCAATTATGAAGTTAACTCCTATCGGGTTATCCCTTAGTATCAAGATTCCTCATTAATACTTTAAGACATGTCAATTGACTCTTCCGTTGATTCTAATACCTTCCGGTCCATTATTATCAACTAAAGTCATAATCTAAGTGATCAAGTTAGATTAAGCATTAAGATCATCAATTGACAACTACCACGAAAGATAATCAAACCATAGCTAACATAGACGAGTAATCACATAATTAGGGCATCGCACTCGCAAGAGAACTACTCGCTAATCATGTTAACAAAGCACAAAAGATTAACGAAGAACATGATATCAATTAACATAAAAGATAGAGGAAGAAAAAGCTTAGTCGTGATGGTCAAGCTTTGCCAATCCTCTCCCCGTAGCTAATTGGAACCGTCCCTTTATTAAGCTCTAAAGGCTGTTCAAAATATTGCAGTAGTAATATCCTCCAAAAACGTCCCCCGTGAATTGTCTCCTAAGGCTTATATATAGCCACGAATCTAATACAAAATTAGGAAAACCTAGAGGAGGTTAATCTAAATTGGAAGTTTAACTAGCCGAATAATAATATAAATAATATACCTTAAGTCCTAAAGCCGAAACAGGAGGCTAAAAGTCGAATATTTCCTTCAGCGGATCCGAAATCATAACTAAATAAGAAGTCGGACTAAAGCTGCGTTGGGCGAACTAGCGATCGCTAGTTGAGTAGCGGCCGCCAGTTCGACCCCTTCGTAAATCTCTGTGCTTCCCGACTAGCGATCGCTAGTCAACTAGCGACGGGGAGCCTTTCCACTTTCACTGGCGGCCGCTAGTTGACTCCCCGTCGCTAGTTGGCCTGCACAGCTTCATTGAATCTTCGTATTTTTCATTTTTGATCCTCTTCCGCTCCGAATTTGACTTCGACTATAAAAGACAAAATGTAGATCTCTCTTCAAGCTTTCCAACGGTATCTTATTCGTTATAATCCGATGCTCGAGTAGAAAGTTATGACTCTTGCAATATGATCTCTTGAAATCACCCCTCCAACAACCTTTATTGAGCTCCAATTTCCTACAAAATATGACAATGGGTAGAAATCCATTCCCGAACATAAATATACTAAATCAATCACAAGGTTTAACATGACATGATGAATATAACTCAAAACATGACTAAACACGCGCGAAACATATGACAAAACATGAGCGTTTACACACTCATCACACCCCCACACTTATTTCCTTGCTTGTCCTCAAGTAAGGCGCATCAGACACACACCCAAACTTTCAAACTCTTATTAAAACACCACCCAACAACCAAGTAGTTCACTTACCTGAGCACAATGAGTAAGAATGTGTAGACACCGCATCCTTGATGGTTTAACCCAGTTTTCGCACTTAGTAGATTACACTAGAAGGTTGACCACTCAGAGGTTCAGAAATTTAAGCTCACATATATGAGTAGTCAACTACCTATCACTCGCGTACACGTCCGGGATCTCAAAGTTTCATACGTCTCACTCAGTGATGCCTCGATAAATGTGGGGCTCATAATCAAGGGGACTTTTCATTAGGTTGTAATGGGGTTAGGGTCAGGTGAGGATAAAATATGTGGGAAGTAGCTAAACCACCCGTCCGAGGAGCTCACAAAAATGTTCTAGCTCTCGTCTACTCTAAATACCTCACACTATATCTAATACACACTCATCCCAAGATTACACCCAAATCCTATCGACCACTTAGCTCGAGCCGTACCATTTATTCACTTTCCAATCTCTTTCCAAACTTTCCACTTTCCATCATTCAACGTTTGTTCCATTTCTAACTTTCACATTCCCTTTTCATCACTTTTTCACTTTTTTCTTCTTCTTTTCCTTTACTTTTCTTTTTTTTCTTTTTTTTTCCTTTTTTTTCTTTCCACAACCTTCCTCAATCACATGAAATTCATCACATTACACATCAAAGGCAAACTGGTCTCGGCTTCTTTGTTGGCCTCATTTCTACCCATTGTCCCCATTGTTTATTCCCGAGCTATTCTACCAAATGAACCCTTACAATAATACCCCAAAGATTAAGACCTAATGCATCCTCGGACCAAAGTGATCAAAGGTGGGTAAGATTGTGGATATAGGGCTTACATATTGGCTTACATATAATATTTCAAGGAAAAAGGCTAAAGCTCAACGTGTTTAAACAAAGGATATAAAGGGTTTTCGGCTCTAAGGCTCTAGGCTCAATATCAAAGATGGCCCCCGTCCTGTCACTTACACCCACACCACCAAAACGGTACCAAGTAATGGCATAAAACCCGATGACCGGAGCAATGTAGGCACCTCATGCTATGCAGAGACGGTTGTCTCCTCCTTCGGCTCTAAAATCTCACAAGGTCACTCATCAATGCCGCTAGTATAATCTACCAAGTGCAACCACTAACCTAAACAACCAAGGGTGTTGTTCCTACACGTCCCTACTCATAGTACTCAAACTTGATTCCCAACAAGGTATGGGATTTAACTTCTAACAAAAGTTCAAAAATTCAGGGGGGAATTCATCATTTGCTTTAAATACACCACTTCAATCACAAACACAAACCTAAATCCAGATCTAGACTCGATCACATACGCCAAACCGAAACGAAAATGCACGTTGACCCCCCCACACTTATTAAACACATTGTCCTCAATGTAGGGCCAAGACACCAATAACATCACGCACACGAACAAGAACATCACGAAGCATAAAATAGACACATAACATAAAGGAACAGAGGAAAGGGCTGGTACTGCCCTGTCAATTGATAGGAGGCGGTGGGGAAGGTTGGTGGTGTTTTGCTCTAATTGTCTTTGTGCGCAATAAAGTTTGTGTATGGACTGGCGAGCTCCGTTGAAATCTAGTTTGCTCTTATCTAAACCTCCTGCTGGGACCATTAAAACACTAAATCAAAATAACGTTACTGAAGTAAATACAAAAATAAAGAAAACTTAAATACTAAACATGCTAATTTAGAGTCGTTAGCTTGACTTTGTTACTCCCTGTGGCACTATGGTGGATGGAGGCGCTTATCGGCTACTTGGAACTCGATTTCATCTGGGCCTATACGGAGAAGTAGCTTGCCCTTATGAACGTCCACCATTGCATGACAAGTGTTGAGGAATGGACGTCCCAGAATCAATGGGTAACTTTCATTAGTAGCATAGTCCAGCACCACAAAATCTACAGGTACGAGAGACTTGTCGACTTTGATTATCACATCCTCCACGATTCCATGTGGTTTCTTGACTGATTGATCGGCGAGTTGAAGGTACATCTCCTTTGGCTTGAGGCCTCCAAGTCCAAGTTTTCTAAAAATAGTAAGAGGCATAAGGTTAACATTGGCACCCAAATCACATAAGCAATGCAGAAATTGAATACCGTGAATATTGCAAGGAATAGTAAAACTCCCTGGATCTTTTAGTTTTGGCGGTATGCCATTTTCTACCAAAAGGGTCATCTTGCCATCATTCTGCCTTTTCTTCCTCGCGATGATCTCCTTCAAAAACTCAGCATATTGTGGCCTTTTATCTAACATCTCCAAGAAAGAGACATGGCTTTGAATTTCTTCCATTGTCTCTATGAATTCAAGGGCCTTCTCATCGATCACTGCTGCTTCCTTGACTTGTTGAGGTGATGGTGCAGGAACATAAGAATCCTTTTTTGCACTGATATAAACTGGTGGTTCCTTCTTTTCAGTAACTACCTCCTCCTCTATGGCTGGCTTGATTGGTTCGACACATTCTTTTGAAGAGGATTTGTTCTCAAGTGGTTGCTTTCTCCGGAGTCTTTGCGGGAATGGAGGTGGAGGGACATAAGGTGGTGGAGGAATATATGGTTCATCATTCTCGTCCACACTCCTCACTGTGATGGCCATCACCTGTCCTCGCGGGTTCGACTCGGTGTTGCTGGGTAGAGCACCCATTTCCCTTTGAGTGTTTGCTGCAGCCAAATTTCTGAGTTCGATCTCCATCTTCTTGAGTTGTGTGGCCTGCCCCTTTAGGTATATCTCAAACTCTTGTTGACGCGCTTCGCAACGATTCAGCCGCTGCACAGTTATACTTTGTTGTTGAATGGACTGCTGGACTACCCCCACTAACTTATCGATCTTGTCACCCATTTCTTTGACTTGCTCGCCCAAATATGGTTTCCTGGAGTCTTTCTGGGTACTAGTGTTGTTTGCCTGCTGACCAAATCGAGAGAAGTTTGGCTGAGCATTAGGTTGCCTTGAGTATCCCAAACCTGGTGGTTGTCTATCAGCGATAGCCTGAGCCTCCACCAACTGAGGACAATCATTGGTATGATGTGATTCTTTGCAAATTTCACACATATCTTGTACTGCAGCCGCCTTCTCCTTGCCCTTGGTCAATTCTTCAAGTCTTTTGGTAAGTGCCTCAACTTTAGCTTCAAGCTTCATATTGGCATCCATTTCAAGTACCCCTCGAGTCGCTTCCCTACGGGGATGCCTGGTACGTTCCTTTGGCCACACACTATTAACTTCAGCCATCTCTTCCATTAAGCGAGCAGCTTCATCAGCAGTCTTTCTCAGGAATACCCCTTGAGAGGAGGCATCAATATGATCACGGGATGGGCCATCTAACCCATTGTAAAAGATCTTCATGAGGTTCTCCTGAGTTATGCCATGTTGAGGGAAGGAACTTTGGAGATCAGTGAACCGCTCCCAAGCCTCATAGATGCTTTCCCCATCAGCTTGTATGAAAGTATTTATGTCCCGCAAGAGCTTGGCTGACTTGGCCATTGAAAAGAACTTCCGAAGAAAAGCGTGGGCCAAATCATTCCAACTCTGAATCGTCTCTCCTTTTAACTTATTGTACCAAGCACGAGCTCGATCTCTCAAAGAAAAGTGAAAGAGACGCAGCTTCAAGACATCATCATTGATATTTTAGAACTTCATGATGTTGCAGATATCTTCAAATCGAGATAGATGGTCTTGAGGATCTTCGCTTGGCAAGCCGCCAAATTGGATCGAGTTTTGCAGTAGTCCGACAATCGCTGCTGGGATCTGGAAGGAGTGGGGACCTACAGGTGGTTGTTGTAGACCATTAGGGTTCCCATTCCATGTAGGAACAGATGATTCCAACAGCGTCCTTCTTCGTGGAGCGTCCCCTACAGCTTGGAGCGCTCCGTCTTCCTGATTTTGTGCCATTGCTCTCGCTTGGTCCCTCTTTTCACGCCTAATTACCCTTTCGAGTACTCCGATGTCAACCTCAAGCACAGTGTTTGTGTCAAGGTCTAGTCCTTCACTCCGGGTTCTTGGCATGCACTAGAGAATCCTGAAAAAGAAATCACACGAAATCAGCAAGTTTGCCACACAAAACTAATTGCTATTAAGTTTATGTCCTAAAATCTCAGTTCCCCGGCAACGGCGCCAATTTGATGTACGCAAAATTGCAAACAATTAAACGAACAAGCAAATAGTATAGTGGTAAGTAAGGTTCTTAGAACTGAGGGTTGAACACGAAATCAAGGCAAGTAATTATGTGAAGCAGAAAATTAAAGTTTTATAAAGTTGTGAAAGGTCGCAAGTAAATAAACGAGATCGAAAACGCAAATAAAAGATGAGTTGTAGGTCAATGGAGATAAACGAGCACGATACCCTTATGGACTACCCATCTATGTCGAGACTATGGTTTTTATGAAGTTCTAACTAGTACCCGGAGTGTTCTAATGCATCTCCCTAACGCTTCCGCTCATTAGGATGACAAGACTAAGCTAGAATAGTTCATGATTACTAATCAACGCTTCCGCTCATTAATTAGACCAAGAACTAAACTAAACTCAATTATGAAGTTAACTCCTATCGGGTTATCCCTTAGTATCAAGATTCCTCATTAATACTTTAAGACATGTCAATTGACTCTTCCGTTGATTCTAATGCCTTCCGGTCCATTATTATCAACTAAAGTCATAATCTAAGTGATCAAGTTAGATTAAGCATTAAGATCATCAATTGACAACTACCACGAAAGATAATCAAACCATAGCTAACATAGACGAGTAATCACATAATTAGGGCATCGCACTCGCAAGAGAACTACTCGCTAATCATGTTAACAAAGCACAAAAGATTAACGAAGAACATGATATCAATTAACATAAAAGATAGAGGAAGAAAAAGCTTAGTCGTGATGGTCAAGCTTTGCCAATCCTCTCCCCGTAGCTAATTGGAACCGTCCCTTTATTAAGCTCTAAAGGCTGTTCAAAATATTGCAGTAGTAATATCCTCCAAAAACGTCCCCCGT
The DNA here is from genome assembly GCA_963995505.1 of Hypericum androsaemum. Classification (NCBI taxonomy): domain Eukaryota; kingdom Viridiplantae; phylum Streptophyta; class Magnoliopsida; order Malpighiales; family Hypericaceae; genus Hypericum; species Hypericum androsaemum. Next base: position 577,233 of record OZ023198.1, read on the forward strand.
GAATTGTCTCCTAAGGCTTATATATAGCCACGAATCTAATACAAAATTAGGAAAACCTAGAGGAGGTTAATCTAAATTGGAAGTTTAACTAGCCGAATAATAATATAAATAATATACCTTAAGTCCTAAAGCCGAAACAGGAGGCTAAAAGTCGAATATTTCCTTCAGCGGATCCGAAATCATAACTAAATAAGAAGTCGGACTAAAGCTGCGTTGGGCGAACTAGCGATCGCTAGTTGAGTAGCGGCCGCCAGTTCGACCCCTTCGTAAATCTCTGTGCTTCCCGACTAGCGATCGCTAGTCAACTAGCGACGGGGAGCCTTTCCACTTTCACTGGCGGCCGCTAGTTGACTCCCCGTCGCTAGTTGGCCTGCACAGCTTCATTGAATCTTCGTATTTTTCATTTTTGATCCTCTTCCGCTCCGAATTTGACTTCGACTATAAAAGACAAAATGTAGATCTCTCTTCAAGCTTTCCAACGGTATCTTATTCGTTATAATCCGATGCTCGAGTAGAAAGTTATGACTCTTGCAATATGATCTCTTGAAATCACCCCTCCAACAACCTTTATTGAGCTCCAATTTCCTACAAAATATGACAATGGGTAGAAATCCATTCCCGAACATAAATATACTAAATCAATCACAAGGTTTAACATGACATGATGAATATAACTCAAAACATGACTAAACACGCGCGAAACATATGACAAAACATGAGCGCTTACACACTCATCATAGATCCAGTCAAAATCAACAGATCTTGAACCCTTCGAATCTGTCCCTCACCGGTCGAACCTCAAATAGGCATCCTACTCTCAAGGGGCCGGGCCGCCTTCCTCTTTAGCAACAAATGCCGAACTAAAAAGCCCAAATGCTAAAAGCCCAAATGGTAAAAAGAAGACGAGAAAAAGAGAAATACGAATCCTCCTTCTCGCCTCTGCCCGCAACTTATAAGTAAGGAAACTGAAGAAGAAGAAGAAGAAGAAGAAGAAGAAATCCTCTAAACGGCGCCGTCTCCTTCCGCAGAAGTAAACGAAACATGTCCAGTAAACCGTCCGACTCCTCTAGGTTGGTGGACCAGATAGTGGCAAGTACTTCCTTCTTCTTCTTCTTCTTCTTCTGTCTGTCTGTCTGTCTTTTAACTCTTAATTTTGTTTCCGGATTCTATTTTTGGGGCTAACTCAATACTATTTAGGTACCCGGAGACGTTGTGCTCGATCTCTCTCGAATGCCGAACCAGACCATCAAGCTCGGTGGCGGCCTCCGCCAGGTAAACCTAGGGTGAATTGTTATGACTGATATTACCCGAAATCGAGATTCGAATTAAGTCGAAGAAGACCGCTGCTCGGGTTTTTCTTTACGCTTCTGTATTCAGGCCGGACCATAGAGAATGTGGATTGATTCTGTTGTGTGCTTTAGGAGTGTGATGCAGTAACTGTCATCAAAGGTGGGAAGCTTAGATATTCCAAGCCGAACAAGTACTGGGTCGAGATCTCGCATAAAAGGGTTTGTCCTTTTCCCTCTTCACTGGCTTTGGTTGGTTTTGAGAGTATAAGGAGCTCGCAATATTATGGTTTCTAGTCTGTTTACCTTTGGTGATTAGGTTGGGGAGACTTTTGTTGTTATCTCTGATATTTCGTCGTTACAATTTGTTCCGTCTGCAGTATGTTCCTTGCGCAGATGATTACATTCTTGGGGTGGTGGTGGACGCTAAAGCAGACGTAAGTGGTTTGTTTGCTACTGTTTGGAAAAGTACACCTTTTGAAAGTTCCTTTGTCTTTTTGCAAAGTTTATGGTTGTGTTTGCTCGTATGATCTGGTAGTTTGCATCAGTTTACTATGCTAGCCATTCTTAATTACAGCGTGAATGCGAGTCTCGCAGAACCTCTAGTGCATACTCTTATGTAGCTGAAGATTGACCCCGTGTCTATTGGAATCACAACTGACCTGCATGAGTGATTGGCTTTGAGGTTGCATATGCTTGCTTGTGGAGAAGCCCATTCAGCCTTTTTGTTGACGAAAATTTATTTTCAAATGCCTAATGTTCGGTCATCTTTATCCTCTTCCTTACATCAACATCCTAATATTTAAGTTGGTGCAGAAGCTTCTGCAAAAGAATTATGGCTTTGCTTCAGTTTCTTAGTCTAAAGCACTAACGTAATTTTCATGACATGCTTTTACTAGGATTTTCTTTTCTTTTTTTTTTCCTTTCTTTTCCTTCTGTTATGATAATATTGTGCTTATGTTCTCTGATCACAGAACTTTCTGGTGGACATTAAAGGCCCCACTATAGCATTTTTACCTGTACTTGCATTTGAAGGTGGAACGAGAAGAAATATACCAAAATTCCAGGTGTGCGCTACATCTTCATTCATACTCAGTTGTGCAATGCAGTTTCATTTGGTTTCGGTTGATGATGCATGTTTGTGTATGTGTAATGCATGGTTTCTTTTCTTCTCTGGGTTTGTCTGCCACCATAACTAGTATCTCCTTAACACCATAATTTAGTCACAAGTTGTTGTTGCCAAGCTTCTCAGAGAAAGGGAAGGTCGGAAGCAGTTTGATTTCCAGTAATTTGGTGTTTTTAGCAGTGCATCACCCGGTTAAGGATACTTTGATCGCTTGAAACATGACCGTTTCCGAAGGATATATCGCTTTGATTGTTGCAAGGACAAATATTGTTCAACATAACTTAATGTCTCGCTACAATTTTCTGCATGTCATCTATCATTTCATTTTCCCTCTCTCATTTCGAAAAGAATGTCAAAGTGACGGGATCATATGGGTATTAGGAACTTCATATGCATACTGACGTAACCCTAATCCTATAAACTGTCCTTTCCTTTATACATCTCCTAAGAATTGTGCCCGAGATAAGTGTTTTTATTCTTGTTGTGGATCTTTGTCTACTTGTAGTTTGATGTTATGCATTTTGAACAATTTTTTCTTGATGCAGCCCGGTACTCTAATCTATGCAAGGGTGGTGAAGGCAAATCCTGGAATGAACCCAGAGCTATCATGCACAGATGGTTGGCTTGAGAATCATCATGTCATTTGTTTCTATACAGCAATCTTCTTTTTGTGTCTATCAGTTCTTTTTGACAGTTTCTGAAACATCTTGAACTCCTTTTGGCATCTGTTGTAGCTAGCGGCAAAGCAGGCGAATTTGGTGCACTAAAGGATGGCTATATGTTTGAATGCACAACCGGACTATCAAGAATGTAAGACATTATTCCAACTTGACACATTTTGGAGACTGGAATTCGACCTACTGACCGTTCCCAACTTTTAGGTTGTTGAGTTCTCCAACATATCCAGCTCTCGAGGAGCTGGGAAAGAAGCTTTCGTTTGAGATTGCAATTGGCTTTAATGGACGGGTTTGGGTATGCATCTCTCTCTCTCTCTCTCTCATTTTAACGTCTGGTCTATGCACTTGAGAGATCTGAGCTTTAGGCTGAAATATTAATATGCTTGCTGATTTAGGTGAATGCTACATCTCCCTCGATAGTTATTGTTGTTTCTAACGCCATTATGAACTCCGAGCACCTAAGCGGAGTACAGCAAAAAATAATGGTGGAGAAATTGCTTCAAAGAATTCAAGGTAACTTTTGTAGATCATAGATGTGGCCACACATTAACATGTCATGAATTTCTGTCATGTTCTCATAATTCCTGTTGCTTGATGCAGATTAATTACAAACGCACTCTGATCATACCATCTGTTGTCCGAACTCCCGGTTACAAGTATCCGCTGTCAGTGTTCCAACACATTCAGATGACTTGGTTGATGGCTTGAGATGATACAACAACGGAGCATCTTGTCTCTTGTTGTTGATTCTGAAACCCCAAGTCTTGTATTGTACAACTGCATCATCCCAACCAAACCGGAAGTCAGCTGGTTACTGATGTTAGCAATAGTCGACAGAACCGATGGCATCCATTTCCTGTTTGTCCCGTGCGTTTTCACCCCTCTCTCTCTCTCAAAATAGGGTGCCACTGAATTACATGGAAAATTACACTCTTTTGGAGGCTTATGAAGGTCCAAATCATGGTTTTAGAAAACATTGTCAGGCCGGCAGTCGGACTACGGCCCTCGGGGTCGTTTTTCAACCTAAACTCGGCCGATGCTCGTTTTGCAATAAAATAGATAATATTTATAACTGTTTGCCATTTTAATCTTAAATATAGTTAATAATATATTTTTATTTATTAAAACATTAGTAGTCTGATTAGTTGACTCAGAAAACAGCAGAAATCCTTGGCCGAGGGTCATTTTTTTAAACCGTGGTCCAAATTAGCAACCTAAAATGGAACAAACTCTTTATCTTCTTACAACCTTACAACAGGAAAATATCATAGTGGGTGCAATGTGTGGTTGTTGTTGTCATAGGAAAATAAGGGAGAGAGCTTCTTGAGCCTCACTCTCTTCTTTTATCTGTGATAGATGTCCATCTACGGCAGGCTTTGCAATGATTGTTTTGATAGATTTTTTGAGAGAGTTTTGCTACTACGCAAAGATCTCACTTGACTCAAACATAAATTAGTCTTTGCAGTGTTTTGGCAGTAGTGGTGTGAAATGATAAATCAAACTTGAATGAAACACCTAAGATTCAACTTTAAAAGGAGCAAAGATTATATTGCAAGTTGTGCTTCAACAATGGGCACTTTATTTAAATTAGTTTTATTTACCACTCTAAATTTGTCAAAAAAGGGACGATTCTCACATCTGGGTGAAATTTTTGATTACAAGTAAATTATCATCATCATAGTTGCAATTATGTTCGTAAAAAATGGCATGCCAATTTTCTTAAAACAAACCAATAGAAAAATAACTCAAAAAATTCAAAAAAATAAATATTGTTGCGGGAATAAGTGAACAAGTAACCCGAGACGGATCCGGAGTTGTCGTCTCAAGGTCGGTCTAAAGCTATGCTATGGCTATGCTAGGCTATGCTAAACTAAGGCTATGCTAGGGTACGGAAAGGAAAAGCGATACAAGATATGTAGAGTAATTGGTGGTTGTGTTTGTTGATGTCCTCTCCTCTTCCCGAGCCCTCCTTATATAGATGATGCCAACCTAGACCCAGGTTATGAAAAAACCCTAACCGCCTCCAAGATCTGATCCGGAAAATCAACTTCAATAAAGAGTGAATTCTGTCAAGTCCGCCAACTTATGGCCGTTGTCAAATGTAAAAAGATTTGATTTGATCTGATACCCGCAAATCAAACCGCCTTCCCAAAATTAAGTGATCCGCCTCCCAAATAAGAATATCAAAGTCGTGTCTAGCAAGCAAACTTGGCCTAATCAAGGTATACTCCGAATCCAGCCCGAATATTGACACTCCCGGCTCAATTTACTAAAAGATCGACTTGAGCTTCTCGACCCTTCCGGATACTCCACGCAAACCTTGAAACCCATCGCCGCCTAAAGTAAGCTTCCGCTTTTAAGTCCAAAGCGAACTCTCCATACGAAGTCGGCCCAACACAAGCCCAAAGCGGAAACCAACTTCCGCCTTACTCTCCGAAGCGGGCTCAAACCCGAAATGCCTTACTTCCACTTTGCCTTTCGAAGTAGGCTCAGGCCCAAACAACACGGACCCCATCAAAGCCGTCTCGGGCTTTCGCTTATGGACCCAAAGCGGGTCTCGACCTTTCGCTTCCAAACCCAGAGCGGGTCCCGGCCTTCCGCTTCGAAGCCCAAAGCGGGTCTCTTGCTTCCGCTTTGATAGTTGAAGCGGGTTCCAACCCGGCAGTAGTCAACTGACCTTAAGAATATTTTGTACCTCAACAATGCCCCCCGCACGTCAATGTTTCGGTACGGCCAGGCGAGAAACATTGGCTTCATCCTTAAAAATCTCCTTGTCTTGATGAACTTGTTATGTCAAAGGGTTTTCACCTAAACCTGGGCGATAGTAAGTTGCTTGGAGTACGGTGACAGTCACTACTTTTATGCACCTCTAGGAGGTCTAGGCCGTTAACGTACCCGGCTGACTCATATGGTGACAAGGCATATGCCTCTAATTACCTTGTCATATTTTGTATTGCCTCACCCTCCGTAAGTAAGGTGGAGGGCTTGCCTCCCGAGTGTGGCTTTGACGGGTCGTTGGGTTGAAGGGACCTCCCACTCGACTGAGCTCTCATACCGGGCAAACCTATCGTCCATGCTGCTCCAGGCCACCCTTGTTGGCAATATAAGTCTGTCGTAGAAGACCGCTTCAATATAACATGCAGCCGACACGAATGGACGTGCACCAACCCATACAATCTCCACTTTATCTGACTTCTATTGAATCAGACATTGGCGGATGAAAGATGGGATTACCGGATTTGAGCGGATTGAGTCTCGCCATTTTCCTTAAAAAGTCAAGCACGATCATGCCGGTCGGGCTGACGACCTCCTTTTCCTTATTACGCTCCATGAGGAGCGATTGAAGAAAAGTGTTCATCATAACACCATTGTCTAAGAATATCCTTTTGATCAGCTTCCCTAGGACATGAGCCGTGATGCAAAGGGGATTCTCATGGTTGCTCCTCTTCCGAGAAGACCTCGTAATAGTGACCCTGCCATCGAAGTCTTGCACTATAGGTATGTCTGAGGACTTGTCTTCCACCTGGGACTCAATATGATCTTCTTCAATCACGTCCCCCTTGAGGTGGCTTGGTTGGATGGATCCCAACCTGAAGCTAGCCGGTAAGGAGAACTCCATGTCAGTCATAACCTTTCTTGGGAAGTCCCCAAACTTGATGTACCTAGAGGTAAGGTCGACCGAGACCTCCTCCTCTTTATGGTCGGCCTTGTCTTTCTAAGAGCGATATCCTTTCAGGTAGATCTCACTTCTTACCTTTGGTACCCACTTTCGGATTAGCTTCCCGCATAGGTCATCGGGCACCTTTGTTCGAACCTCCTTAACTTGCTTAAGGTCCTTACCCATCTTTGCCTTAGAGACTTTAACTTACTTAGCCCGGCCTCGAATCGAGGCTGAACGATGCTTAGCGTGTGGCGAGCTAGGAATGCCTTTTATTTTTTCAACTGGACCCTTTGCTCTGCGAGTTGTCTTTCGAGGTCCTTGATCTCATCGTCCTTGCCCCCGAGTCTTTTCCTCCAGGTCTTTAGGCCAGCCTTTGTAATCTTAGGGTTCGGCCGTCCTTGTCCCCTGAGTGTTGCCCCACGGGTCTTAGGATCAGCCTTTGCTTTCTTAGGGTCCGGCTGTCCTTGCCCCCTGAGTCTCTCCCTCCGGGCCTTGGGTCGGCTTTTGTTTGCTTTGGCCTCTCTCCTTTTTAGCTTCATTAGATGTCAGCCATAGCAACAGAAGTACTTATGTGAGGGTCGATTGCCGGTTGCCTCCCGTGACATTGATGTGAAGCCAAGCCGTCAGATTGAGAGAGTTGAGGTTGTCCTTCCGTCTCTTGTTGTTGGGTAGATCCAAACACCAGCTGATAATTGATGTCATCCTCATCGAGCTCTCCCTGTCGGTTGATGTCATCCTCATCGAGCTCTCCTTGTCGGAGATGACTTCAAACCCTAAATTTGTCGGTGTTTTGAAAAGGGAGTTCCTTTTTTTTTCTTTAAACCTCATGGTATTCGGACACCAATAGCGTCGACTAATTTAAATTCGAGTCAAATGAATTTAATGGACGGGTTTGGGTATGCATCTCTCTCTCTCTCATTTTAACGTCAGGTCTATGCACTTGAGAGATTTGAGCTTTAGGGTGAAATATTAATATGCTTGCTGATTTAGGTGAATGCTGCATCTCCCTCGATAGTTATTGTTGTTTTTAACGCCATTATGAACTCCGAGCACCTAAGCGGAGTACAGCAAAAAATAATGGTGGAGAAATTGCTTCAAAGAATTCATGGCAACTTTTGTAGATCATTGATGTGGCCACACATTAACATGTCATGAATTTCTGTCGCGGTCTCATAATTCCTGTTGCTTGATGCAGATTAATTACAAACGCACTCTGATCATACCATCTGTTGTCCGAACTCCCGGTTACAAGTATCCGCTGTCAGTGTTCCAACACATTCAGATGACTTGGTTGATGGCTTGAGATGATACAACAACGGAGCATCTTGTCTCTTGTTGTTGATTCTGAAACCCCAAGTCTTGTATTGTACAACTGCATCATCCCAACCAAACCGGAAGTCAGCTGGTTACTGATGTTAGCAATAGTCGACAGAACCGATGGCATCCATTTCCTGTTTGTCCCGTGTGTTTTTACCTCTCTCTCTCTCAAAATAGGGTGCCACTGAATTACGTGGAAAATTATACTTGCTCTTTTGGAGGCCTTGGAAGGTCCAAATCATGGTTTTAAAAAATAGGCTGGCAGTCGAACTACGGCTCGGGGTCAATTCGGGGTCCTTTTTCAACCTAAACTCAACCGATAGTCATTGGTCAGATTGACCAGTTTTCATGGTTGGACTGCCTAGTTTAGTCAAATTTCTTTAACAAATATATTTTTTTAAAATTTTATCAAATTAAGTAATTAAATTATGATTATGATGATTATGTATTATTAGTTCTGCAATAAAATAAATAACATTTATAACTATTTTCTATTTTAATCTTAAGTATAGTTAATAATATATTTTTATTTATTAAAAAATTAGTGGCCCGACTACTTGATTCAGAGGACATCAGAAATCCCTGACGGAGGATATTTTTTTAAACCATGGTCCAAATTAGCGACCTGAAATGGAACAAACTCTCTATCTTCTTACAACTTAAAAACCGACAAATATTTAAATCAACTGATAAAAACGTTATTTTAGTTTAATAAGATAGTCATAAATTCAAGCCCTTGGAAACATTGAAGTGTCATACATGTTGGGAGAGCTTTGTTACCTCACAAAAATCTTACTCGACTTGAATCTAAATTAGTGAAGGAACACCTAAAAGTTGATTAAAAGGAGCAAAGATTGAATTGCAAGTTGTGCTTCAGCAATGGGCACTTTTAGTTTCATTTACCACTCTAAATTTGTCAAAAAAGGGACGATTATCACATCTGGGTGAAAATTTTAATTACAAGTAACTTATCATCATCATAGTTGCAATTAAGTTCGTAAAAAAAGGCATGCCAATTTTCTTAAAACAAACCAATAGAAAAATAACTCAAAAAATTCAAAACAATAAATAATAAAAATCAGTAAAGTTTGAGAACAAGCATAAAAACCGACGATCGCGGTAGTGATTTTTCCCTTGCAATTCTTTTTTGTCTCTCTCTCATACTCAAATATTGATCATCGTCAGTTTGTGGGCTTATTGGTCACTTAACATAGTTTCAATAATGCAACTCGGAACCCCATGGAACATCATTTTTGCGACCCTGGTGGATGTGGAGATGAAGAAATGATCTTGTCTTTGGCAAGGACCACACTCAAGGGGATCGAGTGTTGTTTGTCCTGGAGCAAGTTAAGAAATTTTTTGCGGCATGGAAGAGCATAATTTCCAGAAGCAGTCCATAACTCCCTCGAGTTGAAAGAGTTACAGAGTGGAGGCCTCCCACCGAAAGGTGGTACAAGCTGAATACAGACGGATCATCGAAAAGAAATCCAGAACCTACCGGAGTGGGTGGAGTATATCGAGACTCTAATGGGAACTGGATAATGGGCAACGGAGAATTGGAGACTGCACATCTCTCACGGCAGAGATATGGAAGATCTGGCAAGGCCTTCTGGTAGCGAGGCAAATGAAGTACAGGCGGCTAGTAGTAGAAACCGACTCCCAGCTAGCTGTGAAATACTTAACCGAGAGAATCGCAAAAGATAATTCTTCGTATTCTCTCGTGAACAAATGTAAAGACCTAATTCGGCTAGTAGAGCGAATTGAGGTTGTATTTTGTAATAGAGAGTGTAACAGGGTTGCGGATATACTAGCAACTAGTGCTCTCAATCTCTGCATGGGCATCAAGACTCTAGCCGTTGAAGTCACCCATTACTAACCAGAATCTCCACTGTACAGAATCTTTATCAAGATAATAGAAATATTTTTCCCAAATTTTACTCCGATCAGACTTTATCGATCACGACTGCTGCTCCTAGAATCTGAATTTCATCTCTCTCTATTTTCCTTCTTTTTTTCCTTTCTCTGCCCCCTTTCTCTTTCTCCCCCTCCTTTCCCTTTCTCTCCCCCCATTTTCTTCCTAGCCTCTCCTTTTCAATCATAGTAATAATTGCTATGTTGAACTAAAATATTAGCATGATTAAAGTTATATGATAATTTATCTTTCACTACTCAAAATTATTTTGAATATTTATGTACTATTCAAAGTTATTAAAATTGTCAAATAAATTTTCCAATTCTTAAACTACCTTATATTATGATATGCTAGCTTATGTTAATATAAGTGTTACTTGTGATCACGACAATGTCAGTGAAGAATAAAAATTTAACCGGGAGGTGATAATTTTCTTTTTTCTGAATAAGTACATATTGGTAAAAATCTCAAATTGAATGGTCAATTTTTATACGATTACGTTTGTCAAAATTTGAACCATGTACTTTTTTAAAATTGACAATGTATTGTGTAGTTAGGTTAGATGTGACACTATCTCAAATTTTTAACAAATACGATTGTACAATTTGATACTTGTTAATGTTCTTCAGACCACACACTCCATCCTATATTCCTATTAATCATGGTTTTAAAGAACAATCAGGGATCGATATAGAGTTTCTTCCTAGCGTTAGGTCAATCAATTTGATCAGTCGAATCGTCCGGCGGCCAGAATTTTTTTAAAATACAATATACATTATTTATTATAATTAGTATTTATAATAGCAGTTGGTTATCAATATTAAATAATTTTATTAAGAAAGTTATAATGTAGATGTATCAAAATAATAATTTAATCACTTTTAATCTAATAAAAAGTAAGAAAACATATTTTTCACAAAGAAAACATTTTCTCATTTAATTTTTATATGACTTTTTTTCAATCATTCATGGAAAGGATTTAACTTTTGAACTTTTACGAGTCTGTTATTTTTGTGGATGTTTGTCAAGAGTAATTTTTATTTTATTTTTTTGGTGACCAGGATTTGAATCCTAGCTATCTCCGACTACACTCTTCTCCTATAACGTTAGAGTAAGTGCTCTTTAGTAAATTAAAGAGCAAAATTAACGACGTAGGTTAATTTAAATTAGCTTTTTTTCGTAAATTGTGCCAAATCACATTATTATACATATATTTAACTCAAAATTGGAATCTGAAGTATTTTATACCAAAAAGACATACGAAGGGATCCTTTATTCATACTCAAATTATTGATCCTTGATTATGATGGTACATCCGTCCACCCCACAAAACACATTCACCCTAATATTATTACAGCTAGCCCACAACATTGCAACCAGAAACCTCCCTCCCACTTGCTAAGAGCAAACGAAATTATTAAATAGAGCTTAACATTGCCCGACTTTTAATAAGACGTTTACCTAGAAAAAACACAAGAACATACATGTCGGTTCTTTTATTTAATAGTGTGGGTCCTTTTATTTAATAGATGCTTGTTGGCGTTGTTACGCTTCATTCTGGCGCGGACCAATCTCATTGAAAGTTCCGTCCCCTAAATTGTAGTAGCCACCCCTCAGAGCAATCTTTCTTTGTTTCACTGCCTCTCTAACATAGGGGTAACTCAGTAAGTTTCGTAGAGATACCTTCACAGCTTCCTGCGTCCAAATTTTTTTGTTAATTTTTTACCAAAATGATTTCTTGTATATATCTTTTCTCTTTATAAAATTCCACTTATCAAAAGATAAATAAAAGTTAGCTATACAGACAAGAGAAACGATTAAGATCATTTCGAGGGCATACGTGTTCACAGATTCGGCATTGTTCATCGATGGAGAGAGTATTGCCGAATTCTTCTTTGACCTTTTCCTTGGCAGGTAATCCAATGTTGACCCAATCATCAATGAAGTCACTGCACATCATTGGATCAATTTTTAGGGTTACAGTGATATCATTTTAGATAGGTTCTAGTTGCTAGATTGTAAACATTAATATTGCGTATAACTATACGTTCTAGTTTTACAAATGAAAAAATGTGTAATAAGATTCGACAACTACGAATGGTAGTTTAAAAAAATATGGGTGGTATACTCTATTAAGCAAACATATATGCACATATTATATTTTTGAAAGGTAAAGTAATAATATTCTCCAGACCTGTAAATTACATGCTATATATAACGAAGGGGGCCTCTAGATGTGTCCAAACCATTTGTATAATTTTAAACGCATCAATAAATTGGGCTTACAAAGGAGCAGAATTATCTTCGGGATAAGTCATAAGCCTCTTTATCCCACCACAACTACTATGTCCAATGACCAGGATATTCGTCACCTGAACAAAAGTGTCACATTAAATTTACTTTTTTAAAAATAGTCTGAAGCGAAGACAATTTCACATGAAATTAGTGATTTAATACCCCCAAAACGGTCACAGCATATTCAATCGCTGCTCCAACTCCGGAATATCGCAGCTGCATGCACAATTAACGTCAAATGACCTCAGGTTCAGTTATTTGATTTAGGGACACACGGCTAAAATGGTTTTATTTGTTGAGAGGTCTGACCATCTGGTCCGAACCAAACTGAACCCGAAATAACCGAGAATGCAAATACTAGAAATTGTACCTTGTCAAATGGAGGAACCAAGTTAGCAATGTTGCGGACCATGAAGGCTTCGCCGGGTTGGAGGTCCAGGACATGGCTAGGGCTCACTCGCGAGTCCGAGCATGCAAATACTAGAAACTGTACCCCGTCCACCAAATTAACAATTTAACAAGTTAAATTTAATAATTAATGGGTGAATCTGACAATTAAAAAAATTATGAAATAATAATGAACCGTAGGATATTATATTGCCATGCATGAATCTATCTATCCGTATCGGAAAGTATATAATAGTGTGTCATTATCTGTATGAATTTAACATTCCATGCAACTTTGTTTCACTTTCACGTGGCAATTTAGTGGCCTAGTTAGGTTAATTTAAATTATACGAAATAATCAAGACTTCGATTGGGATTAGCTTTTGGGTAGATTGGCGGGCCATCAATTTGGGCTAGGTGTTTACTATTTCTAATTTTGGCATACCAGGGAGAGTAGATTTTTTTGCAATTGCCTCTTGGTCAATTGCATTGAATTTTATTTTCTCTGAGCTTGTATTATGGAGTCAGAAAAGAACTTCGTACTCGTGATATTATCGACGGTACTTTTTCTCAATAGATTTTGTAGCATCAGGGTTTTGAAGAAGCCGGCGGCTACAAGATTACGGGTGCTTCTTCCGACTATTATTAATAATATAAATAAAATTTAACCTTTCAAAAAAATAAAGACTTAAAATTAGTATTTTTCTTTAACTTGTACAACATTATGGTATATACTACTGTCATATTTACATAAAATGACTAACTGGTAGTTAAAAAATGATATTAAATATATATTTTCTGACATAAAAATAAAGTATGAACTTATAAATATGACCATCTTTGACTTTCGTGATCTACTCAAAGAAAAAACTAATTAAGTCATTAGATGATTTTGTTTTGTCATATACCTTGGGCCACTGTCCTCCTTTCAATTCATTGTACAACAGGGGGTACTTGCTGCAACAAGAGACGCATAATTAAAAAGATAAGAAACTATTTCTAATGATGTTGGTAAAATTTGGTAAGATGAGTGATTTTTTAAAATATTCTTTATTTGTTATTCAGGAATAACGTTACTAAAAAATATTACTTTCTTTTTCTTTTTCTTTTTTGTCGTGTAGGGCCAATTGTGTCTTCGTTTAAAGCAAAGAAATAAGCAGCAAGAAGCGGTACTCGTATTTGGTGGCGACGAAGTGACGAGATCCCTCTGTGACCCTATCAACTGGGTCATACAGATAAGGAGGCACCGGTGGTGGGTCGTAAGGGTAAGGCGGTGGTCCGGGCGGCGAAGGGCCATGAGGCGGAGGTCCCGGTGGTGGAGGGCCTTGCATGTCCGCCATTAGCTTCTCGCTGCAACTTGAATAATTAATTACTTGTTTAGCAATAGTGACTACTCCAAGAAAAACTTTATGTTGGTCCCTCCTTACCAAGTCATTTGATGACTTGGTATGTCTTTGCCAATCAATAAATGACAAGTGGATAAGTGGGGTATTTCATTAATCTATGTGTATGATCTAATTATGACATATAATCTGTAATTAATGCTGATCAAAATAATCTGCAATCAATAGTTATAGAAACCGGAAAGTTTTTTTAAACCAGATTCTTTACCTTTAATAATATTTTGTTACAATTTTTTTAGTACTTTTCGAAGGGATTTATTAACCAAATTCTCTCAAAATCTAACTAGATGTTTTTGTAGGAGTGTTCTTCTGTGATGGATTTTTATTTTGAAAAAATATTATTCTTGATAAAAGTTACATGCATTGATTAACATGTATAAAGCATAGACTAAATTTACACATGTGCTTGTCAAACGTATTAATTAACATGTATTTCAATGTCGAACAGTTGGGTATGAACAGCATGAAGATGTTTCAAGTAATTAATATGACCATTTTTTTCCCTCAAAGTCTCTTAATTTCTAATAACTATTCACTTCAATAGTTTCGCAGTTACTCAGATTCAAGTTGTTTATACTATTAATGTTTGAATTCGAATAGAGAAGTTAATAATTTTATTTATTTACTATTATGTTTAAATAAAACTTACAAAGTCTGGATAATATTCATGTTCCATAAAGTAAAAAAGAAAATAAAGGGACCATAAATAATTAAATCTATGATTAAGAGTTTTTTATCAAATTTTCTTTAAGCAAAAAATAAATAGTAATAATTCAGTTTATTATTTGGTTCACATAAATGACTTCCTTTTATAATATAAAATCAACGAGAATTATGGTTAACTTTCCATAAAATTTTCTTTTCAAGATCTTATTCTATTAATTACAAATTATATGCCATAATTAGATCATACATGCATGAATTAATAAAATACTCCACTTGTCCATTTGTCATTTATTGATTGGCAAAGACATACCAAGTCATCAAATGATTTGGTATGGAGGCACCAACATAAAATTTCTGCTATTTGAAAAGTTACCATCGAGCCATAAAAAAAGATTACACCAATTTTTTGTAATAAATAAAATATTTTATTTTAACAAAATTTAAACCTTCACTCTAGATTCTAACTCCAATTCACCATCTACAAAATGACTTAGAGAGATATTAGACTCAAATAAAAACAAATTGTTCTAAATTCATGTTGTATGCATCTCTCAAGATGAAATAATTTTAATGCGCAAGCTTAAGAAATGTACCTCTCTTTTTTAGGGCCTGTTAAGCAAGAGAAGAATATTTCTCACGAACCAATGTTTGTGTGTGCTTATACATTGAAACCTGCACCGATTTATAACCTAAGATTTTTGGCATTTTTTAGATCTATTGCACTCAATTATTGGTGGGATAGAATTAATCACACAAAAAATGCGTAACATATGGACTTTGACGTTCGAACGTTTCGCAATACAAAGAAACGTCTTTGTCTTTCCGTGAAACATTATCTATTTGTCTTCATCAGGAAATTCGAAGCATACCGTCGTGGAGTTCCGTGACCTAGTAAAATTCCATGTATTTATCCAAATGATAAAAAATTTAGATTGTTTTAAGAAACTTTTGGATTGTTGGAGAAATTTAAATGGGAAGTGGCGTGTTGGACTTGTTTATAAGTGTGCATGATTCACATATTCATTAACTTAAAATTTTGGATTTGATATATTAATTAGTATGGTATGAGAGCAAAATTGTTTAGACAATATTCATTGCCCGTTGTGCTTGCACGACTCGTTGCTCGATCTGAATATTAGAGTTTAGAAGAAAATAAATGGTTCCATCTATGTACGTGAAGTAATCTCTCCAACTATTCTAAAATAGAAAAGAAGAAAATACTTCAATCTATCTACGCGAACTAATCTCTCCAACTATACTATTATTGAAAAACTTCTCTCGAACTAGGACAATGTTGTTTTACACAAAATGATGGTGACCTTCGGTTATATAAATAGGAAAATTATAACTAATAAAAATATATAGAAAAATTATTGTGAGGTCTTTGTGGTTTTGCTTCACGTTTTTTATTAGCCTAACTTTCGGTTGCGATTGAATGATTTTTTTATAATGGTTGGCCGAATATTCTTGCACCAATTATCAGTGGTTGAGCTGGTTTCAAATTGGTCCCTACACACATAATGGACAAAAATAACCCTGTTTTATAAAACAAAATTAAAAAATGATTAACTAATGTAATCATGGAACTTCATAATGAAATAACATATAGTAAATAGTAGAACTAATGAAGAAATATATTTTTTGAATTTTATGTGTCACCTTCAGAAATTTTTTTATACTGTCTAGACATTCTCGGATTATGTACTAAAACATTTATGCAAATTCATCTGGAACTTGGCAAACATGTTAAGCGCTTATACTTTCACTGACCTTTTTTTTTAAGTTGAATTTTATTTATAAACTTGGCAAAAATAATATACATGTTGCAAGTAACAAGAATGCGCAGTTGCCTCCAAAAAGTTGCAATCGAAGCTTTATTAAACCCTACCTCGATAAAATCCTACGGGATACACTTTCACTGATGTTACCTATAAGTTGTGGGTGTATTGCTTCCTATCTTTTGCTTCATAATCCACCGTCTTCTCAACATACCTTCTATATTACGAACTATCTTGTTAAAATGGATAAAGAAATGAACAAGATCGTGGTGGTGAGAACTGAGATAAGCCCGAGAATGTGGTTGAAAGACTTCATCAATTGATTCTGATCACCCCAAACGTGAAGTGATCTTTTGCCCATGTTGATAATCATTGAGTATTTATATCATACATTTGCTAATCTAGGTTGGACA
Organism: Hypericum androsaemum; assembly: GCA_963995505.1. Lineage (NCBI taxonomy): Eukaryota > Viridiplantae > Streptophyta > Magnoliopsida > Malpighiales > Hypericaceae > Hypericum > Hypericum androsaemum. Next base: position 594,154 of record OZ023198.1, read on the forward strand.
TAAATAAATTTACAAATCATGAACCTCATTTGGGCTTATTGGAATTATAAACTTGAAATAAACTTGTCTGTTGGACTATGTTCTCTAATCCGTTGGACTTCAGTAGGTCACATATACTCTAGCTTTGCATGTTGGGCTTTATTTGGGCTCAAAAATGCCAAAGAATATCTTGATACTCTAAGCTTAAAATATATTATTCTTATAATACATATAGCAATATCTTGTACAATCATCGATAAAAGTTGAAATAATTTTTACCACCTCTAATTTGTACATATTTCAAATTGCATACATCGGTATAGATTAAATTTAATAGTTTGGTACTTCGCTCAACCAAATGAAATGATGGTTTATCATATTTGGCTTAAACACAAGTTTCACACATTTGTTTACTGTGTTGGATGAGCTTAATCAAGGGAAGAATGTTATAGAATGTGTGGTTCACCGTGTTTGTATCGATAAGGTGAGTGATCTGCAACCATCGAAGTTGAACATTTTTTAGGGCGAAAAAATTAATAATGAACTTTTTTTACATTCTAATCTCCGTCAAGCTCACGAATAGATACTATGGTCAAATATTTCGAAGGACTTGAGAGATCAAGACATTGTACTATATTTTTTGAATCTTGCAAGCAGGCTTAAGGATGGAAAGGTTGGAGATAATGGGGGTTTGTGATTGTTGCCTGTAATGAGGGAGTCTATGCGTAAGGACGGAATTAGAGAATAAAATTGTACTTTAGCAGCGCTTATGCTCTGATACTCTTTTTCTCTAAGGCAGTTTTCTCATTAGATTTTATTTTGCGAGTGCAATTTCAATAAAATTTTACATGTAATAATTAAATATTATTACTATTAAAAAAAAATTTTCCTCTTTGAACTGCCTATATATTCCTATGGTCTGTTATCTTGTTTTCTTTTTCCAGTAATTGATAATATGGTAACTATATTAGACTTGGCTCATTATCACTTCTAATTATCAGAAACCAAAAACCAACGACCAATCCTTGCACCATCTGCAAACCGCATCAATGAGCCTAACCAAAGAGTACCTCAGTAAAACACCTCCAATCACAAAGAAGTTCAATCCATTTATCACAATGAGATTAGTCTGAACTAGTTTAACATAATCGTTGACTGTTTTCCATGTGCGGATCCATGTTAAGCGTTACATTTTTGAATAAAGTATGGTCAAAGTTTGAAGGGATATCACTTCAAACCCTAAATTTGTCGGTGTTTTGAAAAGGGAGTTGACTAGTTTTTGCTTTAGACCGCCTAGTATTCGGATACCAATAATGTCAACTAATTTAAGTTGGGTTAAATGATATTTTTTGAAAAGTAACAAAAAAAATTTAACAAATATTTAATACTTTTGCATTCGAGAGTTAATTAGTTAACTTATTTTGTCATTTATGACGATGCATTACCGTAAGTTCTATATTCTTTTGGTTAAAAAAAATTTCGATTGGTTAGCCTAAAAATCCAAGGAAATGTTAGACCACATTGGACTTTATTTTTTTCTCAAATAAAATTTTTTTATTTCTATAAACCGACTCCTAAAAATAAGATAGGATTTGTTTTCGTAAAAACTAATGAATCGCCATATTGTTCAACGATAACTATTCCGAAATGATAATAGAAGGCATCAAAACAACCAGCTTGAGGATCTCGTCGAGTATTTCTTTGTTCCAAATTTTTGACTAGGAAAATTTCCTATGGTCAACTAAAGCAATTATCCGCCAATAAAAGGTGGGAGGACGGGACCCCCGAATTCCCATCCACATACGCTGCATACCACAATAACATCTAGTTCATTAGATCAATTAATCTAACTTTGTGACGAATAAAATTTTTGCGATAAAATTCTTTCAAAAAATATTTAACGCTATCATATTTTATGAAACTCAAGATACTAATTAAACTATAATTACGGACCTCTAAATTCTGGCTGATAGTTGACAATCCAATATTATAAAGCAACTTTCAACTTTCCATTTAAAGAATTGCCAGTCTAAGGAAACGACCAGCCTCCCTACTCTCTCCCACCCACCACCCATTGAATTCTAAAAAATATTCACATTCTGTAGTTCTTTTAGTGTTGGGTTTCAGCAACTCTTAAGGAGAGAACGCACGAGCTCAGAAAAAAATGGCACTCAATTTGCTACCTACTGCAGAAATTAAGGCCTCTGTTTCCTTCTTCGACTCCAGAAAGTCCACCATCCAACTCCTTCCCAAATCCCCAGGTAAAGAACAATATGCACAAGAAGAAGAAGAATGTAAAGTTTAAAGTTGCAGTCTTTATGTTTCAGTGTGGATAAAGTTTTCATCTTTTTGTCTGAAATTGGATTGGTCAATTTGGGTTTGAGAGAGAATATCACATCGGAGATGTGTTGGATACGAAGATTCTAACGTGGGTTGTGTTCTTGTTTCAGGTGGGATTAGATTGAAAAGGAGAGGTCTTGGAGCTGTGGGGAGGAGGATAATTCTGTGTTCAGCCCAGCAATCCCCACCTCCTGCCTGGCCTGGCAGTGCTTTCCCTGAAGCTGGTCGTAAGACTTGGGATGGTCCCAAGCCTATCTCCATTGTCGGTTCGACCGGTTCTATTGGGACCCAGGTTGTGTTTTTGGTCTTTTTTTTATGTGGGTTTCGTACTTTGACACATTTTGGATCTGGTTTTGATATGGGGGAATCAATGTTTTACAGACATTGGATATAGTTGCGGAGAATCCGGACAAGTTCAGAGTTGTGGCCCTTGCTGCTGGTTCAAATGTTACTCTTCTTGCTGATCAGGTGACTAGTGGTTTGGTCTTGTTGAACTAAACCTTGTATCTATATTGATTGGTGTTATGGTAAGGGATATCAACAAGTTTTGGTCGGACAGTGACCGGTTTTAGGTGTCTCGTGACAGGTGAGAACATTTAAACCTCAACTGGTTTCGATCAGGAACGAGTCTTTGGTTGCTGAACTTAAGGAGGCGTTAGCAGATGTCGAGGACATGCCCGAGATAATACCTGGAGAGCAAGGGATTATCGAGGTGGGTTACCAGCCGTGCCACTTTCATCTCTGATGTGTAAAATTTACTGATTCTTGCTAGTCATCTAAGGCTTTGCTCATTTCCAGGTTGCTCGCCATCCTGATGCTGTCAGTGTAGTTACAGGAATCGTAGGCTGTGCTGGCTTACAGGTAGAGTATCTGGACTTATTCGACGTGTCTCCTAGTAATCATTTTCCAACCGGTGATTCTCGACATGTTTATCTGATTTTTCAAGTTAAGAAGACAGACTCTAATTGAGGGGAAGTAAACAATAAAACAGTTTGTGGCGCAGATTCAAGAGCCACTTAGATTGTTGTTTAAAGGTGTTTGAATAGCTTGCTTGGAATACCAATTGTTCGGCTGGCTCATACGCCCTTATCCAATGCTGCTTCTGGCTTGAAGCATGTTATATATTTCAGTTGTTGTTGGATGGTTTTTTTTTCCTTTCCGATGAGAGAGAACTTAGTTTTCATTTCAATCATTGATGTGTAAATGTATCGCTAAAGTTCGCGTTGCTTATCATGTGTAGCTTACAGTGGCTGCCATAGAAGCAGGGAAAGACATATGCTTGGCCAATAAGGAGACTTTGATTGCTGGTGGTCCTTTTGTGCTGCCACTGGCCAAGAAGTACAAAGTTAAAATTCTTCCCGCTGATTCAGAACATTCTGCTATATTTCAGGTATTAATAACTCTACATTTTAGATCTACTATATTGTAGTTTTATATGTTGGAAAAAGATTCTTCTTTGTGATATGAACGTGTTTGTAAGCATTTCATGCTCGATGGACTTGAAAGAAGCAGTTCACTACTTTCTTTATCGATGAAACTCGAGGGTTCTAAGGGTATCTCTCCTTTCTTCAGTGCATCCAGGGACTGCCAGAGGGTGCTTTGAGGCGCATTATTTTAACTGCTTCTGGTGGAGCTTTCAGGTGACGAATTGAAGCTTGCATCTTTAAGCTTGTTTGTTGATTTTCACATCGATCACGGAGATTTTTCTGAGGCATAACATGTGCATGACAGTGACATGTGCATGAAAAGATGATTAATTATGAATATTTAGTTAATCACTTGATGGATTCATGTATAACAGGGATTGGCCGGTTGAAAAGTTGAAAGAAGTGAAAGTAGCTGATGCCTTGAAACATCCAAACTGGAGTATGGGAAAGAAGATCACTGTAGACTCGGCTACTCTTTTCAACAAGGTCTTCTTTACCTCGCTGTCTCCTATTTGTAATGTCGTATCATGATTTACGATACTGCTTCGGATAGCAAAAAATTGAAATCTTTGTTTCTGACAGGGTTTGGAAGTTATTGAAGCCCATTACTTGTTTGGAGCTGACTATGATAATATTGACATAGTTATTCATCCACAATCCATCATACATTCTATGATTGAAACACAGGTGGAACTCCCAATATTTGAATTTTTTCGTGCTGCTAAACATTCATTTTATCTGATATTTTGCGGTACTGAAGGTTATCTCTGTTTGCTTTTTTTTTCCCTTTCTTTCCCAGGACTCTTCTGTCCTTGCACAATTGGGCTGGCCTGACATGCGCATACCGATTCTTTACACCATGTCTTGGCCGGACAGAATATATTGCTCCGAAGTTACTTGGCCTCGTCTTGACCTCTGCAAGTAATTACTCATGGAATGTTGACCAGTGTTTCAGTTCAACTTCACTGTTATTTTTCTTGAGGAATATAGTGCCTTGGCTTTGGTGTTCCTTATATTTGTTTTATGATGAAAAATGCCGACTTTTGAGATGGTTATGATGAAATTCATATCACAGGTTGGGTTCACTGACATTCAAATCACCTGACAACGTGAAATATCCGTCCATGGATCTTGCTTACGCTGCTGGTCGAGCTGGTGGCACCATGACAGGAGTCCTCAGTGCGGCTAACGAGAAAGCAGTAGAGATGTTCATTGATGAAAGGTAATGTATTTGCTTGTGCTTGCTTCTGTGCAAGCCTTTCTAAGAATTTAACATGCTTACACGGTGGTAAAAAATGCTGCTTCTTACCTACTTTCTCTTCTGTGGTATTATGGACTGAATCAAAGCATCATCATGTGTTTTTTCGCGTGACCACACGCTGTTAACTGCAAATGCTCTCCTTATAAGGATCCTAGTATAGTATTGTTGTGCTCTTATTACGTGCTACATCATCGGAAATAGGTCCTAACAGTTAATTGCGGTCTGTATCTGCAGGATTAGCTACCTTGACATTTTCAAGATCGTGGAGTTAACATGCGATAAGCACCGGGAAGAGCTGGTTGTGGCACCTTCGCTTGAGGAAATCGTACACTACGACTCGTGGGCACGAGAGTATGCCAACAGCTTGCAGCATTCTTCTGGGCTAAGTCCGGTCCTTGCTTGATGCTGCTAACTACCATGTTCCTGGCTTCTTGAGGAGACTGCATATGTTTTATTCTTGTCAAAAGTTGGCTATCTTCATGTCAAGGGAAAAAGAAAACAGGCATTAGAGATAAATGAAAAGGGAACCACAAGTAGTACGAGAACTGCATGTCACTGATATGTTTAATGTAAGCAAAACCCTTCTTTTAATAAGTATAATTTACACGTCTGTTAAGGCAAATTTGATTTCGCCAACGACCGATGAAATAGGGTAATGTGAGGATAACAATGGACACAAGATCAAATCGCTCTGATACTTTTTTTAAGTAAAGTTTTATTGATATATGTCGGAATAATAATTTGTGATTCCACGGTCGCCTGCGTCTTCAAAATCCTGATGCAGTAAAATTCTTTGAGAAAAATCGTACCAAAAAAAGAGTACCGTTGCTAACATCACACGATAGAATCTCCATGTGTGAATTTTTTACACTTGTAAACAAGCCCATCTTATCCGCAAGCAATTAGTAGTGTGGTAACTAAACGACTTCCAAGTTTTAACGCTGCCTTGTACCAACGTACCATTCTAATTCCAAGTTACTGTAGCAACCCTCTTATTTGACTTAATCGACGATTTAATTCTTTTAATTTCGAAAAATATTTTGACATCCTCTGTCTTTGATTTTATTATACTTTGGGGTCCTTGGCTGACATCAAGAATTTTTTTTTTCAATGAAATAAAAAATATATCCTTAAAATATTAAAAATGTTCATCTTCTTCTTGTAAGTCGGATCCTTTCTCGCCGCCGGCAACGATACATCCATTCCGATCACACCCGGCGACAAAAAAAAGTTCAGCTCCGCCCTGGCGAGTGTTTTGACCTGGCCCAGCTCCTCCCTTCCGCCTACATCCGCACTAGCCCCTTCCACCGAGCTAGCCCCAACCTCAACCTACCTCCGCAGCGGTGACGGTTGGGGTGCGGGCCCACCAAGGCCAGGCTTCCGTTCACCGGCCCTCCAAACTACGTCCACCCCGTTGGCCCCCTTTTCATCCTCCTCGTCGGCAACGTCTTCGGGCTCACACTGCTTCAAGGTTCTTGTCTCTAATTGCCCTTGGCGGTACGCACATGCTCATCCTTGTGTAAGAACGACCGGTGCTCCACGTTCTCCTTCGTCTTCCCTTCACTAATTTATTTGGGTAATTTAAAAAAATTTCTTCTTGCTGTGTTACCTTCATCGGCCTATTCGATTTTTATGGGTAATGGGTAATAAGTCTATTTCGATCAAAATAAGTTCATTTCGATTACAATTGCAATAATGGGTCCCTTTCGAACTTTACTTGGTTTTAGAATTCCAGTGGTAATCTGTTGTGATATGGGGTGTAGGAGAGAGAGGGGGGAAGGGGAGAGGGAGAGGGAGAGGTGAGGTGGCAAAGGAGAAAGGGTGATGCGTGTTTTGCAGGGTATATTTGTCATTTAAATTATAAAAATGAAAAAAAAAATTGTTAACATGAGCTAAGAACCCGAACGTATGATAAAATCAAAGACGAGAGATGTCATAATATTTTTCGAAACTAAAGAGATTAAATCGTCGATTAAGTCAAACAAGAAGAGTGCTACCATAATTTGCCCAAAATATTTTAGTATTTAGACGACTTGAATTTAGCAACTTCAGATTTTTGCCTCCTCTCCCGCTAGATAGTAAGAGAGAACTCTAGGAATTATTTTAGACTTTTTTCTGTTCTCTTAGAAACGATACAGTTTGTTCTTCCCCTCTTCTGTCTTCTCTCTCTCTCAATTCTTTCTCAACTATTGGGTTCTTGATATTCAAGAACATAACAGTCTAGACCTATAACCAGCGATAGGAAGTTAAGAATCGAAGTGGCAACCAATAATTCTATGTGAATTTATATAACCGAGAGTATATATTATATAACAAATACCCATAAGGGCCATAACACTATTTTATTCATTTATTTACCTCACATGTTATACATAGTGTCCACATTGCCAATTATACCATATTTATCCCAACATTTTTTTCCTTCTTTTATGAATCTAGTATATTTAGAGTCGAAAATTGTGACACCTTATTTAAGAGCAATCTCTCTATTCATAGTGTTTTTTATATTATAAAATTGGAATGATGTTGTTAAGCAAATCTAATTTTTTTACCAATATCTCCCATGGATAAAAAGCGGTCATCTTTGGTTTCCGTTTAAATAAACATTTCTGGGTAAAGAAAAGCTAGTCCAGGATAGATAGCTGTCAGTGGCCGCGAAGCTATAAAAGCGGCTGGATCAATCTGAATTTTCTTCTTTTTTTTTGAGAAATAATCTGAATTTTCTTGATTGCCAGAATTTACAACTTTTGTTTTCTATCATGGTTCCCCTGCCCCATTATAATTGTTGAATTGTGAACTTTAGATAACTAGGCATTCAATTTCTGGTATACATCTGATAAATTTATACCATCCACTATTCGGTATACTGGGCTGACTAATCTAGATTTAAGTCAGATGGAACTTTGAAAGATGATAAAATTCTTCTAATAAATATTTAACACCAAGGGCGGAGGGACGTGGGGCATTGTGGGGTTTTTTTTTATAACTAAGTATATTTTTTAATATATATCCCACTAAAATTAGAAATTAACCACACTAAAAAATTAATCAACCTAAAAATTGAAACCAAATCTTAAAAAAATTTAGGCATTCCTTAATCTTTTAATATATATTATAAGATCTTAATTAGTCTAACTATACTACCATAAATAATAAAGCAATCAACTTAAAAAAAGTATAAATGTTGTAATTACATATGTTAAATTTTTTGAAAAAAATTATATTGCCCTCACTGTCCAAATTTTCTGGCTCCATCCCTGTTTAACACCGTTACTTTCGTAAAGATTCGAATTTGAAACTGGATTAAGTTCTAAACAATATCTAACCAATAACTTTGTCATCATAGGAAACTTGTAAAGGGATCCATATAAGCCAAAAAAAAACTAAAAAAGAACCAGCTCAATGTTCGAGGTCTGGATTTATTCTTTGACCATATATACATGAATAAAGGGACCACTAATCATATGATATGAAGGTTGGATTCTTAACTTTGAAACCCAAATTGATTCTCCATGCACATGCAATTCCACATTTGAATTGTGGGGGGAGAAACACAAAATCTTACCGAATAAAATAGATTTTTCTTTTTCTCCTGTAGTCGTGGTTGTATATAAATTTTAACGACATAAAAGCAAACTACTTATGAAAAAAAATTAAAGCATAACCTATTTAAAAAGATAAAATAAAAGCATAACGTTTCTTTTTAGCCTTTACTTTTGATCATGTAAATGTTTTCTATCTGAGCTTTCGTCAAGCTCTTTAATCAATCTGATCAAAGTAACACAAAACTAAAAGCTTACATACGTATCTTGTTTAAGATGAACCGCCAATAAATTGTGTACGTACTCGACTTCTAATTTTACGGTAAGCTAAATGTAACAAGTTACAATACTTAATTTTTTAATAAAATATAGAAAAAAATGAAATGAAATGAAATGTCTAGGGATCATCGTTATTTAAAAAAATTATGAAATATTCTTCGTATATCAAATCATATTTGTAAAATGACGATAGTTATGTGTCTCGAAATTCGAGACAAATCGAATTAGTTAGTTGAATAAAAAAGGCGGCAATTAAGAACTACCAATTATTCATGGGAGAATCCTATAGGGTTTCGTGTGTGTGAAGTAAAACATATCTGTGGAGTGTGGACCAATGTCAGCGTTACTGGATCATCTATATAATAACAATGAAAATACACACATCCATAAAGCCAAGTTCCGATATTGCTGCGTTACATATATGATCTGTGCTTATTACGAGGAGATATTTTTTTATATCATTAGCTCTCCGGCCAGATTTTTTAAAGATGACAAAAAATTTCAACAAATATTTAATATTGTTGTATTTCTAATGATTAATAGTGCATTATATACCGAGTTTCTGATTCATTTAAGATTAAATGCAATAATTGCGATAAAAGGGTAGTAATCTATATCACAGACAATAACTAGATAACATATCAATAAGTCAAAATAAACGATAAATCTATAAGAGGACTAATGGTAGGAGCTCTCCTCTTACAAACACCAATCCATCTAGGGAGAGATCCAATCTTGTGTGGTTGTAAAAACACCAACATTATTTGATCAACTATCTTTTTGAGGATAATCATTATAATAAATCGTGATAATATAAATTTTGTGGCAATCTTACTATGAGCAAAAGCAAAAAAATTAAAATGTCATACGAAAAATTCCTGTAATTTGCATGGGATAAGTGCTGCCCTCAAATCGGTGCTCTGCCCATGCATAATGTTATGTTTTGGCTGTCGAACAATAACTAACCAGTCAGGGAAACACTAGATGCCAAGATGGGTCCCCACTTCCAAGTACGAAATTTCCAGTAAAGAGGCAAATCAGGCAATATATAATCTTAATTAGCAGAAGTGGACCAACAATAATCATGGAAGTGATCATTCCTAAAAAGAACCGCACATTATATGAATTGATTACCACTAGCGTCAAGTGTGCTATTATTGTCTATTTAATTGCAATGGTACAACTTGATATTCAGATAGTTGTTAAATCAAATTTAAAATGTAATATTTTTAATATTTAATACTGTTGCGATCGTACTCGATACGAGAAGCGGGAAGGTCCATGCATGCTATGCCTTTTTTTGAGAAACATACACAAATATATATTAAAAATTCTATCAAGTGGGAAAGTCCGTAAACAATAGGACATCTAGCTCTGATTGGAAAGAGACAGACCAATCCCCCGGGAGAATACCAAACCTGCAATTCTTACTTAACCAATCAGCGACTTGGTTAAGGGACCTAGAAATAACAAGGATCGAACACAAAAGTAAATCAGCCAACAAATTTCCTCTAAAAAAATCAGCCAACAACTCACGAAGGCGAATTACAATGTCTTCAACCTGTCATTGTACACGAGTTATTGGATCCTTTACAAATGAGTACGCCAGAAACAATCAATCTCCACAACAGAAGGAACACCATAAAACGAATTTTGAATAGACTGCAAAACAAGTTCCACAGCATACAATTCCGTTTCCATGCATGCTGTGCCTAGCTCCGCAAGTAGAAGGTCGGTCAGCTGTACCGCGAAACATGGGCACACACATTCATGCAAGCGCATCACTTTATTCAGCTGTCAATCTTTGTGCTTTTGTGTTGGGTCCCATTGCAGACCGGAGGGTGTCTTCTTCACGCAAGTTGATTCTTTTGGCTGCCTCTAATTTACAATTTCTGAACCATCTTCAAATAATTACGAGTATCCGATGGAAAAATAGTAATAAAAAGCAGCAAAACACTAAATAAATCAAAATATATTATCTAAATAAAATTTTATAATTCTTTAAGTTAGTTTAGTTATTATTTGTGAATATTGGTGCAGATACTAGAAGATCATATACAAAAATTAAATGTAAGGTCTAATCACAATCAACTATCAGATTTCGGAAATTATGTAAACACTTGCGATCAAATAATGATTTTATTCTCAGAAAATAAATGGCATGCGTGCTACTTTATTTAGATAAGAATTATACTCAACTAACTGCTGATATTAGAGGTATAGGTCGAAATTAATGTAATTTGATTGTCAAATAATTTGGCTAATTTTTTTGGTAGAAATCGAGAGGCGAAGATGTCGACTATTTTTTATAAACCGCGTGTTGAAATATTAGAACAAGTACATCAAGGTAGGCTTACCCATTTCATATCATATAAATATACATCTCTTAGGACAGCAGAAGCACTTTTGATACACCATTTATCGACAACAGAGAGATAGGAAACATAGAGGACACTGAAGACACGCGATATACATGGTTCGGTCAACTATCCTACATGCTATATCCACGGGGCCGAAACGATCATCATTATATTATGTAGAGATACATGGTACATAAACCATAGCTGAAGCTATGCCTCGAGCCTAACTCTCTCGTGCCTATACTACCATTGCCGAATAAGTAAGACCAAAGAACTCTTAATCCCTACCCTCATATTTATAGAGCACGAGCTCAATATGCTTTACAATAGGAATTCGAGTTCTATTCTAGTTAGAATTATCGGACAAATCCTAACAATCTCAACCTTGGACCAAATTCCAAAATCAATCATTTTCTCAAGCTTCAACCATAAATCTTCCAGATCATACCATCTTCATATTGTGCCTCTTCCAGTAAGCCTCAATCTTGAAAACTCCACCTCAAATGAAATCTTCTACAAGTATCTCAACAACATATACTCACCTTGGGTCTTCCACCCTGAAGAACCAACATAACGGGAGAAAATCACTATACATATAAACCAAGAGTCCAAACATGCCTAAATCTCATAGGCCAACTTCAATCTCAGAAGCTCTAGCACAACCAGCCGAGTATGGTGCACTCTCACGGGTAACTCTCAAATATTTCTCCACTGAAATAACATACTCCACCTCCACGAAAAATCTCCACTTGCATGTGAACACCGACTGTTGGGGTTACATGGCCGTGCGAACACCAATCTCAGTCAAAAATAGGAGACGAGGACACTAGCTTTCGGACTTTACATCACCTTCTCGTGAACACCTTTGATGGAAACAATCTTGCTATTATTATACCAGCTACAAGACTACATCACCTTACGCGAACACCTTCAGGACATCAATCATGGAATTGTACCTCACTCCACCATCCTCGTGGGCAGTCAGGAGATACACTACAAAATATGAGAGTAAAAAAAAGATAATTATACCAAATTTTTGCCTTCATCGACAATGAGTAACTAGTCCAAACAATGCTCAAAGAATTCACACGATCCACATTGTGGCTCTAACATGATACGATCACTACATGACTGATCAACCATGAACCTAAAATAGACACAATTAAATCTCATGAAACAAGGGAGTCTCCAGAGAAATAAGTCGCCTAAATCTCCTCTAACCTTCTCACACCTTTCTCAACTACACACAAAATGCCATATACATGTATAGGAGATACCATTGGACCCGAGCTCAAAGTCTAGCGAGATTTGGGTCAAACACCCAACTAGCCTCTATCTTGAACCAAATCACATGACTGATCTTCAACTATGAATCTCCAAGACCTGAACCAATTTACTTCATAAGGACCCAAATTAACCCTTCACTTGATCAACTTCAACTCAGACGAACAAAATAACACGCCCGTTAACCCGGCTCAAACTTCACGATCCAAAATAGACCCAATATTTTTTGCTCAAAATCGGTCTAATATTCAAGGATCAACAATATTCTGATCCAAATCAGCTCAAAACTTTACCAATCAGCTAAATAGTTGACTTTTGGTATACTGTTGACCATAAAAGTCAATATGTTTACCCAAAACTAGGGTTTCAAAGGGGCGGCGACAGTACCCTTCAATAGTGACAGCAGCGGTGGGCAGGGCTAGTGGCGAGGGGACATGGGATCGCCCTTCCTCTTTCCCCACACCCACCCAACTTTCACCCTCCCCGACGAGTCTCTCTCATCAACGGTCTCTCTCTTTAAAACTCGGCGAGCGGCAGGGCTGCTCTGGACGACGAAGGGTGGCTGGGTCTTCTCCCTCTTCTCCATAATGCATGGCAGGACGAGGCTTTGCGCGAAAATGGTACGCGGGCGTCCTCTTCCAGACGCGCGATTACTCATCTTTTCAGCCTGTTTCAGAACGGGGGGCAAAACCACCGACGAACAATGACCTCCAAGCGCGGCAACGGAGCGCGAGGTCGGTTGCCTTTTCAAGGCAACGATCTGACGATAGTTGAACGTCGACGGGCGAGCGGGGCGACAGACAGTTGGCTGTTGGTCTAAGGGTTGTCTAAAACTCTCGTTTCTCCCAATTTCCAATTCGCCCTTCTCTTTCCTTGGATTTACGATTCTGACACTCCCTTCAAAATAGCCTCAATTTTGAATTTTTCACCAAATCCAAAAGTGTCAATTTTCACCCTGATCAAACCAAAAAGCTCTGATATCAATTGTTAGGACAGCGAAAGTACTTTTGATACACTATTTATCAACAACAGAGAGATAGGAAACATAGAGGACATTGAGGCATACGATATACGTGGTTCGGTCAAGTGACCTACATTCACAGGGTCGAAACGATCACCATTGTATTATGTGGAGATACATGGTGCATAAACCATAGGCGGAACTATGCCACGAGCCTAATTCTTTCGTGCCTATACTGCCATGGCTGAATAAGTAAGACCAAAGAACTCGTAACCCCTACCCTCCTATTTGTAGAAGACAAGTTCAATATGCTTTATAATAAGAATTAAAATTATATTATAATCAGTGCAAAAATCAAACGGAGTATCGGAAAGGACAATTTGACTAACGAAAACTTAAATTAGTTAGGAATATAGTAATAAAAAAGTATTTTATTCAATTTTAACGTAACTAATTTTTTCACTCAACTCTAAAATAAATTTGCTTACTAGAAATACTACATGTTTCATTCTTAAGAAATTGGTTTGAATAGATCATGGGACACATAAAATGAGGAACTTAGGATTGATATGTAAACGGGAAAAAGGTGCCAAATTTCACTATGAAATTCACCCGCGTACAGATCGCAGTATGTGAATTTCTTCTGTGAATTGGTACGTCTCTCAAAAATTGATTGACAAAAAAATAATATCGAGCTAGTCAAAACGTCATCATTTCGTTGTAATAATTGCTTGCGGGGATTCGTACCTGTCTTGGAAATTGAATATAATTCGAGAGAGTATACAAATATAATTCATACGAGTCAAACATTTCATCATTGATACCTACTGTATTTAGCAACTGTCACTGTCCCGACAGCGGGAAGAAAAACTTGTTACAAATATGTGATTAATAATTATTTAAATCAACTCGTTAAAATATTTTGTAGTTTAATTAGTTTCGTAGTTGAGTTATTAGAAAAATAATAATGTTAAAATTTGTTATTAGCATGTTTTTATATTTTAAAGTTCTATTTAATTCGAATATGAATTACTTGACTCAATAAATTTAGATATCGAGAGGAGAGTCAGGCACGTGAGTTGCGCATGCGAGAGAATCGAATCGATCCCTTTCTTGCCGGGGGAGGCGAGTGGGGCCAAGTCGCAAGGGTCCCGGTGCTCTTTCGGTACCCCTTGGCTTTGCTTTATCGAAAACACCAAAATTTATATTCGCACTTGGTCGCCCACCAAACCAAAATTCAAATTAACCTCTAAAGTAGTTTCGGCCAGCCACTGTTCAATTTTGAACCAAGAAATTGTGATTGGTTCGGTGATTCCAATTTGAAAGTTATCACTAAGGTAGTTCGTGTACAAAAGAGATAATTTGTATTATTTTATTCGCTAGATTTTGGACATGGAAGGAGATTGTATTTTGAAATTTTCGAATTTGAATAAAATTAACAACGAACACGAATAATATAAAACGGTTACAACTCATGGCTATGGACCGTAATGTTAACGGTGAGGGCTACCTCAAACTCCAAGTTGCTGCCGCTCGGTCCCGCGCCTTGGTGGAAACCTGACGTCTACCTCGCTGACGCCGACGAATGTTAACAACGCGCGTTGAACGACGTCGCTCCACTTCTACTCGCTACATCCCTCACAACAACAACACCACCACCGCCGTCAAAATGTTTCTATTTGGGACCAACTTATTTTCCTAGTTGGGTTCAAACAGATGATGCGGATGACAAATGACATTACCTAATGACGTATAACGTATAACGTATAGAAATTGATGAAAATTTATTATCCAATCTTTCGCAATATGTAACTCTCGGTGATGATGAGGATAGTTAGTTTTTCTGCCTTTTATCCTCACTAAATTTGTTGTAGTTCAAATAGATGGTAATGCGGATTCAACTTGATTAACAATTTCCACTGTAACTAAAAAAAATAACCTTCAAATATCTATTAATCAATCTGTATCCATTTGTTTAAACATAATACATGGTGTTTACGGTGGCCAACGGGTGAGTAGTGGATAAAAATCTGCCATTGGAAGGAGAACAAGAACTGGTAACATGGAACAGTTGTTAATACTAAAAATTCAAATTTGAGATCTAGTTAAATTAGAACAATGTTTATCAGTTGATCTAATTATTTATTGAGAGAATTTTGTCACTTTTTAAAAATCTCATCCGATTCAAATCAGAATTAGTAAGCCTAAGCCGAATAATATACGATATTAAAAAAAAAGAGAGACGGTGTGGTGGCCCGCGAATGTTTAGTCCACCGACTGTGTGTGGGCCATATCCATAGGTAGAATAGAAGCAGTACCTCTCTCAGCAGTACCACTGCCTTTTTCTACCTTCATATTCACACATCTTCTTCCTCTGCGTCCCACTTCTCATTTTTGTCAATTCCCTCTCCTTGACAATAGTTTGGTTCTAAGAGAGAGTAATGGGAGCCTGAGACTTCATCATCCTTTAGTTGTTGAAGGATTTGCCTTTTGTGTGTCTTTTGGTTGAACTTATTTATGGGTCTCACTTCCCTTCAAGTTTGCATGGATTCAGTCGATTGGCTTCAGGTACGTTAATTTCCATTCGAAGACACTACATTTACGGTTGGTATTGTTTTGTCATAAACACTTTTCTGTTTCCGACCAATTTTAATCATGTTAACGTCAAAATTTCAACTGTTAACTTTCGTCAATTTCCATACTTAGACAAGTCTCATTTTGAGAAGTAAAGAGTTGTATGTTAAGAAGAACCTACTATACCTTTTTTATACCTTTTTATACCATACTATATACCTAAAGAGTCATCTTCTTTGGCTTTTCCTTTTCTTTCTTTTTTGTTACGCTTTTCCTGAATTTCTTGACAATATCTTAATTTTTTTGGGGGTTAAATGACAATATTTTAAATTAAAGTGTTAAAAGCAACTGGCATGGTTTTAAGTGTCAAAATAAATTAAAGTGTAAGGAAATGTCCAGATCATATGCTCATCTCGTTTATTTTTATCTTGTCACAAACAAGGACATGCAATCTGCTTGCTTATTTTTTGATGAAAAATATCTGCGTAATTATGTATATATCGATTTCCTAAAATTGGAAGTAAATTTCTAACAATATGAAGAAGGTTTATTTTTTGGCTAAGATCCGAAGACGGTTGCCTCCAATCTTGCTTCTTTCGCAAGAAAGTGTGTCAGCATTCAGACATTCTCTTTGTTTGATTGATATCTGTGAAAGATAGGACAAAGAAAACGTATAATTTATGCATTATTGACGTATAAAAAGGACAAATGGAATTTCTAACTAATTAGCTACGCACACAAGTCACAACTAAAAACAAGCCTAGGCTTCTTGTCTCAATAAGTTTTAAAATGTTGAACGCAAACGAAAGTGCTCTCAATAATATCCTAGCTAAAGTAGAATTTGAATTTTATTCTTAAAATTCGAAATCTCTTCTTAAAATTTGAAGTAATCAAACAATATATATGCGCGCATATTACTTTGACATTGATTTATTTAGAGATATATATATATATATATATATATATATATATATATATATATATATATATATATATATAATCTGTGCATGATTTGAATAAATAAAATTTTACTTGTCAGGGCACGATTAACGAGGAGACGGGGATGAATTCTTCATCTCCATCAGGGGACATGCTGAGATGCGCAGGGCCATTGATAGAGAGGAGGCTAAGGCCACCACATGACCAAGCCCTAAAGTGTCCTAGGTGTGAATCCACCCACACCAAGTTCTGTTACTACAACAACTACAGCCTCTCCCAGCCCAGGTATTTTTGCAAGACATGCAGAAGGTACTGGACCAAGGGCGGAACCCTAAGAAACATCCCAGTTGGGGGAGGCTGCAGGAAGAACAAGAAGGTGAGCACCAAGAACAACAACAACAACCCGAACGACCAGTCGGCTACTAGTGATGTGCAACTTTCGCATCTCAACGGTATCATTAACAACCCGGCGAGCTATATGGATGGCAAGTATGGTGTGGGGTTGCTGCAGGAGAACCCATCTAGGGCTGGTGTTGACTTCATGGAGAGCAAATGGAATAGTTATGATTTTATGGGGAATGGTGGTCATGTCCAGGATCACGATCATCATCTTGGTATGACTGATGGGGTTGGAGGAGATTATCATAATCACATGATTAGTACTCATCATGGGTTAGATCCAAATCTGCACGGCAACTTCGGATCCCTGATGCGAACCCCACCAACGATGCGCGATTCGTATCAATCTTCCTATGGGATAATGTCATCCCTTGAAGGGGGGAGCAGTGGTGGTGCTTATGGGACTAACTTCATGGAAACTTACCAAAGGTTGATGCTCCCTTACCAAGAGAATAACAATATATATGATGACCCAAATGGGATTGATGTGAAACCTAACCCTAATAAGCTCCTTTCCCTTGAATGGCACGACCAAGGTTGCTCCGATGGCGGCAACAAGGACACATTTGGTAATGACTACGTCAGCAGCATTGGACCATCATGGGCTGGGATGATGACCAACAATTACGGGCCATCCACAACCAATCCATTGGTCTAATAGTCATCTATATGATCATATAATTAACTAGTATTTAATCACTTCTAAGACATTTCTTATCTAGTCATTTCATCCTTTTCCTTTTTCTTTGGTTGTGAAGTATGAATAGCTTGTTGGTTTTCACATTTAATGTTGATTAGAGAAATGTGGAAGGAGTGTGAATGGACGATTAAGAGAGTTCAACTTTGGCTGCTGCCTTAGCATCTAATTGAAGACTGTATGTGGCGATCTTTGTTTGATTAATATTATCAGTATTTGTGGTGTCTTTGTAGCTAGACATCAAAATCTAGGATTTGTTGTAATGTTGCGGGAGATATTATTGTAGCAAGTGCCGTTTTCATTTTTCCATCCCATATTTTTGTACATTTAGTGTGTAACGGATTATTATATTAATAGTTACGAAAATCGGTAGACTCTTTTATAAGTGTGCCAAAATTTGCAATGGAATTGAAAATTGTATGTCTTTGAACTACCAAAATTTTACGTTGCCATTTATTTACCTGTTAAAAAATTTGGGTAGTTCAAAAGCATACAGTATATCTTTCTCAATTAATTTAACTTCTAACAATTAGAGCCTCTCATATATTAATACAGTGAATAACCTAAATGATTATTTCATATGTGCACCGATAGGAAAAAAAAAGAAGCAAGCCTTTTTTAGGGCATAACTTTGGTTTGTATATCTATCCCAAGCGGACAAAGCCTTATTTCAGAGGGACTACGTGAGCTCCACCAATGGGCTAGTTTATATACACATAATCTTTCCAATATATATCATGAAATAATTTTTTGGAGATTTTCGTAGAAAATGTAACCCTATTGATGAAAGCTAAAGATCATTTTTTATGTTTATTGGACTAATTCTTTTACGGTGGAAGACATTTTGCTTCTAATATTATACGTTAATATGGCTATGTCAATAAATGGTTGAATCAACGGAGTTAAACTGTCGATTTGTGATTATACGATCTCGATCAATGGTTACACACGTACACAACACAGAAATTGTACTTTATATTTATCTTATTTTTCAATTAATATGGATATGTTCATTATTAGAATCCTATAATTATTAGTATGTTTATAGTTATTTGGACCCTTATATATATAACAGTAGGACGGAATTATATTTGCGACTGAACAAAGAAAGTTGCATTGCTTGGACAGCCTGCACAGTCTAGTTTCTTTTGGACCTCTTTTGAATGTTCTTTTTACTTTTATATTCTTTTTCTTTTTTTCTGATAGTTTTTAGATAGTAAGGAAAGATCAAACTGATTTCTCTGGAAAAAAGAGAGAGGGTTTTAAACGGGGAAATAACGAAAAGAGAAAGGTTCGATCGGGAAAAACATGACCAAAGCTAATTTGCACTTTCGTTCAGACCGCTGTCGAGTATTTAATGGGCTTACGGGCTATACTTGCCCCTCGTAATATCCACTGAATATTTCAGGACAAGCTACATTATATAAGATTTGGGTTACACCAAAAATATATATGAAATCCTTGTGAGAAATCCTTATATTTAAATGCAAAGAGCAATCATGACATATGAGTAGGGATGACAAAAAGAACCAAGACTCAGTGGATCAGACCCTTATCCTACTTCGTGGATTTTAGGGTCTATGGGTCTTGGGTAGGGTTTGGGTTTGGGTCTATAGATTTAGATAGGGTCCGGGTTTATATAGGGTCTGGATAGGGTCTATATAAACCCAGACCCAGACCCTACTCATAGACCCACTAATTAGATCCTACCCTAGTTAGACCCTAATTAGATCTATATTTATTATATTGCTAAGATAATTATAATACAGCCGCAAAAAGAATAAGCACACACAAAAAAAAACCTAATATAATACTATTTTTTAATTTAAAATTTCAAATAGTATATGACTAATTAAGTAATTAAACTTTTTGGTTAGACACAGAAGCTATCGAGAATAATTAGATTACAAGAGCAAGAAGATGATCGAGAAAACGTGTTCAAAAGTCGCTTGAAAATTTAGAAAGAAATTATTTTAAAGTTGAAACTTTATATTATACAAGAACACTTATAAGTTTTAGTTTCTTATTGACGAGATAGTCGTATATATTTTATTTTATGTTGAACCAGTTAGTTTATAGTTTACTCCCAACTTTAATTTGAGATTATTATTTTATTACATAGACTTTGATTTTTTTATTTATTTAGATTATATTGAAATAATAAAAATATCTTGTAAAGTAATTATCAAAAGATAGAATGTTAAAGGGTCGGACACTGTAGACCCTATAAACCTTGGGTCTCCTGGAGGGTAGGGTATGGGTCTAACAATAAAAAATTTGTAGGGTCGAGGGTAGGGTATGGGTCTAACTCCAAAAACTAGGGTATGGATTGAGTCCTACCAATACCCTACCCGACCCTACCCATTGCCATCCCTACATATGAGAAATCATTAAATGTCCTTACCATACTTCCTTGATTTAATGTCAATAATCATTAAATGTCATTGGGCCTAATGATAGAAAGTGTAGAGATGAATTGCGGAAGGTTTAAGATTTTTCGTGAAAAAATTTCCTTATGCTTAGCATGAATGTGAGTAGAACATGATGGTTTCGAAGACGACTGTAGGGTTTGGGTAGAAATGGCTGTAGGTGGGGGGACTAAATTGTCATATCTCACAGGTGACAGATGTATCATGGACAACACGTATGGTTTAAATATAGTAGTGAACATCGTTAGTGTACTTTTTTTTCTATTCTGATTTTTTTTAGTGATGATAAGTTTTCTGGAATAGATTTTTATCGAGGCCATCGGCTACAACTTTGTATCCTGCATGAGGAGAACACTATGTCTTGACACGTAAAAGGGTTCATATATAGTAGTGACATTGCTAGTGCACTATTTTTCCTATTTTGATTTTTTTTCAATGAGAATGAATTTTTAGAATATATCTTTTACCAAGAATGGCGTCTGCAATTTTGTATTATGTACGAGGGGAACCCTATGTGTTGACAACTAGGTGAACAATGCCTAGGGTCAAGGTAGATCGTAGTGCCTAGGCTCGGGGTCGAGTGCATCATATGTCCTACAACAATTGGTTCTGATTTGATTAATGAAATTATGTATTTTACCCTAAAAAATATGACAAGATGTAAATTCCCATTCTCGAGATCCAACTAAGACAAATAACTAAAAGACACGATCAAACAAATATGAAAATTAACAAAAGACACACTAAATATCATGAAAGATATAATAGATGCGTGATTTAAGCGCATCTCCTTAAGAAAAACAAAATTAGCTACTCTTCTATTGTCAAACTAATGCTTAAGATGTTCATACTTTCCAAATTTTGGATGCGAATCAAATCGTAAATTAACCATTTGTGTTGTGTACACATAAAAATTACATTAATTTTTTGTCCCAAGAGAGGTTATTTTGCTCTCAGTCCATGGATATTGGGAACCAGTATATATATATATATTTGCAATCGTGCGCAAACTGTTGTGTTAATGCGATTATCTTTTTCACGTAACTAGACAATCATGTTATCATATGAGGATCCTTTACTTTTTTTAGACTACTTAGTATCCCAATATTATTGTGCCGACCAATTCTAGTCGGGTTAACTAGTATTTAATACTGTCACGTTCTCAAGAGCTCGAAATCGAGATCACTTGTTAAATTAGAACAACTCTCTCCGCAATTAATCTAAGTATTTGTTGGAAGAGTATCCTCTATATTATAAACTATAATTAGTATTAATAGAACTCTATCCACTAATAAAAATACGTTACTTTTCTTTCGGAAACATCAAATTTCAGTTGAATCTCACTGCATTCTATAACAATTGTATTAAAACATCAAGGTGATATTTCTCTGTGTTTAGCTTCTTTTTATCATCGACGCATATATTATTCATATATTTAGCTCATTTCTTATTTGATTTTATAAATTAATTTTTTCTTGATTTTTATTTTAGTAGATGTAATAAAATTTTCCTAAATCATATAAAATTATTTTTTCATCCATCCATAATAATTGTAATTTTTAATTATATAATGTAAAAAATAATAAGTGTTAAATATCACATAGTCGTCCGATCAGCCAAATTATAATTGATGGTCGTGATTAATATTTTTTTCCTCTTATTTTAAAAAGATTTATGAAGTTACTTGAGAGATATTTATATCCATAATATTATTAGCCGCCTAAAAATATTGGACAAAAATGTCCCGCTTGTAAAGATAATATTTAGTTATATAAAGCGTTAAAATGTTCGAATTCTAAACACTTAATTATCAAGAGTTGGTCTCGTTGTTCTCATAGCGTCGAGTTGTCCCACCGCCGAGAATTGTTTCTAGCGCCAAGATTTGGAGAATCACGAGCATGAGTTTGTTTAAGTTTGGGAAGTAAAAGACCACGAACATCAAGGAAAAGACCATAGTGCCGAAAAAGAGGTGTTCATAAACCTTACTGATATGATTTGAATATGCAACCATTAAACCTTTGGTCTTCTTTTTTTATTTCAAATTTGCTCCGAGCCATCCATGAACTCAAATTTCGAATAATACAATAAGATAACTTCATATTGTATCGTGTGTTCATATATTTTATTAATTTATATCATGTTCTTCTTGTTCTGTCATTTAAATAACATATATATATATTAAGATTATACATTTTTAAATAATACTTAATCATTTAAATGATTTCTCAAATTTTTATTCAAAAGAAGAATAATTTTTAGCAAAACAAATGATGTCTTAAGTTAAGTTACGCCGCCGACATCAAGTCAATGAGAGTCTCACGTTATACTGCGGATATCAAATCGAGTTTATTCGGATTCCATATTATTCTTCAGATCTATGTTAAAGGATAAATCGATAATTCAAGATACCACCATATGTGTTTTAAATTCTTTATTTTTTCTATTATTTTTTCGGTAGTTTTCCTTTTTGTGTGAATTAATTAAGATATTTAATTACTCTCTAGTTAAATTTGGTACTTTCCGTAACAGGGAACATTTTCCTTGAAATAATATTAGGAAAGTTAATTACTCCATAATCGAATATGATAGGTTCCATAATGTGAATGTTAATTACTTTGTAGTCAAATATGGTAGGTTCCATAAAAGGAAATTTAATTATTTTGTAGTCAAATATAGTAGGTTCCATAAAAGGAAATTTAGTTATTTTGTAGTCAAGAATGGTAGGTTCCATAATTAAAAGTTAATTACCCTATATTTAAATATGATAGGTTCCATTATAGGAAAATGACTTTGTAGTCAAATATGATATGTTCAACAAATTATGTGAAATATTTTTAGAAAAGTTAATTAGGGGATTTTTGTGTGTGAAATAATATAAGGAAAGTTAATTATTATATAATCACATTTGATAGGTTCCATAATAGGAAAGTTAATTACCTAAAATATTTTTAGGAAATTTAATTACGTGAAATATTTTTAGGAAAGTTAATTACTCTCTAGTCAAATTTGGTAGTTTACATAATTGGAGATGCTTTTTTTTCTCTTTGCGTGAAATATTATTGTGGAATTTAATTACTCTATAATAAAATCTGGCAGTTTCCATGATAGGAAATCAACTTTTTTATTATGGAAACTAGCAAATTGATTAGATAATAATTAACTTTTCTAAAAAAAATTTACACAAGATGAGTATTTTTTTCCTGTTTTGAAACTAGAAAATTTGACTTAGAGAATAATTAACTTTACTAATTATATTCTACACAAGATTATTAGATTAATAAATTTGCCTTATATTAATACTGCAAAAATAGAAGCTTTTAAAAAAGAAAATTTTTATGATAATATTTTCAATGTTGAATTGACCTTTATTGAATTCAGACGTGTCACTTTTGAATGATTAGTTGGTTCACTAGATATCAAGATATCACATAATTTAAAAAAAATTATGAACCTTCCAAATTGGGCTAGGACCATATGCTCGCCTATATAAGATGATATTTTCATTCTTCATTTCCCAAATTAAGTTTATGTTTGCTTTTCTCGCTTTCATGATATGGTGTTGCTAGTCTCTCTCTCTTTTCAGGCGTGGTGATATCATGTATATAAATTAATTGTCTAATTTATCTGAATATGTATTAATTTAGTCGATTTTCTATATATAGGTGTCGGTTTCAAATATATTTACTTGATTAAGGTCACAAAATGGGAGATTTACATGTAATATGTGCCCTTTACAAATGGGTTATTCGTATTGTTATATAACTAAAGTCAAAGTTTTTGTGAACTTATACTCAAACAATAGGAATATGTGGGAAATTGAAACCAAGCAACTGATCAGTTTTTCCTTCAATAAAAATCTCACCAATTAAAATGTATCATTTTGCAGGTTTTTTGGGACAGAAATGAAAGAAGTATATATACCAATCAGCCAATTTCAAATTGTTGATAATATAAAATTCTAAAAATTCAATTTATTTACTTCACTGGAAAACAAAATTCCGACTCACTTCAAATTTTTGAGACCATGAAAATTTGGGAAAAGAAAAAATTTGGATTATCCAAAAAGGAAAATTTATAATAATGTGGATCGATGGAAATCTTACATCATGTATTAATTTCAAGTCAAAGTTTGACTCTTGCTTTATATGAGTTGTCATGGTTGCCTTGGCATTTGAGCCGATCACCACACTACAAAGTGATCGGTGAAAGCCTCTCCCTGCCCCAACTTCACGTCTCCATGTTGGATCCTCAGAATGGCACAGACCTTAGGCTTTGTTCCGACGTCAAAAATGGTCTCCACACAAAGCATTTACTACAACGAGGCTGGATCACCTAAGTAAAGGTTTGTGCTTTTATTGGTTGGTTAGTGAGGGCTCATGTTGTTTTTGTTCCTCTTGGCATCCAGTTGAAGAAGATGAAAGTGCAAATTTCTGACGCCAACAAGCAGGAGATGATCGCTTCGTTTGTGGTGATCAAGCCGCTGGCCAAACTCCTGAGGTTGCCACCCAGTTCTTGCAGGTAAAACCCAGTGAAAAAAAACTGACTTTACGTTTATTAGATGATAAAGTTTTTATCTTTGGAACTGAAATCGTAGTTGGTCAAAATGGGTCTGTTGCTTTAGATTAAGATGGAGTTAGCTTTTTTGTGGGGTTTTAGCTAATGGACTGACATTGACAGAGTTTAGTTCTGAGAGCACAGGATGCAAATTGGAAACTTGAGGAGGATCAAACAGATGGCGTTCTTGTAATCAGCATTTTTCCCGAAATTGCTGATTTCCTTGGGTGACGGGAAGGAGATCGGGAGATGAATTTTTTTTTTTGGCTCCGTCTCTAATGGATTTTAAATGTACTCACGGGCAGTTAGAATAGAATCCTAATGGGTCTCAATATGAATAAATATCTGATCATGTAATATTTTTAAGATGACAAACACATCATGTAAATTAATAATATATCGCTAATGACCGGAAAAATATTTTCAGGGTGTTATTTAACCTATTTAGAAAAGTACGAGAATTATGTGAACCACTTTCAAGTATAAGAGTTTATGTGAATCTTTTGAAATAGTAGAAAAAATTATTTGACCTTTATTCTTACGTTTAATCATTTTATATCGAAAAAAGAATAGAGGTTAAATAATTTATAGTCTCTCTGATTTTCAAAAATATAATCGATAGTTAAGATTAGTCCTTTTTTTCCCTCTCAATTGGAAAAACAAATTCCGAAACTCTCAGAGAGTTCTTTATGTGCAAAATGCCATTAACCGCTTAAAATATTAGACAAAAATGCTCCACGTATAAAAATAATACACTGTCAATATTTTTATAAGCTGCTCGATATAAACCGTTGCAAAGTTCAAAGTCGACATTCTTAGTTAACAAAAGTTCTCGTAGCGCTAAGAATCCTTCGTAGCACTTGTCTTCGGAGAATCGTGAGACTGAGTTTAAAGCCAAGTTTCGGAAGTAAGTGAAGAACTAAGTGTGCCAGGAAAGTACCTTAGTGCCGAAGAAGTGTACACGAGAGTGAAAAGTTCGTGTTGTCGTTTGATAGAGTCGAACACTAGAAGACTTCCTAGCACCGGGAAAGCACTGTAGCGCTCAAAATAAAAATATTTATGCCATCAATGTTGTGCATTTGTTACTAAAGATGCTCCTCCAAATATAAACCGGGTTGAAATCTAGATGAGAGGTAACATTAATTTATCAACCAATCTCACCACTCAATGATAAGGTTTGAATATCCCCTAAAAAAATGATAAGGTTTGAATATGCAACCATTAAACTTTTGATACTCTTTTATTTATCAAATTGGCTCTAAGTGTTTCATGATCTCAATCTTTTAAGGATACCAATCAAGACAACTTCAGGTTTCATACATTTTATTAAACTAATATATTGTTCTTCTAATATATTTTCTGGATGCATTCTTTAGTTTTTTTTTTCCTGATTTTCCCAGTGTCTCAAGTTATGCCATCAACTCAGGTTTGGGTCTCACATTGCACCGGGGATATCAAATCAATCTTATACACATCCATATCAATGTATAAGTCAAATATGGGAAACGTTTCCTTTATGTGTGAACTAATATTAATTACTTTGTAGTCAATTATGGTAGGTTCCATGTTAAGAAATTTAATTACGTGAAATATTTTTAGGAAGTTAATTACTCTCTGATCAATTTTGGTAGTTTATTTATTAGGATAAGATTTTCTTCTCTGTGTAAAATAATATTAGGAAAGTTAATTACTCTCTAGTCAAATTTGGTATGTCCATATCAGGAAATTTCATTATGGAAATATTATTAGGAACGTTAATTACTTTGTATTTAAATTGGTAGTTTCCATTAAAGAAGATTTAATTACGTGAAAGATTTTTGGGAAAGTTAATTAGTGTCTTGTCAAATTTGGTAGTTTCTTTAATAAGAGCAGAATTTTTAATTTTGTGTTAAATGATACTAGTAGAGTTAATTACTCTCTAGTCAATTATGGTAAAAATTAAGATGTTGTACTTGCCAAATTATCTAGGCGACTCAAGTTGTAAATTAACAATCTGTGCATATATAAGCATTACATTCATTTTATATTCCATGAATGGATTTTGGTACCGAATGAACATCTTATTTTATTTTTGGAGTCGCTGCGAACAAACATGATTACTTTCTCATGTGCTTTGATAATCATGTTATACCTGATAGGATCCTCTACGTTCTAAACTATGATTATCCACTTATAAAAAAATATATTCATTTTCTGTCGGAAACTTAGTGCAATCGAGAACGATTGTATTGAAACATCACACACACACAATGTGGTTGAGATAACTAAATAGTATGATTGTGGCAAGGTAAAAAGAACGTACGATGATTTGGCGAATAGTACTATTGTCTGGGATCCAATTTCTTTTCTTAGGTAGTACAATACTTTTTAATTCTCGCCTAATTTTCCACAGCCTATTTTTTTTAAGGAAGAAGCTACAATTTCATTAACTAAATATAATATATCTTACTATAATAATGTAAACCTCCTTTTTTGGTGTGTCACCTGGAAATGACACAAGTGCCCTTTTAGTTATTCAACGAGCTCTACTGCTCGCATTGCTGAGTGATCTATACAAGAATGCTAATGCAGCTGCCCCCCAAGCATATTTACCAGCTTTATCAAAATCCTCAAATAGCGGAAGATAAAGCACCGGCACTGTGTTTCCAGTGGTCGTCGAAAAAATGGTGCTACCCACCAGATAGAGAAGGTACGCCCTTGTTAATCATAAAAAAAACTCCTTCAACTCATATCAAACATGAGTACGTCAAATATCCTCCGAGCATAAAGGTAAATCCATAATCTTGGTAAACTAATCCGCTACTCGTTTTTTTAAAGATAGAATTTTTACACCATGTATATACTTGTTAGGGTAGAATTTTTACACCATGTATATACTTGTTAGGGTTTGAACCATGTACCTCATTGAGTTTGACAAGGTTTTGTGCCGGTGGAATAAATACCCTTTGTGATACGAGCCTTGCCAACAATGCGACGAGACCCGTCCACGAAGCTTTAAATCCCAGATCGAGTTCTAGATCAGTTCGTGATGGAAGATCTCAACTTGATGCTCATAACCAAACAAGAAATTTAGTACAAAGACTGCGATGGTTTGCTTGCTTGTCCATGAGTGAAATTTGCAATGATTTAGCTATTAAAAAAATCGGGTAGTTCAAAAGCATACAGTATATGTTTCTCAATTAAATAAACCTCTAATAATTCGAGTCTCTCGTATATTAATACAGTGAATAACTTAAATGGTTATTTCGTATGTGCAGCGATAGAAAAAAAAGGAAGAAGCAAGCCTTTTTTAGGGCATAACTTAAGTATGTTATATCGATCCCAAACGGACCATGCCTTATTTCGGAAGGACTACGTGAGCTCAACCAAAGGGCTAGTTTATATACATATAACCTTTCTAATAATACAAAGATATAATTTTTGGAGTTTTTCTTAGAACATGTAACCCCATTGATGAAAGCTAAAGTTCAATTTAATGTTTATTGAACTAATTCTTTTACGGTCGAAGACATTTTTCTTCTAATATTATACGTTAATATGGTTATGTCAGTAAATGGTTGAATGAGTTAAACCGTCGATTCTTGATTATACGATCTGAGATCAATGGTTACACAGGTACACAACACAACACAAAAATTGGATACGTTAATTAATAGAAGGGAAAAGTCTGCATTAGTACCATGTAGTCTAAATTGTTATATCTCACGGGTGACGGGTGAATTATGGGCAACACATAGGGTTCAAATATAGCAATGACATCGCTACTGCATTCTTTTTTCTATTCTGATTTTTTTCTAGTCACTCTTTCTGAAATAGGTTTTCTATTGTTGAGGTCGGTAACTACAACCTTGTATTCTAAACAAAGGTAACCCTATGTGTTGATAGGTAGTCGGCTTCAGATATAGTAGTGATATCGCTAGTGCACTCTTTGTCAAAATTTTTTTTTTACCGAAGGCGGTGGCTGTAACCTTATATTCTGTACGAAGAAAACCTTATGTGCTGACAAGTAGTGCTAGGTGGATAGTACCTAGGGTTAGGGTAGGTGGGTAGTGCCTAGGTCGGGATCGAGTGCATCACATGTACTACAACAATTGATCTGATATTATTAATGAAGTTATGTGTTTTAGCCTAAAAATACATGACAAGACATAAATTTCAATTCGTGAGACCCAACTAAGACAGATAACTAAAAGATACGATGAGACGAATACGAAAATTAACAAAAGATACACTAAATATCACAAAATATATAACAGATAAATGTGCAATTTAAGCGCATCTCCTTAAGAAAAACAAAATTAGCTACTCTTCTTTTGTCAAACTAAAGCTTAAGATGTTCATACTTCCCAAATTTTGGACGCGACTCAAATTGCAAATTAACCATTTGTTTATACATAAAAATTACATTCAGTTGTTGTCCCTAGAGAGGTTATTTTGCTCTCGGTCCATGGATATTGGGAACCAGTATCTTATTTTTTTCCGTGGAATCGTGTGCGAACTAATGTTTTAATGCGATTATCTTTTTCACGTAACTAGACAATCATGTTATCAAATGAGGATCCTTTACCTTTTTTTAACCACTTAGTAACTCGATACCATTGTGCCGACCGGTTCTGGTCGAGCCGGGTGAGATCTTTTAAAATCGACAAAACTTTATTAACAAGTATTTAATACCGTCATGATTACGTTGCTAGGATTTGAACTCTAGACTTTTTTTAACTTGGTAACGCATTGTGCCATTAGACTATTTGCCCTTTGACCTTAAACTATAATCAGTATTAATAGAACTTTATCCACTAATAAAAAATATATTCTTTTTCTTTCGAAAACATCAAATTTCAATTGAATCTCACTGCATTCTATAACAATTGTATTAAAACATCATACACAAGGTGATATTTCTATGCGTTTAGCTTCTTTTTATCATCGACACATATATTATTCATAATTTTTAGCTCTTTTATTAATTGATTTGATAAATTAATTTTTTTATTGATTTTTATTTTAGTTAATGTAATAATTTTTTCCTATATCATACACAATTATTTTGTCATCCATCCAGAATAATGATAAATTTTAATTATATAATTTCAAAATAATAAGTGTTAAATATCACATAGTCGTCCGATTAGCGAAATTATTATTGATGGTCATGATTAATATTTTTTCCTCTTATTTTAAAAAGATTTTCCGAGTTACTTGAGAGGCATTTATGTCTAAAATATTATTAACCGCCTAAAAATATTGGACAAAAATGCCCCGCTTGTAAAGATAATACTTTGTTATATAAAGCGTTACAATGTTCGAAGTCTAAACACTTAATTATCAAGAGTTGGTCTAATTTTTCTCGTAGCGTCGAGTTGTCCCACCGCCGAGAATTGCTTCTAGCGCCATGATTTGGAGAATCACGAGCATGAGTTTGGTTGAGAAGTAAAAGACCACGAGCGCTAAGAAAAGACCATAGTGCCGAAAAAGAGGTGTTCATAAACCTTATTGATATGATTTGAATATGCAAACATTAAACCTGTGATCTTCCTCTTTTTATATAAAATTGGCTCCAAGCCGTTCATGATCTCAAATTTCTAAGAACGTAATTAAGATAACTTCAAATTGTATCGTGTGTTTCATATATTTTATTAATTTATCAAAATATATCATGTTCTTCTTAGAGTTTTTTCATTTAAATAACATATGTATATTACAGTTCTACATTTTTAAATAATACTTAATTATTTAAATGATTTCTCAAATTTTTATTCGAAAGAAGAATAATTTTTAGCAAAACAAATGATGTCTTAAGTTAATTTTTTGATTTTCGTAGGGTCTCAAGTTACGCCGTCGACATCAAGTCAATGAATCATGAGTCTCACGATGCGGATATCAGATCGAGCTTATCCAGATCCATATTATTCTTCAGATCTATATTAAAGGATAAGTCAATAACTCAAGATACCACCATATATGTTTTAAATTCTTAGTTTTTCTATTATGTTTTCGATAGTTTTCCTTTTTGTGTGAATTAATTAATAAATTTAATTTTTTTTGGTTTAGATCATTTGGTATCTGGCCTACTGAGCCGACTAATCCAATTCGAGCCAGTAGGACCTTTGGAAGGTGGTAAACCTCTCCCAACAAGTATTAATAAATTTAAGTACTCTCTAGTTAAATTTGGTAGTTTCCGTAATAGGGAAATTTTTTCTTGAAATAATATCAGGAAAGTTAATTACTCGGTAATCAAATATGATGGGTTCTACAATATGAATACTAATTACTCCGTAGTCAAATATGGTAGGTTCCATAAAAGGAAATTTAATTATTTTGTAGTCAAATATGGTAGGTTCCATGAAAGGAAATATTATTATTTTGTAGTCAAATATGGTAGGTTCCGTAAATAAAAGTTAATTACTCTATATTCAAATATGATAGGTTCCATTATAGGAAAGTTAAGGAACTTGTAGTCAAATATGATAGGTTCAACAAATTACGTGAAATATTTTTAGAAAAGTTAATTACTTTTTTTTTGTGAAAGAAGAAAAGTTAATTACTGATTGTTATTATAATGGGGAATTTTTTGTGTGAAATAATATAAGGAAAGTTAATTATTACATAGTCAAATTTGATAGGTTCCATAATATGAAATTTAATTACTTAAAATATTTTTAGGAAAGTTAATTACTCTCTAATTAAATTTTATAATAAGAAAATTAATTACGTGTAATATTGTTAGGAAAGTTAATTACTGTCTAGTCAAATTTGGCACTTTACATAATTGGATATATGCTTTTTTTTTCTTTTTGCGTGAAATATTATTAGGACATTTAATTACTCTATAACAAAAATTTGGGAGTTTCCATGATAGGAAATCAACTTTTTATTACGAAAACTAGCAAATTGATTAGATAATAATTAACTTTTCTGATAATTTTTACACAAGATGAGTATTTTCTTTTTCCTGTTATGGAATCTAGAAAAAAAGGACTTAGAGAATAATTAACCTTACTAATAATATTCTACACAAGATGATTAGATTAATACGTTTTCTTTATATTAATACTGCAAAAATTGAAGCTATTAAAAAAGAAAAGTTTTATGATAATATTTTATTTATAAATATTTAGATATCAAATAATTTTAAAAAATTAAGTTTATGAACCTACCAAATTGGGTTGAACAATATGTGCCTATATAAGCGATGTTCATTCTCCATTTCCCAAATTAAGTTTATATTTTCTTTTCTTGCTTTCATGGTATTAGGCATTGTTTTCAAAAATGACCCGGAGCTCAACTCGGATTTTCGTCCGAACTCTGGGTCAACCGGTCTGACCGGTTGAATCGCCGGTCGGACCAGACCTTTTTTAAAAATAAAAAATATTTTTTAAAAATTATATATGTATAGTCGTATATGTAATTACACTCACACCTCCAAAATTAATGAAATACATGCACAAATAGAATCAAATACATGTTTCGGTGAAGTTTTTTTAATTTTAGGGTTGAAATCAGAAAGAAAATGGCAAAATTCGGTAAGTTTAAGCTTGATTTTTTACTTTTTGCCCAAAACCTAACGAACCGGGATTTTCTGGGTCACTTTTCTAGTCCAGCCGTCTGGTCTGACCAGAAAATCTCTGGTTCGTAAGGTTGGCATTCTGACCATATTATTTGACCTGCTAATCTTTCTGATTCACGGTTCGACCAGTCTGACCGCCGGTCGGACTGCCGTCTCGAAAATAATGATATTAGGTACACTAGTCTCTCTCTCTCGTTTACCGGCCTCGCGATGTCATGTATAGAAAATTAATTTTCTAATTTATCTGAATATGTATTATTTTCTATATAGGTGATATTGACTGTTTGAAATATATTTACTTGTTTAAGGTCACAAAATGGGAGATTTACATGTAATATGTGCCCTATACAAATTGGTTATTCGTATTGTTATACAACTAAAGTCAAAGATTTTGTGAACTTATACTGAAATAATAGGAATATGTGGGAAATTGAAACCAAACAACTGATCAGTTTTTCCATCAATATAAATCTCACCAATTTAAATATATCATTTTGCAGGTTTTCTGGGACAGAAATGAAAGAAGTATCTATATCCGGTGCAAAAATCTAAGGAAACAACATTTTACCTATCAGCCAATTTCAAGTGTTGATAATATAAAATTCTAAAAATTCAAGTTATTTACTTCACAAAAAAAAAAATTCCGACTCAGTTGCAACTTTTGAGACATTAAAATTTGGGAAAAAAAAGATTTGGAATATCCAAAAAAGAATATTTCTATCATTGTGGATCGATCAACACCATACATCGCCTATTGATTTTAATTCAAAGTTTGACTCTTGCTTTATATGAGTTGTCATGATTGCCTTGGCCTTTGAGCCGATCACCAGACTGCAAAGTGATTGGTGAAAGCCTATCCCTGCCCCCCAACTTCATGTCTACATGTTGGATCCTCAGAATGGCACAGGCCTTAGGCTTTGTTCTCACGTCAAACAACATCTGGCCCGTTAAAATGAGGTTTAAGATTTGACGAAGGTTCAAAGTTGAAGAAGATGAAAGGGCGAATTTCTGATGCCAACAAGCAGGAGATGATCGCTTCATTTGTGGAGATCGCCACTGGCCAAACTCCTGAGGTTGTCGCCCAGTTCTTGCAGGTAAAATCCAGTGAGAAAGAACCGACCTTTATGTTTATTGGACGTTAAAGTTTTAATCTTTGGAACTGAAATCGTAGTTGGTCAAAGTGGGTCTGCTTCTTCGTTGCTTTAGATTAAGCCGAAGTTAGCTTTTTTGTGGGGTTTTAGCTAATGGGCTGACACTGAAAGAGTTTTGGTCTGAGAGCACAGGTTGCAAATTGGAAACTTGACAGGAAGGAGATCGGGAGATGAAGTTTTTTTGGGCTCGTCTTTAATGAATTTCAAATTTACTCACGAGCAGTCAGAATAGAACCCTAATGGGTCACAATAGAAATAAATATGTGATGATGTGGTATTTTTAAGATGATAAGAATGTCATGTAAATTGATGATGTATCGTCGGGGAGCGGAAAAATATTTTCAGGGTGTTATTTAGCCCATTTAGAGAAATAAGAGGGATATAAACTACTTTTAAGTACATGAATTTATTGAATCTTTTGAGATAGTAGAATGGCTTATTTGACATTTATTCCTATTTTTAATCATATTTCGAACAAAAAATAGAGGTTAAGTAATTTATAGTCTCTCCAATTTTCAAATATATATTAGATAGTCAAGATTAGTTTTTTCCCCTTTCAATTGAAAAAAAATTCCGCAGCTCCTTGAGAGTTCTTTATGTCCAAAATGCCATTAACCGCCTAAAATATTTGACAAAAATGCTCCACGTGTGAAAATAATACATTGTCTATATTTCTAGTGCTCGACTCTATCAAACAACAACCCGAACTTTTCACTCTTGTGTACACTTCTTCGGCACTAAGGTCTTTTCTTGGCACTCTTGGTCCTTCACTTACTTCCCAAACTTGGGTTTAGACTCACCAGAAGACTTCTTAGTGCCGGGAAAGCACTCTAGCGCTCAAAATAAAAATATTTATGCCATAAATCTTATGCATGTGTTAAGAAAGATGCTCCTCCAATTAAAAGCCGGGTTGAAATCTAGATGAAAGGTAACGTTAATTTATCAACCAATCTCACCACTCAATGATAAGGTTTGAATATGCAACCATTAAACCTCGGGCAAATTACCCTCACATCCCTGAGGTTTGGTCACCCTCCCCCTAGGATCCCTGACTTTTGGAAAAAGATTGTCCCGTCCCTAAGTTTTGACGATAATAGACTCTCGGGTCCTGGGCTGACGTCATCGACTTTTTTTTTCATTTTTGGTCATGGAAATGACCAAAATACCCTTAAACAAAATACCCCTCCCGCAGGAGCAATCAACCCAATGAAAAATCATGGGGCATGCGATTAATTTCGCATAGTTCTGATCAGCTAAGATCCTAACTATGTTTATGACCCACCATACCGAAGAAGCCAAGTCTACTACTAGGCGAATTCATCAAGTCCCCTAACGTCAACAATCCACATGACTAAGACCAAGACGCAGTTAGGAAAAAAGGGAGCAAAAGCATATCCTTTTCCACACACAAAACCACATCGGAAGCTTCCTCCAATATCCCCAAATCACGTGGAAAACCCTATTCCCAAAACTAAAAGATCAACAACCCAGAACCAAATTCACATCAAATTCAAACCCAGAAGATTTCTGGCCTTGGAACCATCATAAAGTTGTAATCTTTAAGCTTAATTCAGTAAATTTACACCCACTATTCACCCTCACAGAGATCACAAAGGAAAGGAGAGGAGAACTAACTACTGGACAATGACAGAGTCGTTCAAGTGACAGACTTTACCAGGAACCCAGGAAAAGGGGAGGGAGGAGATTCGGTTTGGGTTTTTCCCAGGATCAACCTCTGGAAAGGAAGAAGTTGGTAAAAAATCTAGGGCAGAGGGAGGGAGCGGGAGGGGGAGAGGGAGGGAGCGGGAGGGGGAGAGGGGGAGGAGGGGGGGAGCGGGAGCGGGAGAGGCAGAGGGAGGGAGCGGGAGCTGGAGCGGGAGCGGGAGCGGGAGCGGGACCGGGAGCGGGAGGGGGGTATTTTATTTTTTGTTTAAGGGTATTTTGGTCATTTCTATGACCAAAAATGAAAAAAGAGCCGATGACGTCAGCCAGGGACACAAGAGTCTATTATCGTCAAAACTTAGGGACGGGACAATCTTTTTCCAAAAGTTAGGGACCCTAGGAGGAGAGTGACTAAACCTCAGGGATGTGAGGGTAATTTGCCCTTAAACCTTTGATACTCATTTATTTATCAAATAGGCTTCAAGTGTTTCACGATCTCAAACTTTTAAGGATACCAATCAAGACAACTTCATATTGTATCATGTGGTTTCATACATTTTATGTTGGATTTGTGAATGAGCCCAAAGAAGGCCCAAAGTCCAAAAGCCCAAAAGGAAAAATGGAAAGTGCCATCCCACATTGGAAAGTGGCACCAACTTTTCTTAGTTTATAAGGAGAAGCTCCTTGTTAGCTAGGAAAGAAGTTGACCACCTGGAAGGACAGCCAACTCGGACCGCGGTGAGGATGGTGCGTAGCACCATCCGTGCACGAGCACGAGCACGCGCACGCGTACGCGTATGCACGTGTACGCATGTCGCATTGGACGCAGGTCGCAATGGGCACTTTGTGGCGCACTTGGCACGTGCGCATCGTCGCGAGGAACTGGAGGAGTCTTAAGTATTTTACCCGGGTCCGGAGAGAGCTGCGCAGCTACCGAAGTGACGAGGAGCTGGGAGCACCTTTTAGGATAGTCACCGAAGAGGCACGAAGGGCTGGAATGTCCAGGAGACTTCCAAAAGGCCGAAGGGTTGCGAGATCCATCGCGAAAGGGCGCTAGCACAGTCTGGGCGCGCCTGGAAGGATCTAGAAGCCACCGAAGGGCCACGAGCGCAGCCAGCCTGCTGGCCGAACGGACGCGTCCCTTCGGGGTGGCTGCTTCCCTGCCTCCTCCAGCCTATAAATAGGCCTGCCCCCTTGCCATTTTCCTCATCCCAGCAGCAAATGCACTCTCCATAGCATTGTTGTCTTCTTTTCTCCCCCGTTCTTCACTTACAAGTCCGTCCGAAAGTTCTGGGTATATAAGAGTTCGCCCGAAAATTTTGAGATACGTGTGCAACATTCTTGGAAATGCCCTAACAGTCGTTGTATCTTGGAGATGATTGCCGTAGCCAGTACCGTACTGAAATATACGGGGCAATCTCGTCTTACGGAGAAAGTGTCCAACACTTGCCTCGACTGCCGTAGATCCTAATCAAGTACACCACCTCCGACCAACAACAATCGTAAGACGAGATTGTGTACTTGAAGATGGCATCGTCAAGCACCGTACCAATGCCAGCGGTCCCGGGAACTGTCCATGCCGAAAGGCCGGCCAAGTTCAACGGTACCGAGTTCAAGAGGTGGCAACAGAAGATGACGTTCTATCTGACCACGCTCAACCTAGTTCGGTTCCTGAAAGAGGAAGCACCGAAGATAGCAGAAAATGAGATGGATCAACAGAAGATCAACGCTCTCGACGCGTGGAGTCACAACGACTTCCTGTGCCGGAACTATGTTCTGAATAGACTAGACGACACGCTCTACAACGTCTACGCAGAAGCAAAGACCGCTAAGGAGCTGTGGAGTTCACTCGAGAAGAAGTACAAAACGGAGGATGCCGGGACGAAGAAATTCATCGTCAGACAATTCCTCGACTTCAAGATGGTGGACTCCAAGAAGGTCATCGACCAAGTGCAGGAGTTGCAGCTGATCCTTCACGAGATCCAAGCCGAAGGAATGCAACTCAGCGAGTCCTTCCAAGTAGCTGCGATGATCGAGAAGCTCCCCCCGCCCTGGAAGGACTTCAAGAGCTACCTCAAGCACAAGACGAAGGACATGGGCCTAGAA
This sequence comes from Hypericum androsaemum, assembly GCA_963995505.1. Classification (NCBI taxonomy): domain Eukaryota; kingdom Viridiplantae; phylum Streptophyta; class Magnoliopsida; order Malpighiales; family Hypericaceae; genus Hypericum; species Hypericum androsaemum. The sequence continues at coordinate 631,665 of OZ023198.1, forward strand.
GACCTGATCGTGAGACTTAGGATCGAGGAAGACAACCGAAAGTTCAAAGTCAAGCAAGGCAAGGCCAACTCTGAGACCACCGTGCACCTCGCCAAAGGAAAAGAAGATCAAGGGCGACTGCTACAACTGCGGCAAACCCGGACACATGGCTAAGGACTGTCGCCAGCCGAAGAAGGACAACCAAGGAAAGGCTAACCTGGCTGAAGACTTGTCCCAGATGGATCTGTCAGCCGTGATGTTTGAAGCCAACCTGGTGGATAATCCGAGAGAGTAGTTCGTGGACACAGGAGCTACCCGCCACATCTGCTCGGACAAGGAGATGTTCTCGAGCTATATCCTGATCACCGGCCGAAAGCTGTTCATAGAAAACTCCGCAACGTCCAAGATCGTCGGTCTGGGTAAGGTGGTCCTGAAGCTGACGTCAGGAAAGGAGCTGACCCTCAAGGATGTGCTGCATGTCCCGGACATCCGCAAGAACTTAGTTTTCGGCTCACTGTTAAGCAATGCCGGTCTTAAGCTTGTATTTGAGGCTGATAAGTTTGTACTGACCAAAGCGGGTCAATTCATAGGAAAGGGTTATCTAGAAAAGGGGCTGTTTAAGATGAATGTAATAACTATACATCGCACCTTTAACGGTAAAAATAAAGTTAACGCTTCTTCTTACTTGGCCGAGTGTTCTAATTTATGGCATGGTAGATTAGGACACGCAAATTTAAACTCGCTAAGAAAGTTAGTAAGTTTAAATTTATTACCGAATCTAGAGTTCAACCCATCCGATAAATGTAAAGTATGTGTGGAGGCTAAAATGACCAAAGCACCTTTCCATTCGGTGGAAAGAAGTACTACGCCTTTAGAGTTAATTCATACGGACACTTGCGATATGAAACACGTGCAAACTAAAGGCGGGAAGAAATATTTCATCACGTTTATTGATGATTACACGAGATACTGTTACGTATATCTCCTAAAGGGCAAAGACGAAGCTCTTGATGCCTTTAAGAGATATAAGAATGAGGTTGAAAATTAACTCAGCGTGAAAATCAAAATGATCCGAAGTGATCGAGGGGGAGAATATGTAGCTCCGTTTGATGAATTCTGTCAAGAACATGGGATTATTCATCAAACGACTGCTCCATACTCACCTCAATCAAATGGTGTAGCTGAACGCAAAAATCAAACTCTTAAGGAGATGATGAACGCTATGTTGATTAGCTCGGGCTTACCCCAGAACATGTGGGGAGAAGCTGTGCTCTCAGCTAACCACATTCTAAACAAGTTGCCACACAAGAAAAGGGATAAAACCCCATATGAACTATGGAAAGGAAGGAAGCCTTCCTACGGTTACCTTAAAGTGTGGGGGTGCCTAGCAAAGGTCGAAGTACCTAAGCCTAAGCAGGTGAGAATAGGGCCCAAGACCATTGATTGCATCTTTATCAGATATGCGCAAAATAGTAGTGCTTATCGATTTTTGGTGTATAAATCTGAAAATCCTGAGATAAACGCAGGAATGGTTATAGAATCAAGGAACGCAATGTTCTTTGAGAATAGCTTTTCTAATAAGGAAAGAAAGGAAGGAAGTACAAAGAAAAGGGCTCACGAGACTATGCAAGGGTCAAATCTGGAAGATGATGAACCTAGACGTAGTAAACAGATGAAGGTAACCAAATCCTTTGGTCTGGATTATCTAACCTATGTGTTAGAAGATGAACCCAGGACAATCCAAGAGGCATTGTCCAGTCCAGATGCTCATCTCTGGAAGGAAGCTATCAATAGTGAGATAGAATCCATTATGCAAAACCATACGTGAAAAATCGTGGATCTCCCACCGGGCTGCAAACCTTTGGGATGCAGGTAGATTCTAAAAAGAAAATACAAAACTGATGGATCAATCGACAAGTACAAAGCTCGATTGGTAGCTAAGGGGTTCAAACAGAAGGAGGGATATGATTTCTTTGATACATATTCACCGGTCACAAGAATCACATCAATTAGAGTACTCATAGCTGTTGCGGCACTCTATAACCTCGAGATCCACCAAATGGACGTAAAAATAGCTTTCCTAAATGGAGAACTGGAAGAGGAGATATACATGGAGCAACCTGAAGGGTTTGTGGCTCTCGGTCAAGAGCATAAAGTGTGTCGGCTAGTCGAGTCACTATACGGGCTAAAATACGCCAAAACAGTGGCATGAAAAATTTGACAGAACAATGCTGTCGAATGGATTTAAGATCAATGAGTGCGATAAATGTGTTTACATTAAGGGCACACCTGAAGCTTACGTAATTGTATGTCTCTACGTAGATGACTTACTAATTATGGGAAGCAATAAAGAGGTTATTGTGAAAACTAAGAACATGTTAAAGAACCACTTTGACATGAAAGATATGGGTCTGGCAGACGTCATACTAGGAATAAAAATCTCTAGAAAAGCTGACGAAATTATCTTGACGCAATCCCACTACGTGGAAAGCGTGCTCAAGAAATTTGAAGCTTTTGACAAACCTCCAGTTAAGACTCCAGTAGATTTGAATCTACACTTAGCCAAGAATCGAGGGGACCCAGTATCTCAACTGAGGTATGCGTAGATTATTGGGAGCTTGATGTATTTAAACTGCACACGTCCCGATATTGCGTACTCAATTAGTAAGCTTAGTAGATTCACAAGTAATCCAGGGAAAGATCACTGGCTAGCTCTGGAAAGGGTTTTACGGTACTTAAAACATACCATAAACCATGGCATACATTATGCTAAATATCCAGCTGTATTAGAAGGATACAGTGATGCAAACTGGATATCAGACACTAAGGACTCCAAATCTACGAGTGGATACGTATTCACCATAGGAGGAGGAGCTGTGTCTTGGAAGTCCTCTAAACAAATGTGCATAGTTCGATCCACCATGGAGTCGGAGTTTATAGCACTAGACAAAGCTGGGGAAGAAGATGAATGGCTCAGAAACTTCCTAGAGGATATTCCGTGCTGGAGCAAACCGGTATCTCCCGTATTGATACATTGTGATAGCATGTCTGTAATCGGGAGAGCACAAAGTACAATGTACAATAGAAAGTCTCGACATATCCGTCGGAGACACAATACCGTTAGACAGTTGATCTCTAGTGGGGTGATCACCGTTAATTACGTAAAGTCCAAGGATAACTTAGCTGATCCTTTTACGAAAGGAATCAATAGAGATCAAATGTACAACGCAGTAAGGGGAATGGGATTAAAATCCACACACTAAAGAACGTTCATAGCGGTAACTCAACCATGATGAGTGGAGATCCCACAAACTTGGTTCAATGAGACAACTAAGTTAGGGAGGGTTCAGTTAATCACCTGGAACCTATCTCATTCTCAGAAGCTGCCCAGGTGTTAGCCTGCAGCGGTGTGGTAAGGTTAAGCATTACGCTTTTAATAATTCCTATACCTTGATAAAGGTGGAGTATGGCAGGATACTCCTAATAGGAGATCACCTATGTAAGTGTGAAGTGAGGCCGCTTCAAATGGAAAAAATACTTATGAATCCAAGATACGGTCCATGGCCAAAACGGACACAACGTGAGAACCCAAATATACTAGGGTTATTATTGTGTAAATATTATTGTCTTGGTTTACGCCAAAAGCTGACGGTTCAAGACATCATGTTCACCGAGCAGCGAGTAAATCCGATAACATATTACTAGAGAAGTTTCAAAGCCGCAAGCTACCTGTCTCGATGCAATAATAACACGTCAGAACTTTCGATTAGAGTCTGCATGCATTGGTCATCATTCATGTGGGGGATTGTTGGATTTGTGAATGAGCCCAAAGAAGACCCAAAGTCTAAAAGCCCAAAAGGGAAAATGGAAAGTGCCATCCCACATTGAAAAGTGGCACCAACTTTTTCTAGTTTATAAGTAGAAGCTCCTTGTTAGCTAGGAAAGAAGTTGACCACCTGGAAGGACAGCCAACTCGGACCGCGGCGAGGATGGTGTGTAGCACCATCCGAGCACGAGCACGAGCACTCGCTCGTGCACGCGCACGTACACGCGTATGCTCACGCGCACGCGTGTGTGCGTGTGCGCATGGCGCATTAGACGCAGGTCGCAATGGGCACTTTGTGGCGCACTTGGCACGTGCGCATCGTCGCGAGGAGCTGGAGGAGCCTTAAGTATTTTGCCCGGGTCCGGAGAGAGCTGCACAGCTACCGAAGTGACGAGGAGCTGCGAGATCCATCGCGAAAGGGCGCCAGCACAGTCTGAGCGCGCCTGGAAGGATCCAGAAGCCACCGAAGGGCCACGAGCGCAGCCAGCCAGCCTGCTGGCCGAACGGATGCGTCCCTTTGGGATGGCTGCTTCCCTGCCTCCTCCAGCCTATAAATAGACCTGCCCCCTTGCCATTTTCCTCATCCCAGCAGCAAATGCACTCTCCGTAGCATTGTTGTCTTCTTCTCTCCCCCGTTCTTCACTTACAAGTCCGTCCGAAAGTTCTGGGTATATAAGGGTTCGCCCGAAAGTTTCGAGATACGTGTGCAACGTTCTTGGAAACGCCCTAACAGTCGTTGTATCTTGGGGACGATTGCCGTAGTCCGTACCGCACTAAAATATACGGGGCAATCTCGTCTTACGGAGAAAGTGTCCAACACTTGCCTCGACTGCCGTAGATTCTAATTAAGTACACCACCTCCGACCAACAATATTTTATTAAACAAATATAATGTTCGTCTAATAATTTGTCATATTGTTTCTTCTAGTATATTTTCTGGGATGCATTCTTTAGTTTTTTTTCTGATCTTCCCGTGTCTGAAGTTCTGACATCAATATCAACTCAGGTTTGGGTCTCACATTGCACCGCAGCACCGCGGATATCAAATCAATCTTATGCACATCCATATCAATGTATAAGTCAAATATGGGAAACGTTTCCATTATGTGTGAACTAATACAAATTACTTTGTAGTCAAATATGGTAGGTTTCATATTAAGAAATTTAATTACGTGAAATATTTTGAGGAAGTTAATTACTCTCTGATCAGTTTTGGTAGTTTCTTTATTAGGATAAGATTTTCTTTTTTGTGTAAAATAATATTAGGAAAGTTAATTACTCTCTAGTCAAATTTGGTATGTCCATATCAGGAAATTTCATTATGTGAAATATTATTAGGAAAGTAAATTACGTGTAATATTATTATGAAGGTTTTCTTTTTGTGTGAAATATTATTAGGAACGTTAATTACTATGTATTTAAATTTGGTAGTTTCCATATAAGAAGATTTAATTACGTGAAAGATTTTTAGGAAAGTTAATTAGTGTCTTGTCAAATTTGGTAGTTTCCATAATAAGAGCAGCTTTTTTAATGTTGTGTGAAATGATACTAGTAGAGGTAATTACTCTCTAGTCAATTATGGTAAAAATTAAGATGCTGTACTTGCAAGATTATCTAGTCGACTCAAGTTGTAAATTAACAATTTGTGCGTATATAAGCATTACATTCATTTTATATTCCATGAATGGTTATTTTGGTGCCGAATGAACATCGTACTTTATTTTTGGAGTCGCTGCGAACTAACATGATTACTTTCTCATGTAATTAGATAATCATGTTATCCCTAATAGGATCCTCTACGTTCAAAACTATGATTATCCACTTATAAAAAAATATATTCATTTTCTGTCGGAAACTTAGTGCAATCGAGAACGATTGTATTTTTTTTTTTTGAGGGGAGAGAACGATTGTATTGAAACATCACACACACAACGTGGTTGAGATAACTAAATAGTATGATTGCGGCAAGGTAAAAAGAACGTACGATGATTTGGCGAATAGTACTATTGTCTTTTTTTTTAAGAGAACAAACATACAGAATATATTAAAAGAACCCTCACGAGGGGAAGTCTTGGTACAAGAGAGCTTGAAGTTCTGGAGGAGGTGAACAGCCCAATTGGATGCACACTGATTGTATCTAACTCTAGTAGCAATCTAATTAGCAACTTCATTTTCTAATCTTGGAGCAAACCCAATTGGATGCACACTGAATAGTACTATTGTCTGGGATCCAATTTCTTTTCTTAGGCTGTACAATTTTTTTTATTCTCGCCTTATTTTCCACAGCCTATTTTTTTTAAGGAAGAAGCTACAATTTCGTTAACTAAACATAATAATAATAATTAAAAAAACATCTTTCTTTTTTTTTGAGAGAAAAAAAACTCTTTCAACTCGTATCAAACATGATTACGTCAAATATCCTCCGAGCATAAAGGTAAATCCATAATCTTGGTAAGCCAATCCATTTTTTTAATTAAATTTTTACACCATGTATACACTTAAAAGGATTTGAACCATGTACCTCCTTGAATTCGTCAAGGTCTTCTGCCGGTGGAATAAATATGCTTTGTGATACGAACTCTGCCAACAATGCAACGAGACCTATCCACGAAGCGTGAAATCCTAGATCGTTCTAGATCAGTTCATGATGGAAGATCTCAACCCGATGCTCACAACCAAACAAGAACCTTGGTACAAAGACTGTGGCCCGCTACTTTAGTTGAAATAAATAGCATTGATACGTTGAAGACTATACAAAGTGTGATGAAGATCCGCTTGATAAGTCGAAGGTGAACTCAATGGAACTACTCGACTACGCTCGAACAGTTCCGTTGAACCAAGAGAGAGCGAAGCTCACATTTTTCAATGCAAATAAGTCTCTTCTTCTCATAGCATAAGCTTCTATATATATGCTCAATATTACAAAGAGATTCATAATCAAACAACTTCTAAAAGAAAAAAAAATGTGGCTGAAAAAAGAAACTAAAAAGGAATCAAATCTGTGCCTTTTAGGAAGACTACACATGTGATTATTTAGCATAAATATAGTTTTTGGAATATAATTTTATAATTAAAATTAATAGCTGAGAATTTCTTAAATAGAATTGTCCAATTAGAGAGAAATGTCTTCAAGATCTTTGGTGCTTGAATTTACTTTTTCAACATGAGTGAATTCTCTAGTTCAATGTGAATTTTGTGGATGTTCAGCATTGGACTTCAATAAACTTATTTGACTCCAACTCTTTGATAAAAGTTTGAAAACTAATCCTCTATGTAATTGAAGCATTTTGCACATTCTCTCATAAATGGTGAGACTGACAATTAATAAAGTTCCTAAGATTCATATCACTTTGGCCGCTACTTGATATATTATTTGCACTATATAGATAATTTACAAAAATACCCAACGGGTAAATTTTTTCCAATAATTTAATAAACTAACAAACAAATTATAAAGTTCAAAGTCGAAATTTTTCCATAAAATATAATTATATACCAACGATTGTACTCGAAAAAGAAATGTGTAAAAAAATGTAGTCCAACTAAATCGTTATTCAATGGAATGGATCGTTTTGAGGGTTTATAGGAATCTATACCAACTGTTCAAAAATTGATCGGACCGGATATTTCGTACGATTGCGTCGTACGGCTTGTAGCGGTCGGAACATGGCTTAGATTTCCCCCCAAATTTAACAAAGTAAATCCACTTTTCCCAAAATCAAAAAAACCCTCGGCTAACCAGCAACCTCCCGCGTGTCCTCCTGCTCGCTGGTTCGTCGCCTACGCCTTCCTAGTTCTTACTTCCGTCCCCTCGCGCTACCACTGTCTCACAACTCAGTCGCTTCCTCGCAGCTCGCATCTTCCCGTCTCAGGTTCCGTCCCCGCATCGTGAGGTCGGTGCTAAGTAAGTCAGACTTGCTCTCTCTCCTCATGCCGTGGGCTTGATGTCCACCTGTCTCACTTACTAAGTTCGGTTGTCACCAATTTGGAACGCCAACCTATCTCGTCATGCCCATGAACTGATATTGATGAAGAGAATGAGTTACTAGGAGATAAACTGTAATAACCGTTAAACTTGTGACGCAGTATGGATGTGGGGCGCCAAAGCGTATATAATCTAATGATACAAGGAGTATATAATTTCAAGTAGGTCTAGGGGTCAAAATCCGGCATATATAATCATAGTGTAAAATTTATCTTTCAAAAAAATATGGATGTGGGGCCGCACGAATACCAGAAACGGGCTAGGAATAGATGTTAATGAATCATTGATTCCTTGGGATATTGAAGACGCGATGAAATAACTAACAACGAATCTGTTGATCTTGCTAGATGCTATAATATGTTCTTCGATCTATTGAAATGCACTCAACAATAAAATTGGGAATAACCAAGCAATACGCTCAAAGTCGAGTTTATGTTAATCAGGCAACCATTTTGAAATGTTTTACATAAGCCATATATATAGCCTAAACAAGAATTCCAAAGGACATTAATATAAATATGTGGAGATAAATTTGTTGCGAATGAAATGTATATAGTCAAGCCCTTTAGCCTTCGTACATGAATGCGTCTCTTTGTCTACCGTGCATGAATCCTTAGCCTCCGGTGCATGAATTTGTCTCGTACACGAATCTTTCACTTGGACTCTCGTAAATGAATCTGTCACGTTCGACAAATCCCGTCTTGTACCCATCATCAACTTATGTTCAACGGATCTTAAAACTAAGAGCTCAAGCCATAACCAAGACTTTTGAAACATGCAGCACATCATATGATGCAGCTAATAAGATGATATTGTGATAGAAAGAAGGATAGTAGAATCATTGCACGAACCTTCAGCAATGCAATTGCAAATTACCATATTGGTATTGCTGCAAATTTGTTGATGGAATGCTGAAAAATAGCAACAATGGCCAAATAAGAAATATCAACGTGCTGATTCTACAGAATTGGAAGGAAAAAAGGGGGAAAATCCCTCGAATTTTATCGCAGCAAACCAAAGTTGCAGTATCATTGTGTTAACTCTACAGTCTAATTTGATCCATTTTTTTAGAATGTTACTTGATCCAAATATAACCAAGAGCGGCTGCATTTGGTTCCATACAAACAAGCAATGTTCAGATTGACACAAAAAATTGCACATCTAAGATCTTTTTTTTTTCCTTCAAAATAATAAACTTTCTGCCTTTTGGCTATTCACAGTTTCAAGATAAATTGGACAACAAGAAACAAAATTGATGCAAGTTAGTTAGTTTGGGCAATTACGTATGATATTCTCAATTTTTATTAAATTTTTTTTTGTGCGTTACAAAACTATTTAGACTAAATTTCAGATGTAGTAAAAGCAAAATTACAAAATTCATATTACTATGTTCTAAATTTTAAAAAAAAGCATGCTCAATATAATTTCGCTACAATAATCAAATTTCCATCTAGGAGAAGCAAATGAAAAGTTTTCATAAAAATGATGGTAGAATCAAGAATGAGGTTCATGCTTACAGATTGTGACCAAGTGAACACTCCATAGGACAGTCGGTGTTTAATCCATAATAGAGCATAACCATACACCCTCATATGATCGGTAAAATTTATTGATTCGTCGTAGTTGAATAATGCACTTTCGGTAAAAAAAAAAATTTAGGAGAAAAGGCACCTTAAGTGCATATATTAAATAAGGAAATCAGAATACAAAAGAGAGTCAAGTGGAGCCGGAGACATAGTACGCCAATCCCTCGGTAGAAGCTCTAACCTGTGCCGCTTACATAACCAATCGGCGACAAGATTTTGAGAGCGAGAAATAAGGGAAACCTTATAAAAAGGGAAATTGGACAGACGAAGTTTGAGCTCCAAAACAAAGGGTTCAAGTTTCCAATCCACAAAAGGAAGAGGAGTCGTAAGAAGTAGAAAAGGAATCCTACAATCAGAATAAGGATAAAACTTTGGATTCTTAGTTAGTCTAAATAGATTTGTATCAAATTCTTAGTTAGTCTAAATAGATAAAAATACAGATGTGAGATACAAATCTATCGATGATCGCCCTGATATTGCCCAAATCTATTTTTTTTAATAAGAATTAAAATTTGGATCTAACATAAAAATCTATCTTATCCATTACTATCCCTAGACGGGGGAGAAGACAATGCTTCCTTCAAGACCAAGAGCCTTTCTTCCTGAGGGAGTGGATTGAGCACGGAGTGAAGGAATCGATTCCGGACGGTTTGAAGTGAAGGGGGACCGCAGTGGCAAGCGTAGTTATGCGATAATGGCAAGCGCAGTTATGTGATAATGGCATGTGTATTTGTGACAGTGGCAAGTCCCCGTTGATCATAATGGCGCGCGTAATTTTTTTCATTTTGGTCCCCCATATTTTAGCATTTTTGCAAAAAGGTCACACTGGCATGCTCAGTTATGTGATACTGGCATACGCAGTTATGTGATAATGGCATTTGTATCTGGCCTGCGTTTCTGCGTTGTTTTTTTTATTTTGGTCCCCGTATTTTAGCGCGTTTGCAAAAAAGTCCCCGCGTGTCTTCATTCCGAACGGTTCGGAATCTGAGCATTCCGTGCCCAATCCATACCCTCTTCCTGAAAGAAGATGGGTTTAAATTACTTTTTCCAGAAGGAGAAATATCGAAGAGGAGGATGGGGAAGGGGTTTCTCGCGATTTGGTGATTTCATTCCTTTTTAGGGATTGATTTTATATATCCTATGGGCCCTATTTTCTATGCCTCATTTATATGGAGTGGTCCAGATTGGGGTGAAATGGGCTCTCTTTCTTCGTGTTCTTTGTTGTTAGGTTGGCCCGATTTGGGAAATTTTCCACCCACAAGATGAAAGACTACATAAATATTTATTTACACATTTTAGAAATTTATATCCAAGTAGTATTTGTATAATGACAATAATTTTTTTTATTTCATGTCCGAAAGTTAAGTTGTATAGAAAAAGTAATTTCTACGGAGTACGAAAAACTAAGGTGTTAGTCAAGAGAGATGATGTTGCTAATAAAGTTAAAAAATTTACAAAAAATATCGTGTAAAAAGAAGTTCTTATGACGTCTTAGATAAATTAAAAAAATAATGTATTTAAATATGTAAAAGAGCATCTTATTCATGTAAAAGAAATCAAAAAACAACATGTTTTGCAGGTTTTGAAACAACACAGCACTCGCATATCTTTACTAGTGTTAATTAATATAAGGGAAAAGTCTGCATTAGTACCCTATAGTTTCACATTTTTACAATTTAGGCCTTGTGGTTTAAAATTGGTAATTTAATTTTTGTGATTTTGTTGGGACCCAAAAATAATTGCGGGTTCGAGTTGGGCCAGTTCATTTTGGCTTTGAGCTCGCCTAAGGTTGGCAGAGCTTATTTTTGGGTCTGGGCAGACCAGGCCCGCTTGGGCGCTACAATTGCTAGGCTCACCTTTTGGGGGCTTACTTGTTTGGCTGTCCAACTCGTCGCCTACAATGGGTGGTGCCCGGCTCGTCGCCTACAATGGGTGGTGTGTCCTTCTTGTCGCCTACAATGGGGGGTGTTCGGCTCGTCGCCTACAATGGGTGGTCGTCTTTTTGATGTTCTCAGTCTCTAAGATGACGGTCGGTCTTTAAGAGGACGACCAGTCTCTAAGAGGACAACTGGTCTCAAAGGGGATGGTTGGTCTCCAAGTGGTCGAACACTAAGAGGATGGTCGGTCATAGGACAAAGACCAAGAGGACGGTCGGTCTCCAAGAAGACAGTTGGGCTCCATGTGGATGGTTGATTTTCATAAGGATGGTTGGGTTTCCAAGAGGATGGTCGATCTCCATGAGGTGAGCACGGTTGTTCTCCATGAGGACGGTCGGGTCTTGGCTCTATTAGACTTTAGTAGATCAGCCATATCTTTTGACTTGAGCATCGAATTGAGTTGATTCTTTCAGTTATGGAAAGGTATGACAAAGATCTACAACTTTTTAGTTTATGACATCTTCAGATTTGAAGCAAAAGAAGGTCAAAAATACAGGTAAAGGCAAGAATACCCGTTCTTGGAGAACGTTGAACTTGGAGAACGCCCATGTGGGAGGGCGAACGCCCGTGGGATGGTGAACGCTCATTGATGAAAGCCCGTATTTGGGCCTGAGAATGCCCGTGCCTTGCGAATGTCCGCGCTCGAAAGAATGCCCACGTGGGCTGGGCTGGCAAATGCCTGCATGGCGTTGGGCCTGGCAAACGCACGCGTTGAATAACACCGGGCCTAAGAATGCCGGGTTGGAGGATGTTGGGCTTGAGAACGCTGGGCCGAGTTTACGATTTTCGATCGTTCGTTTGGCAGAGACGTTCGAAAAGAATGTTCGAGAAGGGCGGCTTATATTTTCCTAAGTTGAGCCGGGATCCCTGAGATTCGGGCAAGATTTGGTATATTTTTAGTCGGGTCGCGGTTGCTTAGGCGTCACGATGAAGACATCCCTATTTTGAGATGGGATCTGTTCGTTTAAGGAAGGCAGCTTGTATTTTTCTATACTAAGCCGGGAGGATCTCTTTACATTAGGAACAGATAACTTGAAGCAGATCTCTCGGGACTGAGACTTGGAGCCAAAGGTCTTGAAGGCGGCTTAGGATTTCTTATTCTAAAGGCAAGGGTATAGGTCAAGGTGTTCTATATAAGGAGGGCTCGAGCAAGGAATACGATATCACCAATACAACTACTCTCTACATTACTTATCTTGTATTGCTTTTCCTTTCCGTAGCCTAGCATAGCCCGTAGCTTAGCATAGCTTTAGACCGACCTTGGGATGACCACTCCGGATCTGTCTCGGGTTACTTGTTCACTTATCCCGTAACAGGTTTATACACTTTTTTTCGGGTAGGTCTACAACGGCCCACCCAAACAGTCTTGAAATGATGTCATTTTTGACCCGATGTGACAGACACGTAGCTACCGAATAGGATTAGTAATGCTGATGTGTAATATGATAAATTAACTAAACAGTAGATAAGAAGTACATTTGCAATTGAACAAAAGAAAGTTGCATTGCTCGGACAGCTTGGACACTTTCTTTTGGTCCTCTTTTGAATATTCTTTCTACTTTTATCTTCTTTTTCTTTTTTTCCGATAGTTTTTAGATAGGCAAGGAAAAATCAGAGTGGTTTTCTGGAAAAAAGAGAGGATTTTAACGGGGAAATAACGAAAAGAGAAAGGTTCGATCAGAAAAATGTGACCAAAGCTAATTTTAACTTTCGTTCAGACCGATGTCCAGTAATGGGCTAACGGACTCGTAATATCCATTGAATATTTTAGGACAAGCTACATAATATAATATTTGGGTTACACCAGAAAAATATATGAAATGGTTGTGATAAATCCTTATATTTAAATACAAAGAGCAATCATGACATATGAGAAATCATTAAATGTCCTTACCATACTCCCTTGATTTAATGTCAATAATCACTAAATATTATTAGGCCTAATGGTTGAAGGTGTAGAGATGAATTGACGGAAGTCCAGGATTCTCCGTAAAAATATTTCATGATGCTTAGCATGAATGTAAGTAGACACGATGGTTTCAACGACCGAAGGGTTTGGGTAGAAATGGCTCTGGGTGGCGGGTCTAAATTGTTATATCTCACGGGTGATGGGTGTATTATGGACAACACGTAGGGTTCAAATATAGCAATGACATTCTCTCAAAAAATATAGCAATGACATCGCTACTGCACTCTTTTTCTATTCCAATTTTTGTTAGAGTAAGTTTTCTGGAATAGGTTTTCTACCGAGGTCGGTAGCTACAACCTTGATTCTGATATTATTAATGAAGTTATGTATTTTATCCTAAAAATACATGATAAGACGTAAATTTTAATTCGCGAGACCCAACTAAGACAGATAACTAAAAAATACGATGAAACAAATACGAAAATTAACAAAAGATACACTAAATATCACGAAATGTATAACAAATAAATGTGTAATTTAAGCGCATCTCCTTAAGAAAAACAAAATTAGCTACTCTTCTTTTGTCAAACTAAAGCTTAAGATGTTCATACTTTCCAAAATTTTGGACGCGACTCAAATTGTAAATTAACCATTTGTGTATACATAAAAATTATATTCAATTCTTGTCCCAAGAGAGGTTATTTTGCTCTGTCCATGGATATTGGGAACCAGTATCTTATTTTTTTTCTTGGAATCGTGTGCGAACTAATGTTTTAATGCGATCATCTTTTTCATGTAAGTAGACAATTGTAATGCCCCGTGATTTGACCGACTGTTTTCATAGACCAATAATGATCTTTTTCAGCGTATTTTGTTATCACTCACATGTATCCCAGAAATTTTCCAGAAAGTCACCCATCATAATCCTACTCCCGGCCAAACGCGTTTAACCTTTGAGTTCTCTCAGGATATGTGGCAGAAAATAAGGTTCACCTTGTTAGTATGGATAGTACTAATCAAATCACTTAAAGTATTTTAGACAGTACATATCATTTACGGGATATCATATTCACCCCTCCTTAAATACGCGACGTCCTCGTCGCGCCAGATAGAATACATAATAGTCAAGAAGCGTATTTGCTCTGATACCAAATATAATGCCCCGTGATTTGACCGACTGTCTCCACAGACCAACACTAATCTTTTCCAGCGTGTTTTGTCCTCACTCACAAGCATCCCAAATTTTTTTCAGGAGGTCACCCATCTTAATCCTACTCCCGGCCAAACGTGTTTAGCTTTGGAGTTCTCTCAGGATGTGTGCTGGAAAAGAATGTGCACTTTGTTAGTATCGATAGTACCAATCAAATTACTTAAGATATTTCAGACAGTACATATTATTTACAGGGTATCACAACAATCATGTTACCAAATGAGGATCCTATATGTTTTTAGATCATTTAGTATCTTGATACCATAGTGCCGACCAGTTCTGGTGGAGCCGGGTGGGATCTTTAAAATTCGGCAAAATCTTCTAACAAGTATTCAATCGTCACGTTCTTAAGAGCTCAAACTCGAGACCACTTGTTAAATTAGAAGTATTTATTGGTAGGAGTATCCTCTATATTGTAAACTATAATTAGTTTTTTAACAAGGTAAATTTACACCGTGATTACTTTGCTAGGATTTGAACCCTAAATCTCTTTCAACTTAGTAATGTCTTGTGCCGTTAAACTATATACTCTTTGACTATAATCAATATTAATAGAACTTAATCCACTAATAAAAAATATATTCCTTTTCTTTCGAAAACATCAAATTTCAATTGAATCTCACTGCATTCTATAACAATTGTATTAAAACATCATACACGAGGTGATATTTCTATGCGTTTAGCTTCTTTTTATCATCGACGCATATATTATTCATAATTTTTAGCTCATTTCTTATTTGATTTGATAAATTATTTTTTTTCTTGATTTTTATTTTAGTTAATGTAATAATTTTTTCCTATATCATACAAAATTATTGTCATCCATCCAGAATAATGGTAACTTTTAATTATATAATTTCAAAAATAATAAGTGTTAAATATCACATAGTCGTCCGATTAGCGAAATTATAATTGATGGTCATGATTAATATTTTTTCCTCTTATTTTAAAAAGATTTTTCGAGTTATTTGAGAGATATTTATGTTCAAAATATTATTAACCGCATAAAAATATTGGACAAAAATACCCCGCTTGTAAAGATAATACTTTATTATATAAAACGTTAAAATGTTCGAAGTCTAAACACTTAATTATCAAGAGTTGGTCTAGGTTTTCTCGTAGCGTCGAGTTGTCCCACCGCCGAGAATTGCTTCTAGCGCCAAGATTTGGAGAATCACGAGCATAAGTTTGTTTGAAAAGTAAAAGACCACGAGCGCTAAGAAAAGACCATAGTGCCGAAAAAGAGGGGTTCATAAACCTTATTGATATGATTTTAATATGCATCCATTAAACTTTGGTCTTCTTCTTTTTATATCAAATTGGCTCCAAGCCATTCATTATCTCAAATTTCTAAGAATTCAATTAAGATAACTTCATATTGTATCGTGTGTTTCATATATTTTATTAATTTATCAAAATATATCATTTTCTTCTTAGAGTTTGTCATTTAAATAACATATGTATATTACTGTTATACATTTTTAAATAATACTTAATTATTTAAATTATTTCTCAAATTTTTATTCGAAAGAAGAATAATTTTTAACCAAAAAAATGATGTCTTAAGTTAATTTTTTGATTTTTGCAGGGTCTCGAGTTACGCTGCCGACATCAAGTTGATGAATCATGAGTCTCGCGTTATACTGCGGATATCGAATCGAGCTTATCCAGATCCATATTATTCTTCAGATCTATATATGGATGACAGAAATATCCATATTCTGAGGGTCGGACCCTATTCTTACCCTACGGGTCTAGGGCATGTTGACTTTGACTGGGTCTAGGGTATGGTATGGGTATGAGTCCATGTTTAGAGGTATGGTCTAGGGTATGGTATGAATCCATAGCTAGACCCTGTGGGTCGGACCCTACCCTTACATTTTTACCCTATTTTAGAATCTATCCTAATTAGACTCTAGTTAGACCCTTGTTAGACCGTATTGATAATATATATAATATACTTTACGGTTAACTTTAACATATTTATTATGTTATTTCGCAACTAGCTTAGAAGATATCGTGAATGATGGATCACTAGAAGCTGACATGCTATATTTTTCTTTTGTTGAATTATTTATGTACTTCAAACTCTAAAAAAAACCTTGGACTATTGAAATTAAATTGTAAAATTTGATGTTTCATCAATTTTCTATTGAATGTTGATGTGTAACGTAGTAGATGTCTTGAATTTATTTAAATTTTATATAAAAATTAAATTTTGATTAAAAATTATCAAAATGCAGAACATTAAAGGGTCGGACCCTGTAGACCCTGGGTCTCCAGGAGGGTAGGGTATGAATCTAACAATAAAAAATTTGTAGGGTCGAGGGTATGGTATGGGTCCATCCAAAAAAACTAGGGTATGGTTAGGGTCCTATCAATACCCTACCCTACCCAACCCATTGGCATTCCTAAATCAATATTAAAGGATAGGTCGATAACTCAAGATACCACCATATATGTTTTAAATTCTTAGTTTTTTCTATTATGTTTTCGGTAGTTTTCCTTTTTGTGTGAATTAATTAAGATATTTAAGTACTCTCTAGTTAAATTTGGTAGTTTCCGTAATAGGGAAATTTTTCCTTGAAATAATATTAGGAAAGTTAATTACTCAGTAATCAAATATGATAGGATTCATAATACGAATGTTAATTACTCCGTGGTCAAATATGGTAGGTTCCATAAAAGGAAATTTAATTATTTTGTAGTCAAATATTGTAGGCTCCATAAAATGAAATTTAATTATTTTGTAGTCAAATATGGTAGGTTCCATAAACAAAAGTTAATTACTCTATATTCAATTATGATAGATTCCATTATAGGAAAGTTAATGACTTTGTAGTCAAATATGATAGGTTCAACAAATTACGAGAAATATTTTTAGAAAAGTTAATTACTGATAGTTTTTATAATGGGGAATTTTTTGTGTGTTAAATAATATAAGGAAATTTATTTATTATATAGTCAAATTTCATAGGTTCCATAATAGGAAAGTTAATTACCTAAAATATTTTAAGGAAATTTAATTACTTTCTAATTAAATTTTATAATAAGAAAGTTAATTACGTGAAATATTATTAGGAAAGTTAATTACTCTCTAGTCAAATTTAGCACTTTACATAATTGGAGATGCTTTTTTTTCTCTTTGCGTGAAATATTATTGGACATTTAATTACTCTATAATAAAATTTGGCAGTTTCCATGACAGGAAATTAACTTTTTTATTATGGAAACTAGCAAATTGATTAGATAATAATTAACTTTTCTAATACTTTTTACACAATATGAGTTTTTTTTCCTGTTATGGAATCTAGAAAAATTGACATAGAGAATAATTAACCTTACTAATAATTTTATACACAAGATGATTAGATTAATAAGTTTTCTTTATATTAATACTGCAAAAATTGAAGCTATTAAAAAGGAAAAGTTTTATGATAATATTTTCAATGTTGAATTGACCTTTATTTTCACTTTTGAATGATTAGTTGGTTCACTAAATATTTAGTTATCAAATAATTTAAAAAAAATTAAATTTATGAACCTACCAAATTGGGTCAGGGCAAGATGTGCCTATATAAGACATCCATTCTCCATTTCCGAAATTAAGTTTATATTTGATTTTCTCGCTTTCATGGTATTAGGTACACTAGCCTCTCTCTCTCTCTCTCTCTCTCTCTCTCTCTCTCTCTCTCTCTCTCTCTCTCTCTCTCTCTCTCTCTCTCTCTCTTACAGCCCTGGTGATGTCATGTATATAAAACTAATTTTCTAATTTATCTAAATATGTATCATTTTAGCCGATTTTCTGCATGTAATATGTGCCCTATATTGGTTATTCGTTTTGTTATACAACTAAGGTCAAAAGTTTTTGTGAACTTATACTCAAACAATAGAATATGTGGGAAATTGAAACCAAGCAACTGATGAGTTTTTCCTTCAATATAAATCTCACCAATGAAAATGTATAATTTTGCAGGTTTTTTGGGACAGAAATGAAAGAAGTATTTATACCCGGTGCAAAAATGGAAGGAAACAACATTTTACCTATCAGCCAATTTCAAAGTGTTGATAATATAAAATTCTAAAAATGCAAGTTATTTACTTCACTGGAAAACAAAATTTCGACTCAGTTAAAATTTGGGGAAAAAAGATTTGAATTATCCAAAAAGAAATATTTCTATCATTGTAGATCGATCAACATCATATATCACCTATTGATTTTAATTCAAAGTTTGACTCTTGCTTTATATGAGTTGTCATGGTTTCCTTGGCCTTTGAGCCGATGACCACACTACAAAGTGATCGGTGAAAGCCTATCCCTGCCCCAACTTCATGTCTACATGTTGGATCCTCAGAATGGCACAGGCCTTAGGCTTTGTTCCCACGTCAAATAAAATCTGGCCCGTTGGAATGAGGTTTAAGATGATTTGACGAAGGTTCAAAGTTTAAGTTGAAGAAGATGGAAGGGCAAATTTCTGACGCCAACAAGCAGGAGATGATCGCTTCGTTTGTGGAGATCGCCGCTGGCCAAACTCCTGAGGTTGCCACTCAGTTCTTGCAGGTAAAATCCAGTGAGAAAGAACCGACCTTTACGTTTATTGGACGATAAAGTTTTAATCTTTGGAACTGAAATCGTAGTTGCTCAAAATGGGTCTGCTTCTTCGTTGCTTTAGATTAAGCTGGAGTTAGCTTTTTTGTGGGGTTTTAGCTAATGGATTGACACTGAACGAGTTTTGGTCTGAGGGCACAGGCTGCAAATTGGAAACTTGAGGAGGATCAAACAAATGGTTGCAAATTGGAAACTTGACGGGAAGGAGATCGGGAGATGAAGTTTTTTTTTTCTCGTCTTTAATGAATTTCAAATGTACTCACGGGCCATTAGAATAGAACCCTAATGGGTCACAATAGAAATAAATATCTGACGATGTTGCATTTTTAAGATGACAAGAATGCTATGTAAGCTGATGATGTGTCGCCGGGGACCGGAAAAATATTTTTAGAGTGTTATTTGACTTATTTAGAGAAGTAAGAGGGATGTGAACCACTTTTAAGTACATGGACTTATGTGAATCTTTTGAGAAAGTAAAAAGGTTTATTTGATCTTTATTCCTATTTTTAATCATATCTCGAACAAAGAATAGAGGTTAAGTAATTTATAATCTCTCCGCTTTTCAAATATATATTCGGTAGTCAAGATTAGTCTTTTTTTTCTTCTCTCAATTGAAAAAAAAATTCCGAAGCTCCTTGAGAGTTCTTTATGTCCAACATGCCATTAACAGCCTAAAATATTTGACAAAAACGCTCCACGTGTAAAATAATACATTGTCAATATTTTTATAAGTTGCACGATATAAAGCGTTACAAAGTTAGTTGTTCTCGTAGCGCCAAGAATCCTTCGTAGCACTTGTCTTCGGAGAATCGTGAGAGTGAGTCTAAAGCCAAGTTTGGGAAGTAAGTGAAGGACCAAGAGTGCCAAGAAAAGACCTTAGTGCCGCAGAAGTTTACACAAGAGTGACAAGTTCGCGTTGTTGTTTGATAGAGTCGAGTACTAGAAGATTTCTTAGTGCCAGGAAAGCACTCTAGCGCTCAACATAAAAATATTTATGCCATAAATCTTATGCATGTGTTACGAAAGATGCTCCTCCAATTAAAAGCTGGGTTGAAATCTAGATGAGAGGTAACGTTAATTTATTAACCAATCTCACCGCTCAATAATAAGGTTTGAATATGCAATCATTAAATCTTGGGAAAAGTTCACTTAAGTACCATGTGGTATCGCAAAAAATCAAGTCAGTATCCTGTGGTTTAAAATGTATCAATTGAGTCAAACATATTCTAATTAAAATCAATTAGAGGCCCGGGCAGCTGCCCGGACCCTACCCGACCTGCCCGGCCAACTTAACGTGCCACATCATCAAAATTGATGACATGGCGGTCTCTCTCTCTCTCTCTCTCTCTCTCCCCCCCCCCCCCCCCCCCCCTCCTTCCCCTCTCTTCTTCTTCTTTTTCATCATCATCATCATCATCATCATCATCATCATCATCATCATTGTCCCAAAAACCCACCCCGAGCGCCCCCCGCTGCTACTCCTGTATCATCCCCGTCGACGGTGACTAATTCGGTGGCCACTCCCCCGCCCGCTGCCACTCCGGCCAGCTCCCCACCGGCCACAGCCCCAGTGAGCTCCCCACCGTCTGTGGCTCCCACCATGGTCAATCCCGTTCCTTCCCCAGCTCTGGTCGCCACCCCCTCCATTGCTCCGGTGAGCTCTCCCCCTGCTCCTGCCGTTGCTCCCGCCATCGGTTCTCCGACACCATCCTCGAGCAAGAAGAAGAGCGAATCCCTACCCGACGCCGTCCAAATTAACCCAACTTCCTCGACACCGTCCAAATTAACCCAACGCCGTTGACGGAGGAAGAAGAAAGGGGAAGAGGAGAGAGATGGGGGAAGAAGAAAGGGGAAGGGGAGAGAGATGAGTTGTACATGTGGCGCCACATCATCAGAGAAATCTGATGTGGCTTGTTCACGTGGCCGATCAATGTTCGGGCAGGTCGGGTAGGGTCCGGGCAGCTGCCCGGGCCTCTAATTAATTTTAATTAGAATATATTTGACTCAATTGATACGTTTTAAACCACAGGATACTGACTTGATTTTTCGCGATACCACAGGGTACTTAAGTAGCCTTTTCCCTTAAACCTTTGATACTCTTTTATTTATCAAATTGGCTCTAAGTGTTTCATGATCTCAATTTTAAGGATACCAATCAAGAAAACTTCATACATTTTATTAAACTAATATATTGTTCTTCTAATAATTTGTCATGTTGTTCTTCTAATATATTTTCTGGGATGCATTCTTTAGTTTTTTTTTTCTGATTTTCCTCGTGTCTCAAGTTATGCCATCAATATCAACTCAGGTTTGGGTCTCACATTGCACCGCGGATATCAAATCAATCTTATACACATATGTATAAGTCAAATATGGGAAACGTTTCCATTGTGTGTGAGCTAATACAAATTACTTTGTAGTCAAATATGGTAGGTTTCATATTAAGAAATTTAATTACGTGAAATATTTTTAGGAAGTTAATTACTCTCTGGTCAATTTTGGTAGTTTCTTTATTAGGATAAGATTTTCTTTTTTGTGTAAAATAATATTAGGAAAGTTAATTACTCTCTAGTCAAATTTGGTATGTCCATATCAGGAAATTTCATTATGTGAAATATTATTAGGAAAGTAAATTACGTGTAATATTATTAGGAAGCTTTTCTTTTTGTGTGAAATATTATTAGGAACGTTAATTACCATATATTTAAATTTGGTAGTTCCCATAAAAGAAGATTTAATTACGTGAAAGATTTTTAGGAAAGTTAATTAGTATCTTGTCAAATTTGGTAGTTTCCATAATAAGAGCAGCTTTTTAAATTTACTGTGAAATGATACTAGTAGAGTTAATTACTCTGTAGTCAGTTATGGTAAAAATTAAGATGTTGTACTTGCCAAATTATCTAGGCGACTCAAGTTGTAAATTAACAATTTTCTCTCTCAAAAAAAAAGTTGTATGCATTACATTCATTTTATATTCCATGAATGGTTATTTTGGTGCCGAATGAACATCTTATTTTATTTTTGGAGTCGCTGCAAACTAACATGAGTACTTTCTCATGTAATTAGATAATCATGTTATCCCTAATAGGATCCTCTACGTTCTAAACTTTGATTATCCACATATAAAAAAAATATATTCATTTTCTGTCGGAAACTTAGTGCAATCGAGAACGATTGTATTGAAACATCACACATACAACGTGGTGAGATAACTAAATAGTATGATTGTGGCAAGGTAAAAAGAACGTACGATGATTTGGCGAATAGTACTATTGTCTGGATCCAATTTCTTTTCTTAGGTTGTACAATACTTTTAGTCTCGCCTAATTTTCCACAGCCTATTTTTAAAAAAGGAAGAAGCTACAATTTCATTAACTAAACATAATAATAATCATAAAAAAAACTCTTTCAACTCATATCAAACATGATTACGTCATAAGTCCTCCGACCATAAAGGTAAATCAATAATCTTGGTAAGCCAAACCATTTTTTTTTAAAGATAGAATTTTTATTGATCGCCATTTTCTCCCAAACCCTAGCAGACGGCTCCTTTCTTAAGCGCATGGTCCTAAAAATAGTAAGTGTTAAATATGACATAGTCGTCCGATTCGTGAAATTATAATTGATGGTCGTGATTAAATTTTTTTCCTTTTATTTTAAAAAAAATTTCGAAGTAATTTGAAAGATATTTATGTCCAAATTATTAGTAACTGTCTAAAACAATTGGACAAAAATGCCCCACTTGTAAATATAATATTTTGCTATATAAAGCGTTACAATGTTCGAAATCTAAACTCTTAATTATCAAAAGTTGGTCTCGTTGTTCTCGTAGCGTCGAGTTGTCCCACCGCCTCGCCGAGAATTGCTACAAGCGCCAAGATTTGGAGAATCACGAGCATGAGTTTGTTGCCAAGTTTGGGAAGTAAAAGACCGCAAGCTCCAAGAAAGGACTATGGTGCCGAAAAAAGAGGTGTCCATTAAGATAAAAATTTGCGATGTCGTTTGATAGAGTCGAGGACTAGACATTTTTCGAGCCGGGAAAGCACTCTAGTACTCGAATAAAAGTATTTTATCCCTCAAGATTTTTTTTTAATGTCTTTTTTTTTATGAAGATTGGATTATGCATTTGCAACAGAAAAGGCTTCTCTCCATGAAAATCGAGTTGTAATCTAGATGAGAGGTAAGATTAATTTGTCAACTAATCTCACAACTTATTGATAGGATTTGAATATGCAACCATTATACCTTTGGTCTTCTTTTTTTATATATCAAATTGGCTCCAAGCCATCCATGATCTTAAATTTCTAAGAATACAATTAAGATAACTTCATATTGTATCATGTGTTTCATATAGTTTATTAAATTTTTTAATATATATCTTGTTCTTCTAAGAATCTGCCATTTGAATAACATATGTATATTATGGTTATATATTTTTAAATAATACTTAATCATTAAAATGATTTCTCACATTTTTATTCGAACGAAGAACAATTTTTAGCAAAACAAATGATATCTAAAGTTTTTTTTTCTCACAGGGTCGTCTCAAATTACGCTGCCAACATCAAGTCATGAGTCTCACATTACACTGCGGAAATTAAATCGAGCTATCCGAATCCATATTATTCTTCACATCCATATTAAAGGATAAGTCATTAACTCAAGATACCACCATAAATGTTTTCATTTCTTAATTTTTTATTCTTTTTTTGATAGTTTTCCTTTTTGTGTGAATTAATTAAGATATTTAATTACTCTCTAGTTAAATTTGGTAGTTTCCATAATAGTGAAAATTTTCTTAAAATAATATTAGGAAAGTTAATTACTCGGTAGTCAGATATGACATGTTTCATGATAGGAATGTTAATTACTCCGTAGTCAAGTATGGTAGGTTTCATAAAAGGAAAGTTAATTTATTAGTCAAATATGGTAGGTTCCATAAATAAAAGTTAATTAGTCTATATTCAAATATGGTAGTTTCCATTATAGGAAAGTTAATGACTTTGTAGTCAAATATGATAGGTTCAACAGTAGGAAAATTAATTACGTGAAATAGTTTTAGAATAGTCAATTGCTGGTAGTTTTTATAATAGAGAATTTTTTAATGTGTGAAATAATGTAAGGAAAGTTAATTATTATATTATCAAATTTGCTAGGTTCCATAAAAGGAAAGTTAATTACCTAAAATATTTTTAGGAAAGTTAATTACTCTATGGTTAAAATTTATAATAAGAAAGTTCATTACATGAAATTATATTAGGAAAGTTGATTACTGGTGTTTTTTATTATAGGAAAATTTTCTTTTTGTGTGAAATAATATAAAGGAAAGTTAATTATTATATAGCCAAACTTGATAGGTCCTACAATAGGAAAGTTAATTACCTAAAATACTTTTAAGGAAGTTAACTACTCTCTAGTAAAAAAAAATTTCCTAAGAAATCACCAGGCTTGTAAAAGACACAGACTAGCTTACCTAATACCATGAAAGCGAGAAAAGCAAATATAAGCCTAATGTGGGAAATGGAAAATAAATATCATCTTATATAGACACACATGGTCCTAGCTCAATTTGGTAGATTCATAAACTTAATTTTTTAAAACAAATTATGTGGTATCTAAATATTTACTGAACCAACTAATCATATGTCCGAAATCAATAGATTTAATAGATATTTAGATACCACGTAATTTTTTATTAAAAAAAACTA
Source organism: Hypericum androsaemum (assembly GCA_963995505.1). Taxonomy (NCBI): domain Eukaryota; kingdom Viridiplantae; phylum Streptophyta; class Magnoliopsida; order Malpighiales; family Hypericaceae; genus Hypericum; species Hypericum androsaemum. The sequence continues at coordinate 656,414 of OZ023198.1, forward strand.
AGTTTATGAACCTACCAAATTGCGCTAGGACCAGTGTGCCTATATAAGATGATATTCATTTTCCATTTCTCACATTAGGTTTATATTTGCTTTTCTCGCATTCATGGTATTACGTAAGCTAGTCTCTATCATTCAGTAGCGGAGCCACGTTTAGGGAAGTGGGGGCAATTGCCCTCACTTAATTTTTTTTTGTTGATAATTAGTATATTTTTTAACGTATGTCTCCACTAAAATTAGAAATTGACCTCACAAAAAAATTAATTTACCTAAAAATTAAAACTAGAATACTAATTTGTACCATTATCAAGTTATATTGTCCCCACTCTCGAAATTTTCTGGCTCCGCCCCTGCTATCGTTTACGGGCCTCGTGAATATCATGTATATAAAATTAATTTTCTAATTTATCTGAATGTGTATTATTTTAGTCAATTTTTTTAGGGGTAAAAATACTTCATTCATTGATAAGAAAAGCCGCTGATGCATCCAGAAGAACTGACAAAAGTATCGATCAAGAATAACCTAAGCTCGAGCCGCACAATAGCACGAAAGGAGCACTACCCACCTAGGCCCACCACCCTCCGCCTGGCCCTATCGACCTATACTACCTACCCATCCTAACGTTCATTGTACAACAGTACGAGAACACTACCCTCCTAAAACTATCCCTCAACACATGGCACTCCCCTCGCACAGAGTACAAGGTTGCAGCCGCCGGCCTCGGTAAAAACCTATCTAGTAAACCTGCCCCAACCAGGATAAACCCGAACTAGGAAAAGAGCGCACCGCAGAAAGACCTGCTCTAGCAATAACACTGCTAAAGCTGAGTGGCATGTGTTGCCCCTGATACAACTATTCCCAAGAAAACCTAAAATATCCACCCATACACCTAAAATCTACCAACCTGCCCTAATCCCAAAGAGTGTGAAAACTAAGACGACAATCATCCTTGGATCCAATCCGAGTCAGTGTCTGCAACACGCTCTTCCGCCAAGATATCTGCCAAAATCGGAGGAGGAAAGGAGAAGAATTGGAATTGCATCTCATCAATGATCTGGAGATTCATAAGCATATATGTAGCTGTATTTCCACCGCGCCTGATGAAGCCAAACGAGCAGTCCTCCAAGCCATTGGCAGCCTCAATACAGTCCTCAACCTGCAAGGCCAAATTACTTCTATCTGGTACCTGTCTTTTCTAAGCTTGAACAAGGGATAAGCAATTGAATTCGAAGCGAACATACCTGAGTCCAAGAGCCAAGGCTAGCTCGATGCCCACCAGCATACCACGGGCTACCAAGAGGGTCGGATGGACATGATTATCATACTGCCTGGCAAAACCTGCAACAAAATTATCCATCTCATCACGAATTAAAGCACCTACTTGAGCTTCACCTGAAGGTCCAATTCCAACATCCGTATTGACTTTAAACCATCCTGCCTCCGGCGGTCTCCATAGCACTGTCAAATTAATTCTACTGGTAGGGGAATGACTGTTAGCTGCAACATAATCCATCCATAACCTGCATATTGACTCCAGGACCCCCAGTGCAGCATCGAAAGATGTATTCCTGAAAACCACCTTGTTTCGCACCTTCCAAATGCCCCACAACCAAGCTGCTCTTCGACCTCTTTCCTCGCTATTTAGAGTCGCAAACAGCTCCGTACATGCTTGGACAAGAGAAAGTCCTCTGAAAATATGCAGATCTATCCCTGCTTTCCTCCAAAAAAGCTCGGCCGACCTGCACTCAAAGAAAAGGTGAGAACCTGACTCTGCAGCCCGCGTGCATAGAGGGCATACATCATCCACCACCATGCCCCATTTTGAAATATTTGTGCGAAGAGGGAGGTTATCATCAAGCAGCCTCCATACAAAGGTTCGAATACGCGGGGAATATTTAAGGTTCCATACTCGACTCCAAACCTCCCTAGTATGCGTCGGAATAGTCGCCAACTCTGAGTTCTCCCACCATACCTATAAATCAATGAAATATCCTAATCTTACCGTATAAATGCCATCTCTGTTATGTCTCCACCGAATAGTATCTATCGGTAGTCTAGTACTAAGCTGTATCGCCTTAATCAGTTGTACTTCCTCCATAGAGAAAAGCCGCTCCAGTAAAGTTCCATCCCAAACACTAGTCCTCTCAACCAAAAGCTCAGAAACGTGGTGGTACGCATCCAAACCTGGCCGAGAGTAGCGTGGGTGTCTCAACTCGGAGCCTGGCAGCCAGTAGTCATCCCAAATCTTGACGTTTGTACCATCTCCAATTCGCCATTCCAGGTTCGGAGCTAATAAGTCCATTCCCTATCGTATACTCCTCCATGTGTAGCTTGGTGTGTAACCTGTACTTGCAAAGAGAAAATCACCTCTGGGATAATACCTTGCTCTCAAGACTCTTGCAGGTAGAGAGTCAGGAGAACAAAGCAGCCATCAGGCCTGCTTAGCTAACATCGCCCTGTTTGAGCTGACAACTCTTGAAAACCCAAAGCCAACAACATCTTCTCCAAAAAATCGCATTCGATTCTATCGTAAGCCTTCATCATATCTAATTTAATGGACACCACCCTAGTCTACCCGACGTCTTCTTCTTAAGGTAGTGATATGACTCAAAAGCCACTAAGGTGTTATCAGTGATTAGCCGCCTTGGAACAAACGCCCTTTAGTTTTCATAAATGATGTCATTTAAAAATGTCTTAACCCTGTTTGTGATAGCTTTAGTGATGATTTTCATAACCACATTGCATAAACTTATGGGTCTGAATTCAGAGCAGCTAATAGGTCTTTTAACTTTAGGGATCAGAGCAATAATGGTATCGTTCAGATAAGAGGGATCATCACCATCATTAAGAATAGCTAGAGAGGAACGAGTTATCGATGGACCAACCACTTTCCAATGCTTCTAATAAAATAGGGGGAGCATGCCATCCGGTCCAGGTGCCTTTGTCGGGTGCATCTCACAGAGAGCAGCATACACTTCTTCCTTCGTGTAGGGAGCACTTAGTTGTTGCTGCATATCATCTGTCACCCTCCTTTCCATCATGCCTGTCACTTCTGAGACCTGCAAAGTACCTTCAGAAGAAAATAGGTTAGAATAGAAGTCCTTAAACACCCTTCCCAGAACGGTCCATCCCCTGATTTTAGATCCATTTGGACCATCTATCTCCAGAATCTGATTCCTCATGCCTCTGCTCTTAGCCTTGTGGTGAAAAAAATTTATATTGCGGTCACCCTCACGTAACCAGTCCACACGAGATCTCTGAGCCCACATGGCCTCCTCCCTAGATAGAATCTCCTCCCTGCGCTTAAGAAGCTCCTCCATCTCACTCTTCCTCCCTGCAGTCAAAGGTTGCTCTTGAATAGCTCCAATTCTCTTTCCAAGCTCCTCCTTTTATCTTCTCACGCTTCCAAAAACACTTCTGTCTCTGAAGAATAATGTTGCCTGCCCTCTTCTCTGCCAAGGAAATAATCTCATTGAAATCTCCCCCACAAACCCATGGTATTGACGACCGCTCCTTCAATTGTCTTAGTAATGACCAAGATTGATGTCTATCCTCCGTATTCGGCCATCAGTAGAAACCTGTAAATCTCCAACAACAAAAATCCATGACTTCCACATCTATATGGTGGAGTGAGAAAGAGAATAAATTAATGTCCATACCTCGGTGCCAAAGAAGGATAAGTTCGCCACTACGCGCCCTACCCGTCCCCCGACACGCTACATAGATACCACACTCATAACCAAGTCTCCATTTGAGGTCCTCCGCTTCTGACTCTTTGAGCTTTGTCTCTGATAAGAAGAGGAGGTGAGGATTGCAGGATTGGACCAACTTGTGTAGTTGAAGAACTGCCCGCGGACTTCCCAAGCTGCGACAGTTCCACCGTATGATATTCATGATTCCTACAAGAAAGAACAAAATACCAAGACACAGCAAATAGGCGATAACGAAACCAACAATAACGAAAGCAAGAAACTGGGAAACACTAGAACTAAGCTCTATGGTAGCCAGCACGGGACACCAAACCTAACCGACCGAAAGTCAAGCAGATGACCAAAACGAAAAATAGAAATTAAAATCTAAAAAGTAATCAAAACCCTGAAAAAGCGAAGCACTATGTGAACCTACATCAAGCCTATTAATAAATATAAAAAGAACGAACCAATATGCATGAAGACAATTCTATTAAGCAAAAAGACAAAACCGAAGCAAGTAAATTATGCAATTCTATTAATAAGCCACAACAGAAGATCAAAAGAGAGACGACGATAAACAGATCAATGAGGACAGTCGAAGGCCTAAAGTGTGGTGATGATCAGTAACGTGAGCGCGAAAGAGATCAAGATGGTAAAATCGAAGCGGATCGACTAAAAATCCTAGAAAAGGTGACGGCTCTATAAAAGAGACAAAACTCTAGCAGAGGGAAAAAGAAAGAATTATTCTCACTTAATTAGTCGATTTTCTTTATATAGGTGACATTAGCTGTTTCAAATATATTTACTCGTTTAAGGTCACAAAATGACAGATTTATGTGTAGTCTGGGCCCCCCTACAAATGAGTTATTCGTATTGTATACAACTGAAGTCAAAGTTTTCCGCTCGCGCAATAGGAATATTTGGGAAATTGAAACCAAGCATTTGATAAAAATTTCCTTCAATATAAATCTCACCAATTTAAATATATCATTTTGCAGGTTTTGTGGGACAGAAATGAAAGAAGTATTTATATCCAGTGCAAAAGTTGAAACCATGATAATTTTTATCCGTATAAAGTTTAAACCATGACAAAGTATAATTAAATGTAAAAATTTACATTTAAAAAACTCCAAGTGGTTTTCGCAGGGGACAATACGTGTAGCGATGCTTCTATACAAGGCTAGACATTGTTTTTTTTTAATAAGTAAAGCTAGAGATTGTGTAATGACATCGAGACATAAAATTAGTTACACGTCTTAAGTGGTAAATTAACCTTGAGCTCAACAAAATTAGCTACTATTCTATTGTCAAAATAAATGTTAAGATGTTTATAATCTCCAAATTATGGAGACGACTCAAGTTGTAAATTAACCATTTATGCATATATCAACATTACATTCAAATTTTTTTCCTAAAAGTGATTATTTAGGTCTCAGTACGCAATGGATGTCGGGAACATGCATCTTATTTTATTATAGGAGTCGTGCACGAACTATTATTAATGCAATTTCTTTTCTTAGAGCATATGATGATTTGGCCAGTAGTACTAATGTCAGGGATCCAATTTATTTTCTTAGGTTTTGCAATGTTTTTTTATTTCTCTCCCAATTTTCCACCACCTAATTGAGCAAATATTTTTAGCCAGAATATTACTGGAGAGAAAATTTATAACATAAGTGTGCGATACCCAGTGAATGATATATTCTGTCTAAAAAATCTAAGTAATTTGATTCGGCTATTCATATCAACAAAGTGTAACCAAAGGGCATTTGGTCTAGTGGTACAAGGCGTACATGATCTGAAGAGGTCCAGGGTTTAATTCCTTACACCTTGCCATAAAAATTTACTTTTACAAAAAAAAATAACAAGATGCATCTTTTTTCTGGTGCACATCTTAGAGAATTTCAAGGTTAAATACACTTGAACTTGGGCAATTTCAGGATGGGTGACCTCCTGAGAAGTTTTCACGATGCGTGTGAGTGAAGATAAAATATGCTAGAAAAGATTGTCGGTCGGATCCCGAAGTATTACAGGTAGTATCAGAGCAAGACCTTGACTAGTATGGTGTGGTTCGGGGATCGAACACACCTAAATGCGAAAAATTCTGAGATTGTCTGAATCTAGCGTATTTAACGAGGGGTAAATGTGATACCCTATTTTTTTTTCTTCTCAAAAGCGCGGAATCTCAATTTTTTATATATCATGAACGACCATTTTAAAATGTTTTACAAATGCCTTATATATATTATAAACAAAAATTTCAAAAGGAAATTAAAATAAATACAATTAAATGATGTGTTGCGAATGGAATGTATCTAGTCGTGCCCTTTAACTTTTGGTATATGAATTCGTCTTTTAGCCCCTGGGTCTATTACGTGCATGTCTCTTGGCCTCCCCTACATGAATTTGTTCCTCTTCCACGAACCTTGTCGCGTGCCCCTCATCAAGAGCTTTGATTTTAATCACCTAAAAATCATGACGCACTTGAAACAGTTCCACGTCATACTAAAAGAAACAAAAAGATTACTTTTTCACTAGATATAACAACGAGTTTGCCAATATAGTAATGACTTTGGCTTTATTTAAAGTCTTTTTTCTCCTTTTTTTCACCTCATTCTGTAATTTTTTTTTCATTAATAAAGATTCGTAATTTAATTTAAAAAAATAAAAGGATCATATTTGTCATAACATGTTGAGAATATGTTAAAAAAAGTTAAGTGATTTGATTATATTATCTATATCAATAACATACATCTTCTTTTTTATAAGACTATTACGATATGTAATAGAAAAGAGTAGAGGAAGGACAGAATTGAGAGGAAGAATAGAAGAAAGGAGTTCGAGGGAGAGGTAGAGGTAGAATTTGAGATAAGATAGAAGAATTTGAGATAAGATAGAAGAATTAGAGATTAGATAGAAAAAAATGTAGAAAAATAGAAGGAATAGATATGATATTTCATTGCATAAGAAATTATCCAATCCTATTACAATATATATACTACTTCCAGGGAAGGGTTATAACCCACGATCCCACTACTAGCATAATAAGCAACTACTATCCCACGTAACCCACTACTGGCTAGGCATCATCCCACTAAGGTCAAGTGACAAAAACATCATCAAAGAAGTACGAACCAAGCGAAAGCCTTTCCTTTTCAATATCCAATCCATGACCAAGAATGAAGTTTTCCTTTTTCTTTTTCCTTTCCGAATTGGATAGGGAAAACGATGCTTCCTTGGGGACTACAAAAAGCCTTTCCTCTCCGGTTCATGCCGTTCTTGTTGTATTAATTGGGCCTCAAGTTATTGCCAGATGGGCCATACATAATTCAACTAGACCCAAAATCCCTTCCGTGGGATTCACTTGCGCCCCCTTCCCCGTTCTATCATCTTCGTAACTCTAAATTAGATTAGTCGCTACACTGTATCTTTAAATACATGATTATTTTTCCACCCAAAAAAAAATACATGATTATTTTGGCTTTGGATTGCGTACTGAGTGAAAGAATTGATTCCGAACGGTTTGGAGTGAAGGGGGACCGTAGCGGCAAGCGCAGGTGTGTGATAATGGCAAGCGCAGTTGTGTGATAATGGCAAGTGCAATTATGTGATAATTGCATTTATTTTTGTGAAAACGGCAAATCCCCGTTGATGATAATGACATGCGTAATTTTTTTATTTTGGTCCCCCGTATTTTAGCATTTTTGCAAAAAAGTCACACTGGTATGTGTAGTTATGTGATACTAGCATGCGCAGTTATGTGATAATGGCATTTGTATCCGGCCTGTGTTTGTGCGTTATTTTTTTTTATTTTGGTCCCATGTTTTAGCGCGTTTACAAAAAAATCTCCGCGTGCCTTCATTCCAAACATTTCAGAATAGTAACATTTCATACCCAATCCAACCCCGATTATTTTGAAACGAAATGCAGATGACTATCTAGGTTATGGTTTTTTTTTAACTTGATTGGTCGGTAAATTGAATTTCCGAATGGAAGAATTTTCCTGCTCTCTGTTCACGTTTTTATATTAAAATATATTTATTCTTTTAGGAAGGATAAAACATATTTTTCCAAATAAGCCGGCCCTTAAATTTCTCTGATACAGAAATGGAAATAAAAGCATGCACAGGCTCGAGAGTAACAAGAGTTCAGCAAACGTACATTGATACAGCCACTCCCCAAGTAGAGACAGCTACACAGCTTCATGGTTCCGCAGCGGCGTAAACAGGCGCTCGATGCGAACACTCGAATCAACCTAACCTAACCTAACCCGAGATTTTTCGACTCTAAACGACGAACAGGCGAGACCTAAGATGATGCAGAACTAGGAAGATTCACCAGTTTCTTGAGGAGGATTTGAATGTCGCATTCCAGTTTCGCCTTCACGTCCGGGGGAATGTTGTTTCCCGCTTGTTCCAGCATCAATGTCATCATCTCCAAATTCTTCCTTATCACGTCTATGGGAGGTGCGTCGGCCGTGGCTGACGACATCGCAGGTGTTTTTGTCACCTTCTCGAGATTTTTCCTTACCGAGTCCACGGGAGGCGGCTCGGGCGTGAGTGTCGGCATTGCAGGTGTGTTTGGAACGACACATGGCTTGATCGCTGGGGCCAACGGAGAATGGGAAGTTGAAACATGCGGTACATGCTTAGTACCAGGCTGGCTCTTGTCCGTAATCCCAGTCGTTCCCGCGACATCTGCAACTGTTGCTGCTAATTGGGCTTCTGATTCCTTCAAGTCGGTGCCAGTAGTGTCATTCAAGTCCGGTATGCTGCTTGTTTGATTGGTCGGTATGCCCAGCGGACTTCGTGCAGCCTTCTTTTGTTTCTTCTTTGGCTTTGCCGGGCCAATCTGTTCCTTGTATTCCACATCAACACAATTCTCAGTGGCATTCATGTTCACGTTTGTCACGCCTGGTGATAATTCCGTTGATGATTTGATCTTTGATTCAGACAAGCTTCGTCGCTTCTGTTTCTTCTGTATTGGCCGGACAGATTCAGCCTCTAGCAATGACTGATGCGCCTCTTGCTTATTTTTCTCAACCGGCACATCACCAGTACAGCCAATCATATTCTTAAAGTGCATCTCATAGATAGACTCCTCCTGATAAACTGACATTCTATACTTAGAAAAGAACCAATCCACCACTTCGAAGTTCTCTCTCTCGTTAGGATACCGGCAATCCATAGCAGCGAAACAAAGTTCGGAGAGCATATCAGCGACAGATGTATTGATCAGCTCGGGATTATTGCACATACTATTTCCTGCCATGTACTTTGTAAGCCATTTCTTCTGGAACCTCTTGACACTTGATTTAGATATTAACTGACCTGTTAGAGTGCTCAAACTTTCTTCCTCCTCGTGAACTCTTCCTTCGTCGTTGTCTTTTGCACTTGGTGAGCCTTTCTGTCCACAGTACTTGCTCTTCTTCTTTCCTCTGCAGTCAGGTATCATGTCCATTGTCGCCGAAGATTCAAGGTCACTTGTCAACTTCCCGTTATCTTGACTAACAAATGGACTTGCATCAATACCTTCGATGACAAAGAATTTCTTCTTCTTTCTTTTTCTTTTATTTGATGATGGGTCACTACCACGAGTTCCTCCGGAATCCATGCTTGAATCTTCACCCTTTTGCTGAACACAGTCATCCATTCTGCTATCTCCAAGAGCTGCTGCCGATGCTTCTTCCGACAGACCATCAATATTCATTTCCTCTGGTAAACTGTCACTATCACTGCTATTCTTCTTGAACAACTTTTTAAGTTGATTCATCGGCAATTGGCTATGTCCGACAGATTTGTAAAATGCTGACAAACGAGCCTTCGTGACCGTGAGCTCAAGCAAGTTGGGTCTGGAAACAGTCTTTGCTAGATCTTTTAGTAGCAAAAGCAAGTTCTGTGGTTCAAACTGACTGGTTGAAAACTTATCAAGCCTGCCAACTTCCCTTCCCAGTAGAGAGGCTTCTGTCTTAATTTCAGAATCACAAGAGCAAGACATCACTGGTTTAAGGAGATTTCCGAACTCAGCGGCAGCCTCCTCTACTGCCTCAAGATAACTTTTAGCTTTGTTTTGACCTGCCATGTCCTCAAAGTTTTCATGAAAAGGCTTTAACCGAGTCGTTAAGCACCAGGCAGTGTGGCTAGTACCCAGGTAGGAAACCAATAAGCACTTCATCTGGTCAATCTCGGTAGGATTATCAGATCCATTACCCTGACCACATATCTTGCCGGGCCACCAAGACTGATTCTTTGTTCTAATCCACACAACATCACCAGCTTGAAATCTCACAGTCGACTCTTTGCTATCCTGACCACCGGTTCCTTCAGATGGTACTTCATCTGTCGGCATTGGACTCAGATTACTATTACCACTTCCATCCAGAAAAGCAGAAAAATCCACATAGAGTGATGAGTTGTCTCCGAAAACCTGTATCTTTTTAAAAGGACGAGCTTCATTAAGGTCCAAGTTTTCACCATTCCTCAGTTTGTCAACCTCCTCTTTATTCCCAGATCCAACTTTAGTACCAAGTCTATCCTCTGATTTCTCATCTACTCTTAACTCAGCGGGAAACTTTCCATCCACAACAGCACAGCTTCCCTGGGAATTCTTCTCAGCAGATCCGGAATCTCTCGAAACTTTTTCATCGACATCAAGAAGTTCCCCGTCATCACTGCCACCTATTCCAAGTGGTTCAGCATGATCAGTATGGCTATCTTCATTGTCTATGTTACATGCCTTACCATCAAGCGTAGAAACCACGGACAGAGCAGTGCAAACTAAAGCCCCCAATTTCGGAATGACAACATTTTCAGTCGAAGTCAAGACACCAGATCTGGCGACGCCAGCTTCTCCGCACGTAATCACACCACCAGCGTCTTCGTCATCGTTGCGGAGCCGCCCTTCCACACTTGTGGCATTCTCAACAGCACCAAATAAACCATTCCCTACTAGGGAACCCTTTATAACACTAGCAACAGCAGCATCATGAACTTCACCGTGTTCAGCATCTCCACGCACCACCACGCTACCAACGCTAGCATCCTTTTCACTCACCTCCGGCCCTAGAACACTAGAACCAGCGCCATCAACGCTACCTTCACCCGCATGCGACATCTCCCTTTCGAAAGACTCCACCCGAACAACAGATTCCACGTCTCCTCGCTCTACATTGGGCTCTTTACCAACACGAACCCCCATAACTCTTGCTACCCCACCAAATCTCTCGCATTAACCCGAAGACTTGAGAAGACCAACAACAACAAGCTTGTCTTAGGATCCTTCCAAGTGGGTCTTTAGCTTCTAGGGTTCGGCCCTCAGGAAAATGAGCTTCCAGGGTTTCTGGGTTCTACTAAACAGGAAAGTGACCCGAAATCAAAAAAAAAGGAAAAAGATTAAAACTTTAACAGGTCCAACGCATTAAAAAAACATGCACAGGAAAAAAAAAACCAAGATCCAAAGGGAAGGAATTACCTTTCAGAGTAACAATAAACCCATCAAGGAACCACACTGGTGAACTCCATAAAGATCGGCAGGTGAATTGTAGACAGAGAGAGGAGAGAGATGGAACTTATTATTTTAGTACTATAACTGGTCCAAGAGGGAAAAAGAGAGTGTCAGAACGGACTCGGTAATGACTCTCTCTCTCTCCCCCCTTCTTTAAGTATTTAGTGTTTACCTAATCTTTTTTCGGTTTGGGATGTCACCGATCTGGGCTTCTTTCGTTGGGCCTTGTTATTAGAGGTGATTAAGAAAAAAAACCATTATTGTTTTGTTTTATTTGGGATTCACATCACAATTGGTACACTCTTTTTTAAACTAGTACAATATTGTCGGATTTTATTTTAGAAAATATTAGATCACTCACATCAGTGGGTTTGGCCGATCGATCAGCCATTTTTTTATTATTAAAAAAAATTAAATAAAAATGGGGAGCGAGCGGCCGATCGGTTTGCTTGCCTGATCGCCGCTCGCGAGCAGAAAACGGCCACTTGGCCTTTTTTTTATACTTATTTATCTATTTAGTTCCACTTGGCATAATATTATTCGTTAAAAATAGATATTTTGGGATAATATTTTCGTGGTTATCTAAACAGACCTTATCTTTAGCAAAACTAAAAAAAATAAAAATTATTATTTTTCAAATCTCTATAAATAGAGTTCAAATTTATGTATTTGTAATTTAAAATTTTCGTATTCGTAATTTATCATTTCTGACTTCCATTTGTACCTCGAGTATTTTTATCTAATTTAGTATTCCAAAAAATGATAGTAGATAATATGTGAATGAGAGAAAAATTAATTGTTTATTTTGTGAACTGGTTTGCTGCTTTGAGTAGAAAAATATGTAATTGGATTAGATTGGGTTAGATTGGGTATGGATGAAAGAAAAATTAATTAATTATTCCGTGAACTGGTTTGGATGGTTTGCTGTTGTGGGTAGTCTTACGGGTAAGTATTTGGTTTGACTTGATAAAGTAAAAAAATACAGAACCGAACCGGATTATTTATTTCTCAGCGTCAGGACCCAATTTGGACCCAAAAAATCTGGTTCAGGTACATAACCATAACCCGAAAAAATACCTACTTGGTTGTGAGCTTGTGTGTTAAAATATTCTTTGCAATTCAAAAAGTTTCAAAATAACCCACTTACTTAATCATATCTCTCATAAATTCCAAATATACAAAAACTAAACAGCCGATAAATTCATCAATTCCAAACATAAAATAATTAAACAAATAACAAGTCCAAAAGTTCGGTCACCTCTGAGAGTCTCTGAGATTGAGAATAAATTTTCTAAATGGGAGGGGTAGCTAATTTTTTATTTTAGGGCCAAAAGGCCTCAAGGCCCTGAGGGGCAGCTAATTTGGTAAGGTCGTCGGTTAGACTTTAGAGTATCTGAGTATGGCTGATCTAAAAAATTACGATTCAGTCTGTATCTTTGCAGTTTTCTGTCAAGAGATTTGGACCTTGTCCAATAATCATTTTTCTTAAAAATCAGATCCCAATCAAATCAAATATTTTTTGGTCCGATTCAGAAAAAAAAATTGGTTCGAATTACAGTAGTTCTACGATTTCGATTTTTTTTCTCACCCGTACTCCCAATTGTATTTTTTACAACTGAAAATTAAATTTAAAATATTTTTAAGTAAATTTAAATCTGTTACCACTTAAAACAACTCCACCTAATCAACTCCATATTTCTCCACACACATACAACTTTTTTTTGGAAAAAATTTAGGCAGACTTAAACCTCAAGGCTCTAGACGGCATTGAATTTTGTTCCCCTCCCAATGAAAAATTTAGGGGATTGCAACTTTATCTCCTAGTTATTGTGCTTTTTATGTTTATTACATATATTTTCCATTGCCGAGTGAAAAAAAAAAGTTAATCGTATGCACCAAAATGTCAAACGTGACAACTTCGGTCATTGTTTTGCACTTCTGAAAACATGCTTAAACAAGGTATTGGAGTCAAAACATGTCAGACCATAGAAATACCACAGACACACAAAAAACATGATTTTGACCTAATGCTTTCTACAGTTTATTTGATATAATATATTTGGCAAAAAAGATTCAGCCACAGCTGAAGTTTTTTCTTATTTCCAAGACATTTGAAGCAGTTCACAGGCATGTGTACAAGACATTTTAGCACAAGTACAACACGGACATAGACATCCGCATAATATTAACCAGATCCAAGTCACTCGGGCACACAAAATCAAACCATCTCTGCAGCTATAACTACAAGAGCCCCTAGCCTACATGATACCGCCTCATCGAAGTGGAATGTCCTCCGTAGGCTCGACGAGGATAAGCATCTTCACCAAACAGGCTACGATTACAAAGGGGGGGTACAGTTTCTGTAAGCACCAACTTAGAAGAGGAGCCATCTGGAATCAATCCCAAAACATTATTTATATACAGTGCCAGTGTACACCTCATGCTGTTGCTGTATGTTCGGATTAAGCATCACCATTGAGCTTTGCACTCTTTGCTTGGTAATCCTTCACAGCAGCCTTGATAGCATCCTCAGCAAGCATGCTGCAGTGCAGCTTCACCGGTGGAAGAGCGAGATGTTTGGCTATGTCGCTGTCGAAAAAGCAAATCCATATTATGAGCACCAATCAGAGTAGTCGTCATCAAGGAAATAGGATGCCACCCTTTAGGATGGACAGCTTACTCATGCAATTTGATACACAAAATCAGGACATGTCTGTCAGGTACAATTTGATAAACTAATCTGAATTGAGAGTTCGCTCTAAAAACCAACTCACATTTCGAGCACCCACGCGATTAAAGCTAAAGTTCAATATCACATAATTTTTTTCCATTCCAGCACTTCATAACTTAAAAGTGTAAGTTGCAATCAATGACCCTGAAACCAATAAAAGACTACACGTCGTGGTGCAAGCATAAATATTCGATACTGCAGAAGCAGCAACTTTGGCATCTACTTAAAAACGACAGTTCAATCAAGGAGAGCACGTCATAAATAAATAAAAAAGACAGCACAGTTACATCCATGGACATGTCTACCATCCACCAAACCGAGCCTCTTAACCACACTCTTGCATCCTCACACTCAACCAAGACCTACCAGCTACTTCCAAAATATTCAACTCCGAACGTTTTCAAGGATTCGGTTACCAGTGCACCACAATCTCCTACCCCAAGTCTAATGACAGCTGTCCTCAAGTAGGAACAGAAGTAATCACTGTAAGCATAACATCCAGCCACGAACTGCAGGGCAAATTCCTAGTCATGAGCTATTAGCAAGTGCAAAAACAAACAATAGAAACTTGCAGCTACGGACCTAATAGACTAGTCATACTTGATGCATTACGTGGAGAATCTATGTGTCTATCATGGAGATATGATGCACAATACATCAAGCAAACCAGTCTGAGATGTCCAAACAGTCAGTGCTGTAGGGTCTCAACTGGACAAAACACTCGATAAAACACTGAAGCAACAGTCCTAAAAAAATTAGCAGCACAGGGAGATCCAACGACGAATCAGCACAGTTCAAGACAATTATTCTAAAGAGACTGATGAAGGATCCATCCTATATATTTTTTGCTAAATAAGGATCCGTCCTATATAAGCTGAGGAATATGTTGCTCTCCAGCTCTTTTCATTCATATCAACACAGATTGGAACTTTTCTAAGCAAGTGCAAATCAAACAATAGCCTACATATAGTTGTAATTGTACAAGTAATTCATCTCCACGAGATATGAGACAACTTATTTTTTAAGGGAAGTTTCTCAAACCCTCTATCCTAGATGAACATGAGATTAGGTAAAACACACCAATTAACATCATGTAGCAAAGAAGAAGATCGAAATTGCAAATGGAACAAACAAAGAGGTAGAATCAGAGAGCCGTACGTGTTCTTGATGGTTAACACTTCCTCCATCTGCTTCCCCTTGACCCACTCTGTGGCTGCAAACACCCAAAAAACAAAAAAAAACAAAGTTACTGGAATTGAAACAATCAATCATTAGGCTTGGAGTGAAGGTGCAACCATTAAACACCAACGGAGAGCACGAATTAGAAAATGGAACAAGTAAAACATCAAAACAACACTCCAAACGACGACCGAAAAACAGGCTATGTTATAAGACAGTTTCCTGAGGAGGAACACTAAAGTGACATTAAATGTAAGCTCGGCGAAGTTGTAAGGAGAACCAAATCACAGAATGGGCAGCAAGTCCTCGACAAGTTCAAGGTACCTTACGCACCCTTCAGAGCCAAATAAGCCAAAGAAGAAGAAGTAGTAGCAAGAAAACAATGAAAAACACAAACACCAACACATGATCAGCGCACCCCCTCTCTTTCAAATATCATAGGCTTCCTTCTCTCCTTCTTTCGTGTTGACGGTGAAAAATTAAGCTAGGGTTTCGGTTGTAGGGAAGGCCTAAAGCCGATAGAAAACGCGACTCTGTGAGAATCCTAGGGTGCCATCGCATTATATAGCCATCGGCTAACAAACCGAATAACCACAATTGACGGAAATAATAAAATAACTAATAGCAGTATTTATCTGCTACTGACCTTACTGAATTCAAACTTAACCAATGAAGTCTCTAGAAACCCTAACACATAACAGATTGATTCTTAAGAAATTATTTGATGAGCATAAGCTAAAAATTCATTCTCAAAACAAATTTCCGATCGACTTTATAACCGTTAACCTAGCTAAAAAAATTCAGAATAGGTTCGAGAGATTACCGACGGAGGAGGAGGCGATGGCGGAGCCGCAGCCGAAGGTCTTGAAGCAAGCGTCGACGATGGTGTTGGTGTCCTGGTCGACTCTGATCTGGAGCTTCATCACATCGCCGGCGCGCCGACCAGCCCCGACCCGACGCTGGGGTCGTTCTTGTCCAGCGACCCCACGTTCCTGGGGTTCTCGTAGTGGTCTACCACCTTCTCGTGGTACAAACGCGCCGCAGCCGGCCTCGCCCTCGCCGCCGCCATCAATCTTATCCCCGCCGCCCTCAGCATCTCCGCCTTTTTTTCCTTCTGCGACTCTTTGGTTTCGTTCTTTTCACCGATTGAAAGAGGGAGGAAAGAGTTCGCTGGTGTGTGCGGCGGTTAATCGCCAAAATAATATATATGTATGGGTGAGGAATAAGCTTCGACTAATCCAAATTCGAATGGAGTATGATTTTTGAAAAATATAAATTTTAATTTGTTGATTAAAATAAAACGACGTAATTACTTCATTTGTACAAGTGTTTGTTAGTAATGTGGTCGTTGTTATTAGTTGACCGCCTTTTTATTTCTTTTCCCTAATTTTGGGCTTATTACCGTATTGGGCTTTCTCTCGTTGCCAAGTGGACACGAAGCTTTCTTCAAACTTCATCACACTTCTAACGACGGGTTTCAAGTTTCAACACAATACCTATCTTGTTTGTGGCTTGTGCTTTGTTATGTCCGTCTTGTTTTTCTTCTTCCTATCGTATATGAACCGTGTATTTTTAATGTGTCTTGTTTTATCACTCGGAGGCCCCTGTGTTTTGAAAATAGAGTATGAGGTCCTTGCTTTTTAGAGAAATGTTGATCTCGGGTCTCTGATTGACATCATCACTCTTTTTTTTATTTTTTTGTCACGTGAAATGACCATTATCCCCTTGAATTAAAAAACAAAAATATCATCTTCAACCTTAAGAACACAAACCCAGAAATCCAACCAATAATCAACCAAAAAATTAGAATTCCGTCCAAAAATTCAGCCAATAATACAAACACAAACCCAGAAACACCATCGAATTCCATTCACAAAAATTTATTCAGTCTCGACACCCAAACTATTAAGATCCAACAAGAACCCTAATCTAATTCCATCCACAAAAAATCAATCGAATCCTTCATAAAATAATTGGGTTGTTCCTGGACGTTCTCCCTCCCTCCTCCTCGACGGACAGCCATGGCCTTGGGTGCCAGCCTCGTAGACGACGAGCAACGACCAGTCGCTCAAGCTGGCCGTAGCGAACGACGACGGTCTCTCGAGGAACAACAACTGCTCACACTCTAACTCACGGGGGTTGAACCGGCCACCGGGGACGGTGGTCATGAAGAACAAAAACTGCTGGCCGGAGGAGGAGGGGTAGGCAGATCTACGTGGTGATGAAGTCCTCAACGCTGGCCTTAAATTCAAGTTTTAAATTAAGTTTAGGTCCTCGACACTCTTCTTCTTCTCTGTCTCTCTTCACCGCGTCGGCTCAGCGGACGAAGCTTCTCAGCTCGCGATGGGACGGTGGCGACGACGTGCGGGTTTCCTCCAGCTTCTGTTCGCGTCGAACGTACAACTCTCGGGATCTTGTAGGTTCAAGAACTAATAATTTAGTGTTACTACTCTGATGTTTAATAAAGTGTTCTTGAATTTCTTGGTGCAATTTTGGGTTCTTGATGTTCTTGAGTTTAAGTTAGTTTGATCTTATTTTTGGGTTGGTGTTCTTGGTTTGATGTTCTTGTATTTTTTTGTTATAGGGTATTTTGGTCATTTCACATGACAAAAATGAAAAAAATGACAGCTGACGTCAGCCAAGGACCCGAGACCAACATTTATCTAAAAAACATGGACCCCATACACTATTTTTGAAATACAAGGATCTGCGAGTGATAAAATTATAATTCAGGGACCTGAGAGTAATTTGCCCATTTCTAATTGTATAGTAATGTATCCGACAGTACTCTTTGTGGTCATAGGTTTCTTACTTAATTTTACTATGAAAAAAATCTCTATGAGGCCCGTGGCTACAATTTTGTATTTATACGAAAGAATTTGAGATTCGTTATATAACCGTGCGAATAACTGTGATATAGTAATAAAATTTCTAACTTATCAAAACAAACTAGGGGGATGCTGAATAATGATTCGATAATGAGACATTGGAGAATCAATAAAGGTAATTTGTTGAGGTTTAGAAATTAGACATGTATTAAATTATTAGGGATAAATTTATTTTAGTACCCTGTAGTTTCACCCATTTCGTCAACAGTGCCATGTAGTTTCAAATTGGTATTTTAGTACCCTGTGGTTGACCTCCAATTTTTCGGGCAGGTCCAAAGCAGCTACCCGACGAAACCCGCCCTAAACATCGTCATTTTGAGACCACGTGGTAAATTACCTATTCAAATCCCTAATTTGTTTATATTATATTATATTATAAATTCATCCCAGAAACCAACCGACAACGATCTAGAAACCAACCAAAAATAAGATCCCATAATCAATTCAATGAAAGAATCGGAAACCAAAATAATTGATTTCTATATGTCTTCGACGAACAAACAAAATTTTTTTATAGATTTTGTCAAAAAATTCAAACCCACCCATCTCCTAAAATCCCCAGCAACAACATAACCTCCAACCAACAATATCCACGGTGGGTTCCATCTTTACCCTTCCACAACCTAACACCCAAAACCAACAGAACCTTCAAGCAAGCGAGTCGGGGACCAGGAGCTAATCCAATGGCGGGGAAGGGGAGGAGGAGAGGGAGCTCGAGTCCGCCGGCGATCATGGAGAGGGAGCTCACCGGAGAGGGCGAAACCGGGGAGTCAGAGCTTAGTGTTCGACGACCATGGAGAGAGCATATCGGAGAGGGTGAAGCCGGTTCACTCTCGAGATCTGGGTCGCAAGTGCATCGTTGGCATCCTCCTCAGGTCCTCCTTCAAGGGCACTGTCGACGTCACCAACTCCTCGAATACTCCTTAGGGTTTTTTGGATTGGATTGGGATTTGGGGGAATTTACTGTATGGATGGTTTTTTGGGTGTAGTGATGTTTGAGGAGGATGGCAAGAATATCAGATTGCATTTTTGTTAGTTCATCGGAATTTGTTTGACCGAAAAAGGAAGGAAGAAGAAGAAGGACCGATGGAGAGGAGGAGGAAGACGAAGTAAGAGGGAATAATAAATGAGAGGAGTTATAAATAAATTGGGATTAAATTGGTAATTTATCATGATCCACCTCAGCTTTGAATTAAGGTCTGGAGCCACATGTCTTCCACGTCATCTCAAAATGACGACGTTTTAGGCGAATTTCATCGGGCAGCTGCTTTGGACCTGCCCGAAAAATTGGAGGTCAACCACAGGGTACTACAATACCAATTTGAAACCACATGATACTCCAGACGAAATGGGTGAAACTACAGGGTACTAAAATAAACTTATCCCAAATTATTATTAGACCAATTAGTATATTTTTTAAATTAGCAAGACTCTATTAAATATTAGGAAAGGCCGCAGAGTTGGTGCGGCCACTAATACGCCAAATCCGTGCGGCGCGGGAAAAGATTTAGGTTGTCCACGTGTTATGGCCAAGATCAAACGGCTGACATGGCCCGTGTGTTCAAGGGAGCATTTTAGGTGTTTTTTTTCTCTTCCTTTATTTTTTTCCTTCGTTTTAATTTTTTGGTTGGAGAATCACAAGTCCTTACTCTGGAGTCTGATTTAGGTGATTCAATTTTTTGTGCAAAGCTGAGATATATATCTACAACTTTGTAACTTATGACTTCTTCAAATTCGGAGTGCAAGGATGTCAAAAATACGTTTGAAGTCAAGAGTCGATCGAGTTACGAGAACAGATTTCGGTTGGGGGATCACAAGTTCTTACTCTGGAGTCCAATTGATGTGATTCAAATTGTTGTGCGAAGCTGAGATGTATATCTATAACTTTAAGCCTATGACTTCTCCAAATTTGAAGTGGAAGGATGTCAAAAATATATTTGAAGTCAAGAGTCGATCGAGTTATGAGAAAAGATTTTGGTTGGGGGACCACAAGTTCTTACTCCAAAATTCGATTGAGGTGATTCAAGTTGTTGTGTGAAGCTGAGACGTATATCTACAACTTTGCAGTTTATGACTTCTCTAAATTCGGAGTGAAAAGATATCAAAAATATATTTGAAGTTAATAGTCGATCGAGTTACAAGCCCAGGTTATGTCAAATGGTATGCCCAGGTTATGTCGAATGGCATGTTAATATTTAATAAATTTTATAATAAATTAAATAATTAATCAAATGGCAGGTCTGATAATGATTAAATGGCACGTCTGGTTACGTAAAATGGCACGTCCGGTTATGATAAAATGGCATAACTTGTTATATTAAAATGATTAATATTAATTAATATTTATGATTAAAAATTAAATAATATATATGTTTGATTTATTTTATTATAATATACGAACAAGATAAAATTTTAAAAAAAAGAGAGAGAAGGTGTTAGAGCACGTAAAAGAGACGCGTAGGGAAAGGGACTTTTTTTCCTTTTTGTCCGTCTCCCACTTTTTCGTGTGGGAACGGTGTGCCAAATCCAAGCCCATTAGGAAAACTGTTATTTGAGTGATCAGGAACAAAACCTTAGAGATACATAATGTTGTTAGAGCCACAGCCACCCTTCTTGTTAAAGGAGAGGGACAATCGTTCATACGTTGCACAAATATATATTTTTTAAGAAGACGGGAAGCCAAATGGTATAGAGGACAAGAAAAGGAGAAAAAGTTGGGTTAATTAATGTTGGAGTGCGAAAATTGCATATCGCCGGACTCTATCTCCGAAAATTATTATGATATTTCTTAGGATAATTGTTACAATTATTTAGGATTAGTTTAATTATTTTTTCAGGATTTATCTAGCAATGGGATATCTAGGAGGTTGTATTTAGGATAATTGAAAGCCAAAGGGCTTGTATAATGGCACAAACGTGGTAAATATTTAAGATATTTGGGGTTCAAACTCTGACATTGTGAATCTGAAAAATTTAATAACTATTTATTTATTTTGATTTTTTAGTTACACGCCTATATAAAGAAATTAGGTGATTCTTGTAATCGAACATACCTCGATACACTCACACCTATTTTATCTAACCTATTTTTCTCGATACACTCACACCTATAAAAAAAAATTTCTTTTCTTTTGTGCTTTCTTCTCAATCCAGTTAACGTGACAAATTCGAGATGACATAACATACTCAACGGTTGGACAATAAAAAGAAACAATACTCATGTCACTGATGTATCAACACATCAAACCTTAATCAATAATTTTATTTGTTCTGAACTACATGGCATCAAAATCAAAATGGTCACGATACGTGAGTTGACTTTTCTACATACAAAAGTCATGGCCAGATCAACGTCCAGTTTTTTCCCCAAGTCATAACGAACTCCAATCAATATACGGGCGAATATCTAGATAACATGTATCTTGTGTTCCATAATATACGCTTAACATTCCATAATCTTGGGGATCTTACACCGTTAAGCTCATATTTGCGTGACAACTAGCAAGTTAGATTAGTAATTATTCGATTACGCTGTCCAAAATGTACGAGTTTTTCGATAAGTCACGCAAATTTGACATACGAACGTACAATAATTTATGGAACAAACTCAATAGATAGCGAGAGTCAGTACGTACTTTAGACAACTAAAATGTTTGGTCATTGGGTCCACCTAGAAAAGATCACTAACCGACCGTTGATGTAATAAAATGACATTCGAGGCTTGATAATATATAAATTATTAATTGATGCCAAGTTGGGGAAGGTGTTACGTTTAGGATAAAAAGTTCGAGATATATTATAATAGCCACACACTTATCTTAATATAAGGAAGGTGATGGTGGTTTGTGAGCAACATCTTATGTCGTGTGCACTGAATATATAGAATTTTAAGTCAACTTTGAAGTTAAATTTTTTTGGTTGATACAAATATCTGAATATTTACTAGTCTGATTAATCTTGATTTTTCCCGGTTAGGATTTTTAAAAGACGGCAAAACTCTCCTATCATATATTTAACGTTGTTACATTGCTAATGACTCGAACTTGGGATCTCTTGATTAAGGTAGAACAATCATTTACTAGTTAAGTTAAGTGGTCGTTATTAATTTCTAAGTTAGGTAGCATCATGTCATAAGCCAATGGCAAAGATAATGTGGGTGGAATATTAAGAAGGTAACTAATAGAAATTAAGAAGGTGGGAATGGCATTTATGTAATTAACCTTAAGTGAGTTGAACAAATTGCTGCTGTTAACCTTTAAAAAAGATTGCCGCCATTAGGCTTGCGTTTTATCGGGGTAGAAAGCTGGTTGTTACAACTCACATCAGCTTTTACGTCTTTACTTACATTTTGATTTCTTTATTATATTAATTCCTCTCTCTCCATCTCTCTCTTTCAAAATGCAAAGTCGATCGGACACTTTGTGTTGGAATATCCAAGGTTCGGCTGAAGCTTCGAGGGTCGTTGTGCTACGAACTTGGAAGCAGCCTAGTCGTTGTATCTTGGAGACGATTGCCGCAGCCCGTAAGCACTGAATACGGGGCAATCTCGTCTTATGGAGAAAGAGTTCAACTTTTGCCTCGACTTAAAGATCCTAATCAAGTACACCACATCCGACAAACAACAATCGTAAGACGAGATTGCCTCGAAGATGGCGGTGTACAATTAGAACCAGGATTTATCGACAACTATAATCGTAATCCTGCTATTTTGGTACGCATCAATATTTATGTCTCGTCGAATTTATCGACACTACAAGAACCAGGTTCTATCCCCACTTTAGTACAATAATCTTAAAGTGTTATTCGATTGAATAGAAATGGATGAAATATACTAATTGATCGCTACTTCGTCAATTGTATGGAAATTGAAATAAAAGTAAGTATTACTCTATATTCCAATTAATATGCAACAGGAAATTACGAGAGAAGTAGAAGGTTCGGTCATATTGAAACATCAAGCTCTTGAACTTTGACGTCGTTTGACGTATGGCCGAGTAATTTCTTCTGTTGTTTTAATGAAACATCACTTGGCTTAAACCAAATGACACCATTTGATTAACAAATTGAATGAGAGGGACTAAAACGTAATTATCTCTATAAAAAAATGCCTGCAACCGAATTAAAATTCGTGTGAAAATCTAAGGGGTGCAATCGATGTTTTTGATTGATTCACTTTGTGAACGTGACTTGGTTTAGAGTATCTGCATGAATATATATTGATGGACATGATAATTTTGCTCTGAATGATAAACTTGGTACATGGTATTTGGTTATGCATGAATATATTAATCGACACTAAAAAACACTCGCAGAGGTTTGGGTAGAACCAAATACTTGACATGAAATATTTGTTCCATTTGAGTGGTCTAAGAAGTTGTCACTTGATAAATATTTGATAATCGATCTATTTTATCTTCGTAATGTCCAAAATTAATTTTATTATCGAAGTGATTTATGCTTGATAATTGGTCTTAAAGAAGATATGACCAAGTGCTTGATATGACTTGCAAGATGTGTTCAATTTGAGTGATTAATTAAATAATTACTAGCAATCATGAGATAGAGATGGAAGATATTTCCAAATTCTGATTTTATCAAATCGACGGTGTCGAATTGTACTAGACGGCAACTCCGAGAGAAAATTGTATTGGCATTGCGGAAATTTCTACCACGGGATCATCGTTTGATGAGGGAGCTTTGAGCACAAGGCTAAGGCACTACCGGTAAATTTGTTGAAGTGATTATTTTTATATGTTGTCTTTATAATCTATCGCTTCATAACTGTTTTAGTTGATCATTTAAGTATATTGGTGTGTACTTGATGATGCACCTGGATCAAGCATGTAAATGTTGAAAGGATGTCTAATTTCAATTGCCACACAAGGAAAGGGACAAAACTCCATATGAATTATGAAAAGGCAGGAAATTTTCCTACGGTTACCTGAAAGTGTGGGGGTGACTAGCTAAGGTAGAAATACCTCCACCTAAAATGGTGAGAATAGGACCCAAGACCGTTGACTGCATCTTTATTGGATATGCCTACAACAGTAGCGCATACCGATTTCTAGTGCACAGGTCTGAAAACCCTGAAATCAACGAGAGAATGGTCATAGAATCAAGGAATGCAACATTCTTTGAAAATATCTTTCCTAATAAGGAGAGGAAAGAAATGAGCTCTAATAAGAGAACTCATGAGGCTGCTCAAGGTTCTGATCAAGATGCTCAGGAACCTAAACGTAGGAAGAGGACCAAAGTAGCCAAGTCTTTTGGTCCACATTTTATGACCTACGTGCTAGAAAATGAACTCAGGACAATCGAATATGCGTTGTCTAGTCCAGATGCTCCTCTCTGGAAAGAAGCTATCAACAGTTAGATAAAGCTGGGGAAGAAGCTAAATGGCGCAGGAACCTCTTAGAGGATATTCCTTGTTGGAACAAACATATGCCTCCTGTATTGATACATTGTGATAGCATGTCAGCAATTGGGAGAGCACAAAGTACTATGTACAACGGTAAGTCTTAATATATCCGTAGGAGACATAACACCGTTAGACAATTGATCTCTGGTGGTATAATTACCATTGATTATGTGAAGTCTAAAGACAATATAGCTGATCCTTTGACGAAAGCAATCAACAGAGATCAAATGTATAATGCAGTAAGGGGAATGGGGTTAAAACCCACACATTAAAGAACGTTCATAGCGGTAACTCAACCATGATGAGTGGAGATCCCACAAACTTGGTTCAATGAGACAACTAAGTTATGGATGGTTCAGATGATCACTTAGAACCCATCCCATTCTCATAAGCTGCCCAAGTACTAACCTGCCCAAGTACTAACCTGCAGAGGTGTAGTACGGTTAAGCATCTACGCTTTTAATGATTCTTATACCTGATAAGGGTGGAGTATGGCAGGATACTCCTGATAGAAGATCACCTATATAAGTGTGAAGTGAGGCCGCTTCAAACAGAAAAATACTTATGAATCCAAGATAAGGTCCATGGCCGAAACTGACACAACGTGAGAACCAAAAGATATTAGAGATATCATTGTGTAAATGTTATTGTCTTGATTTACATAAAAAAGCTGACCAGTTCAAGACATCGCGTTCACTGAGCAGTAGGTAAATCCGATAGCATTTTACTAGGGAAGGTTCAAAGCTGTAAGCTACCTATCTCGATGCAATGATAACTCGTCAGAATTTTTCTTAAAGTGTCAGCATGCATTAATCATCATTCATATGAGAGATTGTTGAAATTAAATGGAGTTAATGCCCACCGAAGGGGCGCCTGAGGCATGTCCATAATGCCCACAAAAAATCACGAACAAGTGCCTGCTGGCCGAAGAGGTACCTGGAGGAAAAAATGCATTCATGCCCCATTCCAAGCCTCAGTGCAAGCGGAGCATTCAATTGGTCGAGTGAAGGCCTTGAGGATGGCTCGAGTGAAGAGAACGAGGTGACGAGTGGCTCGAGTGAAGAGCACGAGGAGTCGAGTGGCTCAAGTGAAGAGCCTCGGGGATGGTTCAGGAGATGATCGATTGGATTTGGGGCCCGGGGATGCTCGGGGGATCAATCGGGTCGAGAAACGGAGGCCGGGAAGCGAGACGAAGAAGCGAAGGCGAAGGGGGGCTGAGGACCCGGCGGCCACCAGAAGTACCCTTGTTAGCCTCTCCCCGAGCCCCATTTGCTCTCTAAGTTTTGTGGCTCTATAAATACCCTTGTTAGCCTCCTAGAATGAGTGTAGGACCCTAGTGAAAGGTTTTGCCAAGAGAGAGAGCCCCCAAAGTGTGTGGGTAGCCAAAAAAGAGAAAAAGAGAGAACCCAAAGTAAGAGTGGGTGCCAAGAGTGTGGCTTTCATTGTATGTGATACCCCGTTAATGATCTATTCTATCTGAAATACTTAAGTGATTTGATTGGTATTATCCATATCAACAAGGTGCACCTTCTTTTCCGGCGCACATCCTGAGAGAACTCCAAGGTTAAACGCGTTTGGCCAGGAGTAGGATCAGGATGGGGGACCTTCTGGGAAGCTTTCCGGGATGCGTGTGAGTGAGGACAAAACATGCTAGAAAAGACTTGTGTTGGTCTGTGGAGACAGTCGGTCAAATCACGTGGTGTTACATTGTAAGAGCAAGTGAAGCTCAAGAGTGTGAAGATAATGAAATCTCTCTTGGCTTGGAAGCCCCCGGACGTAGATCGTTGAGATCGAACCGGGTAACCAAATATTGTGTCCCTCCTTGTGCTTTCCTTTGTGTTTTGTGTTTGTGAGCTCGTCCTTTTCGTGGTTATCGTGGTTTGCTCGTGTGGTTGTGTTTGTTGCGTTGCTTGGGTCCACGAAAAAGTGGGTCTTTTCCCCAACATGGAAAATCCATCAACTCATTGTCTTAAGGTTTTGGGTTGAATATGAAGATTCTAACATGGTATCAGAGCGGGTTGATCTCGTGTCCATTGTTGAACTCGCACGATTCTCATTTCTCGCACTTTTGTGAAGTCAAAGCCAGTGCAATCTTCGACCCGAGGTGGGTCTCATTTGAAGGGGCGTATTGAGAATCTCATATCGGTTAAAACACGAGTGGATGGCAAATTTATAAGTGTGAAAAATTTACCAACCCATCGCCTTAAGGTTTTGGGTTGGATGGGTTGGATATGGAGATTTTAACTGTTATATAATAGAGAAAATACACCACAACAAACTGAGAAGATGACGAAACCAAAATGAAAAAAAAATGTCAATGAGAATTTTTCTCGGGCAAGAAATCTTACTATAATAATATAAACCTCATTTTTTGTCCGACAACATAAAAATATCTAAACTACCCTTATCTATCTCTCTCCCTCTCTCTCGTTCGTGTTGTGGGATCGATTGTTTCTGTTGGAAAATGCTCATTCTTTCTTTCCCTTTTTTACTGCCCTTTCTTCTTTTCAGCGCTAGAGCGAGAGATTTGAGGAGGTTTTTGGTTCTGGTGTTGTTTGTCGTGGGTTGAGGTAAAAACAAGGGATGAAGAAAAGCTGGGAAGGAGAATGAACCAGGAAAGGAAAGTGGTCATGGTTCACACTTGAACTGTTCGTGGATACTAAAAAATCATTGTGATATTTCTTTTTTTTGTTGAGCAGGTTGTTACCATTTTCAGTACTAAAGAACCATTTTCACAAATAGTGTAAAACATATTATTTTTACATGTTTGGGCTACTATTGATTGATTTTTGTGTAGTTATATATCAAATTTAAATTCATCAACTTAACAAATATTAGAATATAAAACTACGAAGAATAAAATCAAACGTTTCATCTTCTAATTGCAAAAAATAACATATCGTAAATATGTTAATCTCCCTTAAAAAATTACATATTTTAGTATATTTAAATATTTTAAAAAGAAAAAAGTCCTATCTAGTACTCTGTAGTTTCACGTTTTCAGAATTAAGGTCATGTGGTTTCAAATTGAGAATTTAGTCCCTTATAGTTTATACACTTTTTCCTGGGCAGGTTCAGGGTAGCTGCCCGGCCAAATATGCTCGAAACGGTACCTTTTTGTGCCCACATGGCCGACACATGATAAGTGATTGGGTTAAGTCGATGATTACGTGTCGTCTGGTAAATTACTCTTTCAGTCCCAAATTTATTTATATTTTTTCAAAAATACATTATTTTCCGTCCCTCTCACTCACCTCCATCTTCTCTCTCCTCCATTAACAACAAACCCAGAAGAGAATCAAAGACAAGGGCCTTCGATACAGTATATAGCCCATCAATTAAGAGCATGAAAAAGGAACACATATCCAAAACGAACAAACCTAAAAGAAGTTAAAAATCAGAAAATAAGGACATTTGGACTTTGGAGTGGCGAGCGTCCTCCGTCTTTTCTTCTAGCCTCTTCGCCTCCCGAAGAAGCAGCTTCTTCACGGCCCATATGACGAAATCTATGTACAACTGCAATAGGGAGTAGTCTTCGTCATGGTCGTCGAAATCCAGCCTCCGCTGCGCCGTGGAAATATCCATCGCGAGGGTTAGAAACGATCAACGAGAGTCTGTCGAGAATCGGAAATCTTCCGGTGATTTCCGGTTCAAAAAACCCCTAAACCATCGATTCGCGCCGTTCCTCTGGATGGGGATCTCCCCCGAGGGCTGGGTGGTGTGCTACTAGATCCCGACGGTGATGCCGCCTCCGGAGACCAGCTGGTGTTCTCCGATGCGGGTTTCGAACTCGATCTGGTCCCGGAGCTCGGGGATTTGAGAAAGTGGGTTAGGGATGGCAACTTGGGTTACGGATGAAGGAGAGAAGGAAAATGGGAAGAGGTTAGGGATGAAGGAGTTTTTGAAAAAATATTAATATAATAGGGATTGTTTTGATATTTTCCAAAAAAAAATCCACGAGGATGGATTGGGTATAGCTGGCGTGACACAAGGACAGAGTCTATGACATGGCAATCCAAATAGCCCGCGCAGCTGCCCTGGACCTGCCCGGGAAAAAAGTGTGTAAACCACAGGGAATTAAATTCTCAATTTAAAACCACACGACCTTAATTCTGATAACGTAAAATTATAGAGTACTAAATGAGACTTTTCCCTCTAAAATATAAAAAAAGTCTGGTCCGGCCGGCGGTGTGGCCCCAAACCCCGACCCCGTACCTCGACCTCTGGAGCCCGGACCTCGACCTCTGAACCCTGGACCCTGCTCTCGACCTCGGACCCTGGATCCTCGGACCTCTGGATCCCGAACTCCTAGACTCTGGACTCCCGGACCTCCGCACCCCGGACCCTGGATCCCCGACCCCGGACCCCAACCCTCTACCCACGGACTCTGGACCTCGAATCCCTAGATCCCGAACCCCAAACTCCCGTACCCCGCAACCTGACCCTGACCATCTGAACCCTCGAACCAGGACCCCTGACCATTTTGATCCTGGACCCCAAACCCCGCCCCGACCCCCGAATCTCAGACCTATGATCCCGGACCCCAACCCCAGACCCCAACCCCCGGACCCCGACCTTCGAACTTTCGTACCCCCGGATCCCCGAATCCCCCGATCTCCCATATATATTTTGATGGTTTTTAAACAAAATGGCAATCGCATCGCGCGTGCGTCTTTACTAGTCACAATAAAAGAAAGTTGGTTTTTATCTACAACTATCTGTTGTTGTAATTTAAACAAGAGGTTTCAGATTCGAGTCCTTACAAATGTAGCAGTGTTGAATAGAGAGAGCTTTATAAAATTTCAAAAATCTAGCCCAACTTAAATGTGGATTAATCGACTCAATGATTATTTGGATAAAATGTAATATAAACAAAAAAAAGTGACTTTTCTTGTGGTTGCTCGAACGCGTAATCCAGATGATAATTATCATGCTTTAAGTAAAATTATCGAGGAATAAAAATGTATTAAAAAAACTCATCTCTGATTTATTTATTTGTTTTAATTGGAATCTAAATCCAGTTAAAAACCCAATTCCAAACGGGGTAAAGTAGAAGAATATGTATGTTATAAGGGAAAAAACCTTAAAAGAGCAAGCCTCAAACTAAACTAAACTAATGATCGAAAACTAAACTCTACTTTTTCACTTTCTTTTTTTAAAAGCCAATCCATATTCCATAGCAGCCAGCATTCTCACCATTTCCAAGTTACGTTAACATTGAAAAGGATTGAAAAAGAGAGCTTTCTCCAGTGAAGACAAGACAACCGCTGGTCCATAATGTTTCACCTCTCTTTTCTAAAAAAAATACCTTAGTATAATATTATTATAGTAGTTAATTTAGATAGTCATTATACAATAGAATTCTAAGCTCGAAAGGAGGATATCGCACCAAAATGAATTCAACCTGTTCCAAAAGAGACCTAGTTGCGATCCAATACGGACAAGGCAAACGTTGGTCCACAATGTTTCGCTTCAAACAATGCGTATGGCGCCTCTCTCTCTCTCTCTCTCTCTGGTAGACATTGTTTTATGTAATGATTTATAAACAAACACCTTAGGGATAGTGTCGAAAAAAGAGAGTCGAGGTCTACCTTTATATGATATGGTTTAGTATTTTTACATATCATTATTTTGTGATCTACTAACTTTATCGGTATGATATATTGTTTCTCCCGATCTGAACATCGTCGATCTTCTCCCGGTCCAATTTTGAATCCGAATATTATAGATTCGTTTTTTATTTTTCCTAAAATTAGTGAATGACGTGGCAGAAACACACTAATATATCATTATATAAAGATAAAATTTAATAATATTACATGACACAAAGTTGTTGAAATAACTGAGGTTAGTGATATGCCTTGGTTGTTTACGTGATCATAGAATTAAAAAACACGATGTAATATTTTAAATGAAAATTTTTTGTCAAGAATTTAGGCGAGTTGATCTAAACCTCGAAATTTTTAGTAAACGAGGTATGATCCGTTGTGGGGTTGTTGAAACGTGTAATTTAATATTAGCGACGCCATAATCTAAACCCTCACCGGAAAACACGCACTATTTAATCTGAGTCACCACACACTACATGGCCTCAACTCCTTCACGCGAAAATCCTCTCCCCCTGCTGCTTGCACAATCTGTATGCATTACTTCTCTCTCTAGAGCCCCCCACACTATTCCTGCTCGTTCCTCTCTCTTCTCTCCAGCTCATTTGCCCCCATTTCCACTCTCCTTGAGTCCCTTTTTATCTCTCTGTTTTTTTTTGTCTGTTTGTCTTAAAGGGTCTGTTTTCCTGTAATGTGATTCTAGTTTCACTGTCTCTTTCTGCTGTTTGTTCAATGCCCGTTTGCTCAAAGTTGTAAAGAATCAGTCTTGTTGGGATTTCTTTCTTACCCATGCCATGGATACTCGTTAGTCCATTGGTCGCTCGGTCCAAAGTCTTTCTCTGTTTTCTTTGATGCCCATTTGCTCTAAAGAGCTTTAAGGTGTTGGGAATGTCAAATACAAAGATGGGTTCTCGCTAGTTTTGTTGTTCCTGGTCGGTTGAGGTTAATTTGGTGAAAAAATTGCTGCTTCAACATTTTTGAACATGTAAGGCTCCTCCTGGTTGAGATGATAATGAAGGTTTTCTTGGTAAAAACTTGTGTTAGTGGACTGAATTTCTTTCAAGTGTAACGCTAGATATATGGAGTTAAAATCAATTCTTTCCGTTGGTTTTGACTATTCCTTTTGACCCTGTTAGTAATTAATTAATTTACACACCCTTTTTTCTTTTTCCTCCTTTTGTTGATTCTTAGGAAAATATATTCAACATTCTTTTTGTAATCATGACTCTCTGCATTCCTCTGCATCTCTTGGTGTTCTTTGCTGCTAGCCGTTAACCATGCCAGTCTAGTAGTCAAGTTGGTCTCTCGAGCGGTTCGAGTCTGGACTGGAGCTGTGTCTTGATTTTCATATTGGTCGGTTTTGAGTCGGGTAGGAAGCTAAAAGATATATCCATCATCACCATAAGTTCACCAAAAAAAATTTCAATTTACGATGGAGGAAACATTCGTTCCTTTCCGAGGAATAAGAAACGATCTCAAGGGTAGGCTCCTCTGCTACAAGCAAGACTGGACCGGTGGTGTCCGAGCTGGTATCAGGTTCGAGGATTATTGTGTTTACGACTCTTATTACAACGTCTGGCTTAACTGTCTTCATTATAAAGATGTAGCTGTTTTTATGCTATGGACAATGTAAAGATATGCAGATAATCCTGTTTGTGTTGCCTTAGGATCCTTGCTCCAACAACATATATATTCTTTGCCTCGGCAATTCCAGTCATATCTTTCGGGGAGCAGCTAGAAAGGACTACGGGTAATAAGGCTATTTCCGAAGTTGTTGTGTTGGTTCTTTCATTGTAAATCATCTACTTAAGATAGTAAGGTTATTGATTCTCTGTGCCGTGATTGCAGATGGGACTTTGACTGCTGTGCAAACTCTAGCATCGACAGCACTTTGCGGTGTCATCCATTCTATTGTCGGAGGTCAGCCCCTTTTGATTCTGGGGGTTGCGGAGCCGACAGTGTTGATGTATATATTTATGTTCAACTTTGTCAAGGGCAGAAAAGATTTGGCGCAAAATCTTTTCTTGGCTTGGACAGGATGGTATTGCTTTAACAATATTGCTAGTATTTTATGCGTAAAGTGGCTCATCATCAAATTCGAGTTTTTTTTTACACTTCCATGGGATTGCAGGGTGTGTCTCTGGACAGGCCTTTTACTCTTCTTGCTAGCAATATTGGGTGCATGCTCCATAATCAACAGATTTACGCGCATTGCCGGTGAAATGTTCGGCCTTCTTATAGCGATGCTTTTTATGCAGCAGGCTATAAGGGTTCGTACTCTTTCTCCACTCTTTCGTTCAATGGATTCATTATTGTTCTGGTTATAAAGAATGAAATTGTGTTAATCATCAAAATAATTATTATATCCGACGCATTAGTAAGTAGTACTAACTCATTTGAAGAATGCAGTATTGCTCACAGTCGACTAATTTCTTTCCCGAAGAATGATGCACCATGAGTTTGATCTTATAGGGGGTTGTTGAGGAATTTGGCATACCACAGAGAGAAAATCCTGATCAAGCTGCACTACAACCTGCTTGGCGATTTGGCAATGGAATGTTTGCACTGGTTTTATCCTTTGGCTTGCTTCTCACAGCGTTAAAAAGCCGCAAAGCCAGGTCATGGCGCTATGGCACAGGTATTACATATACTGTGAAACTATACAAATTTGAAGAGAACTACATATGCACAAACTTTTGCGCAATTATTTGACTAGAAGTACTTGGTTGTGTTTGGTTGTCTCTGTTTACAAACCAGCGAGTTGGTTTCGTGTGGTCGTCTAACTTTTGAAAACGAAGTCTTGATCCTTTTTCTTGTATATCTATAACCCCTGATTCCATTCCCCGAAGGTTGGTTGCGAGGATTCATTGCAGACTATGGAGTTCCTCTTATGGTGCTTGTGTGGACAGCAATTTCTTACTCTCCTGTAGCCAGTGTTCCAAAGGGGATTCCTAGGAGGCTTTTTAGCCCAAACCCATGGTCTGCTGGTGCCTACACTAATTGGACCGTAATCAAGGTGAACGTCGGATCACAATAACGTTTTATACGTCATTTCTAATGGAGCAATATAGCATCTCATTTCCGAGCTATTCGAATATGAAAGATAGCATACCACTCATGGCAAGTTTTTATGCAGGAAATGGTGAATGTACCGCCTCTGTACATAGTCGGAGCTTTCATCCCCGCCACCATGATTGCTGTGCTTTACTATTTTGATCACAGCGTCGCA
Organism: Hypericum androsaemum; assembly: GCA_963995505.1. Lineage (NCBI taxonomy): Eukaryota > Viridiplantae > Streptophyta > Magnoliopsida > Malpighiales > Hypericaceae > Hypericum > Hypericum androsaemum. The sequence continues at coordinate 689,658 of OZ023198.1, forward strand.
TCTCAACTCGCGCAACAGAAGGAGTTCAATTTGAAGAAACCTACTTCGTATCATTACGATCTCCTTCTTTTGGGATTTCTGGTTAGCTTCTTCGTTGTTTTCCGTCATGCTTTTGATGTTTTTAGAATCTTCGAATTGGCAAGCAGTTATATTGGTCATGAAGCAGATATCTGGTTAATGTACTGGCTAGGTTATTTTGTGCGGGCTGATCGGAATTCCTCCGTCAAATGGCGTAATTCCCCAGTCTCCAATGCACACTAAAAGCTTGGCTACCCTGAAACATCAGGTAAGAATCTACAATGAGTATCTTAGCATCAAATTCTGCTTTATCATAAGAATCTCACGTTCATGTTTTTCGACATTTTGGTGCTTGATCAGCTTTTAAGGAATAAGCTTGTATCTACAGCCCGAAAGAGTATCAGCAAAAACGCGAACCTGGCTCAGTTATACCGAAACATGCAGGAAGCTTACAATGGAATGCAAACACCATTAGTCTACCAAATGCCACCAGCCCTGGTATCTTAGCCCACACATGACAGTTCAACTTTCGGAGTATATCCGTTTTCGTTTCCCTTTTCGACCTTAACTTTTCCTCCACCAGGGACTGAAGGAGCTGAAAGAATCCACCGTCCAACTTGCCTCGAGCACTGGCTATATTGACGCTCCTATCGACGAGACAGTTTTTGATGTTGACAAGGATGTAGATGATCTTTTGCCAGTTGAAGTCAAAGAACAGCGACTAAGCAATCTGCTTCAGGCGGTGATGGTCGGAGGATGTGTTGCTGCTATGCCACTTCTGAAAAAGATCCCAACTTCAGTTCTTTGGGGTTATTTTGCCTTCATGGCAATAGAAAACTTGCCAGGAAACCAATTTTGGGAGAGGATCTTGCTGCTTTTTACTGCTCCAAGTCGAAGATACAAGTAAGCCAATAATTTCACTCGGGTCGGATTCTGCTTAGTTGAAGCTTTCTAGTTCTCTATTTTTCGACAGATACTTCAATCCGTGTCACGTTTCTCCTTCTTAGTATCTTTACTATGTGGCTAACTCCACAATGTACTACTTACTGCGTAGGGTGTTGGAGGAGTATCATGCAACATTTGTCGAGACGGTTCCTTTCCGAACCATCGCTTTCTTCACTTTATTCCAGGCAGCATACTTGCTTGTATGCTTCGGTATAACATGGATCCCAATAGCTGGCGTGCTCTTCCCGCTGTTGATCATGCTTCTAGTCCCCGTACGACAGTACGCACTTCCTAAGTTCTTCAAAGGAGCCCATCTTCAAGACTTGGATGCTGCAGAATACGAGGAAGCTCCTGCTATGCCTTACAACATGACATTCGAAGTAAGTAGCAAAGAATCTTTGGTCCAGGTTAATGACTTCATCGAATGATTTTAGTTCTAAGTATGATCTTCTCGTATCTCGTAGGATCAGGCTCTTCAAGCCAGAACAACTAGTAGTGAAATTCTCGACCAGATTATCACGCGAAGCCGTGGTGAGATCCGCTGCAGCCAAAGCCCGAAAGTCACGAGCTCTACTCCAGATTCATTAGATGAAATAAAACCTTCTTTCAGCCCGCGCCTGTCACAGCGGATTTACAGTCCAAGAATGAGGGAACCTAGGGAAGGTAACAGTCCAGCATTTACTGCCAGGGGACCTGAAGTAAAGCGGACTCCCAGTCCCGGGCCCTCGACGCTTGGTCAAAACCGCGGTTCAGCTTCAAGCTAAGTGTTGTCAGTTCTACGTGCTCGAGAGGTCGCTAAGTATATCTAACTAGGTGTATTGTAGGTGTAGTTTCTTCTGGTTCTATCCATGTCTCTTATTTAGTCTGGGCAGAGGACTCACTGAAAATAACATTAATGACACGTCAAATTATCTATTATTTTCATCATTCCTTTCCCTAATATTCCCTGATCTACTCTCCTATACCCGTCTTTCTGTAGTGTCAGCACTACAGAAAGACTAGAGAGTGATCACCAACTAGGATGGAGCACTCTTAACTAGGATAGACTTGGTCAGAAGCCGCATCACCTGAGCAGCTCGTCATCTTTAAGAATCAATTATTTCCAAATAAACTTCTCTTTTGACAACACTGAATCTCCATATCCAAGGGTCACACTGTCTCTCGTGCTTTTTAGTGGGATCGTGTGAGCACAATGAACCATAAGTCTCGTTAGAACAATGAACTCTAATATCATGTTATAATTTTTATATCTTATGCATAAACTTAAGACAATAAGTAGATGAATTTTTCATATTTATAATTCAGTTCAACATACCTGTAACATCCGACGTGAGATTCTGTCCGACACGTATGTTATCTATCCTGACCAAACTTCCACTAAGGTTCTTGTTTCTTGGGGGTCAGAAGTTCCAGTAAGATTCTTGGGGATAGTGGTGTCCTCGATAGCTGCCGGGGAGTAGCTTCTCCTTTGCGCTTTATAGGTCTGCTTCTTTGCGATTGCTGAATCCACGACATGTACGGACAAGCAATTATTGTCCTGGTGGTGGAATCTAATCACAGTAGAAGCTCGACATGATATTGTACCGACCATGCGCGTTCCTCGTCACTGTGGGCTCAACTCTTCTGTTTTGTCTTCCACTCTCTCTTTTAACTTTGGACTTTTACAACTTCAAGAATTGGTCCTCAAGATAAACAATTCAGCATTTGATATTAAAAATGAAGTTTTGGCCTAACGGATAGTTTCAGATTTTCAAGGTTTCGTGTTACGTAACAAACAGAGATTAAAATGAAATTTTTTTCTCATTATTACTGTTAAACATTATTGAATTTCTCACCAAAAAATCATTTATTGAACTGGTTGAACCGTGATCCAAAAGGTTGAGTTGATCGCTATCCAGATGAGTTTTAAAAACATAACTAGTCTTGAAAAGGGTCGGTACATGGAAAGGGCAAAGGTCACTCGCCCAAGTTGCCCTTGGGACAAGGTCTTGAAGCAGTAAACTTTTGGAACAACAGGCATAATTAGTGCTAAATCTACAAACTCTCTGATTAGGATTTTTCCAGAATTTTGACTAACTTGGAACTCTTATTCCTACTATAAAACATAAGGGACTTGTAGTTAGAAGTTCCTTGATCTTGCTTAAACGCAACGATAGTATAGATACGTCAGAATTAAGGCTCGAGGCATAGCCTCACTTATAACTTATGTACCATGTATCTCTACCTAATATAGTGATGATCGTTTCGGGCCATGTGAATCTCCAGTTAACCGAACCACGTGCCCTCTGATAACCCATCTCTCGTTACTATTTGTTATGAATATTATAAGAGCACAATCCAAGAAGTAAAGCCTGCGAAATAATTACGTCGATCAAAAAGCCCATCGTCCTAAATGTCCCCGGCCCACAAAACTCAAACCCTCTCTCCCCTCCTCTCCTTCCGACATTAACCATTCGTCCATCCCGATCACACGAGAAGAGGGGGTGTGTGTGTAAGAAATGAGGCCACAGATAGTGTTATTTGGGGACTCGATAACGGAGCAGTCGTTTAGATCAGGCGGGTGGGGCGCTTCACTCGCCGACACTTACTCCCGCAAGGTCCTCAAAGTTTCTTCCTTTGTTCCTCGATAAAGCTTCAATCTTTCCACTCAAAATCTCTTCTTTTTTCTGACCCATTTCGGTTTTGAACAGGCTGACGTCTTGGTTCGTGGCTATGGCGGGTACAACTCGAGATGGGCTCTCTTCCTGTTAGGCCACATTTTCCCTCTTGTAAGCTTTATACTCTCCCGTTTGATTCCGTTGATAGGCTTCGAAGAAGAATCTGAAGTTGGTTGTGTTTCTTTCGATTGTTTTAGTATTCTGCGAGGCCTCCGGTTGCAACCACGATATTCTTCGGGGCTAATGATGCGGCTCTTTTGGGTCGAACCAGCGAGAGGCAGCACGTTCCGGTTGGCGAGTACAAAGAGAATCTGGGGAAGATTGTTCGCCATTTGAAGGTCCGAGTTTAGCATCTGCATTCGGGGGATATAACGAGCACTCGGTGTGTTTCATTGACTCCTTGAACTTTGCTCGCAGGAATGCTCATCCACCATGTTAATTGTGCTTATTACTCCTCCACCGGTTGACGAGGCGGGGCGCATGTCTTACGCCAAGTATGATCGGTCCTTCTTCTTGTATCATCGGCATATAGGTTGTACCGATAGTATGTAGTCGCGTACGAAGGGAGGAAATGAGAGAAAGAGGTGTCTTCCTAGCTAGTTTTCCTAGTTAGGCTTCTGTGTCCCATTTTCAGTTTGATCCTACTGGTGCATTTTCACATTTTAAATTCCTAGAGCTATGGATCAGGTAGAAAGCCAAATTGATCTCATTTCGTTGTTTCATTAGTGGTATCTGCCCGTATTCGACAGATCTTTGTATGGGGAGAAAGCTATGACGGAGCCGGAACGGACAAATCAAACTGCAGGCTTGTATGCAAGGGAGTGTGTTGAGTTGGCCAGAGAATTAGGCGTTCGCTCTATCGATATATGGTCAAAGATGCAGGAAACAGAGGGTTGGCAGAATTCACTACTAAGGTTTGTGATGCACTGATGTTAACTAATCATCTCTTTACATGATCGCGGGAGCAGTTGTTGTCACAGAGCAGCAACGAGCGTATACTTCATTGCATATTTTTGCTAGTTGTATTCTTAGAATAGTTATTATCCGATATTCGAAATACTAACGAGCATGCTTGTTTTCAGTGATGGTTTGCACCTAACCCCGCAAGGTAATTCGGTGGTATACCAACAAGTTCTCAAAGTCTTCAACGAAGCTTGGCTCTCTGCTGCAGAAATGCCATATGATTTCCCTCACCACTCTGAGATTGATGGAAAGCACCCTGAGAAGGCCTTTCAGCTAAATTGCTTATAGAAAATTACCCATCTCTTATTATACATCCACGTTTCCACAGCTCGAGGATCTAGACCTTCTTGAGGGCTGGCTAGGTTTTCATTGTATTCTTTTCGTACAATCAATTGCACTCTACTGAATTCATCTTGGCACTGTAACCATATCAATCAGCTTGGCAACGAAGATTCTGCTCAGTCTCATGTGTACTATGATCTTAAACATAATTACAACGAAAATTGCCGCATTAGTTATGTACTAATGAGCACTTGAAGATTCGGTTCTACTCATAAAAAAAACAGCGAGAGTTAGTGTCTTGTTGATTTTATCGCGTCGAGAAAATAGTATATTGGGGTTTGGGTACCTTGTATTTGACCTGTTTTCTTACGACTATATGGTGAGATTCAACGCATGCCTCTGGCATTCTTACGATTTTATCACTAATGCGGCAATTTATCCAATTGCAAACGTTTTTTTTAATATAATTTTAGTATACAGAGTCACAACATTATCGCTTAAGTTAGACAGAAACCTCAGTTACTTAAACAATAGCTTCCGAACTATAAAATATCAAACTGGTAAGTGCATCGCACGACTATACGAAAACGAAGTTGATCCATTAACTGCAGACAACGGAATACAAGGAAACAACACCCTGAGGACGGAAGGCACGTAGAATATAACAGTAAAAAATTTGGGATTACTGAATAACAGCAGGCAGCGTCGCGACAAAATCGATCATTGTTTGACCTCGGATCAATCAAAATCAGAAGACAATAGAACTAGTGGTGGTTTTGGCCCCATCTAAAAACAAGTTGCTTCAACTAAACCAACCTACCGGAAAATTTTATCGGTGTTGTTCAAGCCTTCTTTGGTTTGATGCGCTTCACTCTGGAGTACAGAAAAACTCCACAAAGGGCAAGGCCAGTGCCTGGATTATCACAGAGGAGAAAGAACATCAGCAAATGCCTAAGAGGTCACTGATCCTTTTCCCTACTGTTTTTGTAGCATCCTGAAAGAAGTAAAAGAAGAAAACTGTTGGAGGGTTCACTAATCTTACCGAGTGAGTTGATAAGGGAGACTGGCGTGCGGAAGAAAAACACAGAGCTAACAATGACCACCACACGCTTCACGCAATTGCCAACTGAGTGGGTAACAGGGGATACCCTTTCTAGTATCATGTAGGAAACCTACAAGTTTGATGTCGATAAGTTAGTTGTAGTAAGCTTGTTTGGTTAAGAAAACTTTCTAGCTGGAAGAAAAGGCAAAATGATAACAAGATGCATCTCAACTTGCCAGTCATAAGAAAAATGTACTTCAACTTCAATATGAAACCAAAGTATGCACGCCGAAACTCCCTTCACTTCAATTAGACAAATCGATAAGGAGCTCCCTAAAGCAAATTCTGAAAGAATCTCTTTGTTTAGTGTATGTAATTTAAGTTTTTTATCCAGAAAACATTTGATTGAAAATGTTTCAAGGAAAAGTATCGAATGAACCTAATTAAATCCTGATAGCTACTTAAATTGGAAAGGACGACATTATCAGGCTATCTCATAATGCCTGATAGCTAGCTACTTCTACCAGGAAACAAATGGGGAAAAGGTATAGACAGAGTGCATAGAGCCTTGCCTGCTGGTAAGCGTGGAAGCACAATGCAGCAAGAAGAGACCTAGTAGCAAGCTGTTTAACATTCAAACCCTGTAATATAACAGAAATGTCAACTGGATGCCAATGCCACGGCCTAACGAAAACCAACAACTAGTAATTTAGTCTTTAGTTCTGTAGCTAAACTTACAGTTGACTGAATGTATGCAGGCGTAAATTTGACACCTTCCATCAATATGGTGAAAGGGGCTAGCAGTATGAAGGACATGATTGTTATTATTGAGAAAAGGGTAATGTTGTCAATAGATTCCTGTAAGATGGAAAATGTCAAACGAAGTCATTATTCAAAGAATTACTGTTCATACAAGTATAAGAATATTTGAGATTTACAATAGACTTAAAAAATAAGTAGCTTCTAGAAACAATAAATATAACTATCAAAACAAATCGCTGAGAAGTTATACGAGGCCCTACAAGTTGAAAGTACCTCTTTGTTAACCATGACCTTTTTGCTAAGGACATTGCGGGACTGATTGGTCAAATTGGAAGCCATAGCACTCCAAAATCCAGCCCTTTTTGCCAGAGTAACAACAAGGTCATATCAAGTGTATATTCAAGCACAAATTTGAAACTCTCCAAAACAAGCTGCAGCAAATTATGGATGAGTTGGGACGAAGAGCTCTTACCAATTGAAAGAGGCCTCCGTCATTGAAGCAAGTCCCACGCCACCAACAATAGGAAGGAGAGAAAGAACAACCCAAGTAGTAGGCATCTGGACCAACAAAATAACACACACAAAGAATCAATAATCACATAACAGAACAAAAACCCGCTCCTTCAAATAACTAGACCATGATCCCACAAAGGAACCAGAATCATTAAGCCACATGGCACAAAAAATTATCAAAGAAACATAACTCAGGGGTGGCTTCACAGTACAATAACACCATCTTTGCAACAGGACGCGTTCGTTCCTACAACAGACATGAACAACCATCCTAACTAGCAAGCGAAATGCTCACCTCGCCAAGAAACATTGCAGAGAGAACCACAGAGAAGAAGGGCTCCATAGCCTTGATCGTGTGAGTGAACGAAACAGCAACTTTTCCAAGACTCATGTTAGTGAACAGATTACCCAACGTGTGCACCACAGCCAATGGCACTATAGCAGCAAGCTGTCACGAAAAAGAAGCCACTCGTCATCAACCTCTCCTACGAGTCCCGACATTCGAACAGAAAAAAGCTAACTAACTTAACAGATCCGATATACGTGCCTGCGCTCCACTGACTTTCGGCCTCTTGTAGAGCTTGAATGTCCACATGAACAACACCAACACTGTCCCGACTGCGAATTGAACCTCCGTCACAGTCACGGGGTAATGGAACGCCTTCAGAACCTGCGAAGACACACGATATCAAGATTCGAGTCCGGAGTACCACAAAGGAAAGATCCGTTGGGAGTAAAAGATTCACCTGCTTGTTGTAGATATTGAAGTAAATGTTGAACAGGTACCAACACCCGAAGAGCGCTCCGAGGGTGAGAGTCTTCACCAAGGCGTTAGACTTCTCGGCCTCCACGTCCCCGGCGCTATCCCCGGCCGTGGACCTGGCCTCGAAGCGGTCGGCCTCGGGAAGCGGCGCCGGGAGAGATCTCCACGGCCGGAACTTGGAGGAGCACACAAGCGCATCGCCGGAGGAGGAAGCGGCGGCGCGAAGGGGGAGAGGATCGAATCGGGGAGTGAATGTGGCGAAGGTTGGACGGCGGTTACCCCGGGAAAGACGCGGGTTTCGGAGAGACGGGGAGGAGGAGACGGTGAAGGCTACGGCGGCTTGCATTTCGGCAGTTTTTTTTTTGGACGGAAACGCAGCGTTTAGGGGTTGTTGTTCGAAGGCTAATGGAGATTGAAGGGTTGGTTACTTAGAGGGGGAGAGAAGCGTAGCGTTGGAGGGTCCGCCGTCAGGTCGTGGTTTGTTGCAACGGGAATAAATTTTCTTTTTATTTTATTTGGTTCTTTTCGAGGCGATGTTAGTGTGTTGGGGGGATATTCTTTTGTTTTGGCCGACTACGAGGCGTTATTTCTAAGGGAAAATTTCACTTTAGGAGTATTACCAATTTTCACTGAGGTACTCTATAGTTTAAAACGCATAGAACATGTCTAACTTATTTCAACTTTTATCAAAAACAGGTTCTGATCAGTCCGGGTAGCTGTCCGCAATTTTTTTCAAAATGACGTAGTTCGTTGTCTTACGTGGATTGCCACGTCGTCAGTCTATGAGATGAGTTTTTTATGACATAGCTTGTGGTAAATTATCATTATAGTCTACAATTGTTCATTACTTCCCCCCCCCACAACAACCAATCGCCAAATTCACCAAACAAATTAAGCTCCCAATAACCAATAAACCTACGCCAAAGTACAAATTCAACAACGAACTTGCTGATAAATAACCACAAGTTGAAGCGAGCAAGAAAATTAGGCTCCACCAGAAAATATCCCGAGACTAATTGAGAGGTTAATTTAGGGAAAAGAGTTGAGATGCCACAACAAGAGGGAAGGCGAGGAGGAGGGCGGAGTTTTGAAAGGGCTTGATAGCGTGCTTGGGGAGGCGATATTGTCCCCACTCTCCAAATTTTCTGGCTCCGCCCCTGGAGGTGAGGACAGGCAGCCGCAGTGAGGAAAAGCACCGCAGAGGAGCAGCATATGTGAAGGTTCTCCCTCGGGTAGTCCGCGAGGCTCATCTACCCCACCGTTCTCGCGAACTTAATCACTACTTCCTTGGCTCCACTCAGCTGCTCCACATATCCGTGCCCGTGGTTGTGGTGGCAGCAGTCGTTGTGGCGGTGATGGTGGGGGTCATCATGGTGGTTAGCGACGCCTGAGATCGGGGATCGGGAAGCGGAGAGAGAAAGGCGAGTTGGTCTAGCGACGGGTGAGTTGACTCGGTTTCTGGTCGGGGGAGAGAGCAACAGAGAGCTGCTGCTATTTGGTGAACAAGTTCGGGAGCAGGTCAGACTGGCGGTCCAACAGGTCAGACTGCAAATTTGGCTGATCACCATACTGAATTTAAGGGTTACCCCGGTGACCTTTTGAACTACCCAGAATCTGGTCGGACCGGGTAGTTCACCCAGATTTTTTCGGTCAGTCAGACAGTTCACTCAGAAATGAAATTTTTTACAAAAGCATTAGAAACTCCCCGATTTTTGCCAAATTTTTTCTAATTATGGATTTCTCTAATAGTTGAATTCTGGAATCTAAGGTGAAGAAGGTCATTTTCAGACATATATTTAGTTATTTACCTATAAACAAATTTAAAATGCTTTTTTAAAAATTTTAAAAGGTCTGGTCTGACCGACGGCCCAACTGGTCGACCTAGAAGTCAGACCAAAGTTTGAATCTCCCTTCGAGTTATTTTTTTAAAATAATAATTTTTTTGGTCAAAATAATGGTTATTAATCAAATGTCATGTTTGTAGTTTTGTTTGATAGTCTTGTTTTGAGTATTTCTCTTGTTTTTGGTCATTGAGTTGTGATTGATGAATGATAATTGTGACGTTGTTATTGTGGTAAGATGTTGTATGTGTGTGGACTAAGATGGAATAAGGCAGCTTAATGAGTTTGACAACTCATCAGCACACACTAATTTCAAGTAATCGAGAGGACAAGTCACTGTATGAATAAGGAAACAAGAAAATGACATATTTCATGAAAGTTCATAAATTTAGATTTCCTTCCTATTGTATAAAGAGTTTTATTTAGATTTCTCAAGTTCAATGATCCAAATCTTGTTATCTCATAAGTATTTCAAACATTCTTCTTTTAAACTAAGCCTTCTTCAATGTACGCGAACCGATATTACAGCACGCAGTTAATAAAAATTAGTGAAGATTTTGGCCCCTCGATTTCTACCGGAAAAAAAACTAAGCCTAGCGAGGTAATTAGCGAGATAAATTACCTCGTTGGTGTTTGTCATACCATCCGAATCTTTGGGGTGTGACCGTAACCGTTTGACAGTTAATTACTTTGTAATTCAAAACACATTGTTGAATTAATTTTTCTTCAAATTTTGACGCTTAAACAACTCGGACAATCTTTCACAGCTCTCACCTGTCGGTACATCTACAACGCCACATCATCTTTTTCCGCAGATGATGTGGCATTTCACCACATTCTCTTCTGTCTGCTCCCCTCCACATCATTCGGGTTTTCCAAAGTTCCACGCACCGTCGTCGGCCCCCAACCGCGACCCAAGCCATCTTTCCACTGCGACATCAGACCTAGCCGTGCCCATATCAAGAATTGCGGAAAAGAGAGAACGTGGTCTCGATGAACACTAGAAGCTCATCCAAGGAGCCGGAAGGAGTAGACTAGAGAGGGATAGGAATTTATCATTTTGGAGAGTAGAATAACAAAACAAGTGCTTCACTTATTTATTTTTTTCAATCCATTTTTAGAAATATAGGAGAAGTCAAGGCTACAACGGTGCTACTTCGATTAGAAAATCTTTTGGTTTTATCGACCATGTCTTAGCAAAGGTAGTCAAATTCTTTGTTTTACATAAATAGATGATCATTGTTATTCAATAATGTGATAAAAGAGCGTTTTTCTTTCATTGCAACCGAGTCGTATTTTTTTAAATCTCTTTTTCTTTGTCGGAGTCATAGATTGATAAATATTGCATAATGTCTTTTTCGATTTGAAAAATCACCCCAGACGATTTCTCACTAAAACTCTCTTCTTCTTTTTTACTCGTTTTTTTAATACATGATGAGACAATCATATATTGATAGGGTATTCTTGGTTTTTAACATAAGGCCGAATTTGTTTAAAAATCACGTCAAGGACAAAACCGAACAATTTTTGCAAATAATACTGCCAAATTGTAAACTGGCTGCAGAAAAGTACAGATTAAAGGGCCTATTTGTAAAATTTCCCTTTTCTAGAGCCAAATGTGGTTGAACCGAATGGCCCTCTTTGATGAGCACGTGTAACTTAAGCACGACCACAACCATTTCGAAAATAGAAAAAATCTAACAACAAACACTCAAAGAAAAATATTTTATTTTGATTAGATCTCGAGTTTATATTCTTAAAAATATAACTGTGTTAAATATTAATTTTGTTATTTATCAAAAAAATTATCCAACTCAAATCTTAATTAATTTAGTTAAATAGATAAAATACTAAATAATATATACCAAAAAATACAAAAAAATCAGAATGATGAAGCGATCTCCACAAAAGCAGCAGAGCCATGAGTTTCCAGGCCCTGCAGCCATTTCTCTTCCTTTCTTATCCTTCACCCAAATTTTCCTTTAGGAAATTCCAATAATAACCCTCCCATCCCGTTGCCCCTCCTCTCCCCCAGAAATTGGCATACCCAAATCCGTCATTTCGGCCGCACGTGCCACCCACGCGCGGCCCCAAGGAGAGAAGAAGAGAAACCAATCTTTTTCCCCTCTCGGGAAGAAACGGAAACAGTTAATTAAAAATTAAAAAAAAACCCCAGGAGAGAAAATACAAATGCATTCGTCGTTGACTATTAAGACCTTCACGGACGCGAGTCCGGGTAACCGCCGCCGGGTCGGAGGCGTGGGGCTTCCTTCTAGCGGGAGGCCGAGCCGGTTGCGGGTCAACCCGGGCTCCCGGTGCGGCGTCGTACGGTGCTCCCTCGCGGAAAACGGAAGCGGTTCGAGCTCGGGTTCGGGTCCGATCGAGAGCGCGTCGTCGTTTCGGTCTAGGAGCCAAACTTATGCCCTCCTTAAGCATCAGATGGAGGTCGCCGCCCAATCAGAGGTTTCTATTCCCTTTTTTTGCTGATCTATTCACAAAAGTTTGAACTCGAGAGTCTAAAAATCATCCACGTCTCTTATCACTTGGACCAGTTCTCGTCGGTCGGATTGATTAGGTGTCATGTTTAACAACCGTGGGGACAGTAGCCTTCCTCCTTTTTGTAACATTTCCTTGTTCAGGACTACGAGGAGGCCGCGAGGATACGAGACTCGTTGAAATTGTTCGAGGAAAGAGAGCCGGTTCTTCGCCTTCGTAGGCTGATAAAGCAGGCCGTCGAGGACGAGCGATTCGAGGATGCCGCTACATACCGCGATGAGCTGAAGGAGATTGAGCCCCACTCTCTTTTGAAGTGCTCCAGCGACGCCACTACCCTGGTAATGCCTAAAGTTTGATATCGAATTCGGGAACTTGAGGGGAGCATTGTGTGTCCGAGCGGGTTGTTGAAATTGCTGTGGGACTTACTGGGATGAGACTTTTGTGTTTCAGGGGATCAGGGTTCAAGTTAGGAGCGTGTACATTGAGGGGCGCAGCCAGCCTTCCAAAGGGCAGTATTTCTTTGCATATAGAATTAGGATCACCAACAATTCTGATCGTCCTGTTCAACTCCTGAGAAGACATTGGATCATCACCGACGCCAATGGCAAGACCGAAAATGTTTGGTGAGCTGATGTTATTAGTACGAGTCTTGCTAAGAGAATCTGTCAATTCCAAACCCGTGTGCAAACTGATCCCTACATATATAAGATGTCCAGGACCAGTTCTATCTGTAAAAAAAATCCATGTTGTTTATGTAGGTGTTAATTTTCCGATTCAGCTACCTGCATTATTGGTCGCATGGACCATTGGTGGCTGCTGTAGGTGTTTCGGCTTCCTGTTTTTCCGTGGTTATGAGTTTCACAATTTCTTCCCCAATTTCACAGGGGAAATGGAGTTATAGGAGAGCAACCAGTGATTCTTCCGAGGACTGGGTTCGAGTATTCTTCTGCGTGCCCGATAGCCACGCCCAATGGCAGAATGGTAATTCATGGTCTTTAATAAGTTTCCTTTGCATGAATTTGTGTGAATGTATGCCGTCAATTTTCTTGTTTGGACTTCTTTTTGGATTCCTTTTTGTTAAAACAGAAGAAATATAATGCGTACTACATCGTAGTTTGTTTTTCACTTTTCATTCGATAGCGGACGTGTTCTGTTTATTTTCCTTGGTATGAAAGGATGGCCTAATGACTAAATAATTAGCTGCTCTGATCTTGTTTTATGTCATTCTGTTCAAATCTTACCACTAATGACAAAATAATTGGCTGCTCTTGATACTTGTTCTCAACTTGCTAGTTGCTAGCGCGCACTTGTCTACATTTATTTACTTCTTTTCATTGATCCCACAATGTCTGAAGCTAGAATATACAACTTTCAACTAAAATTCAGGATTTTGGCTCTTGCAGCTTGCTCAAGTGACTACTTGGTGCGACTGTATTTTACGATTTCATATTCTTTGTTTCCTGAGATTGCTTCCAATATTTGGTTTGTCATTGCAGGAAGGCGACTTCGAGATGAAGCACATCGACAAAGTGGACTCTCGCACGTTCAATGTGGTTATTGCTCCGTTTTGTCTCGCAATACTAGGAGATGAAAGTAGCGCGTTCTGATGTTCCTCCGCCTCATCATTCTGCAGCAGTGGTGATGCAGCTTGCTTTCTTGATCGAGTTGATGTCAAATGTTCAAAAATCAGAACACGAGTAGATTTTTGTATCATTTGTAGCAGCTAGCACAGAGATCATCTCCCTGATTGTGGGGCTAATGCCGAGGGATAACTGTCATGGGAAAACCTTTTCCTGGATTAAACATTCACATGTATGTAGCGATTTGTAAGATGAATCATATCCATTAATAGAAATGTTAGTGTGGAAAGAAATGAATGTTATTGATTATAAACATTCGCGTGCAGTAATTCTAAACCAAACGACGACGTTTTCCTGCTTTGTACCGGGAATCATGGCATACACAATCTATTTCCTTAAAGACTGCTGCTAATTGATAGAAGTGTAAGATTCAAATTCCTTACGTTTGTAATTTTTGGTATCACTGTTTTTGTGTTTGTTTGTTTTGACTAAACAATCTTCGTGTTTTCCATTATATCGTCTAACATAAGAGGTTAACCGGTGTGCCACAAGATCTTGAGAATCTGATCAATAGAAAATCTTCTCTCAAGTAATATTTCGTCCGTCATGATCTAACTAATTTTTTTAGCTAGTCCTAAATACAGAGAAATTTTATGGTGGTTCTTACATACCATGAATACATCACCATGATTTTTAAAGACTTTCCAAATTAGCCATATTAAATCATATTTTCAAAATACATTAAGAAACTTATTTTAGAAACCATTAGTCTTGAGAATTGGTCCAATAATAAGAAAATTAAAATCATTTAATGACAATTTAATTTTCCACCCAAAGGATGTTGCGGTGTTCTTTCTTATAAAAGAATTGTATGTCTTTTACTAATAACTTTATAATGGAGCATCAACTACTATGCATACAAACAACTTTAGTCTACTATTATGGTAAGTTCCACTTAGTAACTATCGGATTTGACTAATTTTTATAAGCTCACATTACTTATTTAATGCAGCTTCTATTGTTTGCACAATATTAATCTTGCACTTTAATAAGATCACTTTTGCACTTAAGCGAGACGACATTCTTATTTTATAACAAACACTCGATATCTAATGATGTACTAAAATTATCTCATCTCAATCAAAAATTGTCTCATCAATTCCTACTGAGATAAACAACGTGTGAGCAAATTATTTCTCTTTTAAAAAAATGTTACTCTAATTAATGAAATGACAGAAAAACTAATTCGTTATTACTGATATGAACAAAAAAATCAACACTTCCAAAAAAATTCCTGACATGTTTCTCAAACACATGAAAGAACATCGGCCGGAGAGTATGGAAAACAGTGCTTTTAGTATACTTTCTCAGATCCAACAAGTGCTTCCTATAAAACAATCTACTGGACAAAAAAAAATACAACCGCCAAAGAAAATCCTCTCCACCCCCACCCAAGCACAAGTTTTTCTTACAGAACAATAATCTCTTATTTGCACAATGGTACAAATAGATACAGCAGAATTCTGCATTTGTATTCAAAATCCAGCAAGTGGTGTGCATTATACATTCTCCAACAAGGTCTCAAAGAGTAGTTGTCGGTAGAGAACCCATCAAAATGGTGGTGTCGTCGTCCTTGTGGCCTTCAGTATCTTGCAAGTTTGTCTTTGGAAATAAACGAGTCAGCCAACCCGCGGGTAGGTTAGAGCTTGATGGTTTCCTTCCAAACAAGTTAGCGCTAGACATTCTGCTAAACTTATTACCGATTCCGAAGGCATTGTGCGCCCCAAGTTCCGCGCCACATGAGCAATCTGCGAGTTTGTTGAAGCAAGGCTTATGGTACACGGATCCACAGGACTTGCACTTCTCAATCTCATCCTCCTGTGACAGGACACTATGAACCATCAGAAAACATGTATCTTGTAATGCCAGAGAAATCAGAGTAATCTATTTAATCTATACGCAACATACTCACACCCAAATCAGAAAGGGGGAGAGAATTGAAGGAAAGTGAAGATGTCTGGATACCGAAGACAAATAATTCTATGTTTAATCAATGAGTAACAATCATCATGATTTTCAACTAAAAGGTTGCAAAACCATCATAATTGTTGTATTATGAATAAAAAAGGTAATCATCATGCCAATTAAACCACTTTGTAATAGTGTCTTGTTACCAGTATTCCTTTCCCCCTTGAATTTTTATGTGGCTTTAGTGAATCACTTGACAGAAAGAGAACTGCCAATTTCAGGCACAATAATTTTATATTTCGAAATTATGTTAAATAAAAGTATTTTTTGTAACGATCATCAATCAAATACCATGATATTGGCTCAAATTTTCATTCGCCATTAGTAATAGCAACAAAGTACAGCTTATGTCCAAAGGCAAACAATTGTGGCTCCCGAGTCCCAACATTGATAATTTTGTCGATTTCAAGCAAAATTACTAGGCAAATTTTCAAAATAGATGATCAGGTAACATCCCAGTAGTTGTATTTCCACTCATACAGGTGTTGGTAACCTTGCTAGCCTAGATGAGCTAATTTTTGGCAGAAAAGTAGTCAGCATGATGTGCAAATTGTTGGAATTCACAGAAGTAACTTTTTAGCTTATGAACAGACAGTATGGAGATCTTTCGGTGTTGACCAATTGACTTATCATTCAAGAAAATTTCAACAAGTTACATAATGCAAGTACTAAACCGCAATGAATTGCAAGAAGCCCCTACCTGAAAAGGAAAAATGAGTGAAGAGGGATCATTACAAGCTTGCTGAGCACTGCAAGGAACTCCCACGTCACAGCATAACAGGCACTGGTCTGTTATATGCTCTACGATCTTCCTTGAGACGGTCTCCAGCATCACAGGTAGGGCTGGAACAGAGTAGGCGTGGTATCAAGGATAAAACGAGTTAGATTCACATGCATTAAAAAAAGAGATAAAAGTATTTATTTATAGATCATATGCTACCACATCATATCACCTGCAAAAGCTCCCTTCGAAAGATCAATTAGGTCTCTAAGAGCGAAAAAATCGTTGCTCTCGAGAAGATATCTTCGAGACCCGAGCCCTTGGTTTATGTTCATGCGAAATGGACATCGAACATATAGAAGCAAGGTTCCTATTCTTTTCCTCACCGTCATAACATGGTGCAGAGCCGGAACCTTCGAAAATAGGTAAGGATTAACAGCACTGACGCAAAGCATTGGCTGCAGAAAAAAAGATTTATTAGGACTTACTCGTGGAAATATGGGTAAACCCAAAGGTGCAAACCAAAAAGAAGAAGAAAGAAACATGAAACAGAGAGAAACATGATCATCAGGAAGAAGACTCTTGGCAAAATTGAGGAAAAGCGCTAGACATCAGACTTTACATTAAATGTAAATCAACCTTCTCATTAACCGAACATAACAAAGTCTTTAGATTACCCACTCATAACAAGTTTTACATTAAAAAGCAAGCACTCTTCTGCTTCTTCTTTTATTTTTATCCTTCTTTGTGTCTGGAAAGTAACACCCGAGCCTTAAAAAAGAGTGTTTATTCTCTTCTAATTTAAAAACATTGTCACGGCTTTTAATATGAGAAAGGTATATTCAAACGATTATCAGGAAGAGTGAGGATGGTCATATTACCTGATCATGTATGGAATCAAGGTATGATTTGGCCATCTCAGAGACTGGGTACTGGGTGAAATCCCAATGATGAAGAACTCTGGCAGGCAAAATTGCAGTTTCATTTGTATGGCATGAGGAACAAAACAATTGACCAGTGTATTCGCAGCGCCGAGGCCTGCCCCAACCCAATGACTGTACAAAGTCCCGCAGCAGCGTCATCCCATCATCAAAATGCTGGTGACAACCGGCGCATTTATAGTGCTGTAATTCTAGCATTTGCTTCATTGAATTGTATGGTTGAACTTCAACAACCAGTGATATTGTCTTCCCTAAATAAGACATGTTTTCTATACTATTCATTCTCTCGGAGAAAATGGATTGATTCTGCTGAGCCTTCACTGCTGGAGAATTAAGAAATGTTTCTGGAGGATATAAAAACCAAGCAACTGCACTAGGGGAAGAAGAAAACAACCCCGAGTGGATAATTGATTGTAGGCACTCCTGAATAAGAGCACTTCTCCCGGAAACAACATCTGGAGAGGCACTTCCAAATACTTTCCTCGACTCTTGTTCAATGGCGGACCAAGGAGAAGGGAGAGTCCATCCATGGTCTGCAAAATACGACTTTAGCCTGCGGTAGAGGGTATAGAAATCACGATACCGACGTTCAACCTCCCACTGATCCTGGCCACTCCGTACTCTTATTACATACACGGTGTATTCTTTCACACCAACCAATCTTTCACTAAATGAAACATCACCTTTTTTCTGCTTTGCAGCTATCACTTCAACCTCATCGATTCTCAATGGCCGTGAAATTAAAGAGAAAGCATCTTCTGTTCCAGAGGTGGAAGCAGTTGATCCACCATCTCGTAAAGGTAAAGATTGGTGAGATTGAAATGTGTGAATTCCCTTAGGGAATCTAGCCCCTGGAGACACTCCAGAATCAAGTAATATCTGTTCCATTTCATTGACGATCTCATCATAAAATCCATTGACCTCCAGACCATCAGCCTGCCAAAAAGCACGTTTTACACAGAGATAAGAAGCTTACCTCACGAAGTTTTTGAGTTGCAATAAACAGAAACATGATTCGGAAAGTGGAAGAGTAAGAAACGCGACTTGACTACAACATCAGATGTGCTGTGCTGACATGGAAAAAAGAGAATAGTAGTTGAACCATCTGCACTTGGGACATTTCCTAAAGAAAGAATCTAAAAATTCTTGCGGCGTTTGTGATGCAGCAATCACTGTAACAACATCTTTTTGTTCGTTTAAAAGCGATAACTTTAGCAAAAAGAAAGAAAGAAGCAGCAGAACAAATTGCACGAGGTTCCAAATTAATATATCAGACATGCAAAACGGTAGATATAAAGCATTAAATCAACTAGAAATCTCCCCAATGTTCATCCATATCTTTGCAATGGGGTGCCACGGACATTGTAAGGAGAGAACAAACATGAGATAGGCAAATTGACACAAATTTCATGTGACAAGAACGGAGTTGACATGCGAAAAATTAGCAGTTATCAACTACTTCAAACTTACCCTAGCCAGATCAGAATCGTTTAGCCTGTGGTTCTCAGAAACTGAACTCTTATTAGGCAGCGTGGTCAAAACTTTCTCGAGCACCGGGCCTTCAGACAGTTGAGAAACTAGCGGCTTGGTTGTCTCAGAAAGGTGATCCACTTGCACTTCCAAATCGCAATTCCCTCGAGGATCAACAGATTTGCCTTTGTTACTACGAGCAGCATCCTCGTATGCGACATAAGAGGTCTCCCTATCAGAACCACAGTCCTCAATGGTCAACCCTAACTCCAAAGTACCCTTTGCTAGCAGTGGATCCTGGTCCATCTCGAGGATGCCACCAAATGGCACGGCTTCGCTATTCTCCACAGCATAGCCAGAAGTGTCGTCCAGCTTGCCAGTCTCGAAAATGTCTCTAACCTCGTCTTGCTCTAACTCGCACTCACCGTCAAGATCATACAGCGAGACGGAACTAGCATCGTTTTTGTTAGCTGAATCATCACAACCTTGAACCTGACAAATAGCAACAGGAATGTCTCTAACCTCTTCCGATCCATCCACCTCCTCCAATTCGCCAAACGAGTCCGCCTTAGCGCAACGAGGAGGGGGCTCGAAAACATTCAATCCGAACGAATCCAGACCCCCACCAACCCCGCCATTCTCCTGCTCGAAATCATCCCAATCATCAGACCCAAAAGCCACGGAAGAGCCCATCACCAACGGATTCCAATCCCCACCCGAATCGCACCCGAATCCCGAACTACCCTCGCCACCGCGCTCCTTATCAACTACCAACCCAGTGCTTCCACTCCCGACGCGCCTCTCCAGGTCAGAGAGCCTCAAAGCGACCTGCCCGCCCCCGAAATTACCAGAATCCCTCCCGGAGAGGTCGAAATTACCAGAACCCCTCCCGGAGAGGTCGAAATTACCAGAATCCCTCCCGGAGAGGTCGAAATTACCAGAACCCCTCCCGGAGAGGTCGAAATTACAGGGGCTGCCATCGGCGGGGCCCAGAGAGCCGGAGATGCTCGGGGTGCCCAGGGCGGAGGCGGCGCTGCAGTACCTATCGAACTCCGATTCCCCGCAGGAGGAGTACTTGGACGACCAAGGGGACCCGCCCCCTCCCTCCTCCCCTTCCCCTTCCTCTTCCTCTTCCTCTTCCTCTTCCTCTTCGTTTAGCCTAGGATCAGGCGGTTGCGAGGTGGGCCCCGGGGCCATCAGCGAAGAAGCAGTAGTTCCCGTGCCACGTGTCATGCGATAGACGAGTACTGTGTGAGGAGCGACGATGGATTATTGTCTTTGTTTTTCCACTTTCCTTGTTTGTTGTTGTGTACTTTGTTTCTCTTTTTATTTTAAATCTTAACTAATTGTTTTTTTTTCCTTCTTCTTCTTCCTTGGCAATTTCCGTCTTGTAGCATCTTAATTTTTTAATCTTTGTCATCTAAAATATTATTAAAACTTGTCAATAATAACATTAATATATTATATACATAACATAAGAATCTAGAATTTTTTTTCGAATTTGAACCCAAAATTTCGGTCAATGATCTTTCGCGAGTACCGTAAATCTCTTTTAGTCACACTTGTGATATTATCGTGACGAGGATGGAGAAGAAATTCTGAAAGGGTAGTTTGTTTTGTTCGGTTATGGGTATTCTGGGGCCGCGTCATCCCTGATGCCGATTCCTGATTTTATTAGCGTAACTAAAAACCAGCACAAGTGAATTCTCGTTAGATAATTAAACATAATTTTAAGTCGAAATTTCCGGTATCAGGCTTCTTATTGACTTACTAGCAAGGTTTTAAAAAGAGTGCACTGACCAAACTTCCGATTAGTCGGATCACAAATCAGATTTGAGGTTGGTATTCTACTTTGCAGACCGCCTAAAATTTGGATAGTTCGATTGGAATTTTTTTACTCAAATTGTCCAGTCTAATTGAATTTTGTTCGAAATCAACACAAAATTAAATATATAAAAAATGCACTACAAGTTCGATTTTTCCAAATCAACACAAAATAAACCAATTCAACAAAGAAAAGTAGATTGGAGACGAAACAAATTGGTCGTTATATAAATTTTGAAACCTATATTTAAACTATTTAATCTATATATTATTTTTAAATAGTAAAAAATAAAAAAGTTCAGTCCAATGAGCAACCCATCCTGTCAGACTCGGCAACCCAGAGAACATGGCTAAAAAGTCTGTTTGGTGTTACTATTTGCCACTTTTTGTAAAAAAAGCGTCTGAATTTTAAGTATTGTAGATGCGGTGTCCATGTGGCACGGACGCCTAAAAAAGTCAAGATCTGACTTTTTACGTCGGCCGAACCAAGATCTGACTTTTTTAGTCGAATCTATCATCCGACCGAAAAAGTCAGATCTTGGTATGGCCGACCGAAAAAGTCAGATCTTGGACCAAGATCTGACTTTTTTTGTCGATTCTTGGTCGATAAGGCTATAAATTACCAGGATCTGACTTTTTTTTACCACACAACCTTTTTCCCCAATTCGAGCCCTGCACCCCTTGCTCGCCTCCGCACCCCTCCGTGGCATCTATCGTCGCCTCCCGCTCGCGCTGTCCGTCGCCTCCGTTCCCCCCCACGATTGCCTCATCCTCGAATCCCGGTCGTCCTTGAGCGATCGTGTTACCCCGCCGGTCGTCCTTGAATCCCGCTGGCGCCGTCGCTCGCCTCTGCTCGCCACTCGCCGGTCGCCGATCTGCTATCGTCGATCGTCGCCCCTCGCCAATCGGCCCTAAATTGGGTAAAATTGATTAATTATGGATTAACTTAATTATTAATTATTGTTTAATTACGGATTGAGTTTGGTTAATTGTCGATGTTGGTTAATTGGTTTTAATTATTGATGTTGTTAATTGGTTAATTATTGATTTTGTTAATTAGTGATGTTGGTAAATTAGTTAATTGTTGATGTTGGTAAATTGGTGATGTTGGGTATATTGTTAATTGAATAATTTTAATTACCCTTAACAAATTGTGGTCCGACCATAATAGTCTGATTGGTCTGACCATTATTCAGACCAAATTATAGTTCGACCAGATTGGTTCGACTGGTCCGACCTCTGGTCATTCCCTGTATTTAATTAGGTTAATTACGATATTTGTATTTTGTTATGATATTAAAGTGATAATTAATTAAGTATGAATTATTAAATAATGTAACTTAGAAAAGCCGTAAATTTTATATTAATTGATAACGATATTCGTATTAAATTTACAAGGATAGTTGTTAAATGATTATTATTGTTAGATTTGATATTTTTGTTAATATGTTGGTAATTACAATTATATGTTTATTGTGTTGTTTAGATATAGATTCAGAGCCATACAGACAGTTTCTTGGGGATGGAGGACCATTAGTTTCGACGTTATTAATGCGCCAGAATGTGCACCGTTCGCAGGAGGTATGGAACCGTGAGGTCCGGGAAGGGATTAACGATAGTCATGACAGAGTATCGGCGGAGATGGAAGGTGTCCACTGTGCAGAACGAGGCTTTATAGGCTATATGAACGAGGCAGATTTCTGGGGTGTGTGGTGTATTGGCTGGGTTGTTCTCGAAACAACATTTCGCACTCTCCAAATGTGCTGCTAGAAACCTGCACTCTATGTTGATTGGCCTTTCCCTCCCACCGCTCCAACCTGTTGAGGAGCTTCTGTGACAATACTGTTTGGCTGGTACCACTCTCTTTCATGCACTTAGTTGATCTCTCTTCAGAATATTCGGTGAGCTTGTTAAAGGTCTCTGCCACCAAGGCAGTCACCGGCAAACGACGAACTTTTTTTAAGACCATATTTACGCACTCTGCAATATTCATCGTCATGTTACCATATCAGCGTCCACCATCCCACGCTAAGCTCCACTTGGGCAACTCATGTTCATACATCCAGTTGACCACCTCCTGGTCGACTTTCCATATCTCTCGTATATTAGCTTCCAACTTCCACATTTATGCTTGCATTCCTACAACCAATATAGTAATAATATTATATGTGGAGTACCAACTTGTAAAATAGTTTTAGACTACACAAGATTTGTGCATGTTACCTACAATCTTCATGACATTCCTATGGCGCCATTCTTGAAGTATTTGTTAAGATTGCTTGCTACGTGTCGAAGACAATATCGATGGGCGGTGTCACTGTCTTCTCCCCAACCAGATGGGCGGTGTCACTGTCTTCTCCTCAACCATACTTTGTATTCATTGCCTTCAATATATCTGCATGTCGATCATAAATAACACATATTCTGCGTCGGCCTGGCGTCACGTGCCTCCTGACTTGTTCCATGAACCACGGCCAACTATCGGTATTCTCACTCTCAACAAGAGCAAATTGTATTGGAATTATAGCATTATTACCATCAATTGCAGTGGCGATCAAGAGGACATGCTTGTATTTTCCATACAAGAACGTTCCATCAATCTCCAACACAGGCATGCAATATTTGAAAGCTTCAATGCAAGGCTTGAAGCTCCAGAAAACTCGCTTGAAGATCTTTGTTCCAGGCATCAGAGGATCCACGTAATGGTCTCTACCAGGGAGGGTGTGAAAATATTCTCATTCAACAATAGTTCCAGGATTCTTTGCCTTGCATACCGCAAACCATTGCAGAAGGCGATCGTAAGATTCCTGCCAATCCCCCCATAAATCCTGAAACACCTTCTCTTTTGCCTACCAAGTCTTAATATAAGAGGGTCTATATCGAATATGGTCGTGGATCTCTGACCTTATAGTGGACATCTGAATATTTGGTTGTTCCTCTACTCGTTTCTTAATAATTTGTGCAATGAAAGCAGAAGTGAGTTGTTTATGATCCTGCGACTTCCGTTGGCGACCACGGTATGGTGGTAGGTGTGTTTCACTATTTTCCAAGGACTGAAAAGTGTGCCCCTTCTTTCCTGTGAGATACGAATCTTCCATTTGCAATCATCCGTCTCCCATTTTTTACACTTCACAGAGAAAGTTTTTGGCCTTGTTTCTTTTCGGACAAACTCACGCCCATCTTTCATTACGAACGCCCCAATCTCCTTAATTGCATCAAATTTGCTCTTCCAAATCATACCCTCTTTCAACAAACCAGAACAACTTCCATCTATTGCTCGATCGCAATCCCGTTCTTCAGCATAAATAGTCATCGATGATTGTTCACCAGGCTCAGTTAGAGCGAGTTGATTGTATTGTTGTTCTCCGTATTGTTGTTCCTCTTCTTCTATTCTGTCTATTTCGTCTTCATCTTCTTCTGCTTCGTCTTCTACTTCTTCTTCTTCGTTTTCGTCTTCTTCTTCTTCTTCACGATCAAAATTGTATGTGGCATATAGAGCCGTCTCTCTAGGATCATTTTAAACCAATCAAATATTAGTTCATGAGCAACAGCCATCCCCGTGGACGCACCAGCTTGATAGTAACTATCACCACCACTCAAGAACTGACTCTCATCAACGACAAACGGGTTGCAATCATTAATCACCCTCTTTTCCACAATGATTGTAAGCTTAATCTCCCTCGCCATTGGTCCAAAGAAGTTAATCATGGTCTGTAGCATTATCCTAACATCTTCCTCATCGTTAATAAACATTGGACCAAATTGTCCTCTTCTAAATGGACATCTAAATATCAATGGTCCAAATTCTTCATTTGGACCTATTGAGATCTTTTCATTTACTTTTTTCCGCAAGATATTGTATCTGACAAATTCTTCATGAAACTTCAACTTCTCTTTCCCACCACCTTGGTAATCAAAACCGGTTTTATTATTGTTGAAAATTACTCCATCGTATTTCAACTTTATTCTTATAACCTGATTAGCCATTATTAAGACTACAACAAAAGAAAATAATATGCAATTCTATATTAGCAGAACAAAACATAATTTATATTAACAAAAATATCATATAAACATACATTCTTCGCCATCATTTTTTTGGTCTGATCGTCGGACAACAGCCGTCTCAAAAGGTGCTAAGCCGACCACCTTAAGAACCAGACAAAATTCACTCAGACTCGAAGGATTGGTCACTTTTTGTACTCGACCATCCGGTCTGACCAAAATTTACCAAGAAAAAAGCTCTCAATCTGACAGGTCGGACCAGTCAGACCAATCAGATTGGTCGAACCAGTCTGAATTTACCAAGAAAATGCAACTCACTGGTCGGATCGGTCGGACCAATTATACTAATCAGACTGGTCAGACCAGTCAGGCTGGTCAGTTTTTAGACCTGGCCCACCCTCAAAATTTTAAACCAATCAGATAACACACTAAAAAAATATGCCTGGGTCAGCCACCAGGTCATTTTCTAAAACAATGTTCTTCTCAACATTATAAATATTTTGAGAAAAATTAACAAACGACGATGATTTTTCCCTAAATTTAGTATATCTAAAACATCCACTAAAAATAGACAAATTATTCTCAACATTCTCTTACATTATGTACAAAGTATGAACTAAAATATACTAATTATTCATAATTAATAAGCAAACTCTACATATAAATCAAAATATTTAAGTAAATTAATTACCTGAACTAAGGCAAGAAGATGAGAGATGATGAGTGTATAAACGTTCATGATTTGTCATATGTTTCGTGCGTGTTTGGTCATGATTTAAGTTATTTTCATCATGTTATGTCAAGTCTTATAATTATTTTAGTATATTTCTTTCATGGAGTGTATTTCTACCCTTTATCATGTTTTGTGATAGGAAGTGAAGCTCATTGAAGACCGTTGAAGGGGTGATTTCGAGAGACTATATTTCAAGAGGCACAACTTTCTACTCGAGTGTCCAATTATATCAAATGAGATACCGTTGGAAAGATTGAAGAGAGATCTACATTTTGTCTTTTATGGTCGAGACCAAATTCGGAACCGAAGAGGGCCAAAAAGGAAAAATACAAAGATGTAATGAAGCCATGTAGCGCAACTGGCGACGGGAAGTTAACTGGCAATCGCCAGTCATGTCTTGAAGGCTTCCCATCGCTAGTGCATTGGCGATTGACAGGGGGGTGGACAGAAAGTTTTACGAAGACACAACTGGCGGCCGCCAGTTCATTAACGGTCGCCAATCCCCCGAGACAAATTTTTCTAATGCTTCTTAATTAGTCAGGTTTCATATTTTTTTCAATTTTATTCGACTCCTGGTCTCCTATTTTGGCCTTAGGACCATAATTATATTATTTATCTCATTACTTGGCTAGCAAGACTTTTAGTTTAGGTTAACCTCCTCTAGGTTTTTCTATTTTCGTGTTAGACGTTTGGCTATATATAAGCCTTAGTCTCTTAGGTTTTATACATACTTTCTACTGCGATATTGAGACTACTTTTGATCATTAATAAAGTCACGATTCTGGGTAGCTACGTGGAGGAGATCGACGAGGCTTGCTCGAACAACTAAGCTTTCTCTATCTCTATCTTTTATGCTATTCGTTATTATGTCTTCCATTAATGTCGTGTGATTTATGATTATGCTTAGTGAGTAGTTCTCTTGTGAGTGTGATGCCCTAATTATGTGATTGATTATCTATGTCAGATTGTGGTTCGAATATCTTTGGCATTAGTTGTTAGTTGGTATGCTTAATGTTTAATCTTAATTGACCACTTAGATTATGATTCGAGTTGATGCTAGTGGACCGAAAGGCACTTGAGTTAATGGAAAGAACCAATTAGCATATTCTTATATATTAATGAGACGTCTTAATATCGTAAGGGTAACATGTTAGGGGGAATCTTCATAATTAGATTAGTCTAGTTCTAGGTCTAATTGATAAGCGAAAGCGTTAATTAGTAACCTAAGTCTTTGCTAGTTTGGTTTTGTCACCCTAATGAGCGAAAACGTTAGGGAGATACTTTAGAACACTGTGGGTACTAGTTGGAGCTTCATAAGAACCATAATCTCAACATAGGTAATTAATTCATAAGGGTATCGTGCTCGTTTATCTCCATTGAATTTACAACTCTTTTATTTTCGTACTGCTTAGTTTACTTTCTTTCAATCCATTACCTACCTTATAAACCTCTTAATTCCCCCGCTTCACATAATAGATTGCCTTGATTTCGTGTTCCAACCCTCAGTTACGAACCTTACTTAATCACTATACTATTTGGTTGTGCGTTTAAAATCAAGAGAACATGGTCTTGCAGAAGCCGAATGAATGAAAAAAGCTTCGGCAAGGTATCATTTATATAGGCCATATACGAAATCTACTTTACAGATTTCGGAAATGCCTTATCGACCAAGAATCGACTAAAACAGTCGAGTCTTGGTCCAAGATCCGACTTTTTCCGTCGGCCGAACCAAGATCCGACTTTTTAAGCCGGATTTTAGATTCGACTAAAATAGTCGGATCTTGGTCAATCCGACTAAAAAAGTCGGATCTTGGTCCAAGATCCGACAAAAAAAAATGGCCGTTCCACGTGGACACCGCATCCACAATACTTTAAATTCAGACATTTTTTCATAAAAAGTGGTGAATAGTAATACCATTCAGACTTTTTACCCGAGAACATAAGAAATCTCGGATTGGCCTGTTGGACATTTTTTAAAACCCTACTTACTGGTCCATAAAAGCGACATTCTCATTGGTAAATATTTAAGCACAAATTTGTTCTGGGATCCTCAACGTATTCGAATATCAATCCCGAAAATCTACCGTTCCAAAAAATTATTCGGATGTTCCTACATGTAGCTCTAAAATCCCTAATTCTGTTACAGGCAACATTTTCGTTATAAAAAACAATATAAAATGTAAAAAAATAATATTCTAATTTGAAAAACTAATTTATATTTTCTCTTTCCTTATGTTTATCTTTCTTTTTCTTTTTTTTTCAAATAACTTTCCCCTTGGTATAATATTGACGGCTTCCATCTTTGTACACCAAATAAATATAACATTCGAGAGCTTAGTTCTCACTTCTCACAAGATATTTCGAAATTTCTACATCCATATCTCTCTTTCAAAACAAAAGTTATCTCTTCGAAAGCCTAACAATGCATCAGAATTTGATTCGTTTCAATGTGACGGGACCTCAAGCAATTGAAATGAATTTGAATTTCCCAACTTTTTCCCCCTTTTTAATTTAATTTATACTTGTTTTTATTTTTTAATATATAATTTGACGAATTGAATCCAAATTTGATTCGTCGAATAATTCGCCGAATTGACGAATTCAGGATATATTATTCACATTCAATTCGTTCAAGGATGAATTCGAATCTGAATTACAATTCATTTGAACCGGTTCAAATTTGAGTCAAATTTTTGACGAATCGAATCAAACTGAATCAGAATCAGATTCAATTTATGGTCACCCTACCTCTTCCCTAGACAAAAATCCTTTTATTGTTATTTTATTCATTAGCAAAGACGCACGCACGATGTGAATGTCGTTCTGTTTCAAAATCCGCAAAGGGTTTAGGGTTCAGAGATTTTTTTTTGGCGGAAAAAAACTTCATAAATAAAAGAAAAAAAGTACAACAAAATTTCTACGACCTACCCCCGCTGATCCCACATCCTAGGTAGTTCAAGGGGTGGGATCCCCCGATCAATAGACCAGAGAAGAGCCTGATAACTCTATAATCTAATCTGCTGATTCCCATAGGTCGGGCAGTCGTTTAGGGTTTTAGGATTTAGGGTAGGATTTTTGGGTTTCGGGTTTCGGGTTTGGGATTTGGGGGGTTTGGGGTTTTATGGTTTAGGGTAGGGTTTGGGGTTTGGGTTTAGAGTTTTGGTTTGAGGTTTGGGGGTTGTGGGATTCGTGTTTCTTTTAGGATTTAGGGGTTTAGGGTTAAGAGTTTGTTTTAGGGTTTGGGACTTGGGGTTTGGGATTTGGGGTTTAGGATTTGGGTTTGGAGTTTCGGGTTTTGGGTTTGGGTTCAGATTTGGGGTTTCGGGGTTTCGGGTTTGGGTTTGGAATCTTAGGGTTTTTGGATTTGAAGTTTTGGAGTTTAGGATTTCGGGTTCAAGGTTTTGGGTTTCGAGTTCGGTTTGGGATTTGGGGTTTGAGGTTTGGGCTTGGAGTTTCGAGTTTCGGGTTCGGGATTTTGGGATTTTGGAATTTGGGGGTGGAGTTTGGGGTTTGGAATTTCGGGTTCGGAGTTCAGGTTCGGGGTTGGAGTTTGGGGTTTGGAATTTTGGGTTCGGAGTTCAGATTCAGGGTTTGGATTTCGATTTGGGATTTTGAATTTTGGAGTTTGGGGTTTCAAGTTTCGGGTTTGTTTTAGGGTTTAGGATTTGAAGTTTAAAGATAGTGTTGACATTTCCACGGTGTGATACCAAACTACTTAAATTTTTTTTTATTATAGTAAGATAATATAATGTCTCATGGGAGATTTTTCCCCCTTTTTATTAGGATTTGTCTCCAATTATGGTGTCATTTGGAACATATTTTTTGTACGAGGTTTTTGAATATAATCAACTATTGTGGTTTTTTTTTAAAGTAGATAGAAATTGGGATTTTTTTTTTATCTGTAGCGATGCAAATAAAAAACACTACTTGGAAAATTTCACTACAAGCGGGAAAGACTGCCATTATCAGCAACTTCTTGGTCCATTACAGTAGTAGCAATTAGATGTTGCAGGTTAATGCACATTCACTCGGGGAAACTGCGGGGTTGTACCAACAGCTATCCAAGGAACTGAAAAGAGCACCAAGGAGCTCAGGCAACTACCCCCAAGAGGATTCCCGAACCGTACCAAGGGCAACTCCGGCGAGAAGACCGAGTTCTCACTTCTCATTTTCTTGCCTCCAAGGTTCCTTCGAGCCTCTCGATAGCAGCACCAACACCACTCTTGGTTCCTCCAGATTCACCAGAACTGGGATCGAGGATTGTGCTCTCTTCATTTGCTTTCTCCACAAGCTTCAGGTGAATCCAACCTAATCAAGAAGGTGGTTATTCACATCAACTCTGAATTTCGGAGCGCACGATAATCTCTGGTATAATCAAGTTAGAATTTCTGAAATAATCTTGCAACGACCATAATCTAATTTGTTCGGACATATCCTATCAAGACAGGAACCAGACATGGATGAAGGGCGTCACAATTACCAACGGGAAAACAGACTGCTGCACCGAGAGCTGATCCAAGCAGCACATTTCTCAGGCGCCATCTGAGAGATCCAGGCACTGCACGTAGAGAGACAAATAGTGTGAAATCTCTAATTCAAGTGAAATTTCATCAAGACAAATCGTGTGTACCCAATTATAACAAGAACAAGCGCTAAGAGAGGGACTTTACAGATCAAACCAAATGTTGCAGCAGTAGCTGAACCAGCTGCGACCACATTGAAGATGTCATGCACACCCCGTTTCTCGGCCATCAAATTTTGTAGACCGTAAAATGAAGCGGTGAACATTCCAAGTCGAACTCCACCCACTATTGAACCACGAGTAACTCGGATAAACCTCTTCTCCATCGCATCCCTCATCAACCGGTACTGTGCACGCTTGTCTGCGGTACTGCCAAGTTTTAACATCACTTCCGCATCTTTACTCTGACACATCGAGTCAAACAAGGTTTTCGATAGAAGTGCAAGACCAAACAAGAACAAACAAAACAGAGACTGACCTCAGAGCGGAATTCATTAGAAAATAGGCATCTAGCAAATGAAAAGGGCAACAAGAGCTGCATCTTCCATCTTATGAGTACCAAAACTACAAGGCATGTTATACTGTTCTAGTTTCTATGAGAACAAGATGCAACCGATGAACCAAATTAGTTAACATCAAGCAAACACGAGAAATGTCCCTTCATTAACCAAAAAAAAAAGGTGACAGCATATGCATTTCAATATTAATAGTTGCGAAACCCGAAACACAAGGTATAGAACTGCTCTACGAAATCCATGATCAAAATCGAAATAAAAGTTGAAACAAAGAACTTACAACTGAAGCAGCTGCCTCCTTGCTGCCTCCATAGAGCATTCCTGCAAACACTCCAACGACAGTGGCAGTTCCCCAGTTCACTGTCCCAGCCAGCTTCGGACCACCCTGATCCCGAAATTTACGAACAATACAGAAAGGCGCAAGTTAATTGATCGGAGAACATTGCGGTTTAAATGGAAAGGAAAAAAAAAATTGATTGGGGAACTGGGATCGGCAACTCCTGAATCCCAATCAGCAAGGAACCGTCACCAGTTAAATCTACGCGAAAAAAAAAATTTCCTAATTGAAAATAACATCTCATGTTTGATAATAATCACAATCCATCGGCAAATTCAAACTGCTCGGGCATTTTCTCTAACTAAACAGGAACTCTACGAAACAGATAACAGAGAGAGAGAGGGAATAAGGATATATATATATATATATATTCCGGACCTTAGAGAGAGTTTCAGCAGGTTTCTCTCCGCCTTCCGCCTCCATCTCAAACGATCACTCCCGAGAATCTAGGCACCGACCCGAGCTTAGTAATTTCTTTTTCTTTTTTGTATATTTTTTTTATCCGGTTCTGTCTCTTCCTCTCCACCGAGAGGAAAGGGTTTGAGGGCTCGAACAAGTTCCGAAGTGTGGTAAATGAGCAGTGGAACAAAGAAATGGAAGGGGAAGAGAGAGAGAGAGCAGAACATAAAACGCACCGTAAAGAGGTTCAACACGTGTTGATGGATTGAAACAGGTAAGCGAAAGAAGCCAAATTCCAACAAGGGAA
Organism: Hypericum androsaemum; assembly: GCA_963995505.1. Taxonomy (NCBI): domain Eukaryota; kingdom Viridiplantae; phylum Streptophyta; class Magnoliopsida; order Malpighiales; family Hypericaceae; genus Hypericum; species Hypericum androsaemum. The sequence goes on from OZ023198.1 coordinate 721,322, forward strand.
ATGTGGGCCTGGCCCAAAATTAAAGAAGAGGGTTTTTGTGTTGGCAAACTTATTCTCAAATCCTTCGTGCATGACTAAATCTATGATCGGGTCCTCGTGTTTGGTAAATCATTTTGCCGTCCCTTTGCTTGTTTCATTATACTCTGTGGTCTCTGTTGCTGAAATCAATATTTTTTTTTGGCGAAGGCCTACTTGAGAAGACAAAAATGCCCCCAATTGCATTCTTTTTATCCAACTCCCTTATAAGTCCAGGTCTCTTATATTTTCTCTCGAATATTTATCTTTCTTCTCCATGTTTCAACCAAAAACTCATTCTCTAACTTTATCCATAGAATTCTCGAAGACGATTGCAGAGCTGGGTTTAAAGGCACAGTGAGTGGGTTGTCCGGGTTGGAAGGTACACGAGCTGGTTTGAAGCCCTTGCAACCCCTCGTCTTTATGGCTTACTTGCTAGCCATAACCATCATTTTTTGTGGTTTTCAAAGACAAAAATTCTAACGGCACATCAGACAAAATACAACAGTACATCAGGAAAGACAAGGGCACATTAGTTTTGAAATGCAAAAAATAACAACGCATCAGTTTTCAAAGGTAAAATACATCAGTTTGCCTTTGAAAAACTGATGTGCCTTTGAAAACTGATGTCCCGCCGTGTTTTTGCCTTTGAAAACTGACGTGTCATTGTATTTTTTACCTTTAAAAATTAATGTGCTATTGTATTTTTGTCATGGAAAATAAAAGCGTTGTTGTATTTTTGTCTTTGAAAACAGATGTGTCGTTATTTTTTTTTCTTTGAAAATTGATGTCGTTCTTTTTTTTTGGAAAAAGTTCCATTTAATACCCTGTTGTTTCAGACTTTTAGAATTAAAGCCATGTGGTTTCAAATTAGAAATTTAGTACCCTGTGGTTTACACATTTTTCCCGGGCAGGTCCAGGGCAGCTGCCCAGCCATCTGGATTTGCCATGTCATATTTACGATCTACATGGCGTGCCATCTCATCCTTTTTAATCCATACAATTGATGACGTGACAAGTAGTCATACAATTTTAAAATGGTGCCAAATTTTTTTAATTTTTCAAATCATCAATTTTTATATAGCCCCTCGTCTTTATGCCTTACTTACTAGCATAACCATCATCTTTTGTTGTTTTCAAAGGCAAAGATTCTAACAGCACATCAATTTTCAAAGGAAAAAAAAAACTACGCGTCAGTTTTTAATGCCTTTGAAAATGATGTCCGTCGTGTTTTTGCCTTTAAAAATTGAATGGAAAATAGAAGCTTTGTTGTGTTTTTGCCCTTGAAAACTGATGTGTCGTTATATATTTTCTTTTGAAAATTGATGTCATTATTCTTTTTGGGAAAAATTATGCTCAAGTCCTTGTAGTTTGGCGTCCCTACCTCTGGGGTCCCTGCATTTCCGAAATCGTTCCTGACGTCTTCGAAGTTTAGTTTTAGAGACTTTCGGGTCTCTGACGGCTCTTTTTTCATTTTTGGTCATAAAAATGACCAAAATACCCTTAAATAAAAAATAATAAATAATTTTTTAAGGATATTTTGGTCATTTCTATGACCAAAATAAAAAAAGAGTCATCAGGGACCCGAGAGTTTCTAAAACCAAACTACAGAGACAACAACATAGATTTTGGAAACCCAGGGACCCTAGAGGGAGGGACACCAAACTACAGGGACCTGAACATAATTTTTTCTTCTTTTTATCTGCTCTTATTTTTTTTCCCTCTTTTTATCTACTCTTGTTTTTTTTTCCCTGATGTACCGAATTTGCTATTGAAAAGTCTTTGCATCCCCTTGGGAATTTAGTAGCCTGTGGTTTACACATTTTTTCCCGGGCAGCATCTCGATTTGCCATGTCATATTTACGGTCTACATGGCATGCCATCACATCCTTTTTTATCCATGCAATTGATGACGTGGCAAGTCGTCATACAATTTTAAAATGGTACCAAATTTTTGTATATTTTTCAAAATCATCAATTTTTAAAATTTTCAAAATCATCAATTTTTATAGGGTAAATTACTCTCACGTCCCTGAAATTTGGTCACCCTCCTCCTAGGGTCCCTGACTTTTGGAAAATGATTGTCTCGTCCCTAAGTTTTAATGATAATAGACTCTCGGGTCCCTGGAGCCAGAATATTCCATATTCTCCGGCGATACCTCACTTGAAATGACCAAAATATCCCTCCCACTTAAAAACAAAAAATTTCTTTCATTTTTCCTTCCCCTTCTTCTTCCACCCACCTCATCTACATCCTCCCAACCTTCAACCATAACTCAAAACCAAAATTTAAAGAAACCCTAATTCTGAAAGAGGGAAAATCGATCCCCGAGCTTCGTGAGCTGATCCTTTGATTTCGTACACGATGGGAGAGGCAGACCAGGTCATCCGACTCAGACCCAGATTTGAGGGTCTCGAGGCGGACCAGGTCATCCGACCCGAACCCAGAATTGAACACCATATTCTGGGATTTCATCCCATAGGGACCTGGTTTCTTCTCTTTAGAAACCCACATTCTGGGATTTCATTTTGGGACCATGGTCCTCATTTTAAAAAGGAAAGAGAATAGTCTGCGTTGGGTCCAGGTGGTCATGGGTGAGGTCGGCCGAGGGGAAGTCAAAACTGGCGATTTGGAAGAGTCCAAACCTAAGCCGTCTGCCAAGTCGGTGGCTGATTCTGTGAAGGAGCCAATGTGTAGTTAATTAGCACTTCCCTGCGTAATATATTACCTGGATACATTTGCTAGAATGTGGAATTTGGTACATACTTAAATGGACATAAACTTGTTTCCTGGTACAGAACTCTAGGTCCTATTATATTGGGGATAAACTGTGATTTGAGAATAGAGGAAAATAAAAGGTAAAGAATACAAACCCAAGTTGCGGTTCAAATTAATTGAGTATTCTACTTGTTTAATTTAATATTTCTGGGTTAGTGTGGTTGTTTTTTTCTGGAATTCAGAGGTTGAAGAAGGGTTCATGTTTAATTTGAATTTTTGGGTTGGATTCTTGATGTTCTTTAGGTAGAAGGATGAAGATGTTTAGATTTGTTTTTTAGTTTTAATTTTGGTTGAAGGTGGGAGGAAGAAGAAGGGGAAGAAAAGTTTTTTTAATAGAAGGGCATTTTGGTCATTTCAAGTAGGGGTTCACCGGAGAAAAGAGAATATTCCGGCCCCAGGGACCCGAGAGTCTATTATCATCAAAATTTAGGGACGGGACAATCATTTTCCAAAAGTTAGGGACCCTAGGGGGAGGGTGACCAAACCTCAGGGACGTGAGGGTAATTTGCCCATTTTTATATAGCCCCTCGTCTTTATGCCTTACTTGCTAGCATAACCATCATCTTTTGTTGTTCTCAAAGACAAAAATTCTAACGGCACATCAATTTTCAAAGGCAAAAAACGACGACGCATCAGTTTTTAATGCCTTTGAAAATTGATGTCCCGTCGTGTTTTTGCCTTTAAAAATTGACGTGTCATTGTATTTTTTGTCTTTAAAAAGTGATGTGCTATTGTATTTTGCCATAGAAAATAAAAGTGTTGTTGTGTTTTTACCTTTGAAAACTGATATGTCGTTATATGTTTTCATTTAAAAATTGATGTCCTTATTCTTTTTATCTGCTCTTGTTTTTTTTTCCCTGGTGTATCAAATTTGCTATTGAAAAGTGTTTGCGTCCCCTTGGTGCTCTGCTAAAGCCCGCAGCACCCAGTCCGGACCCGATCATAAAAAAAGCCTTCTTAACTATAACTACAATTTCCATGTTAGGGAAGGAAATTAAATGCCTTCTTAATTATTAAAATTTATAAGTACAATCTCCATGTTCGGAAAGCAAATTATTGCCTTCTTAATTATAAGCACATTTCCACGTCAGGGAAAGGAAATTAAATCTCTCTTACCACTTATAAACCAGACTGGTGGTGTTCCAAATCCTTACTCCCCCACACGTGTTTTACACAAACTTTAACAATGTCTGCTTCTTCCTCCTCCGTCCTCTCCCCCCACCAACTCAAGCTCCTCTCTTTCTGTCGTGGACGACCGGCCTCCCGCGATTTCCACCCTCCGATTCGCCTCTCTAACGGAAAGCCACCCATTAAAACACCACTCACTGTGGTCAACGCCGTCCCAAGTAGACGTGAAAGTTCAGAAACACCCTTCTCTTCATTCAGTGAGGTAACTCAGCTTCTGGGATGTCTTAATTGTGGGTTTTTTCTTCCAATTTTCTTATTTAGCTCTAATTGTGGTAGTTAATGGAAGATGTTCCCTTTGTGGGGGTTTGTGGTAGTTAATTGAGACGTTGATTCGTCGGGAGGACTTGTCGGAATCCGTGGCGGAGGCCTCGCTTGATCATTTGCTAAACGACGCGAATGAGGCGTCGATTAGCGCGTTCCTCGTCTTGCTGCGTGCCAAAGGAGAGACCTTTGAGGAAGTAAGTTAACTACATTGCTGAAGAATGTTCCCCAAATGATGTGTTTCTGCTGAAGAATGTAGTTTTTCGTATGTGAGTAGATTGTCGGATTGGCGAGGGGTATGATCAAGCATGCTCGGAAGGTCGAGGGGTTAGTTGATGCAGTTGACATTGTCGGAACTGGTGGCGATGGAGCAAACACGGTCAACATATCTACTGGTGCTTCGATACTTGCTGCTGCTTGTGGTGCAAAAGTTGCCAAGGTTACTACTTTGCTCGTGGTTGCATTTTTCAGTAAAGTTTAGGCTTTGTTGTATGTCGTCTAACAAGCGGGTTGTCGGGTTCCTTATTGCTGCAGCAAGGGAACCGAGCAAGTTCATCTGCTTGCGGCAGTGCTGATGTGCTAGAAGCTCTAGGCGTGGTTATCGACTTGGACCCTGAGGTAGGTTCATAAATGGTCCTTCTTGGTTCTTACTGACAAAAGAATGCCCACATTGTTGAATCTTGGTAGTGTTGCGTTCTATGTTGTGCTTTTGTGGGCTTGCAACAGGGCACTTAAAATATCCGAGTTCTGTTGATGGGTATAGTATGCAACTGCTACCAAATAGGGCAAGGGTGAAATTGAGTCTGTGATTATAGAAAGTCCACATTTTCCTACTTTGATCTAGTTTGGTGTCTTCTTTACGAGTTAAGACATGAAATGTACTAAGGCATGCATCTGAAAGGGAAGACCTAGTTCCCCATCCATGTGATTCCAATAGTTTGGTTGATGCTTTCTCTCTTACCGAAGCTGCATACCTGGCTATCCAAGACATGTTATGGAGGGACATTAAATTGAAGCTTTACATTTTCCCATTTTCGTTACACGATGAAAGGACATTCAGTGAGACAAAGAAACACTTGAAACAAGATTTTGTTATCATCTGAATTTCTTACTTATTCATGAAATAGGGAGTGTATAGGTGTGTGAATGAAGCAGGCATTGGATTCATGATGGCCCCTAAGTACCATCCAGCAATGAAGATTGTCAAGCCAGTGAGGCAAAAATTGAAAGTTAAAACTGTATTCAACATCTTGGGCCCTATGTTGAATCCTGCTCGTGTCCCTTTTGCGGTAGTTGGCGTATTCAGAGAGGAGTTGGTAAGTATAGTTGGACTCAATGTACTAAACTTGTTCTCTATTATACCTCATCCATGAAACTTGGTACTTTTTATATTTATTTTGGGGAGTACTCTCTCTGTTTATTCGGTAGGTAGAGAAAATGGCTAAAGCTTTGCAAAGATTTGGGATGAAACGAGCACTAGTCGTACACTCGGAAGGCTTGGATGAAATTAGTCCTCTTGGTGAATTTTCTGGCTTTGTGTATCTTATTATGCTTCTTATCATTCATGTTGATTACTTGAATTAAACAATCTCAATTACGATGTTCTATGTACAGGACCTGGGGTCATTCTTGATGTTACTCAGGAGAAGATTGAACAATTTTCCTTTGACCCATGTAGGACCTCCTATCTCACTCCAAATGTGTCACTTTGTCTCCTCCATCTGATTACGTCCACTATAACAAAGTGTGAACTATAAGGATGTGTTTGTGACTTCTGAACTCGAGATGATACAATTACTTGAACCGACTCGTAATTTAGAATCATTTTGGAACAGTGGATTTTGGAATTCCTCGCTGCACCGTAGAGGACTTGCGAGGTGGAGGCCCGGAGTATAATGCAACTGTACTGAGATCTGTTTTGTCAGGAGAGACAGGTGCAATTGCTAATGCACTGGTGAGTTTATTGGACATGTCAAACGCACATTGAAGAAAACTGATTATAGTCTGATTTATTCTGAAAAAGCAGTATCTAATATGCGAGAGCTATTCCTCAGATCCTTAATGCAGCATCTGCATTGCTTGTAAGCGGGAATGTTGGTTCCCTTGCTGAAGGCGTGGCTTTGGCGCGCGAAACACAACTCTCGGGGAGAGCTTTAACAACATTGGATTTGTGGGTTCGTTTGTCTAATGTAAGTGATACTCCAAAACATTACCTACAGAATCCCGAATTGCCGAAACCAAATTTTCAAGTAGTGATTATCTTTTACCTTTCATTATGCAGAAGATAAAAGAAGTTGGTCAGGTACCCATCTCAACAGTTGCTAAAGCCTGATCAAGCTACGAAAGCCATGCGTTTGTCGCAACCACCTCACCTTTCTCACCGTTGCTGAGATTATTAGGGCGGATACTGAGAATGAGTTGCAAGCATATAGAGAAACCATTGATTATTGTTGTATCTATTATCCATGTATTTGCTACACAAACTACATAATGAACCAAGTAGTTGCTACTCTAAATAGATCAGATACTGTTGAAAACTGTCCACCAAATTAAACTTCTTGCTACAAATCTTTTCCTTTTGAAGGCTGAAGCGATGTACTCTCTTAATTTAACTGCTGACAAATCTTTTCCTTCCCAACCGAGAAGGTAGAAGTAGTTATGAGTTTTTGGGCTTAGGGATAATTAGGCTCGAACTGATGACTTTCACCACGTCAAAGTGAATGTTGTGGGGTCTAGCTCGGGCTGTTGGTGGATATAGAAGGTGAGGCATTGACCACATTATTGGGGTTTTTTTTCCTTCCTAAACCAGCAATTATCCAAATTTATGTTGTCAATAGTGCGCTATAGCGTTGAAACTACATTCATTGCTACGCTATACTACTGTTACACGCCATGGAGAGTAGGTGAAATAGCGGACGAATAGCGGTTTAGCGTTGAATGAAAAGGAACAAGGATTACCATGAAAATGCAAAGTTCCAAAAAGCATTGTAAATAAAGAGATGCCTTTCACCCGTCGTGCTTCAAGACGAAACGATTCCTGCTTACAATTGAGCATAGTTCCTTGCTCAAGCCTTTCATTATAACAAAACTATGTTCGATTATGTAGAAGAGCACAAGAAGACTAAAAGTTTGGTCTCACACATGACAATTACCAAGAAAAACTTGCTGGAAACGACCATAATGTAAGGAAATTCATGTTTCCCGGGGTAATCAATGAAGTTAGAATAATTTCCCTGGCCTCCATACCCGAACAAGACGGTCATAGAATGAACAGGTAGCCACGACATTGCGTTTCTCACGCGCCTGGCCTTTGCACCAGTCAGCACCATAAGCAAGCGAACCGTGTTCATTGTATGTCTCAAGAACTTCAGCTCCCCCTTCATCCGTCTTCACTATTGCATATCCATTATGCATACACGCTGCTAAGACAACATTTGACAAAGAAGGATGATGCTTCACTCTCCATACGCCTCCGCCTAAACAAAGCTCAATCTCATTCACCGGCTTCGACATTGACCTCAAGTCCCACACCCTCAAATTTTCATCATAGCTTCCAGTGAGTAACTTGAATGGATCATCGGGAGTCTTAGATATGCAACAAACTCCCATCTTGTGTGCCTTAGAGTTCCGAAACACCACACTGCAAGGACCTTCCCTTAAATCCCAGCAAGCGAATTTGCAGTCATCCGCTCCGGTAAAAACCAAATCCGGCTGGTGTACATCAAAGGTTGCAGCCCACACCTCAAAGTCGTGCTCGCTCCATTCTTGAGTTATCTCCAATCGAGACTCCGAAATGGATGCCACTGCAATTGAACCATCCGAAAGCCCTACTACGGCGGACGAGGCAGACGGGTTCCAATCCAAACAAAGGCACATCGAAGAGCTGACACTTGCACTCGCTATCTCGCTTAGCTTGCATTCATCGAAAGAGCCTTCAAGTGAGTACATTCTCAAGTGTCCATCAGCACCAGCTTGAGCAAGGAAGGTGCGATCCGCATTCCCGCTGACCGGAGGGGCCCACTTGATATCGAATACCCCCACGGTTTCCACCCGATGGAGCAATGACAAGGATCCAACCTCGGCATCCACATCGAAGAGCGAAATGCTTCCCGTCCGAGTAGGCTTGTCTCCTTCCTGAAGGGTGTAAGTTGCAGCAGCCAGGACGCGGTGGAACGGCTCGTGCGGGCAGAACTCCACGGCATCCGCATTCCCGTCTAGGTAGCAGTGTGCAACTTCAATTGCTTCCATCAAAAGACAGTGTTTTCTACACATGGAAGCTTAGCTTTTTTCACCGCCTGGTGGATTGAGCATTTCGTCGAACAGGTTGTGGGCAATAAAATGCTCCCAACTTTCGCCTTCTTTGAACTAATGTAACCTGCAATTAGAAAGTCAACAATTAGGGACTTTTTTGAGCTCCCCAAGTCAAAACAGGAGAGAGATTAGACAACTTTCTTCCTGAGAGTACCAAGGAAGGATCGCACGGAGCCCAGATTAGGATTTACTTATTCTAAAATTTTAGGTACAAGTCCACCTAACTATATTATGGTTTGATTTATTTGAACGCCTGTATATTGTGCGTTAAAAATGTTCGGTTGAGTGACGCATATTTTTGGAGTTGACATTTTGGATAATTTTTTACAAACATATCCCTAAATATAATTAGAATAAAATATATATTCAATTGATTGGTTTTAGATCTATTTTTTAAAAACAAATGAGAATTAAATATGGAAAAAAACTCTTCCCTTTTGATTTCTTGGAACCCTGAGGAATCGTTACAAGTGACCGATTGGATTAGTTTGAGTTTAGAAGTCAAATATGAATGTGTGTTCCATTAAAAAAATTAATACGTGTTACAATAAAATTGTTTAGATTGAATAAAGAGATATATTCGACTTAAAACACGACCAAAAACTTCTCATTTGATCGGAGTTCGAACTCTCGACCACAAGAATAGAGGCATGAGTTAAAGACCACAAAATTATCATAAAAAATACGAAAGAATGATGTTGTACTTGTATGTATCGGTTTTCCCAAATCTATCTCATTTGCTCTCTAAATGAGTTTTTTTTTCAAGTTTTTCCTTATTTACCAAGTTTTTCTATTTTTTTGGATAAGTAAATTTTTATTCCAATTATTATACTTCGATTTAAATCATGAAGCTCACTCAATACATGAATGCCTTATATCATTTGGGCAAGTGCTTTTTTGCGCTTTTCTTCTCATTTTGTCTCAAATTTCTTCTCTCTTTATCACAGTTCGAATCGTTCTAGGAATAATCACTCTAGACTCTCTTCGAGATCGTTCTTAACGTACTTATAAAAAAAGATTGTTCTTGGCATTCTCAGGACATCTTTTGCTTCACATAAAATCTAATTTTAACAGTAACGTCCGCGTTAGTAATCTTTCAATGCTTCCACAAATATTGATAACTACTCATTAAAAAACCAACATTGATAGCTTCACTGTATAAAAGTATAAGGGGCCAGATTCTAGGGCCTTGTAGCATAATCCGGATAATGTGAAATGGCCAACATGTGTGATTACAGTCTTGCAATATTCTAGATTACGTAAGGGTATTTTTAGAAATTTGTATTTAAAATCAAATGACATTTTGCCTAGTGGTACAAGATGTATAAGATTTGACGGAGGTCAAATGTTCAAACTCTTGCAAGGTGTACTTAGTGTAAAATTTACCTTTCAAAAAAAAGAAAAAAAAATTGTATTTAAAGTATAATGTACTAATGTCTACAATATTGTGTATTGCCGCCCACCACATGTATACCTACAATCCTCGATTATCCCATTAATGAATAATGGTACATTAATGAAGTGAACAATGGTACACCGTGCGACAAATAATGATACATCATACACCAAACAATGGTACACATTGCTAGTTAACTAATTTTGGCCAGAGGGTGAGTTGCCTATCACCTGTTCGGTGAACTGTCTCGTAAATTCATTAAAAAAGCGTACAATTAACCACATCTTTTTCTAAATTGTTCATCGTGGTTCAATTTATGTTATTATTGAGAAAAAAAAAGAAATTCAGGCTGTCTTGATCTAGTACAATATATTACAAACAATGATACATTTATACGGCGAACGATAGTACACAATATGTCGATCAATGGTACACATATACCGAACAATAGTACACCTTTAAATATTTGTATCAAAGTAAATTAGATTATTAGGGTTTCGGGGAGGAAGAGAGAAGGAGGGGAGGAAAATTTGGGTTTCTAGTAGATTAGAGAGGAAAAATTGCAAGTGTTGCCATCATACAATGAAAGTTTTATTTTTTTTATTTAGTTTATTTGCATTTAATGGTACATCATATTGTATTCAATGGTATATCGTATTGCATTCACTGATACATTTAGTGATAACATAATTATATAATTAAAAATATAATCATAATTAATGATATACTTGATTATATAGAAGTCTCATAATAGAGGAGGCGTTTCTGTATTGGATAAAGACAATTATTATTGAAGATAAGAAAAATCTCTTAATTATGGAGAATTCTTTATTGAATAAATATATATTTAAAGAAAATAATCAATGATTTATTTTGGCGAGATATTTATGACACGTATTCCCCAAATATCTATGTATATTGTACGCGTGAATCTCAATTGTCGAACTAAACAACTCTCGCGCCTTGCCACAACCAAAATCACACTCTGATGGGATAAAAAATACTCATGATCTCTGATCTTTTATAAATTTTAGCACATGCTCACTCATCTATTTTTTTCCTTTATGATCACTCATCTATATTAAGTCACCCTTGTATGGTCACTGTGACTAAATTTGAAATTATAAAATTTTTAAAATATCCCAAACTTTTTTTCCTCTCTCTCGCATTTTACTTCCTCCCTTCTCTCATTTCAAAATTGAAAATTCGATTCATCGAATAATTCGATGAATTGCCGAATTTAGGATATGGAATCATGTTCGATTCGATCCATTCAAGGACGAATTTGAATATGAATTTTGGTTTGTATGAGCTGATTTGAATCTAAATCGAATTTTTAATGAATCATATCAAATCCAAATTTTCATTGAAAATGCAATTGAGCCGATTCAATTCTAGGATAAAACTTAGGGGACCGGATGGAACCCATGGTATTGTATGTTTTAGCCTAATTATAAATTTTTTTTCTTTTGCAAAATCTTCTGAGGGAACAGAATAGGTGCTGGCATTTTTAAAAGGGTAAAAAGGAAAGGCGATATCTTATACAAATCGGATAACCAAACTGTCGGCAATCGTCTACGCGTGTGTACCATTCAGAAGTAAGAGAGAGCCTACTTCGAGTGTACGGAAAAAGCTTTTTTAATGTTGTCTGGTATTTGAAAGAATATTGGAGTCGATTAAAACTTTTGAAATACGAATCTGGTGGAATTAATCGCAGACTGATGCTGCGAACTAAACCCATCATATTAACGTAATTATCAACTAACAGTTTTTTTTTTTGCAAGGAAATCATTAACAATTGATTATTAATGATTTCTCTCTCTAAAAACCTCCTTCTTCTCTTCCTAATTTGTGGGTCCATCGCTAAAACCTCGCTCTATTCGCCGATGATCTTCCGTTGACTTGGACCGGTGACACGCTGCGACAATTTTTCATGGAGAAGGGCAAGGTTTTAGATGCTTTTATCCCGGAGAAGCTCTCTAGGAGAATGTTACGCTTCGGCTTCGTTGGATTTGGTGCCAAAATAGACCTACAGGAGATCATCAAATCCACTTAAGGCACCCAATTTGAAGGCAAGAAAATCTCAGTGGCAGAAGCCCAGTTCAAAAGAAAACCAAAGCAGGTTTCTGGAAATGGGGTAGGAAACACCAAGGTCTCAAGCCAAGTCTTATCAGGAGAGTCAAGCAAGCTTGAGAAAATATTGACACTCTCCTCGTCATCAATTAAGGAGGCAGATCCAGAAACCAACAAAGTGGAAAAAGCACTATGGGTTAAGAAACATTCTTATGTGGATGCGCATTCCATGGATGACATGGCGTTACATTTGGATGATTCTGGAACCACAAAGGGAAGGAGGTGAGTGTGATTGGGCCTTTGATGCCCACGGAGGCCCATGGCGAAACATGCCATGTAGGAGCTGCCCAATCTGAAAATTCTCTCGTTATTCGGCTTGGTAATATGACCCCAATGAGAAGTAGCAGGCCCAAAAAACCAAACACTAAAGATCAAGGAAGGCCTAATCCGAACTGCAAAAGACATGTGGAAAGAAGTTCTAGCTTTTGGGCACAAGGAGAAACTCGAGAGGTCGGACAAACCGGATGAGAATTCCCAAACCGAGCTTCAGATTATTGCGGAAAAATTATTCTCGCTATGAGATGGGAACGTCTCGGAATACCTTAAAGTCGATTGCATCAAAATTATAGAAGAATGTAATGCCGAGATTTAGGAGATTTATGCTAAAGATATTATCTATCTAGTATTTTCTAGATAGTCTAATATCTTTTGTCATTTTAGGAGAATTGTTGTTTTTAACGACGTGACAAGTGTAATGCACTTTGTGCACTATCGGTGTAGCCTTTTGATAGGTAATAAACACTTTACGTATTTAAAAAAATCAACTAACAGTTTTTACCAATTACCAATCGGAAAAAAATATTTACCCTTCTCAAACTATATTCACAACAAAATTGTTTCCGCCACCAGATTTGAAAGTCCAAATATATATCACGTGTAATAGTTGAGAAAAATTGGCGACCTTCGGATTGATTAGTTATCCCCGTAACGAATCCGAATTTTCATTGAAAATTTGATTGAGCCAATTCGATTTAATTATATTCGTTGAAAATTCGATTCAGATTCAAATCGGCTCATACGAACCAAAATTCATATTCGAATTCGTTTTTGAACGAATCAAATCGAATATGAATCCGTATCCTAAATTCGTCAATTCATCGAATTATTCGGCGAATCAAATTTTTCAATTTCGAAATGAAAGAGAAGGGAGGAAGTAAAATGCGAGAGAGAAAGAAAAATAAAATTTGGGATGTTTTAGAATTTTTACAATTTCAAAATTAATCATAATGACTATACAATAGTAATTTAATATAGATGAGTGACTATAAAAGGATAAAAAATAGACGAGTGACCGTGACTGACCATAGCTGTTTTTTTTATCCCAGATGGTACCCTATCAGTGAAAATACCGAGTATTTTTCCTAAAGGGGGTTTATTTCCGTGACAATACTCTGATTGGGGTTCTGGGGAAAAGTTTTCAGTGTCTGGGGTCGAGCCAAAAAATGCTCAAAATAGAGCGTTTTTGTCCAAAAACGCTCTAGTTTCAGCATTTTTTGGTTTTCATCCAAAAAAAATTAGCGGCTTGAGACGAGCGAGAAAGGCGGAGCTGTGTAGCCTTGGAAAAAAATCCACTTAAAAACACACAATTGCTCAAATTTATTAGAGAGCACTTTAACCAATCAAGCTACGAGAGCTTATTGACTTATGATTTTGTAATAAATAATATAATTATATAAATGCGGAATCAACCTTTATTATTTATGTTACACATTTATGCAATTCATTATTTATTTCATAAATACGTATTTATGTAATTTATTATTTATTTCGTAAATAGGTATTTATGTAATATATTATTTATTTCGTAAATATGTATTTATGCAATACATTATTTATTTCATAAATACATATTCATGCAATAAATTATTTATTTCGTAAATACGTATTCATGCAATACATTATTTATTTCGTAAATACGTATTCATGCAATACATTATTTATTTCGTAAATGCGTATTTATACAATACATTATTTATTTCGTAAATACGTATTTATGCAATTCATTATTTATTTCATAAATACGTAATTATGCAATACATATTTATGCAATACATTATTTATTTTGTAAATATGTATTTATCCAATTCATTATTTATTTCATAAATACGTATTTATGCAATACATTATTTATTTCATAAATGCTTATTTATGCAATACATTATTTATTTCATAAATGCATATTTATGTAATAGATTATTTTATTTCATTAATGTTTATTTATGTAATATATTATTTATTTCATAAATATATATTTATATAATAAATAATTTATTTATATGTATTTCATAAATATGTATTTTGAGCATTTTTTGGCTCGATCTTAGACATAAATTTTTTTTTCCCAAAACTCCAATAAGAATATTGTCAGAAAAATAAACTCCTTTTAAAAAAAATACTCGAAAATATCCAACCGAACCTCAAAAGTATGTCACAATTAACGTGACCCTACATATAAACAGAAGACCGCTTCCCCATGCTTTGTCACGTGCGAACCGCACCACTACGAGAAATAAAATCCGCCGCAAACGAAAGAGATAAGCTCGACGGAAGACAACTTGCATGAATCTACGTTAGTGCGTTTCTTTATTAGTAATATTACCCGAATAGACCCACCTACTATTTATTTTAAAACTCATAAATTTAATTCCAATTTATATTTTAAATTTCCAAACAGGCTGTCAATAGTTTAACTCGTAAGACAAGAAAGTAAATGTCATAAGCCGCCTCCCCACCCGAAACGCCAGTACCTTGTTTGCCCTAGTTATACCGTAGAAACCTTGTGCCCATATATATAAAAGCCTAATAAATATTAGCCTCCCATCCCTCAACCCTTGTGCCTCTTTCTTCCTCTTCTTTTCTTTACAAGCTTCTTCTTTTCGTATTCAAGATCGAACATTATCAGTGATATAGGAAATTCTTGTGTTTCGGGTCCTATTCTTGTCTTTGGCTCCTCGATGGTTTTTCCTGCCCAAGTTCTTTAGGTTGTTTGGTGGGTCAGTCGTATTCAAGATCAAGCATTATCATATTATAATTGTCATTCTTTGTTGTTGGTTTCTTTTGTTTACATCTATGATTTTATTGAAATCCAATTAATTAATTTTTTGAGAAAGAATTAATTTATTAGTTGGATGTGCATAAATCTTCCATCCGCTTGCGAACTCAAGATGAGCAAGGCGGCCATATTTTGCACAAAGCGACCAAATAAGAAGTATCTTATGAATTGATACTTCTTGTGCAGTATCCAGTATGGTCGTTGACGTTATCGGATCGGCCTTACTAGGATCTTGCATATATTTTTTTGAGAATTATTCTTAATTATTTTGCTTTTAAATCATTTATTTATTAATTCCGTCATATCTAGATCTAATTAATGCTGTTGCCCTCTAGATATCATTGTCTTGAAGCTGATGATAATGGATTATATATTAGTCTCTCTTTTCCCCCTTTCATTACAAGAATCTAAAGATTCGTTTTTCAGTTTTACCATCAACCTTTATGGTCCATCTACGACTTGGTATTGTACATAGTATAATTTTCGTTATTTTATATCAAATGTCGATGACCATATATGATTTACCATCTCTTAAATTTTGTTAAAAAATTCATATTCCTAGTACAAAACATAGTGTGGTCCGGTAAAATAGGGTTACTCGGATAGATTTGGATTCTCTCAAAAGAGACTAGTATAATTTTTTTTTGACACAAAAATTACACCAAACGGGAGAAAAAAAATTAGTGGACGATTTATCAACCTCTTAACAACCATCCTCTAGAAATCACTAGAAAAAAATCAGTTGCTGGATGTGATATTTCGAATTATATATTGCAATAAAGTACAATTTATGTCCGGCAATTTCGGTATAACTAAAAGACCCCTTCCGAAACGCAAAAGGGCAAGGACTCCCTGCGCCTGACAATTAACCCTTTCACCTACCCTATTCTGCCCAAAAGGTTTGAGTATTTTATCTAGGAGATCAGTTTTAGTATTTAAAAAAAGGGACGAAAAAATTTAAGTAACATTATACGGGATCCTAAAAAACTGGAACTCTGGAAAATCTTAGCAAATCCTAAAATTCACTCACTGATTTAATTGCAGAAATTAGTGAAATTTTACGAGAGAGGTTACATTTTTTTTCTCCAAAAATTGAAATTTTGATTTTTTTTGAACAATAAATATTTTTTTGGAGGGTCGGCCAAACGAGCCAACCCTATAGAGTTCCATAAATAATGTCGGCCATGTCTTGATAGCCATACGGCACCGGCCAATCTAGGGCGAGCGTGGGACAATTAGCCAAATGACCTTTTTTTAACAATAAATATATAAATAACAAAAATTAATCTATTTATATTCAAATTATCGGTTTTTTTTCCTAAGAGGGGTTGATTTCCCTGACAAACCCCTGAATGGGGTTCTCGGGGAATGTTTTCCCTGTCTGGGGTCGAGCAATTGAGCGTTTTTGTGCGCAAGAAAAGGCTTGAAACTGAGCGTTTTTGGTGAAAAGCCGGCGAAAATTCGACACGCTCTGTCGCAAGAGAATCTACGCCTCGGCTCGTCCCTCGACTCGGCTTCTTCCAAAAAACGCTCCGTTTTCAGCATTTTTGTGCTGTTTTTTACGTAATAACTCTGCGTTTTTTTTAACTGACTGACTTATTTTTTTTACATTCTAATTAAATTTGAGGCCAAACGACACTTCCTAATTTAATTTGTAATAATAATTTTTTAATAATTTTTTACATCTTAAATTTTTGACTCATTAAATCTCAGATTTCATAAATTTTTTAACTTTTACATGTATAGTATATAGGGTAGTATGTGTTATTGAGCAATTAAAATCTATAATAATGGGTGCAGCTTTGCAAAAAATTGAGAACTTACTGCATAAATTTTAAAAATTTTGGTATCAAGTAGGTTCTTAATTTTTTAAGTAGGTTCTCAATTATTGAGCAATTTTTTAAGTAGGTTCTCAATTTTTTGCAAAGTTGCACCCATTATTATAGATTTTAATTGCTCAATAACACATACTACCCTATATACTATACATGTAAAAGTTAAAAAATTTATGAAATCTGAGATTTAATGAGTCAAAAATTTAGGATGTAAAAAATTATTATTACAAATTAAATTAGGAAGTTTCGTTTGGCCTCAAATTTAATTAGAATGTAAAAAAAATAAGTCAGTCAGTTAAAAAAAATGCAGAGTTATTACGTAAAAAAATTAGCACAAAAACGCTGAAAACGGAGCGTTTTTTGGAAGAAGCCGAGTCGAGGGACGAGCCGAGGCGTAGATTCTCTTGCGACAGAGCGTGTCGGATTTTCGCCGACTTTTCACCAAAAACGCTTAGTTTCAAGCGTTTTCTTGCGCACAAAAACGCTCAATTTTCAGCGTTTTTGTGCTCGACACCAGACAGGGAAAACATTCCCCGAGAACCCCATTCAGGGGTTTGTCAGGGAAATCAACCCCTCTTAGGAAAAAAAACCCAAATTATCTATGATTTTGGCTTATAACATTATTCAAATACTATACTCAATTGTGATATTTTTTTAGAACAAGATGGCGATCATAATGACCATTTAAAAATAACTGAGAAGATGAAATATTATGTAAAATTTATAAAACAATCAACTCTAGTACAAACCAGTGTCTAGGGTTAGGATTCCCCCTTTCAGATGCGGGATTTTTCCCTTAGGGTTAGGGTCTGTATCACTTTTTCTTTTTTTCACACGAATCACTTTGTTGGATATTTGTATTTCTTCTATACGTGAATCTTGAGCGAGGTCTGATTTCTTGCTGCCCTGCTTTACCGGTTACGTCACAGAGGGTGTCAGTTAGTACACCTATTTCTTGACCAATTTAAACTTGGCAAGGAAGCTTGTACTACAACAAAAGAGTCTGAGAAAATAGACATGCAAAAGTTCCATACTTTTTAGCAGTCGGGAGTTTGATGTAAGCCATGGTGTGCACCACGCCCAGATATTGTTGGTATAGAAGAGCTATGACATGAGAGTCCAGGCTGTAGAAAAATGTAGCCTTATCCACAATAGAAGCAGAGTACATTGCAATGACAGAGGAAAGAAAATAGTTACTTTAGAGATGTATCTAAAGTGAGCAACTTTAAGGATAGATAAGGAAAAAAAAACCCTCCCTAGGGAAAACGAAGAGCCCACAGTAAGTTCAGCCCGGTATGGAGCTCCCACCTCCGGGGGATCCCGGAGCTTCACCCATAGCCGGAGAGACCAACATCCCTCCACTCCCAGCAGCCACGCCGCCCAGGAGTGGGAAAAAGGTGAAGACCTCTCAGGGAGAGACTCAATCGTCCCAAGATCTGGCGATGCAAAATCAAGGCCAACAACCGATGTCGCAGGCGGAACCCGAGGAAAGGCGACGTAAGCTGACATTTAAGGATGCTATTATGGGTTCCTCCAAAGATCAGCCGATGGAAGACGAAAACCAGCATTTCCATTTTGATCCGGAGGGGGCGGTCTCGAGTGATTCAGAGGGAGAGGAAGAAGATGATCCCTTTTGCCCGACTATGCGCTTGACAAAGGCTGAGAAGATCGAGATGCGAAAGCCGTGGTGGAAGACGTTGATTATCAAGGTCCTAGACTACAAAGTTGCCTTCTACTACCTGAAAAGGAGGTTAGCTCAACTCTGGGGACTTCCCTTGGATTTCCATTTGATAGATCTAGGGTATGGGTTTTATCTTGTGAGGCCAGCGTCGGATGAAGAGTATCAATATATCCTTATGGATGGACCATGGATGATTGCTGATCGATATGTGACCGTTCAACGATGGGTACCAAACTTTGATCCGTCAGCCAACAACATTATGAAAGTGGTGGCACGGGTCAGGATACCAAATCTGGCCATGGAATTCTACCATCCGAACTTTTTGAGAAATCTGGCTAGGCAGATTGGGCGTCCTATCCGGATCGACAATACTATTGAGGAGTGTATGCGAGGGGCTTTTGCACGGGTCTGTGTGGAAATAGACCTAACAAAGCCCCTGTTGTCCAAATTTAGGGCATGTCGCCGCTCTCATCGACTGTAATATGAGGGACTACATATGATCTGTTATCGCTGTGGAAGGTACGGTCATATGACCATGAGCTGCAAAGCACCGGCTGTTAGTGATGAAATAAGCCTGGACGCCACTCGTGCAAGCTGGACGGAGCCGGTAGCGCCGGAGAAGATGACTAAACCAGAATTAGAGTCCCATTTTGGGGAATGGATGTTGGTCCAAAAAAAAGTTAAAGGCAAAAGAGGGCCAATGCAGAGAAATGAGGGTTCTAACACTGAAAAGGAAAGAGGAGGTTCTGTGCAAAAAAAAAGTGCTGGGAAGGATTTACCTGTTCGGGCTTCAGGATTTGAAGTCCTTGCTACTGATGAGGTGGAAGAGACCCATGTGGGTCAGGTTGGTGAAGTGTCAGAAGCCCAGAAAGGAGCAGGGAGTTCCAACGGTAATGTTAGTGCACAGAAGAGGCCAGAAAAGAGTAGAGCCCAAGGTAACCAGAGTGGGCCAAGCCAAAGCAAGACAAACCAGTCTCCTAGGGGGATGGGAGGTCCATATCAGCCAACGACCACTAATACTGATAGGCCCAATAAGAATAAGGCCAAGTCAGGTTACTCTACCTCATCTGGAAAAGGGGAAGGACAAAAAAAAGAAACTAAGAGCTCTTGGGAGACAGCTTACCAAAAGGAACAATGGGCACACAAGACTGGGAAGGCATCTATCTCTAGCAATAAAAAGTCCTCTGAACCCATGGAGGACAGGATAGAGATACTGCCTTCACCGAGTACCCCGCCTGACACTCAACACAACGACACGGTGGTACCGGAGACCCCTCTCACAGAGTTAAATTGGACACCATCTAATATGGGAGGGGCTTTTCGAGGACCCGACATACCTGACCCGGGTGAGACTGGGGAAGCTGCGAGCGCCATGGAGGGTGTGATTGAGGAGGTTCAAAGGGTGGGCAGTGGGGTGTCAACTGCCAACTCGCAAGTTAGGGTTAAGGAGGATCCAAGAAAGGAACGTAGCAGCTCATCTAAGGGGGCTATTGTTCAGGGGGGATCACCTCCTTAATCTCTTTTCCTTTTCTGTCAGCTCCTCGGAGTTCAGATTTAACGTTACCAGTTTTAATTTCTAGTTTAATGAATACTAATATTTTTGTGTGGAACTGCCAAGGAGCGGCGAGTTCTAAATTTAAAAGTACTATCAAAGAGTTTGTGCGCCTACACAATCCAGAGATACTAGTCTTACTCGAGACTTGGATCTCTGGGAAGCGGGCGGAACTTCTTGCTAAAATGCTCAAGTTTACTAATTTAGTGCAATCTCCTATGCAGGGACATTCCGGAGGCATTTGGATTCTTTGGAATCAAGATATTACGCCTATCAACGTATCCTTTGTCCACAAGCAATTCATTCAGTTAGAGGTTGGGAATAAGCCAGACGAAAGATGGTGTTTCACGGCGGTGTATGGTCATACAAAGGCCCAGTTACGGGAGGATTTATGGGATAATTTGAGGGTAGTTGCTGGCTGTATGAACCTATCATGGTTAATAGCAGGGGATTTCAACATTTTTCAACCCTCGGATGGCAAGCTAGGAGGGGCTCCAATCAAAGGAAATAAGCATCTAAAGTTTAAGGAGTGGATTGAGGATTGCGAGTTAATGGAAGGGCTAGCTAATCTCCAATGGAGATTGAAGTTCCCCGAAGCCAAAGTGTTCCATTTGGCCCATCTAAAATCGGATCACTGTCCGCTGTTAATTAAGTTAGATTCAGCCCCTAAGTTAATGCCAAGTTAGGGGGGGGGGGGGGGGGGGGGGTGCAGAAGGCTTTAGATGAAAGACCAAACCCTTTCTTACGTAAGTTGGAAAGGAGCTAAGAGTAGAGCTTGAAAGGACGTTAGAACAAGAGGAGATGCTATGGTGCCAAAAGTCTCGAAAGGAGTTTCTAAGGAATGGTGACAGGAATACCCATTATTTTCACGCTTCTACGATTGTTAGGCGGAAGCGCAGTCGTATTGAAGCATTAAAAGGTAACAATGAGGAATGGGTGATTGACAACGAAGAGATTAAGCTACTCCTAAAGCAACATTTCATGGCACTCTACTCTGAAGAGGACAGAAGGGAGGTGGAAGTTGATTCCCCTAACTTGTTCTACCAGATGTCAGCAGCGGATAAGCAAAAAATGGGGGATCTGCCAGATGAGGATGAAATTAGGGGTACGTTATTTTCCATGGCGCCCCTTAAGGCACCGGGACCCGATGGCCTCCATGCCATCTTCTTCCAAAGGAACTGGGAGATTGTCAAGAATAATCTGATAAGCTTTGTGCATAAAGCTTTCAAAGGGGACTGGGAGCCAAAAAAAGTGAATGAGACGCTTATCACACTCATTCCGAATGTGGACAGCCCACAAGTACCTTCAGATTTTCGGTCAATCAGCCTGTTAAATATCTCCATGAAACTAGTAACCAAGATAATCTCGAGGAGACTCCAAGCTTTCATGCCGCTTTGGGTCTCACATGAGCAAAGCAGTTTTGTACCTGGGCGGAATATTACAGGAAATGTCATCATTGCCCAAGAAGTGATACACACGATGAAAAACTGACGAAAAGGGAAGGGCCTTGTGGCGATCAAAGTGGACCTTGCCAAAGCATACGACAGACTCAGCTGGAAATTCATCAGGAAAACTCTAGTACTCTTAAATATTTCGCAGACGATTATTGATTTGATACTCACGTGCATATCCTCTTCTTCTATGCAGGTGTTATGGAATGGCGAAGCAACTGGGGAATTCAAGCCAACTCGGGGAATACGGCAAGGAGACCCACTATCACCGTATCTATTCGTGCTGTGTTTGGAGCGCTTAGCACATATGATATATCACCGTATCTATTCGTGCAGTGTTTGAAGTGCTTAGCACATATGATATCAAGGCGGGTTCAGCAGGGGGAATGGAAACCACTCAAAGTTTCCCGTTACGGCCCTCATATCTCGCATCTCTTCTTTGCCGATGACCTATTTTTGTTTGCAGAGGCCAGTCGTAATCAAGCGGCAGTCATCTCAGATGTGCTTGAGCAATTTGGTACAATATCGGGGCAGCAAATTAACAAAGCAAAGACGAAGCTTTATGTGTCTAAGAATGTGTCCCCCTCGCTGACTAAGGATATGGCCCAGATGATGGGGATTTCTTCAACGAAAAACTTGGGCAAATATTTGGGGATGCCGCTTCTTCACGAGCGAGTAACTAAGAGCACGTATGCGTTTATTCTTGAGAAAGTCCACCAAAGACTTCAGGGATGGTGTGTCGAGAAGCTATCCTTTGCAGGGAGGGCTACTCTTTCGCAAGCTGTTTTGGCAGCCCTTCCCTCATATGATATGCAGACGGCTAAACTGCCAGTTGGTTTATGCGAAGGGATCGAGAAAGTCCAGAGGGGTTTCTTGTGGGGATCTACGGCGGCCAGCAAGAAACCACACCTCCTCTCTTGGCAGAAAGTTTGTGCCCCAAAGAACGTGGGAGGGCTTGGTTTCAAAAATCTTCGCCACCAGAACACGGCCCTGTTAATGAAGTTGGCATGGAATATTCTTACCGATAGGAATCCTCTTTGGGTGCAGGTGTTATGGCATAAGTATATAAAGTATGACCAAGGTCTACAAAAGGTGCAGTCAAAAGCAAATAGCTCGTCACTGTAGAAGGCCCTGGCCGCACTATGGTCAGTGATGCTACAGGGCGTACAATGGGTTATCGGAGATGGGAAGACAGTTAATTTTTGGACTGACCGCTGGTTGGATCGTGAGGCTGCTTTGGTGAATCTATGCACCACTCCCATACCTGAGGACGTTCTACAGCTAAAAGTTGGCCAAATGGTTAACGATAATGGTGAGTGGAGGTGGGATTTAATTGAACCCTATGTACCAACTACTTTTTTATTACTTATTGCAGGGTCACCTACTCCAAGGGTGAATGGAGGGGAGGACAGGATTAAATGGAGTAGGACACATAATGGTGTGTTCTCTACCAAGTCCGCTTACAAGCTTTTGCAAGGAACTGATGAGGAGACGGGCAGCAGGCACTGGAAAGCCCTTTGGAGATGGAACGGGCCTCAGAGAATGAAGCGGATAGTGTGGTTGGCAGGGCACGACAGCCTACTAACTAATGCAATAAGGAAGCATCGTCATATGACGAGCGAAGCCAAGTGTCCTTGCTGCAAAGAACAGGATGAGACCATCTTACATGCCTTGAGGGACTGTCGTAAGATTACGTCGTGTTGGAGAGCGATCTTGAGAAGGGAAGGACTTAATGTTGGACAATTCTTCAATTCAAATTTGATGGATTGGTTACAGGCTAACTTGAATAACTCTCCTAAGTGGCAAACCCTATTTATTATAGCGGTTAATCAGTTTTGGAAGTCGAGGAACTACAGTGTCTGAGGTGAAGGGGAAACCCGACCTACTGATCAGGTTGGTGCGATTTGGTGCAGGTACAAGGAGATCGAAGCCATTGAGGAAATGGATAGGAGGATGCAGCTCGCACCAGCAAGGCAAGAACAGCTTGTTGCTTGGGAGAAGCCGCCTAATGACTGGATCAAACTGAATACTGACGGTGCTATGAGGAAGTCGATTGGGCGTGCAACTGCGGGGGGCCTCCTGCGAGATAATGGAGGACAGTGGATTGGCGGCTTCACTGCGAATGTGGGCCAGTGTTCAAGCATCAATGCCGAGTTATGGGGAGTATATCATGGCCTTAAGCTGGCAAAAGCAAAAGGAGTCAAGAAACTCATTCTAGAAGTAGACTCCAAGATTGTGGAAGGCTTCCTTCACAATCCAACAACACAGTATGAGGTTCCCTCATCCCTACTCTTACTAGTCAAGGAAGAGCTCCAAGGCAATTGGCAAGTGCAAGTGCCACTCCTACAGAGAAGCCAACCGGTGTGCTGATTGTTTAGCTAACTTAGGATTTGATAGGATGTTAGGTTTGCATGTATTAGAGGACCCGCCGCTGGAACTGTTATCCTTTATGTTATGTGATATTGGGGATATTTCCTTCCCAAGATCCGTTGTAATTCTATTTCTAAATTAATAAATTTCAGCTACGGGGCGCCTTAGCCCCTCCTTCTCGACCAAAAAAAAAATAGTTACTTTGGTTGAATAGGTCCTTCAAGAGTTGAAATTTAAGCAAGATAAGTTTGTGGTTCACAATGATAATCGAAGTGCTATAGATCTAAATAAAAATGTCGCATACAATGGTTACAAGCTAATCGATATTCGATACATTGTATCTGAATGACATTGAAGAATATGAGATTAAGTTACATAAAATTCCCTCGGATAAGAACACCGCTTTTATCTTAACTAAATTAGTACCTCGTGATAAGCTTAGGTTTATGTCAGGTGAGCTTGACATGGGTACCCATAACTAAGTTCAGCCGAAGATCTCTCCTAATTGAGCTGACATAGGTACCCATAACTAAGTTCAAACGAAGATCTCTCTTGATTGGGCGTGACGGGAAAAATTGATTGGTCACGCCCATACCAATCAAGTGGACAAGTTGGAGACAACTAAATTGATGAGGAAGGGCCAAGCATTTTAAAAGGCATCAATTATTGAAAAGAAATTTTTTGTAAGGTAAATTTTATACCTAATTATGTTACATGTACTGCAATTTGAACCCTAAAAATCTCTGAAATTGTTAACCCTTTGTTTGTGTGGTTAAGCTATATCCATTTGCAAGATTTGTACTACACTGACAAAAATCTGATAAGATTTTCCATTTTGTCTTCATCCCATAGGCTTTGCTTATAAAAGGCATTTGTTTCCTCTCATCCATTATCCAGAAGAAGTGAACTCTCCAATAAGAGAGTTGGAGAGTTGAGAGAGAGAAAAATTGATAAGAGTAGTACGAATATTTTGTACTAAAATAGTTTCTAAACTTTAAGAAGATAGTTTAAAATAAGAGCAAATTATCTTCAGGTTCCTGTAGTTTAATGAATTATCCAGTAGAATCCTTACTTTTTCGAAATCCTTCTTTTCGTCCTCCAAATTTGGGAAAATAGAATTCTCAGATCCCTGGTACAGAAAAATACTTCGGGCAAAATTTCACCTGCAAAGACCAAAATGCCACCGTGTTAAAAAAAACAATCTTCTTCAACCTCTAGTTACCATCAAGAATACCATCAACACTCAACTCAAGAACACCAACCCTAAACCCAGAAAATTAAACCACCGAAAACAAATTAAACATCTTCGTCATCTCATCTTCTTCCTCAAAATCAAATCAAACCCAAATCTAAATTACCTATCTCAAATCATAGTGAAGAAACCCCACATAAAGAAACCCATTAAGCTTCCGACGACCATCATAGTGAAGAAACCCCTAAACCCAGAAAATTTCTGCTAAAAACAGCAAGGTAAACAAACCCAGAACAAGCTCCACTGTCAACAACACAAAACTCCAAGCAAAATCAAACCCTAAGTCTTTTCCTCTGACGACCATCTCGCTGCGAGGGAATGACGGCGAGCTTCCGACGGGGAGGAGAGCGCGCACGACCGCGAGTTGAGGTTTCTGAGATGCTGAACCCTAACCTGGAAACGTACGACCACCGGTACGAATAGGTTCTGGTGGTGACGATGGTTTCGCCGTCGCTTGGTCCCAACAATGGTTAATTAATTACCCAGCAAGGTGTTTTTTAATTTTTTGGTTAATTAATATTCTTGAGTGTGTTTTTGATGTTCTAAAGTTGAAGAAGGATTTTTTTTTTGTTTTTTCACTAAGGGGCAATTTTGTCATTCTCCATGTTTTTTCGCCGGGTTATTTTTTGGTACCGGAGCTAGGGACATGAGAGTTCTATTTTTCAAAACTTGGAGGACGAAAAGAAGAGTTTCGAAAAAGCAAGAACCCTATTGGTAAATTCATCAAACTCCAGGGACCTGAAAACAATTTTCTCTTAAAATAAAAATAGAATAAGTAAAAATTATCTATTATAATATATGAGTGAAACACAAGAATGAAGTTACTCATGTAACTGACACTAAGAATATTTGTTACCATCGTCATTTCTCTCTTTATAGAGCTGATCTCGTTATTTTTCTCTCTGATAATTAGAAAAATTTCCACATAATTTTTGGTTGTGTATTTTTACTCTACTTTCGGCTGCGGTAACTATGAATTACCGTAGCGATAGATTTTATTTACCGCTTCAGCCGAAGAAGGAACAAAAGAGCGGTAATTATCCTGTTACAATTGCGCCGCCAATGCTTCATTGGTACTTTGCAGTCTTAACTTGATGCATCTCTCCAATGATGTACCATGTCTGACACGAATAAAACGCCTAATCCATAGAAGTTCCAACCAAATTGAAAATAGATTGGATGATAACTGACTGCAACCATGTACATGACAGTCAAATCTCGAAAACCGAGCAGACGGCAGACATCGAAATATTCGGGTTTTTCGAGGATCGAATAGCAAGAAGACCTATGCATGTATAAGATAACCCATCTCAAGTATGTAACATCATCGTCAACAGAGTAGCAGTGTCATTCCTTTGTCATTGCATGGGTGGGAAAGAACCTCATGAGAAAGCTTGACAGTGACCAAATGCAGATGACCCCAAGGAATTGAAGAACATTTAGAAGTGTACCCAGGGAGGTGCTTATCTCCAAGTTGTGCGAGGTCATTTCCGCTCCTCGGACTGTGAATGACAGCGCAGTCACAAGTTGCGCTGCTCTGTTCAGCTGGTGTAACCGGTACATCTGTGAATCGTAACAAAGAATTCACAAATCATAGGGAACGGGACGGAATATGTGAAAGATACCAAACAAAGGACGAGGATCGAACAAACTGAAGAAAACCTACGTGGAGGAACTAACAAGTAATGTTGATTGCTCTTGCCAGTTGCCATTCATAACAAATTAATTATAACCCATTTACTTTGATTTTACAAAAGAATCATCGGCACTTACTTGAAAGATGATTGGAATGACAGGCCACGAAGGCGATTTTCGATATCTTGCATAACGCTCAAATGCGAATTGAATGACAATACCGACCAGGTATGGAGCAAGAGTTGCAGACGCTGCAGGACCAGTCCACGGCCACACCAAGCCCATGGTTACCATGGGAATTATGAGACTAAGTACCAAGGTGGCTACGGAGGAGATTCGCTGGCCTAATTCAAGAGTTGAGCTTTGAGCATTGTTTGAGGAAGATTCAGGTCCCTCGGGCCTCCTCAAATGATCAATTATCAGAAGAAAAACCGCAACACCACAGTAGAACAGTGCCTCTGTAAAGAACAGTATGAGAAAATCTGCATGGAAACAACAATGGCTGCTTAGTATTTTATGAGGCTGGGAACATAAATTTGGAAGTATATCAGCCGTGAGATTAGACACATGAATGCTAGCATATCTAATACAAAACTATGAAGGAGATGAATGGAACGAAAAGGATTAAACCATTTCTATCATGAGAATTGTTTTGCATTCTCTCCATGAAACCCCTCAGCAATATGAACCAATAAGAAAAAGTTCCATTCATATCAGTTACTCACTTCACTCGAATAATGGAATGAAGTATATCAGAAGGAACCAATGAACAGAAAATAATCACCTGTCAGCAAGGAGTCCTCAAATATTGCAGAGAGTATTCGGCGTAAATAGAGTGAGGGAAGGATGAAAGATGCAACAAGAAAAGCAGGACCCGCAAACCATAATAGGCTGCTATATTTCTTCTGCACCTTAGGTACAGGCACTTTGTTTTCTGATTTGTACGGATGATTGTAGAATGAAATGAAACCCGGTCTCCCATCAGTTCCTTGCAACTGATATGGAGAAGGGGTTGGAGTGAAGGAAGCTTCGGCAGTCTGTTGTTGATTTTCTTGCTCTAAAGCATCTGATGCCAGCTCACTCAGATCAGACTGAGGTTGAGAACTTGCAAATACCACACTATTCCTTGTTGGAAAGTTTCCGTTTGGCGTTAGGCAGGAACAACAACTACGCTGCAAAGAAACGACTATTTGCAGTACAAAAAGATACCGTTAGAAGATATACTCACAGAAGCTAAAACTTCTCAGTGGTCGGGTTAAAACCTCTGGAGCAAATAGTGCAGGATTGCCAATGTAATGGTATAAAGGCTATGTTCTTTTTCTTATGTTACATTAATGTCAAGCCTTCTTGGTTTGAAGTGGATTTACAGGACTAAAATTAGTATTTCAGAAATTGAAAATCTTACCTCTGGGACTCCTAGGCCTCAGAGTACTGCAATATGATGCAACTTGATGCCTTCTTGTGAAAGCCTGGAAAATAAACAACGAAAGAAGATTTAGTGAATATGCAATCCAAGATAAATCCAATACACAGATTGAAATTTAGACAACCAATAACATCGAGGAATGTTAATGAAACAGAATTGTAGAAAGTCGCGCTAATAACTATTGATCATTGAAATTGCCAATATAGAAATCAACAAACCAAGAGACCGATAAAGCCGGTGAGAAAACAGTAACCACGAGAGGGCTCGTGGTCAAGGTTTCATCAAATTGAAATCTCTTATCATCCAAGCAAAGGAGGCAGCAATTCATTCAAGCAGTTGTGGTCCATAATGCACTAAACTGATACCAGTCTTGCAATGAACAAAAAAAAGTAGTTCTTAATAACCAAGATTTGTTTCCCATAAATTCGAGCACTCGTTTCAACCACCAGAAACACCAATACATGCATCAGTTCATTTCCCTGAATTTATGCTTACCATTTTCTCCTGTTTTGGCAGAAAACCATCTCATCGACGTATATCAAGCTTAGATTGTCTCGAGCGCATCAAACACCGGTCACAAACCAAGTGTTGCAAAATCAAATCCATTCCAGAAAATAGCAAACAGCAAAGAGAAGCTTCAGAGATTAATGCAGCAACTGCCAGTGTTGCTTCCTACAGTCCAATCCATTCAGCGTATTTGCTCGTTATTCACCAAAAACTTAATGCAGCAACTAAACATCGAAGCGCATACACAGCCGCCATAAACTGAGCATCAAAGGCAAACACTTTGCTAAAAAGATTCTAACTTTTTTTTTCGGGTAGAGTAAAATTTAGGCAGATTCGTCTAAAACCCGGGCTCTAGATGGCATGGAGAGGTTTTTTCCATTTCCGCGAGGGGTGGGAGTCTAACCCACCGACAATCCGGAAAACGAGGTAGTATCCGTTGACACCCTACCCAACTAGCTCGGTGAAAGATTCAAACTTTACAGATACCAACGAGTGTAAAGGCCAAAAACAAGAAGCAATAGGGAGAAGAAAAGGTACCCAGGAGAGCTTTTTGGGCTTGGCAGGAGAAGAGAAGGAAGTGAAGACGCATGACCACGAAGAGGAGGGACCAACCATTTTAGCTTCCATTTCTTTGCTCTCTCACTCTCTTTCCGTTTTGGCCAAAGCTATACCATTGACTTCAGTTCCCAGTACATGTCAATTCACTTCAACGCGTGCCTGCCATAGGATAGGAGTACACTTTTTTGGCAACCCAAATGAATGGAGGGTTTCTCCAGAAATTGAGAGGATGGGCCGAGGACTTGAGGAATTCTGTCGGTTAGTTTCGGAGAATTTGAGGTTGTGGGTTTTTGGAGTTTTTGTCTCCTTGGGGATGCAAGGCAAGGAATGGAACGAGAGACTAAGAGAGGCGGGCCTCGTCTTTTGGCCGCGGATTATTTTGTTCGTATCAAGCAGGGAATTTCAAGATTTTTCTTCTGTCGTTGAGCCCTTCCTTCCCATATGGCCTTTCTTTTGCAAATAGTTAGTTCCTATGCTACCTCCCAAAGAGCAAAAATAAAAGAGCAAATTGCCTTCAGGTCCCTGGTGTTTATTTAAATTACTGTTTTGTCCCTGCTGTTTGAAAATCGAAACTTTAGTCCCTTAATTTGCTTTTATTGTACTCTAAGGTCCCTAAGAGTCAACTGCTGATGTCATCGGTCAAAATAATTTTAAAATGACAGTTTTACCCTTATAATAAAAAATAAAAAGTTTCGGTCATCTTCTCCGGCGCTCCGGTCATCTTTTCCGGCCACAATCCGGTGCCTCCAAACCCTAGCTCGCCGAGCCATCCCTCTCCTCTCCTCGCCGAGCCATCCATCCAGTTAATTTCAAAATGAACCATAGCGAAGACAGGCTCGTAGCTTTTGAACACGCGGTCGTTGGGCTGGAGGACCACTCTGTACCCGATAGAGGCGGCCTCCGCCTCCTTCTCCTCTGCCGTTTACTCTTTCACCGGACCGGACGCCACCGCGACTCTCTCCTCGTACTCGCACTCGCCATCCTCCCCCTCGCTGCCCTCTTCTTCCTCGTCATCGCTGTCCCCGCCCCGAGGAGGAGCGGAGGAGAAATGGCGGCGGGAGAAATGAGGGCCGAGGAAGGACCTGAGGGAGAAGACGGCGGGATTGTGGTTGGGAGTGAGGCGAGAGAAGGTGGGGCCCAGAGGGATGGGGTTAGAGGGGAAAGGAGGAGGAGGGGGCGAGGAGAGGAGAGGGATAGCTCGTCGAGCTAGGGTTTAGAGGCATCGGATTGTGGCCGAAAAAGATGACCAGAGCGCCAGAGAAGATGACCAAAACTTTTTATTATTATTAGGGTAAAACTGTCATTTTGAAATTTTTTTTGACCGATGACATCAACAGTTGACTCTTAGGGACCTTAGAGTACAATAAAAGCAAACTAGGGAGACTAAAGTTTCGATTTTGAAACAACAGGAACAAAAACAGTGATTTAAGTAAACACTAAGAACCTGAGGGCAATTTGCTCAAAATAAAAAGGTAATTTATGTCCTTGGTGAATCCTTGTAATTTCGCTACTAATTTTGCTATCCTCGTAATTTGGTTAGTTTTATTATGCTTTCGAGTGAAACCAACTTTTCATCTATTTTACTCTCACCTTTTCATCTCCTCCAAAACCACCCCTCCTCCATGCAAAATTATAACCCACCTTAACATTTACAAGTCAAGATCAGCTTCTTCACCTTTTAACATTTCCTCTAATAATTTGGGGCAGCAACAAACAACAACAGGATAGGTTGGGGTGGGTCGTGGAGACCACCGACCAGCCAAGAAACGCTCGCTATGGAATGGAATCAACTAACACCGCTGTCAATGTCAAGGATTTTTCACACATTATGACCAACTAAAACCCTCCCCCCGTTATCCAATGGGTGGGTGACTCACCATATTAAAAAAAAAAGGAAAAAAGTATCCAACAGCACCCAGATCAGATGTCCTACTACACCTTTCTGCTCAATTCTTCCTTCCTCCTCCGTTCGTACACCCTCGCCGCACCTTGACACCGTCAGCTCTGCTCTAACAACAGACACAATTGGTCAGTATTTGACAGAAACCACCAATTCACATTTCAAATGGAAGATAATAATCAAACTGGGTACCTAACAAGTTAGATAATCAAGCTGTAGCCAGCAAATTCCGGCCTGAGTCTTCCCACAGAATATTTTTTCAACCTACCTACTTATCACTGGCATTCACTTGAACGTTTCCTGAATGGCGTCCATAGAAGTGCCCTGCCCCGCGTCTCGAGTGACTATGTTTCCTCTCATTGAACCGACTGGGAATCATCTATTGGAGGTTCCTGAACATTTACTTTTAATGTTATTTTGTGATCCAACTGGCTGGTACTCGAAATGTGGGTTATTTCTAAATCTTTCGCGGTTTGCTGATGCACTATTTTGCCTGTAATCATTCCCAGGTCCTCTCTGATCTTTACCAAGACGACCTTTTTCCGATGTACTTCTCCTTTCCCTCCTAGTCTCTTGATGCTCGATAACTGAAACCTCTTGAGATAGAGATTGCTCGTGGCTGGGCTGATGCGTCGCAGTATTCTCCAATTCTGATTGAGGGGGCAGCTCCTTTCCACCAGACCGGCTCATTTCATTAACTACATTTTGAGTGCCATTTGACCTGCTTTCTTTTTCTTGCTGGTCAATGGCTGGAACATGAGACTTGGGCTGCCAGTGAGATATTGATTGATCTCCAACAACACACCTTTCTTTTGAAGTTGCAGTTGACTCCACTTGATGCAATGCAATGGCTGGAGATTGGCTAGACCCTTTTCCACCGTCCCCGCCATTAATTCTCTTATCATCAGAATCACGATATCCTGCACCTTTATGACCTCCTCTATATAGTTGCCTCTTACCTCTGGTTGTTCCCCCTGAAACCTTTACCACAAGAGCAGGGGCTGGGGCAAAAGGAGTTTCAGGTGTGTTCCAATCATCAGAAGTATTCCATTCATCAACAGATTGTGGGTCTTTCCCAGGAATCACATCAGATCTCTGGGGTTCGGGATGCTCAGTTAACTTGAGAAGATTCTTGCCATGGCCCCAACGGGAAGACCCTGTTGATTCTGCTGGACCCCTTTTACACCATGGTCCATATGTTTTTCCAGGTTTAGACTGCTTACCGTCCCCATTTTTAGACTCCATCAAGGAAATCACCTTTCTAGTAGTTGCCAAATAAGTTTGCGAACTTTCAGTATCTGTGACACCAACTTCAGATCCTCCAAAATTATCTTCTTTTGGAGAATAAGATTTCCCAACCTTCACATCCTGTGAAGCCTGATTGATTAGAGGAACTGCAGCTTGGCGACTGCCATGCACTACTTCTTTAGACACTTGCTTTGGAATGTATCTCTCCATTTCTGTTCGCTTGTTTCTTTGACTACGTTGTACCTGTTGATCACTCTTAATTGATGGACTTGCATCATCAACAACATTCTTTTGACCAACTTCATCGAAAACTGCTGCTTTATTCTGAGGGCGAACAGGTGCCCAAACAACAGAATCAGCACCATGAAACTTCAAAGTTGATCTTTTAGCTGTGGGATTTCTCGATGTCCTCTTAGAATGCAGAGATTTCCACTGATTATTAACCCTGCCATGGGATTGTTCGTTCGGTGATGATGCACGCTGCTCCAAGGACTTATTTGCATTCTTGAAACCAGTGTTAGGTTGCACTGAGGGAATATTCACAGCATCTTTAAGAGTCTTCAATTGAGCACTTCCAACAACACTTTCTTGAGCAGGCGTATCAGGCAATTTGCCTTTATCTTCTGATACGCTCGATGCAGATGCCAGATTTGCTGATATCTCATCCAACTTTTGCTTATTATTTCCGCCCCAGCTCTTATTTTTATGTTCTTCCAAGGTCTCTGCCAAGACAGCTGTGCTGACGAGTGAACCTGTTGCACCACTTGAAGAAATTTCAACAGCTACACCACCAAAATAAAGTGTTGTATTGCTTGCAACAGGGGAAGATTTCAATTTATCCACTGCTTTTTTCTCCCAGAGCATATTCTGTTTTTGCACATTGCCGGTCCCTTTCTGCTGTGGCACACCCCCCTTGTCATAAATATGTGGAATGTCAACATGATGTGAATCATCACTTTTAGCATGCAAATTCTTCGACTGTTCTTGAACTGAAACAGGTTCCTTCCTGACCATCTTTGGTGTCCCCAACAAACCCTCAGTGGATGAACGAGGGGATTTTTCCACCCTATTTGGATTGATTTCGCCACCTAGCACAACTGATGTAGGTTTGAGGTCCAAAAAGTCAGAGCCAGAAGCTCTAGCATTAACAGCCTCCACAGCTGTTTGGATACTACACAATCTTTCTTCTTGCTCATTCTGATCAGCAGTCGAAGAAGTATTTTCCAGCTTCGGAGCTGATTCCTCTCCTTGTGTGCGTCTGTTCAGTTCTTCCAATTTTGCCAGAGCCTTGGCTTTCTGATCTGTTGCTCTCTCTTCCTCTTCCTTCTCTCGTTGTTGTAGTCGTTGCTTGGCAAGCTCAAGCATTGTTGCACGCTGATTATATAGATAGATAGGTTAGGCAAGAACATCGCAAGGTCAAAGAAATGGATGTCAAAAACAATATTACCTGCAACTGGGTATCACTAAGATCAGCTGCAGGTGGTGAAAGTTCTCCCTCAACAGTATCTTGAGAGCTTTCAACAACCTCTGAACGGGCTTCAACGGTCGTGTGGTCTTGACCACGAGTAACAGAATTTCCATTGTCTACCATGGATCCAGCTGACAAGTTTGTAACCCGAGATCTTTCATGCCATCCATCAGCCTCTTTGGTACCAAGTCTATGAGGATCAGCTCTACCATGCATGCTTTGATTGGATTTACTGTGAAACTGCATTTTAGCCAATCTCCCAACAAAGAACCACAGTTATTGACAACAGAAGGGGTCAGGTAAACACCAACCTGAATATGGCGGTTCCACTGGTAACTGCAGACTCACCAGTTCTATCTCCAGGAGAAATATGGTTCTTGGGAGTTCCATGAGATATCAAACCACTGTCAGCTCCCTTTCCATGTGAGTTTGTCTTGGACCCACCAACGTGCAGATTATTCTTCTGCTCCTCTCTTCCAGAAAGAAACTTGTGAACTTGCAATCCATCAATCACTCGAACCTTTGCATTTAACTGTTCTATTTTCTGCATAAGACTAATAGGATTTCTTGGAGATGCTGAGACTTCCGGCAATTGAGGTGCGCCAAGTTCTTCATTATCCGATCTCCTGAAAGAATTGACATCTCCTTTCAAATTTCTGAGACTTGCTGGAGATTTGGTTTTCACAGGTAGTCTCCTTTGTTCATTCAATTCCCAGGGAGCTCCTCCGCCATGTGTCACTTTTCGACCATCTGCCTCCCCATCCCTCTTATGATCCACATTCCAGCTTCTCTCAGTCGAAGAGTGCCTTTTCCAATCATCTTCCCTAGGGCGTAAAGAATGAGAGTTAATGTTCTCCGGC
Organism: Hypericum androsaemum; assembly: GCA_963995505.1. Classification (NCBI taxonomy): domain Eukaryota; kingdom Viridiplantae; phylum Streptophyta; class Magnoliopsida; order Malpighiales; family Hypericaceae; genus Hypericum; species Hypericum androsaemum. The sequence goes on from OZ023198.1 coordinate 756,200, forward strand.
TTCTGTTGCTCATCTCGGTCTTCCCAGCAATCATATTGCTTCAAAAGAACTTTAGGCTGGCCACCATGAGTGTGAGCATCGTGAGTGCGACCATCGTGAGTGTGAGTCTCGTGAATTCTGTGAGCATCATGAGATCTGGCATCATAAGCTCGAGCCTCATGACTGCGTCCAGATTCCATTTGTTCCAGCGCTATTGCTTTACTGCTTGGAGCATATCCACCTAATATGTTAGAATTGCCCATATCAGGAGCATTTGGACCCGAAAACAAGTTGTAAGCAGAAGGACCCACAGTCGTTCCCATGGATGAAATTTCTCGTTCATTAGGATTTGCATTGCGCAAGGGAGGACCATAATAACCATCACATGGAACTGGTCCAGGGTAAAATCCAGGCCTCACTGTCGTGCCAGGGCGAACAAAAGCATCGTGCATATGGGGCCTATAAAAATTTCCATTGTTGGGATGGGGTCTCCTGGGTCCAGTCCCTCCTCCAGAAACCGCTTGCAGATTTGCAAGAGTGGGAGGGGCGACTTGTGGCCGGTACGGAAAGCCCCCAGGTCTAAATGGGGGTCCTCCCGGATGTCCTCTATACCAAACACCACCCTGATGATTGTTAGCAGGAGGACCATGCCAAGCATCATAATGCTGTGGTGGAAAACCGGAATTATGATATGGTTGTGGTTCTGCATGCCACTTATCAATTCTGGGCCTCGCTCCATCGTCGCCATAAGGTTGTGTTTCCCTTCTCCAAGAATTTGAATTTCCACTTCTAGCATTTCCATGCAAAGGGAAATCGCCTGGAAGGACAGAAACCCGTTTATCTATGGGTACATTTTGTTGAAGATGGACAACCAACTAAAACCACTAAATTGTGAGAAGCATGGCACATAGCAGAAACAGATATAAAAGTGAGGCTCCAACTATAAAAGGGAAGTATGTTGCAAATACAGACCTACAGAGTTCCCAAAATCCTCTTTTCTGGGTGGTCCACCACCAGAAGATGAGCCAGGACGACCTTGAGGACCAAGATCTGCTGCAAAATAAGGATGGTAAGCGGGAAAGGGAAGAGTAGGAGAAAATGGTAGAAGTTTTTTTCTCAGACAGGTTACATATTAAGATACAGTAGAGTGCCATCTTGAAGATGATCCATTAAGCCTACTTTTGGAATTAACTGAATAAGCTATCAAGCAGGCATTGGAGCAAAATTAAAAAAAGAAAAAAGAAAGATACTGTCTGGTCACTAATACAAAGAACAACTGAATTTTCTTTTGAAATTCAGAGAGCACTGAACCTTGATTCTCAATGTTTCTTCCACAACTTTCCTTATCTAAACCATGGGTTGGAAAGTCTCCAGAAGACGATGTGGCCCCCTGAAAATGAAACAGATATTACTTGAAGGACAAAAAAGTCGATGCAAAATTGTCATAACTTAAAGCCCATTAGAAACAGCAAAGCAGAAAGCAAAAGGAAAATAAAGATGTCTGATGGATGAAATCCATATCAAGCTAGAATGTAAAGAAATTCAAGCCATTAACATTCTATAACCATACTCTTGATATAGTTGTCATCTCTTACAAATTTAGTTGTGCCACACCCTAAAATCATATAAATAGAAAAAATATGAGAAAATTCTACTGGACCATGCAGGGGGACAAAAGGATGCAAAACCAAATAACAATATCAGAAGAATATAAGCCATCTGAAATGAAACTTTTTTTTACGTTGTAGAGCCTTAGAAAATATTACAAATGCAGCAAAAATCTGCCTGCCACATCAGCAAGCAAAAAGTTGGTCAAAATAGTTTCAAAGACTTGTTAGCTTTTCCTATATAACTGGACATCAAATAGGCACAACTTCCATCCGAAGAAAGTCCAAATTCGACCCCCCACTTCAAGCAAAGAAAAAAATACACATCAACTATGACATGTATCATCTGTGAATAGGACCCACTTTTGTTCTATTCAGACACAAAAGCATAAAAAGAGGCCATGGGAGCCCTTGCTTCATTCCATCCACAAGAAAAATGCTCCATATCAGAATCATGTCCCACAAACAATCAATTCAATTACTACAGCTCCACTAAAAAACAAAAAACCACACGCTGAAAACTTAGTGTTTATTCTAACAGGACATGAGCAATACATGCATACACAAACACATGTTCATTCAACCATATGCAAATAACAATACAGTTAGTTACTCAAAATGGTCCCCTCTTTACCAAAATTAAAAGTTCATCTCACGGTAATTTCAGAACCATACCAACTTATCAGCTGCCCCAGCACCCCACGCTGTTGTGTTATCAGAAACAGATTCAGCAAACCGGGATAACTGCGAGCTACCTAGTCTGGTTTCAGCACTGTGTGGGCGCAGAGAAATGAGAGATTGCTGATTTGATGTGAATGATCCAGAAGCTGAAGAAGGTCTTGAACTTGGACCCCATGCACTTGCATTACGCTCGTGAGTCATGTCGCTCCCAGCAGATGATGGCCTAGTGCCACTGCCACCAGATGAAGGACGTCCCTCCAAATTGCTTGGTGAACCAGTATTGCCATCAGTATTTGGAGACTGAACCGATGTGCCCCATGCACTAGATGTAGAAGAAGATGGTTTACTGCCCCAACTCTGGGTGGCCCTGTGACATGCAAGGAAATTGACTGAAATATCAAGCCAAAAGTTTTGGTAACTAGTTTATGACCATAAATGAAATCAGCATATCTCAATCCAGGTCATAGAAAAGACATTTTGTGGTAAAGTTACTTACTTGGGCACAATTTCCACATCTCGGTGCTGGCCATGCCTTTCCAACCTTGAAAACCACAAATCAGAGGTAAAATCTAATGAGCAAGGAATAAATCACCATACAATTGAGAAGAACAGCCCAGTTAGTGAAATAAATACCTCTGGCTGGGTAAGTTTATAGGCTTAGGAACAACTACAGATTCAGAAAACCGGGATGACTGCGAGCTACCTAGTCTGGTTTCTGCACTGTGTGGACGCAGAGAAATAAGAGATTGCTGATTTGATGTGAATGATCCGGAAGCTGAAGGTCTTGAACTTGGATCCCATGCACTTGCACCACGCTCATGAATTATGTCACTCCCGGCAGTTGATGGTCTGGCGCCACTGCCACCAGATGAAGGACGTCCTCCCAAAAGGCTAGGTGAACCAGCTCTGCCATCAGTATTTGAAGCCTGAACAGATGTGCCCCATGCACTGGATGTAGAAGAAGATGGTTTACTGCCCAGCCTAAGGGTGCCCCTGTTACATGCAGGGAAATTGAGAGAAATTTCAAGCCAAAAGTTTTGGTTACTAGTTTATGACCATGAATCGAATCAGAATCTCAAACCAGGTAAAAGAAAAGACTTTTCTGGTACAAGTTACGTACTTGGGCACAGTATCAACATCTCGGCCCTGGCCATGGCTTTCTAGCCTTGAACATCACAAATCAGAGGGAAAATCTAATGAGCAAGGAATAAATCATCAGACCATAGAGAAGAAGAGCCCAATAGAGCAAGAACTACCTCTGGACAGATTCAGAAATCCGGGATAACTGCGAGCTGCCTGGTCTGATGTCTGCACTGTGTGGACGCAGAGAAATAAGAGATTGTTGATTTGATGCCAATGAACCAGAAGCTGAAGAAGGTCTTGAACTTGGACCCCATGCACTTGCACTAGCACTACCCTGAGTTATGTCACTCCCGGCAGATGATGGCCTAGTGCCACTGCCACCAGATGAAGGACGTCCCCCCAAATGGTTCGCTGAACCAGTACTGGCATCAGCATCTGGAGACTGAATAGATGTACCCCATGCACTAGATGTAGAAGAAGATGGTTTACTACCCCAACTCAGGGTGCCCCTGTTGTGAAATGCAGGGTAATTAATTGAAGTATCAAGCCAAAAGTTTCAGTAACTAGTTTATGACCAAGAATAGAATCCGCATATCTCAAACCAGATCAAAGAAAAGACTGTTTTGAAAAAGGTTACGTACTTGGGCACAATTTTAACATCCCGGTCCTGTCCATGGTTTTCTAACCTTGAACACCACAAATAATAGGTAAAACCTAATGAGCAAGGAATAAATCACCATACCATAGAGACGAGGAGCCCAATTAGTGAAATAACTACCTCTGGCTGGGTAAGTTTATAGGCTTAGGAACGGCTATGCTGCCACCTCTTCTTGAGGAAGCCCACCTGCAGCAAAACACACAAGTTTATCTTAATTTTACTGAGCTCATCGTAGTAGAAAGCCTATACAAGTGGCATACATGTCCAATCCAAATCTCTAGATTTCAAACGTAAGAAACCATATAGACCACACAATTACAATTCAATAACTGATCGAAGAGCCTATTATTGAAAAACTAGGGAGTCAATGTACGAGCAACAAGGCAATGCAAGCTGCAAAGTGCAACCCTTAATAGTCAAAGTTTTCGTTTTCGTGACAGCTGCAAAACTATTTCTTTCTGTTTTTCCCTTTTCTGGTGTCTCTTCGGGTTAATGCCAAACTTACTTACTGACACCGACTACTAATCTTAACGTCAACATAACACAGAAGCCACACCACTGACAGAACCAGGTACCATACATGAACGACCGCAGTGCTCATCTACAGTTGAAACGCTAGTGTAAACGGCTATTCAACTTGACAGCGGTAACCATAGGAAATGATTCCCACTTTTCTTTACCTCCACAATGCAGGAAAGGGAATGATAGAGAAGTTACGCATGATCATCTTCAGTACAAGAAGCTAAACACACAATCCACAATCCTTATATATGCGAAAATATAAACCTACCTAGAGTCAGTAAAGAACATGTTAGAACAATTATTACCTCCGCTCTCCTGTCAGCATACCCGACGCCGCCATAGCTCAAATATGGTAACAAGATCATCCAAAACAACTTCACTTCCCCACCCAGCAAAAGCTCCCCAACTAAATACACAAAAACCCGGTTACTTACAAACATAATTATTATTCTCATCATTCTTTTTCTTTTTCTTTTTCTTATTAACCGAAAACCAGAACGGAAGTTGCACCACTCTTCAGTAAACGTCCACTAGGGAGGGAGCTATACAGTCTCTTACCTTTTTTTCCCGTTAAACTTACGAACCGCGGTTCGAAACCCTAGAGAGAGAGAGAGAGATAGGAGTCGTAGAGAGAGAAAAAGGGTCAAGTTGGCGTTTGGGGGGAGGGAGAGATGGGATATGGGAAGGGGAGGGAGGAGCGGGGGTTTGTGGATGACGGGAGAGAAATCCACAAGGAAAATGGGAAGGAGAGGAGGTGTTTCTGAAGGGTATTTTTTAAGAGAATCATTTTTTAAACAGAAGAAACTCAAATTATCAATTTAATCAAATACGAGCGAGCGAGTGAAAAAATCCTCGCCATAATTTTCTTCCAAGTAACGTCAACTAAGTAAGCTTAATAATATCATATAGTGTGCATAACCATATACATTAGTAACATCGTATGTTAGTTAATATTACTAATATATAACAAGATAAAGTGTAACTATTATTATTTATACCAGCTCAGCTGAAGAAAGCAAAATAAGTTTCTGAACGTGTACAAACTGATATTTACATATGCATATCTATAATATTCAACAATCTGTTCATGTTTCACTTGCTCTGCAAGAGCAGATGCAACATCCATCCGTCTGTCTTGGTTGCGTTACTCGGCAGCTATTTTCGCATACGAACAGCCATTTGCTGCCGATGTCTCGATCTCTACCCATACCTCGTTGGTGCGGCCGATGAAACGGAATGGAGGATCGTACTGAGCGATGGAGTAGGCACTCTTGCTCTCAGCAGAAGTTTCATTTGCCCATGGAGTCCTGCTCAGGCTGGTAGCAAGTTTCTCGGCTTCTTTCACAACATTCTCGTCTGTTGCAAAGCCAGAGAACTTCCTTACAGCAACACATTGGCTGTCCCATGCAAAAGGTGCCAAGTCGAGCTCGGGGAGCCCGACTGGTGGGTCAGCTTGGAACTTTGCGGGAAGGTAAAATCGAACGACATAGGCGGATGAGTGCAGTGGCCCGGCTCCTTGGACAAGGCTTGTAATGACAGGACTCGTCATTGGGATTCTAGAGCAGTTGAGATTAGCACCTTGAATGTACTGGAACAACCTGTGATCATGATAGCAGAAAGATTTACAAAGTGAATTGGATTTCTAAACCACGACGAACACATATTTCCAAGGCCACACTTTTTAAATTGTTGCCAATATCCTATTTCCATTTTACTCAAATAGACCAAACCAAAATTCAATTTCTCCAGGGACAGTTGTGGTTAGAGTGCAGGAGGAGCAATTTCAAAGAATCGAGCTCGAGAGGCTAACAACGAAGTTATGCAGCGAAACCAACATCCTTTCTAAGGAACCTATAACGAAGATACACGGAGCTGCAATAGAATTCCATTCAGGATGTCTTTGTTACGCCCGAATATGTTTCCACGGGAAAAAAGTTCAGAGGTTCAAACATTGTAAAACATTTTCCTCAATGAAAAAACTACTTAACTAGGATAGAAACAACTACTCGTAAAAAATTTGGAAAGTCATTTTCAGGTGGAGAACATTCACTGGCTGAAAACTAATTCTGGCGGAAACAAACGAAGCCATAAGCCAAAGGGCATTTAGTCTATCAGCACTAGCACTAGGCGTTGGCGATTTGACGGAAGTCCGAGGTTAAATCTCTTGGTGTAAAAATTTACCTTTAAAAAAAACCCATAAAATTGACTAATCTTTCCAAGGACAACATCAAAATTAGCCACAATTCATTTCTTATTCTAGGCAAATTCGATCATTCTAGAAAAGAAAATCTCCAAAATTGCCAGCAAACAAGCCACTTTGACTAGAATTAGCTTAAATGGGTCTCGAGTTCGAGTTATTTTACTAGAATTAGCTTAAAGATGTCTCGAGTTCGAGTTATCGATAACGGGGAAAGAGAGAGAGAGAGTAGACGGACCTGTGGAAGCCGAACAAGGTGGCCTTGGCGAAGGAGAGCTCGTCGGTGGGGGCGGACATCCAGACGGACGCCCTGTAGAGCCTAATTTCGAAGTCCGACTCCGCGTGCACCACCGCGTACTGCGGCGCCTCGATCGCCCCGCACGTCTTCATAACCGCCGCCGCCACCACCACCACCACCACCACCATCGTCCTGGGCTTCGTCGCCATCTCTCTCTTGCTGGAATTGCTTGTCCCGCTTGGCCACCGTTATTATATAGTGGGTTTTTTTATTATTTTATACTGATGTGGAAGTACCATTTTGCCCCTGGTTTTTACGTTTTAGTGGGAGGCTCGGAAAATAGTCAAATACGAGGTGAATTTTTCGAGATTCACAACATTTCGATCTTTTTCATTGTGCGATTATTAGATTAAGATAGTTGTATCTTTTTTAGAAGGTATACAACTATCTTAATTTAATAATCGCACAATTAAGATAGTTGTATCCCGGAGAAAATGTTAAAACATCTTAAATTTCTGTTGAGTTTTTCTAAAAGGTATATTTTATTAATCTCCGGGTTTACAATACATATTCGTAGATGAGGTTGCAGTCACTTGGCCTCGTCAAAATTTTATCACGGGAAAACCTAGTTGGAATCTAGAATTTCGGGATTTTTTTAGTTTCAGAAGTTTGGAGTTGGTATTTACTGTCGAGATTATCTTATAAAAAATTTGGGAATTTTTAAATATTTATTTTTCAGATTGGAGCCGTGAATTTTAAATAAAATTGGAGCAAGTAATGTACTTTGTATTAGTCTAGTGAGTAAATAGCGAAAAGGAGAAATAATTGTGACCATTAGAAGACATAAACGGTAAACCCCAATTCGCTTGGTCACCAGGAGGTGCTTTTGGTCATTCCGCCCAGAAGTTCCGCTGAGATAAAAATAGAGATTAACGGCCAAAATCATCCAGGTAAAATGCCCTTCCCTGTTTGCTTCCCCTAGTCGGTTTCTGGGTGAGGTGAGGTACCTTCATTTTCTAACTTTTTGATGTTCCAAATTTTTCACTGATTCTTTGGCATTCGAAGTCCAGTATGATGATTCTATTTAAAGATAATTTTTCAATGATATTTTTTATATTAGTAAAAATTTAAATTTAGTTCCTAAATAAATTCAAATCTAATCAACTCATATTCGTTGAGATGCTTAATATGCTCACATAGGATAATTATATTTTTGGACGGTTCCCTGACTGCGTACGCTATTGGAAGACTTAATTGTCCGATTATAGGAAGATTAAGACAACATAATCTAGAAGTCTCAAATTTCTTTGGACCATTGATTTCGTAGGCCGCGGACAATTCTTATGGGTTTGTTTGGATGAGTTGAATAGGCGTACAACTATTTTTGTTATAGACTATGTTCGGTGGAAAAAAATTGCCCCCAAAATGAAAATTTTGTCAAGTGCTATTTCCCATATTTTGTCCTGCCAATTGTTAAGAGCCCAAATTGAGTTCAGAATAATCCCCAGTATCACACGAATAAGGGAAATGGAACGCTATAATAGACAAATTTGAAATAAGAGAGATTAAATATGGGCAATTTTGGCAATGCCATATTGCAGTAATAGTATAAATAAGAAACGAACCCATATCCAGTCAGGAAGCGCTAATTCCTTGATTTGCCAGTATCTACCTGTCACGCCCCAGAAATTAGGCATGTCAATTGCCACGGAGTAAAATCTCCGTAAGGCACTTTTATTCCTCAAAACTCGAAATAAGTCCAAAGAAAATCTGATAACATACTAATGAATTCGAAAACAAAATATATTGTCTTAAATATGGAAAACGTGATGCCCTAAGTCTAGGGATGCATGACCTCGCATCAAATCCTCACACCCGATCTGCCCCTGAAGTATCTGAAACAAAAATGCGTATTTTGATGAGATTACGCAACTCAGTAAGCCGAATTCAACAAGACAATCGCATCAACCAGAACAGTCAGATACAGACACCACAATTAGATTCAAGACATTAATAGACGCAAATCCGGAGCTACGACATCGAGATCCTGTGGGGCACAGTAGACACCCCTTTTCTGCTGTATATTCCAGGAGCAGAAATGAGTTCTCTCCACAGGGCACAGATACCCACCACACTCACGTAGAGTAACCAAATTACAGTAGACAGTACAGAACTCTACGGGCACAGTAGTATGGGAGTAATCCCGACCAGTACAGTACAGAGTCCTTTCGGACAGAACAATACAGAACACATACATACAGTACACATACGATCAGAATACGGTTATATATACATACATCATACTCAAACAGAAATAGCAACATCTTAATCAATGTACGATTATCCATCATTAATTCGACATATCAGGTTCATCACATGAAAGACTATCATCACAAACAATCATTATATCACAGGCAGTCCATGACTATATAATAAAATAAATAACATGTATTTAGATTAGATATAGAGATTCTAACATTTAGAATTAAATCGAATACCATACCGTGCAACAGTGAGCTCATCGCATGCAATAACATAGTATTATATGCTTATACAACAAACAGTGGACGATGCAGTAACACCATATATTATAATAGTTAATACATACTAATCCCTTACAGAATCTTGTTGACTTCCTCGCATAATATATTATACAATTAAAAGACTTATCGCATGCAATATAATTATAGGTTACCTTGTATCGATCTATCTATATATATACATATATATAGACGCTAATCGCTCAATAGAAAATATTGCCATCTAACAATTGATTAACATGTTCGTTTGTATATAAATCGGTGGACAGTTAGTGGCAGTCGGTGGTCATGTATATAAATCAATCAGTGCAGAAATCAGTATATAATAGCATGGAACCCAATACATAAGTCGATTGAACAAACCGAATGAACAGTAACATGATTACACTTCACCACTACATACGGAAACCAGAATAGATCAACTCTATATCTCACAGTAAGACGGGATTCGACTTACCTTGTCTCTCATTTCGTTACTTCACTAGCCACTAACACTGACGTTCCCTGCGAATTCTTACAGGTCCTTCGGATTCCTACAGGTCCTTTCGGGTTTATCAGTGTCGGCCTACCAAGAATAAACAGAAAAGCCTAAATTCGGGAGAGGGGCTTACTCTAATGTCTCGGGACACGTTGTTGAGGTCGTCCCCGTCCCTTACTCACCCAGATCGGTCTCCTCACCTAGTAGGGGGCAAAAACGAGATTTTAGAAAGTGGGGTTAGGGTTTCTGTCAGTCCTCCTTATATAGGCACGACTCTAGGATTTTTAGGTTGGTAAATTATAAACTGGTACCTAATGAATTTTAGTTCAGTCCGCCACTAGTTTGGAACATTCCTATTTTAGTTTCTTGATCTTTACACCACCCTTGACTTCAACATGTGGGTTTGCTCGGGTGGAGTTCTTTATTATGGCAGTGGGTTATGCTAGGCTTTAGCTGCCCGTAGAGGCCTTGAAGATTTTCGTAGCTGTTAGTATTTTATTTTTCTTTGTCTTGTTGCTTCTCTCCTCTTGCTGTACTTTCTTTTTTGCTAATAAAATTTTGACATTAAAAAAAAAAGAACCCATAAAATAATTATACAGAAAAGCACACACTATTTAAACCCCGATTAAAAAACTATGGCAGCTCAACCAAAAAAATAACACGCTAAGCAAGATATGTTGGCGAAAGCGATTCCATTATAACAAAAGGTTAGTGAACATATAATTCTATTGAATAGACGATAAATACGATTCTATTCAATAGAGAGATTGTATCCAAACGATGGAGCATCAACAATCGAGAGATAGTTCTCTAGTTATTTTTATTATTTAAATTTGGGGAAATAATTTATAGTTTTCATTGTTGTAACAATCTAGCATGGTATATGAAGATTTCTACATATTACATACGCATATATATAACGTGGATTATAACAAATTACAATCTAGAAATCGAATCAAATTAACGTTAAATAAATTCACGAATGAATTCGTTAAAATGTAAACACACTTACTTGTTGTAGCGCAGTTATCCACAGGAGCGTAACGGATTCTTGTCACCGGTCGGTTCTTGCTCACGGTATGTCGGAGTCAAGAACAATTTCCACGACCTCTATTTGCCTTGGAGATAAATCGAGAATTCAGGGATTAATCAAGTATTAATCCCCAATCCTTCTCTTGTGTGTCCGTTCATTTTCTTCCCCCTGCCACTTCTCCTCTTCCTCCTCACATTTAAAGGAAGAGGATTCACCTACAATCCCACTACTATGGTGGTGTATTATTTTATGTGCCAAAGCACTCATAAGTGGCTTCTCCACTAATGGAGAATCATGGGTGGACAAGGTGGAATTCCAACAATCTCCCACTCACACATGATTGAACATATTCAATGTTTTCTCTTATCGTAATAGGCAAATATTTCATGCGACCAGCATACATCGAGTGCACGTAGCTAAACTCAAGAGCACATTTCGGCCACTTGAATGATAGCATCTCGATATCTCCATTACGTAAAGTATGCCTTACCCTAGGTCTCATCTCACATTCTTTGTTTCCACATGTGATTTCTGAAACAATCTATTCGTGTTCACTATTGTATTGCTCTCAATACAATAGGTGCACCAGTGAACCACGAAGCTATTCGAATGTGATCAATAAAGAACTTTCTCCCTTAACAATATTTTTTCCATCATGATCCAGCCTGCTTTTCCAGTCAGCCTTGCCAGGTCGAATCAAACATGACCCTTTAAAGACTTTCCAAGCTAGCAGCACTGAATCATATTTCCAAAATATATTTAGGATCTTAAGGGTAGAGTTCCGGAAACCATAGTTTTCGGAGTTGGTCTCACACCAGGGAAACTGAAATCACTAAATAATAAAATTGATTTCCCATCCATAGGTCGAAGAGCACACATGACACTATTCATGTGCTATGGTATTCTTTCCTGTTAAAGGAGCACATGTCTTTCGCAAATAACACCATACTAGAGCATCAGCTTCGATGTTTACAAACAACAGCTTTAGTCTACACAAAGACTACTCTAGGCTATCTAGACAGAATTATGGTAAGTTCCACTTACATCTTACCATTGGATCCCATATAATCCAATAAGTTCCAAGAACTCATTTAATGTAGCAACTATTGCTTACTTATAATCTTGCGCTTTAACAAGACTGCTCTTGTAGTTAAGCAAGACAGCACTCTTGTTTTAGAACAGGCACTCGATATTTAAGAATGTTCTAAAACATGCCTCATCTCAATCAAGAATCAACTCATGACTCCCACTGAGGTAAACACCCGTGTGAGTGGGCTATTTTTCTGTCCGACATGCATTAGTAAATGTTACCCTACATAACATTCACACAACACGTATTGCTGAAAACAACATTATATTGAACAACAAATTCTTTACAATATGAGCACAAAACACTAAAACTTTCGCAAACCCAGGGATTTGACATGTTTCTCAAACACATCTCTAACAACACCCTTTGTCATTGGGTCTGCGACCATATCTTGTGTAGATATGTATTTTATGCTCACCTCCTTACACGCAACCATATCCCTAACAAAGTGATATTTGATATCGATATGCTTTGCTCTGCTATGATACCTAGGATCTTTAGCAAAAGCTATCGATGCTTGATTATCGCAAAATAAGCTCACTGGTTCTTTTGAGTCGGTTAGGAATAAATGGCTCAAGAATCTCTTCAACCATACTGCCTCTTGCACAGCAGCTGCAGAAGCTACATATTCAGCTTCCATAGTTGATAGGGAGACACACGTCTGTTTCTTGCTACTCCATGAAATAGCACCCCCGCCAAGCAAGAAGACATATCCAGATGTGGATTTCTTCTCGTCCACATCACCACCCCAATCAGCATCGGTGTAACCTCTCAATTTCAGGTCTTGACCTTGATAACACAGTGAGTATTCTGCAGTCGTATTCAAGTATTTCATGATTCCCTTGACTGCTTTCCAATGTGCAATACCTGGATTAGACTGGTATCTGCTCGCTATCCCAACAGCATAGCAAATATCTGGTCTTGTACACAACATTGCATACATGAGACAACCAACCGCATTGGCATAAGGGATTTTCATCATATCCCTCTCCTGCTGAGCTGTTTTAGGACACATGTCTTTACTGAGATGGTGACCTTTAACAATTGGGACATATTTGGGATTACTATCATTACAATTGAATCGTTCTACTACTTTGCGGATATAGGTCTCTTGTGAAAGAGATAATAACCTCTTCGAACGATTCCTCGTGATCTTAACCCCGAGTATATAATCAGCTTCTCCCATATCTTTCATTTCAAAGTTGGACGAAAACCAAGCTTTGAGCTCGATTAGATATCCCATATCATTTCCAGCTATTAGAATGTCATCAACGTATAACGTAATTATGACAAACTTCTTACCTGAGTGCTTAATATAGACACAAAGATCTTCGTCTATCATTTTAAAGTCATACGACATGATCGTATTATGAAAACGAATATACCATTGTCTAGAAGACTGCTTAAGGCCATAAATTGATCGTTTCAATTTGCAAACCATATGTTCGCTGCCTTTTTGGATGTAGCCCTCTGGCTGGACCATATAGATCTCTTCATCCAATTCTCCATTGAGAAATGCAGTTTTAACATCCATTTGATGTAACTCAAGGTTTAAATTTGCCACCATAGCCAGAATAATCCTAATGGACGTGAATCTAACAACAGGAGCAAAGGTCTCCTCATAGTCAACTCCTTCCTGTTGTCTAAATCCTTGGGCAACTAAGCGAGCTTTGTACCTTTCGATACTTCCGTTTGCTTTACGCTTAATTTTGAGAATCCATTTATTCCCAATTGCCCTACGTCCGTTAGGTAGGTCAGCCAGTTCCCATACTTGGTTTTTCCTCATGGAAGCCATCTCTTCCTCCATTGCTTTACCCCATTCATTCTTTTCGGGAGATGATAGAGCGTCAGAAATATTTGTAGGTTCATCTTCATCTTGTAGGATAGCTAAAAGAATCTCACTTGGACCACCATATTTTCTTAATGATACCAAGAAAGCATTTGCAGCACCTTCAATCTCAAATCGTCGGCGTGGAATGCTAGGTCTTTTAGTTCTACGATTTTCTCGATTTTGATAAACATCTCTCATGTATTCATCATAACCTGGAATCGTACTCCCACTGGGAGGAAAATCCATACTCCCACTGGAGATCGGAATAGTACTCCCACTAAGATGTTGATCATTTGGATCATGAACTTCCGGATCAATTGGAGATGAAAAAACTTGATTTTCCTCCTCCACAATTCTCCCACTCGGATGGAGTGATCCAGATGATTCTGGCTCAATAACTTCATATAAGGCAAGATCATGACTCACCTCTCCCAATTTTGGAAAATCTTTTTCCAAGAATGTGACATCTCGTGATTCAAATTCTGTCACTTGTCCATTTTCTAGTTCGCCCACGAACACGTAGCCTTTTGATACTTCAGAGTATCGTATAAAAATACTCTTTTTACCTCTCGGTCCTAATTTACCGTATGTACTCGAGGTAGTATGGACGTAAGATGCACACCCCCATGGCCTTAAGTAGCTCAGATCAGGTTTCCGACCTGTCCACATTTCGTAAGGGGTGGTAGTGACAGACTTAGAGGGGACACGATTTAGAACATATGTAGCGGTAAGGAGCGCATCTCCATAAAAGGATATAGGCAAATTTGCCTCCGCCATCATAGATCTAACCATGTCAAGAAGGGTTCTATTCCTTCTTTCTGCTACCCCATTTTGTTGAGGTGTATAAGGAATGGACAACTGATGTTCAATTCCTTTTTCTTGACACAGAGCGTTAAATTTATCAGAAAGATACTCGCGACCACGATCAGTTCGTAAAGCCTTAATCTTTCGATCTAGTTGATTCTCGGCATAATTCATAAATATCTTGAAACAACTTATTGCTTCAGATTTGTGAGAAATCAAATAGATTTGACCAAATCTACTATAGTCATCTATAAAGGTGATGAAATAGTATGCTCCACGTCTAGCCCTCACATTCATTGGACCACAGATGTCAGAATGGACTAATTGCAATAGATCATTGGCTCTAGTTCCCTTTCCAAATGGTTTTCTTGTCAGTTTTCCTTCTAGACAACATTCGCAAGTAGGTAATATAGCCTTTTCTAGATTACCCAACAATCCTGCCTTAGCTAGACGATTCAAGCGATCTTGACCAATATGGCTCAGTCTAGAATGCCACAGTACAACATCATCTTGAGATGTGTGTGAAGAAGTGGCAAAGGAAAAACTCGAATCAGGTAAATCACAAAGATCAACATTCATGATTAAAAAACCATCTGATTTAAAACCAGAACCGTAGAAAACATGTTCCAAAAATAACTGAACAGAATTATTCTCAAACACCCAACGAAATCCAAGAGACATTAAAGCTGAAACAGAAATTAAATTCCGACGAATCTCTGGAGCATATAATACATCATGTAGTAGTAGGGTGCGTCCTTCACGCAGGCTCAGACTACATGTTCCTATCCCGTTGACATTTACGCGTGCGTTATTGCCAACATAGATAGATTTTGCTCCAACTGGTAGTCGTCGAAATTCAACAAAAGTACCACGGTCCTTTGTCACATGGTCTGTCGCTCCTGAATCAATCACCCACATAGGATGACTTTCAGTTAGAAGAATAGTACTGGATACATATAATTTACTCACATATGAGTGAACAAGATGTACCTTCTTTTTCTCTTTGCAGTCTTTTGCAAAGTGACCCTTCTGTTGACAGTTGAAACATTTTACTTTTAAAATGTTGTACTTTCGTTGTTTCTTCTTTCCAGAATTATTCTCATTAATTCCAGAAGTTTCAGCTTTCTTTTTCTTGTTGGCCCAGCTCTTCTTACCTTTGCTCTTTCGGCCCATCTGTCTCTTGCTTCCTCTGAAGCTAGACCCAATCACATGTGCTTCTGGGTGGACTTTGATTGCTAGGAGGCGATCCTCTTCTAGCTCAAGGTGACGGGCCATGTCATCAAATGTCGTAACATTATCAGCATGGGTAAGAGTCATTTTCATGTGTTCCCAGTTTGAAGGCAGGGAACGAATGACAGCTTGGATTTGCTGCTCGTTACTAAGTACGTGGCCAGCCTCAGCTAGCCCATTGATCATATTTGACATCTGCCTGAGATGTGTTTTCATCGAATGATCAGGACGCTTTTTGTAGGTATCAAACCTAATAGTCAAAGCTCGCAGCTTCGAAACAGAAAGCTTCCCGAATCTTTCTTTAAGTGCATCCCACAGGCCTTTGGCATTTTCAAACATACGAAATTGCCTTGTGATGTCATCCATCATGGCACTTAGTAAGATGAGTCGAGCAGTAGAATTTTTCTTTTTCCAAACTGTGTAGGCGTCTAAATCACGCCTATGCTGGGAGGTGTTGCCAGTTTCAGGTTCAACCATAATTTTACTTATGGTCTCAAGCACTTCTTGTTCTTCAAGCACATACTGGATTTTCATACTCCAGTTATCATAATTATCACCATTGAGCTTTAAATCCTTATTGAGCTCGGCGATAATGGATTTGGAAGCAATCGACATGACTATAGGGAATCATAAAAAAAAAATGTGTAAGGAGTTTGTTTTCAGCAATACATTATAATTTACTATACGTCCATAACTGTAAACGATATAAAGTTCTTGATTAACCTCGAATTCGAAGAAGGTCACGGGTATGTTTCCCCTCACCATTCAAGAATTAATTTTGAACTTTAAACGTTCAAAGTTCTTTAATAGTAAATTCAAGTGGATATATCTCATGGTAATAATAAGCAATTAAATAAACAAATTATTTAATTACAACAACACACATGCATCGTTATTACAATCATGAAAATACATGAAGTTCTATACACATATGTACAAAAAATTTCCAACAAGATTTAAACCCATACCACAAATCTACGCATTATTAAAGACAATATCTCTATATACAACACGGGCTGGAACAGAGTTCATGATTGTCCACTTGCTAGGATAAGGGAATTCATGAACGTATTCATGAGCACAGAAGCGACGTACTTTACGCCCACTTCGCAACCTCATTGACTTATTATGAGGAATTTCCTCTAAAATTCCCTTCCCACCTAGTTATGTAACCAGACGTTCCACAGCTTTTCTATGAATAGTCCCAGTTACAGGAGAAATGAAAGTGTCAACATCTTCCGTAATCTTTAGCGTAGCTAAAAGATCCATGAACATCAATACCCAGTTATACCCACTGTTATAACCTCCAACCAAGATACATTCTTGTATCTCATTGTGAACAGATACAATATGCTCGATAAGCACTTGTTCATTATCTTTATGCACCCAACGAGAGATACGACGCGTTAATATCTTTCGGCGCATGTCTTGTGCCTTTGCAATAAGCACAGGTGCAACACACTTTTTTGGACAACACTTTATCCTCATTGATAACCTGAATCATAACGCTAGTTATTTGGGTCAACTCACAAGTAGTCCCAATTGATTAAAATCATAATTTTAATCATATCAATGAGAAAGCGCACCAAGAATATTCACGATGTAGCCTTTTATTGCGTGATCCTTATAGGTTATAATCTTTTCCATATTTTTAGTGTCTTAACTCTAAAAATATTGATTAAAATATAGTTTAGAACTCATTCTAAAATATATATTATTGATTTTTAAAATTATCATAATAATTTTAAAATCAAAATTTTATTAAAAAATAAAATTTTATATGAATAAAACTCATTTTATTCAACCAAGTCTAAAAAATAGACTCATTTAAATCATAGTAGTCAAATGGGCCGCGTAGAAAAAATTGGCCCAAAAGCCCACACTCGTATTGACTGTAAAAGTCAAAATGTGGGTTGGGCCCCTTTAAAAATAAACGGCCCAAAGAAAAACGAAAACGGGCTGCGACGCGTTGACCCATGGTCAAACCCGCGTCCTCTTCCCTTTTTTTTTTTTTGACTACTAAATTACGGTTTTGCCCTTCTTGAGTATAAATACTCCGGCAAAAAATCCGTAAAATTACGGAAATGCCGTTTTCACAATCTCCTCCTTCTCCCTCTCCTCCTTCTTCTTCGTCGAATCGAAGAGAAAAAAGCGGCCGACCCTAACAACCACGACCACGGTGAGAGGACGGCGAATCGACGGCTGAGACCGGTCCCAACGGACTCGCCGTGGTCTCACGAGCGCGTCGATAGCAACCTTGTGAGCCGTCATGCCCCCGATCACCATCGCCGTCATCTTCTCCATCCTCTTCGTCGAACGAAGAAGAGAAAAAACTCGGCCGACTCCAAAAATGCGACCACGGTGAGAGGACGGCAAAGCGACGGCTGAGACCGTTCGCAACGGACTCGCCATGGTCTCACGAGCGCGTCGATAGCATCCTCGTGAGCCGTCATGCCCCCGATCACCATCGCCGTCATCTTCTCCCTCCCGCGTTCTTCCGGCGTCGCCGGCTTCAATCTCTTGATTCCGGCAACGTCAACGCGAGATTATGGTATGAAGACGTCGGGGACTCATCGGGGATTCGAGCAAACTCGATTTCCGGCCTCCAAAACGTCGTATTTGATCGGATTGCGTCGGATGTAGATTTGGGGAAAAACAGGCGAAAATAGGGTTCTTCCCGATTTGGGAATTTGGCAAATATCAATCGAGTCCCTCAGGGGTACACAAGTTTGCACAATAAGGACAAAAGCATTAAACTCTTCAACGCGTACAAAATTACATATTAGTCCCTGGGATTTTCACCCGTGTGCAAATAAGGACGAAGTCCTTTGATGCGCGTATTGAACCACAATTCAATTCAATCCCTAGAGATTTGCCAATTGTACACACAAGTACAACAGAAACTGTTAACTTAAGAACAGTTTATTAAAAACTAATTTTTGATCCAAAAATTACACATAATTTTTATTATCAAAAATTAAATAGTATCCAGAACAAGAACTAATCAAGCTCTGATACCAATGAAGATTTCTACATATTACATACGCATATATATAACGTGGATTATAACAAATTACAATCTAGAAATCGAATCAAATTAACGTTAAATAAATTCACGAATGAATTCGTTAAAATGTAAACACACTTACTTGTTGTAGCGCAGTTATCCACAGGAGCGTAACGGATTCTTGTCACCGGTCGGTTCTTGCTCACGGTATGTCGGAGTCAAGAACAATTTCCACGACCTCTATTTGCCTTGGAGATAAATCGAGAATTCAGGGATTAATCAAGTATTAATCCCCAATCCTTCTCTTGTGTGTACGTTCATTTTCTTCCCCCTGCCACTTCTCCTCTTCCTCCTCACATTTAAAGGAAGAGGATTCACCTACAATCCCACTACTATGGTGGTGTATTATTTTATGTGCCAAAGCACTCATAAGTGGCTTCTCCACTAATGGAGAATCATGGGTGGACAAGGTGGAATTCCAACAGTATACTATGACGTGTCTATTAAGTATTATTGTTTTCAGCATGATGTACAATTGCTCGCTACAAGTTAACCATTGTTCGTAGAATGGTGCACTATTTCGAGCATGTACCATTTCTTGTCGTAATCTGTCCCATTGCTCGCCGCAAGGGATCATTACTCATTGTAGGGCCTAATTTTTAGAATCATTTACTCATGCAGAGAAAATGTTGGAACATATGAAAAATATCTTAGTAGTCGCAACATGCGAATTTCAAAAACACTTCTATTTTGCTTATGCACACCGTAAAAGATTAGTGTATGTCTATAACAAGGAGGGATTTCTAATAAGACTAGTGTCTCAAAACAGAAGAACACCCGACCATATAATTGAAAGGAGGAGAGAACAGTTGTGGTGTTGGGTTATATTTTAGGACAAAATAGTCATAGTTCCCCATTGTTTGGATAAATTGATTAATAAGGATAGCCTAGTATTGATAAGTCTCTCTTATTTGTAAAATCAATTAATAAGTTTCTGGACCCATTTTTCGGCCACTTTTCCGGAGATATTTTTTGTAATGACAAAAATACTTCATAAGACAATGTGTTATGCAACATGATAATCATGAGCTGCACACTAAAGATTTCTTATATATGAGACATACAAAGGAGGAAATAATATGAGAAGAAAGAGAAGGAGAATTTAAATATTTTATGTTTGGGTTTTTTTATAAGAGTTGCAAGTATTTTGCTCGAACAAATTGGTCAAAGCCAATATGTCACAACTTTATGTATTTTGACGAAAATACTCAAACTATGAGGTATTAAAATAAAATTTGACCATTTGAGAGCGTAGTGCTGATAGATAACCAAGGTGGACGATATTTATGTTGAGATTTTGGCACATTTGAAAAGTTTTATCAGTTCGATTTTAAATTAGTCAGTTCAATAAATTAACACATATAAAATAATAATAATAATAATAACTCGTGCCAACGCGTCTTGTTGACCAAGGACGTATGATGTTTCCATTAATATTACAGTACAGTGGGATTACGAACACTACATTCATACAAATTTTGAAGTTCCTGTGAATGCTAGAGATGATGTTTTTTTTTGCTTATAATATCGAGTCCACTGAATCGAATAATTGCAAGTTTGACTTTTGAATGACAGAAAAGTTTTCCTTACAAGTATTTAATACTGCTGCATTCCTACGAACTCAAATTCGAGACCTGGTTAAACTAGTACAACTCCCTCGCCGATCTTTAAGTATTTGTTGGTTGATATGAGGTTGTGTTCTAGGTAGTGTTAGATTAGCTCCACGAAAAGTGTTGCTTTAGGATGGAGTCCAGCATCTTTGAGGGTCATTTCCATCTGATCAGCTCCATAAACTCTCCTGGGGAAGCTTGTCACCAATCTGTAGCTACCAATCCCCTGTGGGCTTAACAAGTCAATGTACCTATAAATTGATCGAATTTTATCCGAGCTGGAAAATTTCTGCTGTCTTCTGTCACCGTTGGGAAACCGGAACAAAATCTGGAGAAAAAAAATTAGAAATTTTGATTGTGATATTTTCAATCATTCATATATTTGATGAAAAGAAACAAATAAGCACATGAAAATTAAATTTAGAGATAAAAAATGAGGTACCTCTGTTGCTTGTTGGGTTTCCCTAGTAGTTGAAGCTTCTTTACCGTTGCCATGTTGTTTCTGAGTTGTATTTCTGCTGATTTTCTGGTGGGTTGTTTTAGTTGAACTCTGAGCCTTTTGATCTTTTTCCTGGTCCAAAAAGAATATATTGTGTATTAGTTCCAAATGAATTAAAAAAGATCAGTAGCTTAATTTACAATGGATAAGATATATAGAATCATGCAAGGTTTATCCACGGACAAGTTGACGGTTTTAAGTGAAACCCCGTGACACCGGTTGTTCGAATTTGTATGAATAAACTATGTTGGTGTCGGTTTCATTTAGTCAACCAAAATCGCAAGATCTGAACTCACCCTAGATATGCGTTCAAACAAACCGATGTTATGAATAAACTATGTTGTTGTCGGTTTCATTTATTCGAACTTGGCTTTACCTTATCTATCTTTAAAGCGGCAAGAAAAGCAGCATCTTGCTCTTCCCTCAGTTGACGATCTGCTTTAATTTGGGCCTCTTGGTTCGTGCTCCTCGTCCTTGTCCTTGCCCTTGCCTGTTCTGGCATTGGTCTCCCGTTCCCAAAAGCCAATCCTTGCTCCTCAACTGTTCTCTGCAGAATTTCCACCAGTTCCCCCGCAGAAATTGGCCCTTCCATCTGAAACACAATTAATCACCGTTACGAAAGCGGAAGCGTAAACACGAATGTGTAGAAGACCCATAACAAATAGCAGCAAGATATAAGAATATAGGATACACAATATACGTGATTGGGCCAAATGAGTTACATCCAATGGCCGATACAATCATGTGGAGATACATGGATACTGGATACATAGGTTATAGGCGAGCACTACCAAACTATTGCCTGAAGCAAGCCAAAGCCAAGACCAACGAACTCCGATAAGCTCAATATACTGTATGAATATAGTTCTAATTTAGTTAGAATTTTGGAGAAATCCTAGCAACCACACTAATGTAATGAATTTGATGTCCCAACTTTCGGCATACATCGTATCGAATCAATTACAATGGTGCAATTTGAAGGCCTAACTCGAGTGGTAAAAGTAGACTGTGATCTGGGATTATAAACTAGGAACATGTTCAAACTTTAAGAAAATTTTCTTTTTAAAAAAAAGTAGCAAACATTGAATACAACCAACCTGCTGGAGGACAGAAAAACCATCACCGCCAGCAGCGGCAAGAACAGCATAACACGGAAAAGTTGCAGGCTGCAAAGTGGTGGCCATTTGCAAGCCTTCTCCTCGATCCGAAAGTGCTCCCCACGAGACGAAATTCGCATCAAGAAACTGCACCACCAGCTCCGAGCACAGAGTCTCCCTGCAGAAAGGAGGAGTAAATGGATGCTCGGGCGAATGGAGGTACATGAACATGAGCTTGTGCTCTTCTTCTGCCATCTTTAAGGCCTCCGCGAATCGGCAAGCGTAGAAAAACGGGTGCGTGGAGCCATATTGCTGCTCATAAGTGGTCAGGAAAGCCCATTCCTCCGGTACAGCAAAGGGCTGTTGCGAGAATTCGCGCTGCAAATTCGATAGTACATTACTCTGATCTCTTCTCCCTCCGGCTCCGCGGCCTCCGCCTCTACTGATAGCTCTCGTAACGCCCCCTAAAATGCTTCGAGGGAGGCTTACCATTCGTCGAACTATTCCGGTCAACGAACCGTCTCTCGTGGTAGATGACATTGGACCTTGCACAAAGTGGCTATACAATTCTACACAAGGTTCAATCTTAAAACCAAGGGAATAACATAATTAAAAGAACACTTGGAGATGCTCTCTCTTTTTTTATTTCCACAAAAGTTGAAAAAGGGATTCCTTGCTTAGGGTACAGGCCGTTGTAAGTTTTAGGGGGGAATATAAGTTACTTTTGAAAGATTGGAACCTTGTTCCTAAAAGATTTTATGTATTAATTTGTCGTTGTTTTTTGTCTGATGTAACATACAAGTACAAGAACGCATTGCCTAATATGTTATTGTTTCTGTGTGCCATTAAAAAATTAATGTATTATTATTGTAATGTGTCACCGTGTAATGTGCCACCATTTTCCATATTGTCTGATTGGTATTAATGGAGGGCCACCCCATTATTAGGATAGAAAATTGGGATCTTGTCAGGTATAAGAAAATTGGGGTTTTGTTGGGTCCCACATTCAGCAATAATTGGTACAAGAATTTGCATTAGTAGACATCACGAATATTATTAGGATAGAAAAGAATAGAGAATAGCGGGAGAGGTACAGGGTTTTGATAGAAAAACCTACAAATTTGTATTATCTTTTATATAATTTGTTTAGTAAAGGGGGTACAAGGCGGATTAATATCTCCGCCCTACTTCCTAAATTATGTTCCATATAATTCAAATTACTCATAACTCCTACCTCCGATTAATAGAGCCCACATCATGATTGGTTACGAAGTAGGAAATTCTATTACCAATGAATAATTAGAAATCTGAGATATATCATAACTAATTTCACCTTGTATCAAAGGTAGCACGGGTTTGGATTTGGTCCCGCAATGGGCTCATTCCGAATCATTTGGACTAAAGAACACGTGAGAGCTTTTTTACAAAAAAAGTTAAAACACAGGGACAAAAATAAAAAAAATCTGCGCACTGTAGGGGATCAGCAACATGCCGTTATCGATAACTATGCATGCCATTATCGTAGTATGCGAGCCATTATCAATAACTGGACATGCCAGTATCATAGCCGTGATATGCTATTGTCAGAGACGAAGCATGTCATTATCGATGTTTCAGTCCAGACGGTCCAGAATACCCCTTCACTCCGAACCCAATCTACTGCTAGCACATCTCGTGCTCTGCAAATAAAGCATTGTCAACATGATTATCATCTTCAAGCGATCCAAATGGGAAACTTTCTCGACACCGACCAATTGGATATTATCATCTAAAATTGAAAACTTTGTTTTTTGTTTAGAAAGTAAAATTGAAAACTTGAAACGAGAATATATTATAAGGTAAAATACAAGTTTGTTCTTGTAGTTGGAGATAACAGACAGAGGCCCATGAAGTTACATGTTCATTCTTGTAGTTGACATGAACATATAGCTGGGTCTTTTCCGTCAAACTCACATTCACTTACCAGCTCATGTATGGTATGATGGATACAGTGTCAGTCCTTAAATATGAGGTGGGAAGATCGAATCCCATGACCGTCTAAGATCCGAAATTGTAGAAACAATTTAAATCTCACAAAAAAAAAATTCACATTGACTTTCAAAAATAAGTGACAAAAGTTCGTTCAGCGGCTTGGGGATTCCACGGGACCGACTCCGACCGCTTGTCTGTGCTTGCAACTCCACCTCCGTAGCTCCCCGTCGTTCCGATACATTGTCACGAAGATTTTTTTTATAAGTAAAGTTTGATTATTCCTAAAAAAAATCCAAGGATAGTTATACCAGAGTAAATATATCACATTGAGTGTAAGATAGAACATATCAAAGTAGCTAATTATAAGATAAATATTATCGAAGGAAGAAAACCAACCTCAAATGACCGCAAATCAGTAACAGGGCCGGAGACCAGGTGAAAAGCAGCATCGCAGCCAGCCAGCGCTGCATGCTCCAAACCCTCGCGATCAGCTGAAACAATCTCAGAATAAACATCCCCGCAAGGCAACGCAAGAGGCCCTTCCACCTCAACCAGGCCACTCTCACACAGAAGTAAGTCTTCGTTGAGGCCTAAATAAAAAAATCTAATAAATAGTGGCGTAACAAAATAAGGAGCATATAGATCAACTAACCAAATATTATTTTTCCATTGTTAAAAGGCATAAATTCAAGACATGCAAATGAAACTGCGTAAAACTTTACAAAGAGAGCACTTTTAATGAGCCACTCATTATTTTATTAAAAGTTCTTTCATGTCCATAATAAGGATAATCTCATCAAATTTCTACTAACAAAATCTCGTTTTTCCAAGCGGTCATAGAAGGAAAGAAAAATAACATAATCGTGCATGTTCATGAGATGTATTTTTTTTTCTATATTTGATAATTTTTACTTTTTAAAGAGAACATGAAGTTTAGATTATGAATTAAAATTTTCCAATAAAATTGATTCATAGAAAAGGTTAATAAGCATCAACGTTTATCGTGCTAAAAATGTGAATGAATTGACTTGAAGCTCGATTAAACATTGTGTAAGGTGCGTTAGTTGATCTATATTTAGTACACAATGTTGATCTATATTTACCATAGTCAAGAGGCCTCAACTTCAGGATATGGAAATGAAAGTGCGTTAAAATTCTACAAAGAGAGTTTTGTTGTCCTTAATAATTTGAATTTAGATTAGTGAGTAAATATTGAATAAAAAATTATTTGATGTCCATAATAAGAACAATGTCATTAAATTTCTACTACCAGAATCTGGTTTTTCCAAACGATCATTGATGTAATGAAAAATAAAAAAAAAGTGCATGAGAATTTAGATCGTTAGCCACTGAATATATTTTTTTGGATTTATATCATTTGATATAGGTGAGACTTTTGAAAAGTAGCAATAAATATTTAACAATATTACATTCTCAATTATTTGAACTCGAGACATGGTCAAGATAGAACAACGTTATTATCAGTTGATTAAGTGCTTGTACGTTTTGCTTACTGTAATGTTCCTGATTAAGGGATTAGGAATTAAGAACCCTAATTTGGTATAATTGAGGAAAATAGAGAGAAGAGAGATATAGGAAGGAAGAAGGAAAGAAACGTTTCTATTAGAAAATTGGTAAAATATCTGGATAGTTATAATTGTTTATCCTTTTTCTATTTATACTCCAACTAAACTAGCTTATTATAATATAGTCCAAGTATTCATAATACTTCTAACTTAAGTCCCTGCGTATGAACATTACAACTCCTCCCTTCAAAATAACCTTATCCTCAAGGTTCAAGGACAACAAAATCATGACCTCAAGTTTGCATGTTCGGTGCATCATGTCGCGCCTTCGGAACCCAAGTTTCTCCAAGAACCCCATACTCAATCCACATGTACTCAATCCACCTGCTTTGGACTCCAATGGACCATCCTAGTAGCCATAATTGCAGATCAAGTTTTCCTTGGTCCCTCCCATCAACCTTACGCTCAAGAAGACCAATGTGCACCATTTCCAAACTCCAACACTTGGACATAGCATGCAACATTGAGTTCTTGGCTGCCTCAGATTGCCCATTGTGCATTTGGTGGCTTATATTTTCAGCTTAATAGTTGCTGGAAAAGAAAAGAAGACTCAGTTTCAAGTGAAGTCTCCAACTGCAGATTCGTGGTCTGAACCATTGCAGCAAAATGTAACTACTGTAAAAGTGTAGCAAAAGAGGATTCTATAACTGCTTCAAATTCCAAGCCTCCAATCCCATTAATCTTGAACATTGCATTGGCCAAGTATTTGTCATGCAGTTTAATCACTTTTCTGATAAGGCCCTGCTCTTGAACACTATTTGTAGCAAGATTTCCCAACTTGAATGCACAAGGAACACAATAGCAGCCAGGTCCTCCTTTCATCCTCCATCGAGGCCAAACTTGCCAAAATTATTGCTGAATTTTCTGTCAAAAACATACGAACATCAGACTAAGAACATGTATAATAACTTCCTGCTCCACATTACTTGGAACGACTGGATTTGATGGCAGCAGAAGAACATTTCTAAGCACAAAAGCATAGCCTATGGCACATTCTTAAACCATTGAGCTCTTTGGTGTATGCTTTCCCACATATGTTGTACTGCTGGCAATAGTTAATAGTTTTCCATTCACCAACAACAAAGCCAACAGTAGTACCCCAACCTGCATTTCTTCATCACCCTTTTTAGCAATCTTTGCAGCAGAGGGAAAACTTGCATCTGCAAAAGTGGCAGCGGCTGTTGAATCCATAGAAATTTGCAGGTCAGGCAGCTTCAGAAATGCAGTATGTTGCTGCTGTAACAACTCAACAATGAATGAATATGCAACAAGTAGTAATTCTGGTTCCTTCAAAGATGCACCAGACTTTGCTGACATTGAATCTGTAGTAGGCACTGAATCTGCAGCCAACATTGTAGACTTTAAATCTGCAGCAATATGTAGAATTTGCAGATCTACATAAAACTTTTTCCATTGCTTCTGCAAGTACACTGAAAACTTGATGCGAAAGTTGTAAAAAACTTGTATGTTCATCACCTCAGGCACAGGTTCAAATTCTGCTTCCTGCACCCCAAAAACAATCCCTGATGCATCTGCTTTTCTCTTCTGCAAGGGACAAATTATCCTCAGGTCCCTGTGTTATAATTTTATCATTCGCAGGTCCCTGTATTATGAAAATAGTGTGTGAGGTCTCTATGTTTTAAGAAATATTGGTCTGAGGTCCCTGGTCACCGGATCAGAGATTTTCTCCGGCATAGAGCCATTTGAAAAGACGAAAATACTCCTCCTATTTTTCTCTCCCCTCACAAAAAAAATCTTCATCTTCAACCTCTGAAAAATAGCCAAGATTATATAAACCATCCAAGTCATTAACTAAAAATAAGAACTCATAACTCAATTTTTGATCCGTTCTTCTCATATTCACGTTCTTCATCCCCAATCCAGAACTCAACTTCTCTTCCTCCCCGACCTAAAGCACCAAGCCCGCCCTGATTCAAGCTCTGGTGGATGGCCCAACGGATGGGCGACCGCCGCCGTGACGTTCCCCCTTAAGACCCTGTTCCTTCTCCCTGACACCAAGGAAAGGACGATGACATCATTAGATCCGGCCAGATCTAGTTCCTCCTCTCGGCCAGACCCAGTTCATCATCAGTCATCGAACGAGGTCGTCCATCTTCAAATGAATAAAGCTAGATGTCGAGAGGTTGTAGATTGGATAGAACCTTCCCAAATTTGGGAATCAGGGTTCTTCATCGACATTGCACGAGCTCTCAAGAACACACCCTCTCTCACTTCTACGGTCACTGAGAAAGGGGAGGCAAGTTGAAAAAGAAAATGCAAGTCTCGCCGGAGGGAGTAAACATTATGTACTTTTTGTTGGGTTTAATTAACTGGGTTGGGTTTAATTAATCGATGGACAATCTGGATTTCATCGTGAACTAGTTTTATTGAACTGGGTAGCAACTCATGGGTGTTCATGAACTAGATTTCTGGATTTTTTGTTGAAGAACAAAGCCACAAATTCTATCCTATGAAACTCAAAGTAACTACAAGATGTTTAAATTTTAAAGGTTTAGAATTAGGAACAAGGATGCTTTAGCTGTGAAAGAATTGAACCAAGTAATCGTTGTCCAAGAATAAATATTCCCCGAGAAGATGAACCAAACCCAGATGTTCCTCGTTGTTCTTTTTATTTTTAAAAATTTTGACTAGAGGGGTATTTTCATCTTTTCAGATGGCTCTCTGCCGGAGAAAATTTCTGATCCGGTGACTAGGGACCTCGGACCAATATTTTTTAAAAAGTAGGGACTTCACACACTATTTCCATAACACAGGAACCTGCGAATGATAAAATTATAACACAAGGACCTGAAAGCAATTTGCTCATTTTGCAAGTGGTGCTAAACCACAAAAAAATTTTTTTGCATGTGGTGGCATTTCATGAATTTGCTGCCCAATATGCAGAAATCGTTACAGAATTTCAGAACTGCCTTGCCACAAGCAATATATGAACCTTCAGATCCTTCCTTGGATCGCCATCTAGGCCAAATTCACCAAAAGTGTTGTTGAACTTGCTGATGGAAATACTTGGACATCACCTTGGATGTGGCCATCTTCATCTCTTCACGAGTACAGCTAAATTCATTTTCAAAAGCACATGACTGATGACACGGATTCATAAGATCATCCATGATAGCCGTTGATTGTTTCATTGGTGGATCTCCAATTAATAATGGTCTCGTTCCCTCACAACTCTTTCTCTACATGAGCTCCAAATTCTGAGTGCGTCCAATCTTCATCATCTTTACTGTTCTCATCACATTTCAGCATGTTCACTTCTAACCTTATAGAAAATTCAAAATCAGAAACTATTCCATTATCATGTAATTTGCATTCACCATTTTTTTCTTTCTCGGGCATAAGATCAGTCACATAAAGCTGCTCACAACGCATTTGTAAAAACAGGTTTGGATCTTTGTTTGGTAGAAATTCTCACTTGTATTAAATGAAATCAACTAACTACATACATAGAATAGCAAAGAGGCATTTATACAAGGGAACTATGAAAGAGAAAAATATGTTCAAATCTGCAGATTATAGCCGTTGGACTCCAACGACTATAATCCAGATTTGACCCCAGATTTGATGGCTGTACTAGACACCATTTCTAAGGACTAAAAAAGGAAGAATAAAGAACAACTAGACTAAATATAAATAACTAGTCTAAATCATGATGATCAACATGATCATCTTGATTGTTCTTCTCTTTGACAGCAGACAGCAAGTGCAGCAGAGTAGAAAGTACCCAGATGCCATAAAGTGCTCCTAGCTTGTTCATCTTAGAAAGATCTTCAACCTTGAATTAAGAACATCATAACACCATAGAACAACCTACTGCAGCACCTGCAATACATAAGACAATATGAATTAGTGATCTAATAATTCAACACTCCCTCTCAAGTTAGGCTTGTAAAGATTAAACAAACCTAACTTGCTAGAGAGGTAGTTAAATTGATTAGATGACAGTGCCTTAGTAAAAATATCAGCAGTCTGTTTAGAACTGCAGAGATAAAGAGTAGCAATGTC
Organism: Hypericum androsaemum; assembly: GCA_963995505.1. NCBI lineage: Eukaryota > Viridiplantae > Streptophyta > Magnoliopsida > Malpighiales > Hypericaceae > Hypericum > Hypericum androsaemum. The sequence goes on from OZ023198.1 coordinate 786,027, forward strand.
TTTGCTTTGGACTTTTTCTCGGATAAAGTGACAATCCACTTCGATATGCTTAGTCTTTTCATGAAACACAGGATTAGCAGTAATATAAATAGCAGATTGGTTGTCACAATGCATGATCATGGGACCAGATTGCTGAAAGTCTAAAGATTCAACCAATTGCCTAAGCCAAATTAGTTCACTGGCAGTTAGAGCCATAGCCCTATACTCAGCTTCAGCTGAGGACCTAGCCACCACACTCTGTTTTTTGCTTTTCCAAGTGACTAGATTGCCTCCAACATAAGTGTAAAAACCACTAATGGACCTTCTATCATCTTTAGCCCCAGCCCAGCTAGCATCAGAATAGGCAGTGATGTTCCTCTTTTCTCATTAGCAGACCTTGACCTGGACTGGTTTTTAGATATTGAAGAATCCTATTAGCAATGGCTTGGTGACTGGTTCTAGGGCTATACATAGCTTGACTAATTAAGCTGACACCAAAGGAAATTTGAGGCTGAGTTATGGTTAAGTAGATTAACTTACCAAAAAGTCTTTGAAACCTTCCAATGTTGCTTAGAGACTGACCTTTAAGGTTAGAAAAAATAGTTCCACATTCAAGTGGAGTGTTCATAGGCTTGCAGTCAGATTTCAGAGTTTCTTTTAGCAAGTCTAGGACATACTTTTTTTGACATAAGTGAATACCTTTATTAGAATATGCAAACTCAATGCCAAAAAAGTATTTCAGTTTGCCCAAATCTTTAATATCAAACTTGCAATTCAGAGCTTGTTTCAGTTTAAAAATGCCTTCAAGATAGCTCCCAGTTATAATCAAATCATCAACATACATGTAGACCACAATGATACCTTTTACAGATTTAAGCACAAACAGGGTATAATCAGTAGGACTTTTATGAAAACTAAGACTAATCAACTCTTTACTCAATTTATGGTACCAAGCTCTAGGGAACTGCTTTAAACCATAGATAGCTTTCCTTAGTTTACACACTTTATCAGAGTTATGCATGGGGTGACCTTCAGGAACACTCATATAGATTTCCTCCTCAAGATCTCCTTGAAGAAATGAATTTCTAACATCCATTTGCTGTAGAGGCCAGTCAAAATTGACAGCAGTAGAAATAATGACTCTAATAGTGTTTATTTTAGCAACAGGGGCAAAAGTTTTAGTGTAGTCTATCCCACGGATTTGAGTGAAATCCCTAGAAACAAGCCTAGCGTTATGCCTTTCTATAGAGCCATCATTTTTGTACTTAATCTTGAACAACCACCTACAACTAACAACATTTTTATTAGGAGGTAGATTAGTTAAAATCCAGGTGTTGTTTTTCTCAATAGCAGTTAACTCTTCATGCATTGCTTTTTGCCAAACTTTGGAATTACAAGCATCATCATAGTTCGTAGGCTCATAATTGGTCTCTAAGCTACTCAAAAAACTTGAATGATTGCTTGAAATAGCAGTGTAATCAACATGCTTGTCTATAGGATATAGGCTTACTTGATGAGTTCTGTGATCTTCCTGAGCAGAGGCAGATTTCCATTTGTTGGGCCTCTGAGATCTTCTTAGAGGCGGTCCTGGAGGTGTTCTGGTTTCCATCTGCTGCTTGCGGACTCTTGTATCTTCTGGGACTACTTTTGGTCTTTTCTGATATACCAAAGGTAAGTCAGGATATGATTCTTTTGACCTGCAAGAGTTATCAGGAGATTTGCCTTGGTCTTTATGTTCTCCTTCTGCTATAGATTTCTCCCCTGCATTGTTAGTGTCTCTATGCTGCTCTTGATCAGGATAGATGTCTTAATATGACACTCTTATCCTATGGATCTCAGCGGCTTCAATAGGGTGAGTTTCACGAGCAACCTCGCCCTAAAAATCATTATCCCAATTGTCAACCAGATTTTGCACATAATAGGGTTGATTTTCCAGAAAAGTAACATCTCTAGAAAGGCATTTCTGCTTAGTTTTAGGCATTTCTGCCATTAAGGCTCTGATACCATGTAAAAATAGGTTTGGATCTTTGTTTGGTAGAAATTCTCACCTGTATTAAATGAAATCAACTAACTACATACATATAATAGCAAAGAGGCTTTTATACAAGGGAACTAGGAAAGAGAAAAATATGTTCAAATCTGCAGATTATAGCCGTTGGACTCCAACGACTATAATCCAGATTTGACCTCAGATTTGATGGCTGTACTAGACACCATTTTCAAGGACTAAAAAGGAAGAATAAAGAACAACTAGACTAAATATAAACAACTAGTCTAAATCATGATGATCAACATGATCATCATGATTGTTCTTCTCCTTGACAGCAGACAACAAGTGCAGCAGAGTAGAAAGTACCCGGATGCCATAAAGTGCTCCTAGCTTGTTCATCTTAGAAAGATCTTCAAGCTTGAATGAAGAATATCATAACACCAGAGAACAACCTACTGCAGCACCTGTAATACATAAGACACTAGGAATTAGTGATCTAATAATTCAACATACATGTTGACCAACCCCACAAAATTCAGGTGGAACTTTCGAATCCACTTCATCTTCAATACTAAAATCACAAAAATCTGCTGCAATTTCACTCTTGTTAAATGATGATTCTAGTTGTTCTTTATCTGCCTTTGAAGTTGCTATAAGATCAGTAGCTCCCTTGGATCTCATTGCTTCTGGTTCAGCATTATCCCCCATAATTGTCCTTACTTTACCTTCTCTACCAAGAACAAATTCAGATTCTAAATCTCTAGTAGCATTTGTTGCAATGGTCACAGGTGAAACGCTATCAGATACAGGACCAAGAGTATCCATATTCTCCTCAAAGCGTGTACACAATGCGTCTACAAAGTCATCCCATTCAGCCCATTTGTTACCCAAGCTCCACGACCAATACCACAATCTCGCCTTGCCCACCAACAAATCAGCTACTAAACTATCCTTGTAGATCTCTAGGGATCTATCTGTTCACCGAGAAATATTCTTCACAAACCCTAATCCAAGCCCTCAGGTTAACACCCGAAAAGGTAGGAAGACAGGAAAAATCCTGTTGAGATAGAAATTTATTTACCTCATTCTGAAAACTTTCATTAATTCACCCACCACGCTCGTTCAAGAACTGGCCACGGCGTGACTCCGTTCTGTACTTTTGAGCTGAGAACTCTTGGTGGCTCCCCGACGCACAAACCTTTTGCTCCAGCCATGACGAATCCTCCAAGAATTGGTTCCAGTGAGATTCAGTTTCATCTTCCCGGCTCAGAAACTCTTGGCGTCTCTCCGGTCGTGACCCTCCAAGATAACGACGTCGGTTATTGCCCATCTCAGAAATGTGAGATTCTTGTGAACCGTTCCGCCCAATAACGTGAAACCGTTCATCCAACAATTCATTAGCTAGTAAATTCGAGGATTCACAAGGTCTGATACCATATAATGCCCCTGATTAAGGGATTAGGAATTAAGAACCCTAATTTGGTAGAATTGGGGAAAATAGAGAGAAGAGAGATAGAGGAAGGAAGAAGGAAAAAACGTAACTGTTTCTATTAGAAAATTGGTAAAATATTTGGATAGTTACAATTGTTTATTTTTTTTTCTCTTTATACTCCCACTAAACTGGCTTATTACAATATAGTCTAAGTATTCTTAATACTTCTCACTTAAGTCCATGCGTATGAACATTACATTTACCAAGTTATTATTTATCAATAGGTGACAACATTTTATTGTTGGTGTGACATTTTGCTTACCATTCGATATATTCTTTGGCCTCTTTTTGCTTACCAAGTTAGTTGGTTTGGTGTGGGCTTTTTGGCCTTAGGACCTAGTATTTTTTTGCCCACCTGTTGGCGTTTTCCCTTTTCTTTTACTTTTGTTTCCTTTGTTTTTTTTTTCTTTTTCTTTTGGTAATAAAATCTCTCTAATTAGTAAGAAAATGTGCTTGTTGGTGTGAGCTAGTAAATATTGAATAACAATTTATTACATGTCCGTAATAAGAATAATCTCGTAACATTTTTACTGACCAAATCTGTTTTTTCCAAACGGCCATTGATGGAATAAAAATTTAGAAATAAGGAGGGAAATAATTTCTTAGCGTTTCTTTCCATAAAGAAAATTCTTATTAAATTTTAGCTTATAAACTGTGATTCTTCCAAGGGCCCATAGAAAGAAAGAAAAATATCATATACGTGCATGTTCATGAGATTTTTTATTTCTATTTTTGATAATTTCCACTTTTTGAGAGAACATGAAATTTTGATAGTGAACTAAAATTGTCCAATAGAACTTTTAGTTTTCTTGAATTTTTGGTTCTCGAAGAGCAGTGAAAATTGGCTAATGTATTCTTAGATAAGGTTAATATGCATCAACATTGGATCTAGTAAATTCAATTAAAGCTAAATTGTCTCTACGTTTCAAGAATGCGAATGAATTTACTTGAAGCTCGAAAAATGAACATTAGTGTACTAAATATGACAATTTAATAAATACTTGTGTAACAAAATAAGCACCATAGACCATGTAGATCAACAGACTAAAGGTTATTATACCATAAGGCTCAAGTTCAAGCTATGCAAATTCAAGTGAGTTAAAATTTTACAAAGATAGCCGTGTTATAGTAGTTGGACCGTCCATGAACTTAGATTAGTAGACGAGTAAATATTAAATAACAAGTTAAGTCATGTCCATAATAAGGATAATCTCATTTGATTTCTAATAACAAAATCTGTTTTTTTCAAGCGACTATAGATGGAATGAAAAATGTGAATGGGAATATTTTAATGCATTTATTTTCATAAAAATAAAAATCTCGCTGAATTTTCACTCACCAAATCTGGTTCTGCCAAATAACACACGCCATTGAAAAAATTTCCCTTTTTGTAAGATTTGCCATCTTTGACCTAATTGTGTATATATACCAATCCTTCGAGGCCAAATTTTCCACCTCCTAATAACCACCTTTAAACTCAGAATGAACCATCTTCATTAAGTGGTAAAAGCACTCCAGAGCACCCAAGCGACCAAAGAGCGTGGAGATGGAGGGAATGAGAAGGTGCAGCAAGAGAAGTAAGCACCAAATTCTTCTAAAAAAAGAGAAGTAAGCACCAAATTCTTCTAAAAAAAGAGAAGTAAGCACCAAACAACGATAAAGTGGTTAGCCCGATGTCTGTGTCCCAAACTTTGCCTCATGAGACAAGACAATTTTGTGATAATCTCCACCCCAGCTTCATTGGATATTATTGCTTATTAATATTTCAACTTGCAACAGAATTACAAATAAACATTGATGATATAAGTATTAAATGATAATGGCAAAATATTCGATTTTGTTGGAAAAGTTTTAGTTCTCGGTCTAAATTTCATGTTCCATAAAACATAGTCAATATTACCATGTATAGAAAAAAAACACATCTCATGAACAAGCTTATTGAAGATGCACATCATACAAGCAGAAAGAGCGGATGAAGCGCGACTGATCTGCAGCTTATGACCATTTTTTGGCCAAAACTCTCTGTCTATATCCTGACATGCTCTCTCTTATGCTCACAAACCCTAATGGCATGGAGCTCCTCGAGGGTCAAAGGTTTCATCTCACTTTCCTCCATGTCAATAGTTTTCTGGAGCCTCCCCCATTCGGCAATACCTCGTCGGATATACTAGATTTGGGTTCTATAATCATGACCTTTTTGTCGTTTCTCCTTAATACTTTATTGCAACTCGAACACTAGAATAGTTGTTGCGCCATAATCAACTACTAAATGCTCTGAACTTGCTCATTCCCCTCTTCTTTCGTCGTCTTCGGAAGGTGCACCATAGAGGTGTGGTGGGGAGAGTTGAGAAGATTGTCGATAATTGGTCACTGCCATCTTTGTGAATATCATTGTTTCTCAATATTTCAACTTGCAACTTAATTACATACAATAATACAATAGACATTAATGATATAAGCCTTAAATGATATATTTGCCAATTCTCATTGGCGCACAAAGAGATTATGGAAAATTAATCAATTTTGTTGGAAAAAATTTAGTTTTTGATTCCCCTAAAAATAGTCAAAATTATCTTGTATAGAAAAAAATAAATATCAGGAGCATGCATTTTTTTTCTTTTTTTTATGGCAAGTTGGAAGACCCAAAACTCGTAAATAAAAATTGAATAATATTTTCCTTTTATGGAAATGAAATAAATTCTTTAAAATCATGGCTATATATATTTCTTAATTTTCTTGGGGTCGGATTCAATGGAGACAAGTCTTGTTCCCACCGATGGGGATTAACACAAACCAATATCATTATATATACAAACTAATATCATTTCACATGCAAACCAATATTTCTCCATATGCAAACCAGTCTCATGTAAACCAATATCACTTCACATGCAAACTAATATCACCTGATAGGTTATTGACCATCAGATTTAAAGATAATCAAATATGACGGCCCAAATTTAGTCTCTTCCGTATAGACATCATTTATGTAGTCCCCACTGAATCTGAAATCAAATTTCTTTCCATCTTTGGCCGCATGAAAACTAAATTTGGTTAGTGGAAATTTAATGAGCTTTGCCTTTTTATGGAAATGTAATAGATTCTTAAAAATCAAGCCCAATTTTTATTTTCTTTATTAAATAATTAGGTATTTAGCTTTAGTGATCTGGTGATCAACCATATGGTACTCCGACCTTAAGTCTACTGTTTATTTCTCATAGTTTTTCTATACATTTTTCTTTTCTTTTCCTTTTGTTAGTTTAGTTTACATTCCAGACATACAAAACCCCCCTTTTAATTTTGTTATTTAATTTGTTAGATTAATTAAATATTATTCCTCTTTGGATCTAATTCGGTATATTTCTTTGCTTATACAAATTATGAGTCGTAAAATATTAGTTTATTTATAGGGGCTTAGACACGCTCGTCGGTTCCACTAGATCTTAATTGTTTTAGCTAGTTTTCTAGTCTCTTGTTAAAATTCATAATTATTTGTTTTTTGAGTTGATCATTATTATTATGAGGTCCAAAGTTCATGAAAGGAAGATGAACTTAAGGATAGCGTGCCAACGAATAGGCAAGCACAATAATAATGTGTTTACAAGGCTCATCGATTGTACGAGCCAAATTTCATGCATAATCTATCTCTCGTTTACAATTGGTGTGGATATGTGAGAAATCAACATTTGAACGTTAAACATATCACTTCCACATAGAGCCACTTGAGAGTGAACTTTTTTCTCTATATTTATTTATTTGAAATACTTCCAAATCATACGATAATTATTATAGATGAATTCAGTCATGTATAAAAAATGATAATTTTCCTTTCCCTCACATAATATTAATTTTAATTTATATTAGATTTCTAATTAGATTATATTTCTTGTTTATTAGGTAAGAATATGTATCTAGTTTTGATAAGATTCCTATAATTACGAGATTAAAGGTGGGAATTCATTGTAGTTGACAATATGACCTAGCCTAAACCATTGAAAAATAGTATGTCCTAGCTTTTTTCCTCTCTATGTGTTGACTTTCCAAGAGCTAACAACGGAGTCATACAAAAAGTACAAAGTTGCACAACTTGAAGTACATTCTAATGAAGATGATGGAGATACTTAGATTAGTTGTTCACATAAATGACACCATTAAAATACATGTAGTTCCATGAAAAAGTTCCAAACCACTTTCATATTTACTCTAACATTTGTTTAAAAAACTTGCCCCTAAATCACCATCATCATTCACAGGAGAAGGAACATTAGTGGCACCAAGGCCACAACCAAGACCATCATTATCACCTGAAAGATAAATATCAACGTACATTAGCACTACGAACTTGGACATCATCATTAACAACATTCACACAATTTCATTATGATCATTAGTTATATCATTATTACCATTGTTATCCTGATCTTGATCATCATCATCATTGACATGAATCGGCATATGTGGTTTTTCAACCAGCTTACGGGTCTTTGAAGATTTTTTGAATATGACAGATGACATTCTTTTCAAATGGCTTCGCATAGTTGGCAATTCCTTATTCAAGAATTTCTCCACTGCTTTTACCGAACGGAATTTTTTGCGTGATCCATTCTCGTAAAAGAACTACATTAGAAAATTTTCATATAAGATACTTGATTGAAAAAGATATAAGCTATGCTTTATTTTTCTTCCAATATGTGCAATTCCAATTGGAAATATAGTCCTTACATTTTTTAGTAAGTGTAAAGATACCATGAAACAATTCCTATTATGTATGGAACTTTTAGAGCAATAGAATTATTCTTACCATTGTCCATTTAATGGATATAAACAACTAGAAAAAACATATATACCATCCCAGGTTATTTATTTCGATATTTTTAGGAGAGTTACTATATTTATGGAATGAAAATATACTAATTGTAATAGATTATAGCACATTAAGGATATACTTTTTGTAATTGGGTTGTTAGAGACCCATTTATACTAATTTTTATTAAGCTAAGAATTAAATTATGTGGACAAATTACTTCAAACACATAGATTGATGAACACTTTTGTCCTTTTCATTTCTTAAGGTAAATGACTCTTTGTGATCTTAAGATAAATGACTCTTTGTTTTAGTTTTTTTTTGTAAATTTAATGAATTTGGTTAAATTTTTTGAGGACATGTATAAGCCTTATCAGATATAACTTATTAGTACAATGACCAGAATTTTATGAAAAATATTTAATAATATTTGAGGAATGCTTAGAATAAATATAAGAAGATAAAGGTGTTTCATTCTCAAAGTTTGTTAAACATATTTTGTTAGTATTAATAGAAGAACCTAAGAAAGAAACTTACAAAAAATCAAGGCGAAAGAGTTGCACAAAAATCATTACTTATAGTAATTATTTTCTTCCTCCTCCACACTTTCAATGAATTTTATTTCCTTTTCTGCCCTCATAAATCATGGTAAGATTTTGTTTGCTCAAATTCATTCGATATTTGTAGCCCAAACTAATTCTAATATATATTTTTTCAAACCTAATGACCACTAGAAAACTATTAAACAAAAAAAACCTCTCGTGAAGTTTGGTTAACATATAAAAGCAAACATATTTTTTCAAAAGAGAAATAGTCACTCAACCTCCTTATCGTAATCTCATTTAGTTTATTATTTCTGAAAATTTTAAATAGAGAACTCAGCTTTATTTTATCCTTGATTCATTAAAAATTGAAGATATTGAGAAAAAAGCTTTATTTATTTTGAATCATTCAAATCACGCTCAAAAATATAAAAAAAACACCTAGATTTACAAAATTAAGGGTTCCAAATGAAAAGGTAAAGGAAAAAAAATGCATCTTGTCTATTATATGTGCTACATGATTATAAGAAAAATAATAAACTGATTATATAATCTACAATTTGAAAAAAAATTAAACCTTAGACATATACAACAATGTCAAAGCAAATAATTAAATAAGATCTAATCAACAAGATTATAAATAATAAAGAAAAATAATTAGTGAAGAAAGTTAGAGAAAGAAATAATTTAATTTATAATAACCTGATCTATTTTGCCGAAGTACTTTTGACTAGTACGGGGCCTATACTCAATAGTCCAGTTCTCTGGCAACCCAAATTCGGTCCCATCAAAACAGCGTGGGTGAAGATTATCATAAACATATCTAGTCCCATCAGGAAAAATTTCGGACAAAGGCATCGGGTCAAGCACTTCATCATTTTTTAGTGCTTGTTGCTCTTCGTGCACCTGTTGATTCCCCCCCTCCTCCACCCTATTCGGACACACCGCCAATGAGATGGGGTGTTCTGGAGAGGTTTGGGAAGATTGTTGATTATTGCTTTCAGCCATTTCTTATTCAATAATTATTTATGAGATATGGAGAGTTGGTCTTAGGGATGGGGAGAGTTGGTTTTAGGGATGGGGAGAGTTGGTCTTGGGGTTGATATATATAGCCTGTATTTAGGTTTTTTATTTTCTACAACTCTCCAGAAATTAATGTGAATTATGCACAATCTCATATAAGACAAGGACAAATGACCTTATTAAAACGAACATTTTTTTATGGCGACTATTTACAAAGTTTGAACTCAAGTCCTTCATATAATTTAGATAAATTTTAATTTTTCTTGGATTTAATACATTAAAATCCATGGAAAAAATTATTTAATATTTTTTAGGTTTAGAGAAAAAGGTGGATAGGTAGTCCTTTCTATGTTTTCAAAAAGGTGTGCAAGGGTTAGAATGAAACAATATATGTGTACCCTATCGGTCTAAGCGATCAACCAGTAAACAATGTATCATATTGGTCCTCAAAATAATAATCAACATAAAGGATTAAAAAAAATCACAAACAAGGATATACAAATTTTGCTAATTATTAAAGATAACTAATCTGATTCCAACGGTAAACGATCAATGTTTCATTCCACGTTAAAGTTAAATATCCATTTTAACTAATCTGATTGTAACGGTAAAAGATCTATATGATCATAACTTATTAATAAGAACTATCTTAAATCATATATGTTCTTTTATATTTTTAATGTTTTAGATAAGTAGAATTCCATTAATAATATAAATGATGGTAAATACAAAAAAATTAGAAAGTAAATAAAAAATGTTAAGTAATCTATTACCAAAATATATCACATTGCCTTCATAAAATCTAACAAACTTTTTAATATTGCTTCTTAATATTTTAACTTGCAACTGAATTACATACGATCAATTTTTACCGGCGTACAATCAATTTTGTTGGTCAATGTGACTGCGAAACAAAATTAATTCCCGGTCAAAATTTCACGTTCCCTTAAAAATAGTCAAAATTACCATGTATAGAAAAGAACACATCTCGTGAGTTATTTTACATTATATTTATGGCAGGTTGGAGGAACTAAATTTGGTAACTGAATTGAATAAAATTTTCCTTTTATGGAAATGTAATAAATTTTCTAAAATCATGTCCATACATATTTTCTTCATTTCCTTTCCATCTTTGGCCGCTTGTAAAACAAGATTTGGTTAGTAGAAATTTAATGAGATTTTCCTTTTTAATGGAAATGAGACATATTCTTGAAAATAAAGCTCATTTATTTATTTATTCACTAAATAATTTGATATTTAGTACTCAATGGATACTAATCTAAATGTATTAAAGGTTTGGCTATTAAAGATTACCGAGAGTGCATTAATGTGGAACAACTTTTTAATTAATTTATCTACACGCTCCTCGACCATAGTTCATTAGATTGTCATATATTTAGATAAGGACAAGTGACCTTATTAAAATGAATATTTTTTTATGGCCACTATTATATTTACAAAGTTTGAACCCAAGTCCTTCATATTATTTAGATAAATTTCAATTTTTCTTGGACTTAATACATTTGGAAAAAAAAGTATTTAATATTTTTTAGGTTTAGAGAAAAAGATGGATAAGTAGTCCTTCCTATGTTTTCAAAGAGGTGTGCAAGGGTTAGAATGAAACAATACATATGTACCCTATCGGTCCTAGGCGATCAACCGGTAAACAATGTACCATATCGGTTCTCAAAATAATAATTAGCGTAAAGGATTAAAAAAAACTATCACAAACAAGGATATCAAAAAATTGCTAATTATTAAAGATAACTAATCTGATTCCAACAGTAAACAATCGATGTTTAATTCCACATTAAAGTTACCCATTCATTTTAACTAATATGATTCTAACGGTAAAAGATCTATACGATCATAACTTATTAATAAGAGCTATCTTAAATCAAATATGTTCTTTTATATTTTTAATGTTGTAGATAAGTAGAATTCCATTAATAATATAAATGAAGGTAAATACAAAAAATAGAAAGTAAATAGAAAATGTTAAGTAATCTATTACCAAAATATATGTCATTGCCTTCTTATAATCTAACAAACTTTGTGAATATTACTTCTCAATATTTTAACTTGCAACTGAATTACATACAATCAATTTTTACGGATGCACAATCGATTTTGTTGGTCAATGCGACTTCGGAAAAAATTTAGTTCTCGGTCAAAATTTCATGTTCCCTTAAAAATAGTAAAAACTACCATGTATAGAAAAGAGCACATCTCGTGAGTTATTTTGCATTCTATTTATGACAGGTTGGAGGAACTAAATTTGGTAAGTGAACTAAATTCTTTAAAATCATGTCCAAGCATATTTTTTTTATATTTCCTTTCCATCTTTGGACGCTTGAAAAACAAGATTTGCTTAGTGAAAATTTAATGAGGTTTGCCTTTTTTACGGAAATGAGACATATTCTTGAAAATAAAGCCCATTTATTTATTTCACTAAATAATTTGATATTAAACACTCAATGGCTACTAATCTAAATGTATTAAAGATTTGGCTATTAAAGATAATTGAGAGTGCATTAATGTGGAACAACTTTTTAATTAGTTTATCTACACGCTCCTAGACCACAATTCATTAGATTGTCATAATTAGATACCTAAACAAACAAGATAAGAAAAATATTAAAGGTGGGTCTGACGGACTTGACGGCCACCACTCGATTGGCGCCCGCCAGGGCATCTGCTTCATTTATTTCTGTAACTCTCTTCTGGCTGCAGCCAGGCCACTGGCTATCGCCAGATCCAACTAAAATCGCGTCTGCCATGCTCAAAATGAGTTGGCATATGCTGTTATCGCTGCATGGTATTCACTTGATCATCTAACACCTCTAACAAGTATCCTCAGGTTCCATAACCCAACAATCTCTTGCCTGGAGGCTGACCTCAAATGCAATAATCTCCCACCGGTAACCCATCTCTGCGTGGCAGCGCCATGCCTTCTTCTCAGTTCACTAGATCAACTAAAGCCATGCATAGCTTCAACTTCTCCAAGGTAACTAACTACATTGGTCAACATGTTTGCTAGATTTTTACTTCCTTGAATCTTCACATCCTGCAAGATCTCCCTCTCCAAGAGATGACGTATGTAGTGATACCTCAACTTAATGTAATTTTTCCTTGAGTGGAATGCGTGATTCTTGGCCAAGTGAATAACACTTTGACTGTCATTGTAGAGGATAATGTCCTTTTGCTCCTTTCCCAATTTACCCAAAATTTTTTGCAACCATGCCATCTCTTTGCTCACTTCAGTTAGTGCTACATACCCTGCTTCACTAGTAGACAAAGACACGATCTTCTACAATTTTGAACCCCAAGAGATCGTTGTACCACCCAATGTAAACCCATATTCTGTAGTACTCCTTCTCTTGTCAAGGTTTCTTGACGCTAAATCTGCATCAACATATCTTGTCAACTCAACTTTACTTCCCTCAAAACATAGGGCCTAATCTGCAGTGCCTCCCAAGTATCCAATGATCCAGTTCACTGACATCCAATGTTGCTTGCTTGGGTTGCTCATAAACCTGTTCACTACTCCCACTGCATGTGTTATAACCGGCCTTGTACAAACCATAACATACGTCAAACTGCTTATTGCGGATGCATATGGAGTCTTCTACATCTGAGTCTTTTTTACTTCACTATTAGGCGAGTCCTTGTTAGACAGCTTAAAGTGTCCACCTAGAGAAGTGCTATTGGGTTTGGCATCCTACATGCTAAACCTCTTCATCACCTTTTTAATGTATTTAGCCTGCGAAAGAAACAACTTTTCTGCCGCCTTGTCTCGCTCGATCCTCATACCCAAGATCTACTTAGCCTCTCTCAAATCCTTCATAGAAACCTCTCAGACGAATACTTTTTCACCTTGGTCACCTATTGAGCACTAGAGCATGCTATTAGCATGTCATCAACATAAAACAGGAGCATCGTATAACTATCATAAAATCTCTTGAAGTAAAAACAATGGTCTGCCTCACATCGCACAAACTCAATCTCTTGCATGAATCCGTCGAGCTTCTTGTTAAGTGGTTGAAATAGTTGTTTAGTCTCAGATGTGTCGAAAACTATAAACAGATGTGAGAATCAATCCAGAAAGGTGAAATGTTCAGTAGAATTGAATCTAAAATTAAAGATACTAGAATACCATGAGGCCCTAGCATATGAAAATTCAAAAATCATGTGGATAATTGATTCATTGTCACAATTACATTGCACAAAGGGGAAGGAACAAATTCTTTCCATTAAGATTACTATCAACTGGTAAACTGTTTTTAGCAATCCTCCAGGTAAAATTTCTGAGTTTAGGACACACTTTTAGTCTCTAGATCTTATCTCATATTCATGGTCAAAGGAATTGGAGCTCGGATCTGCACAATTAACATTTTGATCAAGTACATGCTGAAATTTAAGCACATGATAGCCTTTTTTACAATACATATGCTATCCTTATTGTGTTTCCAAATAACATCCTTTGCAATGAAATGGTAAAAACAGATTTTGCAAAATGTCCCATTTCCAAAATCTGGATGAAAAACTGAGAAAAAATAACGTCATGGATAATATACATAAGATACCCTTAGAAAAAAAATTAAGATACATCATATAGACAGAGAGAAAAACTTGGCAGAAATATGTTGAATTCTACTGAAAATATATCATGCCAAATATATACTCTCTGTAGTCCTTGACCCGTCTTCAATATGGCAGTAGCCACGAAAAAACAATCAGTCGGTACTAAGTATGGCGAAAATCGATTTCCTTGCAACAAACTTCTCCTAGTTTAATCACAGCAAGGTCCATAAATTCGATGAAAGCATCGCAAGAACTTATTTCAGATCTGCAATCCAATAATTCATCCAACAGAGCTATTTTTACGTCGCAACTCTGGTTTTGCCAACTGTTTATCGTACTATATGTTGTGCCCAAATCCAGGCAAAGGCTAAGAAACTTGGGATCATCTAATACTTGCTGTACATCCAAGGAGAAGCAACAGTTTCCGGTAACTCCTTCCGCCGGAGCCATTTTTGATGCAATCGCCCTTATGGATGCCAGATTAAACTCCAAATGCCTTGTCAAATGGGATGAACTTTGGTCGGAATATTTGTCGTTTGTGTGATGACAGTAACGTTGGAGAAGGTTTACCAAGAAGAAGCTCAATAGGAAGACGAAAAAATCAGAAAAGTTCATGCCTGCTAAAAGAGAAACTGATTAGCAAACAGATGACCATCTATTCACCTCAAACTTGAAGCAGCGTTTTCTGGGACGAGGATTACATCAGAAGCAGCTGTTTTTCATGTTTCAAAGTCTCACCTGTGTTAGCAGCAAGATTGCGCTGGCAGATACCTTCAAAATCTTCACAGATTTCCTGGATATCCTCAATGTACTCCTTTGCCTCCTTGTAGTCTCTCCAAAGCAAGTCCCACTGAAGCGATGAAAACATAAATATGACAAAATTCGGCTTCATTTTTTTACTCAAATGAAGGAACCTTTGCTCTTACCACCCAGTGTAGGTTATAACCATTGAACCAATTATGATTGATTGATATTGTATCCTCCTGAAACAATTGTGCAGTTTATCTGAGAAACAGATAAATGTAAGAGAACAAACCCTAGTGCTCTCCCAGATAAAGACGGGGCCTACGTACAAAAATCAGTTTATAAAAGAACACAGATAAATGTAAATAGGAAATCAAAGAAGATACCAGATTAAGAACTTGATGGTACCATCCACTGGGTACAAAAATTATTTCATTCTGCTCTTGAATGCAATCTAGCCAGACAGCCTACATACAAGAAAATCATATTTTGAGACATGAATGCAACGACTAGCACACAGTTATAAGGAAAGAATTTGCAAAGTCAAAGATCTTTAGTCATTGAGACCTTTCTGAAACCTGGAAACCTCACTTCGTCAACATCTTCAAAAATGTTATAGACACAGCTTCTCGAGTTCCTGAATCAATTTTTTTAGTCATAATCGTATGATTATATTTCAAAATGCATCAACCAGTGACTACAATCATTGTACTGGCAAAAAATATTGTATAACTTTAGATGGTAAAATTAAGATAATCCCCAGCAAAGATAACAATTCACTTCCATCATCATAGTAAAATCTCTGGACAACAAGTATCTTAATTATTACATAATTGAAACATAAGCCTTTTTTTGCATAAAGGGTGACAAAATCAGAGCAACATGCCTGTCAAAAATAAGGTGACACTGTTGAGGAGACAGAAATAGCCATCTCTTCCTCCCACATACATTTGCTGACCAACTGTATGATCTAAAAACATCGGCATGAAGAGGTGTCCAAGTCCCTGCACATACACTTAAATTGCTTCTCCTAAGCTTTCGATAAAAAATAAAATTGAAATTCAGGCAAACCAGTTTGCAGGTAAGTCAAATGATAACCCCGGTCATAGATAACTGAAAATCAGTTTTCTATTTACCTTTCGCTCCCATATAGACGAAGCGATAGTCGGAGCAACTTATTTCATTCTTCTCTTGATAATTCCCAGCGTCCATATGCATGCAATGATGGTCAAGATAAAGGTTGAGCCAATCATCGCAGAATAAAACTGGAGTCCTATAAGCAACATAGTCTGGATATTCCTGGCATTCAAGTCCAAAAGTAGGACAAGTAAGTGGGACCATTGGACCATTAATGCACTAAAATGCAAGCCATAAGCAGTAAATAATTAAGCGAAAACTGCAAGTTTAACAACGAAAGTTTGATATCTTTGCCAAGAAGAGAAAATACGGAGAGAGCAGAGTTGATGGATGTTGATCATAGAGCACTCAATAGCTTCCAATTGAAACCCCATGATCCTAAATTAACAACCACGTCACAGCCCGTTCCATCCCAATATTTACTTTCTAAATCTGGAACCCTGCTCCCCTAAAGATCAGATAGATATACAAATTAATGCAAGTACCAAGAAAGAAAGGGATGAACTGCAAAAAAATGGAAGTAGACCACTATTCTAGGACAAGAAAAACAGGCCAATGTCACAAAATGGAGCCATTCAGCCGAGCAAAATATTCTTATTTTAAAGAAAAGGAACCATGCCCGAAAATACTAGCCCTTGTTGAACACAAAAACCGTAAGCATCGATCAAGAATATCTTTTCCAACAGGTAAATGCGTAGAACAAAACTTCATTGGTACCAGCATAGACAAGAGACCAGAAGCATAGTGCCTTCGCTGAAACGACACCTTGCCAAGCTCTACTATCATCACACATCATGAAACTCCATTTAGAAAGAAAAAAAATCATTTTTCTTGTTTCCATAGGGTTAGTCCAATACTCAAGGGAGATACAAACATTCTGAAGCGATTTCCCACTGTTCTATGTCCTATCCGAAACTCTAACAACCGCATTGACCATATCCGTAACAATGGTGAATTAAAGTTCCATAAACAAGAGAGCAGAAACAGAATAAGATTGAACCTTGACGAAATGCCAATCCTTGAGATAAAGCAAGGGCTTCCCACTACACTCTTCCTGCCCTTCCCAGCTTTCTACAAACTCAGAGACCGTCATCTCGACCCTCTTCTGATCCGTGAACTCCTTACTTCCACAATCCGCAACCTTAAACATTCAAAAACACCACCACCAGCAACAACAAGAAGAACAACGCAAAAGAAGTTTAGATAGAGAAAAAACTTTCAATTTATCTATCCGGCTCGAGGTGAATGAAAATCAAAAGAGGGCAGGCCTTGGTGTTGCTCATACGGTGAGCTATTCGTAACGGCTTCGAGACACGAAATGCGTGGAGCTCGATTTGCAAATCCATTTTTAAAAAATAACATTATAAAAGTTGCACTAACTAGTTGCTTTCCTATAGCTACCAACAAGCAATTAGACGGGGCATTATTCTAGCTTAACCAATATGTCTCGAGTTCAAACCCCCTCGGAATTGAAAAAAGGGGGGTTTGGAGTTCTTTTACTTGGACAGTGGAATTGCCGAAATGGGTGGCGAAGAATGGGAGGTTAGGTCGGCCGTCACGGGTGACCCAATCTTGAGAAGCCCGCCAGTCGTCCATGAGACCCCTCAGCACAACTGGCTCGTTCCTGGACAAGTACCTCTCCACGAAGTCGGTGTAGCTCAGCTCCTTCCCATTCACTCTCTCCACCTCCCCCTCTGTTCTAATTTCGGGACCCATTATTGGCTTCAAAAACTTCCTCTCAGTTCGGTGTCCTCGTTTCTTTTACGGGCAAAACAAAACCTCTTTTGGCACAGGTGGGCCTGGGCCCTGGGGTCTCATAAGTATCCTCTGGGCTCTCCTAATATCACACTCGTGTGTCATTAATGAAAATATTTAAAAAATCTCATAATTCTAAAAATACTTTGTTATTAAATAAAATCACCGTTAAGAAAATTGAGTAGTTGATGAATTGTCTAATTATTGGTCATGGTTATGTCATTTTGAGTAATTTTTTTGGTCTTGTTTTGATGTGTATTATTCATGACTTAGAGGAATCAGCATACCTTATGCGTCCATTTTAGTGCCCTAACAAATGTTTAATAAAAAGTAGTGGGTTAGTTGCACCTGAAAATTTACCGAAACAATACTTAATGGATACATGCTAACAAATGTTTAAAATATGGATTTTGGTACGATTCAGATTTTGTCCCTTTTTCGGGTTGTTCGATTGGACCGAATATTTTTTAAATAATTTTTTTCTATTATTTTAATAGTATGTAGATCAGATAGTCGAAATATAGGTTTCAAAATTCACATTTTAGAAAAATCAACCAATTTTTTAACATATGAAGTCCATTTTCCATTGTTAATTTAGAGAAATCGAACATATGATATGACTTTTGTTTTATTTTTTGCTGATTTGGATAAATTTCGGTCAGACCAAATGGCCCGAGTCAAAAACTAGTGTGAACTGCTCAGTCCGACCAGATTTTGGGCGGTCCTACCGGGAGACCGTATAAATAATATTTTTAAAACCAGACCGGAGACTGACCTGAAATTTCCTCATTTTCTGGTCCAATCGATTTGACTGGCTGAACTACCGGTTGGGCCGGCACTTTTGAATACTATTATTTAGTATATATCGCTATTATATAATCATCAAAAAACTTCTCAAATATCCCTCTCTTTAATCTTTATCCCTTCATTTCTTTAAAACTCCCACTTCCCACCCACCACCCATCCCTAATCTCTCTCTCTCTCTCTCTCTCTCTCTCTAACTCTTCCTTCCACTTCCTCTGCCAACCATTCTCTCTCTTTTTTTCTCCTGTTCTATGAATCCCTATTTTCCTTCGGTCCTCAACCTTTAGTCCTCAAACTTCAATCATCCTCTCTTCGTCCTTTCTGTACACGGCTCATGTGCGTAATAACTTTCAACATCTTGATAGAGATTTGAGGACTCTGCTATACTAATTCCATGGCGTTGGATTTTTAATTAGAATTGAGATTTGTCAATAAAACATATCAGTTCGAATATTCATTTTGTTTTTTTTCCAAGAGGGCTACTCGATCTATTGAGAATTATTTTGCAGTACTAGGTCTCTGCATATTATGAACAGATTTATCTTCAAGAGTTTGGTACAAGGAAAATAAAAAAAAACTGGTGTTTATTTTTTTACTTTCCTCATTTTGGTCGCAGGAAACAAAACAAGAACTTGGTTTCTAACTATTTTCATTTTGGTTTTGGTTTTGGTTTCGGCCGAGGAAATGCCTTTTTGATTCATTTTCTAGTTGACCCGGGTCAAAACTATCTGGTCATACCAGATTTTGGGCGGTCCGACCATTCCCGTGGGTTTTATAAAAACTTGACCCGAAATTACTAACGGGTGGTAGTCCGACCGGTCCAACCACCAGTCAGACCACAAGTTTTAAAATATTGCGTATAAATACTAAAAAATGACTCGCTTTCTTAAGCGTCGGACCACATTTTTTAAAACTATGAATATTAAACAAAATAATCAAATTTCTTATTGGTAAGGTCGACAAAATAAAACTAAGGATAAATTACTTCCTAGTCCATGGTATTTGGTCATCCTTCCCTTAAGGTCTCTGCATTTCTAAAATTTATGCTGACGTTCCCCGTCTTTAGTTTTAGAAACTCTCGGGTCTCTGGCTGACGTCATGATTTCTTTTTTTCATTTTTGGTCATAGAAATGACCAAACTACCCTTAAACAAAAAATAAAAAATTTACCTTCTTCAACCTTTGACAAAAAATACCAACAACCAATAACCAACCTAAAAATAAAATCAAACTAACCATAATAAATAACACAACCAATAATATCAAGAAGAACAAAAATAAAATATTCAAAAAATATGTAAGACCACAAACCAAACAGACAAAAAAAAAACCAATTCTCTTCCTTCCTCTTCACCTTCACCTTCTCTCTCCTCCTCATCTATGCTGCCTCTCCCGAAAGAACCAGACCGTCACTCGTGTAGTCCAGTTCTTCGACGAGTGGGTGAACGGGAATGAACAGAGACGAGTCGGGTTCTTTGGTCTTCGACATCTCAGTCTTTGGCCCCAACAGCAATGAGTCAAGTGGATTGGGTTTGTGTTGTGGCCTTGAACGATCTTCACAGGCCGTCGGTAGTCGTCATCGTGGACGACAACGCGTTCGTTGGTGGTAGGGAAGAAGAGAGGTGAGGGAGAACCCTCTCAGTTGAAAATCAGGGTTCATCCCTGATTTGAGAATTTAAACCTCCAGACCAACTAATTCAATTAAAACTTTGAAGATAGGTCCTGAGAGATGAACATTCCGAGAGACAAACTCCAATTTAGTTTCAAACACGCTAATTAAATTAAAACTGAGGAAACAAAGATCAAACTCCTGTGCGTTCTTCGTAAAAAGAAAATAAATAAAAAATGAAAAAAGCAAAAAAATCCCAAACCTGAAACCGTGTCTTCGTGATCATCGCCAAGCACAGAAATCACCATAGCAATAGAGGGCAGTTTAAACATCTAGGTTTCTAGATTTTGATCTCAGTTTTTAAATTTTGATCTGAGTTTTTTTTTGTCGTTCTTAATTGTGTTCTTAATTTTGGTTAGTTTGATCTTATTTTTGGGTTAGTTTTTTGTTGTTGGTAGGTCAAAGGTTGAAGAAGTTAATTTTTTTATTTTTTGTTTAAGGATATTTTGGTCATTTCTATGACCAAAAATGAAAAAAAAAGACGATGACGTCAGCCAGGGACCCAAGAGTTTGTAAAACCAAATACGGGAGACGTCAACATAGATTTTAGAAATGCAGGGACCCTAGGGGGAGGATGACCAAATACCAGTAATTTACCCTAAAACTAATTATGGGCCGAATGAACCCACCAAGGCCAGCCCACATGGCATTCCCACCGGGAAAAAGAGAGAAGAAACTAAAAAGAAACAAGCGGGCTTAGAAAGTGAAAAAACACTCGTTCAAAATCACAACGAGCGAGCGGTAGCACACACCCACTCTCCACCGCGGAATGGAGACGCTACCGTCACCGTCACGGACGCTAAGCGAGGGGGAGATGGCGACGGCGCTCGAGAAGATGGACGCCTTGACGGCGTCGTTCTGCAAGTCCCTCGACGCCGTCAAGGCTAAGGAGCAGGAGGCCGCGCTACTCCGAGGTAACCGCCCCCTTCTGTCACTAACTCCCAAGGGTTTGGGCGGGAAAATGTGTCTGATTTCTAGGGTTTTGCAGGGAGACTGCCCAAGTTGGAATCTTCCCTGAGAGAAGCCGAGGACGACTTCGTTAGAGTAATTAGAGGTCGGTGCCCCCCAATTCCGCTTCCAAAGTTAGGGTCTCTGTGATTGTTTTTTTTTTCAAAAAAAAAAGTTTGTTTCCTTGGAGCTGGGCGATTTGTTGGTCTCCCAACTCGCTTCGATGTTTCAATTTCTTCCTTGCTTTTGTGAGGATTCTTTTGGCTTTTGCCTTTAGCTGAATGTATTGAGATGTTTCTATGCGACTGGGGAAGGAAGCTAGATAGTTGTGAGGTCCCTTTTCGCGTTTAGTTTGTGGTCGTGTATATCATAATGCTGAATGAATCGGTGTCTCGGTTTAGGCTGTGTCCCGGTGATTGCTTTCTAACCGCACTGGTTGTTGTTGTTATGGCTTCAAATAATGATTGCAAAATTTAATGTTTGGTTACACTCTGTCATCTGGGAAATCTCTGATCTTCGGACTGATATAAGTTCAAGCAGCTGTTGCTTGTGGTAAATTTCTCGGTACATATGAAATCTTCTCATTTCTGTGGCTCGGCTCTTGAAATTCTGTGGTCCCCATCCAGGAATTTCTTGTCAATCATTTGGTATCGTTCCTGGGCTTTAATCTTTAGTGATGTCAGACATGATTAGCTTTCTGTATTCTTGTGTCTTGAGGGCTGGATTCTTCTTTATTTTGCATGTACGAGTATGTGATGACTTTAATCTGTTTACATCTGCTCCTTCAGTGAAAACCCGTAATGAGGCCAAACAGGTGGAATTGAAGGAAAAGATATCTGCCACAAGAGCTAGAATTGAAGGACTTAGGAGAATTACTCAAGTACAGAGAGTACGAAGGGATGAATATACAGCAGCTGTGTCAGAGAAATCTCTTGGTAACATTCTTTATCTGTATTCCAACATCATCTGTGACTACATGGGACTTCCAGTTATGGATATCAATTGATTGATGGTTACCGCAACGATTATTTGGTGAATTTGGACTTTGTTTGATGGGTTCTTGCAGAAAAAGATAATGTGCACTCTAGAACTCATTTGACGTAGTTTAATTTGCTACCCAGATATAAATTAAATCATCAGAATTATTTTCAATGATTTCTAATATTCTCTTTAACCTTTTTATTATTCTGGTTATCAAAGTATTTTAGAATTTTTTGATTGATTCTAGTAATTATCAGGTCTATAGCTCAGGTGAGCCACCTTCCAAACTTCGATCAACATGAACTTTGAGATTTTTGGTCACTTACAATAATGTACTTTGGGCGTTTGGTGATGTGATGACCTTATGTGATCACCAAGTGCGGATGAAACTTTGATATTTGTGAATCAATACCATTGTGGAAGCCAGTTTTAGGATGATACCTGGTCAAATAGCAAAAAGAGAACACTGCCCGAGGAGGCTTTGTTCACTATGCCTTTTCTTTTGGCCAATTAAAGGATACTAAAGATGTCTTCACTTGGTCAACCGATAATGATTTGTGGACTTAGGTTGGTGCTTCGTTCCTTGACTCATGGATTGTCTTGAAATGCCTTAACCACTGAGACTGTTTGAGCAAAGTTACTTCAGTTGATGTTCTTCATAACATTTTCAAACATTTTTGAATGACCATGTTATGAGGACACCCATCCGCATTTCTCATTTTATGTAGGCCGGAATTTGTTTACTTATGCATGTTATGATGAGCACAATATTTCTCTCATATCTGACAATCAGTTAGACAGCAGTAGTGTTGTTCCTTGTTTCCATCTGGTTGTGCAAAGCTTGATGATGGTGATTTAGAATATTGTGCTCTACCTCGTAATTTACTTGTTGGTGTTATCTATGCCAAAAGCTGACAGGAAAGGAAACCAAGACAGGGGAACGAGGGAAGAAATTCAAGAAGCAATTTTGTGGTATAATAAGGTTCTCGGTTTCCAAGTTGAGAGTGGCCGTGGTAACTTAATTCACCTACATATGAAAATTTCTTTCTTACGTTCTTTCCCCTGCAAAGTCCTTTATTGAAACTTCTTAATCTCTCCAGGAGTAAAATTCACATTCAACAGCATAGATCCGAAGAATCCACACATGGAATATGCTTTCACCATTCGCTATGCCGATGATATGTATACCAGTAAGTTGTGCTATTATAGTGGACTATCGCTAGGTTAACTGATCGATGAACTGACGTCTGCAGTACTGTTTTAGTGTTGGCTTGTGATCCACAGTTAAATGGCACGGAAGAGCTTGTCAGAGAGTTAAATAGAACCAACGGCTTATACAAATTTGTTAGAACCATGAGGCTGAAGTTTCAAGAAGCTGCTTTGCTTGGTAACTTCTGGCCTTTACCATCTGTTTTGTCATATAGCTACATGCCTGAAAAGATTGCACTTTAAGATGATTCTCTCATCAGTCTTTAAGATGATTCTCTCATCAGTCTTTAAGATGATTCTCTCATCAGTCACACCAACTTAAAAGTGTCTTCGGTTCTATGTAACGAGTTCTGTGTTTGATTACCCATAATTTGGCTCTGAGCTACTGGGCTCTTTATTCTGATTTTCTAAGAGAAGTTCATTGGTGATTGTTACCCTAGGATGTGCCCCAAAAAGCATTCAGCAAGAATTATCTACAGTATCCTCATCTGCGCCTGCGTGTTCTTTTTCAACTGATGGGAGTGAGACTCCAAAACATGAGCATCTACAAGAAGGCAATAGGCGCCTGAAAAAGGGTCGTTATGGAAAAGAAGCTGTGCAAGAAATGTTCTCTCCTTTAGCTGTTCGTTGCTCCCCTCGTTTAAGGGTATTTCATCTATTCCTCTGTTTTTCCAAATTATTTCCTTTCCATTCTATTCCTTTCCCCTGTTTGATTTATTTCTTGTTCTATTTCTTCTATTCCTCTGTTTTATAGATTCATTTAGTCCTCTGTTTTCAGATTCTTTATACCCTCTGTTTTTAGTATTTTTTTTAATTATAGTATGCAGCTTTTTTTTTTGTGTGCAGCATGCTTTATTTCATATATAATTATTTATTTCGACCGCTTTGCTTTTTCCGCTATTTGCCCGCTACGCTTTCTGCTATTTCTCATATCGGGTTTTTGGTGTTCTGATATTTTCCGCAATCCGCTATTAACAACACTGACTCGTTAATATCTTTGCTTTGACTGCTGCACCAAGTTCATTTGGAGTTACATTTAGAATTGGATTAATTCTTTAATAGAGTACAATATTACGATAGATATTGTTTATTTTTGATGTAAAAGGAGACTTATTATGTTAAGAAACTGGAACGAGTCAAATTCTCAACTCTTGTTAGAGAAAGAGGGCAGGGAGTTTAAAGATGTAGTGTCTAAAACAAGTAGTACATGTATGAAGTTGTTGACATATGTTCGATTATACTGCTTGAGCTTACATGATCTGGATAAAGTTCGGCTCTCTATAGTAGAGATATATTAGTTCTTCTTGTTGAAATCACTTAGTATCCAAACACTTAATTGGACTGATTAATCTAGTGAAGCCAGGTAGGAGCACAAAGGGTGGTAACCTCTCCCTATCAAATTTTTAACATTGCATTCTTACATCTTGAACACAGGACTCGAGTTAAGTTAGAATAACCTGCTGCCAGTTGATCTAGGTGCATGGTGGTCGTATAGATTCATAAGCAATCGTGTTTCCAGTCAAATATCTTTCATCTTGCTGCTCTCCTTTCCTCCTGTGAACAGTGTTAGGTGTTTTGCAAACTTGATCGATGACATGCCTTTTGATATGTGGCATCATATCCTTATGATGACGTTGCTGATCAAGATATTGCAAACTGCAGGCCAGAAAACAGTGACCAAGTGGAACCAGACAAGCAGTTAATTCCTTAAGCCAGGTATTGTTCAGTTTGTTAGGCCTAGGTAATCTGTGACTCAGCCCCTCCGAGTACAGATGGGAATAGTCCGATCATCGTGTTCCATAGCGAATTTCAGGGAACTCTTTTGTCGAGCTGTCAAATTCATCAAAAGTGGATAAACCTGATGTACAACAGTATCCCAGTCCTACCACTGATTATTATTTTGTTTCTGCTGTCAAATGAAATCCATTCAGTGTCAATTAGCTACATTGCGGGAAACCCTTTGATTCAATCTCTCAGAACTTGTAGTCCGGATCAACTAATGTCATTCTGGCGGACTGTTCAAGAAATTAAGCCTGGCTACTTGTGTACATAGCATATACTTCTTTATTCGACGTCAACTCAGCTTGAGGTGCTTTACCAAAAAATCTAAGCTTCAAATGTATTTGGGGACGGCAGTTCATCGGTCTCTTTCTACAGCTTCCTTGCCTCCGTTGGGGACGACAGTTTGCAATATTAAAGCGGTTTGCATGTAAGGGATGTAAATATATATTATTCAAAAAAGACGAGAATAGTCCCAATAGCAATTTGAGGAAATTGTAGAAATGTCTGCTCCGTGTTCTTCAGATTTAATAACCTTATACTTGCTTCAAGGTAAGAAAGTTCGCAAGGTGTAACGTCTAATCTCCGTGTTCCTCGATTAGATGACAGTGACAATCTGAAAACTTGCGAATTGGGTTGGGTTGGGGAGTTCCCTTTTATTGGTTGGCTGAGACAATGCAATTAAATTCTCCGGTAATAATGACCGTTAACTTTCTTATTAACCAAAATCAATAAATGTCCATCAACACTCTTTTTGCTTAGACATAGTTGATCATGTCTCTAACTAGTCAAAGCCATCTTATAGACCAACTTCTACTAGTTGAAGTTGTCTTAAACCAGCTTTCCCTAGTTGGAGTCGACCGAAACTACTCACACCTTGTCTAACTAGAGTCGATCAAAATTAGGTTTCTCTAGGGTCGAAAGTAGGGTATGGGTCTAACTCCAAAAACTAGGGTATGGATTGGGTCCTACCAATACCCTACCCGACACTACCCATTGCCATCGCTACACTTGACACTGCACACAAAGCCTCGAGGACGGATTGAGTAGGGACTAATAGAAAATTGTCCATAGGTGGGGACTAATAGAAAATTGTCCATAGGTGGGGACTAGATTTAGAGCCCTCAGATTCAATTTTAAAAAAAAATTTACATCCAATGGTCAATAACCAATCAGGGACATTTTTGACTTTTTAAACAAAAAACTAGGTTAAACCAACCATCTCTCTTCCTCTCCCACCCTCTCTTTCACTAATTAAAAAATCTCTCCCTCTCTCTCCTCCCTCCCTCCCCCCCCCCCCCCACCCACCCAAAGAACCACCCACCTCCGGCACAAGAATCCAGGAAATGGGTCCCATGGTGTTGGCGACGGGTCTGCTGGCCGAGTCCCGTCCGCTGCTGCCCGACGTCATCCCGCCGTCGAGGAGAGAGAGAGCTCGGCGGAAGAAGAAGGAGCCGTCAAGGAGAGAGAGAGAGCTCGGGGAGAGAGCCCACGAACCCACGCCGTGCCTAGAGGAGACGTGCTCGCCGTCGCTCGTCCGTCGCCTGGAGTACCGCCGCCGCTTGCTGTCTGTGAAGAAGAAGAAGAAACGATGCAAGGAGAATACAGTAGTGATATTGGTTTTCTACAGTAGTGATAATGGTTTTCTACAGTAGTGATATTGGTTTTCTACAGTATTGATATTGGTTTTCGTGACCTCTTTTGTTTGGTTTGAGTATGTAATGATATTGGTTTTAGTCTGTAATAATATTGGTTCGAGTATGTATTGATATTGGTTTAAGTCTGTATTGATGTTGATTTTAGTCTGTACTGATATTGGTTTGAGTATGTATTGATATTTGTTTTAGTCTTTAATGATATTAGTTTTAGTCTGTAATGATATTGGTTTGAGTATGTACTGATATTGGTTTGAGTAAGTAATGCTATTGGTTCTAGTCTATAATGATATTGGTTTTCGAACGTGGTGAGATATTGGTTTTCGAATGTGTTGATATTGATTTTCGAATGTGGTAATATTGGTTTCCAAACATCGTGATATTGATTTTCGAACGTAGTGATATTGATTTTCCGAACGTAGTGATATTGGTTTCGAGCGTAGCGATATTGGTTTCTGAAGGTAGTGATATTGGTTTGCGAATGTAGTGATATTGGTTTTCGAAAGCAGTGATATTGGTTTCTGAACGTAGTAATATTGGTTTTCGAATTTAGTGATATTAATTTTCTATTAAATTTTTATTCTTTAGTTCTTTGAGTTTATTAAAAAAAATCTGGTAGTTAGTAGGATTTTTGAAGTTCACAATAATTTAAAAAGAGAGAGAGAGTCCCTTCCTTTTTTCACGTGAGATTGGTTTAAATTTTTTTACCTTTTTAATTTTTTCATAAAAAAGTGTGCCAGCTAATTTCTATCCCCTTTTTGTTTTTATTAATTTTCCAATTTTACCCTTAACTACTTTATTAATACCTAAATTGTCACAATCTCTCTTTTAATCCCCAAATTTGGGGACTACCCTTGTCCCCATGGAATCCCCCAAAGCCTAATAGCATGTGGTTGATGCACCAACGACCATTTATTAATGTATTAGTACTTGTGATAATTTATGTTAGGCTTAATTGTTCCATAAATTTTACATCCTTCATTATTTGGCTCTTTTAGAAATCTAGGAAATTATTAAAATTTTACATGAGATAGCAAGTGTGATCATTGAAGATATTTTTTTTGGTGATTTCAATATGGATTTTTGAAGATAATTATATATATATATATATATATATATATATATATTACTAACATAGTAACAAATTCTCAATCCCAAGCTACCTAACTTAGAATTTTTATTTTGATTTGCTTGTTTGAGTTTTTATATTAATTTTTTTTAACGAACACATTAGATTAACATTTTTCAAGTGCATTATAGCTTTTTTTGAAAAATAGATATGCACACCATGATTATAATTGTCGGGGCTTGAACCCTAAACCACCTTGAATACGTCAACGCGTGCCATTGAATAATCTTTGGCAATTATCTCCTAGCTATTGCGAAGAATCAAGTAGGGTTTAATTTTTTTATAATTAAATAATTTTTAAATAATGCGGCTCGCAAGTCGTCCTCATATTGCCTAATATTTTAGGACCCGAATCTGAACCGAATGCTTATTTTTTAAAAGGATTAAAGTATGAATTTGGGACCAACATAAAAAAGAGTAAAAATCTGTATCCTTTGAATCCTACCCGGATCCTATGAATTCCACATAGATTTACTTACTCGACTTCTTACTAAAAAGTAAAAATGATAATCTCTCCACAAAAAAAGTTAAAAATAAAAATGATAAACTCTTTCTTTTTTGGCCAAAAGAGTAAATATTTGTCCTTGCCGAAATTAAGTTTTCGCAAGATCTATCTCTTTGTGCCGTACAATCTGAGCCTTTCTAAAGAACATAAACCCGTAAGCTCCAACATATAACTCCTCCTCCAACCTTTTTTTACGAGTCTCTTCCTCCAAAACTTGCTTTCACAAAAATAAGAAAATGTTATAAATTAATTAATCAGGTGGACATCCTTTACTTACATAACTATCATTTAGGTTTAATTTTTTTCCATTACTTCATTAAACGGTTCATGATTTTATTCATTAGTACATGTTGTATTTCCTAGATTTATAGGTGATTTTATTTAATCCTCTATAAACATAAGTATATGTTAATTGTAATGAAAATGTGACGATTATTAATGGAGAAATGGATATTACTCTTTTAATTATTCTCTATTTGTAATTTATTTAGAATAGAGATAATTTATATTAAGAAACGATTGTCCTTTGGAGTTTCAGCGGTTTCTTTCTCCTCCTCTGTTTCTTCTTCCCCAAAAATCCCAGACCGAAACAAACAGTTTCAATCCCGCTTTAGGGTTTCCGTACTTTTTCTTCTCTCCCCTATGGCTTCCCACAACCACCTCGACGACGTAAGTTCCTCCTTCCCACTCCCAAACGCGCGCGTAACCGCTTAGGCTTTTCCTTCCCGAATTTCGCGATTATATCTTTCTTATTTGTCGCAGGACGACGATTTCGGCGGCGATTTTCCTGGGGCCCACCGCTCCGGTGAGTGCTTGCTGCTTTGCTCGTAATCGGAGTAGCAACTTACTCGCGTTTGCTCTTACGTGTTTATTGCTCGTGTTGGAAATTAGGTAACAAGAGAAGCTATGGAGATCTCGAGGACGACGAGGACGACATTTTTGGATCCAAGAAGGTGCGTTGTAATGTCGATGCTAGGTTAGGGTTTACACCTTGGTAGAGCTTGTCGTGTTGACTTTGGTCCTTTTTTTCGGTCAATGGGGCTTCGGTTTAGGGAGATGTCTACTGTCTGCTTTAACCTTTCACTTACGAAAGAAATTAGCATGCGGTAATTGAGTTTCAGAATTCGCTCGGGCAACATTGGTTTCAAGTGATTGACAAGCTTTTGAGCATTTGTTATTCTCGTGCTCCGGGGAGAAGATTGAAGTTACCTATGAATTTATGTCGCGCTGGGTTCTTAATTCTCTTCCAGATTGTCCTTTGCCTGTTAATTGTTTCTGTACCTTGAGAAATTAAGTAAGTGTTGGTTGGCAAGACTTTTCAGACCTTAATATTTCTCTGGGCAAACCTAGGGATCACTTCCTGTTGCAGCCTTTCACTTTTTTGTTTGATGGCCTGACCTGACCCTGAGAATAGTCCAGGAGCGGAAATCTGCTCCACAGAAGTCGCTGTTGAGCTTCTGATTTTATTTTTTCCTGCTGCATATCTTTTACGGGTATAGCATTATCTCTGGCAACGGGTTAAAATGTTTTCCATCTTGCAGGGTAATACAATGGTGGGAGATACTCCAATGATTTTGTCTCTCCGTACGAGGTTTTGTCAAATCTCGATTGTCTTGTCTCAAACATAATGACCAACACTTGTTAGTTCATGGTCATATTCATCTACTGCATTTTGTGACCGTTCCATTTTCCATCCTGCAGCCTAGACGATTGTAGAAATACTCTTGCAACATGCCAAGTATGCTTTACCTGTCTCTTGCTTCATATTAATCTTTCCACCATATTTTATCTATACATTCTTGTTTCGTTCCCTGTTATATTTCTCTATCAAATTTGTATAAGTTGCCAATTGGTTTGGTGGTATCAGTTGGAGCTTGAAGCTGCAAAGTCTGAGATTCAGAAGTGGCACTCTGCATTTCAAACTGAGTCTTTCATGCCTCCTGGGTCATCTCCTGGTTTGTGAATTCCGGCTGTCTAGATTTTAGATATCTTATCTTTTTTTATTGTTGGCATAGATGAGTTCGCCGCTATTTTCATTTGTTTTGTCTCTAGGTCACTATTTTTCTGACAGTTGATGTCTTGGTCCTTTTAGAACCAAAGCTAGTGATTAGCCATCTCCAGACCTTGAAATTCTCGGAAGAGTCATTGAGAGAACAGGTACGGAGAAGGCAAAGAAAAAAGAATGCAAAGACCTTGAAAAAGAATGCAAAGACCTTGAATCTCCAGACCTTGAAATTTGGACCCCTATTAACTATGGGGATTTTCATTCTGTTCTTTTGTTGTCAGCTAGAGAAGGCAAAGAAAAAAGAAGCTGCCTTCATTGTAACCTTTGCGAAAAGAGAACACGAGATAGCCGAATTGAAGGTGAGCTTCTCTTTTCTTCTTGGTAGAATTTTGGGTACTCAGAACTGCATTTTGTTGTCATTGATAACATGTTTCCTAAGGAAACAAAATTTGATAAATGTAAGATATGTTATGAGGTATTTTGAAGTTACATGTTCATATTAGCAAACAGAAAATAGATTACCGGTTTACTGCGAAACTGTCGGTTGTTGTCATGAATTGTTGTCTTTTTGGCTTGCTAGGTGAGCTATAACCATGCACAATGCCTTTTCGGGCTATCATTGTGCTCTAGTGCTTTAATTGATAGATACATCCAAACGACTGTAATGATTTGTAAAAGTTCTTTGTTAATGAGATGTCTTTTTAATGCTGGAAACAGATTTTCAGGAGATTCAACATAACCAAGCATAAATGTATTTTCCTTTTTTTTTTGTCGGAGCAAGACCACGAGAGAGTTGAAACACGAGTGTTTGCTTTTTAGTTGATTGAAATGCATGGCTGTTTAACTTTGGTTGTTTGATGTACTTGTCTAACTCATATTCTACCTTTTTAACCTTAGTCTGCAGTGCGGGATTTGAAAGCACAACTCAAGCCACCTTCGATGCAGGTATTCTATGATAAAAGTGTCTTGACTTTTATTTGCATTTATCTTTGGGTTTGGTATGGCCTTTTCTTTTTGGAAGCTGTATCAGGCTTGAGGTTGGGGAACTGTAATTTCATATTTGCAAGTTGGCACTTTATGGATTAGTTTAGGTTACATGAATATGGCTGAGAAAGAAATCTTTTCATTCCAATCCCTATGTTCTGTTGCCTCAACAGGCCAGGAGGTTACTACTGGATCCAGCAATTCATGAGGAATTTACTAGGTTGAAGGTATGTCCTAAAACTTTGAGGTTCTGTGATGCATGTGTTGGATTCATGTTTGGTGTTATCTTAACACTCATGCTACTTTCCTTGTGTCGTTGATGTGCTTTTCTTGGTATTGTCACTTATAGTAGTTGTGAATAACTTTTCTGGCAACAAATAACAATAAATATAATATGATCTACGAGTCCTTGAGCTCATGGCTCTTTAGAAGCTGTAATTGTAGTGATTACAGCGATTAAGTTTCTGTAATTAAATAGTTGTTCTATGCTTCCTTCCATGTTACCACAAATATATTGCATTCTCTTTTATTTTTTAACGCGTAATTATGTTACAGAACCTTATTCGCTGTAATACCCTACAGATACATAGTCTTGATAGAATAATAACTAACTTGATAGAAAAGAGTTTGGGGGAGAATAGAAGAAATAGAGAAAAGGAAGTTGAGAAGAGAAGGAGATAGGGAAATAGACTTCTTATATTTTTCTTGATGCTTAAACATGTGATGATCCTCCCCTTATATAGGATCTAGAATAGGAGGGGTTACAATTGAAATTCATGTAGCAATTAACTAGGTTCATGTAGCAAACATTAATATAGTTCATGTATGAAAATCAAGGGTTGAAAATAATTAAGGCAATGAGTGAATTCGTTGAATCAATTCCCCCGTGAAGATGTATCTTCTTCAATGCGTTCGTGAACACTTCGTCTTCGGTAAGGAATGCCCCACATAACATTCGCGGTGCCTCTTCAACGCTTCAGGATGCTTTGACTGTTCAATATATTTCTTAGCTTTTATACTCTTGCATGTTTTCTTATGTAAACCTGGTTTCTGCCGCCATGATTGTGATCAATAACTGTTCATTGGGATTCACTTGCTTTTGTGCGTTATCCCTGTATATTCTAATTTCTAATGGGTTCCATGGTGCTGCATAGAATTTGATTGAAGAAAAAGACAAAAAGGTCAAGGAACTACAAGATAACATTGCTGCTATGAATTTCACTCCACAAAGCAAGATGGGAAAGATGCTGATGGCAAAGTGCAGAACACTGCAAGAGGAAAACGAGGAGATAGGGAATCAAGCAGCTGAGGGAAAGGTAGTGCTGCAATACCCTTTTCTTTCTGTGTCATGTATTAGTTTCTTCTCACGCTTTCTAAATTCACGATAATTTTCTTTAAATACCCCTTTGAACTGGTCATTTATTGATTAAGAAATGTGTGAATCTCCTTAGCACAATGCCGACAGGATTTTACAATTTTGCCTTCGTACTGTAAGACGTCGTTAAAGCACATCCTTGTGGAGATTGATGGTGGTTGTTGGGAAGCTTGTTTGTTAAAGAATTGATCAATGTCTCTTTTGTTTTGTTTTTCTGTTCACAGATGCATGAGCTGGCGATGAAACTTGCTTTGCAGAAATCTCAAAATGCAGAACTCAGAAATCATTTTGAAGGTTGGTTTTTCTGTTGTGCCAAGTACAGAGGGGCGATGTCAGAAATCCTAATTCATGAAGAGATGTGTCCAAATAAGCAATATTTTTATATCCTTTGTATTGTATGCCATAGTTTCTTGCATGTTAGGGTGACCTTGTGCTGCTGTGAGGCGAGCTCCTCAGGTTATGCAACCAGGCATGGAATTGTTTTCTGCTCCATCGTTCATTTATGCATGCCTTTTTGGTTTATCCTGTTGGAAGCAGCAACAATGAATGGCTCGGGTTGCTGTGGCCATAACGACCTGTATTAATGGATGGCTCAACCTGCCTGGGCCATAGCTACTGTTATTACTTATAAAGAGCGAATGGCTCAGCTTGCCGGGCTATGTTCACGTTCATTTTTTTGTTGACTGGCAAAGCTGTTTAGTTTAACAAAGCAGTACACATTTGTTGGTGATGGCTGGGATTTTGACTAGGATTACCACATGCTTTGCAATCAGTCCATGTTGAATGGTGTACTCTTGTTGTACCAATATATAGAACGTATTTTAAGTAGTTCTAGTCTGCATTGTTAACGATGGAAATTTCTTTGCAGGGCTCTACAAGCAGATGGAAGGTTTGACAAATGATGTTGAGAAATCAAATGAGATGGTGAGTACCCTATTCTTTATCTTTCAGAAAGCCTACTTCTAAAGGTCTCTTACAACACCACTGCCAGGGTTTGAACGCCGGTATGCTGCTTTTAAACCCATTTCCCTCTCCTCCCTTGGCCATTGAGGCAACAGTCAAGTACCCTTATCTGTTTTGTATTTCACTATTCAGAATATTGATCCTTTTCAGGGGGTAGTTTTGGTGCCTTGTAGGCACTGGTGCAAATGGTACCAAAAGTAGGCCCCGTAGCATAGACCACGTGGTCGAATGGTCCAAAATCAAAGGCTTTGGCACCAAGCCTACTTGCTTTTTGGCACCAAGTTGCACCAACAAGATGGTTTGGTGCCACAAGATGGCTGAATAGCACCAATAGAAGACCGTGTTTCTTTGGTGCAACCAATCCCCTTTCGGAAACGAAACATTTTACTGTTTTATCGCCATTGCCTCTTATAAAATATTTTGACTTGTGCAATTGTCGTCCATATTGACCTGGTCTAATAGCCAATTGTTAACTGTGTGAGGGCAAGAAAAATAGCCTTCATGCATCTGATATTTGCGGTGACTTGAATTCTGCTACAAGAGAGCCACATGTTAGAGACGAATGGCTCTGACAGTAAACAATTAGCTATTAGACCTGATTATGCCTAAACCAAATGTTGCACAATCACTTCCAGACACGATTACCGCTAGAACGTGCAATTTGTTCGCCCCTTTTAGATTTTCAAGTTTCCAGTGCAGCAAAAAAGAAACTTAATGACTGTCCCTGCTCCATAAATTAGTTTTTCGCTTATCCTTATTGATGGTATTCGCATTCTCCTTGCAGGTGCTTATCTTGCAGGAGAGATTAGAGGAAAAGGATCGGGAACTTAAGAAGCTGAAGCCGGAACCACAGCACAACGATGTAATGGAGGATGCAAACACAGATTCAGCTCCTAGTAAACCAGTGAATGATGAAATGCTGAAACCTAAACAGGAGATTGAGATAAGTTAGAGAAAAACAATTTTGCAGAACTCTATTTTTTGGCCCCCGTGTCTGTACATTGTACATTAAACAGTGGTATCACCAATTTAACTGCTTTCTTTCATCACCGCTGGCCTAGTCGACTCCGACGAGGCAGTTTCGCATTGGGCGAGCGCTTGGATGAAGTTGGTACGATGTCATTGAAACAGTTCTTGTTCGTAGAAGCTGCTCAAAGACTAGACTGACCATCGATCCTAGGAGTGGAAGGAGAATCTGACTTGATTTTGAATTCGGTCACTAGCTGTCTTGCATGCTTGATCTGATATTACCCGGAATGATTGGAGATAGACTATACCGACTAATACATTTTTGCAAAAAACTTGAGCCAGGTAACCACACTCGTTGAGCTCTGTAGTTCAGATTGGAAAACCAATAAATGGCCCTCTTACTTGTGCCGCTGTCTGTTCTGAGGCCATCCTAGACCAGCATTGCCAATGTTTCCAGCAACTTGTAGTGGTTCAATCAAGCCCTTTGAACTACTGCTTAATGCCTCACCCGCCTTCCAGCCCATGCTTTTCAGAATCTTCTGAGCGTAACTACCGGCTCCCAACGACATATTGAGGGCTTCAGCTGCAGCCTCCTCTGTGCTGCTGGATATAGGAGACTCCGAGCCAGCGGTGCCACCGACCAACGTGTTCTTCTGTCCGGGCCCCAAACCGAAACTTCCGTGCAGCTTTCTTCTTTCTGCCGCTCTATCCCGGTACACATTGCTTTTCTGCTAGAATTGAAAATAAGTCATCTCTCCAGACCAAGCATTTCGACACTACTACGGTTTGAATAGACTGTAGTTTTACGATCTAAACACCGTCCCGAAGAAGCAACATGGGAACTAACAACCACAAGATAATAGCGAATATGAAGACCTTACCATCTGTTGCAGCACATCGACTTCCTTGGGAAGCATAGCGGCATTTTTGCGCTCACGTTCTTCGTCGGATGGTTTGAGCACATTATTTCCAACATCATCCACAACAGAGAAGTCGGAGAAGCCCCAATCTTTTGTCGGATTGGAAGAATCGTAAGATGTCAAGGAAGCCAGGTACCTAGCACTAGGGGTACGCAACTTGTATACTTTACCTGAGACAAGATCAAAGCAGTTCCACACAACTTAAAAAGTGGAATTTCGAAACGAACTTCCTTGAAGTAACAAAAATGAGCCTGTACGGATTTGGAAATGAAGTTCTCGCTTAACCTAACAAAGACTTGAGCAAGATCTAGGGACAAATAATGTGTAAACTCCAGTACTTCCAGATAGAAGTGGCGAATCCAGACCTGTTCTCACGCGTACCAGATCAAGATGCACTTCAGTTATTGGAGCAGTTCGTACTAGACTGCTAGTGGAAGGCATGGAAGGATGAAGCTTCGTCGCTGATTTTGTAAGTCGTCCTGATAGTCTAGCTGGAACGTCTTTTCCGCCTTTCCTTGTAGACTTGACCATCGACCAGTCCCATAAATCCACTGTCGACATTTCAGACCTTGGCTCTTCCCAGGAGTGTACCACTTGACCATATTGGGCTAGCCAGCCAAGTTCATCCTGAGACAGATCTGAAAGCAAACACCACCTCTTAGATATTAGGTAGCACAAGTTTACCATCATAAAGTAAGATAATTTTGGAAAATCATAAAATCGCTACACCTTCATCCTTGATACCAGCAGTCTGATCACTTGAGCCAATACAGTCTTCTTTGACCAGTTCACCTGGCTTGAGTGAGCCGGTCTCCTCCTCCTCCTCTGTACTTCAAGAATGTGAATGCATATCAGTTTGAAGAAAAAACATAATTAAATAAGGAGACCCCAGCCATGACAGACCTTTGGTTGAAACCTCGAAGCTATTCTCACTGGTCATTGGCCATAATTTTGCAGAATCATCACCGAGATCAATTTCCGGTTTGTAGCCAGAAAGATAAGAGTTGATGAGTGTCTCTTCCAACCTGAAATGCGCACCTGAAGCATATGCTCAAGGAGACAGATAAAGGAGTAGGTCGTAGATGATGGCTGAGAGCAATACCATTCTGATGGAGGGGGTGGCATTCCTAGATCTTGATTGCTGTACTGGGAACACCCTGTTCATAAAACAATTTGCAACATTACAATTGTAGATTTTCGAAAATCGTCAAAGAATCTACTAAGTTCAGTAATCAGTTTCAATATGGAAAGACATACAAATTGATCATTAGTGCAACTATTAGGAGACTTTTAATCCTCTTGTCCGATACGACCAATGCCATGCAAAAACTGCATACAATTATAAAGAAGAAGAACAAAAACTAGAATCTAGACGCAAACAACAAGAGAACAATATGGTCATTTAACTGAATAACCAATCAAAGGTCATAACAGCTCCCACAATTACCTTCACCATTAAAAGATAGGGTGCTTAACAGTGGAGCAAAAATGCAAAGATATCTAAGCACAGTTAGACAACAAACATTGATAACCGTCATGACAGAAATTTGTTCAGCTACGAACAACTTGGTCTCTTTTTTCTTTTCCCTTTTCCGCTAACCAATTGTGTAATCCAAAGCAAGAAACTTTGGACCAAGTGCGTGTACTAGGTCGCAGGTCAGAGGAATGGCGAAATTCGTGTTCCTCCAAGAGAAAACTAATCTAACAGGAACTAGAGAAGCTCACCCAAATCGTCTCCATCGTCGTCCAGAGCATAAGCATCAGCAGAAAAATCACCATCCCCTACGGAAAAGCAGTTCGAACGATTTTCTCGGCCACCATTGGGACAAGACATCTCCACTGAAGGATCATGGGAAGCAACTTCAACAGCACAATCTGATCCTGGTCTATTCTCGCAACCTTGATCCTTCAAAAGAACAATAACAAAAACCCACTTCCTATAAACCCAAAAAGTCGCAACTAAATCAAGAATTTAAAACAATTTGCAACAAAGGGAAGATGTTCCTTTACTTGCTGAGAATCCCAAAGCACATAGCTTCCGTTATCGAACTTGTAATAGAAGCCGTCGTTGGTGCTGTAGTACCAACCAGCTGTTGGGTCATGGTAGAATCCACTCCTAACTCCACCAACAAAAATTCCCAGTTATCGTTGGCAAAATAATAATGATGGGGCGATGGAAGAGTTTAAATCACACACAATAACGGGCTATTAACGCCAACAACGAACATTTAGCCTAACGGTACAGGCGTAGCACTTGACAAAGGTCCGAGTTCTCAAGGTATAAAAATAACGAGCTATTAACGGAACACAACGAGCAGACAGCATATATCAGATTGTCCGAAACCCACGATCTGGGTATAATGCAAAAACAAACGGTTCTAAACATGCGTGGAAGCAAACCAATAAGCACTGACTTGTTATATTCTAATAAAAGAGGTCTAGAGTTCGAGGCTTGAAATTGTCGGTCCAGTCCGGATACCAGGTGTGTGTATAATTGGAAGGAATACCAACCTGGAATGGAAGTATAAGTGGGTGGACTCGTCCCAAACAAAGAGGTCCTCCTCTCCTGTCTCGCTTCCCGCCATTTTCCCCAATCACCCTCCTCTCTGTTCCTTTCAGCGCAACCACGCTCAGGGGAAGTTTGGTAA
Organism: Hypericum androsaemum; assembly: GCA_963995505.1. Classification (NCBI taxonomy): domain Eukaryota; kingdom Viridiplantae; phylum Streptophyta; class Magnoliopsida; order Malpighiales; family Hypericaceae; genus Hypericum; species Hypericum androsaemum. Next base: position 824,619 of record OZ023198.1, read on the forward strand.
AGAAAATCTTGTGCTTTTATTATGTTTTCGGTTGACGGTTATTTGGAATAGGCACGGCCCAACTTTTTATATTTGCGTGGTTTATGTATATTTGTAGTGATGACGGGTGGGTAAGGCCCATAGGTTTCATAAGGAGATTTTTGAGTGCGACTCGTACCATATTTTAGATCCTATGAAATTTTTACCACGGTTTTTGATTGACCTCTTAGATTTTGAGGTTCTATCTAGTATTCAGAGTTTATCTCAATTTAGAACCGATCTCGCGGCCCGCACCGAAACAGTGCTTTATCTCTAGATGTCCAGTCAACTGTTGCGCCTCAATGCATTTCAGGCAGAACCAGCTAGCTCTAGATTCAGATGGCATTTCACCCCTAACCACAACTCATCCGCTGATTCTTCAACATCAGTCGGTTCGGACCACCGCCTATCGGACCTCGACTGATTCTACCATAGAGGCCAACAATAGACAATAACTCCCCCCAAACACAGTTTACAACTTTCATCTTTTTTTTATAAGTAAATTTTTATTACTCCTCAAAATAAACACCAAAAGTACCTGAAGTACTAACATCTAGGAAACCAGATAAACAATTATCAAAGTATCAATACTAAGATAAAAACTATCTAGTTCTACTCCAAAAGAAAATCACCAAAAGATCAGACAGACCACACCCATCTGGAGCACCACAAGAGGCCACCAGGAGGCCAAAGGGACCTTCAAAAATCCTTTCCCTCATAAATATAGGGTCTGACCCTTAATTGTCTCAGAATTGATAAATTGCCGAAAACAATTTGTTTTACATATAAAATTCAAATAAACTTAATACATTTGTGATATACATCAACAACATTAAAAAAATACAAGTAGGATCAATTTTTTTTTTTGAGATAAGTAGGATAAAAAAATTGCCGTATAATTTAAATGATAAAAAAAAATAAGTATCTCAAATTTAGAGTTAATATATATAAATTTATAGTCAATATATATTATAGATAAAAAGGGATGATCCAAAATACGGTAGAGAGTATGGTGCATATTATAGAGTTGACACGGACGCTTCGAAACTACACGAAGCAAGAAGAGTAGTAGCTGACTAAGAAAGCTGGGAAGGGAGAATCCCATAATCCGTAATTCTCTAAAACAAATAGATGAAAAGAGAGGCGGAACCATCAGGCTTCTTCGATCCAGTGGTTGACGGAGGAAGCGACGACGGCGATGATCACTACGGCGGAAGCTTCTCGTTCCACCCAATTGGCAGCTCTCCCTCTAAACAACCTCTACATGGGACCCACCTCAGGGTAAGTTCTTCCGCTGCTTTTCGTTGGCTCAATTTAGGAGTGGTTCAATTTATCAACCCGTTGCTTTAAGGTTTCGGATTGTATATGTAAAAAAATTTCATATTAGAGCAGGTTGATCACGTGGTCTTGTTGTGCCCGAGAATAAGACAACACTTAGATCAATTGACGAGAAAGTTGTTCTAGCTTAATGTATTTGAATCCTTGGGAATGCAGAAGTGTTAGATACATGTTGGCAGGTCTTTGCCACCTTTCAAGGTCCTATCCGGCTCGAATAATTTGTATGATTGTGAGGTAAAGTCGAAGTTCGTACAAATGTTTTTTGAGTGACTGTGATGAGATAACCCTTATTATTTGATGGAGAATCACGCCCATAACCGACTTTTCTTGGTCAAGATAATGTGATAGTTGCTTGTTTCAGCTGTGATTTGCAAGCTATTGTTCACTTTGGCAATTGAAAATAGTTACATTTGGTCTTGAATTTTATTTGCAGGGTTGGGGTTCTGTGGACCATTTTGATCCGAGAAATTCCTCCGGTGCGAGAACCGGGGGATTAGATGATGCGGCTTTGATTTTAGGAATTGATCGGAAGATGAAGGAACATGCCGATGTTTTGCTGCACGCGGTGGAGTGCCTTAGCGCGCGGGTTTCCCAGATGGAAAGCAGGACGCGGCGACTAGAAAGTTCGATGGACGATTTGAGAGTGACCATTGAATTCAATCATGGGAATGTGGACAGGAAGCTGAAGGAACTAGAGACTTTACTGGTGGAGGTTTGGTCAAACTTGTTCAAGTTTCAGTCTTTTACCGTTTCAGCTATCTAGCTGTTTGTTGACTCCACTTTGAAGTGCTGATGTTTCAAAAGTAGCTGATCAATCGAAGCTGAAGTCTCTTTTAAGTTTGTGAAACTATCTAGCTGTTCAGGTTTGTTACCACGAATCGTAATCACGTATTGTGAAAATATACTGCAGGTACAGGGCGGCATCAAAGATATTCGGGACAAACAGGATATAGCTGAAGCTCAACTGATTCTGTCGAGGCTCAATGTCTTAAGGGCTGATCTGAAATCTGAAAGGGATGAGAATGTTCAAATCTCCAACAATGAAATCCTGTCTTCATCGGCTTCCCTACCATCTCATCAACCTTCTCCGGTCCAAGTTCCTGGTCCCCAACAGTCTTTTCCTCTACCTTCCAACGTTATAGATGTAACAGCGCAGAACTATCCACCACATTTGATGTCAAACAGCTCCTCATTTTCCTTCCCAACCGCCGAAGAACGTGCTCCTTCCGCTTCCACAACAAGAATCTTACTATCAATTTCCAGTTCCTACTTCGGTTAGCACAAATTTTCAACCTTACAACGCCTCATCGACTTCTCTGCCGCAGCTTACTCCTTATCAACATCGCCCTCCTCAAAGTTCGAAGTTTATCCAACTTCCTGCGACAAATCCACCTTTCTCTAGCACTAGTCCTCAAGTTCAATATCCATCAGGGATTGCTCCTGAAGAAGCTCATTACTCTCTACCACATGGAATCCGGAAATCTTCCCAGTTACACGCCAGAGATCCTGGATCAACCCGCTATTAGGCAATATCCAACATCAGAAGCACAATGGCTGCAACATCAGGCGCACAGTAGAACTGCTGGCTCGTTCATGAGACCAGGTGATGATGGCACTTCATTGCAGCTGCCGCTTTCCCGTGCATTGCCGCTTGCGCTTCCAACTGCGACCGACGTGGATGCTGAATCTAGTTCGAGCAGTCCCGAAAATAGAGTACCTGTTGACACTGTTGTTGACGATGTTGTCGCCATGGGATTTCGACGAGACCTGGTGAAAGTGACGGTGAAGACGTTGACTGAGAACGGGCAGTCCGCGGACCTGAATGTCGTTTTGGACAAGCTGATGAACAATGGATAGCTTCCAGCCTCCAGACACAAGCAAGCCAGTATGTCCAAAAAGAAGCCCATCCATCTAATCAGACCGGATTTTGAACGTGCTTGTCCGCTGTATAGGACTAATGATATGTCTGAGTTCGTTGCTTGAAATGCTAATGGTTGTTATCATCAGAGTTATGTTTTGAATGAAATTCTGTTAGGGGCGTCTTTAGCCCCTCCCTCTTTACCTAAAAAGAAGTTATGTTTTAAAATTTGTAAAAATAAAAAAAAGTTATGCTTTTAATGAATTGCCTCCAGCGGGATTCAGGTTTCGGAACCTAAGGGTCACGCTCCGGGCCATTTCACGTTGTCCGGATCATTCTGCTGGCCTCCGAAGTCCAGCCAGCCACGTACCCAAGATATCATGTTTAAAACATTTTTCCTCAAAAAACAATATGATGTTTAAAACATGAAATTTTTTAATTTGTAGACTTTTTTAGGCCTTTGGAGTTTGAATCTTGGTCTTCTGAATAATTAGGATAAGTTTTTTTTTTAATTTCTGATATTAAGAATCGAGTAATGTCAGTCCCTATTTTTTTGTAAAGTTTAAATTTTACATCAAAAATTATACCTTGAAAAAGTTTGAACTTGAACTTCGGTCAAATTATGGTACACCTTGTTAGTCTATACCAAATACTCTTTAATCGTTAATCTCTACTTATGAGCAGTTTTTTAATAATATCTAAATATAGGGTTTATTTAACATGAGATCACTGTGACTTCGCTCTCGAAGCTACTAACATGATCCCGGTGACTTGAATGCCATATAGTTCTCCGTGCTATTGATGCAGATTTTGAGGACCCATAAAGTAATTGAAGAGGTCCATCCACCCCGTTACGACATCGAGAATGTAATATGTAACATCGTTGTCACCTTTAATTCTTCATTCTAATTGGTAAAGAATTTTTAGTGAAAGAAACAACACTGTGATGGAGTTTCCAAGTCCATTGGCAATCGAGTCACTTTGCAGCAATGGAATCGCAGCTAGAAACTATTTCCGAATCCGATTTATAAGAATGGCTTCGGTGGAGGAACTCGATTTCGAACTTGGGTCACCAAGAGTTAATCCTCTATTATTATTCCATCAATTCACGCAAAAAAACTCTAATTTAAGGCTCGATTTTAATCTAAGTTACCTCATTGAACTTCAACAATATGCTTTTATGGTGAGGAAAATGAGTGAGAGAGGATGAGAGAATTCACAGTGATTTTTTTTTGGTAAGTAATTATTTTATTTATTTATTTATGTACCAAAGTTAAAAATTACAGGTTATAAAACACAGCGATATGATATAGGATTTGGATCTATTAATAATAAACTAAAGGCCATAAGAATTGTACTTCAAAATGGCCTTTAGTTGCACCAAAACTCCAAGAGACACCTTCTTTTCTCTATGAAAGGTCACCAAACATTAGTCATGAATCATGATTGAACAACTTCCTCTCTTTCTCATTTCTTGGTTCAAATTTATTAACCATTTTTATTTTTAAAATTTTGATGTTTGGAATCGAGCACTATATATGTAGCAAGACTACTTTTGAAGGCAAGAAGGCAATCAACAAGCGAGTTAGCTCCAAAACGGTACAGTTAAGTACCGTCGTTGTTCATTGAGAATGGAAGAGTCTCAGACAAGAGAAATGTGTTTAAATTAGGAGAGGTTTTCTTAAATTGGCATGAAAGTTTGTTATGAGTAATGGTAAAGAACAGAACTAACGTAAGAAGGAGAAGGGTGGTGTAATTTAATTGTAATGAGTAGTAGATTCACAAAAAGGTGTAGACGTAATATGGGCATATGATGCTTGCGATTTATATTTAACTATTTAAGAGCAATGGGAGAAAGAAGAATGGAAATTATAATTTTTTATACCATCTAGTATGTGTTTACCACTAGTACAATATTGGAGTCATACAAAATCTTGAACAGTAGAAAAAATTTGTCACGACTATATTTTCAAAGATTCGTACTCAACATATTTTGATTAAAATAAAATATTAATTAAACTAAAATAGATGTCGCTGTTAAATGAGAATTATAGTTGGTGCTAACGTGCGCACGCACATCAAAATGGGATTTCCGCTATTGGGAGTGGACTGTCTATTCAATTTCGGGTTGGATTCAATACTATTGACTCCTCAGCAGTACTATTCGGGCAACGGGAACATACAAAAGATACATCATTTTTAACAGCATAGCATCCTAACAACACATAATTTTTCAACAGCAAATCAGGTTTTTCAATGGCACATCAAATTTTTTCAATGGCAAATCAAGTTTTTCAACGGCAAAATCATAACGGCACATCAATTTTCAAAGACACATCAGGTTTTTCAATGACACATCAAATTTTTCAATGGCAAAATCACAACGGCACATCAGGTTTTTCTACGGCACATCAAGTTTTTTCAACGGGACATTAAATTTATCAAAGACACATCAAAATTATCAACGACACATCACAATGGCACTTCCCTAACAGTAGATCGATTTTCAGAAGAAAAAATTGTAATTCGTGTAAATTGTTAAAAAAAAATTTCCAAAAATATATTATAATAACAAAAATTTTTAACGAGTCAAAAGTTATGGTCTATCGAAGTTTTAATATGTTTTTTACAAAAAAAATTTTGACGCGCGCATCTGACTTGCAAACCTGTAAGTTGGTACTGCAGGCCCCAGCACCGAATCGGGTGCCATTCAGTTTAAGCTCATTAATTTTTCTTTTTGTTTTCTCGACTTCATCTTCTACGTTAGTTTTTTTTCCAGGGAAAATTTATAAAAGCTCGTGATAAATCCTTCACCTCTAAATTGTTTTACCTAGCTTGTTTTTTCCGTCTTTAATTATTACCCTATTCTCTTTAATAAGAAATCAATCATGTCACTAGTATGTTAAATACAGAAAATTATATACACAAAAAAAATACAGAAAAAGATATATAAAAAATATGAACAAATTTTAGTACTTTAAACTTACCTTTTTAAGAAATCATCATTTGACCTTTATTAAATTTAATACCCAATATTAGTATAAAATCATTAATAACACAATCAATCAATTTATTTTAGTCAATATTTCAAACCCAATCATGAAAACTTTTCTTTTCTTTTACCAAAAAAGAAGATATATTCTAATCCCATTAATTCTACTTAATCCCATCCGTACCCACTGACCCCTGACACGCTTTTCTTTCCTTTCTCATTTTTCCCATGCTTATAACCATGGTTTTAAAACCCAGCCCGGAGCTACGACCCAGAATTTTTACAGTTTTCTGGGTCGGTCGGTCGGATCGGTCGGACTAAAATATTTTTTATTTTTTATTTTTTAATATTTTAAATAATATATATACATATATGTAGGTTAAAATAGATTTATTTTCCATACAAAAAATAGACTTAATTTTTTTATCTCTCCACTCTATAAATCTACTTATTTATTTATTTATTACTCTATAAACTTGTCAAATCAATTTTTTCTCCTCGAAAACTACCCAAAAAGTCAATTTTGCCCATTTTTGTACGAATCGGGTTCGACTGATCAGGGTGGACCTCAAAATCGGCCAGTCTGACCGAATTTGGTTCGGTTAGTACAGACCCCGATCAAAAGCCTAAAAATGACCCGGTCTTGTGCCCAATTCGTGATCCAACCAGTCGGACCACCAGTCGGACCACTTTTTTTAAAACCATGCTTATAACAACTCTAAGTATTTCTATAAAAAAAAATAACTCTAACTAATTCTAACTTAACTAAGAGATATGGAGTTTAAGGTATTAAAAATATATTGATGTTAAATACTTGTTTTAACAATTTTGACAACTTTTAAAATCTTAAGCTACTCAAACCTAAATTAGTTGGCCAAATACGTATCCGGTTACTAATTAGTATAATTTTTTTTTAAAAATAAAATCTCCGATTGTTCTTCCTACCTGTATTCTACTATCAATACCAGTTCAATAAATTAAAACGTAACCGACCATTTGTATCTCTACTAATTAAATCACTCACTACATTTTCTTCTTCCCCAATTATGCACTTCACAAACTGTCACTCACTCCTATCTAAGACCTTCTTCGCTCCCTACTTAAACCTCCCCTTGGCTTTCTCCCATTCTCAATACAGAAATGGCGTTCAACTACAGCGTCTCGAAGCTGACCCACTTCCTAATTATATCCTTGGCCCTCAACGTGGGGCTCCTCCTGAAGATTTTACGAGAGGGAGAAAACAGTGGCCTCTACTACACTCTGGCTCCCAAAGATGAAGAAGAGGGAGGAGACCGAGACAGAGTTATTAGCGTGGCCCAGTAAGCCTTCTGTCTCTCTCTCTCTCTCTTGTATTTTGTTTTGGTTTATACGGGTATCAGACATACGTTGAATCAACTAATTTAGTTTCGAGTTGGGTAATCAAGTTGACTGTTTGAAAGTAAATGAACTGTTAACGCATGTGGTTGCTTTTCTGGGTTCCTACTTTGGGTTTAATCAATGGTCGGCTCTGACCCCTTTGACTCTTCCCACTGCACTGTTTTTAATTATTAGTTGGCTTTTGCTCTGTATTTATTCTCCGCAAGGTCAATTTATTAGTTGGCTTTTGGTGTTTTTGTCGAAATTTAATCATGTTAGCAAATAAATGGAAATTTGAAGACTATTCAAATTGCTCCTTTAAGTTTTTTTTCTTCTATTTAATTACTGTCGGACTCTGCAATAGAGAATGCGAGGTATCAATAAAAAAAATTCTTGCGTGCTGACAGCTCCAACGAATGAGAAGCGACAGACCCTTGTTTTCTTTATTAAAGATTTATTGAGAGAAGAGCATATCAATAGAGCATATCAATCTCGATTCGATTTATTTGAACATTTAATAACTAATACATATTTTAACCGAATAATTTTTTTTGGTGCAATACCAACTGTAGGTGGTGGCATCCAGGCCCCAAAACTTTTAACTTATGAATAGTTTAATATGGTAACAGCTTGGAAGTATACAAGGAACCCATGTTATTACCAAAAGCCAGCCACTAACATGTCAGCGGGGACCGGGTTACTTTTACTCCTCTTTTAAACTGACTAATCAAGGTTCGAGTAATTTTTGAAAAGTAATAAAATTTTTTCAACAATTATTTAATATTATTGTATTTTCAAGAGATCGAACTCGGGACCGGTTAACTGAGATGGACCAAAGCCTTCACGGGTTGATCATTGTTGGTAGTTTTGGATTATTTTTTACGAATGGAAACCAATTAGAAAAGTCTCCTATCGAATAGATACGGAAGAATATTAATAAAGTGCACGAAGAAGATCCAAAGAATATTAATAAAGTTTGTGTCTTTCTACTTCTTACCATTTTTTTGAGAGGAATCTTTCTACTTCTTACTAAATTGCTATTGCTTTGAGGGGTATGTGCTGGTTTTGTTGGGTTTTCTTTTTTCTCTGACTGAGACAGAGAATACTTTGGCGGCCAGTTGTTGAAACACTCACTCGACATCATCATTTGGGAAGTGGGGTTTTATGGATCTTTCAATCCGTGGGTCCAATATAATATTATGGATCCTTATTACAAAACCGGATCTTATCAATTCTAAGTTGCTCGTTGATACACATCATCTAATCATATGATCTTAGTCCAACGTACTACCAATATTGTTTGGTTCTTATTGCCTTCCCATACTTAAACCTCACCCCGTTCACACTTTCCACGGATTTGAATAGTGTCTTTCACATTCGTAATGTTTACGTCCCATGGATTTGAATAGTATCTTTCACATTCGTAATGTTTGAGCCAAAGACACATTTCTCGGACTTTGAATTTTTGATCCAGGGGAGACCCGACAGTGTACGAGAAGTATTGGGAGCAAGTTGGTGACAAGGCCACAATTGTGGTTCCAGGGTGGCAGTCCTTGAGTTACTTCTCGGACGTGAGCAACCTCTGCTGGTTCTTGGAGCCGGACCTTGCCAAGCAAGTGGTTAGGCTCCACCGTGTAGTCGGAAATGCCGCCACCTCGGACCGTTACATTGTCGTTGGTACCGGGGCTACGCAGCTTTACCAAGCCCTGCTATATGCTCTGGTACCTCAAGACGCGGTACACCCTGTTCCCGTCGTCTCGGCCGTCCCGTTTTACAACGTGAGCATTCTACCATTCTTGTATATTCGTTTCGAGTTTGGATTTAAGATATTTGTACGTTAATTATGTGTGCTGATCCAACATTGCAGCATTATCCAGCAGTGACAGACTGCCTGAAATCAGGGTTGTACAAGTGGGCAGGGGACGCCACGAGCTTCAACGAAAACGGGCAGTTCATCGAGATCGTTACATCCCCGAACAACCCGGATGGGACGAACCGGGAGCCAGTCGTGAATGGAAGCGGAGGCACTGTTATCTACGATCTTGCATACTACTGGCCGCAGTACACTCCCATTACTTCCCCTGCCGACCACGACATTATGCTCTTCACCGTCTCCAAAAGCACAGGACACGCGGGGACGCGCATTGGGTATCCTCCTAGCTAGTTTCGGATATAGTGTCGATGATCACACGATCCGTCTGATCAGATCGCTTACGGTTTAGCTTATGTTCTCAGGTGGGCTCTAGTGAAGGACAGAGCAGTGGCCGAGAAGATGGTGGAGTTCATAATGCTCAGCACCATTGGCGTGTCGAAAGATTCACAACTCCGCGCAGCGAAATTGCTGCAAGTAGCAGCAGACAGTTGCGAATCTTCCGGTGGTTTCGCCGAGTCCCTCTTCGACTACGGCAGTGATCAAATGAGCAGGAGGTGGAAGCTGCTGAGGGAGGCGGTGAAGCAAAGTGGTCTGTTCAGCGTCCCTACTTTCTCCCCCAAGTTCTGCAACTTCTCTAATCGCACATTCGAACCTCGGCCCGGTATGCTAATCTAGTTTCGTAATAGCTTGAGATTCGAACTGGATATGAACATTCTAACGTGGTACACGTGCAGCGTTCGCTTGGCTAAAATGTGAAGAGCCAATAGAGGACTGCGAGAAGTTTCTTAGGGACAACAAAATTTTGACAAGAGGCGGGAAGCATTTTGGTGCAGGCCCACAGTACAGTAGAGTGAGCATGCTTGACCGTGACGAGACCATGGATATTCTTTTCCAGAGATTAGCCAGAGCCAAGACTCCGCTAGATGAAGCCATTGGATAGGCGTGAGGACATGGATAGACTAGGTCTTTTTAGTGGGATTTGGTGTTTGGGATTTGTACATAACAAATTTGTTCTTATTGGGTCAATAAATATGAGTTTATTTATCATTCATGATAGTTCTTTAGTTGTTATTCCATATAATCTCAATATTCAACTGAAAATCTTAAATCTGGTGAATTTTTAATGTTTATAAATAAGCTCACCACATTTGTAGTTGAAAATTTGGTAATCACAATAAACCTTTTCAAACAAAATCTTAAACCGAAATTTTTACGAATTTTGGCTTTTCGAAGATGCGACCAGGACAATGACAGTCCACACAACAATAGGCTAGTAATCCCAACACTCTGAGCCATGTTTAATGTTTTCATTACATGCCACTCTCTACTCTCCTATATAAGTTTTGCCTTTTGAAACCTATGGAGTCTCACCTATTTAAGTTTTTTTTTTCTTTTGAAAGGGTTTCGAAGATGCGACCAGGACAATGACAGTCCACACAACAATAGGCTAGTAATCCCAACACTCTGAGCCATGTTTAATGTTTTTATTACATGCCACTCTCTACTCTCCTATATAAGTTTTGCCTTTTGAAACCTATGGAGTCTCACCTATTTAAGTTTTTTTTTTCTTTTGAAAGGGTTCACCTATTTAAAGTTGATGACCTAATTGCAGAAAGGAGGGTTTGATAGCCTGATTAGATGAATAATTGGAAACAATCGTCTTTTCTGTACCATAAGTTTGATGGTTCAATTTAGCAAAAAATGATGGCCTAATTATTAGATGCATAACAGAAAATCATTATCTCTTCTGTACTAAAGATATTTCCAACAAAATTGAACCAAGAGTTCAAATTTTAAGTATCAGGTCCCAAATTAGCCACTTAATCTATGTGTTAAAGTGAGATCCTAAATTGGAATCAGGAGCGCATTTTTCCATAGTAGGAAATGTTCGTTGAAAATTAAATGAGAATTTTCTTTGTTTGAACTGAAAGCCACAAAACAATGTTTGCGGCTATTGAAGCTATCTGAAAATCTATAGCAAATATAAACTGTAATAATAAAATTTCTATATATATTTGACGTAATTGAGATAGCTAAAGAATTTAGAAAAAATAGTTTAAATGCACTTGCCTATAGGTACGAGTTTTTGCATAAATTTGCACGCTTGTTCTCTCGAGGGGCGGAGAGACATTATCAATTGCACCCACTTAATTTTTTGTTTGTTTAATAACTATGAATATTTTTTAATGTATGTCCCCACTAAAATTAAAAATTGATCCCACTAAAAAATTAATCATCCTAAAAATTGAAACCAAATCTTAACAAAATTTAGGCATTTTTTGAAAAAAATTATATTGTCTCTACTCTCCAAATTTTCTGGCTCCGCCCCTCTCGACACACATAACTTTAATTGTCTCCTTCTGTACATGGTGTTCTTGGAAAATTTGGCCATCTATTAAGAAGTAGAAGTTAATGAGATTTTTGGTAGGAAATGGATCTATTAAGAAACTAAAGGGCGAAAAACGGAAATAAGTTAGTGAAACCAATTTTTTTCTTGCATATTCTTTTATAGGGGATTGGATTGAATGTTGTTGGGCCCCGAGCAGCAAGATCCAAACAATGTGGACCGGCCTGCGCGTGCGATGCCAAATTTGTAATATCAAAAGTTACATATGGCCAATATTTGAAACATTCATGTGGCTAACAATGGTATAACATGCGGTATAGTACATCATGCGACAACAATGGTATATCTTGTATCTAACAATGGTACAACATGCGGTTAACAATGATACATAGTTGATAGTTAACTAATTTTAGTTAAGGTGTGAGTTGTCTATCATTTGTTTGATCAATAGCTTAGTAAAATCATTAAAAAATAACCAAGTATTTTTTTATATTGTTGATCATGTTCGATTTATGTTATCATTGAGAAAAAAATAAAAGAAATTCAAGTTGTCCCAATCATATTGAAGTGATAATGATATATATATGTGAAGTGATAATGATATATATATTTGAAGTGATAATGGAATACGTGTGAAGTTATATTGGTATGTCTATGGTGAAATCTACACTCACATGCCAATTCATATTGATATTTGGTGTACATGCGAAGTTATACTAGTATTCAAATATAAATTGTCATTAAAAAAATTTCAAATAATAAATGAATTAGTCCGACTTGTTTTAAAACAAATATGAGAATACTAACCTTTTAATCCAAGTACTAAAACGACAATATTGAATGGAAATTATAGCTTGATTCAAACTCTATTTGTGACAATATTCTATTTATAAAAAAAAGGTTAAAACTATTTAGAATAGAAGCCGAATTCATTCCCTTACAAATTTCTAAAAAAAAGCTTTGCTCCGCCTAATGCGGACCGAGCCATAGGAGTCCGCACGGCAACCATCTCATAAACATTTCCCTTTAAGCATCATCATTTTGTCTCCACAAAAAGATTCTCTCAACACCAAATCGCAAGGTTTTGATGCTATGTGAGATTTGTTAATCTATTTGAGAGTAGAACTACAAGAAAAATAAGAAAATTGAAAATCTATTTGTATCATGTAACTATTTTTTTCTTATTGTTATTGTAGTTCATCTTTCAATAATATTTATTTTGTAAGTTTTTTTCAATATTAATTATTTAGTTTAGTGAGCTTTTTTTACTGATAATTTTATTTCAGTAATGAAATTAAAGCCTATTTTTTTCAACAATAAAAGGAGGAGTGAGTTAATGAATTACCTTTCACACCACTTTCAATTGTCTTTTGAATTTCAAGCTGATCAAGTAAGTATATTCTGCTTATTCATTTGAATCATACACAAACTTCTACTGGATTAACCATATACAAAACTAAGACCGATTATCATAGAAGATCGACCGTTCAGAGAAGCACTACTATTGATATAAAAAAAATGTTGCTATAAGTAAGGCTTTTAAGTGCTAGTTGCACAAGAATCTATAGAGTGTGACGAAGAGTTGTGAATGTAGGATCCTTATATATGAGTTTATGACGTACAACCGAGGGAAAAACAATTAGAATCATTTTGAAACAAAACTTGTTTTGTTTTTATGAGATTTTAAGAGTTGAGAATTTTTTTCTGTAACGTATCTGGGGACGGTTATGACGATAAAATTTAGGTTGTTGGTGCATCCAAACATATGCTAAGTTAAACATTAAAGACGAGTTAATAATAACTAACTGGTTTGTACCTCCCGATAGTCACACCAATGAATTTAGGAGTATGATAAGAGGCAGAAAAATAATTAGAATCATTTCGAGACAAAAACCAGTTTGTTTTTTGTAAGTTTTATAAGAGTCAAGAATATTTGGCTATAACGTATCTCCAGACGGTTACGATGACAAAGTTTACGTTTTGTCATCGCATCTGAACAACATTAAGCTACACATTAAAGAAGAGCCAAGTTAAGTTACACATTAAGAGAGAGTTGATAATAACTAACTAGTTTGTACGTCCCGACGGTTACATAAATGAATGCACCAACAATGTTAAGCTATACATTAAGGAAGAGTGATAATAGCTAACTAGTTTGCAAGTTGCGACGGTTATATCAATAAATTTAGGAGGTACCACAAGGCAAAGATAATAATTAGAATCATTTCGAAACAATAATGATTGTTTGTATGAGATTTCTAAGAGTTAAGAATATCTTACTCTAAATCCCGATTAGGACGATGACCCAACTACGTCACCTAAACCAGGAAATCCTAGCTAGTCTAAACTAGTTTCTCTACATTACGGATCAATTGGGCAACATTTTTTCCAACATTACCAAACGGCATTCACAAAGTTATGCTAAAATAATCTACGTGATAATTTTTGGTGACACAATTCAAAATTGAGCACCTTCGAATAGGGAAAAACACATACAAACAAGTATAATTGTCTGATTGTACTTTCGTCCATCTCAAAAGACATTACAATGCAGACTTAGCACATAATACGGATATTTAAACATAATTTTAAAAAAAAGATAATATTGGAACAAAACAGGAAGAGACGAAACTCGAAACACACAAAAGCCACGACGCTACAAAAAGACACCACTAACGAACCCAGCCGAACACCAGCAAGAGCAGTCCCAAACCCAAAAGACAAACCCTAAAAAATAAAATGCAATTAGGTCCTCCCGCCGGTGACTTCTTGGGCCTTACCCTGAACAGCATGTCCGGCCTCCTTAGCCTTCTGGCCGAATTGCCCCGCCGTGTCCTGGGCCCTCCGCTTGGTCTGTTCCAGCTGGTGAGGCAGCACCTCCCGCATCCTCCGAAAGTAGCTCACCATCCACGACAGGGACGACAGGGCTGTGATCCCGAACGCGCCGGAGGTCAAGAACCCGAGCACCCCCATCCCGATGGCCAGCGCCGCGGGGACCAAAACCGGGCTGCATATCACGAAGAGAGGCGTGGCCACCGCCAGGCCGATCATGGTCCCTGCCAAGGTTATTCCCGCGAGGGCAAGGAGCGTGCCGCCCAGCGGCAACAGGGTCACCACCGCCAGGACTTGAGTGGTCGACGGGCCCTTTTCGGGGAGCATGCTTTTGAGCCCTTCTCCTACGCCTCCTCCTCCGCCGTGTCTTTGGTACAGTTGGTGTTGGGGTTCAGCCATTATTTTGTTTTCGAGAAGTAGATTAAGCTCTGAGGAAGACAATTGAGATCTTGCTCGGAGGAAATGAGGTTGGGTGTTAAGAAGAAGGTGTTATATTTAAGGACAAGTAGGGATTTACACGTGGGTTGGGGAGGGTGACATGTGTAAGATGAATGTGTGTTGAGCCTTGCATGGAGAGTGTGTCCTCTTATATACGTGTTCCAAATCTTAGCTATCCGTAGGATGATGGCGTTTTTACTTATCACACAAAAAGTCCCTGTGAACGCAGTTAATACTTCTGGATGAGTGTTTTATTATAGGGAAAAGTTCGTGGTTTGAATTTTGTTGATTTAGGTGTTATGTAGTTTAAAATGTATTAAATTAGTGTTTGAAGTTTGAAATTTTTGATATTTTAGTGAGCTAGGTGCTGTCTGGCCACCTAGCATCCCATGTCATGTAGGGTTGTCACGTGGACTGACATATTTATTCACGTGATTGTTGACGTGGTATTTTAAATTTTTAACTAGATACTAAATCGAAAAAAAAACTACAAACTTGTCTAAAAGTTTGGCAAAAATGAAAAATTAATGGAAAAGTTCGACTTAGTACGTAGTTAAACGTTTGAAATGCCATGTCAGCAATCACGTGAACGAAGGTGTCAACTCACATGGCAATCCTGAATGACGTGGCACGCTAGTTGGTCGGGGCAACAAAGAAGGGACTGTGCGAATCACTAAAGTGTCAAAAGTTTCTGATTTGATACGTTTTAAACCACACGCCACTAAATTAAGTCAATTTTAAGTATCATGTGATTTTAAGTCAATTTTTTTCAATTAAAAATACTTAGATACTAGGCCAACTAGACTAATTAACATCATACTTTTTGGTCATGGTATCCACTTTAAACAATATAGGAACTGTTTTGATGATTTCAAAGAACATGTTTATTGTTTAAGTGGACACCCAAGACCAAAAGTATGACTGGGATAGTTTAGTTGATCGGACAAGGTCTCGAGTCTGGACAGTGATCGTGACGTGATTTCTAAGTAGTTTTAATTGAAATTTTTTTGACTTAATTGATGCATTTTAAACTATAAAATATTTATGTGATTTTCTGCGATATCCATAACACTAATAATACTTTTTCCTAAAATTTTTAGTATATCAGATGTTAGAATATTAAGAAAAATAATATATATCACACAGAAGTAGATATACGACTTGAAGAAGATAAAATGAAAAATATATGACCAGATATACTTGGTGGACTCGGACAGAGGAATCCAGTTTGGTTGAGTCAGCGGTTCCCGCTCAACTTTTAATAAATTTCTCTCCAGCGGAAAACTCTACTAATTGCCATGGCATGTGTGCCGAAGTTTATCGGGGATTCCATGTTTTGCTTTTTTAAAGGTAAATTTTTGCATGACAATGTTAGGTTTAAATTTTAGATTTTTAAAATATTTATAACGTTTTGAGGGATGATAAGTAATAGGATGAGTAACATTGTTCAAACTAAAATAGACCATTGATTTTAGGAGAATAGGCGTGCATGTGACGAGCGGGTCAAGCCCTCCGAAATATATTGATATGTCTCAACTCACAAACTTGTAAGCAAAGGAAAATGTTTTGAGTCAGATTCAAGGAGAATCAGTCAATCAAAAAAGAAATCAATATGCAAAATCAATGAGAAACACGTGGCGGACTCAAGGTCGGAGAAACTAGTTGATCAATGTGATAAAAAAAAATCTAACATGTTTCCACCCGAAAAAAAATGATAATCTAACATGTATAGCAAATAAGTGTGAATCTTCTGCAACTGCAAAAGCATCATTAATATCGTCAATCAATTAGTCAAACAATCATCTTTTTTTTATAAGTAAAAATGATTACTCTTTAAAAATTCCAAGGGTAGTTACACTGCGAGAACTACATCACATTGAGTGCAAGATAGAACATATTAAAGTAGCTAACTACTAGATAAATACTATCTAACAACCAAATCCAAAATAGGAAGGAAGAAAACTAACCCCAAAAGTCCACAAGCTTCCTGGTAAAAAAGCAACAGGCAAGCCACGAACTGAACTCCCAAGCTTCCTTGCTCGAAGCCAAATCCAAAATCAAGGAGGGTCGAAAGACTAATTTAGCACCGACCTACAAGCCACATCCTTAATTGCTTGAAGAATAAAGGAGGCATCTTCATCCCAAGAAAAGTCGGAGGCGATCGCGAGATGCCACGCCTCAGCTGAAATCACCTCTTGTAAAGCAACATCGGAGACCTCCAACTCTGCTAGCATCGACCCGAGGCAACGCTTAGACAAAGGCCTCTTTGGGGACTTTATCTTCATGTTCTGTAATGGGATTTCCTTCAGAGCCGCGGCTTTGTACGTGAGTTTTCTAACACGGCAACTCGAGCGCGTCAGTGTCGGTTGAAATGAACGACGCTTGATGACCTTCTTGGCCACCAAACCAGGCCTAACATCCTCCTGCACATTAACCATCATGGCATCTACCGAAGAAAGCATTTGCAGCAACCAATCTTCCCCATCAGCACAGAAAACATCCCTATCCCTAATCGGCAGCTGATAGGGATGGCAAAAATACCTAGACCTCGTGGGTCGGACCCTACCTTTACCCCGTGAGTCGAGGGTCTGTTAACTTTGACTGGGTCTAGAGTATGGTATATGTATAGGTCCGCTTTTAGAGGCAGGTCTAGGGTAGGGTATGAATCCTATGAATTTCTATCATACCCTTAACCTTTTACCCTTACTTTGGACCCTACCTTAATTAAACCCTCATTAGACCCTAATTAGACCATTTTATCTTCATTTTTTACTTATAATTTGCGATAGAGTTCTCAAATATTCTGGAATATATTTCATGATATCAACTACAGAATTTGAGAACATATTATTCTAATTTTCTTTATTGATATACTATATATTTCGTGATAATCTTTGCATATTCATTGTGATTTATTTGAATTATATATATATATATGTGTGTGTGTGTTTTTTAAAAAATTATCAAAAATGTAGTGCATTTAATTCAAGGGTCGGACCCTGCAGACCCTAAGGGTAAGGGTATGGATCTAATAATAAAATTTACCGAGGGTTGAGGGTAGGATATGGGTTCAACTCTCCAAACTAGGATATGGGTAGGGTCCTACCTATACCCGACCCTACCCATCGCCATCCTTAGCAGCCAATCAGAAAAGTCAGGTTGTTCGCAACCTGCAGCATCCGTATCGGCCCCTGCATCAAAAGAAACACCAGCCGACGCCGGCATAATAGCAGAATCGGGAGAACCATCAAAGACATGCATCTCCTCATCCACTGTTGCAGCGGAATCAAATCGAAGCACCTCAGTTGCTGAGGTAGTAGCGGATGGCAACTCACAATCGGAAGCCACAGAGGACCCCCACACCCCTAGTTTGGAGAGTTAGACCCATACCCTACCCTCGACCCTCGATAAATTTTATTATTAGACCCATACTCTTACCCTTAGGGTCCGCAGAGTCTACAGGGTCTGCAAGGTCCGACCCTTGAATTAAATGCACTACATTTTTTATTATTTTTAAACAAAAATGAACCTAGACTAGGGATGATGGTGGATGGATGGTGGAGGGATGTGGTGGAATGAAAATGCCATGAGGTGAAAATGTGAGAAGTCTAATACCGAAGTTATTAGGGGTTTATATAACCATACTAAAACTAAAACAATTAGCCAGTTCAAAATAATTCTCAATTATGCCATCCGTCAAAAAATAGGTGCTTGCTTTTTCGATTTCAACGATTGCAGACTTGCAGTGGTTCAATCATTTAGCGTCGCTAAGGGCAGACAACGCACGAAATTGTGTAATTGCAACGAGTTTAATTTTTTTAATAGAAAAATGACTCATAGGTCATTCATTAAAATATAAGTTTATAGCACATAATTACAAAGTTAAATCAACATAAAATTTAGAGATGAAAACTAAGCCAAAATTTCTACACTAGAAAGTAACATTAACAGTAACAATGGTCCATTTAGTCGTACAATTATCTACAAGAGTCGAGATCAGTTTCCTAAAAGAAGTGAAAGACCGGACTGGCAAACTGCTAACAACAATGTCAGCTGAGATAGGTTGAACCACACCCGAGGTGAACCTCAACAAGGACCTCCTTAATGGAGTCAACCGTGGTCGAACGAATCCTCTCCAGGCAGAACCAGCAACATGAAACCAAGGCATAGCAATAACATCAAATAGATCAAAATATAGCCTAGCAAACAAAGTAAACCAAAGCATAAGCCGTAGACATCTAGACATATAGAACAACCCGGTTAGAGAAAACCAAGGCTGAATTAAGAATAGACAAACAACAAGCTGGTCTACAAAGTTGCTAATAACATAAGCTAATAAAGTTGGAAACAGAAGAACAACTTCTGTAAAAGCAAACAAAATCGAAATCAACACCTGAAGTTGCGAACAGAAGCTGCATACAACAACAAAGATGCAAATCACGACCAGACAAGAACAAGAACAAGAACAACAACCACTTACGGAAAATAAAACAACAATAATAAAAACATGAAAGGACCGGAGGGGCCGCGTAGGGCCACCTCAGGTAGGCCGGAGTTGGAGCCAGACCGGCGGTAGTCGACAAGGTGTGGGTGAAGCCGGGAGCACGGGGTGACTACTTTGCTGTTGGAGACGAGGGCGGTAAGAGAGAACTCGATTCGGAGGAACCGCGAACCTGAACCGGACTTGGAGGCTGGTTGCTGCTGGCAAGGGACGAGCAGTGGTCTCAAGAAACCGGCGAGGGACGAGCAGTGGAGGGAAACTGGTGAAGGAGAGGGGCGGCTCTTGTTGGGATTGATGGTAGGCTGGGTTGGGAAGGCTGAGGGTTGAAGGTTGGTGATGGTGAAGGGAGATTTGGGGCGGCGGAATCTGGAAGACCCTAAAACAGGGTAGGGAAAGCTCCAACTAAAGGGAGGGTAAGGTTGGCACAGATACCAAACTAAGGCAACGTGTTTAGATCTATAACGTGATTACTAAACCAACAGTTACATATCTAGAATCAAAACCGAAACAAACTTGGGAGATGGATACCGTGGTCTCTACACTACCGTGGCATTCAGGAAACAATTAAAGCATAATAAAGGAAAAAAGGTCCAGGAGTTGGAAGTAACAGAGACCACAGAGGAGTAGGATTTTTCCAAGGGACGTGGTCATTTAAGAGAAATAAGAAACCGTATTCTTATAACAGATAATCAGAAAGGTGGTTTTGAACTGTTTTGAAGCCAATTGCAGAGTTTTATGAGCTCACGATGAGGCCTGAAGCTAAGAGGAAAATCAATCGGAAGTGAAGAAATAAAACTAACAAAAAGAGTCAATAGAAACAGAGAATCGATGAAAAAACTAAGGCTGCAAAGCAAAAGAATAAATAAATAGACCTTCCACAGACATTGCAGTTTGTCAGTATTTCAAGGTGAACAAACTAGGCAGAACATACATCAATATATGACCTCTGGAAGGCACTAACATGAGTATGAAGATTGACCTAATACGACATGGAGACTCGTAACATTAAGTGACAGTAAAATCATTCGGCGCAATGTAGGGGTGAGCAAACAAACCGAAAACTATCAAACCAGACCAATCCGGACCAAAAAAACCGGACCAAATGCAAAAACGGTCCGGTCCGATTTGTAAAAATA
The DNA here is from genome assembly GCA_963995505.1 of Hypericum androsaemum. Taxonomy (NCBI): domain Eukaryota; kingdom Viridiplantae; phylum Streptophyta; class Magnoliopsida; order Malpighiales; family Hypericaceae; genus Hypericum; species Hypericum androsaemum. The sequence goes on from OZ023198.1 coordinate 845,308, forward strand.
CCCAAAATCCAGTTCTCGGTCCGGTCCGAAACCCAGTTTTTGTTCAGTTTTTGGTAATCCGGACCACAGTAGGTACGGTTCGGTCCAGTTTGCAATATCCCTAAAATTCCGGTTCCAGTTCGGTTGAGCGCAATGACACCTTGCAGTTTTATAACCCTATCTCCAAATCCTAATTCTACAAACAACTAATCAAAAAATCAAATCATATATAGCTATGGACCCAAACAACATAAATGACAATGCACACCATCGCAACCTAAAGATACCGCAGTGACAAATCAAACACAAAAAAGTAAATAAACTCTTCATCAATTGCACAAAAAACATAACTCCCAACCCACAAATACGAAAGCCGATTCTCACAACCCTAAAACTTAGCTTCCCTTAATCTCACGGTACACAATATCACGATTCCAACCGCAGTAAATCAAAACCACATAACAGATACCATAATCATCAGAATGAAAATTAAACAAAATATCTAAATTATCGCAGAGTTTAAAACGCATCATCCCAATAACAAGTTCCGAATCCACGAATAACGATAAACGCTACCAAAACACAGTGCGAACGCCCCACACTAGGCAGTGAGAACAACAGCGCCGCCATTCTCCTTGATCTTCTTCTCGGCGACCTTGGAGATGAGCTTGGCCCTGACGACGATGGGCTGGTTCTCCGGGAGCACGCCCTTGCCGAGGACCTTGAAGTAACCGCTCTGGGTGACGTCGATGACCGGGGCCGGGCCACCCTGCTTGGCCTTGTCCTTGGCGTCCTGGGGGAGGAGGGACCAGAGCTTGTCGATGTTGACGACGGGGCAGTAGAACTTGTTCCTCGATTTGTGGAAGTATCGCATCCCGACCTTCCCGAAGTAGCCGGGATGGTACTTGTCGAAGAGGATCCGGTGGTGGTGCATCCCTCCGGCGTTACCCCGGCCTCCCGGATGCTTCCTGTGCTTCCCGATACGCCCGTGCCCGGCGCTGACGTGGCCCCTCTTCTTCCTGTTCTTCTTGAACCTCGTCGTCATGGCCGGCGGCTGCAAGGAAAATGGGGGAAGCGAGGGAATGGGAATTAGGTTTCATCTTGGGATGGGAATTTATAGTTGAGGAGTGGTAGGGTTTTTCATCTTTATGGATTGGGCTTTTGGGCCTTCTTAGTTTTGGGCTATTTTATTGGAAATAGAACAAATTGTTGAAAAAATTGAATTCATTTTTAAATGTGAACTATATTCCACTTGAAATATTGCGTTTTTTTTGTCGAAACAGATGTGAATCGGTTCTATAATTTAGTTTTTGTCAAAATAGAACAAGAATTTGTTTTCGCAAGAATTTATTCTGGAAAAACTCACATTTTATATCTCATGGTGGATAAAGAAGAGGTTCCCAAAAGTACCTTCAATTCTTTTATCCGGTGCAGAATGGCTTGCGTTTAAAATACATCACCTTAGTCGGATTCTATTGGGAACAGAATTGGATTCAATTAAAAATAAATATTTTAAATTCAAGCATTACGAATATAAAAATACTTTTGGAGAAACCGCCCCAAATAAGACCCACGCTAAATACCACATTAGTGTTAATTTCTTGACTTAACTGAAAGAAACCTAAACTATAGGAATAATAAAGTATGAAACGCTATCACGATTCTCAGCTGTTTTCTTTGGAAAATACTCGTAAAATTAAGGTTAAAATGAGCTATATATCAACGGCGATAAATTATCCTTGTAGGATAATCAATGACCAGATTTATTCAATAATGGAAGAGATGCAAATGATTAGTTCATTAATACACGTTGTCGTTTTACAGAGGCAGCGGTTGCGACCTCGTACATGTCTGTATGCGGGTTAGTGAGTGTGTGTTCCTTTCGAGTGCCGAAATTATGGGCCAACTTATGGTTAGGGTTAGGTTGACGTTTCGCGGGCCAGATGGCTTGTGAACGTCCCTAAGTAAACAATGAATCAATATTCTATGTTATTCATATCATAACATAAAGTATTTTGCAGAGAAGAATCCACCTCTCAAATGTTGAAGATAAAGTCTTTCCTAAGTAAACAATGAATCAATATTCTATGTTATTCATATCATAACATAAATCGAAAGCTAACAACTCTTATATAGAGCTAGGGTTAGTTCTAGAATCCTAAATAGCTTAAAGTGCCTAATAGACTATCAATTAATACTAAATATTTAGATAAAGATCATGCATAGTCAAACTAGATAAATATTCAATAAAAATAAATATATTGTGCCTACGTCAGGCTCCCCCTCGCGAAATGAGCTCGTCCTCAAACGACTAGACACGATGACGATAAAGCTTCTTGTGCAAACAACTTGCACACGTCTCTTGCAGAAAATCACCATAAAGCCAACACAAGTACTCGAATGTCATGGTTGCATCTTGTATCTTTTATTAGAATAAGTACTTGGAGCTCAAAACAGTAGAGCACCCCATGATGAACAATAGACCTTTGGCTCTCTTCTCAATAGACTTCATGTTATTCCAAATATTAACCAAGAAAGAACCAGGAATGTAATAAAAATGATCAATTCTCAGAAAATCAATGTGCACAATGTCTTCAGCAACCTGGTGATCTTCAATATGCTTCTCAATAATAATAGCAAATGATATTTGTGCACTGTCCTAAAGATGATGACTCATCAATACATTGCCCATCAAATAAACCCTCTGCGAATTCACTAAACTCCTCCCAAGTTAAAGTTTCATCAACCATATGAACAAGCTCATCTTCAACAATACGAGCATGATCAGAATCTCAATAGTGATCCCACTTTTCACCAGCAAGATCAAGAACTTCATCAGCATTCTTAGGAAAGAGCTCACATATCAAGAAATCTCTCATTGTGATCCATTGAGATATCTTTTTTTTCCTTGTCGTTGTCTATGAACTTGTAACCTACTCCACCAATAAAAGAGATCATCTTGTAATCTGAATATCACAAATTGTAATTGAAGCTTCTCCTGATAAAAATATAAATCAATATCCACAAGCCAATTGATGAAGTGATGTTTCTAAATTCCTCTATAAAAAAATAGGAATATCACTTGCAGTGGGAATAATCAATTTATCCATATCTACCCAAAAGAACTAATCTAAATGTTGAAACCACGAGGACCAGTTTATAATTTCAACCTCTGGAAACCTCTAGGGGAACATCGGCTGTAGCGGGGCAACTCTGGCGGCCAGAGAAGCAGCTGGTCAAAGTTTTGCCTCATTCATGGTCAGTAGCGATTATCCTCTTAAATCCTTGACGATTTGGGCTAACGAGCAGATATGCCTCGACTTGAAGGGTCTTGACAATTTGGGACTTCGAAGACAACACAGGTGTCGGTAGTACGCCAGTGAGGGAGGTGGCCTGTCGGCTCAGAGTGAGCAACATGGAACTGGCAACAAACGAAGAACTGTGACGGCTTCGATAGGACTGGAGGCGCGACCTCGTGTGGCGGCAAAGTGCGGGTGATGCGTCGCGTATATGGGATTGGGCAGTGCCGCAAAGTCTTTGCCGGCGTTGGGGATAGCCACCTGAGGTGACAGCCACTGGGATTGCTGATGCCGGCGGCTGTGTGTAGAGTATGACGGCGCCGATGGGTCTTCACTAATTGCCTTAAACAAGTTCTGCTATCTTTTTTTTCTTTTCTATTTTTTTATCTTTCAATACTCTAGAAGACACGAACAAGCATATCAAACTTCAACAGCAATGACAAAACTCTAATACCACCCGACGTAGCGTAGCGGAAGTGAAAATAAAATTGTAAAAATATGACAGATATGATAGGGAAACTGCTTGGATAGTTTCTCTAGACCAAAAAGGCACGATACAAATATCTCTCAATCTAGGTTGTCACGAGGATGACCGACAAGGAAAAGGGTAAATAAAGATATAAATATCTAGGGAAAATTACTCTCAAGTCCTTGTAGTTTGCTTAAATATACTCAAAAGCCCCCCCTGTTTGAAAAATAATCCTGTTGTCCCTCCTGTTTAATTTTATTATACTTTCGGGTCCTTCAATGAGTTTTTTTTCTTTTTTTGTCTTTGAAATGATGAAAATACCATTAGAACAAAAATAAAAAAATTGTTTACATCATCTCTTCTTCTACCTCGCCCAACTGCACCGCTCCCCAATCAAACGAACCTGTTCACTCCACGAGCCTCGCTGGTACGGTACTAGAATGAGGAGGTCTGAAATGACATCCCAAAGTCGTTGTTTCTCCTCTCCAAGGTGTCTCCTCTAAATGCCGTCAAATAGGCTTCCTTCTCGAAGCTAGCCTCCTCCAATTCCCTCGGGACCCACCTCCCAGACTTCTGCTCCTTTGCCAAGCTCTTCTGCTTCCCCGACCTCAGGCCTTTGCTAGAGAGGCACGACGGCAACTCCAACTTTGTGGTCTACCCCGATGGGGCCTACCCCCGCCACCACGGAGCTAATGAACCACTCCTAGAGAGTCTCCCTCCACCGGGAAGGTGGCGTCAGCTTGGCGAGCAGTTGTCCCAGTAGGTTCGCAGAGGAGGAGCAGAAGGAGGGCTGCGTCTAGGTCATGGTAGGGTTGGTGGTGGCAGGTTTCAGAGGAGTAGTCGAAGCAGAAGATGGTGAGGTGTGTGAGGGTGAGAGAGAAGAGGGAGGAGGAGAGGAGGCGGCGGTGTTGGCGGCGAGTGTCGGCGGCAAGGATGGAGATGGTGAGGTGTGTGAGGTGGGCTGGTATTAGGGTAGCCAGGTCCATCGTGATCATCAAGAACGTGCTCGATGTGATTAGGAGTGCAATTGAATTTGATTGAATTGGGGGTTTCCATGGCCACCGAACTTGGTGGACGAAGTCATCTCGGAGCCGGCAAGATGAGAAAGACGAAGGAGAAAGAAGAAGAGATTATGTCAGCAATTTTTTTTATTTTTTGTTCTAAGAGTATTTTAGTCATTTCGTTGACAAAAATAAAAAAAGAGCTGCTAACGTGCGCCAAGGACCCGAAAGTATAATAAAATCAAATACGAGGAACGTCGGTGTTTATTTTGCAAATAGTTAGAACTTTTGAGTATATTTAAGCAAACTCGAAGAACTTGAGAGTAATTTTCCCAAATATCTATGTAGAGAAGAATCCACCTCTCAAATATTGAAGAAAAAGTCTTTACTTAGCACTCACTCAAATCAATATTCTATATCATTCATATCATAACATAAACCAAAAATGACAACCCTTCTATAGAGCTAGGGTCAATTCTAGAATTCAAATAGCTTAAAGTACCTAATAAATTATCAATTAATACTAAACTTTTAAATAAAGACCACGCAAGGTTAAACTAGATAAATATTCAATAAATATAAATATATCGTGCCTACGTCACTTTCTATCCAACTGAGTTTAGAAGATGCAGCAACAATTAGACGATACTCAACTTCCCCGCTGGACTTGGCAACTACATTTTATTTTTTGCATCGCCAACTGACACAATTTTCTTCAATTAAGATGCAATTTTTTTTAAGTATTAAGATGCAATATTCGGATGTTGATCTCACATACTCCACACATCTGACCCAATTTGAATCAGCGTAGTCAAAAATACTCAAGTGATCATGTCTTTTCATAAGAATGCATTTTATTCGAACGTCGTATTTCGTCCATAAGATCAAGATGTGCAATACGAGGTGAATGCATAACTTTACTATTCACTTGAGATGCACATGGTCAAAGAGAACCGTCTTAAACAATTGGGTGCCCGTCCCATTCGATGTCTTCTAGCACCTCACTCTTCTCTGTAGCTGGCACTACGACATTATCGAGTAACTTGCCTGTAATCTATCTCATCAACTTCCGGGGACCCCCAGCAAGATCACGAGCTTGATCACGAGGATAGAAGTACCGGGGAGGAATTATTCCTCGGATACTCGTCGGAAGTTATATCGAGTCTGTTTCGTGTGCAGATATTAATCCTTCCTTGGCTCACAAACAATTCGGGGAGCTCCCGTCCACCATTACCATTAGGTTTCTGAATTTTGTAGAGGCGATTGTGCTGACCAAAAATTCTGCAGAGAAACTGTTCAAGTTCTTAGACATGTACGAGACGATCTCTTATATGCTTTTTTGTTTCCTTAAAGTCAGTCAATAAATATGGAGTAAATGATACTCAAGGTTATTCATCTACAAAATTTTGTCATAATTATTTTTTTCTTTGATCTTTATTCAGTCACTTATTTATGGTATTTTAGATAATTTAAATTCCGAACTTTTATAGTTTTCTCTACCCATCTTTCCGTCTCTTTTCTCTTTTTCTTTCTTCTTTCCTGAACTTGTTTTCGGTCCAGGTATGAATAGTGGTTTTTTCTTTTCAGAGACGGTAGTTTGGTTCATGATTTTTGTAGGTTAAATGTTGGCGAAAGAAGGCTCTGGTTATTGTACATTTTTGTTAATCTAGAAAAATCAGAGTACAATTAATTATCTTTGAAAATATATTATGATTTTTTATAACTTTTTGTATCCCATTTACTGAGTCTACCAATCCAGATCCGAATCGAGTATGACTTTTGACGAATAGCAAAACTCTCCTAACAATTATATAGCACTGCTACATTTCTAAGAACTCAAACATAATCGATTACATTAAGTACGAACATTCAATTATTATTTTAACATTTTCTTCTAGTGGTCTGGTTTTTATATCATATAGTTTTTGACGTTATTATTTTATTCTCTGAAATAACTAACATCAGATTGAAAAAGTTCATAACAAATAAATTGTCAATACAAATACCAATCACGTCTGTCATTCCTAAATTAATCAACATCAAACTCTCCATTCAATTAGAAAACGACCAAGAAAAATCACAAAAAAAATCCAAATCAACAGAAGCCGCCAAGTCTTATACATTGAACCTTCAACCACAAGGCAATATCATATCAGGATATTATTTTGACATCACATTCTGATTTTTGGGGAAAGAACCACATTTTATCGCCACCTTGTGACACCTAGGCACCAATTATCTTCTTCTCATTTGACCACAAATAACTAATCTATCTCTTCCAACCGTTAGGTCAATTAGTGTAATGTCTGTTTCTAAGGGGATGGCTAAGGGAGGGTACTGGATCAGGTGCGAGGTGGGCCATTTGGGTCGGAATTGAATTGGCCAGTGCGGCCACCCGATCGCTAGATGCCACGATTGGCCGTTACGTGTAACGAAACATGCGATTGTACTGTTAAATTTGTATGAGAAAATTTAACATCTAGAAGCGTAAATATGTAATTATTTACAAAAAAGTAAAATGAAAATTTACTTATTAAAGAAATGAACTCTTAGTTAAAATATTTTGTTAATTAATTTAAATACCATTAATAGTAAGGTAATTACGTTTGGATCAAACTGAAGTTGTGAGAATCTTAATCGTGGCCGTGTTTATCAAATGTCGGCACATTCGCTTCCACGCGTCGAGCTTAGAGTAAGCTGTCTACACGTATCTTTGTTTGCCACTCGCCCAACATAGAGGAGGTGCGCAGGCGATGGAAATATTGCAGCAAGTTTTATGTATGTTTGCCTACGTTGTTTTATGTATGTTTAACTTAGTACTTTGTAGTTTAATTTTGTTTTGATTTTTTAAATTAATATTTTTGGTGACGGAGGTTTCATAAAGTAATATTTTTTGATAAATTTTTAACTAAATAATTTGTCCCACATGACATTTTTAGGTAAGTTTCGCGTCATATTTCTCTCTCCTAGGTGACGATAACGTGGAAAACTAAAAAAACACAATTTAAACCCCTAATACAAAAGATTTCAAATCCAAAATTTTAAACCTCTAAAACTACAAATTGAAACCAAAATATCTCATATCCAAAAATTGGGTTATAGATTTTTTTAGATCACGGTTAAAATTGAGTTTTTAATTTGTGATGTCAGCACCATCTAGGAGAGAGAACTATGGTATGACACTAACATGAATAGCTAGTTAAGATAAACTAACTATGGTTAAAAATTGTCAAAAAATATCAATTTAGGAAACCACAATCACCGAAAAATAAAAGGCAAAACTAGAGGATACTAAATTAAAAAATATAAAACTGAAGGGTACTAAAGTAAACTTTTCCCATCTCTTTATTAGCGTCACGGCAAGAAATTTATATCGTGTATAACTCCGAGTCTGAATTTACCTTACCGATTGATTTCAGCAAGAAAACCTCGGTAAAGAGCCTTTCTCCGATTATGTAAAATTCTCATATTCATGCGCATTCCGGAACCTCTACAACGAGTACCGAGGCGGAAATGGCCAAGCAATGACATTTTTAATTAAAATTCACACATAATAGTTAATTAGGAACGTTGATTAGTAGGGAATAAGTAAGTCCATGTGACTCATATTCATATCTTAAATTTGGAGGTTGAGCTAATATCATATCTTATTTCTCATTAATTCAAAATTTATAAAAAAAACGATATAAGCCAAATTGGTGAAAAACAACTGCAAGACAGGTGGCAAAACATTTGGTCGTAAAATACTTTCTTAGTAAATACACAAAGATTTTAGAATTAGATGACCCACCAAGTCGCTATTTTAGTATTATTTGTTCATAATTAAGTTTGCTAATTGACGGGCCTATGATTTATTGAAACTTCTAAGCATAGACTAATTAAAAATAAACTAGACATAATTAGATAGAAGATAAAATATTGTACGACGTGGTATAGTTAATTTTCATGATTATAATATTAGCTACCAGCATAACACACATATTCACCAATTGGTACCCAATCTTGAAGATAAGAATTATACGACTGTAGCTTTACATATCGGACCCGACAAGATAACCTGGATAGAATTTAGGCATATTAACGAAATGAAGCCACTTGTTCCTTTGTTCTCTCCAGGACAGCCACTTGTTCGATATGGTTTTTGAGATTTCGGTCAACTAGCTAATGTGCTTAGGCATATCCGAGAACAACTTTTGGGAATGCGTCGCTTCTAATACCATAAATCTGTTATTGTTGAGCAGCATTTCTGTTCCCGGGGAGGTTGATTTTCAACCTCAATCGCTTGGGAAAAGTTCATTTTAGTAATTTGACTTTTTTTTTATAACTAAACTATGTTATTTTCGTTTTATTTTCTAATACACATATTAGAAAAGTGACCTGTGATGAAAGAATGATCTACATGAGCACTATGTTGGAGTTGGCAATCGCCAACTTGCTTATTTTTTCAGTTTAGTTTTGACTCTTGTTTCAGACTCCTAATTCGACATTGATAGGTTTCTTGTACACCAAAGGTTCATCTATTATACAAAGACGTGTTACCCTAGAGTTATGTATTGCTTTGTGACTCGGTATCATCAATAAAAGTTCTCATTTCTCCTCGTGGACGTAGGCATTACGCCAAACCACGTAATCTCTTGTGTCGTGTTCTTTGTGCGTATTATTCTCGAAGTTGCTGAATTCCTAACAATTGGTTTCAAGAGTTAAGGTTGGAGGATGTCGGATCACGGCGTGAAATTTGCTCTTGTGAAGTTCGATGGTTCATCGAATTTTGGGTTATGGCAAAGGCGTATCAAGGATCTCCTCGTGCAACAAGGAATGGTTATCGCGCTCTTGGAGAAGAAGTCCGAGAAGATGGAGGAGCAAAAGTGGAAGGAAATGGGGGCCAAGGTGGTGGCGGCAATTCGCTGGCATAGGTGATATCCAAATCAAGATGTGGGATGGTATTGAGAGGAAGTTGTGTGGGGTTAGGCATATTCCGAAGTTGGAGAGAAATTTGATCTCATTAGGTGCCTTGGATTATAGTGGGTACTGCTATAAGGTTGTAGGCAGACTAATTGAGGTGGAGAATGATGCTGTGGTGGTAATGAAGGGTGAAAGGGATGCTAGGAATGCCTACATGTTAGTGGGGAACACAGTTGTAGGTGGAGTCACCTCATTGAGTTCCGATGGAGGGGAGAAAAGCTCTTGTGTGATGAAGCGAAGGCTTGACATGAATGGTTTGAGTGGAGTTGGGATTCGTGGAGACAAAGTTAACAAGTTCCCGCTATTATTGTCTAAAGGCACGTGCATGTCAAAGGTGTTGGGTAGGTTTTGCATGGAGAATGTGAAGCCATTGGTAGCACCACGGATGAATCAGATATCTCACTCAAGCCCGAACGGTGGAGTTTATGGCATGTCGAGGGTTCTACTTAGCAGAACAAAAGGTTGCTCGTTGTATGCTATGGTAAGTAGCATTAGTTTGAGGCAAGAAGGTCCAGCGAAAAAGTAGTTCGAGGTTGCAGAGCATGAAGGTGATCGGGAAAATAGAGGAGTGTCTATTGGTCGCAAGGTTGCTTCAGCAGGTGGACTTGCTAGTTATGGTTCGATGGAGGTTGGAGAAAATAGGCCAAGCAAACTCGGAGACTTGAGCTTGGGGGCTGGCTCAAATTGATTGAATGGAAAAGGTAGTGAGAAAGTTGAGATGGTCTTTTTGATGGTGGTATATCTATGGTTCGAGATGGAGTCAGTAGAGTCAGTTGGTTTCGCAGGACTTCGTGTTTCTCCAAGGGACAGTTTCTTGTCAAGGTGGAGTTTGTTGAAGTTCGGGTGTAGCTTCGTAGTTCTTCGCAAGGGACGAATTCTTGTCAAAGGTGGAGATTGTTGGAGTTGGCGATCGCCAACTTGCTTGCAATTGCAAGTAGCGGCATGCAGATTTTTCCAGTTTAGTTTCGATTCTTGTTTCAGACTCCTAATTCGACCTAGATAGATTTCTTGTACACCAAGGGTTCGTCTATTATATAAGGACGTATTACCCTAGGGTTATGTATTGCTTTGTGACTCGATATCATCAATAAAAGTTCTCCTTTCTCCTCGTGGACGTAGGCATTAGGCCGAACCACGTAATCTCTTGTGTCCGTGTTCTATGTGCGTATTATTCTCGAAGTTGCTGAATTCCTAACACACTAGCTAGCAAAGAACTATTTTAAATAATTTTTTACTAAAAGTGTCAAATTGATAAGACTTTATAAAAAAAATTACATGGTACTTGATAAAAAAGTGTCAAATCAGTAAATTTTTCCCTTATTAAAAAGTATCGGACACCGATTTTCATGAGAAATGATATACTTAGATTCAAAATATACATCTTCTATTTGTAATAGAACACGGTAAAATTTTATGATAATTTTTTCAAGTGACAAAATTGTGACAATTATCTTTCAATGAAACCTAAGTGAAAAAAATAAAGCGTGCTTCATTGTTTAACCCTTATTTTTCACATGTATACACATTCAAGGAATGGACTTAGTGGAGCCATATATTGAAGGCCAAAATCTACAAGAATTTTTAGAAAGCACGTTAACTATTTATTCCGCATAAGATCAAAATACTGTTTATTGTTTAAAGTATGTGAATTTCGCTTAATTTCCTAACATAGAATTCACTCGTAAATTATGGTATGCATAATTAGTTTATAAAAGAAGTCATATTTTATATTAGTCATGTTTATATTGTTGGGTTTTGAATGGAAAATTCAATGCAAGCCCAATAAAGGAAAGGCCCAAAGGAAAGGCCCAAAGGGAGATGGAAGGTTGCAATCCCACATTGATTAGAGCAAGGAGGATTTCCTTGTTTATAAGGAATTTCCCTCCTTGCCTCTCAACTTGATTGGCTACCCAAAAGGCTGACCCACCGCTAGCTGCCTGCGAGGATGGTGCGAAGCACCGTCCGAGCACGAGCACGAGCACGCGCACGCGCACGTGCACGTGCGCATGGCGCATTGGACGCAAGTCGCAATGGGCGCTTTGTGGCGCACTTGGCACTTCGCACGTGCGACAGACTGGAACGTCCAAGAGGCTTCCAGAAGGCCGAAGGAGTGCGACCTCTCCCGCGAAAGGGCGCGAGCGCAGCCTGGCGCGCCTGGAAGGATCCAGAAGCCACCGAAGGGCCACGAGCGCAGCCAGTCAGCCTGTTGGCCGAGCGGACGCGTCCCTTCGGGGTGGCTGGCTCCCTGCCTCCTCCAGCCTATAAATAGGCATGCCCTCCTTGCCATTTCCTCATCCCAGCAGCACATGCACCTTCTAGCATTGTTGTCTTCTCCTCTCCCCCCGTTCTTCATCTAGAAAAGAGTCCCGAAAGTTCTGGGTATATAAGGGTTCGCCCGAAAGTTTCGAGATACGTGTGCAATGTTCTTGGAAATGCCCTAAACAGTCGTTGTATCTTGGGGACGATTGCCGAAGCCCGTACCGCACTGAAATATACGGGGCAATCTCGTCTTACGGAGAAAGTGTCCAACACTTGCCTCGACTGAAGTGATCCTAATCAAGTACACCAACTCCAACAAATAACAATCGTAAGATGAGATTGTGTACTTGAAGATGGCATCGACAAGCTCAGCACTAGTGCCAGCGGTCCCGGGAACTGCCCATGCCGAAAGGCCGGTCAAATTCAACGGTACCGAATTCAAGAGGTGGCAACAGAAGATGTTGTTCTACTTGACGACGCTCAACCTGGTCCGATTCCTGAAGGAAGAGGCTCCGAAGGTAGCGAAAAATGAGGCAGATCAACAGAAGATCAACGCCCTCGATGCATGGAGTCACAGCGACTTCCTATGCCGGAACTACGTCCTGAATGGACTAGACGACACGCTCTACAATGTCTACGCAGAAGCTAAGACCGCTAAAGAGCTGTGGAGTTCACTCAAGAAGAAGTACAAAATGGAGGATGCCGGGACGAAGAAATTCATCGTCGGACGATTCCTCGACTTCAAGATGGTGGACTCCAAGAAGGTCATCGACCAAGTTCAAGAGTTGCAGCTGATCCTTCACGAGATCCAAGCTGAAGGGATGCAACTCAGCGAGTCCTTCCAAGTAGCTGCAATGATCGAGAAGCTCCCCCCGCTGTGGAAGGATTTCAAGAGCTACCTCAAGCACAAGAGGAAGGACATGGGCCTAGAAGACCTAATAGTGAGACTAAGGATCGAGGAAGACAACCGAAAATCCGAAGTCAAGCAAGGCAAGGCCAACTCTGAGACCACCGTGCACCTCGCTGAGGGAAAAAGTGGCAAGAAGAGGAAGAAGTCCGAGGATAAGCAGAAGGAGCAAAAGCCCAAGAAGAAAAAGATCAAGGGCGACTGCTACAACTGCGGAAAACCCGGACACATGGCTAAGGACTGTCGCCAGCCGAAGAAGGACGACCAAGGAAGGGCTAACCTGGCTGAAGACTTGTCCCAGATGGATCTGTCAGCTGTGGTGTTTGAAGCCAACCTGGTGGACAATCCGAGAGAGTGGTTCGTGGACACTGGAGCTACCCGCCACGTCTGCTCGGACAAGGAGATGTTCTCGAACTATATCCCGATCACCGGCCGAAAGCTGTTCATGGGAAACTCCGCAATGTCCAAGATCGTTGGTCTGGGAAAGGTGGTCCTGAAGCTGACCTCAGGAAAGGAGCTGACCCTCAAGGATGTGCTGCATGTCCCGGACATCCGCAAGAACTTAGTCTCTGGCTCACTGTTAAGCAAAGCCGGTCTTAAGCTTGTATTTGAGGCTGATAAGTTTGTACTGACCAAAGCGGGTCAATTCATAGGAAAGGGTTATCTAGAAAGGGGGCTATTTAAGATGAATGTAATAACTGTACATCGCACCTTTAACGGTGAAAATAAAGTTAATGCTTCTTCTTACTTGGCCGAGTGTTCTAATTTATGGCATGGTAGATTAGGACACGTAAATCTAAACTCGCTAAGAAAGTTAGTAAGTTTAAATTTATTACCGAATCTAGAGTTCAACCCGTCCGATAAATGTGAAGTATGTGTGGAGGCTAAAATGACCAAAGCACCTTTCCATTCAGTGGAAAGAAGTACTACGCCTTTAGAATTAATTCATACGGACACTTGCGATATGAAACACGTGCAAACTAAAGGCGGGAAGAAATACTTCATCACGTTTATCGATGATTGCACGAGATACTGTTACGTGTATCTTTTAAAAGGCAAAGACGAAGCTCTTGATGCTTTTAAGAGATATAAGAATGAGGTTGAAAATCAACTCAGCGTGAAAATCAAAATGATCCGAAGTGATCGAGGAGGAGAATATGTAGCTTCGTTTGAGGAACTCTGTCAAGAACATGGCATTATTCATCAGACGACTGCTCCATACTCACCTCAATCGAATGGCGTAGCTGAACGCAAAAATCGAACTCTTAAGGAGATGATGAACGCTATGTTGATTAGCTTGCGCTTACCCCAGAACATGTGGGGGGAAGCTGTGCTCTCAGCTAACCACATTCTAAACAAATTGCCACACAAGAAAGGGATAAAACCCCATATGAACTATGGAAAGGAAGGAAGCCTTCCTACGGTTACCTTAAAGTGTGGGGGTGCCTAGCAAAGGTCGAAGTACCTAAGCCTAAGCAGGTGCGAATAGGACCCAAGACCATTGATTGCATCTTTATCGGATATGCGCAAAATAGTAGTGCTTATCGATTCTTGGTGCATAAATCTGAAAACCCTGAGATAAATACGGGAATGGTCATAGAATCAAGGAACACAATGTTTTTTGAAGAAAGCTTTCCTAATAAGGAAAGAAAGGAAGCAAGTCCGAAGAAAAGGACTCACGAGACTACGCAAGGGTCAAATCAGGAAGATGATGAACCTAGACGTAGTAAACGGACGAAGGTGACCAAATCTTTCGGTCCGGACTATCTAACCTATGCGTTAGAAGATGAACCCAGGACAATCCAAGAGGCATTGTCCAGTCCAGATGCTCCTCTCTGGAAGGAAGCTATCAATAGTGAGATAGAATCCATTATGCAAAACCACATGTGGGAAATCGTGGATCTCCCACCGGGCTGCAAACCTTTGGGATGCAGGTGGATCCTAAAAAGGAAATACAAAGCTGATGGATCAATCGACAAGTACAAAGCTCGATTGGTAGCTAAGGGGTTCAAGCAGAAGGAGGGATATGATTTCTTTGACACGTATTCACCGGTCACAAGAATCACATCGATTAGAGTACTCATAGCTGTTGCAGCACTCTATAACCTCGAGATCCACCAAATGGATGTAAAAACAGCTTTCCTAAATGGAGAACTGGAAGAGGAGATATACATGGAGCAACCTGAAGGGTTTGTAGCTCCCGGTCAAGAGCATAAAGTATGTCGACTAGTCAAGTCACTATACGGGCTAAAACAAGCGCCGAAACAGTGGCACGAAAAATTTGACAAAATAATGTTGTCAAATGGATTTAAGATCAATGAGTGCGATAAATGTGTTTACATTAAGGGCACACCTGAAGCTTACGTAATTGTATGTCTCTATGTAGATGACTTACTAATTATGGGAAGCAATAAAGAGGTTATTGTGAAAACTAAGAACATGTTAAAGAACCACTTTGACATGAAAGATATGGGTCTGGCAGACGTCATACTAGGAATAAAAATTTCTAGGAAAGCTAACGAAATTATCTTGACACAATCCCACTACGTGGAAAATGTGCTCAAGAAATTTGAAGCTTTCGACAAACCTCCGGTTAAGACTCCAGTAGATTTGAATCTACACTTAGCCAAGAATCGAGGGGACCCAGTATCGCAACTGAAGTATGCGCAAATTATCGGGAGCTTGATGTATTTAACAAACTGCACTCATCCCGATATTGCGTACTCGGTTAGTAAACTTAGTAGATTCACAAGTAATCCAGGAAAGGATCACTGGCTAGCTCTAGAAAGGATTTTACGGTATTTAAAACATACCATAAACCATGGCATACATTATGCTAAATATCCAGCTGTATTAGAAGGATACAGTGACGCAAATTGGATATCGGACACTAAGGACTCCAAATCCACGGGTGGATACGTATTCACCATAGGAGGAGGAGCTGTGTCTTGGAAGTCCTCTAAACAAACGTGCATAGCTCGATCCACCATGGAGTCGGAGTTTATAGCACTAGACAAAGCTGGGGAAGAAGCTGAATGGCTCAGAAACTTCCTAGAGGATATTCCGTGCTGGAGTAAACCGGTGTCTCCCGTATTGATACATTGTGATAGCATGTCTGCAATCGGGAGAGCACAAAGTACATTGTACAACAAAAAGTCTCGACATATCTGTCGGAGACACAATACCGTTAGACAGTTGATCTCTAGTGGGGTGATCACCATTAACTATGTAAAGTCCAAGGACAACTTAGCTGATCCTTTTACAAAAGGAATCAATAGAGATCAAATGTACAACGCAGTAAGGGGAATGGGATTAAAATCCACACACTAAAGAACATCCATAGCGGTAACTCAACCATGATGAGTGGAGATCCCACAAACTTGGTTCAATGAGACAACTAAGTTATGGAGGGTTTAGTGAATCACCTGGAACCTATCTCATTCTCAGAAGCTGCCCAGGTATTAACCTGCAGAGGTGTGGTAAGGATAAGCATTACGCTTTTAATGATTCCTATACCTTGATTAAGGTGGAGTATGGCAGGATACTCCTGATAGGAGATCACCTACGTAAGTGTGAAGTGAGGCCGCTTCAAATGGGAAAAACACTTATGAATCCAAGATACGGTCCATGGCCGAAACGGACACAACGTGAGAACCTAAATATACTAGGGTTATTATTGTGTAAATGTTATTGTCTTGGTTTACACCAAAAGCTGACGGTTCAAGATATCACGTTCACCGAGCAGCGAGTAAATCCGATAACATACTACTAGAGAAGGTTCAAAGCCGCAAGCTACCTGACTCGATGCAATAATAACACGTCAGAACTTTCGATTAGAGTCTGCATGCATTAATCATCATTCATGTGCGGGATTGTTGGGTTTTGAATGGAAAATTCAATGCAAGCCCAATAAAGGAAAGGCCCAAAGGGAGATGGAAGGTTGCAATCCCACATTGATTAGAGCAAGGAGGATTTCCCTGTTTATAAGGAATTTCCCTCGTTGCCTCTCAACTTGATTGGCTACCCAAAAGGCTGACCCACCGCTAGCTGCTTGCGACGACGGTGCGAAGCACTGTCCGAGCACGAGCACGAGCATGCGCACGCGCACGTGCGTGTGCGCATGGCGCATTGGACGCAGGTCGCAATGGGCACTTTGTGGCGCACTTGGCTTTGCTTGAATTTGCCCAGGCCCGGAGGCAGCTGCGCAGCTACCTAAGCGACGAGGAGCTGCGAGCGCCTTCAGGTTGGTCGCCGAAGAAGCACGACGGACTGGAACGTCCAGGAGGCTTCCAGAAGGCCGAAGGAGTGCGAGATCTCCCGCGAAAGGGCGCGAGCGCAGCCTGGCGCGCCTGGAAGGATCCAGAAGCCACCGAAGGGCCACGAGCACAGCCAGTCAGCCTGTTGGCCGAGCGGACGCGTCCCTTCGGGGTGGCTGGCTCCCTGCCTCCTCCAGCCTATAAATAGGCATGCCCTCCTTGCCATTTCCTCATCCCAGCAGCACATGCACCTTCTAGCATTGTTGTCTTCTCCTCTCCCCCTGTTCTTCATCTAGAAAAGAGTCCCGAAAGTTCTGGGTATATAAGGGTCGCCCAAAAGTTTCGAGATACGTGTGCAACGTTCTTGGAAACGCCCTAAACAGTCGTTGTATCTTGGGGACGATTGCCAAAGCCCGTACCGCACTGAAATATACGGGGCAATCTCGTCTTACGGAGAAAGTGTCCAATACTTGCCTCGACTGAAGTGATCCTAATCAAGTACACCAACTCCAACAAACAACAAATATTAGGTTGTATTTGTTGTTTGTCGGAGGTGGTGTACTTGATTAGGATCTACGGCAGTCGAGGCAAGTGTTGGACACTTTCTCCGTAAGACGAGATTGCCCCGTATATTTCAGTGCGGTACGGGCTACGACAATCGTCTCCAAGATACAACGACTGTTTGGGCGTTTCCAAGAACGTTGCACACGTATCTCGAAACTTTCGGGCGAACCCTTATATACCTTAAACTTTCGGACGGACTTGTAAGTGAAGAACGGGGGAGAGAAGAAGACAACAATACTATGGAGAGTGCATTTGCTGCTGGGATGAGGAAAATGGCAAGGGGGCAGGCCTATTTATAGGCTGGAGGAGGCAGGGAAGCAGCCACCCCGAAGGAACGCGTCCGTTCGGCCAGCAGGCTGGCTGGCTGCGCTTGTGGCCCTTCGGTGGCTTCTGGATCCTTCCATGCGTGCCCAGACTATGCTGGCGCCCTTTCGCGATGGATCTCGTAACCCTTCGGCCTTCTGGAAGTCTCCTGGATATTCCAACCCTTCGTGCCTCTTCAGTGGCCATCCTAGAAGGTGCTCGCAGCTCCTCATCACTTTGGTAGCTGCGCAGCTTTCTCCGGATCCGGGCAAAATACTTAAGGCTCCTCCAGCTCCTCGCGATGATGCGCACGTGCGAAGTGCCAAGTGCACCACAAAGCGCCCATTACGACCTGCGTCCAATGCGCCATGCGCACACCCACACGCACATGCGCGTGTGCGTGCACGTGCTCGTGCTCGTGCTCTTGCTCGTGCTCGGATGGTGCTACGCACCATCCGAGCCCCAGTCCGAGTTGGCTTTTCCTCCAGGTGGTCAACTTATTTTCTAGTCAACAAAGAGTTTCTCCTTATAAACTAGGAAATATTGGTGCCACTTTTCAATGTGGGATTGTACTTTCTATTTCCCTTTTGGGCCTCCCACTTTGGGCCTTTCCACTTTGGGCTTTGCTTGAATTTTCATTCAAAACTTTTCCAACAATCCCCCACATGAATGAAGATTAATGCATGCAGACTCTAATCGAAAGTTCTGACGTGTTATTATTGCATCGAGACAGGTAGCTTGCGGCTTTGAACCTTCTCTAATAATATGTTATCGGATTTACTCGCTGCTCGGTGAACGTGATGTCTTGAACTGTCAGCTTTTGGCATAAACCAAGACAATAACATTTACACAATAATAACCCTAGTATATTTGGGTTCTCACGTTGTGTCCGTTTCGGCCATGGACCGTTTCTTGGATTCATAAGTGTTTTTCCCATTTGAAACGGCCTCACTTCACACTTACATAGGTGATCTCCTATCAGGAATATCCTGTTATACTCCACCTTTATCAAGGTATAGGAATCATTAAAAGCGTAATGCTTAACCTTACCACACCTCTGCAGGTTAATACCTGGGCAGCTTCTGAGAATGAGATAGGTTCCAGGTGATTAACTGAACCCTCCATAACTTAGTTGTCTCATTGAACCAAGTTTGTGGGATCTCCACTCATCATGGTTGAGTTACCGATATGGACGTTCTTTAGTGTGTGGATTTTAATCCCATTCTCCTTACTGCGTTGTACATTTGATCTCTATTGATTCCTTTCGTAAAAGGATCAGCTAAGTTGTCCTTGGACTTTACGTAATTAATGGTGATCACCCCACTAGAGATCAACTGTCTAACGGTATTGTGTCTCCGACGGATATGTCGAGACTTTTCGTTGTACATTGTACTTTGTGCTCTCCCGATTGCAGACATGCTATCACAATGTATCAATACGGGAGACACCGGTTTGCTCCAGCACGGAATATCCTCTAAGAAGTTTCTGAGCCATTCAGCTTCTTCCCCAGCTTTGTCTAGTGCTATAAACTCCGACTCCATGGTGGATCGAGCTATGCACGTTTGTTTAGAGGACTTCCAAGACACAGCTCCTCCTCCTATTGTGAATACGTATCCACCCGTGGATTTGGAGTCCTTAGTGTCTGATATCCAGTTTGCGTCACTGTATCCTTCTAATACAGCTGGATATTTAGCATAATGTATGCCATGGTTTATGGTATATTTTAAGTACCGTAAAACCCTTTCCAGAGCTAGCCAGTGATCCTTCCCTAAATTACTTGTGAATCTACTAAGCTTACTAACTGAGTACGCAATATCGGGACGTGTGTAGTTTGTTAAATACATCAAGCTCCCGATAATCTGCGCATACCTCAGTTGAGATACTGGGTCCTCTCGATTCTTGGCTAAGTGTAGATTCAAATCTACTGGAGTCTTAATTGGAGGTTTGTCAAAAGCTTCAAATTTCTTGAGCACGCTTTCCACGTAGTGGGATTGCGTCAAGGTAATTTCGTCAGCTTTCCTAGAGATTTTTATCTCTAGTATGACGTCTGCCAGACCCATATCTTTCATGTCAAAATGGTTCTTTAACATGTTCTTAGTTTTCACAATAACCTCTTTATTGCTTCCCATAATTAGTAAGTCATCTACGTAGAGACATACAATTACGTAAGCTTTAGGTGTGCCCTTAATGTAAACACATTTATCGCACTCATTGATCTTAAATCCATTCGACAGCATTGTTCCGTCAAATTTCTTGTGCCACTGTTTTGGAGCTTGTTTTAGCCCGTATAGTGACTTGACTAGCCGACACACTTTATGCTCTTGACCGGGAGCCACAAACCCTTCAGGTTGTTCCATGTATATCTCCTCTTCCAGTTCTCCATTTAGGAAAGCTATTTTTACGTCCATTTGGTAGATCTCGAGGTTATAGAGTGCCGCAACAGCTATGAGTGCTCTAATTGATGTGATTCTTGTGACCGGTGAATACATGTCAAAGAAATCATATCCCTCCTTTTGTTTGAACCCCTTAGCTACCAATCGAGCTTTGTATTTGTCGATTGATCCATCAGTTTTATATTTTCTTTTTAGGATCCACCTGCATCCCAAAGGTTTGCAGCCCGGTGGGAGATCTACGATTTTCCACATGTGGTTTTGCATAATGGATTCTATCTCACTATTGATAGCTTCCTTCCAAAGAGGAGCATCTGGACTGGACAATGCCTCTTGTATTGTCCTGGGTTCATCTTCTAACACATAGGTTAGATAATTCGGACCAAAAGATTTGGTTACCTTCATCCGTTTACTATGTCTAGGTGCATCATCTTCCTGATTTGACCCTTGCGTAGTCTCGTGAGCCCTTTTCTTTGGACTTCCTTCCTTTCTTTCCTTATTAGGAAAGCTATTCTCAAAGAATGTTGTGTTCCTTGATTCTATGACCATTCCCATGTTTATCTCAGGATTTTCAGATTTATGCACCAAAAATCGATAAGCACTACTATTTTGTGCATATCCGATAAAGATGCAATCAATGGTCTTGGGTCCTATTCTCACCTGCTTAGGCTTAGGTACTTCGACCTTTGCTAGGCACCCCAACACTTTAAGGTAACCGTAGGAAGGCTTCCTTCCTTTCCATAGTTCATATGGGGTTTTATCCATTTTCTTGTGTGGCAACTTGTTTAGAATGTGGTTAGCTGAGAGCACAGCTTCCCCCCACATGTTCTGGGGTAAGCCCGAGCTAATCAACATAGCGTTCATCATCTCCTTAAGAGTTTGATTTTTGCGTTCAGCTACGCCATTCGATTGAGGTGAGTATGGAGCAGTCGTCTGATGAATAATGCCATATTCTCGACAGAGTTCATCAAACGGAGCTACATATTCTCCCCCTCGATCACTTCGGATCATTTTGATTTTCACGCTGAGTTGATTTTCAACCTCATTCTTATATCTCTTAAATGCATCAAGAGCTTCGTCTTTGCCCTTTAGGAGATATATGTAACAGTATCTCGTGCAATCATCAATAAACGTGATAAAGTATTTCTTCCTGCCTTTAGTTTGCACGTGTTTCATATCGCAAGTGTCCGTATGAATTAACTCTAAAGGCGTAGTACTTCTTTCCACCGAGTGGAAAGGTACTTTGGTCATTTTAGCCTCCACACATACTTCACATTTATCGAATAGGTTGAGCTCTAGATTCAGTAATAAATTTAAACTTACTAACTTTCTTAGCGAGTTTAAATTTACGTGTCCTAATCTACCATGCCATAAATTAGAACACTCAGCCAAGTAAGAAGAAGCGTTAACTTTATTTTTATCGCTAAAGGTGCGATGTACAGTTATTACATTCATCTTAAAAAGCCCCTTTTCTAGATAACCCTTTACTATGAATTGACCCGCTTTGGTCAGTACAAACTTATCAGCCTCAAATACAAGCTTAAGACTGGCTTTGCTTAACAGTGAGCCGGAAACTAAGTTCTTGCGAATGTCCGGGACATGCAGCACATCCTTGAGGGTCAGCTCCTTTCCTGAGGTCAGCTTCAGGACCACCTTACCCAGACCGACGATCTTGAACATTGCGGAGTTTCCCATGAACAGCTTTCGGCCGGTGATTGGGATATAGCTCGAGAACATCTCCTTGTCCGAGCAGATGTGGCGGGTAGCTCCTGTGTCCACGAACCACTCTCTCGGATTGTCCACCAGGTTGGCTTCAAACACCACGACTGACAGATCCATCTGGGACAAATCTTCAGCCAGGTTAGCCTTTCCTTGGTCGTCCTTCTTCGGCTGGCGACAGTCCTTAGCCATGTGTCCGGGTTTGCCATAGTTGTAGCAGTCGCCCTTGATCTTCTTGTTCTTTTTCTTCTTGGGCTCTTGCTTCTCCTGCTTATCCTCGGACTTCTTCCTCTTCTTGCCACCTTTTTTCTCGGCGAGGTGCACGGTGGTCTCAGAGTTGGCCTTGCCTTGCTTGACTTTGGACTTTTGGTTGTCTTCCTCGATCCTAAGTCTCACGATCAGGTCTTCTAGGCCCATGTCCTTCCTCTTGTGCTTGAGGTAGCTCTTGAAGTCCTTCCAGAGCGGGGGGAGTTTCTTGATCATCGCAGCTACTTGGAAGGATTCACTGAGTTGTATCCCTTCGGCCTGGATCTCGTGAAGGATCAGCTGCAACTCCTGCACTTGGTCGATGACCTTTTGGAATCCACCATCTTGAAGTCGAGGAATCGTCCGACGATGAATTTTTTCGTCCCGGCATCCTCCATTTTGTACTTATTCTCGAGTGAACTCCACAGCTCCTTAGCAGTTTTGGCTTCCGCGTAGACGTTGTAGAGCGTGTCGTCTAGTCCATTCAGGACGTAGTTCCGGCACAGGAAGTCGCTGTGACTCCACGCGTCGAGAGCGTTGATCTTCTGTTGATCCGTCTCATTTTCTGCTATCTTCGGTGCTTCCTCTTTCAGGAACCGAACTAGGTTGAGCGTGGTCAGATAGAACGTCATCTTCTGTTGCCACCTCTTGAACTCGGTACCGTTGAACTTGGCTGGCCTTTCGGGGTAGACAGTTCCCGGGATCGCTTGCATTGGTACGGTGCTTGACGATGCCATCTTCAAGTACACGATCTCGTCTTACGATTGTTGTTTGTCGGAGGTGGTGTACTCGATTAGGATCTACGGCAGTCGAGGCAACTGTTGGACACTTTCTCCGTAAGACGAGATTGCCCTGTATATTTCAGTGCGGTACGGGCTACGACAATCATTTCTAAGATACAATGACTATTCGGGCATTTCCAAGAACGTAGCACACGTATCTCGAAACTTTCGAGCGAACCCTTATATACCCAGAACTTTCGGATGGACTTGTAAGTGAAGAACGGGGGAGAGAAGAAGACAACAATGCTATGGAGAGTGCATTTGCTGCTGGGATGAGGAAAATGGCAAGGGGGCAGGCCTATTTATAGGCTGGAGGAGGCAGGGAAGCAGCCACCCCGAAGGGACGCGTCCGTTCGGCCAGCAGGCTGCACAGCTTTCTCTGGACCCGGGCAAAATACTTAAGGCTCCTCCAGCTTCTTGCGACGATGCGCACGTGCGAAGTGCTAAGTACGCCACAAAGCGCCCATTGCGACCTGCGTCCAATGCGTCATGCACACACGCGCGTGCTCGGATGGTGCTACACACCATCCTCGTCGCGGTCCGAGTTGGCTTTCCCTCCAGGTGGTCAACTTATTTCCTAGTCAACAAGGAGTTTCTCCTTATAAACTAGAAAATGTTAGTGCCACTTTCCAATGTGAGATTGCACTTTCTATTTCCCTTTTGGGCCTCCCACTTTGGGCCTTTCCACTTTGGGCTTTGCTTGAATTTTCTTTCAAAACTTTTCCAACAATATTATAGTCACGTTTCGAAAAAACGCATGTGAATCGCTATGGAGAGAATGTTCTCTAAAAGGCTCAATTATTTTGCAAATAAATTAAAACACAAAGATCCTTATTTGTTACATTCACCACGAAAATCAGAGTGTCATAAGCAGTGATGTAAACTTCTTTATTCAAAATAAATCATTAATGATGTTGCCTACGGAATTCATGCTTCTGCTGCTTGCTCATATTCCTAACCCATTTTTGTAATATCTGAAACAAACAACAGAACTTGATGAGTTTACGCAACTCAATAAACCAAAGCCCATAATATATATAAATGATAACACAAGCCATTAACTCTACAATCAAAACTAAACTTTGGAGTTCCTTTCAAAGTACAACAGGATTCATTTCGGATACCAGTGAAATACCTCTTTTGTTCCGACATCACTATAAAATTCAAGACCTAAAGGATACTATAAAATTGAAGACGTAAGGGATACTAATAAAATTCAAAGACGTAAGGGATACTAACTTTGCACTCCCAAGTCAATTTCTACACTTCCCGCAACGCAGATAAATCCAAGACATGTTAAAGGTTGAAAAGGGTGTAGAAAGATCTTGTTCGCACAACAGAACAAATACAAATATCATACAAACTTATCTAAAATTGAATGGGCCTACTCAAGCAGAATTATATGAACAAAATTGCACAAACAGAATCGCACTAGAGAATGGCTTTTGACTAAGTCGTTATTAATGAAAGAATGGGTCGCACCACAATTAAATAATACTAATGTGGAGTGACCCGCCACTAGGAATTTGCCCGTCACTCACAATTTATGTCTCATCACAAAATGTTGACAAATAATTGAAAAAAATGCACTAGATACTAAGAAAAATTTAAGTGTCATGATATCCTCTCTCTGACAAGCATCCTCTTAAGTTAGTGCATAGACTCAGGCTGGGGTCCTCGCTGATGGGTCGAACTGCGTGCAATGATAACTAATCGCGTGGTAGTGATCGAGGTCGAAGAATTCCTAGCCTTGACTTTCGGACACTTAGCCACCAGGTGTCCTATTTTCTCACAGCCAAAACATGCACCAGTCGTCCATCTACATCGGTCTTCAGTATGTTCATGCTTCTTGCACCTCTCGCATCACATATTCAAGTTTTTGGAAGAGCTGGTGCCATAAGTAGGGTTGGTTGTAGGGCCTCTTGGTTGACTCTATGGTGGAGCTTTCAGCCTACTCTCCAAACTTTCTCTTGCTAGACTCCTTATTTGATTTTCTTTTGAGTAAGTTCTGCTCAATTACAAGTGCTCTCTCGAGGATCTCTGCATAGGTTGGCAGGAGTAGAGGCACAATATAATCCCTAATATCCTCCACCAATCCATCTTCAAACTTTCGAGCTCAGGCTTCCTCGTCGAGACACGCAGCTGATTTGAAAATGGAGAGCCTGGAGAACTCCCGGTCATATTCTAGCACTGTCATGTTGTCTTGCACCAATTGATCAAACTCCATAGCCTTCTCCCTTCTCAGGGCTACATGAACAAACTTGCCCCTAAAATCTCTCAGGAAGGCTGCCCAATCATAAACTTCTTTCTCGTCATCTACGTCCTGGCGGATCCGCTCCTGTGTCTCCCACCATCTACGGGCATCCCTCACCAGCATGTGCGAAGCGAATAACACTTTGTCAGTTGGCTCGGTGCGCGCGATCATGAAAGTCTTCTCCACCTCCATGATCCAATCTTCCACTTGTACGGGGTCTTGCGTGCCATCAAATGGCGGAGGTTTTGCCCTTTGAAAGTCTCGATATCTCCATATTGGTCGTTGCTGTTGCATCATTGTAGGTTGTTGTTGTGGTGCAAGCATTTGAGTCAACATTTGCAGCACCCGTGCATCGACCATTATTCCTGGTGGTGGGAGTGGTGGTGCCTCCGCACCTTGGGGAACATTCACACCCATTAGAGGTGATAGAGGTGATGAAGGTCCTCCTGAGGTTCTTTCTTCATGGTTGGTGGCGGGGGAGGGGGCAATGCGGGTATCTCATGTGAGCTATGTCCTCCTCCAATTTGTCCTCTTGTTTGTGGAACTATGATCTTCAAATGATTAATTATACTTGTATATCATCAAGACAACATCGTAATGAGGTCAAACAAAAAATGTACCCTAAGTTCTCACATGCACTTATCTACACTTTAAAAATCGAAAATCGGGCCAAAAAGTGGTACAAACTAAAACATGCATAACTTTTTATTAAATTGAAACTGAGTCTAAAATTTGGGACTTTACGCAGCAGGAAATTCACATTAAGATTTTAAATTCTAAAAAAAGATATTAAGACTTTGTTTGGTTGGAAAGAGAAAAAGTAATACAAAAACACGTACAAAACACGAAACACCGGAAAGTCGGCCTGAACCTGGCCCCAGCCGAAGGATGTCCCTCTGAAATATATTTTATTCGAAAATTCCCAAAGTTATACGCATCCACATTGTAGACGGAAATCGGCTTATCTCGAGTTCAAATATCCTATCATATACTAAAATTTTATGTAAATCAAACCACTGCCTTATTGAGAGCGCGAAGAACAGAACAATCTACCTATTTCACTACGAGGAGAAGCAACTTACCCTTAGGTTTTGATGAATTCTCTCCCTTTCGTCTTTGCCTCCTTCTTTCTCGTCATCCGAATCATTCCAATTGCCTTTTAAAGAGTCCAAATCGTGAGAATCAACGTTGGGTGAACGAGGGACTATTAAACACCTTTATATAGACTACAGCTTTCCACCCAAAAAAAATAGACTACAGCTTAACCCTAACTAGGGTTTTAATGTAAACTACGAACTACTGCACCACGACAAATTACCGAATCATACCTAAAATTACCATAAATTTCCTTATGCGTTTTAGGGTTCTCGCCATAACTGTTCTAGCAATCAAATTCATATCCTCGCCCGTAAAACCTTGTGCCATTAATTAGTTAATCAATTAGCCGTACACTTCCTCACAAAAATATTCCTTCCAAATCAAATTTGTATGCTTGTTATAAAGCATTTAGCCCGACGATAAAAATATTTATAAATTTAAATAAGTTAATAAATTCAAATCCTGATACGTGTAATTACGATATAAAAATTATGTTTAAAATAAATAAATTTGTATGCTCATCACGGAAATGAACTCTCGGAGATTCCCAAAGTTACAAGCATCCGCCCCGTCAATGGGTCACTTAGCCCGGGCTGGGACCCACCCGGTTAGCCAGCCTTCTCTTACTTCCTCCTCTAATGGAAAAGGCGAATATCCGAATAGAAATAAATATTCTTTTCCCTCCAAGGAAACCGTCATCTCGGGTCCGGTCAGCCTTTCACCGCGTTGTTTTTTAAGTCTATTTATTAAAATCAAGTACTATTGAATTTAATTTAAAGGTTTTATGATAAAATCTTTTTGTTCATATAGCTAAAACCCTTTTTTTTAATCAAAATCTATTATAATTAAAAACAAGTGCTTTTCATTTTTCCCCTCGTTGTTTCCTTATTCTCCTCTTCTTGAAATAGTATCTGTATTATGTTAGAGCAGTGTTAAATTTTATTTAGAATTTAATCCAAGTTTTTGCCTATTCAGACCAAATTCCATTATTATTATTTTATTTTGAGAAAAACCAAATTCCATTATTTATTAACCTTTCATTTCCAATCACGGCCACGGCCCACACCACCCCCATGCGCGTGGGCCCCATCCCTGACGTCACCTCTAACGGAACCCCTTCCCCGGCCCCTATTTATAGGCCCCCTCCCCCGCTGCTCAGCGGTTTGAAACACAAACCAAAGCCACAGCCAAAAAGAGAGAACAAAAAAAAAACAGATTTCCTAATCGAGGAACTTCTTTTTGACTCAACTTAACTTTAGCGATGGTGAGCGACACCGAGACGAAGAAAGCTTCTGAGAGCGTCCTCAAGTTCCTCTGTAGCTACGGCGGCAAAATCCTCCCCCGCTCAGGCGACGGCAAGCTCCGTTACGTCGGCGGCCTAACCAGAGTCCTCGCCGTCGATCGCAACGTCTCCTATGCAGGTTCGTTTTCCCTTTTCTCAATTTCGATGAACTTTTCTTATTTCCTTTCGTTATAATTTTCCAGAAATCCTAAAACCGGTTTAATTAACAGAGCTGATGGTGAAATTGGGGGAGTTCTGTGGATACTCCGTGGACCTGAGGTGTCCGTTACCTAACGGCGATCTGGAGACGTTGATTTCCGTCAAATCGGACGACGAATTGAGGATTATCGTCGAGGAATACGACCGATCGTCCCCCGGCGCGAAGATTAGAGCCGTACTCTCCCCTCCTAAGTGTCTCAAGACGGTTTCCCCAGCCTCAAGCGTCGATTCCTCCCCGATCGCGGTGGATGTTCGCCGGTACCGGAGCAACTCCCCGCCGGCCGTCCGGTACCGCCTCGAGAGATCCCCCCGCGGCTGGAACTGTGGACGGGAAAGCCCGAAGATGTTCCTGTGTTGCGACCCGCGGTATTACCGGAACTGGCACTCGTGAGTATGGACGGAGAGATGACGGTGCCGTTAGATGTATGCGTTTCTAGTGTGTGTATAGTACTTTCCTTGGAAGGAGAAATTATTCGACGACGGAAGAGGAATTCCTTTTTTTATGGAATGGAATTCGAATACAAAATAGAAAAAAATTAGTTAGAGAAGAATACCGAGCGATTCCCTTTTGTTACTGAATCGGGATTTTCGGCGATTTTTGGTTCCGTTAACCGTCAAATCGGTACCCTAGAAATCCCTATTTTTTTCTCCACGAACCGATGACGTGGTTTGAGATTCCCCAAGCTCGTTAGGTGTCGCCACGTGGCGAGATTGGTCGCTCCTCGCGCGCCGCTTGTTTCGTTTTCATGGGAAGAGGTCGACAAGTGTAAGGTTACCATATAAACCTTCCAGTTCTAACGTATTCGTTTTGTGATTTTTTTTGGGTTAAAGTATTCGTTTTGTGATTGGTGTTGGATTTGGTCTGATTTCTCGTTTTCTGCGTCTTTTGCAGGTTCAAGTTTTGATGGTGGGCAGAAGAGATCAGAGGCACATGCACGAGTTCAAATTTAGTGAGGATCAAAGTTATGAAGATCTAGAGTTGACTCCTAAAATTTTAAGATTTTATGATTTATTATGGGTAAAACGAGTCAGAACTTGTACAAGATCTGGAGTCGAACATGATCTGTGGAATTTGAGTGATAACTCCTAAAATTATAAGATCTACGAGTTAACTCTTAAGATCTACGAGTTAACTCTTAAGATCATGAGATCCGAGTTAGAGCGACAGATTTTTCTCGACGCTTCCAGGGGAGAGAGAAGTATAATAGCTTATCCTTCGTTTAACATTTTAATAATATATGTTATTCGGATAACTATACTTCTTTTACTGTATAGGCCAAAACACAAAAATCTATTATACTTTGTTTAATATTTTTAAATAATATTTGTTATTCGGATAATTATTGATCGACTAAAATGCTTAAAATGATACGATTGTTGTTGAGCCCAAAAATTAATAATCAAATTTATATTAATTAATATCTCTGAGATTAATAGTTTTAGAGTTATTTAAATTCATATTTTCATCCTACCAATTTTTTGCCACTTATTTTTTTTACATCAATTTTGATGTTTATTTTATTTTATTTATTGCTCGTCAATCATATTATGTAATTTATAGATACGTAGTGGATTACCATTTAAAAATGTATTGAAGTGAGATTTTTGTGTGTAAATTTATGAAGAAAAATTGGTCATTAGTGAAAAATTTATGGAAAGATTATTAATCTTAGTTATTTCTATAATTTTGTCTATTTGGTGGATCTTACAATCAGTGTTACGATTCTACGATCTACGCTTTCTCTATGCCCGAACGATCTTTAGTGGGATCCCGATTTTGACAACCTTGGTGGGGACGATCCTTGTCCCCACTGAAAGGGATCGGAGTGAGAGGGTACTCTAGGTAATAAAAATATAGTTAGGGGCAATATTGGACAACTACTATTAACAAAGTCAAGGTATAATTTAGGAATAAAATAATTATGGTAATAATTTAAAAGGAAAAATATACCAACTAATTACCCCAAAAATCACGTAATAGCACTAATTCATTATTCCCAGCAGCCCAAAAAAAATCCTAAACGATTGAGCCAAGAACCCTAATCCTTCAACATCCATGGCTAAAGTTATTGATAATCATGAAACCGAAGAAGAAATCATAGACGAATGATGAACTTAGCATTTTCTTATAAATTTTGAACTTGGCATGTTGTTATCAATTATGACTTGGGAATATTTGTATCTTTGTACTCAGATATTGGTATCCTTTTTCTATGATATTGGTTTCCGTCTTCTATGATATTTGTTTCCTTCTTCTATGATATTTATATTAATTTTCTTCTTCTATGATATTGATTTTCTTCGTATCTGATATTAGTGCCCATCAACTCTGACATTGGTTTCTTTCGTTCTGTGATATTGGTTTCCTACGTATCAGATATTGGTGACCTTTTTAAGTGATATTGGTATCCTTCTACTCTGATATTGATTTATTGCTTCTATGATATTGGTTTCCTTCTTATCTGATATTGGGGTCCTTCAACTCCGATATTGGTTTTCTTCTTCTATGATATTGGTGACCTTCTTCCTTCTTCTATGATATTGGTATCCTTTCACTTTGATATTGGTATTCTTCAACTCTGATTTTGGTTTATTGTTACGCATATATTGGTTTCCGCCTTCTATAATACTGGTATCCTGCTACTCATATATTGGTTTCCATCTTTTATGATATTGGTTTCTATCTTTTATGATATTGGTGGGTTGTATTCTGTTATAGTGTTAAATAGTATTAGCAGCAACAAAGCTAAACTCTATTTTTATACCTAGGATTTTTCATAAGATTTTAACTAGATAGAATTTAAATGAGAAATTGGCTACAAACGTAAGAGGAATTTAACACTAGGAACTATAAATATGTTCATATTTTTATATTAGAAATCAATTTATCCAAAAAATTAGTTCGCTATACAAATTAGCGACTAATGAATGCCAAGTGATCAGGCCGATGGTGGGGCAGCATGGTTACACGCGTCCAATTTGGTAACTGTAGGATCAAATAATAATCCCAAGGAAAAAAAAGACCAACAGTGATAGAAACCGCCCACGGCCGCCGATTAGATTTTAATATTTTATACGTGATAACAACAGCCATTAAGGAGATTGAAGATGGTGGGAAGAGCGCCAGTAACGGGAGGATGCGAAGCCCGAAAGTAGTGCAAGCGCCTTAAAAAAAGAGACTTCAAACTTGGGACCAGAGAACTACGTGTATTAGTATTAGTCCCGTCTCCTAAAGGCCAACAATAAGCAATGAGCGACAAAATTCTGACCTACCACCCCAAACAAGAGGAAGACGAAGAAGAAGAAGACCAAAGCAACAGAAGAAGAAGGGCCATGCAAGTACAATCGATCAAGGCATCCCCTCACTACAGTTGGCTTCTCGGGGTCAACTACCTCTGCCTCATCGTCGGATCGGTGGCTTCCACCCTCCTCTCCAAGTACTCCGGCCATGGGAGGAGTTTGAACCCAATTAAGGAACAGAGGGAGGCAAAATTTTTAGGGTTTTTTTTAATTCTTATTCTTATTGAAAACAGAAGGTAGAGAGAGGGAGGCGAAGCTTTTAGGGGTTTTTTTAATAGCCAAAACCAAAAACCTAGAGAGAAATTAGGGAATGGTATTATGTCAAAGAGGATGGGTAAAAATAATATTGTACCCTCAAATGATAATGATTGTACATGAGTTTTAAAAAATAAATTTTATGATCCATATTTAGTCTATACCATAAGAATGACTTTTATGTAATTTCACTGAATGCCCCGAGTTTTTCAATATTTATGAATGAGAACGCCCGGGTTAATCAGATAAAAATGTGATCTTCGAACCCAATTAAAAAAGAGAATACATCGGATTTCGCACTTATATGAATTGGTAAAGAAAGTCGCTATTAATTGCATGCGGAAACATGCGGATGAACAATCATGGTTGTAAAAAAGAATCGAAAGTAGATCTAAGATTTGTCTCGTGCTCTCAGGGCCAACTGGTCAGATCGTTAGCATCGAAAATTTTTAATTAAAAATAAGATTAAATATATTTTGGTATCCTATGTTATTACAAAATAGATATGCAATGTCCTCAGTTAATTAAAAAATAACTGAGGACATAGATATGCAATGTCGACATAGATATGCAATGTCGAAAATTTTTAATTAAAAATAAGATTAAATATATTTTGGTATCCTATGTTATTACAAAATAGATATGCAATGTCCTCAGTTATAAAAACATTCACATATGAACTTGAGTTGTTCTAAGGCGTATAAACAAATCATGTATAATTTTCCGTTCCAACATATTTCTAACAAAAAAACTAAAATTAGTCATGAAATTCATTACTAAATTCGTAACTCTAAGCATATTTAACCTGTGCTAATGGCTAAATATGTCACCAGAGAACCTCATCCATACACATTTCCAACTAAAGAGCTATAAATAAAAAAAATTAACAGTTGGAGAAAAAAGTTCTTGCTAGCCTTAGAAACTGCACTCACCTTTCTTGTACTATTGGGATATTAGTTTAATCATGTATCAATCTAGCAAGGCTATAGAATTATTAATACTAAAAGAGAGGACTGCCAAAAAGTCCATTTGCAGCTGTAAGTAGAGCTAAAATATTATTTCTAAAAGAGCTTGATCGTTTCCAGCGTTGAAATTGGCTTGGTACAATATTAATAGTGAACCGTTAACTCTAAAAATAATTGATACAAGTCAAGTTGCCATCTTAAGGAAAAATGATAACTGAAGAATTACTCAATTATTCCAAGTTATAATCCAAGTTGTAAGAGAGTTTAATTTACAAATTTTGAACTGACATTTTACAAATGTAAAGATATTATTAGGAGTGTAACCCTTAAAAAGGACCTGCCAATACGCTATTACCAAATGTTTAAAAAAAAATTGAAAGGCAACCGCTACTAATTTATACCATTTATTAAAAAATATTTCGATCAACTAATAAATAAGTTATTCTAACCTAACTAGGTTTTAAATTAAAATCTTTGAGAATACTACAATATTAAATTATTATTGAGATAATTTTACTACTTTCCAAATGTCTTGCCTTAATGGAATGTTTGGATTATAGTATAAACCAAAAAAAACTTGTTGATACCGTTCATAGGCAATTAATTGGGCCAAACCTGAAGAACATTGGACCAATATCGCTAAAGCCCAACTTAAACAAACCTGTCTAAAAGAATAACACGCGAGCCAAACAAACAAGCCTCAACCGAAATCTCCCGGCAAGCCAAGCCAAGCCATAACCAACAAAAACCCTAAACCCTGAACCTCCGGCCTCCGCCCCTCCCAGATCCAATTTAGAACCTCTGCCCTAAAATTATCGAAGAAGAAGCGAGGAAAAGGAAGAAAAAATGCAGCACGATGAAGTCATATGGCAAGTTATCAGGCACAATCACTGCAGCTTCATGGCCAAGTATGTACTCCCCTCTCTCTCTCTCTCTCTCTCTCTCTCTCTCTCTCTCTCTCTCTCCCGCTTCGTTTGTTCTATGTTTTGATTGATTTCGAGGTTATTGATTTTCCGTGTCGGGTTCGCAGGTTAGAGACGGGTATTTTCTGTAGGAACCCGTACAACGTGACGGGGCTTTGCAACCGCAGCTCTTGCCCTCTCGCCAACAGCCGCTACGCCACTATCCGTGAGCACGAAGGTATCCGTTCGCGGGGGCGTGTTTTGTAAAAACTCGAGGGGTTAGATTGTAGGATGATGTTTGATTGGTTTGGTGAACGACAGGTGTGTTCTATTTGTACATGAAGACGATCGAGAGGGCTCATACGCCGAATAAGCTTTGGGAGAGGGTTAAGTTGCCGCAGAACTACTTGAAGGCTATCGAAGTCATTGACAAGCACCTGGTTTGTTGGTTTTACTTGTGGTTTATCTGTCGGTGAATTGGTATATGATCGTTGTAAGCACACTGTTGTTTCGAAATGGCTATTAGAATATCTTGGGTTGTTTGGGTCGTGTAGATGTATTGGCCGAAGCTTCTCGTGCACAAGATAAAGCAGCGCTTGACGAAAATGACTCAGATGCGTATTCGCATGAGGAAACTTGCACTAAAGACAAGGTCTCAGTCCCTCCCTCTCTCTTATAATTTTCTGTCATGGTTTTTTCTGGGAAGCTTTTACACACACAATTGTTTGTACGGCGTCATCAGATTTTTATCCTTTATGGTTCCCAAGAGACCTTATTGATCTTTGTGTTTGCTCTATACATCCTCCATTGTGATTGCTGCATTGTTATTTCTACTATGCTTGGTTATTTCTTTTTTTTTTGTGCTATATATTTGAAATTCACAATTGTTAGTGCTACAGCGGAAAGAAACATGATGATGATATTGAAGATTTTTCCTTCTGTTTGATTTTATAGTGGAATCTTCTGAACAACAAGGTTCCACCTGTTTAATTAATGTTGTAGATTAGCTTTGTTAATGGATTGCTGGTGATGGTTTCAATTTTCTCAATATTTTGATGCAAAGTTTATTAACTTGGAGGAGTGCCTTTAAAGGTCGTGATTTAACAATTATCTTACCGGAGGGCAACTGTGTGTGTTAAGGTTTGTACGGGGTTTGAATTTGGAGTTCTTTGTCCATTTTAACTCTCAAACTTCCTATATAATCAGATGCTTTATATTCTTTGTGATATTGCTAGATCTCTACTTGTCTTTGACATTCATTCATCTGGATTTTTACTTCTGCGATTAGGGAGAAACTAGTGGCCACACCGAGAAAAGAACATAAGAGAGAATCCAGAAGGGAGGAAAAGGCTGAAAAGGCTGCATGTGTTGAGAGGGTAGCTACTTTCTTCCTTGGAAATATTGATCTCGGTCAGGTCTCCGGAGTATACATGATAACTGATTCCTTTGCAGAAAATTGAGCAAGAGTTGATTGAACGAATGGAACAAGGTGTTTACGATGAAATTTACAATTATCCAGCGGGTAAATTTAGCAAAATTCTTGATAAGTTGGACAAAACTGAGTATGATAAAGAAATAGAAGAGGAGGAAGAACAGGTATAATGCTGTGGACTTTTATGCTTTTAGAAAATGGTTTTCTTTTTTATTAGTCGTGCTGAAGTGCTATATGAAAATGCAGGAAATTGAATATGTTGAAGGTTATGATGAACTTGAAGAAGAACAAGAAGAAGATATGGAAGACTTTGGCCTCTACTCAATCAGTGAACCACTCAAGAACCAAGGTATTACTAGTGGGCTTTTGTTTCTATCTAGTAGCTGAGGAATTTCTGCACGTGAATTCTGTTTCGAAGGTGTTGGATATGAGTTCATAACAACCTTATTTGTGATATACAGTCTCTGCTACCTTTGTGGCCTTGTACGAACTTTTGAACCTGTGGTGTTCAAATCTAATTTGTTCATCATGAAAACAAGATACATTGTCAAAGTGCACTTATGTTGTTACCTTCATCGTCATTTGTAGCATAAAAATGTCCCCATGCTTATTTTTGTTGATCATGCTAACATCTCTTAAAATTCTTAGGCCTATTATCTGATGACGATGACGATGACGATACGGAGAAGGTCGACCATAAGAATTTGAAAAGGAAGTCCGCTTCTGGTAGGGATAAGTCTGGGAAAGAACCAAGAAAGCTTAAGAAGTCAACAAAGGTGCTAGTAGAGGTTAGTATCAAAACCCTCTCATACTTCACCAACTTGCAAGCGTATTCTTTGCAAGCTTATTCTTCTTATTAGAGTGGCTGATGTTGTGGAGTTTAATGGAATGGGGTATTTGTCTAATTAGATTTTTACTAGTCAAGTTTGTGGTGCATTTGGAGGATCAGAGTGGCCAGTATCCGAGATCAACATTTTTATTACCGAAACAAGTAGACTCCCTTGTTGACTTAGAAACTATTGTTTAAGAAAAAAAAAGTTGGTTGATTATGTCGATCACAAAATTTTATAATTACCCAGCATGACCTCTGGTTCATTGTGTTCTTTTTGTTAGAGCAGCTTAAGCTTTAAGTTTTTATGAAAAATTGAAACTTGACCTTTATCTACCAAAGTCTGTTGAGTCATTTCTGTCTCTTTAGCTGGTATCTTGTAGTTGCTACTAGCTGTGTAAGTGTGTAGCACATATTACATAGAATAAATAAATAAATAAATAGAAGGAAACATAGCTTGTCCCTGTGGAGAACTGCCTCGGACTTGTAAAAGAATTCTTATTGGTGAGAAATACAATAATACCCCTCGAGAAAAGTTATAGGTGAGAAGTTGATCTGTTCCATATAAGCAACATCACATTGGACTGGGTTATCGTATAAGAATGTATTAAACTTGTATTTATCGGATCAGCAAAAATACACGACTACATTTCTAAGCACATTTATAAGGGATATCATGTCGTCTTGAACATGTGAAGTTCAGCATTTAGTTAATATTTTCTTTCATTTTCGACCAGGTCGAGGACGAAGATGCTTCTGAGAGACAAACGGCACCGCATTGAGCGGTATCCCCTTAAGGAGTTTAGGCTCCTCAATGTTAACCAAGCAAGCACGCGACTCTTAGACGTCATCTGCGATCAGGTTGCGCCAGATGTTCCGCCAGATGTTCCGCCCAGCAGGAGCTTTTTGAGGACATGCTTCTTCTAACATCTTGCGTCGTTTTGTTTTCCTCTCTCATATTTTGGAATTGCGTTGATATAGAAAGCTCAACAAGTTCACAACTTTGCACAATCCTAGGACTTTTTGTAGCCAATGTCCAGCTCATAATGCTTGTGTGACCTTTCCTCTTGTTATATTTTGGATATGGCTTAAATGAAACAACCGGCACTTTCCCTCGGCGCTGGGGATCTGAAAAGCTTGTACTTTAGCTGGCTTCCAAGTTCTTTTAAGCTTGTACTAATTCATGTTAGAGTTGAGACCAAATTTCTCGGTGGATTTGAAATCAATCAAGTTAATAACTTTTAGGTGGCTCATTAACAGTTTATCTCGTTAGACTTGACTTTCCTATTTAATATATTACACAAAGTATTTAAGTTCTAAAAATAGTTTAGTTTGATCTAATTGTCCTACGATTCGTCAATGTCAACGGCTTTTATCGATCAACCATCGACTCCGCAGTTCTAGATCTCGTAGGGCTCCACTGTTGAAGAAGGCGTTCTTCCCATGTTCTTTTAAAGGGACACCATCTAATCTTCCAATTTAGCAAATAATTTTTCCAAACTAAAGGGCACTGTTGTTTTTGTGTTTTTGAGACACTACTAATCTTCCAATTAAATAAGTGACATTCATTAACCCTTTGTTAATAAAAATATCTTATATATCGTGACACGTTATTTTATTAACATATCATGCCAATAAAATTACTGTTAATGGAATGCTCAAATTTTATCTAAATTATTCTAACCCTAATTTCAAAATTTCACCCAAAATTTTCCGGCAGCCTCCAACTTAGAACTGGCTATTGTTAGAACCCGATTTGTGATTCGGTAAAAAATTTGATTCGATTCGTCCAAAATTTGATTCGAATTCGTCATGAAACAAATTGAATACAATTCAAGATTTTTATAATTTGTTGAACCGACAAATTGAATTCGAATTTGATACTCGCATTCAATTTGTATAAACTCGATTCGAATTCATCCATATCATGTAAAAAAAATTAAAAAAATTTTGATGTGAAAGGAGGGAAAACATGGAAGAGAACT
The DNA here is from genome assembly GCA_963995505.1 of Hypericum androsaemum. Taxonomy (NCBI): domain Eukaryota; kingdom Viridiplantae; phylum Streptophyta; class Magnoliopsida; order Malpighiales; family Hypericaceae; genus Hypericum; species Hypericum androsaemum. The sequence continues at coordinate 882,965 of OZ023198.1, forward strand.
ATGTGGGCTTTGATTTCTTTAGAGTTAAGATACGTAGACAATTTAATTTGGTACATTAAATGCAAACCCAATCTTTAATTAATTTCTTTTTTCCCAAAAATGTTATATACTAAACCTTAATTTTGAAATATATCCCCAAAAATCGATTTTTTTTGAATTTTTTCAAAAACATTTCAAAATTTTTGATTTTTTTATTAAATATTAAAATTAAATAAATAATTTGAATTCGAAGAATCATAATTCGTATTTGATTCGTCGTTGGACGAATTGAATACGATTTAAGGTTTTGATGAATTCAAATTTGAACTAATTCGATTCGAATTTTAACTAATTTGAACCGTGATAGGTATACCAACTCTCTTTCTCCCCAAGCCGACCCCGCCTGCTACGTCCCTCTTCCAACGACATAGTACTACTATAAGCCAAACACTAAACAGCACATTGAAGATGGAATAGCAGCAACAGACGTTGATGTATAATATGATCGAAAGGTCCTAATTTTATTTTGGGAAGGAATTAATTAGATGAGGATGCTTTTCTTAAAGTCACGCACCTTTTCATAGTCAATTTCGTTGTCGCCATCATCACCAACTTCAGGGAAGAGGGTAGGCTGGAGGTGGTCCGAGAGGTAGGGATTTAGGCGGCTAGAAAAATTTGGGTGAAAATTGAGGTTAGGGTTAGATGGATTTAGGTGAAATTGGAGAAAAGTTTGGTAACTGATGACCACGTCAATAATTTTATTGATTTGTCATGACATGTGTTACCTAATAAAAAATGTTACTTGTTTGTTAAAACTACAGAAAATGTTTTTCACCTGGTTAGGTAAATGAAAATTACAAAGTAGTGGTGTGTCAAAAGTTGAAATGTTATTAAAATAATTTTTTATCAAATAATATTATGATCCGTAAAAACCGTGTTACTAATTTAGTCATACCTTAGAGAATTAAGAACAATTTGCTCTTTATATTACTGTGAGAAAAAAAATCATATTTAGTACCAAATATCAAATTTTGCATAAAAAGGTACCGAAATATTGAATTTAGGTATATAACATACTCTTCGGCCAAAGAATAAAAGAACAGGAGTTCCTAACCCTAAACCGCAGCTCGAGGAGGCGGTAATGGCTCAAGAAGACGAGAAGAGAAGAAGACTCGGGGGAGGCGAAGTTGGTGACCATGACAAGGAAAAAAATAATAACAAGAGAAGCTATTAAGTGTCGGAGGAAATTCAGAGAGAGATCTGTTTAAGGTTGCCGATGAAAACTCTTATCAGGTTCCGTTCCATTGATAAAAGATTGTTGCATCTGATATCAAAAGAGAGGTTAGTATCAAAACCCTCTCATACTTCACCAAAATTGCAAGCTTATTCTTCTTATCTGATAGAGTTTGTGGAGTTTAATGGAATGGTGAATTTGTCTAATTAGATTTTTACTAGTCAAGTTTGTGATGCATTTGGAGGATCAGAGTGGCTAATATTTGGGATCAACATTTTTATTACCGAAACAAGTAGACTCTCTCGTTGACTTTTCTATGCTAAAAAATAAGCAAGTAGAAACTGTTGTTTAAGAAAAAAAAGAACTTGCTGATTATGTCGATCATAAAATCTATAATTACCCAGCACGACCTCTGGTTTATTGTGTTTTTTTTTGTTAGAGCAGCTTAAGCTTTAAGATTCTTGGAAAAATTGAAACTCGATCTTTATCTACCAAATAGTCTATTGAGTCATTTCTCTGTCTTTAGCTGGTATTTTCAAGTTGCTACTAGATGTAAGTGTAGCATATATTACATAGAATAAATAAATAGAAGGAAAACATAGCTTGTCCCTGTGAAAACATAGCACATTTATAAGTGATATCACGTCGTCTTTAAAATGTGAAGTTCAGCATTTAATTAATATTTTCTTTCCTTTTGGACAAGGTCGAGGACGAAGATGCTTCTGAGAGACAAACGGCACCGCATTGAGCGGTATCCCCTTAAGGAGTTTAGGCTCCTCCATGTTAATCCAACACGATTCTTAGAGATTTGGATTGGGTACGAAGTGAAGAAATTATTTCGAACGGTTTGGAGTGAAGGGGGACCGCATTGGCAAGCACAGTTATGTAATACTGGTATGCGCAGTTATGTGATAATGTCATTTGTTTTTGTGACAATGACATGTCCCGTTTATGATACTGTCACACATGGCTTTTTTTATTTTGATCCTTGTATTTTAGCATTTTTGTAAAAAAGTCATACTGGCATGCGCAGTTATGTGATAGTGGCATGCGCTGTTATGTCATAATGGTATTTATTTCAGGCCTGTGTTTGAGTGTGGTTTTTTTATATTTTAGTCCCTGTATTTTAGCACTTTTGCAAAAAAGCTCCCACGTGTCATCATTCCGAACGGTTTGGAATCTGGGTATTCCGTACCCAATCCATACCCGACTCTTAGACGTCATTTGCTGAAACCATTTGGAATTCAAACACATGTTACAGACTAATTTTTTCTCGAGTTGAACTTGAATTATGACAAAATTCCTCATATGGATTCGAACCCTATCAAGTTGTTGGAGCGGAAAATTAATTCTCGGATTTGTTTGACCATGTCTCAGTAAAATGGACGTATCTTCCTACTCGTATATCCGATTGATGCGATTCCAAAAGCTACAAAAAGATAAAATACAGATCTAGAACTTTCTAGTTTGTAACTTCTCCAAATTCGGCGCAGAAGGAGGTCAGACGTGGGTCGGAAGTTTCGGGAGTAAGTTTTCTCCTTATTAGGCCGCGGATCTGCTGAACCTATTTTAGTAAAAATGCCGTAACTTTCTCCTCAAGTATTGGATTGATACGATTCCAAAAGTCACAGAAGGAGAAGACAGAGATCTATAATTTTGTTGTTTATGACTTTTCCAAATTCAGCATAGAAGATGGTCAAATTACAGGGAATGTCCTCAAGTCACATGGTCAAAATCGGCCAGCAACAGAAAAAGGGCGCCTGAGTACGCGTGGGTTAAGAGAGACGTGGTCACTCGATTGGCGACCGAGCAAGGAGTTCTCCAGAGGAAGAAACCCTTCAAGGTTTGGGTGCCTAAGGAAGAACTTTTGCGGTCTAAGAAACAACCATGTGAGACACGACCCATAAAGAGCGATTCACCTACAAGGTCTCCAAGTTATGACACGAAGCCTGTGCGAAAGGAGATACCAAAAAAGCCAAACCCACACTCGGGGGGCAAGTGTCCGGAGTCTCATCGACCGACTCTCACGAAGACTCAACGAAGAAGGTTGGAGCAAAAAATTCAAAAGCAAAGGAAAAAGCTTAGAGACCTTCAACAACAATTGTATGGTCATTTTGATGAAGGACATAGAGCTTCCACTCAACCATGTAGGCCTAAATACAGTTTTTGCGAGAAAGCCGTGAGCACACGGATATCTCGAGATGAGTGATCAACTGCACGCCTACAACGGTTAGGTCTCGACCGGTTTGATGGTACATTCTCCACATATTTACGGTTTTGCCTTAGCCGGTTATTTTTTGAGTGGAGTTAATTTTCCGCGTGTTCAAGGACGGATACACGTCAACGCTTTTCCTAGCGTCAAAACATTGACGTGTGGGGGGCATTGTTGGAGCGGAAAATTAATTCTCGGATTTGTTTGACCATGTCTCAGTAAAATGGACGTATCTTCCTACTTGTATATCCGATTGATGCGATTCCAAAAGCTACAAAAAGATAAAATACAGATCTAGAACTTTCTAGTTTGTAACTTCTCCAAATTCGGCGCAGAAGGAGGTCAGAAAGGGGTCGGAATTTTCGGGAGTAAGTTTTCTCCTTATTAGGCCGCGGATCTGCTGAACCTATTTTAGTAAAAATGCCGTAACTTTCTCCTCAAGTATTGGATTGATACGATTCCAAAAGTCACAGAAGGAGAAGACAGAGATCTATAATTTTGTTGTTTATGACTTTTCCAAATTCAGCATAGAAGATGGTCAAATATGGGTTGGAAATTTCGGGCAGTTTAAGTTTTCCTTATTAGGCCGAGGCTATGTTAAGTTTTCCTGTTTGAAAACGGCCTAGGGTTTTTCTATGAGGCTGGGGCGAGCTTATTCTATATAAGGAGAGCTAGGTACAGGCATGAAGGACCCCACAAACCAAACACCAAATTCTTAGCTTCATTGCTTTTATCTTAGCTTTTATCTTATGTAGCCTCTAGCTTTTATCTTTTATGTTTTACATGTTTTTTTTCTTTCCCTATCAATAAAATCTTTCCTCCCCACTCTCTTTCTTCTCTCCTCTCAACCCCATATTTCTTCCATCTTTACCTATTCGTTCGAATCACTCTTGGGACGACCACTCCGGACCCGTTCTTAAGATCGTTTCTGACGTTCTACCACTATTTATTTGCAACACAAGTTAGTAACTTTTAATTTTTCATAAACAGTTTAGTTAGTCCGACTGTTTAATGGTCCTACAATTCTTCAACATTGACTGCTCATATATGATCAGCAACTTGTGATGGCCACAATCGGGCTTCGACCTTTGTATGAGTTAAAGAGCAAGGTTCGAAAGAGTAGAGCACTGGAAGAGCATTATTTATTTAGAGGATGGATGTCATTAAGAAATTATACTCTTCCAACATTCTGATGTAATTTTCCTCGTTATTCTAGAACGGGGCTATTTGGCTTTATCTTGAGTTAGTTCTAATTTAATAAGAAATTTCGGGTATGAATTATTGAAAAATAATAATGTTAAGTATTTTTGGGTGCTTTAGTAAACAGTACTGAAATGAACATGGTGTAGAAGCCAACCTGGCATTAGCAAGTCGGTCATGAATGTTGAGCCCCGAGGCCTTACAGAAACTTAAAAAATACATTAGAAATGAGTTTATGGGACTCAGTTCAATTTCTCAGAAACTAGTTTATTGAGATTTGGATGTGGGCTTCTCACTGTTTTTTCCACTGAGCCAGAATAAGAACCGAATTTTCAGAAATTCGATATCCGGATTAATTGACATCAAATCCTGAATCAAAATCGTAAATTCTATTCGTTTCGATCTGATCCGGTATTTCGGTGGTGCTTTATGGAAATTCGCCGGCGGCAGGCGTCCTGTCCTCTTAACCAGGCTAGGCCTTTCTAGAGGATAAACCTCTATCATTTTCCGATGATCTGGCAACAGGCATGGTTAAGGACAACGACGCCTAGAGATTATCCGATAAGAAGTGAATACGTCCCAAGGAATCTTCTGGGACCTATGAGAAATAAATAGAAAGTGACACGTCTAGTGGACTCCGACGATAAATGTAACGTGCTGTTATTTGAATATTTGTCTCCACAAACTAATACTTTTTTTTGGTGCATCCCAAAATTTTTTGCAACAGATCACTCATTCCAAATTATTTCTAGGCCATTTCTTAATTTTGAAAATTTTTAAAGATATTTTCCTTAAAAAAAATCAAAGTACAATAATAAATCAATCGCGTTCGCTGATATTAAATCAACCAGAAAATTCTCCAAGCAAAGGGACACTTTCCTCATAAGCTGTTCTCTATATTCAGGAAAATTATTTCTGCAAATTGATGGGGTAAAAGAGAATAAGTTTTAGATTGTACATGAGAAATAGGAAATAAAAGAAATGTGGATGGTGCTTAATTTCATCTGTTGCAACTTGCACCTATATCTCTAATACCGTACTAAACTAGATATGGTGCACAACGATGATATTGATAAAATTATTAAACACTACCAAAAGAGAACCAAATGTGGCTACATTTTTTCCCAATATGTTGAGTCGAGTCTATGTGATATTAATATAATTTTTTGAATTAAATTGTCACTTATTTGATATTAGATCATCTGCTACCATAAATATCATCTAATCTAATTATTAATAAAATTAGTAGCTTCTAAGAAAAGAAAAAAATACCTTAGGTTTGGCACGTCGGCTGGATCCGGTAGAGATTCCAACGAACTACGTAGTTGGCCGGGCCCCACCTTTCTTATCATCCACCCACCCATTCTCTCTCGCTTAGTACTCTTATCCAAGAGTTCGAAATAACTTTGCCTAACCTCTAAAGCTCGAATCTAGATTATTCTTTTTCTAAAAAAAAAAAACCTGGATTATTCCGTTGAATTGATATTCAGAAATTAAGTGATATAAAAAAACTCCCCTTCCCTCCGTCCTCCCTCCACTTAGCCTGAGAAACGAAATGGATCCGAACCCGACTTCGTTTCCGATCCTTTCTTACGTCATGGCCCGGCTCCCCTCTCTCGGGCCCAAACCCGCCCCGCCGGCCTTCGACATCGAGCAACCCGACCCGGCCCTAAGCCTAAAGGATCCCCCGGCCGAGCTTCCCCGCCTCTCCGATCCCAACCTCCTCGCCTCCATGACCCGGGCCGTCGCCGACGTGGCCCAGACCCGATCCGTGCTCCAAACCCTCGGCCCCCGCCCCGACCACGAGACCCTCGACGCCGCCCGTAACCGCCTATCCGAGATCGAGTCCGGCCTGGCCAAGAACCTCGAGGGGCTCGTCCTCTCCTCGCGGCCGCCGGAGGTCGACCGCTTCGAGTGGCGGGCCCTCCTCTCCGACAAGGAGCAACAGCTCCGGCGGGAGGCCGAGCGGGAGATGTCGATCTACCGGGCGGTTATACAGCTGGAGGAGATGCACTCCCAGTACGACAAGCTCCTCAAAGACGCCGAGGCCCGCCTCGTCGCCCTATACGAGAAGGCGAGCTCGGGAGGCGACGAGATTGAGGTTGAGGAGGTCGCGGAGGAGGCGAATGAGGAGGTTGTCGGGATCCTGACGGCCGCGTCTCGCGGACTGGAGACGGTTAATTTGTCAAACCGGAGGCTTAGGTTCCTTCCGGAGGCGTTTGGGAGGATCCCCGGGCTGAGGGTCCTCAATGTGTCTTCTAATCAGCTTGAGGTTAAATTTCGGTTTTCACTCTGGTTTGCTTGTTGGTGTTTGGAATAGGCTAACCACTTATCAATAGATTGCCCTTTTCATGTTGCGGATTGAATGAAGGCGCGTAACGCCTATAATTTTGCGTAATACATACCGGGAATCGAATGACTCGGTGCACATAAGATGTTTCTAGTTCGTCATTGGTTGTTATTGCAAATTTCCTTGAACGTAGACTGTTGATGTAGATTATGTAGATTCTTGTGTTGCTTTACCTAGCTGCTCGTTTTTCCTGTAACGGATTGAATGAAGGCGTGTAATGCCTATAAGTTTGCGTAAGTACAGAGCGGGGATCGAATGAGTCCGTGCACTTGAGATGTTTGGAGTTCGTCATTGTTTGTTAGTGCAAGTTTCCTTCAAAATGTAGACTGTTGATGCAGATTATGTAGAATCTTGTGTTGCTTTACCTAGCTGCTCGTTTTTACGGGATCTTATAGTATTTTCACTGGTAAGAATTTGTTGAATGATCAACTTCAGAGTGGGAAAGATTGCTGTTTGCATATAGTTGGTCTCTTTACAATGGCAACAGCAATGGCTAGAAATATCTGAAATCAAGCTCCATAAAATTTCCGGTCTGGGATTAGTAACTAGCGGTTCGAGTGTTACTCGTAAATCCTGCCATTGTTTGTGTGAAGTGATTCCTCTTCTGGTTTGAAAAGCAAAGACTAATTGGTGATCATGTTTTGAGTTTTGTTATTCATCTGAAAGTTTTGTAAAATTAATGTCCTGCTTTCTACTTGAAGATTCGTAGCTCATTTGTTCCTTTTGTAACATTTGATGAAGAACAGATTGTTCCTGATTCAATATCTGCATTAGAAAAGCTTGAGCAGCTCAACCTTTCTTCTAATCTCTTGGAAGCACTGCCTGATTCCATTGGATTGCTTCACAACTTGAGAATGCTTAATGTATCAAGCAACAAGCTAGAGTCGTTGCCGGACTCCATTTGTCACTGCAGGTAGTTTCTGCCCCGCTCTAAACTACATCCGTGTCCGTGTTTTCTTTATCTCGTGGTTTCATTGTTTTGTATGTTTTAGGTCGTTGGTGGAACTGGACGTAAGCTTCAATCGACTTACCTACTTGCCAACTAATATTGGTTATGAGTTGGTGAACCTTAAACGATTCTCTATCCAGCTGAATAAGATTCGTACGCTCCCCTCTTCGATTGGCGAGATGAGGTCTCTCGAAAATCTGGATGCTCACTTCAACGAGCTTAATGGCCTTCCTCTATCTATTGGAAAATTGAAAAACCTTGAGATCCTCAACCTGAGCAGTAACTTCAGCGACCTGACTGAGCTGCCTGACACATTTGGCGAATTGACTAATCTCAGAGAACTCGATCTTAGTAACAACCAAATTTATGCTCTGCCTGATACCTTTGGCCGGCTGGATAATCTGACAAAACTCAACTTGGACCAAAATCCGCTTGTAATTCCTCCGCCAGACGTTGTGAAGGAAGGTGCTGAAGCTGTCAAGATATTCATGGCTAAGAGGTGGCTTGACATACTGCTGGAGGAAGAGAGGAGAAGCATTCAAGAAGCTCAAGAGCAATCACAGACTGGTTGGTTAACGCGCAGCACGTCCTTGTTGAAAAGTTATGCTTCAATCATGTCTGAGAATGTTTCCGGGTACTTGAGTCCGCGAACACCTCGAGACCCTTACTTGGATCAGCAGCTGTGAGAAGCCATCCATTGTTATGAGAAGTCTGATAAACTGTTTTCGTTCACCTCTCTTCGATTTGCTCTTGTTATCGCAGCGAAGACAGCGGGGCAGCGGTTTCGTTCTTTGCAGCCCGATTCTCCGAGAAGCAAAATTTTGCAGGAAATAACCAGGAAGGCGATGTTAATATGTGTGAATGACTTTATTTCAGAATTTGTTCAGGATATGTCTCAACATTGGTGATCTTGTTAACAAGAGCATAAAAACTGTGTCAAATTTAATGGATTAGTTCTCGTTGGCGCAGAAAAATATTGTGCACTAAATGCTTAATTGTAAATTGATCATGTGAAGAGCCACCAAGAAGTTAATGGTGGCAATAAGTAAATGTAAATTCGGTAGAGTAAGGACAATTAGCAGCTTTGGCTATGCTTGTTCCATTTATTTAGACATACCCACGAGTATTCATACAAACTAAAAGTATCGAATTCTCTCATACTATAGGTACATAATAAAATTCAGTGAGAAAAAATTACGGTTTTTTCATGGTACTTTTTTTATAGAAAGTCGAGCGTGTTGGTACCGCGACGAATTCATAATTCGACACTAATAAACCATGATATAATTGCATCCAGTTCCCTGATCTAATTCGACTTTGAAGGAGTATTTAGAGGGGAAATAAAGTTTTGGAATATGCCTTTTTCTTCTTTTACTTCTTTTATGTTTTTCTACACTTTTTTTGAAATTTCTATTATATAGAATCAAACACTGTCACATTTTATTTAGAGGATGTTAGTCCCAATTGCGTATTTCATTCATAAAGCTTAAACTCATGATCTTTTTAACTAGATACAGATCTCTTTTCGCTGGAACCAATTTCCGTTGATCATGTTTTCTACACTTTGCTTTTGTGAGTTGTGAAGGACGAGTGATAAGTTTTCTTATGGTTAAGTGCTCATTTATGGGCTTCTACTTGCCTTGTGAACAAGAATAGGGTTAAATGAATGTATATGAGATCAAGTTGTGCCCGATCACCCAGTAGAGTCGGTGGCGTGACCCACTCAATTTTCTATTTTAGTGCGCTATGTTCTATTTTTTTTCTAACATACCCTTAGTAAATATGAAATTGTCTTTACTAAATTTGCTATCACACTACAAAACAATATTCGCTACGCCACTGAATAAAGCAATGCTATCTAAGAAGTGGGGTTTTCAACGCAACTCTCAATAGATAGGGATGGCAAAAAAAATTCCAAAATCGGTGGATCGGACTCTTACCATACTTCGTGAATCTTAGGATCTATGGATCTTGAGTAGGGTCTGGATAGGGTCTATATGAATCTAGACCTTGACCCTATCCATAGACTCATTAATTAGACCATATCCTAATTAAACCCTACTTATATTTATATTTATATTTATATATTCATACAATAATTTAAATACAACCGTAAAAGAAATTAGCCCACACCTAAAAAAAATTAGAGTCTAACTTAAAAAAGACGTAGCGGCTAATATTAAAAAAAAGTAATTAGCCACATATGCTGTCTTTTATGTTGTTGTTAAATGTTATCATTTGAATCACACTTATTTAGTTGGTTTAGAATTTATTCTCAACTTTAATTTGATACTATCATTTTAGCACATAGGTTTTCAAAAGAAAATTTTTTTAATAATTTGCGATTAATTTTTATTTTGATAATATTGAAATGATTAAAGTATGTTATAAAGTAATGGGTCTATGGGTAGGGCATGAATCTTCGTTTGGATCTTAGGGTCCGGGTCCGGATCCTTATTCAAAATATTCATAGGGTCATGAGTAAGGTTTGGATCTTACTTCAAAATCAAGGATCTCAGTTTAAATTTTCTATAAAAAAAGATCTCGGTTTGAATCCTATAGATCCTTATCCTACTTTACTCATTGCCACTCTTATTAATAGACGATGTAGCTGCTTCACATTCGGACCACTTAGTCTAAAAGGTTCACATATGTATATTAAATTTTAATTTCTTTTATATTCAAAAATTTAAATTGCTTTCAATTTGGTCCTAACTGATCTTGTTATTTTTCATGGACGTAGAACTTTCAAAATTACGTCGCATCACTTGAAAACACTCTCGCTATTAGGAAATGAAACTCTTAGCCGCCCTTTCAATTGGCGTCGTTGCCGAGGATTAGGTGATAGACGCTTAATTTGGCTTACGAACTTAGATTATGACATTTATTTTTTGTTTACTTTATTACTCAGTACTTTTGTTACTTGTCTTGCAAGGTACTTGTTTGTCGCATGCCCTTAACTCGTTCCACCAACAACCTTCCAGTGGAAATAGAAGTGGACATTGGATATTTGGAAAGGACATTGCAACAAGAGAGAAGAATTCAAGCAAGGATGAACCAACAAGCTTATCCAAGGGACGAACCAACAAGCTCGAAGGACTCTCATGGATTATGCTAGGCCCACCTTAAGGGGGGCAATATCCGGAGTCCCTAGGCCGAATATCCAGGCTAACCATTTTGAGATCAAGCCGGCCGTGATACACATGCTCGAAGCTTCAGTCCAATTCTATGGGTTGCCGAATGAAGACCCCAATGACCATGTTGCCAACTTTTTGGAGATAGCCGACACTTTTAGGTATAATAGAGCTTCTGATGATGCCGTGAAGCTTAGGATGTTCCCATTTACTTTGAAGGAAAAGGCCATGATTTGGTACAAATAATTGGTTGGGACATCGATAGCCATGTGGGAGGAGCTATCTAATGCTTTCCTTAAAAAGTACTTTCCCTTCTCAAAGACGAATAGGCTCGTGAAGGAGATTAACAATTTTTAACAATTTGAGAATGAGTCTTTGAGCTATCTATTTTTTTTCCTAATATACCGTTATTAGATATAAAATTGGGGCAAATTATCCTAAAGTTCCTGACCTTTGGTCACCCTCCCCCTAAAGTCCCTGACTTTTGGAAAATGATTGTCCTGTCCCTAAGTTTTGATGATAATAGACTCTCGGGTCCCTGGAGCAATATTCTTTTTTATCCGGTGAACCCCCACTTGAAGTGACCAAAATACCCCTCCCACTTAAAAATAAAAAATTTCTTTCCTTCTTCCTTCCCCTTCTTCTTCCTCCCACCTCATCTCCATCCTCCCAACCTTTAACCACAACTCAAAACCAAAATTTTTTAGTAAAAGTTAAAACTTATTCGAATTTAAATTTTGAAGAACCTTAATTTTAAAAACTTTAATTTTAATTAAAAAATCTAACATGGAAACAACCCAGTAATAAAAAACTAAACTCCCGGTAAACATTCAACCTTCAAATCGAATCAAGAAAAAACCTTCATACTCAATAATCAATTAAAATTTTATAATGGCTTCCCAACAACAACAAGCTCTAAACTTTTGATTTTCTAGTCCTCCTTAACTCCACCTTCAAATCCTAGCCCAGCAATAAAAAACTTACCAACGATCCACACCCCTCCATATTCTACCGACCATTCAATTATACACAGAAATCCTGAAACTCGTCTACCGCATCCCCGCCTTCGTCTACCCTAAGGCGTTTCGCGTACCACCAGAGACCTTGGATGCCGCCGTCGCCGAAGGAGCAGAGAACGAGGAGCTGCTACAAGTTGGGGCAGTCAAAGGCGATCTGGACGGGGACGCTGAACCCCCTCCGTGGAAGCCCCATCTCCTAAAAGCCCGGCAGCTCGCCGATGGTGGCATCCCCCTCCTCGTCTTGTAGGTCTCTGACCCCATCATGGTCGTGGGCCCCACCGCCCATGCCGAGGAACCCTGCTAATCTCTTGAAGAATTACATCGCTCCCGGGCCCACCCAACCCTCTTCTCGAATTATGGGATTTAGCGGGTGAAATCGCATCGCTCCCACCCTCGTCTTCTCCTGTAAAGTTAGGTTCTTTGGTGCTCTTTGAAGGTAATTTAGCTCCGTTTTAGGGAATTTAGCTGCTTTTTGAAGGTAATGGTCTTAAAGGGACCCATGTTCGTGAACTTAGAATTTAACTGCTTTTTGAAGGTAAAGGTCTTAAAGTGGAATTAGGGTTTGGTGTTCATAATGTTATGTTCTAGATTGAAACAATTTGGTGTTTAATTGGATGTTGTCTCTGGGTTGATTTGATTTCTGGGAAAAAAAGAGGGGAGTTAAAGAAGATGATAGTTGGGAAGAAGAAGATGGAGGGGATGAAGGAGGATTTTTTTTTTAATTTTTTAAATATGAAGAGTATTTTAGTCTTTTTAAATGGAAGATCACCGGAGAATATGGAATATTCCGGCACTAAGGACCCGAGAGTCTATTATCATCAAAACGTAAGGATGGAATAATCATTTTTCAAAAGTCAGGGACCCTAAAAGGAGGGTGACCAAATGTCAGAGACTTGAGAGTAATTTATCCTATGAAATTGTCTTTACTAATTTTGCTATCTCACTACAAAACAAATATTTGTTACGCCACTGAATAAAGCATTACTATCTAAAGAAGTGGGGTCTTCAAAGCAACTCGTCACGGACCACGTCGCTTGCTTATTTTTTTATACCGCCCAATATCCGCACTACTAAAAAGTTGACATATGGATATTGAATTTTAATTTCTTTTATATTCAAATTTTTTAAAATGCTTTCAATTTGGTCTTAATTGCTGATCTTGTTATTTTTCATGGATGTAAAATTTTCAAAATTACGTCGCATCACTTGAAACCACTCTCGCTATTATGAAACGAAAGTCTTAGCCCTATTATTTTATACAATAGTCGGTCTTCCGTGTTTGGATTTCAACATTTAAATTATTTTTCTTACAATAGTCATGGTGCAGTAAAAGTAGACATCCATAATGACGTTTTGGATTTGCAGTATCTAATTTTAAATGGAAGGAATGGAAGCAACGGCCAAAAGAGGAGATTTCCTGTGAATGGCAAGTCCACTAGCTTCGGTCACATCCAACTCCTCAGGCTTGGCTCCACCGGGCAGCGACCAGTCAAACTTGTGCAATATACTAGCCAACGCAAGCTCAATTGTAGCAGAAGCGAATGTAGTACCCGGGCAGCCCCGCCTCCCCGATCCGAACGGAATCAGCTGCAAGTCGTTCCCTTTGAAGTCGATCGAGCTGTTCAGGAACCTGTCGGGCCTGAACTCCTCGGGCTCGTCCCATGTCGCGGGGTCCCTCGCGATGGCCCAAGCGTTGATGAACACTCGTGTCTTGGCAGGAATGTCGTAGCCTTGGACCTTGGCGTCCTCTGTCGATTCGCGTGGGACGAGCAAGGGGATCGGTGGGTGCAGCCGGAAGGATTCCTTGATCACTGATTTGAGGTAGCTCATTTTGGGCAGGTCGTCCTCTGTTACGTGTGGTTTGGTTCCAACGACGTTCCTGATCTCTTGTGTGGCTTGGTTCATGACATTGGGGTGGCGAAGTAGCTCTGTCATTGCCCATTCTAGTGCAGTTTGTGTTGTGTCATTACCGGCAGCAAACATGTCCTGCAATACAATATCATGAAAATAATCGAGGACGGATACAGAATGATCAACCCATTAACGATTGCGATGAGGGGTCAATGTGAGAAAAAATAAAATAAAATGAGATAAAATAGACTAAACTGATAAAGATAGAAAATATATGCAAGTAAAAAACTGGATAATTGTGTCTATATATGGGTAATGAGGAGGATCCAAATTACATTGAAAAACATTAAACCCTATAAAAATAAATGAATAAATATTTTCTAAGTAGGGATGAGTGTCTAGCCATTAATATGTAAATGTTGTATTCAAATAATGCACCACATGACTCTGATTTGACTAACAAAAAATTGAATTCTTGTATCATTGTCGAGCATGCTACAACTATTTCTGATCTTGTCATCCATTTTGAACTCGCAAGTTTCAACTTCATAATTAAAAACTTAGACCACCGAGCAAGTTTATCCCAATTCTTCAATTAATCCTCCACGGCCATTTGTCCAAAATTGAAGATTGAAACCGTAAAAAACCGATCCAAAATTCCTCAGCCGTTTCTCCACAATTAAACATTGGAACCAAACATATAATGCCGATCCACGCTTTCTTATTTTTTTGGTAGGTAAATTTTTTTATTAATATTTGTAATGTATTTATGTTTTTTTTTGGTGAAATGTAATATACTTATGTATATACATATTATACATACTATGGTAAAATCACCTACCCGGGAACTCCCCATCCCCAGTGATGACCCGATCCACGCTTTCATACAAAACGAGGGCCAATAAAAAAAACAAAAAAAGTTGCCAATCCTTTTCTCTGGAATAGAAATAGCGTGAGATTTCTGATTTTTCTTCATTTAAAACTTTCAATAAATAAAATATCTAATTTTTGCTTTCTTTTATTCAAAAAGAGGGGACTTTTGCCAATGCTTACTTTTTCTAATGTGACTTAAGTTATTAAAAATAAAATAGGTTATAGAAATTGAAAGAAACATTATGAAAGGATATGAAAGATAATGAAAAAAAATTGAAGTCAACATCTCGGACGCCGTTAAATTTAAAAAATCGGTACAAAATATTCAAAACATTAAATAATAATTTTCAGTGTGAACAGATGTCCTGACTTTGGCACAAATGGTGCTCATGCTACATCACATGAGGTCCACATGCACACGACGTCAATGGGATACAGCGTTAAATGTCTGATTTTATTTTCAACCTTTCAATAAAACAAGACCAACGTTTGCTTTCCTATTCGATAGGGGTGATTTTTTTTTTTTGTACCAAAATCGAAATCCGGAATTATGATTAGGAGGAGGAGTAACTCGCCGGAGGATGGATGAGGAGGGAGGCGGTTGAATATGGAAGAGAAGGGAAGAGGAAGAACTTGGACGAGAGAGAAAAGATGGAAAAAAGAAGTGGGTTTTTGGAAAGAGAGAGAGTTTTAGGAGAGAGAAGGTGAAAGAAAATGGTGTGCATTGGAAATGTAAACGTGGAAGATAAAAATTAAAATATTGGGCGTACTATTTGTTTTTTGGGGGGAAATATTGGGTGTACTAGAGTCTAGAATACTATAAGATTTCTGAAGTTTAGATAGGAAATATGAGTATTTAATGCAAATAAAATATTTGGTCCGACCGATGGTTCGACTGCTCGAACCAGTTACCGCAACTCGGAAAATAGAGCAGGTCATTCTCCGGGTCGTTTTTGAGAACCTTGGTATAATCATGTAATCCACTAGTTAAAATTCAAGCTAAACTCAATAATGATTTATTTTCTCGCAATAAATAAAAAAGACCAAGGTTTGCTTTCTTTAGCGTGGAGATTGAGGATCGACTAATTTAAATTATAGTTAAATAAAATTTTAAAAAAATAAAAAAAATTTTGCAACAATTATTAACACCGTTGCATTTTAAAGACCGAAACTAAAACCTAGTCAAGCTAGAATAATGATCCAAGAAAAAAAAGAGAGAACTTACCAGAATCATGGCTTTAATGTTATCTATACCAATAGAGACACCATCGGTTCCATTTTTCTGAATTCGAAGAAGAACGTCAACGAAATCCATATCGTCCTCCTTCAAATCCGATCCATTTTTAGTCAAATGGTCATCCACAATCTGGTCAAAGAAGGCATCCAATTCCCCAAAGACCCTCTCCACCCTAGCATTCAACCCATTAAAACTGTTCAACCAACCAAGCCACGGGACAAAATCTGCAATATTAAAAGTACCCAAAAGGGCTCCAAATTCCTCCATTATCTTCTTGAACTTAAGGGCACCATCCCCTCCGCTGTACTTCTTCCCAAACGCAACCCTACACACCACATCATTGGTTAGACCAGCAAACAGTTGACTCAAGTCAACGGGTGAAGATGATCCTGAGCTAGCCTGCTCTATCTTCTCCACCATTAAAAGGGTCTCCTCCTCTCTTATGGGTCTAAAAGATTGGACCCTTTTCGGGCTAAGCAGCTGCAACACACATATGCTCCTCATCTGCCTCCAGTACTCCGAGTACGGGGCCAAAGCCAAGTCCTTGTAGTCATAAAGAAGCCGCCTCTGGATGCTCGCGTCCGGCCTGTTCGCGAAGATAAGATCGTGGGTCTTCACGATCTCCTTCGCGGCCTCGGCGGACGAGACCACCAGCGTGGGGACCGACCCGAGGTGGAGGAGCATGACGGGTCCGTAGACGCCAGCGAAGGACCCGAGAGTACGATGAGGGAGTAGGCCTAGTTGGAGGAGGTTTCCTAAGACGGGGACCTTCGGGGGTGAGGGTGGCAGGTTGTTCTTGCCTGGTTTGGTGGTCATGAAGCGCCATGAGAGGGCTAGGATGAGGAGAATGGAAGGGAGGATTAGGGCTAGTGAGGTTGCGTTGAATGAGGATATTTCTACCATTTTGAGGACGATAAGCTCATAATGGATGAGAGATGCACTAAATAGGGACGCTAACGGTGCAGGTATACCCACTGAGGTGTGTTTTGTCGTATTCTTCTAATGTCTTGATAGGTAGAATCTCATAACAAGTAGCATTTAATTCGGTAAAAGTTATTTAGCCTTGGGTAAAAATTATTTAGTCTAATGATATAAGACGCCTAAAAATTCAGGGAAGTTTAAAGTATGTTGAAAAAGATTTGAGTGATTTGATTATATTATTTATATTAATAAAATAATATTTTTTTTCAAACACATTGAGAGAATTTTAACATTTTTTTGAAGAAGTAGAATTATATTGAACTTGTAGTTATGAACATCTAAACAAAAGGGTGAGAAACTCTCGTACAAAAAGTAGAGAGAATACCACTGATCACTGTACAAACCTCTACCATAGAATCGAGAAAGAGATCAACCAAGAAACTAAACTAAGGCTAAAGAGAATTTCAATATTAAGTGAGCTTGGACTTGAACAAGAGTGATTACATTTTCAGGATTAAAAAAGTGGGAAAGTCTATTTTATTATTTGTTCATATTACGTATTTACACATTATTACGGTGGATTAAAAAAGGTCGGACGAATTATAGACGTTTGTAACGTACCAGTATTAGAATAAAAGATATAAATAGATATAGGACTATTATGTACTTGATCATGTTAGGATATAAATAGAATCATAGAAAGCTTAAGAGACCATTCTGATATTTTGATTATCAATTCCAAAGATACTATTGTTTCGTCTCTTCTATTCGTCTTCTTCTTCTATTTCTCCCCTTTCTTCTAATTCTTCTTCTTGAAACCCTAATCTTCTATTAGGATCATTACAAAGTTCACCATGTTTAACAAGCAAATGATATATTTGAATTTGACTAATTTTTAGGACAAAACTCCACGTAATTTTATATAATATAAAATTTTAAAACAGTATAAATAAAAATGAATTTTTTCATAATGTTCCTCTTTCTATCGTCTTTCCTCGTTTGGTTGAGACCCTTGCAACAATAACCAAATTTTTTTTTGGCGGGAAAAGAGAAACACATAAATAAAAGAAAAAAGTACACAGCGAGACAAACACCTACGACCTACCCCTAAGCAGGGGTTGGGGCCCATGGACCGACAGGTCCAGAGAGAACCCGCAAAACTCTAAATCCTACTCCGCTGAAACCCACAAAACGGGCGGCAGTCGGAGTGACGATCCCAACCAATAGGCTAGGAAGACGTCGCCTATCAACTACCTCAGCTGTACCCACAAATCGGAAGTCTGAGGGCCTTGCAATCAGACAACAGCCCAAAAAATAGGAAACCTAAAAACCTAGCGTCGCGGTTACCCTTGCAAGGGACCAACCACCCGACCACCACGAGGAGGGAACCCGAACACCTATAGTGATCGGTTGAAACCGGGGGCCTCTGTAAAAAACCCTACCGTCGCCACACGACAGGGAAAAAGAGCACCAAAAATCCGTTAATGCTGCAGAGACCTATTACAAGAGAGGTAGAGAAATAGAAACAAACAGCATCAGTATTCATGACCGCACGAACCGATAGAAAGGCATCCCGGACAGATCCCGCCCAACGTGCCTCAGGAGCGTATCCGGCATGTTCGGCCAGAATCCCTCCGCCTGCAGCTTGGTCAGCGCATCCGCAGCGGAGTTGCCTTCCCTGTAGATGTGGGAGACCTGAAAAGTCATCGAACGAAGCCTGCCAAGCACCCGGAGCCAGCGATTCCGGAAACGCCAAGGCACATCCATCCTGCGAGACTGAAAAAGCCAAAAGACAAATGTAGAGTCCGTCTCCAACCACAACTGCCGCCACCCCTTGTTAAAGGCGATCTCTACCGCGAAGAAAGCCGCCACCAACTCAGCTTCAAAAGCAAAACCAATCCCCAATTGACTTACAAAGCAGCCCTAGACAAAGCCCCGATGATTCCAGGAGCCCCCGCCGCACTCCCATCCGTATTACACTTCATCCACCCAGGGGGCGGACAATGCCAAAAAACCTCCTTGATGACCAGTGCACGGCCAAGGCGCCAAGACACCCGAAAAGACTCCACAATCATGTGATCCTCAGGCGAATCATAAGCATGGCTAACCTCAAGAACCTCCGTCTCAGCCACCAGATTACGAACAACTATGAATAAAGCCTCCAAAGTCCGGGCCGCCCCGTCGAATATGCGCTGGTTTCGTTCAATCCAGATGGCCCAAGCGGTCGAAACCACCGCAACCCTCCATAAGGCCAGCACCTGGGGGCTGAAAACAAACTGCATTGCCTGAACCACGAGCTCATTCAAACTAGCAAAAGCCGACCAGCGAACACCAAAAATATCAAAAATTTTCTGCCAGAGCGACCTAGCGTAGCTGCATTGCACCAACAAATGATCCAGACTTTCCTGAGCTGCAGAACATAGGAAACATATTGAAGGACCAGTGAACCCTCTACGGCGGAGAGCCTCCACCGTGGGCAAATAGCCATGAATGACCCGCCAAAGCAACATGGAGCGGTGAGGGGGAATGAAATCGGCCCAGATCCAAACCCCCCATCGGACCACTGGAAAAGAGGGGCGCAGATGCTCGTAGGCCGCCTTTGAAGAGATAGCTCCGTCTGAGGAGTGTTTCCAGATCATCTGATCGCTGCCTGGAGGGCCAAGCGAGTAGCGTTGAATGTTAGCAGCAATGTCAGGGAAATGCGCTACAAACTCTGGGAGCAGTCTCCACCCCCCATCTGCCCAGTATGCAGAGACCGGGAAGCAACAAGAATCACGCACATGATCCGGAATGTCCACCCTTTCCGCAATGACATAACCCAACCAGTTATCCAACCAAAAATTCGCATCTGAGTCTTCCCCAACCAAACAGATAGTGGAATCACTAATATCATCAAAACATTGCCGGAAGCCCCTGAGAACCGAGGAGCGGACAGAATTCCTAAGAGAATCTGTCACCATGCAGTAAAAACGGTCTCGAAAAATTTGGAAATAATCTTTTCTGCTGTAGAGGATGTCCCAGGACAGACGATACAGATAAGCTGTGTTCATTTTAGCTAAAGATCAGAGCCCGAGGCCGCCTTCCACCTTCGGGACACATACCTTGTCCTAAGAAACAGTACACGAACCCCTCTTATGAATGTCCCCTGTCCAGACAAAATTCCTGATGCACGTATCCACAAGCTCGAGCAAACTCGTCGGCCACCTATAAATCATCATCGAATGCGTGAGAGAGCCCTGAATGACAGCTTGAACCAGACAGACACGACCAGCCATGGATAATGAAGAGCCCTTCCAGCGAGAGAACTTAGCAATAACGTCATCCGCCATACTCTGAAGATAACAACGCCGCGGTGGACTATAGAAGAGAGGCACACCAAGATAAACAAAAGGGAGAGAGCCCTCTGAAATGCCCAGCGACGACTGTAGGCGATGGCGCATAGAACGCGTCAAGTGAGTGCCAAAGTAAACACGAGACTTACTCGGGTTAAAAAATTGACCCGAGACCCCAGCATATTCTTGCAAAATTCTCAAAAGACAGTGAAAATTCGAGGAAATCGCTTTGCAGAAAATAATTACATCATCAGCGTATAATAAATGCGAGGGGAATACGGAACTCCGCCCCGCCTTAAAACCCAGCAATTCCCCGGACAAAACTGCCTCCTGGAGACGCCTACTAAACACCTCTTCTGCCGCAATAAACAAAAGAGGAGACAGCGGGTCACCCTGTCGGACCCCTCGGGAACACCCAAAGTAACCTGCCGGGACTCCCTCCACCAGAATAGAGAGCATTGCAGACCCCAGAATGCCCCTGACCATGGAAACAAATCTATCATCGAAGCCCCACTGACGTAGAACCGCAAGCAGAAAGTCCCATCGCAAGGTGTCAAAGGCCTTCCAGATATCTAGTTTAAGAGCCATGTTCCCTACACTCCGGCGACGATCCAGAGAGTTGATCCCCTCAGAGGCCAAAGCCATGCAGTCATGTATACTGCGACCGGGCACAAAACCAAACTGATGAAAAGATAGCAGCGAAGACAGAATCGGCCCAAAGCGGCTCGCAAGGATCTTTGTAAAAATCTTATAAAGAAAATTCCCCAGCACAATCGGCCTATAATCCTCCACCCTGAGCGCACCTGGAATCTTCGGAATCAGAGTTACAAAGTTCGAATTAAGGCCCCGAGGGAAGAACCCATGCGCAAAAAATTCCTGAACAGCGCGAACCACATCGCCCCCTATCACCGACCAAGCCGCTTGATAAAAAGAACCACCAAAACCATCAGGACCTGGAGCACTATCCGGGTCCAAACCAAAAACAGCAGTTTTTACCTCCTCTCCTGAGGGAATCCGTAGCAGGGACTCATTTTGCTCAGCTGTAACAGACGGAGGTATCAGACGAGTAATCAGGGCCGATGCATCCACCCCGGCTCCTGAATCCGTAAAGAGAGATTGATAAAAGGAGACTATATGCTCCCGAATCAGAAGCTTGTCCTGCACGACCTGCCCATCAATCAACATCGCAGGAATCCCAGCTTGACTATGCCGAACCTGAACACTCCTGTGGAAGAAAGTAGAATTTCGATCCCCGTGCTTAAGCCACTTAATCCGCGCCCGCTGCCTGAGAAAAATGCTATGTTGCTCTAAAGTGACATTATACTCCCGTAAAGCTGATTGTTCCTCCCTGATTAAATCCTCTTCAGGACCCCGATCAGCAATTAAATCCTGGACAACAGAAACTCTAGCAAAAAAAGTGTCCAGGCGTAAGCGAATATCCCCAAAAGTGTTCCTGTTCCAGACTCGCAAAGCACGCCTTAGGTCACGGAATTTTCTCATGATCCCCAAAATTGCACCGGTCCCCTCCTGTGGGGAAGACCAAACCTGACGAACCACTGCCAAAAAGTTTTTATGAGATGTCCACATTGCCTGAAAACGGAAAGGACGAGGTCCAGAAATCTCCTGAGTCTCAGCACATTGAATGAGAATCGGCTTGTGATCTGAAACATTCCTGAAAAGAGCCCTGCACTGCACAGAAGGCCAGAGATCAAGAAAAGAGACGGAAGCCAAACCTCTGTCCAGACGGGATTCCATATAACCCCCTGCATAACGACGATTAGAGTAAGTAAAACGACCCCCCAAGAGGGGAATATCCACCAAGCCACGAGCACTGATAAATGCCTGAAATTCGAAACAAGAGCGGCGATTAGGCAAACAAGTACTCCTGCGCTCATGAGCTCCCAGAACAGCATTGAAGTCACCAACAATGAGAAGAGGAAGCTCCGGAAGCTCTAATAAGTCATCCCATAGCCGACGACGCCGAGTATGACCAATATGCGCATACACAAAAGCAAAAAGGAGTGGCCGTTGGCGCCAGAAAAAACGAACCACCACCACTTGAGAAGTAACAAGAAGAATCTCCTCCCCAAAACCAACCGGAAGCTGAGTGAACACCCACAAGCTAGGGCACCTATTGCGCCTGTAATTGACACTCACCAAACGGTAACCAAGACCAAGCCAAAACCGTGAAGAAACTGACTCAAAATGTACCATCGGTTCAGTAATGGCAAACCAATGAGGTCGATAACGCAAGCAGTGCTCACGAAGTTGGGTTCGGGAATGTTCATTCCCCAAACCCCGGATGTTCCAGAAGAGCAAATCCATTACGCCCGACTGGGCCGAGTTGAGTTTTTCGGCAAGCGCTGCCGCTGAGTGTGACTCCTCATTAAAACTGAGTACTGCTGCCGCTATGGAACCGTCAACTCCGCCCAAGCCTGAGAAGAAATAATAGCCTGAAGCTGCATGGGGGGATCTTCAACGGAATGAGCATGTAGAGGACTAGAAGTTCCCTGACCCGGGATAGGCAAAGCACCATCAACCAAACCTAGTGTCTCATTGCGTATCTGAACTGTCATCACATCCGAAGCCACCGGACTAGCAAACGCAACCCTCCTTGCCGTGCGCATTTCCTCACAGGCAAATTCGGGAAGTTGGTCAGTGGTCGGCGAAGCCAAAGCCGAACCTGGAGAAGCATTAGGGGAGCTGAAAAAGCACCCCACCGGCGGACCCAACCCTGGAATATCAACAACAAGAGATCCCCCTGCAACTGCAACTTGCCCAAAAAAATCAGGAACCCCAAAAGTGCGAATGCCAGAAGTAGAAACCACTAAATCCGGTCCTGCCTGACCCACGAGCTCCCTAGAAATAGAGCCCCCTGTCGCTGAAGAGCCCTGGACTTGCCCACCCTTAATCACAGAATCCTGAACCGCCATGGAAACGGTAAGCTCACCTTCCTTTTGTAAACAAGCAAAAGCATTAGACGTAGGAACATCCGAAGGTCTATCATTAACCCCTGACAAAGACGGAGCCGAGCCAGGACCAGTCCGCTGTTGCCAAACCCTCCTTGGCCGCCCGCGAGGCTGGTCTCTGCCCTCAAGTACATCGGAACCACCAGGGCGTTGATCAATCTCCTGGACAACCCGCTTACCTGCAGAAATCTCCCACATCCGAGGGATGCAAACGCCGACAGAGAAGGGACGTGTGGCCCACCAGCTTACAATGGTCACAAAATTTAGGCAGCTCCTCAAACACAATGTCAATAGAAGAATTCACAGCTGCAGATTCGAGCAGTAGCTGCAAATTTAGGCAACAATAACCAAACTATTTTTTTAGATATACGGTTTTCATTTTATGGCTCCATTTCGGCTACAAGGTATTGATTAGGATCCCAATTGCGATTATTGCAATTGCAATTGCAATTGCTCCACCAAGGAGGACACAAAGAACACCCGCACCCAGCTTACAACAATACCAATCCAAGGTAGAACTATGATGGTGCTCGTGCCTGAACAAGAACAACAACGGCACCAACGTGAACAGCGGACGACGGCCTACTCTACATCCGGCACTAGAACAATATGCAATACGTTTCCACTTCTGTCTTCCTCCTTACAACCTCCTCATATTTCCGTCGCAACATGATCCGGAACCTTAATTGTCCCAAGGTGCAATAAATCGCCAAGAGATTTTCGATTTCGACAAGTCCAAAATCCATTACATCTTAAGATACAATCCAATGAATACCAGTTTCTTGTTGGGTTGTTAGAGTGAAAAATTAATTCGCGGATTTGCTGAACCGGTTTTGGTAAAAAGGCTGTAATTTTTTGCTCAAGTATCGGATTGACGCAATTCCAAAAACCCCAGAAAGAGAAGACAGAGATCTACAACTTTATAGGTTTATGAATTTTCTAAATTCAGCAAGAAAAGAGGTCAAACTTGGGTTGGAAATTTTGGGCAATTTAAGTTTTTCCTTATGAGGTCGGAACTATGTTAGGTTTTCTTATATTGAACACAGTCTATGATTTTTGTATGGGACTGGGGCTAGCTTTTTCTATATAATGAGAGGTTGGGCATAGGAGAAACAGACCCACAAAATAATATATCAAACTCTTAGCTTCATAATTTTTATCTTTTATGTTTCTCTTATCTTCATAGCTTTTATCTTTTATGTTTCTCTTTTCCCCTTCCCCTTAATATCTTAATAAATTTCTTGTTCCTCAACCAAATCTTTTCTCTTCTATCTATTTAGATCTCTTTCTTGTCTTCTCGCTTCCCCATATTCATATTTTCTCCCTATTTATTTGATCGGTCTTAGAATGACCACTCCGGACCCGTTCCTCAATTTGTTTCGACGTTCTACCACAATTTAACCACAATATATTTTTGGCATGCCTGGTGTGACTAAGGAAGGTGTCTGAGAAGAGCGATTATTGTGTCCAAACACAAGAGCTTCCATGTACGGTTTTGAGTCCTTCCTCAAAAGGGGCAAAATCGGTCAAAAAGAGGACGTCTAGCAGGGTCAGCTGACTTTGCAGGGCATTTTGGTCCTTTTTTGAGCCGAATCAGAAGAAACTTTCTTCATAAAAATTGAAGATCATTGTTTCCTCTTTTTGTGGATACCAAGAACCAAACTAGGTTTGGTGGCGATATTTTGGTGGTATTGGTATTTTATATAATTGGTCTACAAGTAGTTTTAGAAAAAATTCGTACCTTAATGGAACGACTTCGGTAAAAATTAGAGTTTGTACCAAGAAAATACGACAGAAATACTACAGATTGATCAATCTATAAGTTGATTACGAATTCAGTCAACTTCGGAAGGTATTTTGATCTTCTTTCCAGTCGAATTAGGAGACAGCAATTTCTGGAGAAATTGAAGATCTATCTCTCAGTTTTTTGGAGACATTAAGATCACTTCAATTAGAGTTCGGACGAAAAAGATACGACTAAAATACTGAAAGTTGGTCATTCTGAAATTTAAAATTTGATTACCAATTTGGGTATTAAGCATGACGTCTTTGATAGCCATGAGGGAAAGGTTGTCGCATATTTATGACCATGAAATTGCTGATCGAGAGAACTTTGGGAAGGCAATCTTAGCAGTTTTAAGATAGTTTCGTTATAACTATTGTGGTTTTAAATTGTCTGATTATTTGGTTGATGATATTGAAACTCTATCGAGGAAGTTGAATACAGGAGAAGGTACCATGTTGGAATACTTTGGTATAAAGTGAAGTATGTTATAGCATAACTACGTAGTTCAAATTAATAGAATACATCAAGTACATGATTTCAGTTTCCATTAGTGAGGAGGCAATTCAAGAAATGGAAAGAAGGCTTGAGAATGCCGAATTTACGGCAAGACATGTAGCCAACTATGTATCAAATTACCTAATGGAGATACCATCAAGTGGCGTATATGAAATTGAAGACCGAAGAGGTTTCGAGTTACACGATTTTGAGACTAAAATTGACACAGCCGTACATGAATCGGCTAGATTTATGCAACACTTTATCCCGACCATCCAAGAGGTCAAACAAATAACTAGTCCACAGTTGGCCGACACCACAGCCATCGAGCTTACAACACTCAAATTCGAGGAAAAGGAGGAGCTATGCTCGATACAAGTCCCATTAGTGACAGAGACAAACTTAAGTGCTGTATCAAATATGAAAGGCATTCTAGGGCCTCCGCCGGCTAAGGAAATCTTTGGGCCTTCACAAGCAAAGAAAATTTTACGGCCGTTGAAGGTTTCAAATTACAAGGAGTGTCCTCAAGTCACACGGTCGAAATTAACTGGCAACGACAAGAGGCCACCTGAGTACGCGTGGGTTAAGAGGAACGTGGTCACTCGATTGGCGACCGAGCAAGGAGTTCTCCAGAGAAAAAAATCCTTCAATGTTTGGGTGCCCAAGGAAGAACTTTCGCGATCCAAGAAAAAACTTTATGAGACACGACCCACAAGGAGTGATCTGCCTACAAGGTCTCCAAGTTATCATACGAAGCTTGTGCGTAAGGAGATGCCAAGAAAGACGAACCCACACTCGAAAGGCAAGTATCCGGAGTCTCGTCAATTGACTCTCACGAAGACTCGACGAAGAAGGTTGGAGCAAAAAATCCAGAAACAAAGACAAATACTTAGTGATCTTCAAAAACAGTTATATGGTCGTTCCAATAAAGCACAAAAAACTCCTACTCAGCCACAAAAGCATGTTATTGAAGCACGGAAGGCTCCTACTCTGTCGCAAAAGTCAATTATTAAATAGGTGATCTGTATACCGACGATGGTTAGGTCTCGACCAGTTTGATGGTATATTTTCTGCATATTTACGGTCTTGCCTTAGCCGGTTATATGTAGAGTGAAGTTAATTTTCCGCATGTTTAAGGGAAGATACACGTCAATACTTTTCCTAGCGTCAAAACATTGACGTGTGGGGGGCATTGTTGGAACGAAAAATTAATTCATAAATTTACTGATCTTATTTTGGTAAAAAGACTATAACTTTTGGTTCATGTATCAGATTAATACGATTCTAAAAGATACAGAAAGAGAAGATAGAGATCTACAACTTTATAGTTTATGACTTTTTCAAATTCGGCACGAAAAGAGGCCAAACTTGGGTTGGAAATTTTGGGCAGTTTAAGTTTTTCCTTATGAGGCCGGAACTATGTTAGGTTTTCTTCTATTGAACACGGCCTAGGATTTTTGTATGGGACTGGGGCTACCTTTTTCTATAAAATGAGAGCTTGGGTATAGGAGAAATAGACCCACAAAATAACACATCAAACTCTTAGCTTCATAACTTTTATCTTTTATGTTTCTCTTAGCTTCATAGCTTTCCTTTTTTATGTTTCTCTTTTCCCCTTCCCCTTAATATCTTAATAAACCTCTTGCTTCTCCACCAATTCTTTTCTCCTCTATGTATTCAGATCTCTTTCTCTCTTCTCGCTTCCCCATATTCATCTTTTCTCCCTATTCGTTCGATCGCTCGTGGGACAACCACTCTGGACCCGTTCCTAAGTTTGTTTCAACGTTCTACCACACTTTACCCACAACAGTTCCTAATTACACCAACCGGAATCCACCGTCGAGGGGAGTCGGATCCTGTCATATGATAATTTTGGTATTTAAAAAAATTCAAGACCTTTTGTGAATTTTTTTGGGATTTTTTTTTCAAAAGTTATAAAGTTTTGATATAATGTACTAAAAAATTATTTTTTTAGTAAACTAGTTCTCGAGTTCTGAAAAATCAAACCCATTAGTAACCCGAAACCAATTTTCATCTTAAATTAACAATTAAAATTACCTAAATATCCCTCCCTCGCATTATCCCTTCGCCAAAATACAACTTGGAGAAATGGTGTTACTGACTCGGGTTTTTGCCCAAAATGATGCTATAGTACAACTTTATTACCAATATGGTGTTACTCTTGAAAAAATTCCGAGAATAGTGACCCTTTTCCAGATCGAAATTTTTTTTCGACTTGGGGTACTCAGATCAAAAAATTATTCGACCAAGGATTGAAATCGAAAAAAAATTTTGACTTTGATTGTCGAACGAATCTTTTCGACGTAGGATTCAGGTCGAAAGTTATTTTTGACTTGAGGAGAGAAAAATCTTAGGTCGAAAAAAACGTTCGACCTGAGGAAGGGATCCAAATTTGAATGAATACAATTCTGGCCTCTCTTTTTAATTCTCATAACAAGACATCATCACTTTATTGAAATTCTTCCTCCTCTTTTTTTGGGTTTTTGTGACTTTGTTTGTATTTTACTGTTTCTATCCTTTCCTTGTGGGCGTACATTCTTGGACAGGAGAAGAGAGCTAGATTTTTTTATTTTATTTTGTGTATTATCTCAACATTAAATGGCTCTATTTAACGGTGTATTTTTTAACGATATATTTTATGTTCGTATGATTTTAATCAAATCTTTTTTAATTGAATACAAATTCTTTATTCTTGATATTTTGGGTAGATTTGGGCCTCTATAATTAAGCAAGATTTTTCTCTGGCTGCCAATAAAGAAAGGTTTAACTAACATTCTCCGAAGTCCGAATAAATATATAGTTTTAGGAAAATAATTTTTTAAAATTTTTGTTAGTGTTTAGATATGTAGTGGTCATTCTTTCTAAATATAGAACATATTAGACATTCAAAACAATGTATCTTCAAAAAAAAGAGGCCGTATTTTTTTGACCTAATTTTAATGTTTTAAAAACTACGGTCCGATTGGCAGTTGGACCGGTCGGACCGCTACTTGGAATCAAATTCGGGTCAAATTTTTTCTAAACCCCAGAATGCGGTTCGACCGGCTAAAATCTGGTCGGACTGTCTGGTCAAGTACTTCCGGGTGATCCGGTTCGCCCGGATCAAAAAAATTAGTATTTATTTTTTCCATTTTATCTGATTTAATTTAGAAATAAAAATTCAACTTCCACATTCGGAGAGTGTACATCACTTTTTGATCACAAAAAAATTATTTTTTAACAATTCTTGATAATATTTCAACTAAGTCAAACGAATTGGACTAATATGTCGAAGCTGAAAACTTGTATAATCATCTTGTTGTTCTTCTAGACTTGTTCAATTCATGTTTGAAGACTTTGTTTGGATAAATTGTATAACAAAGTTGCTAAATATTTGAACTTATTTAATATTTTATTATTTTGTATGTTAAATTAAATTTATTAAACATTATTTTATTATATTAATATAAAATAGAAGTACCGGCCCGACTGACAGCCCGATCAGTCCGACCGGTTGAACCAGAAATTTTAAGAATTCTCGGTCGTCTTCCAGGTCGGTTTTAAAAACATTGCCTAATTTAAGGGATGTGTATATGTGGTCTTTATGAGATTTTGGAAAAGCCAATTTTCATAAAATCTTTTATAGGTATTTAGGTTTGAAGTTTGTACATAATTGGACAAAAGAAAACATAAATCAAGATTGCTGATTTGGTATGCGTGCGTCACCAACTTTAAATATGCAACGTGTGGACTAATACATCTTTTTGAAGCTTGATGCAATATTATGAGATTTTCCCGGGAAAAAAAATCGGTGTTTGTACTTTGTTCCAAGTTCCAACAGGTATAATATAAAAAAGAAAATTTTAAAAAAGTCCGGTACCAAATCATTTTTTTATTTATACTGCTTTCTTAAAGGTTTTATTGCATTTTCTTTAAATAACCCATAGCTTTTTTGGATCCATAAATATGTGCAAGGAATTACTGGGTTAAGATTCATTAGTACTTTACTTTATGGACCAAGCTGTTTAAAATGAAAATTATCAATAAAATTACTGGTAGGAAGTAGACATCAGGGATTGCTGTTCAATAAAGTGATGATGTCTTGTTATGAGAATTAAAAAGAGAGGCCAGAATTGCTGTATTCATTCAAATTTGGATCCCTTCCTCAGGTGGAAAGTTTTTTTTGACACGAGGTTTCTCTCCTCAGGTCGAAAAAAACTTTTGACCTGGGTCCCAGGTCAAAAAGATTCGTTCGACAATTAAAGTCAAAAAAATTTTTTGATTTTAATTGCAGGTCAAATAATTTTTTCGATCTAAGTATTCCAGGTCGGAAATTTTTTTCGATCTAAGAAACGGACACCATTCTCGAAATTTTTTCAACAGTAACACCGTATTGGTAATAAAATTGTACTGTAGCACCATTTTGGACAAAAACCCTACTCACTGCTACAAAAGAACAAGAACTGTTTCAAAAAGATTGTAATGTTACCTCTTAATTAAGGGCTTCGGGTAAGTAATGGAGGTGATAACATAATGGAAAAAGTGATTCAAATGTTTCGTTTGATATTAATTAAATGGGAAAACAGATCAAAGCAAAGAGATAAAGAAAGAAACCACTCGCCTGAAGAACACGCAAGAACGTCCCCACTTTGGGTCATAGCTCGAGAACATAAACAAGTCAACAAAAAACTTGTTGTTCTTGATAATTTCAACGCTAAAAAACTCAAACCCACAATTCAACTCTTGAGAGGGTTCCTTTCATAAACTCAAACAAATTCGATTTCGCAAAATTTAAGAACTAATTTACTAAATAAATGATCTTTAAGTACATTATATCAAATACAGGGACTTATGAATATTTTTTCCATATTTTTTTTAGTCGGTATATTTTGTGAATATTTAATAATATAGGATATTGAGTGTCCTAAGTGTATTTAATCTTATAAAATATAGAATGATGATGTCAGCAGGGATCTAGCCAGCAATTTAGTCATGCCCTAAACCTGAGACTAATTTGGGCTTTTTATTTGTGCAGGGAGAAAAGGAATCGTATTTAGTACCAAATATCAAATTTTGCATGAAAAGGTATCAAAATATTGAATTTACGTATATAACATACTCTTCAGCCAAAGAATAA
This sequence comes from Hypericum androsaemum, assembly GCA_963995505.1. Taxonomy (NCBI): domain Eukaryota; kingdom Viridiplantae; phylum Streptophyta; class Magnoliopsida; order Malpighiales; family Hypericaceae; genus Hypericum; species Hypericum androsaemum. The sequence continues at coordinate 913,643 of OZ023198.1, forward strand.
AAGGAAAGGAGTTCGTAACCCTAATGCGCAGCTCGACGAAGCGGGAATGGCTCAAGCAGACAAGAAGAGAAGAAGACTTGGAGGAGGCGGAGTTGATGACCTTGACAAGGAGAAAAATAGTAACAAGAGAAGCTGTTACTTGTCAGAGGAAATTCAGAGAGGGATCTGTTTAAGGTTACCGGTGAAAACTCTCATCAGATTCTGTTCCGTCGACAAAAGGTTGCTGCATATGATATCAACCCATCAATTCGCAACCGATCATCTCAACACTTTCCGACCCAAAGAGGATCGACTGCTCCTCCTTCATCAGAAGCAGACCAACATCGGGTGCTGTCTCTACCTCGACGGTGTCGTTCCAACGCATGTGGAGGACATCCCTTTCCCTTACGAGGAAATGGAAGGTTACGACAACGTTAGAATTGTCGACTACTGCAATGGAATCGCCTGTCTGATTAACAGATACACGCACGACGTGTTGTTTCTGAATCCAAGCATAAGGAAAGTCGTGGCAATCCCCGCTTGCCACCTTGACATTTCTCACATGGTGCTCGGGTTTGGTTCGGTAGATGACGACTATAAGCTGGTCCGTATCCCATACAGCTGCCAAAGGGGAGATCCCTTGGCGGCTAATGTCTTTTCCTTGAAGACAAGAAAATGGAACACGGTAATTTGTTCTTGGTCTCAGCCACAACTCTTGCATTGGAAAATTTTTTCTCAACGTTCGATATTCTTGAATGGAGCATGCCACTGGCTCGCCAAGGAATTTGACGATGATGGAAGGTGTGCTTCTTTTGTGTATTCGTTCTACCTCGGCGGAGATCATGTTATCAATAAATTTGCTTTGCCCAACTCTTATTGGTTACCGTATCATTATGTTTCAATACATGTATACAAGGGATGCCTCTCCTTGATTGTTCACAAGTACCCAAAGCTTGAAATGTGGGTGATGAAAGAGTACGGCAATATCGCTTCTTGGACAATAATTATTGAGAGCATGGACTGTAGAGACTTACACAAAATAGTTGGTTTCACGGGTAGAGATGATGTCCGAGACACAGGGGGCCCGAAGGTTGGATTATGGAGGAGCTAGCTTGTTATAATCTGAGTAGCAAGACAACTCGGTCGTTGAAGGTGAATCATCATGGTGGAATGTTTCGTAGTCATTTGGGTGCTTACAGTGGGAATCTTGTTTTGCTAAACCAAAACGGGGATTTGGATGTTCAACAATCGGGTGTTTGATTGGAAGCAACTGGTCTATACCATTTGCCTTAAGAGTCAATGAACGGTGCACCTTGGCTGGTGCTGATAAATCTGCAGATCTTTAGCTTTGGTTTATAATGGTGGGACTGCTCACAATGAGTGATGCTTGGCTTTTTCTTAGATCTCAATTTTCTTTACTAGTAAAGTTTCGAGATTGTATGATTATTGAATGATGACATTTTTTTTCCAGTAAATATGTGACCACTGTTGCGTAGTTGAATTTGAAATATTTTGATTAAATTAGAATAATTTTATTGTCAGTGATCTAAGTGCTCAACGATTCGATCACAACAATTCTTTTTTTGCGAGAATAATGCGTTAAACTTCATAACCTTGTGCGAGTCTTGAAGCCTGCCTAATTTTTGCTGTATGTCTGCTTGGTCTGTATGTCTGCTTGGTTTGGTAGAAAGAACTCGAATTGTTTCATGTGTAATAATTCGGGTTGTTTTTATTAAAACTGGGATTGAAGCTGTAACAGCCTAACAGGGGAATGATGAGTGTATCTGCGTTGCTACACCAGGTTTGCTGCAATATTTGGACGCATGAGTATGCATTAGTTTGGGGCATCTTTTGGTGGCGATTTATGTTCAGTTGGGTGGGATTGTATTATGTTCAGTTCAATTAGAATAATTTTATTGTCAGAGATTACTCACATTCTGACCTACTAATGAAATGACATTGGCCCACATATTTAGTTTGACTTCCTGGATATTCATGTGTATAACTGAAACTGACATCAATTTGAGGATTGTCATTATCATATAAAGTCACATGATAGACACGATAACAGGAACGTCACGACGAGACGAAACGTTTATTATTATGATATGTGTGTGGAAGTGCTGTAGTAAGAAACATAAGAAAATAATACGCTTTGAACTGTAACTTTTATTGAAAGTTAAGTCACATGGAGCAAATTCTCTTTCATATGTCTATTATGCTACAAAAACAAACGACAGTTCTTTCTTCGCACACTACAACTCTTTCAGTTTTCGGTTGCATGCTGAACATAAAGTAACATTGGCAGAGAAAACATAAAATTGGATAACGGTGGGTTTGCGATTTCCGACAAGACAAGTAGCAAATTACAAAGTACTTATGTAAGAGTAGGACTCTATTGCCACAACTTCATCACTTCCTCTTAGCGATCCGCTTCTCGTTCACGAAGAACCCGGCCAATGAAACGACGGAGAACACACTGAAACAAACAGCCGCGATATCGAGAGACGCGTGGCGGCCGGTGATTGCATCGATCTGGAACAGGTTGGTTGTCTTGTGCGCGTCCGTGGACTGCCCGTAGGCCACCTCCACCTCGCCTGCATTGTACACGTAAACACGTACGAAGTATGTGGCGGTAGGCACATCGCGCTCGACGGTCCAGTCTAGATATTGGACCGTCTTGTTGTAGGGCCTCGCGACAATCTTGTGCTGGCATGTCTTGTCCTTTTTAAGCTCGTCCTTACTTTTCCTCCATGCACGGTCCTGCTGGCTTATGGGTGCGTAGCAGAGCTTCACCTTTATGGTCTTGTAGTCCGAGTCTGTACCGGCAGGCAGGGTTTCGTTCAGCTCCCATGTCAGTGTTATTTTGTCCACTCCACCTCGAAGGACTAAAAAGGGCAAAGAAAGAATTTTCAGAATTAATTCCATGTGTAGCTTCTTTCATTTATAAAAAGTCAAAGTCAATCTTGATTGGCGAAGATCATCTGATTGGATAAAGAAGTCATAAATAACGATACTTTTCCAACAGCAGGTAGCCACCTCATCACTAATAAAGAAACGAGTTTTGGTCCAACAAAAAAAACAGTTTTTGGGGAAACATCTTCTATAAAAAAAATTAACAAAAATGGAACAGTTCGTTTATCAAATAATGTTATATACAACTCCATTCAATCGACTAAAATTTAATTTAGTCATTTAATAAGAGTCATTTTACCTTGTGGTATTAAGAAAATTATGTTTTAAAGAACCCTGAGGCGGGTATTCACAAGCCACTAAAAGTTGGTGGACAAAAATGAATTCAATCATAATAATGAAATAAACTGTTTAGTTTATGAAAAGACCGAATTGATGCCTCGAAGCCAACAATCAACTAGCTGGAGTTCAAATTTTTTGAAAGGTAATAATGATATATTTTTATTCAAATAATTTTGACATCAATCAGAAGTTTTATCCAGCTCAAATTTAGATTGTATTCACGGATGAAAAAATATTAAAGAAAGTTGTTTAATTACCTTGTTGTGAAGGGGTAGCGGTGACAATAAAAGTTCTGGGGAGGGTAGAGAAGAGGACGACCCCATAGCAAGAGGCAACGAGCCCGGAGAGGACAAGAGCAGCCAACACAATTCTACTTCCCTTCAGACCAGCCATTGCTTCTTCCTTTTATGCCTAAAAGCTGGGGATTGGAATTTGATTTTGGTGTGATCACTGGGACCTCGTGGAGATTTCTTTATATACAACGTCGGCTGGCCGGTCGGCTCTTGGATAGGGCCAAGTTGGGTAAAGTCAACGGTAGCTTTTGGAGCGTTTAAGGATTTAACCGCGGTGATCATGTCTCTTGAGCCTTCTTAAAGGGTAAGGGGGTCAATGGGTTAGTGTAGGATGGAGCCTTATCTATGTCATTGGAGGCACTTGTCCCACTGAAATATTATGTTCTTTTTTTCAAAATTTACAATAATAACTTATTTGTTAAAATAATTAGATAAGCTTCCGAAAAAAAATTTAACAACAAAAAATTTTGGTCCTTGGAGTATGGTCATTCTACCTCTTGAATTCTGAAGTTTCAGAAAATTATTTTACCATCCCCGTGTTTGGTTTTACCCGACTCCCGGGTCCCTCTGTTTAGGCAAATTATATCGGAGCCGAAATGAAAATAAAATGTTAAAAGACATGACAGATTATATGTGAAAACTGCTTGGGTAATTTGCCTAAACTGAAAAGGGCACAATGCAACACCTATAAATTTATGTTTTAATATATATCATTTACTTTCAAAAAAAAAAATTTCTACAGAGAGGAATGAAGTCCTCAAAAATTAAACACAAAGTCTTTCCATTTCAACTCTATGGAAACAAGTCTTTTCTTGTCACTTACGTTAATCTCGTGAGCAAGCGTAGGCATGGACGAACTTCAGAAGTCGCATGATCCCTTGGAAGCTCCGAAATGCACAGCCTGTGACTTCTTCCTAACCGATTTTTTCGCCGCTAAATCTTACTTCACAGGTTTTGTCATAAATAGAACCCTCATATAATAGTTTTTACACAAAGTTGCTTTGTTGTAGAATTCATTGGCTTATCCACGACAACAGTGCAATAGTTATACTATAGATTGTTCCGAAGTCGAGTAACTATGGTACGTTATTTTATTTGGACAGATAGGGTAGAGGGCCTATTCAATTCTTCTTTGTCCATAAATTTCTAGTTTTTCTCTTGATCACGTGGAGTAGTAGCTCGCAAGGCCCATAGTCTTGAGGTCACTGGTGCACGCATACTTGTGTGCTTGAAGTAAGAGAATGTGATGATGAAGTTGATTTACCACATATTACCGAGCTAGAAATTCTTCAATTTGTCCATATCACGGATGATTCAACTTAGCTCCAGCGTATAATGGTTGCTTTCTTTTCCCACGTCATTTTGTGGATTTTAATACCTACCATAATTAGGAGATTACTCGCATTCTTACCTACTAATGAAATAACATTGGCCCACATATTCAGTTTGACGTCCTAGATATTCATGTGTATAACTCAAAACTGATATATTTTGGTGATTTTCATTATCATATCAAGTCAAATAATAGTTACGATGAAAACTATATCGAGACGAGTCATTTATTATTCCGATAAATATCAAGTGGTAGGTGTCAAGTGTACTAAACCATGGTGCGACAAGCCGTTTATCATTACGATAAATGTCAAGTGGTGTTGTCAAAGTGGAAGTATAGGTGGGATCAGTATGCACCTAGGATAATAATCGTACAAATAGTATTCATGTTACCACTTCAAAAGAGGGGAAAAGTTTATATAAGACTCGATTGTTTTTTCTGAAGGAAAAAGAAAAATAAGAAAATTAAAAGATTTGAACTGTAACTTTTATCGAAAGGTAAATCACATGGCCACGAAGTAAATTCTCTTTCACATGTATGTAATGCTAAAAAACAAACGACAGATCTTTCATCCTACACCACAACCCTTTCAATTTTTCGGTCAGCTTCTGAACATAAAATAACATTGGTAGATAAAACATGTAAATATGATAACGGTTTTCATTCCTTTGGGTTTGCAATTTCCGACAAGACAAGCAGCAAGTTACAAAGCGCGTCTGTAACTTTTGAGTACGGACGCTACTGCCACAACTTCAACTTCATCACTTCCTCTTAGCGATCCGCTTCTCGTTCAAGAAGAACCCAGTCAATGCAACGATGGAGAAGACACTGAAACAAACGGCCGCGATGTCTAGAGACGCATGGCGGCCGGTGATTGCGTCGATCTGGAACAAGTTGGTGGTCTTGTGCGCGTCCGTGGACTGCCCGTAGCCCACCTCCACCTCGCCTGCATTGTACGCGTAGACTCGTACGAAGTACGTGGCGGAAGGCACATCGCGCTCGACGGTCCAGTCAAGAGATTGGACCGTCTTGTTGTAGGGCCTCGCGACGATCTTGTGCTGGCAGGTCTTGTCCTTTTTAAGCTCGTCCTTACTTTTTCTCCACGCGCGGTCCTGCTGGCTTATGGGTGCGTAGCAGAGCTTCACCTTTATAGTCTTGTAGTCAGAGTCTGTACCGGCCAGGACGGTCTGGTTCAGCTGCCATGTCACTGTTATTTTGTCTATTCCACCTCGAAGGACTGAAAAAGAAAAGAAAAAGAAATTTCAGATTAATTCCATGTGTACCTTCCTTCTTTCATAGAAAGCCAAAGTCAATCTTGATTGGCGAAGATCTTCTGATTGGATGAAGAAGTCATAACCACACTTTTCCATTAGGAGGTAGCCAATTCACTACTAATAAAGTAACTAATTTTGGTCCGGAAAAACCAGTTTTGGGAGAAACCTCTACTAAAAATTGAACAATTTATTTATCGAATTATGTTTTAGAGGATAATATTCAAATATTTCGACCGAATAAATGTCTAGTTTTCCCCGGAAACCTGAGGTGGGTATTCACATGCAACTAAAAGTTGGGCGCAAAAAATTGAATTCAATCAATATGATGAAATAAACTGCGTAGTTTCAAATAAATGCTGTGGAATCTAAAATTTTTTTTTTTTATAGCTGTAGCCCAATTTATAGCTTGAAACATAAAACTAGCCAAGTAGAACAAAACTGAAAATTGGATTCAGTCCATGCACTTCAAAAGAGAAAAAAACCAATAATTTTGAATTCGACCTTTGTAAACATATTACTGTAAAATAATTGTTATGAGAGATTAGCTGTTTATCAAAATCCTACTGGATTAGATCTAAATTAGTTGGTCTAGTGTCTATATACTAGATGGTGAACAAAGGTATTAGAGAACTTGTTAAATTACCTTGTTGTGAAGGGGTAGCGGTGACAATAAAAGTTCTGGGGAGGGTAGAGAAGAGGACGACGCCGTAGCAAGAGGCTAGGAGCCCGGAGAGGACAAGTCCAGCCAACACGATTCTACTTCCCTTCAGACCAGCCATTGCTTCTCTTCTATCTCTGTCTTATCTTTCTATTTCCCGACACCTTCTTGCTTGAGGAGAGAGAATCTTAAGCCTAGAAGCTGTGGATTGGAATTTGGTTTGGTGTGATCACTTGGACCTCGTGGAGGTTGCATTATATACGACGCCGTGTGGGACCCGGTTCTTGGGATAGGGCCAAGTTGGGTAAAGTCAACGGCCCATTTGCTCGCTGGCAGCTACCTTTTGGAATGTTCAAGGCTTTAACCGCGGTGAACCGGGATGACACTTGTCTCTTAAGCCTTTTGAAAGGGTAGGGGGTTAATGGCTTATTGTAGGGTTTTTATGTTCAAATAAGGTAAGGTTATATATGGTTTTTCCTCAAAAAAAAAAATATGGTTGACTTTGTCTTTTGGTTGGTAACCTCTGGTATCCTGTTCACTCCGATTAATTCTAATCGAGCTGGGCTTATTGGAGCTGCACTTTTTATTTTTCTCAGTGATGGTTTGGTATTATCTTTGCGATTTTTAATGTCAATATAAATTTTTTTGTCAGGGTAATTTTTTCCTATCAGGTCTTTTTTCCTATGAATTTTGGTGTGGTAGAGTTTTGACGAGATCGACCGTTGTAACTTCATTAGTAACACGGTAGAGGGAATAATTTATTAAGTATAATGTATATACCATGCCGATTAATAAAATTTATCTTTCAAAAAGGAAACTAATCGAGCTCGATAGAAAGCTCTCCCAAATTTTTTTGACACGGATGTATTCCAAAAAATTCGAACTCGAAACTTTGTTAAGCTAAAATAATGTTCTCGACCAGATGATGTAAATATTTTTTAGTATATGGTCGACTTTGTACATGTTGCAGTTGCACCTTCGTTGGCTTTTTTTTCGGATATTTTAAAAAATGATCCGGGTACTGATCCGCTCTAATTGTTTGAGTTCCGATATGACTGGTTTTAGCGATCAGACCAATTTTCTTAAGAAATAATTTTGTTATAATTATATTTGGTATTAGAATATCAAATAATTCTATTTATTTTCTAATTCTTAATAATCGCTTCTTGTAGGGTTTTTATGTTTAAATAAGGAAAGGTTGTTTTTTTAATATATGGTTGACTTGGTACATGTTGTAGCTGCACCTTCGTTGGCTTTAGTATGGTATAATTTTTTGTGGGTTTTATTTAAGAGCGTAATTAACCTTGAACCAACCGTGTCATTCTTTAATTTTTTTTTGTATTTAATAAGATATAAGTTTAATATTTGTCCCCTTATGTCTTAGAAAGATCATTTAGGAAAAAAAAAGTCAAACCTATCTGGTGATAGTAGTAACTTTAGGTTTGACTAAATGCAACCCACATCAACATGGTTTATTAATAAAATTTAAAATGTTGGTATTACGATCTCGGTAAAAATCGTCGGTTAAACAGTATCGCAGTTACGATTTTGAATGAGATATTCATCGTATTGAACGGCTAGAGCTGAGATTGTACATCAAGTGTAGAGCTGAGATCATCAACCCTAAGACTAAGCGCCAGCAAAAGGCCAAAAAAAATGAAAATAATGAAAATAAAATTGGTTATTCGTATAAATAGATTTTTTCATATATTATTTGTGTGCTTATAAAAATTGAAGTTATCTTTAACAAAATTAAAAATAAATAATATGTAAATTCATATTTTTCAAATATTTATAAATAGAGTATAATATTAACATATTTTTATACACAAATCTAAATTTTTTTTCTTTCACTACATAATCTCTTCTTAAATTCCCTAATCTCTTTTATATTAGTTCTACTATAGATCCGAATGATCATAATTTTCTAAATTATCAATCATTTGGATCTTATGATCCTTCATATTTTCTATCTATTTTTGTATAGTTATAATAATATTTATATAAACAAAAAATGATAGTAGATAATATGTGGATAAGAGAAAAATTAATTAATTATTTCGTGACCTAGGTTGTGGTGGGTTACTGATGTGAGTAGGAAAATATTTAATTGAGTTGAGTTGGGTGTTGATGAGAGAAAAAAAAATTTTGAAAAGTAAAATTCTATTACCTCTCGAAAAAAAATCCCAAGGGTCGTTACACCAAGTCAGGGACATCACTTTGAGAGCTAGATAAATCCCAATGAAGTAGCTCGCTACAACATAAAGACCATCTAACTCTCAAAACAAAATCAATAGTAAAAACCAACCTCGACAAGTCTACCTCCCAAAATTCCTCGCTCAAAACGCACCATACAAGCATCCAAAGGGAACAACAAAAACTCACAATGAGACTCCCAAAATATTTACCCTGCCACCACCTGCAAAAAATAATCATGGAGGATGGAAGACCTTTGGATGATTTCTGGCAGCTGTTTCACAGAGACCCTTGAGGATGTGTGCGACATCCGCATTCCATGTCATTCCAAACTGTCCCGCCGTATTCCAAGCATCCATTGTCGATTTAGCTTGCCTAAGTTCATTGCTTGCTTGCTCTACAATTCCATCCAAAAGAGAAGTAAGGCTGATATCCTCTTGAATTTTAATTGGTGCTTTGACAGTTAATCTTTTATGCGGAATCTTTGTGAGAGCCGCCGCCTTGCTCGTCAGCTTCCTCGTCCGAGTGCTGGACCTGCACGGAGTTAGTATCCCCTTATCTTTTTTGACCGGTGGCCTCTGCAACATCGGGGCTGCTCCTTGTGGCTTTGAGTTATTGCATGAGTCCAACCTTGCCTCTGCCTCCCTTTTCATATTCTGAATAAACTCCGCAATGATTTGTTGTGAGAGCTCACTTATCTAAACCGTTTTCTCCAATACTCGTGAAACCTCCAGGTCAGTATCCGGGTTAGCGACCTGGTGGATAGCGTCGCACCTAGCTAGCTTAACTTGCATAGAAGCCTCAGAATCGTCTTTCCGAAGAAGCATCCCAATTGGTTCCACCTTAGCCAAGTCACAGCCAGCAGCGTGGCTAGCCTGAACAAAAACCACAGGAGCTCCCTCATCCCCACATCCCAAGAGGGCAGAATCCACCGGAATATTCGTAGCAACAAGACTACATGCTTCAATATGCAGAATATCATCGCAACATACATCTTCACTTGAAGTAACCGGGGCATCATATTGTACATCTCCAAGAACATCCACCCGATTCGCGGTGGGCATAACCTGCAGCACACCACTTTGAGCACCTTCATATCCATAAAATATATCATCGAGCACAACTTCACCTTGAGAAAGCGGCTCCGCCAGCCCTCCATCTAGAACTCCACCAATCTCCTCTTCAACTTGAGGAGGCAGTTCCACCATCCCACCATCTGGCACAATTTGCCCACCAGTTTGCTCTGGGATATTTAATTCCATAAGTTGATCCATACCATTTAGAGCATTCAGAGAACCTACAGCCTCCGCCTACAAAACAATATCAAAAGGGACATTCTCTGCAACGCTAAAAAAGTCATCATCAAACTCCTCGAAAGGCCTACAGATATTCGAACAGCCAAAAGTTCAATCTAAATCAAGTTGCTCATCGACCTCATTAGAGACAAATTCTTCGATTCTAACGTCATAAATCTCCTCACCAATTTTGAGTTTAACTCTCTTACTCTGGCAATCCGTAGACTTGGAGGAGACAAGCACGAAGGCAACATCCAATATTTTCTTGCTGGTGGTGATTTTGTGCACTGCTTTAAAGTTACCAAGAGGTGCGACTAGCCATTCAAGGAATGAATTTCACCATACCTGCAGGGGAACTCCCCTGATTTGAAGCCAAAGGCTCCGAGATTTGACCCTGAAATGTGAAAAAAAAAATTAATTATTTATTCTGTGACTTAAGTTAAAACGGATTGCTAACAATCCTTCGAGCCTTGTCTAGTCGGTCACCGTAGGAACGAGGATTTTCAACGTGGCCTAGAGTTTCCATTTAAAAAAGGTTCAAAAGCCACGATATGGATAAACTTTACCCATGTCCTCAAAAAAAGATAAGACTTTACCTGAAAAGCTAATTTATGGCTCAGAATTTAGATGTTAGAACTTGACGATATCTTCCCTTGATAAACTTGAGGTATCTCCATCAAAAAGTTAAAATTGTAAAAGAGTTATTCTAATTTAAGCATGTCTTGGGTTCGAGTTATTAAAAATATAACAGTATTAAATATTTATTATAAAAATATTTACTAACTTTTCAAAAATTCAGCCAGGCTCTAATTAAAATTAGTCTGGTCCGGAAGCGTAAACCAACACTTGACACATCTCTACTTCGGTGGGCTAGGTTGTTGGCTACTTGATTTTATCTCTTCGGGGGTAAAAAATATCTATGGTTACTAAACTTTAATAAGTTTTTGTCTATGGTCACTAAACTTTTTTTTCCCTTTATGATAACCAATCTATTATAAGTTGAGCTAGTATGGTCACTTTTGCCGAAAATCTGATCAGAATATAAAAAAAGGCATGAAAGTCAAGACCCATTGAACATCGACGCCTGACCTTTGCATTCAAGTCCATCATCCAACAAAAACAACATAAGAAAACCAAAAAGAAAAAAACGTAACAGAAAAGAAATCTCCATGAACATTAACATAAGAGATAATTACTCTCAGGACTCCAGGGTATAGTCAAATAGACTCTGAGGACCCTGTAATTTTTTTACTAATTGCTGAGCCCCTGTAGTTTGGTTATTATTATACTCTCGAGTCCCTTGCTGATGTCAGCAATTATTTTTGCCTTTTTTTGTCATAGAAATGACCTTTATACCCTTACACACAAAAAATCATCCTAAATAAGTTGTAAACGCAAGTACAACTAAAATGACCCATTGGCCATTGGTTTCTTCTCTACTGTGTGATGCATATGCTGCCTATCTTTCTGGGTTAGTTTTCACTCCGGTCTTTTCTCTTCGATCCAATCTTTTTGTTCACACAATCCATTCGGATTAATAAAAAACCCTCTCTTCCTGAGAGCTCCTCCTTCTCTCTAAGAGAACTCCAGCCTCCAATCATCCATTTTGTCCTCTCCTTTATTGAAGCTTACATAATTTCTCTTCGCCTTCGTCCCATCTGGGTTTTGAAGATCTCCTTGTTTCCTTGGCTCTAGAATGATGAATCTCAGTCTTCAACTCGCTCCAAACCTAAAAATCCAAGCCCATGTCTCATCTCTGGTCCTAATTAGTAAGCTTCTCTGTAGCAGAATCTTCCACCCCCTTCTATTCGAGCTAGTCTGTGTAGATCCTGGGGTATTGAACAACATCAGCTCGAGGTGAGCGAAATGGACACCAACATCTTCACCATCACTTTCAAGAAGCAGATCGACAAAGAGTCAGCGTCTGCTGGAACTCCCTGGTCGGTTGCTGGCAACCACCTCATTCTCAAGGATTGGAATCTTGAACTTCACTGGTCTGAGGTTAAGTTCGATACCTCAGCTTTTTGGCTCAGGGTTCACGGCCTCCCTCCCAACTATATTTCTCAAGACTCTGCTAAGGCTATTGCTAGCCAGTTCGAGGGGTTGGACCAGTTGGAGGAGGTGGAGGAGGAATCTTCTAGAAGGGACTCCATTCTCTGTCTCGAAGTCCAGCTCTCCAGGACTAAACCCCTCTTGGTGAGTTTTCAACTCCAGCATCCAAACCTTCAAGACAAACAAATTTAGTTTAAATACGAACGTCTTCTAGAGTTCTGCTACATTTGTGGGCCATTGGGTCATATTCAGAAGGACCGCAAGTTCAAACCTAACAAAGAAGGCACTGCTACTTATTCTCAAAAGCCTCAGCTTCCTTTTGGGCACTGGATGCATGCAGACTTCAAGGGTTTCATGGGTCCCCATCTAGAAGAAAATTCTACAACAATCACCATTATAATCAGCATGCCCAACAGGCTGCGAATCCCTCCGATGACGGGCAAAACTTGAATTAGAAGGTCCCAGGAGATGAATCCCCTATGTCAATTTCCCCTACCCAAGTTAAGGTCCCACAAGATAAAGACATTGCTGAACAATACGAGATACTGCTGGCAAAGTTTAAAGATCTATCTTCAGAACTCCAAAAGGCAGCAGCTGACCCTACTCATTCGGGAGGCGAGATGAATTTTGACCAAGGCAGCAGCAGTTGTACTTGCATTTTGTCTTTTTGTGTAAGGGCATAAAGGCCATTTTCATGACAAAAAAAGGCAAAAATAACTGCTGACATTAGCCAGGGACCCGAGAGTATAATAATAACCAAACTACAGGGGCTCAGCAATTAGTAGGAAAACTACAGGGTCCTCAGAGTCTATTTGACTATACCCTGAGGTCCTGAGAGTAATTATCTCTTAACATAATCCATTCATAAATAAAATAGCAAAGCATGGATGCAACTCCCTAAAGCTAGCTCTCGTTTTTGTGTTATTCTATTTTTTAATCATTGGATGAATACTGCTGCACACACTGGCTAGGAGAAGCTTCAACTGTTTTTCTCCTTACTTGTAAAATATGAACATAATGAGTCTAAAACTTAAGATATGTTAGGAAATCAAACTAAAGTATAAATTAAACTTACAGGTAACCTGGAAATCCTTTGATTTGGTTGAATAGGGACTTCGTTGACATCCTAGCCTGAATGTTGACTTTCTGGCTGGCTTCTTTGCTCGTTCACATGCCTCCTAGAGTTATGGCCTTCTTGTCCACAAGTTTTGCATGTTATTTTCATCCCTTTTCTTGGCATCTTTGCATTTTTTGTGTGATTGACTTTAAGAATCAAGTTCTGCAGCTTCTTTTCTCCTCTTCGTTTGCCTTCTCTCCCTCGCAACCACATGAACAGCAGGTACCACTGGTGGACAAGAACTCGAAGGCCACATGTCCGGTCCATTAATTAGATTTATAATGTGCCCATATGTCTTAAGGTAAGTCTCAACCTTGTAATAAGCTGCTACAAAGTCTTCAGGCACACTATTTTGGTTCTCTATGCATCGTATTGCATGCCCACATGGAATTCTCGTTAGCTCCCATCTTCTACATGAACAAGAACGAGCTTCTATATCAACCACAAATTGTCTTCCATTAATTGTTTGAACTTGATACTTCATCCCACCAGACCATATAGCAATGCAAGCAAATCCTTCTTTCTTGTTTTCTTCTAACTTTGCTTGGATTCTTGGACAAAGAGGACCTTCCTTCTTTCTCATCCAATTCTTTTTTGGCGCCACTCTTTCCCGCTAAATTGATGGGGCCCATTTCCTTTTTTTTTATTCCGATCAGATTTCCAACAAAAGTGACCATACCTGCTCAACTTATAATAGATTAGTTACCATAAAGGAAAAAAAAATTTAGTGATCATAGACAAAAACTTAATGGGTATTTTTTACCCATCTCTTCGGTTTCTTTCTTTGCCATCTTTTTCCAATATTCAAAAAATCATTTAACATAAGCTTAATAGCTCAAATGGAGGATTTAACACTACATCTGTTGTAATCAATAGCTATTAAATAAACGGGTGAAAAAATTATTATAATTTTACGAGATGTCGAGTTTAAATACCTTGGATGCCACGACGCCCATCACCGCACTGAGTCACCGAGTCAAGAAGCTCTCCAAATCGAACCTCGCAACCACAACTTAGATGCCACGACGAACTAGCACCTCGCCTGCCTCTCCCGCTTGGAAAGGCGGGCCCTGCGCTCCTCTTTAGGTTTTTTAATTTTACTATTTCTGAATTTTAAAATTATTTAATAGGTTAAAAGGCCATTTTACTATTTTAGTCATGAATTTTAGTTGGTTAACAAAATTTTGATACGCAGGGGCTTTTTCAGAGACTTGGTCTCTGCAACTAAGTAGACTGCACTGTCGTTTTGTCGTTTTTTATTCCAATAACCACGTCGGCCTCGAGGCCTACGATCCGCTTGAACATGATTCTATATCGTATTAGCGGGCTGAAATATTGATTGTAGTTTAGGAGTTTTGGAAAATTTTTGGCGTCATTGTTTAGTCCTGATAGTTGTTTATCTAGTATCTATAGAGTTGTATTTCGGTATAGTTTGGTATAATATTTTGGTTTTTTTTTTAGAAGTAATAAGTTTTACCTTTCAAAAAAAATATTGGTTGCAGTTTTTATAACAGTGTTTTAATTTTTTTTGGGTGAGAATGGTGGGATAACAGTGTTTTAATGATAGCAATAGTGCTGCAACTTCCATTGCAGACAATAGTCCGTATATTAAACGACGATGCGGAATATCAGACAGTTATGCTGCTTCTGCAGGTCGGATCTCGGTGCACTATTCGGACAGATAATTAATGCGAGGATGCCTAAGATCCGCTTCGAAACCCAATTCCAGAAAAGCTTTTGGTAACAGAACTAATGATTGAAGTGTGACATTATATAGTACTTCTCTAGCAGAGTATCTACCACTAGCAATGCAGAGGAAGTTCAGCTCGTAACTACCGGAATGCTCTATTCGATCAATGTGGGAAAGCTTTTCTTATGCTCCGCAGCGTGGATGTGATGGGCTACACGGATCCATTGATTAGCCAAAGAATACCGGAAAATAGGTGTCGACGAGTCCGTTGATTCTTCGGAATACCGGAGTCTCGAAGGGATAACTAACAACGAATCCGTTGATCTTGCTAGATTTCGGAATCGATGTTCTTCGATTTATCGAAAACACGGTCGAAGATAAAATCGGGGATAACAGAGAAACGTGCTCAAAGTCAAATTTTATATATAATCAAACAAATGTCTTCCAATGTTTTACAAATGCCATATATATATAGCCTAAACAAGATATCCAAAGGACATCAAAATTAAATACATGGAAATGAAGAGTTGTAAATAAAATGTATCTAGTCGTAACTCTTAGCTACCGGTACATGAATCCGTCTCTTTGGCCTTGTGTGAATGAATCTATCACTTGGAGTCCCGTATATAAATGCGTCCCGTACCACGAATCTGTCTCGTGCCCCGCTTCCCAGTACATATATATAGAATCCCACTATGGATCCCCGAGGTTACAACAAAATTACAAGAGTATTGTAAATAGACTATAACAGAAGCCAAAGCAACCCTGAACTGAAAAAAAAAACCATCGTTGTCATGGCTTTCCTCGCACTTTTACTCACTTTTAATCTCGCAGGGATCTCAAAAACAGCTCCATGTCCTGGCCACCCAAGTCTTTCGTGAGATTGGCCCATCTCACCCATTCCCTGAACTTCGAGAAAATAGAATGCTCGAGAAGCTCAAGGTTGTGACGCTGTCTTCTAAAAATTACATGATTCCTATGGAGTCAGGTTCCCCACATAATCGAGGCAAACATCATGAACCAGACCTTCGAAGACATACCTCTTCTCCTTAAACCCATCCAGTTCGACAGAACGCCACTAGTTGAAGAACTCATACACCACTTAAATCCCAACAAATCAGCAAAATAGCACCAGAACTTCCAAGTGACTTGGCAATGCATAAGCAGATGAATACTAGTTTCTGTCTTGATCATCGCACAGGGTTATGTTTGAACTTAATTAAGCATTTTTTTTTCATTAGATAAAGCATTTTCCGGGTTTTGTTTGAACTTAAGAAAATCAAAAGTTGATATCCTTGATGACACCATGTATTAGGCAATTCCCGTGGAAATAACAAGTTCTTCCTGGCCAAGTGGTGTAACTGGGGTCCAACGTAATGGCAATTTTCTTAGAAATTGGTCTCTACGGCAGTAAAAATTCGGAATTGAGCTTAATTTAGCTCAACACTTGTTATACTCTTTCTTTTCTTTTTTGGTAGGTAAATAAACTTTATTAAAACGAAAAATAAAAGAAGAAATAAGAGATAATTACAGAGGAGAAAAGAGAAAAATCAAAACAGACGAGTGAAAAGATCCCACACTACCTAACCCTAAGCAAATCCCAAAATAAATCAAGTTCTTGGTTACCGATATCTTTTAAAGTTCTAGACCAAAATAACCATTCCGTTGTCCGATTATAGATAGAATGCTTGAGAAGCTCGCAATCACATTTTTTTTCCTCAAAGATTACCTTGTTCTGATGCAACCAAATGCCCCAAATGATAGCCCCGAACAAGGAGTACCAGACCTTTTCCATCATTCCACCATGCACCAAACCACACCAACTAGATAACGCAAACTTAATAGAGATGAAGCCGCTCTAGGCTAGGCCCACTCGTTTCACAAAATGGTCCCAAATGGACCGAGAAAACGGGCATAAGAGAAGTAGATGATCTGCTGTCTCATTCTCATCAAGACAAAAAGGATATTGCGCCTCCCAAGGTTGAATTCTCTTCATTCTAATCATCAAATCACGTATCTGAATACGTCCTTGAATTGCTAACCACATGAAACACTCGACCTTCAGAGAGACCGTACCCATCAACACCTTGTTATACTCTTTCTGTCATTATAAAAAAGATGAGTATATTTGAAGGTATTATATATTCTTCTCTGAGCTACTTAAATTTAAGGGAAAAGTTTACTTTAGTACTCTGTGGTATCACAAATTTTTACTTACGTACCATGTGGTTTAAAATGCATAAAACAAGTGCAACTTATTTCAATTTTCATCAACAAGAGGTCCCGGGCAGCTCGGGTAGCTGCCAGAATTTTTTTATATGAAACGACGTAGTTTCGTTTCATACGTGGACTGTCACGTCATATATGTCTAAGATGAGTTAATAATGACGTGGCTAGTGGTAAATTATCAAAATAGTACCATATTTATTTGTAATTTTTTAATTAAACATACCCCAAATCCCTCCTCCTTCCTCCCCATTCGTCTCCTCCTACCTCTCGCCATCACACCCCCAAACATAATTTCATACTCACGATAACAGAAACAGAAGTTGAATTAGACCAAACAAACATAGCCACCAAATCAATATTAAGAAAAACTAAGAAAATTAAATTAAAAAAAACAAAAAAGTCAACACTAGACCCGCAACCTCTCGAGCAAAAAAATAACGCCGTCATTGACAAAATTAAAGAATAAAAAGAACAACTAAACAAAAAAAGAGAACAGCTCCCTCGTCCTTCCCTCTCTCTCCACCGCTCCCAACCACCTCGACGGGAACAGCTCCCTCGTCGCCGTGGCACCGCCGCCTCGTATAATATCGAACTCTATCGTCGGTACGCGTGTCGAGCACGCTTCATCGGCGTCGGCATTGACCACGGAAGACGACGAGTCCGACGTCGCCGCCGGCGGTGAGCACACTCGGCCCAAGGAGAACCCGTGGGGAAGATGGAGAGGAGGAGAGGACGGTGGCGGCTGGTTTGGGACGCGCGTGAGTGTACGGGGCGGGGTCGAAGGGGAGGCGCGTGGGGCGGAGGAGTACGATCTCGACCCTTTCCCTTTCACGAGCCCCTCCTTACACGGCAGACAGGCGGGAAAGAAGAAGAGGCTATTCCCCGTCAGGAGCCGAGCCCAGTGGGGCTCTAGCCTCTTCGCTTGCCTCGGCCGCCGGGAACGATTTCTTCAGCAGCGACCTTGAAGTTTGCGAGTTCCCAATTGAATTCCTTTCCGTTAGGGTTAGGGTTCGGGTTTCGTGTTTCGTTCGTGTTTTGGTTGAGGATGAATTGGTTGAGTTCATGGGATTCTCGCCGTCTTTAATAGATTGAAATTGCGAAATTCAATTATAATCTCTTGCTTGCTTGTTCATATTTGGTTAATCTTTCTTCTTTTTTCAGGTTTCTGGGCGGATGAATTTTTGTAAAGACAACAAATGAGTGACGTCATTTCTAGATGAATTAGGGGTTCGTGATTTATGAATTTATTTGTTGGCGAGTTCTCGAGTTATTTGTTGGGGGTACTATTTTGGTTCTTTATTATAGCCACGTCATTAAAAATGCATCCTTGTTGTTTATGACGTGGCTGTCCACGTAATGAATAAAACTACGTCGCTTTGAAAAAAAATCACGGGCAGCTACTCGGAACCTGTTTTTGATAAAAATTGAAATAAGTTGGACCGATTCTATGCATTTTCAACTACAAGGTACGTAAATGAAAATTCGTGATACCACAAGATACTAAAGTAAACTTTTCCCTAAATTTAAAATAAGAAAATTTGAAGGTATGCAATAATTAATGATGTCCTTCTCTAAAAAAATATAATTAATGATGTGGTCGTTGCTAAATTCAAAATATAATTTGTCATTTTTGTTTTGTTAAAGGATAAATTACTCTCAATTCTTGACTTTTGGTCACTCTTTTCCTAGGATCCTGACTTTGAAAAATGATTGTCCCGTCCCTAAAATTTTGATGATAATAGATTCTCGAATCTCTGATACCAGAATATTCCATATTATCTGGCGAACTCCCACCCTGTCACTTAAAAAAATAATATGTCTTCCTACTTTAACATAGAAGGCATCTCGAACCCCCAAATTCAAGTTCAACTCCAAAATCAATTTAACATAGAAGGCGTCTCGAACCCCCAAATTCAAGGTCACGATCGACCCCAAAATCAATTGAACATCGAAGGCCCCAATCGAGACCCCAAATTCAAGTTCAAGCTCAACCTCCAAAATCAATTGAACTTGGCAATCGATTCTAATTTCTTGCCCCAATCTAACCCTAGAATTCTAATTGCTTGTCGATTTCTGGAAAAAAATGGTGTTCTTGGAGCGCCATCCATTGCTGGAAAAAAACATGGTGTTCTTCGAGTTTTAGTTGCTGGAGATGGTGACGGCACTACCGAATCCCGATTTGTCGAGCAATTGATTCTAAAAGCTGTAGTCGTTGCTGGAAGAGCGGGGACAAGATGTGGGTCGTCGATCCTTGAAGTCGGAGATGACCGAAAGAGCGGGGACGAGGAGTCCTTGTTGGGTCGTTGTCCTCGAACGGTGGGTTTCTTTCCCTTGAAGGGTCGCCGGCACCAAGCCGAAGCCTCACTTCGTCGGACTCCAAGGAGGAGCGTCATTAAAATAATTGCTTCTGGAACACAAATGGTTGGATTTTAGTTTCATTGACCTAATTTTAGTTTATAAAGATTTGCTTCTTTTCTTGTTTTCATGGAGCGACATCAATGGTTTCAGTTTTATTTAGGATTTTGGTGTTCTTAGAATCTGGGTAGGATAATTAGGTGGTTGGGTGATTATTTGAAGGATAAAATTGGGGTTTTATTGAGTTGGTTCAAATTTTGATTCTCTCTAATTAATTTTGATTTTGATTTTAGTAAAATATAGGTTTGAGTTTTAGTTTTGATTTAAGGTTGGAGGAAGAAGATGGAGGAGGAGAAAGAAGGAGGCGAAAGAAGGAGGGAAAAGATTTTTTATTTTTAAGTGGGAGGAATATTTTAGTCTTTTTAAGTGAGAATTTGCCGGAGAATATGAAATATTCCGGCACCAGGGACTTGAGAGTTTCTAAAATTAAAGATGGGAGATGGTAAAATTATTTTTGAAAATGCAGGGACCCAAGGGGAGGATGACCAAATACCAGAGACTAAAAGGTAATGTACCATTTGTTAAATGTTATTGTCGTGATCAACCATTTCTTTCTGGTGAATACTCACTTGCAACTATCCCCCTCTATTCTTTCTAATATTTGACTGAATAGAGAAAATGAATGATTTTTTTAAAGGTAAATGAATGATTGATACAAAAAGAATCTTAGAATAACATTTAACCAAATAACAATAACGGTAAAATATTTTTTTAAATAACAGGACCGAATCATTGATTAGTACATATACAAGGATCCGAGGAAATTCCTCGGTGCTTTTCTATCCGAATGAATAGATTGTTTTTAATAGGTTTACAGCAGGAAAAAATTGACTTTTTTGCAGAAAGGGTTACCAAATCTATTTTAAAAAGGCGTATGTGCACTGAATGAGATTACTTTGAGTCAGAAAGGAACACTAATGAACTGAGGTTGCTCCATGGTCCAACCATCAATTTACCTTCCATTTATACCGAAGAAGACCTTCTTTTTTTATTAAAGGTTATTTTAGTGAAAAATGACTAAACTTATTTCAAGTTAACCATTTCCATCATTGCCAGATCTCAGAAACAAAGAATTAAGCAACTGATAAAAATCAAAATCAAGTTGAATAATAATTAATAGGATTTGGTTCAGTAGTAAGGATTTTCTAGATGTTGGGTTTAAGTCTCACGAATGAAAAAGATACAACTAAGAGAGTCCCCACTAAATAGAATGTGATAACGCTCGACTCCGAGCAAACTTTAAAACAATAAATTAATTAGATAAATGAACAACTATCTGGTGAATTCAACAACAACATCGTTGACTACCGAACTTGCTGCTCGTTAAACAAGAATTAGATCACCTTGGATTCCAAAACATCCCATAATCATTTGCTTAGCATCTGACAGGTGTACAGAACCAATTTAATTAAGCAAGCTAGGAGTAGTTCAATTAGTAATAATCTGCTGAGCTCATACATCAAAGGTCTTGGAAATTGCAGCCCCATCTTCAACACAATTCCCAAAATCCTCCCCACCTCAACCCATCATCACATGCATCAGCAATGTACTCTCATATACAGACATTCAGAAAAAATAGTAACAATTTTGAGTTTAAAATTTACGATTATAGAATATATTATCGAAAGAATAACTTTATGTATAGAATTCGATTGTAAATAATATAATTTTACTCGTAAAAACTCCAAAGTGAGAGAGAAGGTGGGAGGGAGAGAAATAGTTATCTAACTAAAAACTATGAGTTGATTGGAGATGCCTCCAGATGGGAAAATTATTGGGCATGTGTTATATGAGCGAAAGCCAATCTGTCTCTGTCCATTTATGCCCACTTGTTCTCCTCCTTGATTACAGCTGGAGCTAACTTCCAACTTCTTCATTGGGCCCCACTCCATCCCTTTCTCAAACCCAATCAACTAACACTCTCCTCCTTCTATGTTCTTTTTTGTTAAATAAAGTTTGATAGTATTAATCTTTAATTATTGCATTCTTACCAAAAAAGATTAATTATGATTGAGATTGGTAACACTATAAGGTAGTAGACAAAAAAAAAAGAACACACATATTATTATCTTTGTAAAATTTCTGCAAAAGGACTGTTTCAACAAATAAAAAAAAGTTAGCAATAATTTACTTGACTTTCGTCAACATTTCTTTTTATTTCTCTTTCATTCCACCTTCCAAGCATAAAGAAACAGGCAAAACTCGGCTGCCCCACCAGCACCAACCCCGTCCAGCGACCCGGACCTCCCTGTCTGAGACGACGAGGACGAACCCGACACCGTACTCGAGGCGGAAAACGACGACCATATCGGCTTGATGATAAACAAAGCGTGCCTCAGACCAGGGCTAAACAACCAGTCATGGACATCCCAATAGAACTCGAGCTTCAACTTCTTGAAACGGATGGACTCATTACCTCTGAACTTCCATTGCAAATGCTTCACGTGGATCGCCAAGTGCCCGTCGATCCTTATCTCCATTTCCGGCTCAACCCCATCAAAAACACAGTTCCCGCTCATGTTCCCGCTGATGTTCTTGCACTCTATAGAGATCTCGTGTAGTCTACCCTTCTCGTGGAACTTAACCCTAGTGGAGAACTTCTTCTTGCCAAAAACATGCTCCTTTCTCGATACGAGGATTGGGTCGATAAGAGCTGGCCGGCACCCAGTTCGTTTATACGCGTCTTTCTTCATGTCCCCGACCAGCAACACCACCTCCTCGTCGCATACGACGGCCACGTAGTACTCGGAGCTCGGCTCGGTCTCGCCGTTGAACTTGGCTGCCTTTAGGTCCCAGTAGACGTCCACCGGCTTGTACCCATCAACCACGAAGCGCTTGGACCCGAGCTTCCTCCAGAAGTACCAGGGCTTTAGCTCCACCTTGCAGGTGTATTGGGTCTCTCCTTCTGGGCCTTCGACCGAGACGGAGAGGCCGTGGAGGAGCGAGTTCTTGCACCATGTGATGGTGATCAGGCGGCACTGGTCGGCTATCTTTGTCCGGTACGAGGACATGAACACGCTCTGTCCGGAGCGTGTCACCGCGGCCGGGTCGTCCGCCGGCTTCTCCCCCGACGAGAAGCAGGCCGGGATCCCGATCGGGTGGTCCTGCATTGTGGATCAGAAGGAGGAGTGGTGGTCAGTTTGAAATGGGGGCTGCCAGTTATTTAGAGAGCTAAGAGGGAAGGAAGAAGGGGGCTTGGAAGTGGGAAACAGGATGAGAGGAAGTGAGCTGGAAAGAAATGGGAGAGAGAGAGAGAGAGAGAGGGAGAGATTGATCTTGGTGATCACAAGATGCATATAGGGAATCACACAAGATGCCAGAGGTTTTCATTGGCTGCATTTAGATTGGGAGTAAACAAGTGTAATTTTTCTAAGAGAGAAAATATTTGGCACTATATTTTATTTAGTCAAACATTATCAGGGCTATACGGAAGACGGTTTTTTCAATATTAGTTTTTACGAATGCTTGAAATATATATGTTCACCTCTTTAAATTAGTAAACTTTTTATGCTGTTAAACACCCTTGGTTATTCTCCTCTCTTTATTATAATAAATAACTTTCTTTTGTTTTCCATTTGCTCCATTGACCTGATATATATAACTACCGAAATAAGTTATAGTATCAATCGGTTGATTCTAAGAATATCAAAAAACTATAAATAATTTGGAAACAATAAAAGTCCTTGTTTTATTTATCAAAATTCAACCAATTATAACAAATAGAGCAACTCCTACTTCTAAGGAACAAAAATAAACCTATTAAGTAAAATACTATCATAAATCAAAGTCCTACTAATAATAATCTAAAATTATAGATAATTAATACATATATTGCCATTCTTTATCTCCATCAATAACTCTTCAACATCTGCTGATTTGGAATCCCTCAATCTGTAGGTGCCCGCGGGAGATGATTCTGGTACGAATGAAGGTTGAGAATGACATGTGATACTTCATAGAATTTGGGAAATTTTGTTTGGAATTAATATCTATTGTATATAAAGAGTTTTTATGTAGATTTATATAATTCAATGACGTATCCATGATGGGTATTCAAGTAATTATTAATTATTCACAATTTTGAACAATTGTGTTACAAATTAAGTCTTAACATATAAATTATCTCGTGACACTTGTCATACGAGTTTCCGACATGTAACAAACTAATTGACTATGTAACAAACTAATTGACTAAGTTACCACAAAATTTATAATGTGGACATAGAAAAATTTGAAGGAATTGACCAGTTTTTTTTGGTGAGATTTAAATTGTTTCCACAATTTCGGATCTTAGACGGTCATGGGATTCGATCTTCCCACCTCATGCTTAATGACTGACACCGTATCCATCAAACCATACATGAGTTGGTAGGGAATTGACCAGTTTGAGACCCTTTTTTAAATATATTTATCATTATTAAATCTTATTCTAAGTTTTATCCGGGTATTCAGATAATTTAAATTGAAAAATATCTTTTAAATTTCTAATAAAGTGCTATATTATCATTGATATACAACAAACTTCACCGTAACTCTTTCAAACCAATTTAAAGTAGTCTATATCAAAAAAAACCTTTGAATTGTATTACAACACATCTCAAAAATTACAAAAAAACATATTTACAAAAATTCAAATACCAAAATTATCCTAAATTTGTTTTGTAATTATTTTCTGTCATTATTTTTTTTTTCAATTTCTGTTTTGTCCTCAAATTTCTATAATACTTATGGATTTTTTTTTCTGATTTTGAGAATCGTATACTAACTTCCGTGGAACATTTTACAATATTTTTTTGAAAGATATGTTGGTTTTCTTTTTTTTTTTTGGTTATCCCATCCTATTTTGTCTATCCATTGAATCGTCAGATTTTAAAATAGTGCTTTCAACTTTAAAAAAATATCCAATCTAAAACCTTAAAGGTGAGTAGCTACTCTCGCAACTTTCACGGTGGAATTTTCTCCAACACTATTTGACTAATATATAAAATTCACTTGCAAGTATCTATCGTATTTAATTTTAAATTCTATTTTGCACTTGATGGTAATTATTAGGACTATAGTTCCTTAAACTACACATTTCAATGCACGGTCAAACCCATATTTCACCAGATCTGAAGCATAGATTTCGACGTGCACAGGGAAACGTTCCTCGGCCACAGGCAGCTGCACATGAACTAATTTTTTGGGGGGTAAAATGCTATGAACTGTTGAACATAAGAGAGAATATAAATAATAAAGGATCAGAATAGTAAGTTTTCCCATGTGGACTACCTATTTACTTATTTATTAATCCTTTGACATGTACCTTACATGATTAAAGTGCAGCTGTATTAACTTTTATATGACTTGATTAGCAGTAGGACGGGAATCTATAGATTGGAAATACTTAGCAGCAGAATATGAGGTATCATGGCTGCTGTCGTAGATCTGGTCCAACCTCAGTTCGGTTCAGGACAAAAACATGTAGGTTTTTGTTTGGAAATGGAGGGGCAATACCTGATTATAAATACGAAAATAAAAAATATAATTTTATCCTACAGAACATCTTATTTGTAACGTAGCCTCCAAACTAAAAGTCTCTTAAGCTCATCCATTTGATGGCTACTATTTGGCGCGGGATTCCTCTTTCGAAAAATATGTAGGTTTGCAAGTCATAGGGCATCTGCTTGAATATTAAAATAAAATAGTACAGACCAATGAGAGTTGGTACAAGTGATAAAAATTTAAATTTTTTTTTAAAATTCTTGGATTCTAGTCACACGAATATATAAATATTATTAGAAATCATCCTAAAATACGATCCGATAATATTCAGGAACATACACTAAAAAAACAGTACACAACTTCTGGGTAAAAAGGTTGAAAGACATTTACAAATTGTAATAGTAAGATCAGTCCATCGATTATGTTTAACTCTTAACGGTAGACTAAGTCTTCCGATAAATAAAATAGTACACTAAAAAAATTCATGTAAGTGGACCACATTGTAATGTTGTCTGCAATTATTGTGGCAAAATATATGCATTCAAGTCCGACGGAGGTTTACCAAGATGTAAAGATAAAAATCCAAGGGAATATGGTTTGTCCCGTTCGTAGCTACCGTTTAATACCGGATAAAACAAATTTTGATTTTCGTTTCTCCTACAACGGACCCGGAAGAGGGAGGACATGCCAAGTTTCAACTTGGGATCATGTCTTCTTAGAACTATTTCAGATGTACTATATAATTTCGGTAATAATATGCCATTTTAGTTGGAAAATGCAGTCTGATATTTGAGATAGTATAAATGATCAAGGAGTGGTAAACTCAAATATTCGGGTTTTAACCCTACTACATCTTCTTTATTTCATTACTCCGGCCAAAAAAATAAAGAAATTATATTGCCCAAAAAATATAGTGCGGACGCCTTAGAATTTTAATATCTAATCTTAAAAATCTTAAAGCAAATGGGTAGGTGAATTTCAATTATGAATTAGGCACGGAGTGAACCATTCTAATATCATACATGAACTTTCATATCCAACCTATTTTTTTAAGATAATTGGATGATGAACTTTTTACACTTATTAACTTACCTCACACTTTTGCACAAAGCGACGTAGAATTCTCAACACGAAAATCTACCAAGACCAATATCTTCTCTCGTTCTACTCTAGGCCCAAGCCCACTTAAAACAAACCACTCCATTTCTCCCTCCTCTACAAGGGCATTTTGGTCCTAACGAAATCTTCTTCCAAAACCCCCCACCAAATTCAAGGGTTCTTCGCGGAGGCACCAACAAGAGAGAACGAGAAATGCAGTCCTTGATCAGGAGCTTAGTCCAAAGACAAATCCTTAACCCCTCGCTAATCTCTCGCTTCAAGCCCCTAAACCCTAGTCCCACCGGGTTGGGAAATCATGAGAGGTTGGGGTTGTTGCGGGTAAGGAGCATGTCCACGGACGTGGCGAGTGGCTCCGTCGCTGTGTCGGGTGGGGCCCCTCCCCCGAAGATCAAGTTCAAGAGGCTGGATAAAACCGCAAGGCATATAATGCAGGTAATCCATTCTTTTTTTACCAACTTATTGCTTTAAATTTTTGGATTGGATATGAAGATTCTAATATGGTTTTAGAGAAGGTTATCCGATGGGTCTCGTCTGAGAAAGCGTGTTGAGAATATCAAATAGTTTAGTGCAAGAGTTGGGGTAAGTTTATAAGTGTGAAAAATTCACCGACCCATTGTGTTGAATGTGGTGAGATGTTGCAGATTCTCGATAAGGAGGCGGTCGAGGAAGTCAAAGGGGCGCGGGAACTGCCTGATATACGCCCTGGTTACATTGTTCAACTCAAAGTGGTCTGTTTCGGATGCAATCTTTTTGAACTCGTTCTGTTTCGCTCGCTTGGTTTATTTGGTTTGACGCGCGTTTGCTGAGCAGGAAGTGCCCGAGAACAAGAGACGTACGACGGTTATAAAGGGCATTGTCATAGCCAGACGCAATGCCGGTCTGAACACTACTTTTCGAATAAGGAGGTTGGTGGCTGGAGTCGGTATCGAATCTCTGTTCCCTCTGTAAGTGATTTGGATTCATTTTTTAATGTCCGTCCTCCCGTTTTTCGATTACGTCTGGTTGTGGTGTTGACATTGTGCTTGCAGTGCAGCTGCTAAGCATTTACTCTCTTTCTTGGGTATCCATATCCATTAGGGTGCTTATTCTCTTTTCTTTTAGTCCGAACAATTATTATTATCGGGATATTTGGAATGCTCTTACACCCCGCGGTTGTATAATTATCCTCTTAGTTTGTTTGGATGACTAAGGACGGTATCTGGAATAACAGATACTCGCCAAACATTAAGGAGATGAAGGTGCTGGAGAAGAAAAAAGTTAGGCGGGCCAAGCTATACTATCTAAGAGACAAGATGAATGCACTGAAGAAGCATTAGTAGAAAGTATAGTCATTCCTTTGTGGCAAATGGCTGTTCCTGATCATGCCGGTTTTTGAGCTACCTGATTTTTTCTTTACCTTTCCTATCACTGGTTATGCATAATTGCTGCTTTACTTGTTCAACTGCCCGAATACAGTTACCTGTGTGCAGTAACTCGAATGATGTAAACCGCTTGTGCCCTCTTGGAAGAAGAATTATATGAGCAGTAAAGTTGGCTCTGATTTTACCTATTACTACAAAACTTGTCCTTACTTTTGAATTATCTGTATCTAACTGCTTAAGTTCCCAGCCTGCTCTTGTTATCTTGATTGAGATGCACATTTGAACCCCGGATTTCAGTCAGATGTGCATGATGTTGTTGTCTTCATGTCTCCGTCGTCGTTGTCATAATAGATTGGAGAAATATGTTGTTTCTAACAATGAGAATTCGCTTTCTTTCTTATGGATCTTTAGAATTGGATGCAGTTGGGAGAATTCCTCTCCCTAGAAGAGACTCAGTTAGAGGAGACTTATAATGTTAACCCTTTTGGCCAGCTACCTTTACCATGAATGTCATTGATAAACATGATGCTGTATCCGTTAACCGCCGGTCTGTGTTTTTGCTAGTGAACCTGCAGCCTTTGCTAGTGAATCCTCTCCTTCATCAGGAAGTCCTAGTAATCATGTGGGAGAAGACTCGGACTGGGAAGAAGTTTCTCAAGCGGAGACAGGAGATACTATTGAACCAAATATGGACCCGGTTGTTCGGAAACTTGAAGGCTTTCTGGAAAAAGCATAAAGCGGAACTTGAGGAACTCCAGAGGATGCATAAATCAGAACTCTCTGATTTCTTGAATGAACTCCCTCCTGAAATTCGTGAAAGGGTTCCTATGGGTACCTTCTATTGGTTTTGGATGTCATCTGGTTGCTTGAAGGATAACCAGTCACGAAATCTGAAACGATATCTGTATCGGTGCGAGGATCGTGAAATTCATGGCAGAATCGATGCCACTGGCTAATGTTCAAAGAAATCTCCTGTCTGCTGAGAGGCAATACAAGAGTTGGTATGGCATTGCTGTGATCATGCAAATTCCGAGGAACAATTGTGCGGATTTTCGAAGATCATGCGCGGGACAAACGTTCATCGACGCCATACATTCGATGAATCAGCTTCGTTGTCATGCTGCAGTGAGATAGTCTGCAGAATCATCCTGTTATAGCGGTGACTCCAATCTTTGGTTTGTTCAGTTTCCGTCTCATCCATATTCAACACTTATTGTCATCAAAATTTTGTGGAATGTATACTTTGTACATAATAGATTTGACTTCAGAGATTTCAATTATTGTTTTTGACGGTTAACACAATATTTCTGGTTTTATTTGGTTGTTTTTCATTCCTTTTCTCAAATGCTGTTCTCCTAACTAATATGAGACAAATCTATCGATTGTACGGAGTTAAAATTATAAAAATGTGATTACAGTTTAACCACTTTTTGTTAGTTTATTTTTCCAAAAAAGAGTTTTCAAATTTTATAGAGACCTCATGTCAACTGATGGCAACTGATGATGGAGGTGTACGAGAGGGGTTAGTTTTCTAGAATCTACAAATAATTTTTTTTGGTTTTGAATTTTGTACGCATTTAATTTTGTAATAAAAATATTGGATAGACAATTACACACTATCGTACAAAACATAAACTGAAGGACCTCGATTGGTAAACGTGGCCCAAGCAGAAGCGCAAGGCTTCTGTGGGCTTGGACATCGAGACGCATCTTGACACTAATTGCAATTGGCATGTCAAAATATGATCTATCTTTTTTCTTTCTTTCTATTTTAGCTTATTATTGTTGGATCATATTTTTTTGGGACGATTTATTCTATAGCATTTTTTTAAATAATTATAAGGTTTTAATTTAAGACTTTTTTAATTAGATATAAGTTATTTACCACTTAAACCAACAAGCAATAATATTATTTGATATCTCTTGACATTAATGTCATAAAAATGAAATATAAGCCAACCCAGAATACCTCTGTTTCTCAGTCTCATCAGTTGGACCGCACCGTTCGGACCATATTTTTATATAAAATATTTGATTAAATAATTATATTTACTAGTAAAATATTTATCAAAGATTAAAAGCATAATTTAATTTACCAAAACTCAAAAAGATATATTTTTTCAGAAAGAATAATTTGCTATTGGCCTTGGATTTTTGGAACCGGCTAGTAATATTCTGCTTTTTTTTAATTACAAAAACTCAGTTAGCTACTTTATCACCAAACACTTACATCAACTGCTGATAGATTTATGTTAATTATGACAAACTAGGAGCAAATATGTACCATTTAATTTTGAAAACTTTTACTATCTTAGTAGTATAACATATATATATATATATATATATATATATATATATATATATATATATAATTGGGAAAAGTCTACTTTAGTACCCTGTGGTATAGCCCAAAATTACTTTAGTACCCTGTGGTAAAAAACTGACCAATCGAGTCATACTTATTCTAATTAACATCAAAAAGGTCCACGGGCAGCTGCCCGGAGCTGCCCGGAACAACCCGAGCCCTGCCCGGCCAATTGGACAAGCCACATCATCAAAATATGATGACGTGACATCTCCACCTTCTCCTATCTCCTTTTCCCCTCTCTCTCCTCCTCCTCCTTCTTCTTTTTCTTCTTCTTCCTCCTCCTAAAACCGATGAAGGCCACCGCCTCATCGCAGTAATATTCCAAAGACGAAGACTCAGCTTCTGAAGAAAAGCAAACCAACTCCTTCACCAACAACAACAACAACAGTGGCCTTTCACAAACTCCACCGCCCACAACAACCGCCGCCACCTCATCCCCGACGCTGCCAACTTCCGCCGCCGCACAACTCAACGCCAACATCGAAAATGACCCTTCACTGTTTCGATTCGCCGACAATCACGCAGTTTCGTCAATCCCCTCCACCAACTTCGCCGATACCATGGGCGCCGTGGCTCCGCCGTATCACGACATGCCGGGCAACACGTGTCAACGGAGTGGCATTAGTACGTTGGACTATCCTCGGAACCCTACAATCGGCAATGTCTCTCATGCTACTACAGGTGACGGTATTATAAGATTTGGTACTAACGTCGGAGCTGGTGGCGATGTGTCTCTGACCTTGGGGCTACGCCACGCAGGGAACACGCCGGAGAAGGGTTCCGGATCGCCGGCATTCACCGTTAGAGACTTTGGAGGATGATGAAATTGATTTATTGAACATAAAATCCCATATACACAGAGCAATCGCCTCATGTCGTGCGAGAAGCTGGAACGGGCAGAAAACTGGGTAGGGACTGTAGCGGCGAACCGCGACCCCGACGATGATGATTCTGCAAGGTGGGGATCCGCGACGACGACCACAATGATGACCCTGACGACGACGATTCTGCTTGGCGGCAAACCGCAACGACGACCCCGATGACCTCGACCATGACGATGATGCTTCTGCTGCGTGGGGATCCGCGATGACGACCGTAACAATGACCCCGATGACGACGATTCTGCTGAGGGGCGAGCGACGAATTGTGATGAGGCGGTGGCCTTCATCGATTTTAGGAGGAGGAGGAGGAGGAGGAGGAGGAAGAAGAAGAAGAAGAAGAAGAAGAAGAAGAAGAAGAAGAAGAAGAAGAAGAAGAAGGAGGAGGAGGAGAGAGGGGAAACGGAGATAGGAGAAGGTGGAGATGCCACGTCATCATATTTTGATGATGTGGCTTGTCCAGTTGGCCGGGCAGGGCTCGGGCACCTCCGGGCAGCTGCCCATGGACCTTTTTGATGTTAATTAGAATAAGTATGACCCGATTGGTCAATTTTTTACCACAGTGTACTAAAGTGATTTTGGGCTATACCACAGGGTACTAAAGTGGACTTTTCCCTATATAATTTGATATATTAGACAGTTAAGTTAAGAATTTTTTTCTATATGTATATGATGGACTTGTAATAGTTTATTCTGATTGCCATTTATTCTAATCGACATTTTGTTTTTAAATTTTGTTACAAATTTTTATTATCCGACAATGTTATTGATCATTTATATAGGTTTATACAAAAAAAAAATTTATGTCCAATTAGATAACTTTTGAAATAAAATTATTAAATGTCATGAATATTAGAAATAAATTTAAATAATAAATTCTTATCTCATATGAAACAATGAAATGACCGTAGGAAAAAAAAATCAAATCAAAAAATAAATAAAGATAACGCACAATAAAAAAATATTATAAACTATATATATTTTTTGCGGGATTAAACTATAATTATGTTACTATACTAATAACATAACTACTTACTTTATTCTTTCACCAAATACTGAAATTAAACATTTCGAAGGAATAGCAATGGGTATGATAAAATAATAGTCTATAGAATTCAAATTCATATCCTAAATTTAGACCAAGATCTCACCTTAGATCCAGTGTAAGGATCGAGACCTGTCCTACTCATAAATGTAAACTATTAAAAAAAATACATTTACATCTATCTCTATTTCGCCATTCAACACACTATAAAATACTAATACTTAATTTTAAGTTAAAAAGTGGATAATCTTTTCCAGAGAATGACCAATTTTTATACAGAAAGTTGTTTGAAATAGAACGGATCGAAATCGTAATTTGAGCATATAGTTGGGACCAGATGATAATTTGCCCGAAAAGAGAACCACAAACCTAATCGCAGCCGTACACATTTGTTTCAATCCCACGTGTCACAATCTGACCCCCTATTTCACAAACTCCTCAAATACACCATACTTGCACCCAATCGACTCACCACCCAGTCTGAGTGAGTGAGGAGGTACTTCCTATGTAAAGAAGTGGATAGGACTCACAACAGCCCCTCCCTCCCTCCTCCTCTCTTTCCCTTCCCTTCCCTTCCCAACCCTCTAAACAGATAACAAACCAAATCCTCTTCCAACCTCAAAACCCTATCGAGAGAGAGAGAGAGAGAGAGAGAGAGAGAGATGGCAATAATCTCAAGCAGAGTAGTGGCAACCACCTCCACCTCCTCAAACCTTCTCTATTCCCATTCTACCCCTACCCCAACCCCTTCCCCCCGCCGGCTCCTCCTCACCCCAAAGTCCCTCCTCTCCTCCCCCGCCTTCGTCTCCGCCGCTGCCCCCTCCCGCTCCTCCCGCTTCGTCGCCCGCGCTGCCCGCGGCAAGTTCGAGCGCAAGAAGCCCCACGTCAACATCGGCACCATCGGCCACGTCGACCACGGTAAGACCACCCTCACCGCCGCCCTCACCATGGCCCTCGCCGCCGTCGGCAACTCCGCCCCCAAGAAGTACGACGAGATCGACGCCGCCCCGGAGGAGCGCGCCAGGGGAATCACCATCAACACCGCCCACGTGGAGTACGAGACGGAGAACCGCCACTACGCCCACGTGGACTGCCCCGGCCACGCCGACTACGTCAAGAACATGATCACCGGCGCTGCTCAGATGGACGGCGCCATCCTCGTCGTCTCCGGCGCCGACGGCCCCATGCCCCAGACGAAGGAGCACATCCTCCTCGCCAAGCAGGTTGGGGTTCCCAATGTTGTTGTGTTCATGAACAAGCAGGACCAGGTCGACGACGAGGAGCTGCTCGAGCTCGTCGAGCTCGAGATCCGCGAGCTTCTCTCGTCGTACGAGTTCCCCGGAGACGAGGTCCCCATCATCTCCGGGTCCGCGCTGCTCGCCCTCGAGGCGCTGCTCGCGAACCCGGGGATCAAGCGGGGGGAGAGCCAGTGGGTGGATAAGATTTACCAGCTCATGGACTCCGTGGACACCTACATTCCCGTCCCGCAGCGGCAGACTGAGCTGCCGTTCCTGATGGCGATCGAGGACGTGTTCTCCATCACGGGGCGTGGGACCGTTGCCACGGGGAGGATTGAGAGGGGGGTGGTTAAGATTGGAGACACGCTGGACCTTGTAGGGCTGAGGGAGACTCGACCCACGACTGTGACGGGGGTTGAGATGTTCCAGAAGACGTTGGACGACGCCATGGCCGGGGACAATGTGGGGGTGCTGCTGAGAGGTATCCTCAAGGAGGATATCCAGAGGGGGATGGTGTTGGCCAAGCCCGGGACGATCACCCCTCACACCAAGTTTGAGGCCATTGTGTATGTGTTGAAGAAGGAGGAAGGGGGCAGGCATTCCCCGTTCTTCTCGGGTTACAAGCCGCAGTTTTACATGAGAACTACTGATGTGACGGGCAAGGTGGTTCAGATTATGAACGACAAGGACGAGGAGTCCAAGATGGTCATGCCTGGCGACAGGGTAAAGATAATCGTGGAGCTGATCATGCCCGTGGCTTGCGAACAAGGGCTGAGGTTTGCTATCCGGGAAGGTGGGAGGACAGTCGGCGCTGGTGTCATTCAGTCTATTCTTGCGTAGTATGAGGCGAGCGCTCGCCCGTTGGCCGCAGGATGATGCAGGTGGCATTGCGGGTTTTCGTTTGTATTATGGTTTTAAGTTTTATCCGATTAGTTGCTGCCCTTGTTAGTTGAATGAACTTCCCATGGACAAGAAATGTCATATATTTGCAGTTTTGTTCTTCCTTGCTGTGCCACTTTTCTCTCCTATTTTGTCTGGCTGTTCCTAACCTTATAACCTCAATTTGATTCTACATTTGCATTTGTTTTTGGTTACTTGTAGTAATCGACTTGATGGTTCAGATGAAGTTATTTCTTCGAGGAGCAATATTTATTTTGAGGCTTCAAGTCATTAGTTTTACCAGTGGGATTATTGATCTTAGAAGGAAACCACGATAACATCTTGCTCTGTTATGGCCTGCTTTCTCTGTTCAAGGAGCAATCAGTTAAATTCTTAGGATTCGAATTCAATATCTTTGAATAAACTATAACAATGACAGCATCGACCACCTTAAGGTAGCATCAAAGTTTTAACAGGGATACATTTTTTAGATTAAGCTAGAATACCGAAGTTTTAACACATCTACGTTTTTAAGATTTGAACTCGAGATCTTTAGTTTAGCTAGAATAACGATAACATCAACTTCGCCATTCTACTCTTACGCTCAAAGTGGATTGTCTGGAGACTGTATGGTCCTCGAGGCAGCAACAAAATTGTGAAGTAAATGAAGGAACTGACCATTTTTCGGAAGCATGTATTACATCAAATTCGAACGAGTTCAGTTTTAATCTTGGTGCCCAAAAGAGGAAAGTAGATTGCCTTTTTGCCGTTAATCTGTATTTTTCCAATCCGCTTATTCCAAAGAGAACACAAGCAAGTTCAGGAACTGGAAGCTAAGCTTAGCTTAAAGCGCACACATAAAACCGGAATAATGGTGATTGTTCATCGTTATTTTACAATATTCAATCTCGAAATCTATATTTCTGTAGACAATAATTACATGTTCCATCTGCTTACAGACTTCGTCCCTCATCAATCTTTCCCAGGTACTCTATCTCGCCACCATCTGACAGCCGCCGGTTTCGACAGGTACCAGAACTGAAGCACCATCTGATGGAGGCCTTCTGCACCTTGTGGAATTCATCAGCTCAATGAGCTACGCTCTAGAAGATCGATGATGCAATCAATTGTCGAACAAAAGCTGCACGATGCCTCCTCTCTTCGCAGTCCACCCCATTATTTCTGTCGAGAGAAGAGGGCTCATCTCTGAAATCACGAAAACTTTGGCACGGGCATTATGAGCGAGAACAACAATCAATATCTTCATTCTATTTGAAATTTATCCATTTTCAAATGAAATAAAAGAACGAGCTTAAGCGAAAAATTGAAGGTCAAAGACTTGATGATCACAAATCTATTATGTTTACCTCTTTGAAGTGCTTGATAGTGAGGAGCTATTGCCAGAAGATTCACTGGGCAGTTTTTGCTTAGGCGCTGGATCGGACATATGGCTAAGAAAGGGTGATAATAGTGGATCAGGTGCAGATTCATGTGCATTTCCCTTTCCATTAATAGAAGAACCAAGAAAAGAGCTCAGTTCCTTCCCGAGCATAGCTGAACTTGTAATCCAGAGGCCGGATGTTTTAGATTTTCTCCTGAACTGCATGGTGTAGCAGTAGAATTTATGGCCCGATACTTCATTTAGCTTGAGAAATTTAAGACTAACTACAACAATTTCAGGTCATGACGATGGAGAAGTACCTTCAATGAACTTGTGTGGTTTGTAGTAAAATGACCGATGACATCTTTTCCTAGGTTTGCTGCACAAAGTGGACAGACCTGCCTCAACAGCAACCATAGCAGCTATCAAATTTGTGCATGAGAGATTTGAATGCGATAAAAACGTTGTGCGGGGAGCGGCATACCGCATTTTTAAACTCGAATCCGTGGTCTTCTTGTAAGTGGCTGCGAAGAACCACCACTTCGATGTCTATGTCGCATAAGGGGCAAGCGATGCAAACTCTGGCGTCGTCATCTACAACTGAAACATCTATCCAAAAAATGATTAAACGTGAAAACGTTGATAGAGCAATGTAAAGTAAAAAAAAGATCCAGGGAACTGAGGCAAGTCAAAAGAAAATACAGAACATCTGCCTTCTCATGAGAATCTCTAAGTTCGTGTGATTTCGAGAGAATGATACATCTTACTGAAAAAATTGAGATTGTTCAATGAGGGTTTCTCGCAAAACTGACTATTTCAAAGCATCCACATTGTCTTCTAGTTGCTCTGATGGCTTGATCTAATCCCAAATCGAATCTAGAGTACCTTAACTTGCAGTTGGCACACCATCTCCGATCAATGCCATCACTCGCATTGCCTCTTTTCCTAGAAACTTCTCACAAATTACTAGCCAATTCAACCCCTCTCTACCAGGAATTCATAGCTACGGGCACCCGGAAAGCCAGTCAACCTAACAGTCAGTAACTCAGCTGTACAGGACTTGCCTTCAATTTCCGTCTCCTCGTCGCACGACTCCTCCTCATCAGATGCATCCTCAAACTTAATGTTAAGTACATTAGCCAAAGGTTTCGTTTCAACCTTTTCCCGATGCTTCAACTTCGAGGTATCCGATGAATTGGACGAGAGGTTTCTTTTTCCACATGAAAGTTTCAACTTTTCCAGGGAAAGTTTCAAGCTTTCCAGCTTAGATGAACTCCGTGTAGAGTTCTTCGGCCTCGCCAAAGCCTTTTCCATCCTAGGTACACGCCAATCCAACTCTCACTGCATTCTACATCCCCAGTAGTACTTCCTTCCCCTTCTTCTGTCCCGTAATTACTGCTTCCACTGCACTCACTCATACTGGTCGTAACTACCTGTTATTCGGACACCAAGCTAATCTCGGTTCGAGTCGGGGCTTTTATGATTAGCCTCCTTGCAACCCTAGTTCTTCTTAAATAAACCCGATTATTAAGTTGGGCCTAATTTATTGTTGGTAATAACAGAGAAGCTTCCAGAACTAGCATTAACTAATTTTTTAGAGGATAATCTCCAGACCAAACAGGAAATCTAGGAATTCCTGATTGGCAATTACTAGAGTTCAACTCATACTAGGACAATTACGCTGTTAGTGAGTTGCAAGAACAACAATTAGTTAGTTACCGTGTTGGTGGTTGATGTTGTTGCTGTTATGTCTGGAGGAGAGGGCAAAAGGGAGGTTCTTGGAAGAGTGGACTCTGGCCGCCCAGAAACCGACGTCCATTATTTGGCTGCGGCGGCGGTGACAGGTCAGCTTCCGGTGCCGGGGGGTTTAGGAGTGAGTGTGTTATTACAGGGGCGGGGAGGAGAGAGATTGTGGTCCCTTCGTGTTGGGTTCCTTTCCTCTGGCTTCTTTATATTGCGCCCTGAAAAGCCAATCCAAGCTAACTCCCACGATTACCGACACGTGGCATATGATTTCTCCGTCTTACTATTTAGATTCGAATATTGTCGGACGATTTACTCAATTATTTTTTTACGTTTATTAGACTTACATTCAAGATTCTAAAAAAAACTTAAATGCAAGAGTCCAAATTAGAGTCTCGAATACATTTTTGTATTTGAAACATGGTCAAATTGGCTTGTATGGGTTGGTGAGAAACATGGCCAAAGTTGTTTAATACATTTTTGTACTTTTGTTTATCGGCCCAAATAAAAACTTGGTTAAATTAGGATTTTGAAGTTTCACACTCTATTATACTAATACATTTTGGTCCTTTGTTTATTGAGTGGCGATAATTTAAATAATTGAAATTAGCATGTATCATCTTTATTTGTTTATTGAGATTAAAAAATTTGTAACCCAATAGTACAACGTATTATAAATATTTATGAACTCCAAAGTTTAAACTCTTTTATGTATCATGGTGTAAAATTTATCGTTTAAAGAAATCATCGATGCCATCTAATAATACTTTAACCTAAAAAGTTCTAGATTTGAATGCTCGTATGAGTCAGATTTGACACATTCAAGTTTCTTATTCTTAATAGATTGGAAGCTAATCAAGTAATTAAATATTAGGTCAGTTGGATATCAAATATTTCTTCAAGAAAAGTCGATATAGAAAGAAAAGAGAACAAGACAAAAACTGGACGGGAAATTAATCCAAAGTCTTTAACGAGACAACCTAACTGTTAGGGCAGCGGAAGCGTAAACACGGATATGTAGAACACCCATAACAAATAGTACGAGAGATAGGAAGAATCGAGGACACACGATATTACGTGGTTCGGTCGAATGACCTACTCCACGGGGCCGAGACGATCATCACTATAATATGTGGAGATACATGGTACATAAGTCATAGGCGAGGCGGTGCCTCAAGCCTAACTCTCTCGTGCCTATACTACCATTGCGTTATGCAAAGACCTAGATCAAAGAACATCTAACCCCTACTCTCCTATATATAGAGGACAAGTCCAATATATTCCTCAACAGGAATTAGAGTTCTATTCTAATTAGGAATTTGGGACAAATCCTAACAATCTCCACCTTGGACCAAATTCCAAAATCAATCGTCTTTTCAAGCTTCAAGCTCATCGTCCACATCAGACCATCTTCACTGTGTGTCTCTTCCTGTAAGCTCAATCATCGCAGGGCCCAGCTAACAATGCTTCTCCGAGACAACCATGGCTCCTTGCCAACCATGCCTCCACGAAACAACCATAGCTCGCTATCCATGTCTCCGCGAATCCCAACTCTACTCACACCATTCATGTCAAGCCTTTGCTCCCTCATACGAACCAACCTCATATGACCTGAGCTTTTGCCAACTCCTTCAGACCCATTGATGTGACTCCATCTACAATAATGTGCTTCACTAACTTGTAGGTATTTCCTTTCACCCTTCATCCCTACCATCGCATCCTTCTCTACCTTCATTAGCATACCTTTATAACTATCACTGTTATAATCCAAGGTCCCTAATGAAAAGAGATTACCAGGATGCATTGGACTTGATAAGACAGAAAGCCAGTCACCATCCGACCCGTCTGAATATGTGGCCATGGTTGTGGATGCCAATCCCTCCTCGTTGTCTTGATCCCTAGTTCGTCCTGGATAGTCCCCTTCATGTGCCCTTCTCCGCACTTGAAACCACTTCCATTGAACTTCTTTGACTCCGACCTGGATCCTCTTCCACAACCCAGCTGGTGGCTCCTCATCATCCGCCAATCACAAGCGAATCTTCCCTACTGCCTTAGCCTCCAACTCTTCCCACTCTTGCTCCTCCATCTTCTCGGACTTCTTCTCCGAGAGCGCGATAACCATCCCTTACTGCACGAGGAGATCCCTGACACGCCTTTGCCATAACCCGAAATTCAATGAACCATCGAACTTCACAAGAGCAAACTTCGCGCCATGATTCGACATCCTCCAACCTTAGCTCTTGATACCACTTGACACTAACAAAAGTCGTTCATGGGCATGCACGCGGTCAGCAACTTGTAGGAAATGGTAACGTGACGAGGAAAGTTGCAAGGCTTGGTGGTGTAATATGGACGAAGTTAATTGAATATTATAAATTTTTTTTCAACATCATACTTACTAGTTATATTTATATATCAAGTTGTAAAATCATTACACAACAAAGAGCTAAATTCCGTAAGCGGATACGTATTCAATTAGATGTCCATAGTTTGAATTGAACATTGTAGTTAACTAATGCAACCCCGAACAAGTGTTTGCATAGACTAACACAAGATTTATTTAACATATCAAGCTTTTCTTAACATATACTAATATTATATTTACCCCTCTTTAAACACGTGACTTTTTCGTTACGTCTTATCGATATAATCTTTGATACCACTTGTAACACTTCGAGATCCAATCAATCCTCTTCACAGACCAACAACATTTTTTTGCAACATATTTTATCCTCAGTTAAGCCTATCCTAAAAAATTTCACATGAGGTCACAAATTTTGAAATTACTTCAGACCAATGTTATTTAATATTAGATTTTTTTTCATAATATTTGAT
Organism: Hypericum androsaemum; assembly: GCA_963995505.1. NCBI lineage: Eukaryota > Viridiplantae > Streptophyta > Magnoliopsida > Malpighiales > Hypericaceae > Hypericum > Hypericum androsaemum. The sequence goes on from OZ023198.1 coordinate 953,760, forward strand.
AGAAAAAGAGTTGTTGCATTTAAATAGAAACGAGCTCGCTTAACAGTGGCCTAACACCATCCAAACTCCCGCTAATGGATGGCAAAATAGAAAAGCTGCATTTAAATTTAGTTTATCTAAATATTCTCACTTCGAATTTAGATCTATATTTGGATTCCAGAATAAATTCGTATCTAAATCTGCATTTAAATTTATTGTATAAAAATATGCGATTGTTAGGCACTGCTATTTCGATTTGGCCTATACCAAATTTTGGGACATACTAATAACCTCACTTATCTAAGATTGTAAAAAAATAAAAATACCAAGAAACTTTGGTCAAAAACCACCAAACACTTATATCGAACAATAGATTTCAAGATGAAAATTTGAGAATATAGTTTTTGTTAAAACAGCTAAAGCGAAAACTTATGTCCATGCATAACATATATCCATGCACGCAAAGAATTTAGTTGGAAAAACAATAATCTTCACCAAATTGGAGCATATAAGATTCACACCCACACTGGAGCTAACGGAGGCACCAATAATTAGTTTTTCTCGGCGACATAGTTTCCAATTGTTTTAGCTATCATCTCTAGCGGCTCAATGGACGCATGCGAGGCGAGCTCAATTTTCGTATCATGCAATATCGCGTAATCAATTGAGGATCTAATGGTGGACGACCGGTCGTCTATCTCGATTATCTCCAGCTTGATCTTGTAGGAGTCGAACCCAAGAGACCTAATTCCTCCTTCAATTTCTTCCGTCTCCTTTACTCGATTTTCGTCGTCCATTCTGGTGAATATTTCCTTCATGAATATTTCCTTCATGTACCCTACTCCCGGTGTCCCTGTCATTTTAGTGTGGAACAATATTATGATACCCCGTTAATGATTTGTTCTGTCTGAAACGCTCAAGTGATTTAATTGGTATTATTCATACTAACAAGATGCACCTTTTTTCTGGCACGCATCTTGAGAGAACTCCAACGTTATACGCATTTAGCTGGAAGTAAGATCAGGATGGGTGACCTCCTGGGAATTTTCGGGATGCGTGTGAGTGAAAACAAAACACGCTAGAAAAGATTTGTGTTTGTTTGTGGAGACAGTCGGTCAAATCTCGGGGCGTTACAAATATCATGTTGGGTCAAAAAAAGTTTGGAACAGCACATCTATTATAATTCAAAGGGCAAATTACCCTCACATCCCTGAGGTTTGGTCACCCTCCCCCTAGGGTCCCTGACTTTTGGAAAAAGATTGTCCCGTCCCTAAGTTTTGATGATAATAGACTCTCGGGTCCCCGGCTGACGTCATCGGCTCTTTTTTTCATTTTTGATCATGGAAATGACCAAAATACCCTTAAACAAATTTTTTTTTTACCTTCTTCAACCTTTTACCCCGCTCCCGCTCCCGCTCCCGCCCCCCTTCCCCTTCCCCCTCCCCCTCCCGCTCCCCCTCCCGCTCCTGCTCCCGCCCCCCCTCCCCCTTCCGCTCCCGCTCCCCCCCTCCTCCCGCTCCCTCCCTCTCCCCCTCCCCCTCCCTCCTGCTCCCCCCTCCTCCCCCCCTCCCCCTCCCGCTCCCGCTCCCCCCTCCTCCCCCGCTCCCCCTCTCCCCCTCCATCCCACTCCGCCGGCCAGACCGGCCATAGCCGTCGTCGCCGAGACTGCAGAACGTAGGCGTCCCGAACCCGGCGGAGCCCATGGTCCAGCGGAAGAGGATGAGCTCCACGGTGAGCGTGGACGACGTAGTATGCGCCGCGGGGCTGGACGGTAACCCGTGGCCCACGGAGCAGGAGCGAGAGTCGGACGACATGAAAGAGAAGCGGAGAGAGGAGGACAACAAGGAGTACTTCAAGCACCACAAGGTGTCCCCCTTGTCGGAGATCGAAATGGCGGATACGAGGAAGCCGATCACGAGGGCGACGGATGGGACCGGGGGAAAGTACAGCGTGGGCCTAGTGGGGTGGTTACCGGAGCAGCTGGACACGGCGGAGGAGGCGTTGGAGAGGGCGAGGAGGATATGGCGGGAGAATGCGACGAGAGGGGATCCTGATTCCCCGCACGGGCGGGTCCTGAGGTCTCTCCGGGGGGAGGGGGAGCGGGAGAGGGAGGGAGGGGGAGGGGGAGAGGGAGGGAGCGGGAGCGGGGAGAGGGGGAGAGGGGGAGGAGTGGGGGGAGCGGGAGGGGGAGGGGGGGAGGGGGGGGGGAGCGGGAGGGAGGGAGCGGGAGGGGGAGAGGGGGAGGAGGGGGGGGAGCGGGAGCGGGAGCGGGAGGGGGGGCGGGAGCGGGAGGGGGAGGGGGGAGCAGGAGCGGGGAGATCTCGAGCGGGAGGGGGAGAGGGGGAGCGGGAGCGGGAGGGGGGGGGGGAGTGGGAGGGGGGGTAAAAGGTTGAAGAAGGTAAAAAAAATTTATTTTTTGGTTAAGGGTATTTTGGTCATTTTCATGACCAAAAAAGAAAAAAAGAGCCGATGACGTCAGCCGGGGACCCGAGAGTCTATTATCGTCAAAACTTAGGGACGGGACAATCTTTTTCCAAAAGTCAGGGACCCTAGGGTGAGGGTGACCAAACCTCAGGGATGTGAGGGTAATTTGCCCTAATTCAAATGCCATTAGTCTGTTGGTAGTAGGTGTACGGATATCTTAAATTTGGAATTATGTGCATTTTAATGGTTAGTGTTGCAACTAGTGCTTAGGAGTTTTTGTAAAAAATCATATATTTTACTCTTTCTAATTTTATTTTTGAAGATTCCTCTTTCTAATTTTATTAAGGATATATAAATTTTTACTTATAAAATAATTGACCCAATACGCTAGAGGAGCATCTTTCTAGATATTCAATTAACTAGTATAAATTGTGGACCTTCCGAGATCTACAATCGTATTTTTTGGCAAACCATTAATACAAATATCATTAATGTACTTGTAAGAAAACAATATCATGAACGATTTTCGTCTCTTCCTTGAAGTCTAGCTCAACTGGCAAATAAAATGATTAAATTCTGAAACGAAAATTTTACAAACGACTTGATATTACTATTTTGAAAAGGTAAATTAGCAAGTAATTTTATAAACCATGAACCAGATTTGAAAATTTTCAAAAAAAAGGGAATAATCTTATTTGAGATATTATATATTACCCGGAGGATAGGTGAGCTTCATGATAGTTCCAACTCCGCCGTCACCTTCCACCACTTCCCCTTTGCGAATCACATCGCCGAGCAGTTCGGTGCCAAGCCTCCCCAGCCCAACTCCCCGATAGGCCTCCCAAACCGCGGCGGCCGGAGCGGGTACTGGAGTGTCCTGTGGGCTGTGTCAAATGCCCTTTCATGGTCAAACCCTCTTCTTCTACAAGCTAGCTGCGATGGATAGTTTTCTTTAGCTTTGGAAAATTTACCTCTGTTTAATATGGCGGTAGACCTTGTGTTTTTTAAACAAATATATAGGATAGTACAACTAATGCGTATGTGGAATGGTCCATTTTGATAGACCCTGTATTTTTAGATTTGTAATCCAATGGTCCAATTTGGACAATTGCATTAGAAATCTGTTGAGTTTGACAAGGAAATAAGTAAAAGAGAAATTATTGTATGAGGTTAGGCATGTTCCAAATTTGGCTCGAAAACTCATCAATAAAAGTTCTCCTTTCTCTCAGTGGACGTAGGCATTACGCCGAACCACATAATCTATTGCGTCCGTGTTCTTTGCGCATTTTGTTCTCTTGGTTGCTAAATTCCTAACAAGTGGTATCAAGAGCTAAGGTTGGAGGATGTCGGATCACGGCGCGAAGTTTGCTCTTGTGAAGTTCGATGGTTCATCAAATTTTGGGTTATGACAAAGGCGTGTCAAAAATCTCCTCGTGCAACAAGGGATGGTCATCGCGCTCTCGGAGAAGAAGCCTGAGAAGATGGAGGAGCAAGAGTGGAAGGAGATGGAGGCCAAGGCGGTGGCGACAATTTGCTTGTGCTTGGCTGACGATGTGATGTATCATGTCATGGATGAGGAGTCACCAACTGAGGTATGGAAGAAATTGGAGGCAAGGTATATGTCTAAGTCTTTGTCGAACAAACTTTATCTTAAGCAAAGATTGTACGGGCTCAAGATGGAGGAGGGCTCAGATTTGAGCCAACACATTAACATTTTCAGTCAACTTGTGAGCGACTTGAGAAAGGTTGATGTGAAGTTCGAGAAAGAAGACAAGGCATTGTTGCTCCTGAATTCCTTATCAGGCTCCTACGAAAATTTGGTTACAACTCTAACTTGGGGGGAAGGAGTCCCTGGTATTGGAAGATATCACAAGTACTTTGCTAGGGTTTCATCAAAGAAGGAAAACTGGCGATGAACAAGCGGAAGGGCTGGTTGTGAGGGGTAGCCATGGTGGTCGTAGTGAAGATGGAAAAGGATCCAGGTCGAGGTCAAAGAGGTTCAAAGGAAATTACTTCAAGTGCGGAGAAAAAGGGCACGTAAAGAAGGATTGTCCGAGAAGAACTCGGGATCGCGAGAAAAAAGGATTAGGTTTCGTGAATGTGGCCTCATATTCAGACGGGTCGGATGGTGATCTTCTTTCTATTTTATCAAGTCTAAAGCATTCTGATTCCTGGATTTTGGATAGCGCTTGTTCCTTTCACATGACGCCCAAGAAAGGGTGGTTCGACACCTATAAGTTCATTGATTCAGGTATGTTGACTATGGGTGATGGTTCTACTTATAGAATTGTTGGCATAGGAGACTTGAGAATCAAGATGTGGGATGGTGTTGAAACAAAATTGTGTGAGGTTAGGCATGTTCCAAATTTGGAGAGGAATTTGATCTTATTATGAGCCTTGGATTGTAGAGGGTACAACTATGAGATTGTAGGCGGGCTAATTAAGGTGGAGAAGGATGCCGAGGTGGTGATGAAGGGTGAAAGGGATGCTAGGAACACCTATAGGTTAGTTGGGAACATAGTTGTAGGTGGAGTCACCTCGTTGGGTTCCGATGGAGGGGAGAAAAGCTCTTCTGTGATGGAGCGAAGGCTTGACATGCATGGTTTGAGTGGAGTTGGGATTCGCGAAGACAAAGTTAGCAAGTTCTCGCTATGGTTGTCTAAAGGGACGTGGACGTCAAAGGTGTTGGGTAGGTTTTGCATGGGGAATGCGAAGCCGTTGGTAGCACCACGGACGAATCGGGTATCTCACTCAAGGTCGAACGGTGGAGTTCGGGACATGTCGAGGGTTCTACTTGGTGGAACAAAAGGTTGCCTGTTGTATGCTATGGCAAGTCGCATTGGTTTGAGGCAAGAAAGTCCAGCAAAAAAAACAGTTTGAGGTTGCGGAGCATGGGGTTGACTGAAAAATAGAGAGCGCATCTATTGGTCATAAGTTTACTTCAGCAGGTGGACTTACTAGTTGGAGTTCGATGGAGATTGGAGGAAAGACGCCAAGGAAGCTCGAAATCTCGAGCTTGGGGGCTGGCTCCAAGTGATTGAACTAAGGTGGTGAGAAAGTTGAGATGGTCTTATTGATGGCGGTGTGTATCTATGGTCCGAGGTAGAATCGATGAAGTCAAATTGGTCTTGCAAGATCTCATCTCTTCATGGGGCGGTGTTTCGTCAATGTGGAGTTTTGTTGAAGTTCGGATGGAGCTTCATGGTTTGTCCACGGGATGATTTCTCGCCAAGGTGGAGATTGTTGAGTTTGGCGAGGATAAAAGTAAAAGAGGAATTATTTTCCTGTTTTATTTCGGACTCCTAATTTGACCTAAATAGATTACTTGATGTACAAGGGCTTGTCTCTATATAAAGGCATGTTACCCGAGGGTTTTGTATTGCTTTGTGGGTTGGATCCATCAATAAAAGTTCTCCTTTCTCTCCGTGGACGTAGGCATTAGGCCGAACCATGTTATCTATTGTGCCCGTGTTCTTTGCGAGTATTGTTCTCTAAGTTGCTGAATTCCTAACAAGTCCAAAGCATGGCATGATTTCTCAAGATCTCATCTCTTCATGGGGCGGTGTTTCGTAAAGGTGGAGTTTTTTGTTGAAGTTTCGGATGGAGCTTCATGGTTCGTCCACGGGATGATTTCTCGCCAAGGTGGAGATTGTTGAGTTTGGCAAGGAAATAAGTAAAAGATGAATTATTTTCCTGTTTTGTTTCAGACTCCTAATTCGACCTAAATAGATTACTTGATGTACAAAGATTTTCCTATATATAAAGGTATGTTACCCAAGGGTTTTGTATTGCTTTGTGGCTTGGATTCATCAATAAAAGTTCTCATTTCTCTCCGTGGACGTAGGCATTAGGTCGAAGCACGTTATCTATTGTACCCGTGTTCTTTGCGCTTATTATTCTCTAAGTTGCTGAATTCCTAACAAAATCTATTTAGGTCTCGGGTGGCGTATGTGGACATAGGGATTGGGAATGCAAGACTTTGTATATGGAATATTAAAGCTTAGCGCTCTTTCTCTATCTCAATTTTTTTTTTTGAAATTTGTTGAGGTAAAATTTTACTGAAACTACTGTTGCAACATTAGAGGAGGGAATTCTGCATTCGAGAGAGCTAGAGAGAAAAGAGGGGAAGAGAGAGAGAATGGGAGAGAGGAGAGAGAAATCAAAATAAACATTAGAGAAGGGGACTTCAGGTCCAAATAATTTTTGGACTTGGGGCTGGTATAGAATTTTTTTCTCGATAACTGAAATCGAATTAAAATTTCATTCTCGATCAAAGTCGAAAAAAAATTCAATCTAAGAGAAAAATCAATTTTTTTTTAATCTGAAAATAGGACAAGAGATCCAAAATACTTTTAAAAGAAACCCATTTTAATAATACTTCTTTATATGAACGCCATTTTGGAGAAAAACCCGCGAACGGCATCTTTCTCTCTCTCCTGATCGGTGGTCATTATATGGAGAGCTCCGGAGCCGCCTTCTGAAAGTCAATGCTCATTTTTAAATGGTTCTGTCGGGATCTTATGTCCTACAAAGGGTATAGAATCTATGTGATTAATTTTGTATGTAAAGTCCCATTAGATTTCAATAGCTATCAAATTTAAGATGGATTTTTTCATGGTAGAAAATTTTAAAAACTCTTAATATCTTACTATAATTATGTAAACATTTTTTTTGGTTTGGTCTGTCACTTGGAAATGTCCATACTACTCCTAAAAAGAACTTAATTTTTTGGACAAATTACTCTCACGTCCCTGTACTTTGGTTACCTTCCTCCTAGGATCCCTGAATTTTGAAAAATGATTATCCCGTCTCTAAGTTTTGATGATAATAGACTCCCAGGTCCATGGAGCTGGAATATTCATTTTTCTCCGGTGAACCCCCACTTGAAATGACCAAAATATCCTTACTTGAAAAAACGACAAAAAAGTCATCTTCAACCTTGGATTGTGTTCTTGCTTTTGCTTTGAAGCTTTTATCAAATACATCATCACTAATTCAACTCCAAATCCAAAACCAAACTAGAAACTCACTCCAGCAACCCAACTTCACCACTCAAAATCCAAAGTAAACAACAACCCAAAAAAACCATAATAAATAATGCATAAATCCATAACATAAAAATACCAAATCAAATAATCAAGTACATAACATCAAGAACACAAGAATTGAAGGGTAATTGAACAATTGGAATCTGTCAAGAGAATGAATGTCTATAACCCTTGGAATCTGTCAAGAGAACAATTAGAATCTGCAAATCCAAGAATCCAAGAATCGCTATAACCCTAAAAAATAGAAACCTAAAAAAATTGGGAAAAATCACAGAAATGGACATTGTAGGTGATGTCGGGCTTCCCGGACTTCGTCGTGTAGCTCCACGAAGCATGCCTCCCGAAGCGGAGGCCTGGCCGTCGTCGTCGAGCTCTACGAAGTATGCCTCCGGAAGCGGCAACGTCGAGGAGAGTGGCCAGTCGATGACGGTACAAACCTCGTCCCTCGTCCTCACCACCTCTGGGAGGAAGGAAGTCGAGCAGGGGAGGTCGGCGCGGTGGATCCGGTTGAGCCCCGCAAGATTCTCGAAGCTGCCCGCGTCCACGGCGTCTAAATCTCCCTCGTCCTCACCACTCACCACCACTGGTTGGTTCTCTCTCTCTCTCTCTCTCGCAGTAAATTGGCTGCTGCTATGCTACTTAATTAGGGATTGGATTGATTGATGAATCTCCTCAGGAGAGGTACGGTTTCAAAGCTCCAAATCGGAGTAACCGTGCTACTTAATTTTTTAATTAGTTTGGATTTCAAATTTTAGTTTTAGATTATCTGTTTGTTTTGAATTATTTGGGTATGAGTTTTAATTGAAGATGGAGGTAGGTGGAGAAGATGAAGAGAGAAGGGGAAAAAATATTTTTTTGTTTTTTAACAAAGAGAGGACATTTTAGTCTTTTTAAGCGGGGGTTCGCCGGAGAATATGTAATATTCCGACTCCAGGGACCCGAGAATCTATTATCATCAAAACTTAGGGACGGGATAATCATTTTCCAATATCCGGGGACCCTAGGAGAAGGGTGATCAAAGTATATGGACGTAAGGGTAATTTGCCCTAATTTTTTTCCTTACCAAAAACAACCTTTTCTCTGCGTTCTCCCCCCGCTAGAATCGAAAAACGGAGAAGGGGCCCTAATTTTTTTTCCTCTCCAACGCTCCCCTGACGCCGGCGGCCAGCTCCTGACGCCGGCGACCAGCTTCCGACGAGGAAGGCGCCGAGCAAGCTCCAGGACGGGCGGTGGCGTGGGTGTTCGTGGCCCTCTCCTTCGTCGTCGTCGTCTCCTCCAGTGGCGTCCACCCCGGGGGTTGTCGTGGAGGAGCAGAGAGGCATCTTCGTCGCGCTTCCGCGGGGATGCAGCGGCGGATCGGGGGCCGATGGAGCTGGAGTGGCGGAGCTCCGCCATCGCGAGCTTCGGGCTGTAGGACGCCAGCTTCGCTCCCGAGCCAACCAGAACCGCTCTGTTGCGTGGAAGAAATTAAGGGCGAGTTGGCCGCGAAGATCGAAGGACGAACTATGGCGAAAGAGGATGAGGAAGAAAGATGGTGGAAGAAATGTAAGAAGATGAAGTGTTTTTCTCTGTCAAGTTGCTGCTGGAACTTGAAGACAATAGGGCTCATTATGGGCTAAAGTGCAAAGATGGGCCTTGACTTTGAATTAACTATATACGGGCCGTTTTTTCTCATTAGCTTTAGTTAATATTTGTAAAGCCCAATTTGGGTATGTCGTTCCTGGTCCAAAATAAAGTCATCTAGGAATATATATAGGGCAAATTACCCTCACATCCCTGAAGTTTGGTCACCCTTCCCCTAAGGTCCCTGACTTTTGGAAAATGATTGTCCCGTCCCTAAGTTTTGATGATAATAGACTCTCGGGTCCCTGGCTGACGTCATCGACTCTTTTTTTTATTTTTGGTCATGGAAATGACCAAAATACCCTTAAACAAAATTGAATATAGCGACCCAACCTTGATAAGATGGAGGTAGCGATCAAACGGAGATAGCGACAGGTCTTAGAGCCATTTTTTTAGAGGCTCTAGGTCGAGGTAACGGCAAATTTTTAGAGGCTCTAGGTCCAGGTAGCGACGGTTTTTTTAACGTCAACATGTCCCAAATAGCGACCGATTGTATGATGAGTAGCGTCAACAGCGCTCAAAAGTCGATTGGTTGGACTTGTTGGCCAACTTCGGTCTATTTATTGGAAGATTGAAGTAAGCATCGACCAATCTAGGTTGATTGGAGAGTTAGAGGCATCAACTTGAGGGAGACCGAGTTAGGTTGGACTCTAAAGAAGTTGGGATAAAACTTTGAGAGACCGTATTCACTCAGATTCTTGAGATTTATAGGTGGACTCAGATTCAAGAAGACGGGAAGATGTTGAAGTCAGATGAACTTCTCGAGATCGAAGAAGTCTGAGTTGGGTTATGATAAGCATTAGAAAGGGATAGGTTTTGAAGCCGTGTCCAACTAAAATACGGCTTAGGGTAGGAGGCCGGGTCAATGTTATTTTTTCTATATTAGCAAGGCTTGGGACATAGGGAGGGATACTACAAAAATACGCACAAAAACCCAAAATTTGCTTATTATCTTTTTTTTCCTTTTCGTTCAATTGAGTAGTTTCCTACCAAATTCCTACTTTTTTCACCATCTCTGTTAGATCGACCTTGAAACAACTACTAAGGATCCGTCTAAGGTTCTTTTAACATTTTACCAGATTTTTCCTGCAACATAAATTTGTCACGCTCGGCGGAACCTAGGAGGGCGTCTGATAAGGCAGTCTAACACCTGTACCCGGCCAATTATGACCAAGAACTTTGATACTACAGCTTACTTCGAGGAGCCGACATACTTTACGTAATGGATGCACTAATCGAGATGCTATCATTCAAGTAACCGTTATATGCTCTTAAATTTAGCTAAGTGTACTTGATGTATGATGGTCGTATGTCAAACCACAAAAGAAAACAAAACATTGATCAATCATGTTAGAGTAGGAGATGTAGTTACCTTTACACCATCATGGGGTAGGTTACTAATTAACGTGGCAAGTCCACGTACAACTTTGGTCGTTCTTTCCTTTTCTCACGTCCTTTGTGGGGGGTTGGATTGGGTACAGAATGCCCCCATTTCGAACCGTTCGGAATGAAGACACGTGGAGGCTTTTTTGTAAAAATGCTAAAATACGGGGGCCAAAATAAAAAAAATTACACGCAAACAAAACATAACTGCACATGCCAGTATCGTAACCGGGGCATGTCAGTATCGTAAATGGGGGATGCCAGTGGGACTTTTTTATAAAAATGCTAAAATACGGGACCAAAATGAAAAAAGCTACACGCGCCAGTATCATAAATGGGACATGACGCTGTCACAAAAATAAATGACATTATCACATAACTGCGCATGCCTGCGCGGTCCCCCCCTTCACTCCAAACCGTCCAGAATGATTTCTTCACTCATGATTCAATCTACTGCGCCTTTGTGGGATGGTTACCGTTCCTCTTGGTTGTTTTTTTTTTCTTTTCTCACGTCCCTTTGTGGGTTGGTTAACGTTCCTCTTTCTTAAAAGGGAATGAAAGTAGGGATGGCAATGGGTAGGGTATGATAGGGTATTGGTAGGACCCTACCCATACCCTAGTTTTTTTAGTTGGACTCATATCCTACCCTCGACCCTACAAATTTTTTATTGTTAGATTCATACCCTACCCTCCTGAAGACCTAGGGTCTTCAGGATCTGCAGGGTCCGACCCTTTAACGTTCTGCATTTTGATATTTTTTAATCAAAAGTTAATTTTTATATAAAATTCAAACAAATTCAAGATATCTACTACGTTACACATCAACATTCAATAGAAAATTGATCAAATTTTGTAATTTAATTTCAATAGTACAAGATTTTTCTTTTCGAATTTGAAGTACATAAACAATTCAACAAAAGAAAAATATAGAATGCCGGCTTCTAATAATCCATCATTCACGACATCTTCTAAGCTGGTTGTGTAATAACATAATAAATATATTAAAGTTAACCATAAAGTATATTATATATATTATCCTTATGGTCTAATTAGGGTATAACTAGGGTCCAATTAGGGTAGGGTCTCAAATAGGGTAAAAATGAAAGAGTAGGGTCCGACCCGCAGGGTCTAACTATGGATTCATACCCTACCCTAGACCCTACTTCTAAACATGGACTCATACCCATACCTTATTTTAGACCGAATCAAAGTCAATATATCCTAGACTTGTAGAGTAAAGGTAGGATCAAACCCTCAGAGTATGTGTATTTCTGCCATCTCTAAATGAAAAGGATAAGTCCCCTGAACGGGTAAAAAAAGAAGTGACCCCCCATGCAGAGATAAAAAATAATATTCAAGCAACCAAAGTTAGACTTGATTTGCAATTCTCCCGATTCTCTCAAGTTTTTACTAGAAGGCTTTTAGTTCGTAGTGATTGTTCACAGCTTCGATAATTCATGAGTAAGAATCGATTGATGACAAAAACTCTATTACAATTTTAGTGAACTGTGCTTCAATTGATAAATTTATTTTACGTTTTTATGAATTACTTCATTCATTAATTCATTGTTCTTAATTATATGTTAGTGATTTATAATTAAAAACTATCATTATTGTTTATTTTTTTAATGTACACATCTTCTCAGGATTTGATCAATATCATTCGTATTCGTACATCGTACTAATATCATTCGTATGTCGTACCAATATCATTCGTATTAGCACTATGCTTCGTCACCAATATAACAACTCTCTTTTTACTTACGTGATTGTTTTGTTTATTTTTTTTTCCTTTTTGATATTTTTATAACTGTATTATTTCTAATTTATAGCTTGATTTGGTTAATAGTAATTTTCTAATATTGTTTCTCATTGTCTTGTTATTACCTAAATTGTCACCCAATTTCTTTATAGTCCTCATAGGTGAGGAAAAGACCTATACTCACTGAATCTTGGACCCCTTGTTTACTATTTTATTTTTTTTTGTTTTGTGCCATGCACTTCTTTAATCACATGATAAACTTTCGTATCTTGTTGATACAAACAGTAAAATATTTAAATTCTCTTAAAAATGTATGTCTTTATTGTTTATTTTTTTAATGTATATTTTACACCAGTATATCTTCTCCAGCTGATACGTACATGTCAATGGGCTGATACGTGCATGTCAATAAAGCTGATACGTACATGTCAGTCACATGGGCAGTTGCAAGTCCCAATTGGAAATTAATTAAAACTAACTATAATAAATATCTTAACAAATAAATATATTAAAAAGTTAAAGTTTTTCTTGAAAAATTGATTTAATTTCCAAAGGATAGAGAGTGAGTTGTAGATTTCGCACTCCAATAGTTTCGAATATCTTTAATTTAACTGAACAATAAAATTATTCGGTCCGGGAATCCCGTTTCCAGGACCGTCCTGGACCCTATTTTGGGCTAACCATTTCATCATAACTGGGCAAATCAGCGCGTGTTCCGGGACAGTCCATTCGGCTAATTTCGGGCGAACCATTCCATCATAACTCGACGAACCATTGTATTATAACTGAACGAACCATTACATCATAACTAAGCGACCAGCGCGTGTTCCAAAAAAATTGGGACCATTTCGAGCAATCCATTGCATCATAATTGGGCGACCCATTGTATCATAACCAAGCAAACTAGTGCGTGTTCCAGGACGATCCTGAACGAAAATACATGTCCAGAGCCAAATCCGGTGCCATAAAATTAGAGGTATGTGTCCATGTCACTCATACGTATGTTATTTAGTCCAAAAAATCTAAATCTTGCACCATCAGCCATATTGAACTCATTGAATAGTAAATTTTTTGTAAATGTAAATTTTTACATCATTATTATATTTACCAAATTAAACTTTGTACTATTAATTTGTATACTGTGTCATAGGCCAAATTACTTTTTGCATTGAATGGCCATTTGAGCCGGCCGTCTTTTGTTTCTCTTCTCCATCTTTTGCAATGAATGGCCATCGGACAATATGAAATGCCTAATCAAAAATTTTCCCGTGGCAATATTTCGCCTGCTAGATTCTACTGTCAAATAATTGTTGCCAAAATAATTAATGTTTATCTTATCTTAGCCAGGTCTATAAAAGAGGGCGTTTGCTCCATATGATTTGCATCCCACGAAATAGAGAAGAGAAAAACGAAAAAAGTCATCGAGAGAAGTAGAAGATAATTGGAGATTGAAAAGAGTTGATATTATTTTGTGTTGAAATTTCTTTTAGCAGTATCATAGTAGAAGCATATATGGCAATGTCGATGGAGGAGATGAGGAGTGCGCAGAGGGCTGAAGGGCCGGCCACGGTGCTTGCCATCGGGACGGCCAATCCGCCCAACTGCGTGCTCCAGTCGGAGTATCCAGACTACTACTTCCGCATCACCAACAGCGACCACATGACCGACCTCAAGGATAAATTCAGGCGCATGTGTATGTAACGTATTCGTTTCCAGCCTCTTCTTTAGTTAGAACTATAATATCTGTTTTAACCCCAAAGGAAAAACAATGTTGGTACGTAAGTTTTTTGTTATATACTATTTGATAGTTGCACTTATTAGTTATTATGCAAACATATCTCATTCGAGCCGGATAAAATTTAGGTACTTAGTAATAATAGAAAAAGAACGCATGCATGCAGGCCACAGGTCGCAAATAAAGAAGCGTTACTTGCTCCTCACAGAGGAATTCCTCGCGGAAAACCCAAATATGTGCGACTTCTGGGCGAAGTCCCTGGACACCCGCCAGGATATCTTGGTGCTCGAGATTCCGAAGCTCGGGAAGGAGGCCGCAGTGAAGGCCATCAAGGAGTGGGGCCAGCCCAAGTCCAAGTTCACCCACCTCATCTTCTGCACCACCTCCGGCGTCGACATGCCCGGCGCCGACTACCAACTCACCAAGCTCCTCGGCCTCCAACCCCACGTTAAGCGCGTGATGCTGTACCAGCAGGGCTGCTTCGCTGGAGGCACAGTCCTCCGCCTCTCCAAGGACCTCGCTGAGAACAACCGCGGCGCACGTGTCCTCGTGGTCCGCTCCGAGCTCACTGCCGTCACTTTCCGAGGACCCTCCGAGACCCACCTCGACTCCATGGTTGGCCAGGCCCTCTTCGGAGACGGCGCATCAGCTGTCATTGTCGGCGCCGACCCTGACCCGGCCCTCGAGCGCCCGCTCTTCGAGCTGGTCTCCGCGGCCCAGACCATCCTCCCGGAGTCCGAACGGGCGATCGAAGGCCACCTGAGGGAAATCGGGCTCACCTTCCATCTACTCGAAAGCGTGCCCGATCTCATCTCTAACAACATAGAGAAGAGCCTGGTGGAGGCGTTCAAACCCTTAGGGATCAGCGACTGGAACTCATTGTTCTGGATAGCACACCCGGGGGGTCCCGCCATCCTCGACCAGGTCGTGGCCAAGCTCGCACTCAACAAGGAGAAGCTTAGGTCGACATGGCACGTGTTGAGAGAGTACGGGAACATGTCGAGCGCGTGCGTGCTCTTCATAATGGACGAGATGAGGAAGAAGTCCGTCGAGGAAGGGAGGTCTAGCACCGGAGAGGGGCACGAGTGGGGCGTCCTCTTCGGGTTCGGCCCCGGCCTCACCGTAGAGACCGTCGTCCTCCACAGTCTACCCACACAGCAGGGAGCCTAGCCTACACAATTGCTATGTCTTGATCTATTGTTATTCGGACGACACTTACAACTGTTATGTCTCTGTGATTGTGTGTGGTCAAAGTTTCCATATAAGTAATATCTATTTCAATTCTGTTATTCTGACTGAACCTTCTTGAGGATATAAGATTGAACAAACTCCTAAGGCTATTCTTGCTCTCCTTTCTCCTTCTCCTCCGAACCCTTTGGCCCTGACCATCTCCTGACTCGGAAACCGGATTATCCGACACCAGTCCCCTCTCCAGCCGCTTGCTCACGGCCACAATCTCGTGAGAGTCCCACAGGGACTGGTTGAAGTCCCAGCCAGAACCCGGGGCCTTCGACGATGACTTGGTGGTGGTGATTGCTTCGAGCTTGAACCTAGAAGGCCTGGCTTGGAAGCTCATCCGGGCCGCGTTGCTCTCGTTGGTCGACCTGCAAGTGGTGGAACGTGCGTGCCATGCTTGTGCAACAGCTTTGAGAATCTCAATCTTCTCCTGTTCGTCCTGCTCCTGCTGCTGATGATGATCAAGTTTGCTGTCCAACTTCTTCCGCTTTATGTCTCATTGCTTCTTTCATCAAGAGAGGGAGAGACAGAGAGGGTCGAGCTGGGGACCATGTGGCTGTCGTTAGTTGAACTAGAGCCTCACGAGGGCGTCATGGGAGATAAATCTGTATTTTATAGGAATATAAAGCTGTTGGTGATGACCATATCCTTTTTGTTTGGTCACTATAAACTGTTGTTAGCAAAAGTTGTTCAATTGGTAACCAACTTAAATTTACTTTAGATATTTAGATATTTTGAAAAAAGTGTCCGTAATTAAGGTTTGAGAGTGTTCAATCATGAATAGAATGTAGGTTATTGTTGGTTTTTTTGAAACTTTAATACTTTAGTGTAATATGTTAATGATAAAAGTTATACAAAAGGAGCTCTTGTAACTCAAAAGGAGGATTGTTAACTTCATCCTCTAAGTCGAATGGAAGAGAAACAAATTTAGTTATCCAATCTATCACAAGGTTTGCTTTCTAGTTATATACATAAATTTATACAAAAGTAAATTCAAAAGAATAGATTGAATCTCCAAAGCAAGGTTGTTAGCTTGCAATAGAAAAAGTGCCAAAATCAGAGAGGGCGTCATATCTACGTTATAAATCTAGAAAATTGTACTACTTCACATCTACATTCTCAAGCTCTCAAGCTTCTCTAGCTATCCAATTCTACTTTGATGGTATGAAACGAAAATTTTATCAATTAAATTTAGAATAGAGAAAGTAAATTTCATAGACACGATATAAATCTTGAAAATTGTAAATTTTTTACTACGAAGTATCGTCACCGTCGTAAAATTTTCAACCAGGTCAAGTATACATACCTTCAACATAACAGCATCCGCAGGAGGAACACACTCAAACATATCACCTCCAACAAATTTCAAGTTCGGAGCATCCTCCAAACCGGCAACTACATGAGAGAGTTCAAGTACCGTGCACATTAGATCCGTTTAGACTTACCAATGAGTATATGTGATACCAACCTGGTGTCACTAGCCATTGCTTTTGAGGCACAAAAATAATCCCGGCATTGGTTGGCAGATCTTGAAGTGACCGGCATGGTCACGAAGTGGCCGGTGTGATTTTGAAGTGAGTTAGTGCGGTCTCGACATGACCGGCATGGTCTCAAAGTGAACAGTGCGATCTCGAAGTGACCGGCTTGGTCTCGAAGAGACCGGTCTCGTCTCATTGGTGATCGATCTCAAGCCTTTGTTGTCGGTCTCACGAGTGACCGGTTTCAAGCCTTACTTACCGGTCTCTCCAGTGATCAGTCTCAAGCCTCAGTTACCGGTCTCGTCTCAAGAGTGACCAATCCCAAGCCTCAGTTGTTGGTCTCGGTCTGTTGACATATCCTAAGCCTGGTCCCCAAGGGGCCAGTCTGATCTCAAAGTGACCGATTCTGGTCTTGCGTTGGGTAGAAACCATTGATGATCTCCCCTCGGTCGAGACCGACAACGGTCTCCCTTGATCGAGACATGTAATGGTAGACTGGTGATGGTAAACGTCCATCTTTAGTAAACTGGCCATTACTTTGGACTCACAGGTAGGAATGAGTAAATTCTTGCTGTCTTAGAAAGATAAGACCTATATCTACAACTTTATTTTCTAGAGCTTTGCCTAATTCGGATAAAAAGTGGGCCTAAACAAAGCTTCAAGTCTCGGTGTTGGTTTGCTCAAGGAGTTCTGTCAGACTTTGGTAGATCAGCCACATCTTTTGACTCGAGCATTGGATTGAGCCGATTCTTTTGGCTTTGAAAAGAAAAGACAAAGATCTACAATTTTGTAGTTTATGATATCTTCAGATTTGGAGTATAAGAGGGTCTAAATTCCATTAGAATACTGGTCCGTCTACACCTCTTTTTTCTATGGAGCCGGACCGACGATCCCCTCACAAGCCAGGCCGACGACTCCCTCACAAGACGGACCGGCAGTCAAAGAGCCGGGCCGACGCCCTTCATTTCTCCCCTTAGGCCAGTCCGCTTGTTTCTTTCTTCGTGGGCCAGTCCGTTTGCTTCCTTCATAGGCTGGTTTGCGCCTTCGCATTGGGTTGGCTTGTTTTGCAAGTGGGCCGATTGAGTGTGTTGGCTAAGTTACGGTCTTGTCTCACGTATGAATTGGGCTGGTTTATGTTAAAGAAAAGTGGACGCCAACGATGTCGGATTAAGCGCGTGCAGATTTTCCTAAACAAGGCCAGAACGAGATTTCCCATATCAAGCCGGATCCTACGATATTTGGTTTGAGATCGGCTACGTTCCTTTTTTGTGCCGGGGTTACTTGTTTGGTACGGCTTCAATATTTCTATTGGAGGCCGGATCCCTTTATTTCGGCAGCCGATTTATGTCTTCCTAAACTAAGCCGGGTGAATCACTCTACATTGAAAATGGTCTAAGGAGGATTTTCTTACGTGGAGCGTGGTCTGATTAGACTGTTACCTATATTGAAGGCCGGAGCTAGGTCAAGGGCATTTATATAAAGAGGGCTCGGGTGAAGGAGAAGACACCACCAACACAAATCAACCCAACAACAACTTTACTCTTGTCTTGCTTTACTTCTCCGTAGCCTTAACCTAGCGTAGTAACCTAGCTCTAGTTTTAGCTCTTAGTTAGACCGATCTTGGGACGACCATTCTGGACCGTCCTCGGATTCTTTAGCTTTTTCCCCTCAACAGCTTCATTAAACAAGCTGCCAACCCTAGGCTCTCGACCAAAAAACTCAAACACCAGGAGACCATGAGTCGTGTCGAATAGGGTAAGATCGTCGTTTCGGAACCAACGGTGAAGGTGATGCTATGGCTCGAGCATTGTCGGGTCGAGCATGGCAAACACACCGGCTGCTGAACTTAAAAGGTTATCCTTCAATAAAAGTCTCGAAGCCCCGGTCAGCACGTACCCTTCACCCCATACATGGTCTTCTTCAACCGAAGGATTATGATATCTCTAGTGCTGTTCAAAAGAAGTACCAAACACAGCCTAATTCTTGGTTACAAAATATTTCATTAGTTTCACATTTGGTTACACATGAAAATGAAAATTTTAATGTTTCTTTTGACTACAGAATAATGAAAATAGAAATAGAATTCTTTCTTTCCAAATCATTAATTACAAACAAGCTTAGTGTTGTATTATCTTGGAGAGACGAGCTATTTTTTATTTTATTTTTCAAAATTTCACCTGAACTAATTTTTTTTCTTATTATCCAGAATATTTACATGGTCAAATTATTTGAATCCGAACCTAATTTAAAACTCATACCGAAAATTCAATATTCATAACTTATGTAATCAAGAAGACAATGGAGGCCGTAATAATACAGAGTCACTCTTTTTGCCGGTTACCTTTCAAGGGAACTTTTATTACAAGCTTGATGATGAGAAAGTTGCACATTGACGACGGACGATGACGACGACCTTAAAACCATCCCAAATTATAACAAGTAGAATTAAACATACTCCAAGGTCTTGTGTCACGGGTCGCTTCTTTTGATCTTCTACTATGTCTCTCGATCTTTCGTGTTTTTTTATTCCCGAAAAAACGACTCGACACTTGTCCTAAGGATATAACTCAATAATAGACCTGAGACCCAAGATGTTACTTATTTTATATCGGCTATAGCCGGCCTCGTCAATAAGTTTAGCCCATTCTTTTTCGGTTCTCTCTTGACCAGTGAGTGCACTCATCATATGCATGTCAAAGAAGAGTTGTGTTTCAGCTTGCTTGTCACCATTGTTGTTGTCTCCAATTTTGTTGTCCAACACCATGTCTATCACAATCACCTTTCCTCCCTCGTTGTCCTTAACCGATGCTTTGCACTGCTCGAGTATCTTCAAACATTCTTTGTCTTCCCAATCATGTAGAATCCACTATATGAAATTAACAATAGAGACATCAAATGACCAGTAAATCAATTTCAGCAATGTATTCATAACAAAATAGAATAGGATTCTAGAATTGTAATTTTTTTATAAGTAAAATTTTATTACTCGTCAAAATTTTTTGCCAAAAGGTAATTATATGGTAATCACACTATTTGTACGTTACATACAACACCCAAACAGCTAAAATACAATATAGATATATATTTAAAAAAATGATAAACCAAAAGTATATTTTTCAAAAGTATCCTCACCGAAAGCGCTACAACTATCGGCTTAGACCAAAGACAAACCCCTAATGACACCTAAACACATCCAAATTCCTTAGCATTTGGTAAGAAACTATGCATACCAATAAGCAATTCTACTCTACTTTGATGGTGAGAAACTACCAAGTGACAAACTATGAACCAACGGAAATTTATCAGTTAAAACCTTAGAATCTAGAATAGAGAGAGTAAACATTATCGATCTGGAAAATGGTAAACTCGTATTTGTGAATAAAACAAGTCGGTACGGTACTATGAGCGAGTATATACATATATACCTTCAACATAACAGCTTCGGCGGAAGGAATACACTGAAACATATCACCTCCAACAAATTTCAAGTTGCCACTGTCCTCCAAATGAGCAACTACATGCGGTAAATCAAGCACAGTGCATGTGAGATCCGGGAACGCACCAGCCAGCGCCATGGCCATAGTTCCGGTGCCACCACCCACATCAACCAAAGACTTGATCCCCTCGAACATGCCTTTGCACTTATCAATGAGTATGTGTGACACCAACCTGGCATCACTAGCCATTGCATCATTAAACAAGTTGCCGACCCTAGGCTCTCGACCGAAAAACTCGAACATCGGGAGACCATGGGCCGTGTCGAACGGTGTAGGATCATCGTTCCGGAACCAAAGGTGAAGGTGATGCCATGTCTCGAGCATTGTCGGGTCGAGCATGGCGAACACGCCAGCTTCTGAACTTAAAGGATTATCCTTCAATAAAATCCTCGAAGCCCCGGTCAGCACGTACCCTTCTTCTTCCTTCTTAAGGAAGCCGGAGTGAACAAGGAAGCGCATGAGGCGATGGACGCATGGGGCTTTAGAAGGGTGGATGGCTAGGGCAGTGGCGAGTTGGGAAGGAGACATGGGCTTGCCATGTTTGTGGATTATGTCTGGGATTCCAAGTTGAAGTGCGCATTTAAGGGACATGGAATTTATGAAGCTAAACACTTGGTTCATTACATGGCTTTGAGCCTCAAGTAGCTCTTTCATCTCCTTCTCGCGAATATTCATCCCTAATAATTTTTACAAGTCAAAGACTCTTCTAGTTTGTTCCTATGATATGGCCCGGAGATGTTCAAGTATTTATAAAGTTTGCCAATGGCGAATTTCGTTCTTCAAAAAAAATAAAGTAAAATATTTTTACGAAATATAGGGACCAAATATACTCTGGTAATTTACCTAATAATAAATGGTGACCAACCCCACTAACTTGGGAACGTGCCCAACCGGATAACGAGCAGCCAGGGAAAGCCCATCCGTCTCCGTCACGGGTCTTGGATGTTAAGGCTTCTGATAATAATTGCCCATGTGGGACTGCGCCGCCCAAGACGGCCCATGTGGCGAGATAAGGATGATGCTGAGGTGACTCTGTTGCGGGAAGATGCTGAAGTGGGGTCCAACCGATTCATTCTGATCGGATTCAAGGTCTAATCGGAACCGAGCCGATCGGACTAAAATGCGCAAAACTAAGTTTTTTTTAAAACTGGTTTTGCAGATTCAAGAGTGAACAAGAAATCGCATGAGGCGTTGGAATGGGACTTTAGAGGGGTGGAGTCGGTGCAAGTTGGGATAGACCTGAATTGCGCAATCTAGAGACATGAAGTTCATGAAACAACTTGGTTGGTTCCATACATGGCTTTGAGCTTCAATTTGTCGAGAGTTGGTCCAAAGGACCAAAACAATAAAAAAAACATTGATTTATTAAAAAATTTTGATTTAAATTTTACGAATATAATTTTTTTTTTCAGGAGAGTCTCCTCCCACGACTCTGTATACCAATTATTCAGAAATAAATTTGTCGAGCGACACGATCCTAAATTTTGCTCATCCTTAATGCGTATCAGCATTTTTTTTGTCAGAAGAGGTATGTGATGGTAATCCGATTCGTAATTCGATTCGTCAATATTTTGATTCTAATTTTTCTGAAAATAAATTAAATATGGTTCAAAAATTTTAAAATTTATCGAGCCGGCAGATTCGCCGAATACAATTTGCCGATTGAAACCGTGAATCATGTAAAAAAACTAAAAAAAATAATAGGGTTGCGCACCCTCTCCCATTTCGCGTGAGACCAGTTCAATTTTTTAATAAATTTGAAAAAATTCAAAAAACTCGAAAAGTTAAAAAATAATAATTCAAAAAATGAAAAAAAATAAAAGAGAGTTTTGCTACTTTGCAATTCTTTGTGGTTATTTAATTCGAACGTAAATTAGTCGATTTATTCAATTTCATGTAGATTTGCTATTTTGCAAAATAAAAGAGAGCTTTGCTAGATGTAACCCTTCATAGATTTGTATCTAGTTATTTAAGCTATTTTGCTTAATTGTTTTACCTATATAGTCACAATTTTGCAACTCTTTGTATTCATTTGATTCGAACCTGAATTAGTCAAATTTATAAAGAGAGCTTTAGTATGTTTATAGCCTGAGAGGCAACTCGAACTTATATGAGTGAACATTAAGATATGAAGCAGTTGTCCCAACATTCATTTTCTCCCATTTCGGGCACATACATATATTATATATCCAAGTCAATTATCTATTGTTGAAGTGCAAAAATAACATATTTGAAGCTCAGAGTCGACCAAGGCAATCATCGAGGTACATGAGTTTGAATGTCAACTTACCTTTGTTGGGTACGCTCAGTTCAGCCTGAGTTTCCTCAGGTACTCTCAGGTCAGGATGGGTTCCCTCATGGTAAGACAAATTGGGTACAATCAGCCTCAAGTCACATTGGGTTCCCTCAGGGTAAGGCAGTTTGGGTACTTTTAGCATCAAGTCATCTTTGATATCTTCAGCCTCAAGTCATCTTTGATATCTTCAGCCTCAAGTCAGGTTGGGTCCCCTCAGCCTCAAGTCAGGTTGGGTACCCTCAGCCTCAAGTCAGCTTAGACTCCCTCACGTCTCTTAAGGAGCATCCACACTTGGTAAATTGGCTGTAACTTTTGACTCAGACTTTGGAATGAGTCAATTTTTACGGCCATGGGAAGCTAGTAGATAGATCCGAACTTCATGTTTCAAGAGCATTGAATAATTATGCTTAGAAGAAGGTCAAAACAATGCTTCAAATCTTTGCACTAGTTCCATCATTGAGGGTTGTCAGACTTTGATAAATCAATCATATCTTTTGACTCATACCTCATATTGAAGTGATTCTTGCGGCCATGGAAAAGTAAGAGGTGGAGCTAAGTCGACGTTGACTATAGAAAATTAGGCATCGTAAATTAGAGCTATTCGATGTCGACGATTTGAGACAAGGGATCAACGGGTGTTGGGATCGAATTCGGAGTGTAAGGATGTTAAAAAGTTGTTCGAAGCTACTAGGTGACAGCTGGTTCCAGAAGTAACGACTAGATGTAAAGTAACAACTTGTCGCCATGTCTAAGAAGTGACTGGTTGAAGTGAAGAGGTTTCCAAGTCTAAGTAGTAACTTGTTTGAAGCGAAGAGGCCGTCAATTCTAAGTGGCGATTGGATCTAGCGACCTTGACCAATTGAAGGTAGCGAACCAACCTCGACCGACTGGAGGTAGCGACAGATTGAATATAGCGACCCAACCTTAATAAGCTGGAGGTAGCGATCAAACGGAGATAGCAACAGGTCTTAGAGCCAGTTTTTTTAGAGGCTTTAGGTCTAGGCAGCGACCGTTTTTTTAGCATCAACAGGTCCCAAATAGCGACCGATTGTATGATGAGTAGCGTTGACCGCGCTCAAGAGTCAATTGGTTAGACTTGTTGGCCAACTTTGGTCTATTTATTGGAAGATTAAAGTAAGTACCGACCAATCTAGGTTGATTGGAGAGTTAGAGGCATCAACTTGAGGGTGACCGAGTTAGGCCAGACTCTAAAGAAGTTGGGATAAAACTTTGAGAGACCATATTCACTCAGATTCTTGAGAGTTATAGGTGGACTCAGATTCAAGAAGACGGGAAGATGTTGAAGACGGATAAACTTTTCGAGATCGAAGAAGTCTGAGTTGGGTTATGATAAGCATTAGAAAGGGATAGGTTTTGAAGTCGTGTCCAACTAAAATATGGCTTAGGGTAGGAGGCCGGGTCAATGTTGTTTTTTCTATATTAGCAAGGCTTGGGACATAGGGAGGGGTACTACAAAAATACGCACAAAAACCCAAAATTTGCTTATTATCTTTTTTTTTCTTTCCATTCAATTGAATAGTTTCCTACCGAATTCCTACTTTTTTTACCCTCTCCGTTAGATCAACTTTGAGACAACTACTTCGGATCCGTCTAAGGTTCTTTTAATGTTTTACTAGATTTTTCCCACAACATAGATTTGGCACGCTTAGTGAAACCTAGGAGCACGTCTGATAAGGTAGTCTAACACCTGTACCCGGCCAGTTATGACCAAGAACTTTGATACTACAGCTTACTTCGAGGAGCCGACATACTTTACATAATGGATGCATTAATTGAGTTGCTATCATTCAAGTAACCGTTATATGCTCTTAAATTTAGCTAAGTGTACTTGATGTATGATGGTCGTATGTCAAACCACAAAAGAAAACATAACATTGATCAATCATGTTAGAGTAGGAGATGTAGTTACCTTTACACCATCATGGGGTAGGTTACTAATTAACGTGGCAAGTCCGCGTACAACTTAGGTCATTCTTTTCTTTTCTCACGTCCCTTTGTGGGGGGTTGGATTGGGTACAGAATGCCTCCATTCCGAACTGTTCGGAATGAAGACACGTTGGGATTTTTTTGCAAAAATGCTAAAATACGGGACCAAAATAAAAAAGCCACGAGCAAACACAGGCCAGAAACAAATGCCATTATCACACAACTGCGCATGCCAGTATCGTAAATGGGGCATGCCAGTGGTACTTTTTTACAAAAATGCTAAAATACGGGGACCAAAATAAGAAAAGCAATTTGCGCCAGTTTCATAAACAGGACGTGCTGCTATCACAAAAATAAATGACATTATCACATAATTGTGCATGCCATCATCACATAACTGCGCATACTAGTGCGATCTCTCTTTACTACAAATTATCCGGAACGATTTCTTCACTCCAAACATAATCCACTGCCCCTTTGTGGGATGGTTACCGTTCCTCTTGGATGTTTTTTTCTTCTTTTCTCACGTCCCTTTGTTTTTTTTTTTTGTGAGGGAAACGTCCCTTTGTTGGTTGGCTAACGTTCCTCTTTCTTAAAAGGGAATGAAAGGAATAAGTCCCTGAACGGGGAAAAAAAGAAGTGACCCCGTACAGAGATAAAAAATAATATTCAAGAAACCAAAGTTAGACTTGATTTGCAATTCTCCCGATTCTCTCGAGTTTTTACTAGAAGGTTTTTAGTTCGTAGTGATTGTTCACAGCTTCGATAATTCATGAGTAAGAATCGATTGATGACAAAAACTCTGTTACAATTTTAGTGAACTGCACTTCAATTGATAAATTCATTTTACGTTTTTATGAATTACTTCATTCATTAATTCATTGTTCTTAATTATATGTTAGTGATTAATAATTAAAAACTATAACTATTGTTTTTTTAATGTACACATCTTCTCAGGATTTGACCAATATAATTCGTATTCGTACATCGTACCAAATCATTTGTACATCATACTAATATCATTCGTATGTTGTACTAGTATGATGTACCACTATCATTCGTATTAGCACCATGCTTCGTCACCAATATAACAACTCTCTTTTTACTTACGTGATTATTTTGTTTATTTTTTCTTTTTTGATATTTTTATAACTGTATTATTCTTAATTTATAACTTGATTTGGTTAATAGTAATTTGCTAATATTGTCTCTCATTGTCTCGTT
The DNA here is from genome assembly GCA_963995505.1 of Hypericum androsaemum. Lineage (NCBI taxonomy): Eukaryota > Viridiplantae > Streptophyta > Magnoliopsida > Malpighiales > Hypericaceae > Hypericum > Hypericum androsaemum. Next base: position 979,392 of record OZ023198.1, read on the forward strand.
ATTACCTAAATTGTCACCCAATTTCTTTATAGTCCTCATGGGTGAGGTGAGGACAAGATTTGTTCCCACTAAATCTGGACCCCTTGTTTACTATTTTGTTTTTTTTGTTTTGTGCTATGCACCTCTTTAATCACGTGATAAACTTTCCTATCTTGTTGATACAAACAGTAAAATATTTTGATTCTCTTAAAAAATATATTTCTTTATTTTTTTTAAATAAATATTTTACACCAATAAGTATATCTTCTTCAGATTTGACCACTGGAACTTCTTCAAATCCTCATCCGACTAATGTGGCCTCAGATGCGTACATGGGGCTGATACGTACATGTCAATAGAGCTGATACGTACATGTCAGTCACATGGGCAGTTGCAAGTCCCAATTGGAAATTAATTAAAACTAACTATAATAAATATCTTAACAAATAAATTATATTAAAAAGTTAAAGCTTTTCTTGGAAATTTGATTTAATTTCCAAAGGATAGAGAGTGAGTTGTAGATTTCGCACTCCAATAGTTTCGAATATCTTTAATTTAAATAATAAAATTAGGGACCGGTCCTATAACCCTGTTTTCAGGACCGTCCTGGATCCCATTTCGGGCGAACCATTTCATCATAATTAGGCGAACCAGAGCGTGTTCCGAGACAGTCCATTCGGCTAACTTCGGGCGAACCATTCCATCATAACTAGGCGAATCATTGTATCAAAACTGAACAAACTATTACATCATAATTAAGCGACCAATGAGTGTTCCGAAAAAATTGGGACCGCTTCGGGTGACCCATTACTTCATAATTGGGCGACCCATTGTACCATAACTGAGCGAACCGTTGTATCGTAACCAAGCGAACTAGTGCGTGTTTCAGGACGGTCCTAGACGAAAATACACGTCCAGAACCAAATCCGGTGCCATAAAATTAGAGGTATGTGTCCATGTCACTCATACGTATGTTATTTAGTCCAAAAAATCTAAATCTTGCACCATCAGCCGTATTGAACTCATTCAACAGTAAATTTTTTGTAAATATAAATTTTTACATCATTATTATATTTACCAAATTAAACTTTGTACTTCTATTAATTTTTATTCTGTGTCATAGGCAAAATTACTTTTTGCATTGAATGGCCATTTGAACCGGCCGTCTTTTGTTTCTCTTCTCCATCTTTTGCAATGAATGGCCATCGGGCAATATGAAATGCCTAATCAAAAATTTTCCCGTGGCAATATTTGGCCTGCTAGATTCTACTGTCAAACAATTGTTGCCAAAATAATTAATGTTTATCTTATCTTAGCCAGGTCTATAAAAGAGGGCGTTTGCTCCATATGATTTGCATCCCACGAAATAGAGAAGAGAAAAACGAAAAAAGTCATCGAGAGAAGTAGAAGATAATTGGAGATTGAAAAGAGTTAATATTATTTTGTGTTGAAATTTCTTTTAGCAGTATCATAGTAGAAGCATATATGGCAATGTCGATGGAGGAGATGAGGAGTGCGCAGAGGGCTGAAGGGCCGGCCACGGTGCTTGCCATCGGGACGGCCAATCCGCCCAACTGCGTGCTCCAGTCGGAGTATCCAGACTACTACTTCCGCATCACCAACAGCGACCACATGACCGACCTCAAGGACAAATTCAGGTGCATGTGTATGTAACGTATTCGTTTCCAGCCTCTTCTTTAGTTATAACTATAATATATGTATCAACCTCAAAGGATAAAGAATATAGGCATATACAGATAAACTAATATAGATTCGAGACGGTAAGTGAAAATAAAAAAAGAATGCATGCGTGCAGGCGACAAGTCGCAAATAAAGAAGCGGTACTTGCACCTCACGGAGGAATTCCTCGCGGAAAACCCTAATATGTTCGAGTTCTGGGCGAAGTCGCTGGACACCCGCCAGGATATTTTGGTGCTCGAGATTCCGAAGCTCGGGAAGGAGGCCGCCGTGAAGGCCATCAAGGAGTGGGGCCAGCCCAAGTCCAAGATCACCCACCTCATCTTCTGCACCACCTCCGGCGTCGACATGCCCGGTGCCGACTACCAGCTGATCAAGCTCCTGGGCCTCCACCCACACGTTAGGCGCGTGATGCTGTACCAGCAGGGCTGCTTCGCCGGCGGCACCGTCCTCCGCCTCGCCAAGGACCTCGCTGAGAACAACCGCGGCGCACGTGTCCTCGTGGTCTGCTCCGAGCTCACTGCCGTCACTTTCCGAGGACCCTCCGAGACCCACCTCGACTCCATGGTTGGCCAGGCCCTCTTCGGAGACGGCGCATCAGCTGTCATTGTCGGCGCCGACCCTGACCTCGAGCGCCCGCTCTTCGAACTGGTCTCCGCGGCCCAGACCATCCTCCCGGAGTCCGAGGGGGCGATCGAAGGCCACCTGAGGGAAATCGGGCTCACCTTCCATCTACTCGAGAGCGTGCCCGATCTCATCTCTAACAACATAGAGAAGAGCCTGGTGGAGGCGTTCAAACCCTTAGGGATCAGCGACTGGAACTCATTGTTCTGGATAGCACACCCGGGGGGTCCCGCCATCCTCGACCAGGTCGAGGCCAAGCTCGCACTCAACAAGGAGAAGCTTAGGTCGACACGGCACGTGTTGAGCGAGTACGGGAACATGTCGAGCGCGTGCGTGCTCTTCATAATGGACGAGATGAGGAAGAAGTCCGTCGAGGAAGGGAGGTCTACCACCGGAGAGGGGCTCGAGTGGGGCGTCCTCTTCGGGTTCGGCCCCGGCCTCACCGTAGAGACCATCGTCCTCCACAGCCTACCCACACAGCAGGGAGCCTAGCCTACACAATTGCTATGTCTTGATCTGTTGTTATTCGGAGGACACTTACAATTGTTACGTTTGCGTGGTCAAAGTTTCCATATAAGTAATATCTATTTCAATTCTGTTATTTTTTTTAAAGCCCATTTGTAATATTGTTTTTACTTCCCTTTAGTTTGGAATAATATATACTTTCAAGCTCTTTATGACCATCATGCCTCTGGTACTTTAGACTTTTCAATAGTTACTAAGTGCATTATAGTAAAAAATATTTATAGGGACAAGAATATAATTTTTCGAATTCTGAAAATAATTTCTGAAACAACATGCCAAAATCACATATTTTAATTAAACATTACGGACTTGAGAGGCTAAGAATCTTTGGTGATAAAATGATACAAGCCACATTTTAGGCGTGGGGTAAAAAATTGTAATGTTGTGGAGCCAATGGAAGTCACGAGCTTTGACTATCCATCATGTTGCATAAAAAGAAGGGGTAAGTTTATTTTAGTACTATGTAATTTTATCCTTTTTGCCTGGAGTACCATGTGGCTCTAAATTAGTATTTTAGTACCCTATGATTGACCACCAATTTTTCGGGCAAGTCCAGGGTAGCTGCCCATCCAAACCCGCCCAAAACGACTTTATTTTGAGACAACGTGGAAGACACGTGGTGAAAGAATTTCTTAAGTTGAAGCTGACGTGGACCATGGTAAATTATCTATTCAGTCCCTAATCACCAATCTTCCTCCATCTCTGTCCACTCCTCTTCTTCTTCTTCTTCCTCTTCCTCTTCCTCTTCCTCCTTTGCCTCTCCCTCTCTTTCTCCTCCTCCGCCTCACATATGATACCTGGCTCATCCATTTCTCCCCCTCTAGCTGCTCAAACCCTAGAATACCAAAAACCCTAGCACAGTCCGGTCTCCATCGAAGAAACCATGGCGAAGAGCGTAGGGGGTTTCGGGAGAGGCTTCTGTCGTGGAGGAGGCAGGGGCGGCTACCTCGGGGGCCAACCTGGTAGAGGTCGTCGGCGAGTGAGGTGATGGGACGAGGATGAGATGTGGGTCCCAGTGAAGAAGCTCGGACGACTGGTTCGAGAAGGGAAGATCGCCTCCCTGTAGCAGATCTACCTCTACTCGCTCGTGATCAAGGAGTACCAGATCGTGGACCAGCTGGGGCCCTCGCTCAAGGGCGAGGTGATGAAGATCATGCCCGTACAGAAGCAGACCCATACCAAGTTAAGTAGACTAGTCCTGTTAAGTAGACTAGTCCTTTATCATCTTGTAGTAGGTGGTCTGAGATCTTAGATTTATTGATTGGCACACGAATTGACACTGCCGTTTTGTGGTTAATTTGGTGGATTGGTCGTCGCAGAACTTGGTTAATTTGGTTATTGATTCGCCACGTGTCTTCCACGTCGTCTCAAAACGACAACGTTTCGGGCGAGTTTGGACGGGCAGCTACCCTGGACCTGCTTGAAAAATTGGTGGTCAACCACAGAGTACTAAAATACCAATTTAGAACCACATGGTACTCCAGACAAAAAAGGTAAAACTACAGGGTACTAAAATGAACTTACTCCTAAAAAGAAATGGCTTGTTCTAGCATTGGTTTAGAGTTATATTTTGATTCTCTAGATATTGTCACTAACATAAAAATTATTATAGACAGAACTATACCGAAAAATAGGATCTCATAATGCTCTAGTTAAGAGTTTTTTCAAAAAATAATATTGACGCCTATGAACTAACTACGAAGAGGGTATCTATCTCTCTCTGGAATTGTAGCTACTTTGATTTGATTTGATTGCACCTTAAACTTATTATTATTATCCTCACAAAAAAAGCTTTTTATTATCATTTTATTTTAACTTAAGTTGCAGATACACTTGCGTTTTGGTAAAAAAATCTCAATGCAGCCCCACACCACAAGTATGATCATTTAATATGCCGTTTAAAATTGGTATAAAAATGTAACCATAATCTCGTAGCTATTGGTTTAATATGCACGTGATTTGGGAAGGCGACGTGGAATATATTGTAAAAATTTTGCGTGACGTTGCCACAAGTAATTTTCACATGGCACAGAATTACCTGGGTCATTCTGTTATTTTACAATGCGATAGGATATATAATAGTTCTCGTAGCTATTTTGTATCCGATGTAAGGCGAATTGTACCAATTTGGTACGCTTTTGTGTTTTTATTGATAGGTACAATAAAATTTACACTTATAAAAAAAATTAATCATAATCCATGAGTAAAGATTTGTTATTTAATTCCATTCTATTTGATACTATTGGTATAAAATTATTCTTATCGATCTAATATTATAAGTTTGTCATTTGATATCTCTTGTCTTCTTGATATTGCTAGCCCACCATTACACAATCCGACGCATTATCCACCTCAAGTTCTATTTGGTTATCCTTGTTGCTATATTGAATTTCAGGTGAATTTCTGTGGTGGACAAATAAAGTTCTTGTCACGAATCTTCAATGACCTAACATGCAATTTTAGGGGATAAAATTCTTGCATGATGTGAAAAAAAATATGTTTTCCCGGAATAGTGTACTAAAGAAAAAGTATTTTCATTCTGGTTATGTGCCAACAAAAAGACTCTGAATGCCCTTTTTGGTACCAAACAAGGGCACCTGTTGGGCTTTTTTTAACCACAAAACGGTCCCCGAGACTCCTTCTTTTGGTGTGAGAAAACATCTTCCCAAAAATCTGTTCTTTGACCAGAAAATGGGTCATAATGGTCTTTTTTTTAACAGAAAAAAAAATCATTATGGTCAATTATGGTCTGAGGTTCATCACAGAAGAATGTTATGCTCATTGACAAGCCACAATTCTACATGGGAAACATCTAAATGAGAAAAAAAATCAATGGATATATGAACCTCTAATATGCATCATCATCATCTAGAGGAGCAGCAACCTCACTGAACCTTCTTGAGGATATAAGATTGAACAAACTCCTAAGGCTATTCTTGCTCTCCTTTCTCCTTCTCCTCCGAACCCTTTGGCCCTGACCATCTCCTGACTCGGAAACCGGATTATCCGATACCAGTCCCCTCTCCAGCCGCTTGCTGACTGCCACAATCTCGTGAGGGTCCCACAGGGACTGCTTGAAGTCCCAGCCGGAACCCGGGGCCTTTGCAGATGACTTGGTAGTGGTGATTGCTTCGAGCTTGAACCTGGAAGGCCTGGCCTGGAAGCTCATCCGGCTCGCGTCGCTCTCGTTGGTTGACTTGCAAGTGGTGGAGCGTGCGTGCCATGCTTGTGCAACAGCTTTGAGAATCTCAATCTTCTCCTTCTCCTGCTGCTGATGATCAACTTTGGTATCCAACTTCTTCTGCTTCATGCCAAAAGAACCCAATGGCACAAACAGTAACATGATTTGACGGGTTCAAACTTTGGCAACGTGTAACTAGGTGTAAAAAAAAATTCTTCTGCTTCATGTCTCATTGCTTCTTCATGTGGCTGTCTTTCGTTGAACTAGAGCCCTATGCCATGACTCATGGGAGATAAAGCTGTTAGTGATGACCATATCCCTTTTGTTTGGTCACTATAAAATGTGAATTTATAATGACTGTTAATTTTCTCAAATTATAGAGATCATAGTTTTTGTTTGGACTCAGCAATCTTCGTATTTATTTTCGGTAAAAGTCTATGTAGTTTGATATTTTACTACCCTGTAGTTTTATAATGTTCAATCGAGTGACACAAGTATCTTTTATTAACATATCATAGTTTAAATAAATTTTTGGAGTCAAAGAACATTTATCCTAACAGCACAAGGCGTTGTAAATTTTAAGTAGATTCAAGGTTCAAGCTCTGGCTAGTATTATTGTATAAAAATTTGTCTTAAAAAATAAATTTTTGGACTGAAAAATAATTAGAAAAAATGGTTGTTATAAATTATCAATTAAACAAATCAGAAAAAAATGTATAAATTCTTCTTCTGCTCTTGTAATAATTTTTATGTTTTTTGATTTTTGATTTTTTGAAAAAATTAATTTGACGATACTTATGGGTAATATTGTCTAAAAACTTTATTAAAAAGTGGAAGCATCAATTAGAGAAATATTTGTCACTCGGTCAAATATTTTGAAATAACGGAGTACTAAATTGTCAAAGAACAAAACTACGATATAGTAAAGTGGAGTTTTACTTTTATTTTTTCCATATTACATGGATCGTGAAATTAGCTTTAACTTATGCCAAAAAAGTATCAGAAAGAGATGGAGAAATCAGATGAATCCAGTCTACCAAGGATTCAAATTCTAACATCAACATAAAATTGTATATAATTACATGGTTGTTCTTTTTTTGAAAAATTTAATAATAATCATATGATTATTGAATTTTTGTTTATACATTTAATCCCAACAAAAAGTATTTAACACCAAAGTATTTCTAAATACTCGAACTCAAGATCTCAAGTGTTTAACACTTATGGGCTGTAGCTTCTACTAAAGCTTTGGTCCTTACTAATTTTACGACAATTGTGCTCTGTGATGGGCATTCAACTGTGAAGTTACGACAATTGTCTGTATCATAACATGAGATTGTTCACCTGATTATAACCTGATTCAATTGAGGAATAAAGATTTTTTTTTCCTGCAGATGTATCTGTTTAAATTCCAATCTCAACGGAAACCAATAAAAGAATGGAAACAAATTGAGGGACAAAATAGCATTATTACTTTGCTGCATAACTTGTAACAAGTAAGCTGATTAACACAACATAGAGGCTATTTATTTATGTCAACCTTTTTCGGGTTTATAAGTCATTATAGAACAACAAACACTTCGCCTGTGAAGCAGAGGAAGGTGGTTGATGGTTGACACACTAGCGCAACTTGAAAGTCTTCCACTTGCTTAACCTAAACCCCTTGTGCTTCTTGTCTATGAAGCTATCTGCTTCATAGTTCGCGTCCTCGTCTTCGATAACTTGTTGTCGATCAGTCACCTGGACCTTCTTGCCAGCTTTCGGGGCGACGGGGCTGATCGTCCTCTTCATCTGCTGTTGTTCCTGAGGCACCTCGTCGTCTTCTTCATATGCTGCCTTGTTCTTGAAGATCGTATGGAGATTCGAGTACTGAGGGGGTTCGGCAAGGGTAGGAGTCCTTGCCATCTTGATTAGGTGCTCGTGGTACTTACTTGAGGTCTCCCAGCCGAACTGCTGTTGCTGCCTGGCTCTAGACATGTTTGTGTGTTAAGTTTGCTCTTGATGAGAAACCTGTTGTTAATGGATGCCAATTTATACACCAAGTGGTATGGTATCTTTATTTTTGGTTTATACACGTGTAACATTGTTGTGTTCTCAATAACTCGAGCTCGAAACATTTTAGTTAAGCTAAAATAACGCCCTGACTGATTGATGTGGTATCTTTATTATCAAAAGATAAGAGTGTGAATCAAATTCCTCTGATGTCATCAACAACATTTTCTTCCGGGAATCACATTCCCTTGACCTTGAGGGAAGGAATGGTTTGAGTGGTAATCACTGTGTAGTGCCAGATTGTCATGTTAATCCCATTATGATCCACGACGTTTAAACTTCAATCGTTACTGGAAGCTCCAGAAGAGTTTGAAAGGAGCCAGAATATATTTTCTCTGTTACTAATTTGGATCTCTAATTCGGGGATTTTTTTTCTAATTTAGATTGTCTCTTACTCTACTTGATCAGCTGATAGAAGTGAATGGGGAATTTCAGATGTTCTTTGCTCAGGTTGTAGAAGAGGAGTTGTAATCGTGTTTTTTAGTAGGATTGTCCCCTACTCTATTTTGCAATTTCGTGGAACAAAATTGATTTTCCATTTTTTCACATTTAGCATCACAAAACCTGTTTATTTGTCTTTTGAATTTGTGAAATTTCGATATTACAGCTAAATTCCGATCCCAAATTTAATTCGGTATCTAATATCGAATTAAATTAGGGATCGGGATCGGTATAGGATTTTTTTAAATTTCTGTATTCGAGATATTTGGTATTCAGTATTTGAGATCGGGATATCCCGAATGCACACCCCTATTTATAACTATACCTGTTATAATCCAAGGTCCCTAACGAAAATAAATTATCATGATGTTTTGGACGTGATGAGATAAAAAGCCAGTCACCATCGGACCCATCCGAATATGTGGCTATGTTTGTGGATGCTGATCCCTTTTTTAACATTTCTTGATTCCCAGTTCTTCGTGGATAGTCCCCTTTCATGTGTCGTTTTTCTCCGTGTTTGAAGCAATTTCTGTTGAACTTCTTTGACACCGACTTAAATCCTCTTCCACCTTTTTCTTTTCTTCGATCCTCTGTCTCTGCATTGACCTTTTCTTGCTGAACCAACAGATCCTTGACTTGTCTTTGTCATAATTCAGTATTCGTCGTTCCTTCGAACTTCGCATGGTCAAACTTCATGCCAAAACCCAGCCATCTTTCCATAAATGCTCTTGATACCAATTTGTTATGAGTATTCTACACATTCGTGTTTACGCGCTTCGGCTGTCCTAACAATTTATATTAAAATCTTAATATTATTATTTTTCCTAAAAAAGTTGAAAAATGTAAAAGAATTCCAAAATTATAAAAAAGTTCTTGAAAGTTTCAAAAAAAATGGACAAAGGTCAAAATAGTAAAAGTAAAATTTAAAATCAAGAAAAACTCAAAATCAAAGTATAAAAAGAAAGGTTTTTCTTGATTAAAATAAAAAAAAGAATGGACAAAGGTATCTTCTAATAATTCACGAAATTTAAGTGCCTTCATCCGATCATATAGTTATTGACTAGAGTAAGTTATCCCAACGAGATAGAAAGTATAAACCAAACAACAAATGATCTTGGTTTAACGGAGGTCTTGCTTAAATCCTAACAAAGTATATTCTTAATATAAAAATTTATCTTTTCTTAATATAAAAATGGGCAAATTACCTTCACGTCTCTGTACTTTGGTCACTCTCCCCCTAGGGTCCCTGGATTTTGGAAAAAGATTATCCCGTCCCTAATTTTTGATGATAATAGACTCTCGGGTCTTTGGAGCCAGAATATTCTATATTCTCCGGCGAACCCCCACCTGAAATGACCAAAATACCCCTCACACTTAAAAAAAAACCCATCCTTTATCCCCTTCATCTTCTTCCTCCCACCCATCATCTTCTTCAACTCCTCTCTTCTTCCCCAGAAATTAAAATCAACCCAGAGACAAAAAAATAAATAACAAAAAGATTTCATCCCACCCAAAAGAAACACAGAAGATAATTACCAGATAAACCAAAAATGGGAGCTAAAAACCAACGACCCAACTCAATTCGCACAGCAACATCAAGTCAAAATTGGACAAAGCCACAGATACTTAAAGCTCCAAACTTTACCCACCCTAAGAGAAGATCGTCTGCGACAGCTGCCAAGATATCAGCTTCACCTCCCCCGGCGTGGGCCTCGACACCGACCACTGCAAGGTCCTCGTCAACATCGTTCCCGACTATCTCCTTGATGGACTGTATCATCTCTTTCAGCACCAAGTACACCTCAGGATCTAAAAACTTGTTCCTGACTATCTCCTCGATATCGTGTGGGTCGGCGGCACCCGAAATAGCCGCGGTGGCACCGGCCCCGGCAGAGGACGTTGAGTTAGCAACGGAGACCATATCTAGTGCAAAGACTCAATCTTTACGCTTCTTTCTAATGGTAGTAGCGAGGAGAATGGAGGAGAGAAGCATGAGAGGGATATGATGATGGTATATTTGGTTGGGTCAATTCTAGATCTGGGTGGATTTTTTTTTTCTCCTTCTCCATTTTTTCAATTGATTTTATTAGATCTAGCAACTCATAAATTGGTTTTGTTGTGGGGAAAAAGATGAAGTGGGGAAGAAGATGAAATGGGAAATGATGGAATTTTTGATTAAATTGAAAAGGAAGGGCATTTTGGTCATTTCAAGTGGGGCTTTGTCGGAGAATATAGAATATTTCGGCTCCAGGGACCCGAGAGTCTATTATCATCAAAACTTAGGGACGGGACAATCATTTTCCAAAATCCAGGGACCCTAGGGAGAGTGTGACCAAAGTACAGGAATGTGAAGGTAATTTGCCCTATAAAAATTTATCTTCTGGTAGTAGTGTTTCGTGTTGATGCCTCTTTAAGTTGCCTGTAAAAACTATGTATATCTTTTTGCTATAATATTTTTCATATGAAGTTGAACGCCTTGCTGCTGTCAGAAAAGCTGCTTTGTCGGGTTCAGATTCAAGTCGAGTATCACTTCTTCTACTGCCTCACTACGTATCTGTTTAAATTCCCAACTCAGTGGAAACCAATAAAAGAATGGAAACGAATTGAGGCACAAAACACTGTTATTAGTTGGCTCCATAACTTGTAACAAGCAAGCTGATTTACACAACACAGAGGCTATATTTATTTAGTTATGTTAACCTTCTTCGGGTTTAAAGGTTCATTATAGAACAACCAACACTTGGACTGTAAAGCAGGGCAAGGTTTATTTATTTAGCTTAAACCCCTTGTGCTTCTTGTTTCACATCCTCGTCTTCGATAACTTCTTGTCGATCAGTCTCACCTGGACCTTCTTGACAGCTTTCGGGCGAATTGCTGCTGCTGCCTGGCTCTAGACATGTTTGCGTGTTAAGTCTGCTCTTGATGAGAAACCTTGTTGTTAATGGATGTCAATTTATACACCAAACGGTATGGCATCTCTATTTTTGGTTTATACACGTGTAACACTGATACGTTTTCAATAGCCCGAACTCGAGAAATCTTGGTTAACCTAAAATAACGACAGTGCACCCTCGCTGATTGATGTGGTATCTTTATTATCAAAAGATCAGGTGTGAATTCAATTCCTCTTTTGTCATCAACATAATTTTCTACGGGGAATCGCATTCCCTTGGGAAAAAGGAATGGTTTTCGGGTGGTGATCACTGTTTAGGTGCCAGATTGTCATGTTTAGCGAATTAGGATCCGCCATTTTTAAACATCAATCGTTACTGGAATCTCCAGGAAGAGTTTGAAAGGAGCCAGAATACTTAATAGTGAGCCATTAAATCAATCCAATTATCGCAACTGATATTTCTTATGAAAAAAAAATCATGATCAATGGATATATCCAAATCCAGACCCATTAGATCTTGATATTTTCAACGTTACTAATTTGGATCTCGAAATTTATTTGTAAATGGATCTGGAGATATATATATACACATGCACACAGATTATGCTCATCATTTGTATGTAATGCTTCTCGAAGATCATTCTATTGATGTTTTTTATGCACATGATCCGACATAGCTACCGACACAGATACCGGATCGTTTTTTCACTTATTATACAAAATCTCGAATTTTTGGTACTGACCATCCGGTTGGACCGGCCGAACAAGATGAAATTGTTTTTGATTTTGTTACATTAAGAAAAGATTAAATTAGAGAATTTTGAAAAGATTAAATTAGAGAATTTTGATTGTTATAAACAACGATCTTTTCTTTGCAATAACATTAAAAACATTTAGCATTATTTGACATTTAAATTAAGTCGCCTCCCGGTAGATTTTTTAAAGCATTGCGCAATAGTAATGGACCAGAAACAGCAGAGAATCAGAAAGAACTGGACCCTTTTGGTTCATGAATTAACAATAGACACGGTACCCAAATAACTAAGAACTGAACGATGGTGAGGAGATCATAATTCTAGAGAGCAGCAAAATACATAAACACGATAAATAAAACAAAATATTTAGAATTCTAAAAAAAATACATAAACACGGTACTTAATTATTGATGATAATTACGCGTTAAGCAAGTTCCGGACACGAACACTTCATATATATATATATATATATATATATATGCACCCAACTAAGAAATCCAACACTCAGAACCCAGAGTTAGCTGGTTCTCCCCGAAATGCAAACCTAGTAGATCCAGGAAGCACACACCCTATAGAAGGTCCCAGCAGACCACTTTTATTTAGATTAGCTATGTACTTTTAGAGACTTCCATCGGCATCTTCAACTTGAGCCTAAGCCTTCTCCCCGGCCAGGAGATCCATAACCACGCCCTTGATGCTCCCCTTGTTCTTCTTCAGCAGCTTCTTGTTCTTCTCGGTGTCGTCGAAACCCTGCAACAGAAGATCTTGCGGTGAAATAGAAGAATTACAAGCTTTTGCAATCGTAGTCGAACGATAACGCAAAGGAAAGATCAGCAGGCGTGGTACTTTACCATCTCATGCAGTTCCCACAGAAGAGGATCCCAGTCTTCAAATCCGCAAAGAGCATCCACAGATTTTTCCAAGTCGTACTTGTTCGTCCTCAAAACTATCTTGTTCAAGTCAACCTGCATAAAGCCCATATCCTCGAGTTCCTTTAGAAGAGTAGCCTCGACATCCTTCACACCATCCATCATGGCTGAGTTATTGCCTGTAGATACTGCTGCAGGTGAAAGATCGATGATAGGGTAAGAGATGGTTGAGGTAGAGGCAGCTTCTGGTGGAGCAGATGACAAAGCCCCACCGCCAACCAGCAAGGTATCATCAATAGGGAAACTGAGATTTTGATCCTTTTGCTCATCAACCAAGGGTGCCACGGGGTGGGGGGCAGTAGCAGAGTTGGGTTGATCCATCAAACCACTCTCTGCTGCAGGTTGGGCATTCAGATCAACTGCAGGTTGGGCATTCAGATCAACAACTTCCGACATGTTGTAAAGAGCGGAAGCAGGAGGAAGATTCAAGTTCAAACCATAACTTGAATCACGAGATTCTTTCAGAGATGCATCAACCTTCAAAAGAAAAAATACCACTCACCAACAGTTTGAATTGCTTCATGTTTCCAAGTAAAGAACCGAAAGCAAAAAAAAAATACCTGGATAAGAACCCAGACACGTTGCCCAAATTTGAGACCAGACGGTAATGCCATCCTCCAGTACGAGATATATCTACCAGGCAGCTGAGGAGAGGTGAAATCAACAGCAATATCCAGCTCTCCATCAATAGGAAGCCCTTTCCCGGGAATCTGAATTCAAAGAAAATATTAACAGAATATAGAATCAGAATAGCAAGAGGATAAACAGCATTTAACTATTACTCGAGCAAAACACACCTCCAGCTCCACCATGTCTGTAGTGCTAAACTTGTCTCCTCCAATCCACACAAGCCTTGCCCCCAGTGGCCATGTAATAGAACCACTGTTGCGCAAGCGCCAAATTTTGGTGAAGGAAGTGGACGGGCTCATTATGGTACCATCCAACACATTCACATCCAAAATAAAGCGACTATCCAACTTGGCCTTGACAGGCTTCGTCCAACCATTTCTTCTAATCATGTGCGGGGATAGAGTTGGAGGTGGTGGCGGAGGCATCCAATTGTTCTAATTTCAAGAAAGACGGACAACCGTTAGCTAGAGATCAAGCAAAATAATATATAATACCTGCTGCATAAGAAAGTATCAAGCAACAAGTTCGGTACCATATTGTGTATCCCCTTGAAGGAACGAGGATGTCGGTGAACTATTGGCCTTTCTATCACTTCATATTCACCTTCCTTGCCCATTTCTGTGAAACATATAGAGCATAGATCGTAATCATCTTTCCTGCCAGAGCAACAGAGGAACAACATCATACTTGTGCACTAGCACTTACAAGAATGGCAATCATATCAGTGTTAAATATATGTGTCTTACACTTTAGACTTGAACCGAGGTCCAACAATTGGATGAGCCCCGCAGCCATCGCACTGAACGCCCTTATGGAACAAACCAACCTTTGGACCATAGGAAAAGCCAATGTTCCTAAATGGGATAGTTGGAACATGAAATTTAGGTACATTGGACGGATAAGCTGCAGCAGGAGTGCCAGTAATAGGGCTTTCATTGGTCAAAGGTCCACTGGGTAAAGCAGACCGGGCAGCAGTAAAATAATCTAATGGTTTAACAGCAGGAAATGCAGCTTGTTGCTTCTTCGCTTCAATCTCTCCACCAACAGCCGAAGCAGTAAATGCACGTGGTCCTTGATCTGAAAAGGAGAACCGATCAGATTGCGATCAGGAGATATCAAATAATTGAGATCAACAAAAAAACAAAACAGAGACAGCAGAGCCTTAAGCCCCCATACCTGAAGTAAAACTATCAACACTGGTTTTCACCTCCGACTCTGGTGCAGGGTCTTTCTGAAGATCATCCTTGGAAGGAACGTGTTCTTCAGCTGTTGGCATGGGGGACATTGAAACTTCTGTAGCCCCTTTGCCTCGTCCCTGTGCTGGTCCACCTTGGGATGGTTGTTCATTTTTCAGGTAAGACAATCCCAACTTAGACACACAGTCCACAATCTCCCCAGCAACTTGGCTTGATGACGATGCTTTTGAAGCCAAGTCGACAGACAATTTCGAAAGCACATCATGCAATGTTTCTGGGACCGACTTGAGCACAGCAGGCATATCTCGTAGCTGTGAAGTCCCAAACACGTCTCCTGAATCAGATGGCATCGGAACACGTGGAGACCTCGTAGGAGTAGAGCCACCGCCACTAGACCTAGCATATGGCTTAGTTCCTCTCCCGTTGTTCAGCAGAACATTAATCCTCAAAAACTTGAGCCTCTGCATCATAACATCACTCAGATCGTTATCATCAACCAGCGTCACTATGTCCCCATCTTCATCAACATACGTCAGCGTAACATCAGCATCCGCGGACAAATCAAACAGGCCGAGAATCTTGGCCTTGAGCGCGACCATGTCAAGCTCCAGTTCTCCATTCTCCTTGATGGAAGCATTGAAACGCCTAAGAGAGTCATTATATTGAACCTGCAGAACGCGAAAAACACATAAACTACCCGAAAAAAACAACTACATAGACCCAAAACATCGATCTTTCACTCATAAGACAGTGATTCACCACTACATAAACATGAACTTCATCTTAATACGAACAATATGATGATCAAAATTCTCAGGGTCAGCAAAAAATAAAAGACAAATGAGAGGAACCCAAATAGCGCCGATCAAAATTATAGTAAAGCCCAAAAGCAACGGGAAGGAAAAATCAATACCCAAGAGAAAAAAGGTGGGAAAAAACCACTAAACCCTAAAAAAAATTTAACCTTGACCCCGAAAAAAATTCACAATTATATCAAAATTAAGAAAAAGGGAATACAGGAGGGAGAGAAGAAAGACGGGGACCTTGACGACGAGGGTGGAGGCCATGGCTAGAAGAAGCCAACGCGTTCCGGTGAGCCGCGCAAGGTGGAAGCTTTCTAGAGAATTAAGAGAGGAAGGTTAAGTCTTTTAAACCTAAAGCTTTAATTTTTATGCAATTGTGGAGCGATGGGAGAGATGTTATTAATTTATAGCTCTCTTCGTTGGCTTATTGAGGAATTCGTTTTTAGTTCTCGAATTTGTATTAATCGGCAATCGAAAATATCTGTATAAACCAAAAGATGGCAACTCCTTTTTAATAAAGTCGGAGTTGTGCTGAATAATTAAGATTATTTTTTTTTAAATAGAAAAACTTTATAAAAAGTATTTCTTTGGAGGATAATTAATTAGTTAATTGGTTTTGACATTGAGAATAAAACACTATTCAACTTTGTAAATAAAAAAATTGTGTTAGTTTAGAATAATATTATTTGTCAATTTCTAATAATAATATTTATTTGTTGTTTGCTTACTGAGAAAGGCAGCTCTTTTTAGTTTTTATTTTTATTTTCCTGAGTCTTATTGTCATTGAATGTGTTTGTTTGACATTTTTTCCTGAAGAGATTTGCTTGACTTTAGGATCGTTTTTATTTTATTTTAGTGAGCATTGAAGATTTTTTAGGATATGGATGAGGAGTCTAAGGATATTATCAAGTTTTCTTAACGAGCAAGATAACTCTCCCGGAGTTGAAATTTTTTCGTTTTCCCTTATGTTTGGGTTACCACGAACATGTATTTCGTGGGGGTCAAATCCAGCACAGTGCTGGACGATTTTTATTGAAGGACACGTGGAGACTATTTTACAAAAATGTAGAAATACGATGATGCAAAATAAAAAAAATCCACAACTATTGAATTATAATTGGGTGAACCATTGAATCGTAATTGAGTAAACTATTGAATCGTAATTGAATAAACCATTGAATCGTAATTGAGTAACTGGGACGGACCCCGATTTATCTGGGACGGGAAAAAACGGACCATTGAATCATAACTAAGTAGACCATTGAATCATAATTAAGTGAACCATTGAATCATAACTAAATCAACCATTGAATCGTCCGGGACGGTCCTGGTTGGATTTGGCTTTCCAGGACCAAATCCGCTCCCTATTTGGTGATGGTTCTAACTCAATTATCCTAGCATCTAATATTTACAAGTGTTTCTAACTTAAATCAAAATTAGTTGATAATCGGGTGTAAAAATTGGGCAGTATAGAATATAAACGTTTGGATAATTTTTAGAGCAAATTATTCTCAAGTATTTGATCTATAACGTAGTTATAGATATGGTCCCTACTTTTCCGAAATAGTGTATGTCGTCCTGTTCTTTGTTTAAATATTGATCTCGGGTCTTAGGTCTATAGCGTAGTTACGAGTATGGTCCCTGCTTTTTTGAAATAGTGTATGTCGTCCCTACTCTTTGAGTCTTTGTTTAAATATTGGTCTCGAGTCCTTAGATGACATTAGCAATCAATTTTACTGTGGGAATGACCTTTGTACCCTTAAAAAATAAAATTAAAAAGGCAAATTGTCCTCAGCCCCTGGGCTTTGCTTAAATAACTATTTTAGTCCTTACTATTTCGAAATTGAAAGTTTGGCCCCCTAATTTAGTTTTATTGAACTCTAGTGTCCCTCGCTGATGTTATCATTTAATTTTTTATTTTTTAATCAAGGAAATGCCTGTTATACTCCCCAATAAAAAAAAACACATCTTCTTCCCTTGTCCCTCTCTCTCCTCCTTCAACCTCAACCCAGAAACTCAAAGATGAACTTTAAACAAAAAAATTCAATTACACAAAGATTAATTGATTGTGAACTTGAACTGAACTAAAATTGGAAAGTGGTTTAATAAAAAGAATTGAATTAACTGAAATTGAAAGCTTCTTTAATAGAAACAATTGAGGATCTGGAATCGGAAGCAAGTTCAACAAAAATAAGTAAATCGCCGTCGATCTGGAATTGGGGTTCGAGCAGCGCCTTGGTTGTCCACGCTCGCAAGAAGACCGCCGACGTCGGGGCCGTCCTCGGCCCCTCAACAGAACCATCTCTAGAACGACGATGTACGAGAGAGGAAAGATGGAACGACGCACCATCTCCAAGTTGTCCTCGACGACAGTGGTTCAATCGTCGACGGTGGTTCAATTGACGATGGTGGTTCAAGACCTCATCGTCATTTCAGTGTCTCATCGTCGATTCAAGTGCCCCACCGCCGATTTACCATCGTTTCTTCCTCGGCGGCGCTTAAAAGCTTGAAGGTCTCGCTATAGGTTCCATTTCGATTTCGTGAGCAGGTGGGGTGGACTCCACAGCCTCAGCACCTCCATCGAAGTGGACTCCAGAAACCGCCGTCGGCCTCTAATGATGTCTTCTTAGTTCGATTTTTGGATCTGCGAACTAGGGGGAGAGAGAGCGAAGAAGAAGACTTTGGAGAAGATGATGATTTTTTTTTATTGTATGGATAAAACTGTCATTTATAATTATGTTTACCGAAAAAAACCAAACTAGGGAGTCAAACTTTTAATTTCAAAACAGTAAGAGCTTAAACAGTTATTTAAGCAAACTCCGGGACAATTTGCCCATATTTTTTCTCCTGCAAAGCATCCGATCGCCATATCCAAAGAAACACATGAAAACAAAAAAAAAATCCACAAAACCAATTGATCTCAATAAAATTTAGCCTCTTGAGCAATCAACTCGTGTATATCACGAAACCCGGGAACAACCCATTAAAATGCACAACCAAGAAAGTTAATCCCCGTCTTCTCCGCCGAGATTGAACCAAAGAGGGAGGAGGAAGGCTGTGGTGGTGACCTCGCGCCTTTATGTTACAGAGTAAATCTCTCCAGGAATAACTCGAGAAGAACCAACCTCTAAACAGCCTAACCCTAAAATGTTTTAGAAGAATTCTCTTGATCAAGGTGCAACACCTTAATAACCAAATTTCATTCAAATGACCAAAAGACCCTTTACTTTGCTGTGTTCTTTTGCTTATAAAGCAACATGGGGCGTACACAAAAGTAAGACCAAGTGAAACGGCCCATGGCTAACTAACATGCAAAAATAAACATAAATTCTGGGCCAATTAGCTTCAAAATTCCAGAAGAAGTATCAACAAAGGAGCACTTCATCTTCCACGTTTTCTCTCCAGCTTCTTTCTTCCTCTTCTTAGCCAAGGAATGACTCCCAATTTCTTCCATGTAACAATCCTTCCCCCTTAAATTTCCTTGTCCACAAGGAAAGGGCAATGAAATAGTCTCTGGTTCACATTTCGAGGTGATGTGACCTTTACCCTTGGAACAGGGGACGGATGATGATGCGATCGTAACCCCTGACCAAGTGTGCGTTGGGTGGAGATGATGATGCGTTGGGTGGAGATGAATCGACATCGTGTGCCAAGAGTGGCGACTTCGCTTGGTTTTGCACCTTGCATTTTTTTTATCGATCAAGACAACTGGCAAACCTTCTTCTAAATTCGCCATTGTTGCTCCTTCGTCAATTACACGATAGTGACCCGAGGAGTTAGCGCTGAGTAGTTATGTCTTCAAGTGCTTTAGCAGGTTTGCCTTTACTGGTTTGTTGAATACGTGTGTTCTGTCCCTTGAACAACTTGACAAACGCTCCTAGTCCCGACCTGTTTCTGGTAGAGGTTGCAGTAGGGGGCAGCCCATTAGCCTTGCTCATTGTCCCTTTAAAGTCCTTCGGTTTCTTCCGCCAAGTTACCTGTAGAGAATCATCATATGTAAACGACTTCAATTCGTCAATGGTAGCTTGCCTGCCTTGATTCATTTGCGAAATTCTCACTGTCATCTTGATTGTCTCAACTCCATCCCAACTGGTTGAAAGTTCCATTTGAAATTCTCATCGTAGCTATTGAAAGTTGACAGTAATGCATTAGCTCCGAACTCTCTTCTTTGCATCTCACCGATAACCTTCATCGTATCATTTTCTTGCAGGGCATTTATCAACTTGGCATAAATTAAGATGGCTGGCCAATACTCTTGATGCTCCTTCTCGGCCAATGTCAACTTCTCCTCCTTCCTAGCAGTTGCATCAACCAGCTCCCCGGCTGATTTTACCAGGTGACCACCTACTTCTTTCTGACTTTTTTGTTCGTCTATGAAGAGTTCATCCAACCTGTAATAAAGCACCTCGCCTCCTCTCTCAACACCATTGTTCCCACTAGCATCATCCCAGTTTCTACAACCATAAAAGGGTCATGCCTTCAATAAAATTCAGCCATAGATTCTCCTTCTTCTCACGCTTAACACATTTCCAACCTATAGGCTGTATAACAACATCGTTGCTGATCTGCTTCAGCTCAACACATTTCCAATGGTGCGTCTCTGTCTCAATGAGAAAATTACTTTCCCAATCTCCATATGCACCAAAATTAATAGTACTGCCAGTACAAAATTACTTTCCCAATCTCCATATGCACCAAAATTAATAGTACTGCCAGTACATGTATTGCTTCTAAAACCAAATTCCTCTTCTTCCACCGACTTCTCCTCCGTCAATTTCAATTACCCTATTTCTGTTCCACAATTTGCTGGTGATGCACCCCTACCAACATCAGCATGTCTCTCACACCTTGAGCCATAACCATCAAGGTCTGAAGCTACAGACATAGCTACGCTAGCTAGATTCTTTTTATCTGAAACGACAACATCAACAGCCTCCTTCTCTTCACAACCAGCAGCAGCACCATAAACTTCATTATCATTATCTCCTCCAAGCACCTCCACTCTATCAACAATATCATCTATGTCTTTCACCTCTGGATCTAGTACACTAGAACTAGCATCACCAACACCTGTTCTTTCAAAACAAGCAACATGATGACCACCCATAACAATTGCCGAAACTCCAGGACTCTCATGTGCAATCCCTCTTTCAAGCATTACATCGAACATCTTTTGTGCGTCTATACAGGCAGCCCCTTCATTATGAAATTGCTTCAAACCACACACTGAAATTTCAACAAACACCTTTTGAGCGTCTCCTGTCTCCTCTTCCTTACTCATATACCATGACATTCGTAAGATTTAAGTTCACAGTAGAGGAGGAGCGGATGGGTAATCTAATATTATCACTGGTTGTGATCTTGTCTAATTCTTATTGGAATTAGGCCTATGGATCGCGATGGAAAAGGTATGGTCGGAGTGGACTCAATGCGGGCACTAATAGCCTTAGTCCATACCGTACATAATTAAATTTTGTCCATTGATATTGATGATTAGGCGCGCGTTAGAGATTTGTTAGTAATAATTCGCAGGGGTATTTTCGTCTTTTACTCTCTCACTTTTTCTCTTTGCTTTTCTCTCTCCTCTCTAATTTTCCCATTCCTTCTTCCCGTTTCTTTCCTCCCCTCACTCTCACTCTCCCAATCCTAAATTCAGCAGCTCCTCCTCACAGAAGTCTCCAGGGCCGACGACGTCGTTCTAGGGCTCGCGACCTCCACAACGACGTCGTTCTAGAGCTCACGACTCCGACGAAAACCAGTGAGATCCCGACGATGATCGGTGAGCCCACTGGTGAGATCCCGACGTCACTGTGGAGCACTACGATGACCAGCAGGAGCACGACTCCGACCTCTGCTTCTCTCTCCTGGCTCGGTGTCTCCATGACAACGACCTGTCCTGGTCTCGCCTCCCTCATCGCCAAAGCCCTCTGTTGTTCGTTGTGACCAGCAAGTCCTCCACCGACGAACCGAGCTCCGGCGTCGTCCACTGCGTGCACTGCATCTTCGGCCTTTTAGGGGAAGCTTCTAATTTTTTCTTGTGGTTATTGGATTTTTTTTGTGGAGTTTGGTCAAGATGTCCATTCCTCTTAAAACTTCGTTCATTTTGTTTTCTGCTCCTCTTTTGGGGTAGTTGATATCCTGGATAATGATGTAATTTGACGCTGTAGTTCGCTATTTGTTCTTAATGTAATGCAATGGCAGTGTTCTTAATCTATATGGTTATTGGATTTGATTGATTTAATTTATTGTCAATTTCTTGTATTTTATTGTTGTGGTACAAAAATAATCTCAGAATTTTTCAACACATTTTGAAGTGACCGGCATGGTCTCAAAGTGGCCCGTGTGGTCTCGAAGTGAGCGGTGCGGTCTCGAAGTGACCGACATGATCTCGAAGTGTCCAATTTGGTCTCGGAGTGAGCGGTGTGGTCTCAAAGTGACCGGTGAGTGATATGGTCTTAAAAATACCATTTTCGGTCTTCAGTTGGGAAGAGATTGTCGATGGTCTCTCCTCGGTCGAGACCGATGATGTTCTTACCTTGGTCAAGACTGGTGACGCTTGACCACTTTGGTGTGTTGTCCTCAGTGTACTTCGGCTTGTTATCCTTTGATGACAACGTCCATCCTTGGTAAATTAGCCATTATTTGGGACTCGCAGCTGGAAATGACAAAATTCTTGCGGGTTCCAAGGTATAAGTCATTTCGAGAACGGTCGGAGTAGAACATTTGGAGACCAAATTTGCTCGCCCCTTCGTATACGCCTTTCTACTAGGGCGGTCCGCCTCGTATCCTTTTCTCCTTGTAGGCCGAACCGAGTGCTTGCATTTTCTCCATGTAAAGCCGGACCGCACGCCCCCATTTTTCTAGTCCGCCCGAGTCCCTTTTTCTTAAGGAGGCCAGTCCGGTCTGCCTACTTCTTCTCTTTTCAATTATAACGAATAAAAAATAAAAATATCTCTAAGATGAAAAAAATAGTATCATTGCATAAAATTTCAATAAGATAATATTAGTATCCTTGCACTAAAATTTAATATGTTGCATTTAAATTTTAGTATCGTTGCATTCTAATAGATAGTATGTACCAATGATAACAAATAAACGTAATAGATGACATGTAGCATCTAATCACACATGATCTCGTGTTCAACATTCTTATACGACATTTAACCAAAAAAAATTCTTAAACGACATTCTTATACTAATATCGTTGCATTAAAATTTAGTAGGATAATTTTTTAAGACTATTTATTTGACTTCAATTTCACTTAGTCTATCCAATGAATTCCCATATTTACTTAAAAAGGAATATGTGGTGTGGAAATCTGCCCAGCAATACCTTCTTATAAAATGCATTCGATTCGCCTGAAGCTGTTTGCACAAGTACTTTTTTAACAAAAGGAAATTTTGGTGGAAAACTATGTTCTATTTCGATAGCTTATCAAAACCAAGGATAGCTATTCTGAGTATTTGGATCCAATGCAGCTATTTTTTAAAATGTTAAATCCGGATCCATTAGATCCAAGGGATCCGGTCAATTCCCATTTTACCAAAGTAGGCATAATGCTCATACAAAATTTAGAAAAAAAGTTTACTTTATTAATTACCATGTGATTCCGTTTTTTCCAAGAAAATTATTGTACAGTACTCGCTTTCCTTTGATTTAGTCTCGTAGGGAAACCAGATAAGGTGCTGTTTTAAAAAAAAAAATTGGTTCTCTCTCATTCTTATATTTGATTTTTTTTCTGTGACTGGAATAATTATATAATGTGTACATAATACACCACGTATCCCACTCGTACCACAGCTTTTGGGGAATTTCTTTTCTCAAATAGCTAAAAGAATTAAATATTTTCGAAAAGCATATAACGAAGGCGCTCCATTACCAAGGCATCTTCTCTTCTCCCTCTCATCTTTCAGTGAAATTAAAAAAAAATTGCAATAACTGGTCTAATAAAAAAAAAAGCTCTCTCTGGACGACCAAAATCCCCTCGTTCCGCGCCGTCGACGGCCCTTGCCTTCTAGGCGGAGCTATGGGGCAGACGGTGCTTCTCCCTATGCCGTCGGATCCGACAACCCAAGTGGGGGCGACCTCACCCTTCTCTCAGGGTTTCACCTCCTGGCCCACCGCCTTCGGCTGTCGCTGTCCATTCTTGTAGTGGCCCTGTTCGCCATCCATGGTTTACCTTCGCAGGCGCCCCTCCATGGTGGTTCAGGGGTCGTTGCGCCATCTTTGGGTGGCTCAGTTCTGGTTAGGCCACCGCACTCAGAAGCCCCAACAACCACTTTACCTGCGTCTAATCTGAGTCATTTGGTTCGGCCAAACAACTCTCATAGGCTCCCGGGACTCAAACATTCGCTACCTTCTTTAGACCCAAGGCCGCGGGATTGTCGACTGATGGTACCTTTATTAAACCCGTTATTGTTGATGGTTTTGAATGACGAAAGATCTGCGATGTGCGTGAATTTTGGAAAGCATGCGATCATTGGTGATGCCGAAAGGATCTAAACCCTTCTCATCGTTCGATTTGAGAAGTTCTATTGCTAAGATCCTTCTTCATGCCTACCAGATCCTCATCAATGTTTGCAAAGGATTGGGTTAGGCTTAAGGGGCTTGGTATGGAGCACGTCGCGCGTGATATTGTCTTTGATTTGGCTAAGATAGCGGGCCATCCCATACGCTCTGATTCGACGGCCATAAATATCTTTAATGGGGCGGTGATCCGAGTCCTGGTTGATGTCGACTTATCTAAACCTCGTCGAGCCAATGCTTGTTTGAAGTTGAGTGATGGCAGCAGTTGCTTGGTTGATCTCATTTATGAAGACCTACCTGATTTTTGTGAACATTGCAAGGTCATTGGTCATTCAAAAGAGACGTGTCACAAGTTGCATTCGAGAACTGAGGTTACACGACAAGAAATTACCTGTGGTAAGAGAGTGGTTCATGTTTCGGACACGGGGGAGGATGGCTCATCTCGTGGTAAACGAGTTTAGCAAAAAAAGGCTTCAACCTCATCTTCTCCTTCTGTTAGGATTCTGGAAGTTGTTGCTCCCTCTTCGGCTTCTGGTGCGGTAGAAGGCATTATATCAGGTTTGTCAACCTCGAACATTTTTTAGGCCTTACCGGAGGAAGGCGAGATTGTAGAGGAAGTAGAGCAGATTAGTGGTACGGACCAGTCCTCCTTGCTGGTCCCTCTTGTTTTGTCGGTTGCAAATGCTGGAGGCGAGGTGGATACAGGTGCAGGGTCTCCTCCTGTGGATGATTTGGTTGTGCAACTTGCACCATTTGAGGGCGAGAGGGAGGGCTCTCAAGAGAGTTAGGAACCGCGGTCAGACACATACATTTCAAAAAGACCAATAGTCGAGGCTGGTCAAGTGAAGGTCGGTGATGGGCTGAAAGCTGCTATCACAGGAAGTTCTCACCAAGTGGGCGAGAAAACTACTTTTGGCTTGGTGAAACTTTTTGATGAAGAAGTAACAATTGTGGGCTGCCCAGCTCCAACATACACGGCCCTAGTTTCGGATGAGGAGATGGTGCAAGCACTTGAAGCATGACAACTAAACCAAGCTAGTCCAAAAGTGATGTCACGTACTTCAAAGCGTACTCGAAAATCAACAGCTAAGGCATTATCTTTCTCGATCAATAAGAAGGCTTCTATCCAAACAGAAACATTGTTCTTAAAAAATCTTTTGGCTCAAACAAATCAAACAACCAAATCTCTCTCCCCCTCGCCACCAAAAAAGATCAAGAACTGATTTTAATCAAGAGGGCTGCTGCTTTTCGAAATATAACTGTCCAAATTGGTGTTAATTGAAATGGTGCACCTACTACGGTGGTTAACGTTATCAAGTAGACTGTTACGATGCCCAAGGAATTGGGGGAGCCTCCCCTTAAATGAACATCTACCCTCAATCATCCGTCGGCCGTCGGACGGATGCTGGTGTTCTGGACAGTGCGAGATTGCTTATGCAATTGACTTTTTGTTTGACTGCATCTGTAATTATAACTTCGTATTTTGGTGGGTCCTTTCGGGAGTTAGTTGTACTCCCATGTAAACTCATGTATCTGTAAATATTTCTGGCATTGTATATAATTTAATCTACTTAACAAAAAAATAAAAAATTGTACTACTACGAGATCTAAGTTGACCAGAGCAAGGGTATTTTAGTCATTTCATTGACAAAAATTAAAAAAAAGAGCTGCTAACATGCGCTAGGGAACCAAATGTATAATAAAATCAAACACGAGAAATTTCGACTTGTATTTTGTAAACAAGGAGACTTTTGAGTATATTTATGTAAATCTGAGAGATTTGAGACTAGTTTACCCTTTATTTTTTTAATATTTTATTTTTTACTACTTATTTTACGATATATGTATATGTTATTAACTATTTCGAGAAAATATCTTATTTTTTTTGTCTATTTGAGAAAAAAATAACAGATTTTGCAACTTTCATTGAAATTTTGATTTGTCGTTGGCTCTGCGGATCAACAGATAACATTGTAAATTTTATAGAGAAATAAAAAAATAAAATGCGCTTCGCATATGAACCAACGGCAACTGGTCAACATTTCCACTTTTTATTAAATCAACGATTCAACATGAGATATATCGTGACGATCGAGGGGATACGATTTTCTCGCTGTCACGTTCACAAGAATCTATTATAACATATTTATAATTCTATATAAATTAAAATATTTCGAATTTCATTTATTAATAACCAGCAAGAAGAAATTTGTGGCCTACCAAATATCATACTCAATTTAAACTAAAATTTTTGTCTTAGTATATATATGAAAATCAGGTAATATAAACCTAAAGAAATTATTTGTGAGTCATCGAACCTCGTGTTCATCACTCTTGTATTAATATAGTTGTATCAAAATTTAAGTAAAACAAACTTTTGATAATTATTTAATTAACTTAAATTTTAGATTAATCTCTCCAATCAATTGCCAGCAATACCTTCTTATAAAATGACGTCCAAGTAGCCCAAGGTTGTCCACACACAAATTAACTCTCTCATGGAGTTGCAACCATTTTACCTTCTCCTCTCCTTCACCATCTTCACACTTCTCCTCATAAAATGGACAAGGAAATCATCTCCAAGTACCAAAACCATGAAGCTTCCACCTGCACCACCAACCCTCCCAGTTCTTGGAAACCTCCACCAACTTGGCCTCTACTCCCACAAGTCCCTCCTTTCCCTTTCCCAGAAGTACGGCCCCCTGATGCTTCTCAAATTCGGAACCCGACCGGTCGTCGTAGCCTCCACATCGGAATTTGCAAGTGCGATCATGAAAACCCACGACCTAAGCTTCTCAGACAGGCCAAAGTTCGATACTTCAGACAAGCTTCTGTACCAGAGCCGGGACGTTTCGACGGCGCCGTACGGAGAGTACTGGAGGCAAATGAGGAGCATATGTGTCCTCAAGCTTCTTAGCAACAAAAGAGTCCTATCTTTCGGCTACGTCAGGGAAGAAGAAACCGAAATTTTTATGCATAGGATCCGCGAGTCGGCCTCATCCTCACTGCCCGTTAACCTGAGCGAGATGTTTGCTTGCTATACAAACGATGTGGTGTGTAGGATTGCACTTGGGAGGAAGTACAGTGAGGGTGAGGGTGAGGGTGGGAAGAAGTTCAAGCTCTTGCTGGGTGACCTAATGGAGCTTTTGGGAAGTTTCACACTTGGAAACTTCATTCCTTCGCTTAGCTGGCTGAACTCCATTAATGGGTTTGATGCTAAGGTGGATAGAGTGGCTAAGGAGTTTGATGAATTCCTTGATGGAGTACTTGAAGAGCACATGGATAGGCTGCAAAAAAATGGAGAAAAGAATTCTGGGAGAGAAGATCAGATGGATGAAGACGACGAGGAGGATTTTGTTGATGTGATGCTAAATCTTCGGAAGGACCATACGGCTCCTGGCTTCTCCCTTGATTTGGTTAATATTAAAGCTATGATACTGGTAAGAATCTGCAGTAATTTATTTTCATGTGTTTTTTTTAATCAAATATTTCTACTCACTGAATTGACTAATCTAAGAGCGAGACTATATATATATATATATATATATATATATATATATTTTTTTTTTTTGAGAAGTATAACTCTTTTTGTTGATTTTTTTTAGGTAAATGATCACTATTATGATATTATCATAATTTAAATCTTTAATCTCTCGGAATTTATACACGCAAAAGGTGATTTTTATTTTTGTTATTTGGTATGATTTGTGTTGGGTCCGCCCATTTGGCTCTTAGCCAAGCAAATCCCGTCAATAAAGGAGACAAGCACTTAATTATTGAGTTGAAAAAGGAAGGAAGTGTTACAAGCATTTAATGCTTGGGTTGGAAAAATTGAAGCTAGATGGTAGCTTCGGAGAAAGTTACTCAGGATTTTGTGGGATATTGATGTATCTCCCCTTCATGAACTTTTTTCCCTATGAAAGGAAGAGTTCATCTGCGTTGTTAAATATCCATAAAGGCCAAAAATGTTAAGTAGTGAATTTTGAGAGAGAAATAATTAGAGTTGTACCGGTATTTTGTATTGAGATAGTTTTTAAGTCTCAAAGAGAGAGCTTGAAGTAAAAATAGAGTGAGTAAAAAAATTTTACGATAAAATACGAGTGAAACACGAGAATATGATAATTCAGGATTATAGACCGTACATATATTTTTATCGCTATAATTTTTCTATTTACTAGTAGATATTTTTAGAACTGGTCTCATAATTTTTCCATTGACATTTAGAGAGTTTTTCTCGTAATATTTTCTCTTGTAATTTATTTTTTCATTTTTTGATCGTGATAATTATTTATTATCGAAATAAATTTTATTTATGACTTCTGCTTTTTTTGAAACACTATTTATGACTTCTGCTTATGGCCGCTTACGGTTCAAATTCCCAACAATTTTATCACTACCATCGATGTGGGGACAAAGTGACGGGCTTAGCCATCTGTCCCGCGGCCACGTTAGAGGCTATACCGTCATGGGGCAATTGCCTCCACTTATTTATAATCTTCAACTTGTTGGGATAGATAATTTATGGTTTCATCTAGAAATCTGGTCTCCATATTCACACCACACAAAAAAAGAGATCTGGTCTGCTTTACTTCTCAGTCTTATCATGAGTTACACAAGTAGTTTTATTACAAGTTTTCCATTATAAATGATTAATATTTACATCAATTTTTTAAATAAATATTGACCCATTTATTTAAAAGTTGTCACGTCTAAAATCATTAGTATACAAATTATATTTGTATAGAGACTATTTTGACTCGAAATAATGACCAATATTTATCGTTTCACTTCCAGGATATGTTCGCGGCCGGAACTGACACCACATACACGGTACTAGAATGGGTGATGTCGGAGCTATTGAGGAACCCTAACATCATGAAAAAGGTACAAGACGAGGTAAGGGGAATTGGTGATCCCAAACACAACATTAAAGACTTCGAATTGGACAAAATCCCCTACCTAAGGGCAGTGATCAAGGAAACTCTCAGGCTATACCCTCCCATTCCACTACTAGTCCCTCGATCATCAACCCTCAACGTCAAGCTCAAGGACTACGATATCCCCGCCGGAACACCCGTGTTCACCAACGCTTGGGCCATCGGAAGGGACCCCGAAACGTGGGACGAGCCCGAGGAGTTCGTTCCGGAGAGGTTCTTGCAGTGTTCAACAGATTTTAGAGGGCACCATTTCGAGCTGATCCCCTTCGGAGCTGGGAGGAGAGGGTGTCCTGGAATAGGGTTTGCTAGTGCAACTGTGGAGCTGTTGTTGGCTAATCTTGTGAGAAGGTTTGATTGGGGTTTGCCTGGAGGAACCAACGGGGAGGATTTAGACATGACCCAGTGTCCTGGACTTACCATCCACAGGAAGGTCCCTCTTGTTGTTGTAGCTACTCCAAGTTTCTAGGGTGTATATGATATGTTGTTTGAGTTTATTGTTTTCGAGAAAATTTGTTTTAATACAATGTGGTTTGTCTTTTTGGCCAATTACAATGTAGGTTGGTTTGTTATTTTAGTGACACTACTTTTCTACGAGTGTGAATCTAAAAAACTGTTGTCACCAAAAATACAAAACGAAACAAGATTTAATTAGTCAAAAAGATGTCATAGTATGTACTAAAATTGATTTTTTTAATTATTTCCCAATTATTTTGGTTGTAAAAGAGTAAGAATTTGGCGTGATCTTAATTAATGTATTAGTTCCTTTATATATGTTCATGATGTAGGCATTCACATATTGAAACACCTCCCAATCATTGGGCTGGGATTAGATTGGGTTCAGAAGATCTAATTCCGGATTGTTTGGATTAAAAGATGAATGGGAGCCTTCCGGTGGCATGGTTTCATTATGATGCTATGGTCGTTCTATTATTTTGTTGACATGATTCCATCATTATGTATGATGATTCCTTTATTTAGTATGCACGATTTCGAAAGAAATCAGAGTACTCTAACCAACGAATCAACTAGGAAAAAAGCCACCGGAAACCATTAGAATCAAGGAATTGGGCGCTATACAAAAAGGGCTTACTTCCCCGGTTCTTCTCGAATCCCGCCCTTGGCTCATTACCTTGCTCGTACTGACTATACGTTACGTTGATGATGTCAAAACAAAACCTGTGCAATTACCACCTCGAGGATTTAGATTAGATATGTTAATTTTAACATTTAGGAACAGAGTACCAAGATCAGAATGCTTAACAGACAAAACGGACATACATAAAGAGAGTGGTAAAGATCTGCATCGGCAGCCTCATTAAAATCGAAAGCTAGAAGGCATAATCACTTGCTTCTTTTTTTGAAAAAAAAGAGGGCCATGATTACTTCAGTTTATACTGTTTATAACAAACTATAAAGAAACTTCCTGCAGAAGGCAATAACAGGTATTTCTGCGGATCCAATCAAGTCATGGGATGTCTCTTGCGTATCATCCATCGAAGGCAATTAAGAGCCACCTTATCGCGACGGTCAGAACAGAGCCTAACTATCAACAGCGCAGATGTAAGCACCGCTGAAGGAAGCTACCAATATCAGGAACCAGGGCATGAGAGACAGATGGTGTAAGAGGATCATGATCAAGCCAAGCGACAAGAAGAAGGCCATCGAGTTGAAGAGAACAAGGACGCGCGTGTTCATCACCGCCTCCATCCATCTTTCAAGGCTGTCAATTCTTAGTGCAGCATGGAAGGTCATCGTCGCTGAGAGTAGCGCCACGTGAGCACCATTTACAGATGGTCTTGTCCTGTGAGCCTTGGAAGGCATCGGAGGGCGACGGAGAAAATGTTCATCAACTTCAATTAGCACCTCTTGGTTACTTCCATCTCTCAGCACCTTTGTTGCATTCCCTCCGGCTCTTCCAAGAACCTTTTCGATTTCTTCTTTTACTTCCCCTGTTCCGGATAGAAAAACCTATCTCGGTTGACCTAGGAGTCTGAAATAAGAGTCCGAGCAAAAGAGAAAATGACTACCAGCATACTCTAGCGGGTGCTAGCCTCCTAGCGATCGCTAGACCTTCAGAAACTCCACATTTTTTACGCCACCTCTAGTGAATACTAGGGAGCTAGCGGGTGCTAGCCTTGCCCGATTTTCATTACATTTTTGCCACTCCCAATAGTAGGTTAACAAATGTCACTTAATTGCTAATTAGATAAAATATTTGTCACCTAGTTAAAAAAATTAAAACTACAGAATAGTGCTATGACAAAAGTTTAAACCACAGCATGTTCAATTAGAGTTTTACAAAAAAAAAAACATTGGGCTTCCGACTACACCAAAATAGGCTGATGGAATTCCTTGAGTTATGTTTGAATTCACTGGTTTTCTTGGTGTATATGTCAAAATAAACTTGGCTCATCATGTTCTTGTTTTAAATAATTCGTAATGTAAGTAACAAAGATATTACAAAAGAAAGCCCATTAAAATTGTGGGTATAGTGAGTACTAATTTAGTACTTTGAAATTATGTGGTACTAATAAAGGTCCTTCAACTATCATGTACTGATAATATTTTTTAAATAAATGTATATATCACTCCAATAATTCTCACATTACAGCAATTCTCGGGTTCAACAAATGAATCTCAAACTGAATGAAAGTGATGCAATCAGTTGGGCAACCGATGGACAGGGGATCTACACAGCAAGATCAATGGGAAGGGCATGCTAAGACATCACGGGACCATTTAACCCTCTTGCAGAGAGGATGCAGCAAATCTGGACTGGCAAAATTCCATACGGAGTTGAATATTTTTTGTGGCTTACCATTCAGAAAAGAATTAAAACAAAAGATGCACTCATTAGAAGCAGAAGCTTGGAGGCCTCGGATTGTCTACGCCCTATGTGCGGAATGGAAGATGAGAATGTTACTCACTTACTGCGACACTGTGATTTTGCTAGAAAGGTTTGGACGTTCTACACGAAAAAGATTGGAGTAAGCTGGTGTACTCCTCTTACAACGATGGCTGCATTGGAAAGCTGGACAGGTCTGGTCCGTGGCCGAAAATTGAAGAACGTCTAATTTGCTGTTTTTGGTTCGGTCTTGTGGAACATTTGGGATATGAGGAACATGGTAATTTTTCAGGAACAACAATCTGAAATGAATCAGGTTATCAACAGGTCCATCATATAGGTGAGAGAGCCGTTTATTTGGTCTAATTCACTATCAGAATTGTGCAATCAAGACCTGCTCCTATACCTTGATTCTCTTAAACAACCATGATGAAAGACATGATGGGGGTTAGACCTGCCCCTCTTGAGATAAGGAGATTTTTCATGGTGGATGCTTGCTTAGCTTCGCATGCCTGTTTGGAACTAATTCCGACAGGAAAAGAATCTCATTTCCAATTCCTAATGATAATGGAAAGGAATTATTTTTCTATTTTTCTTGTTTGAAACCATAAATTAAATTTTGGAAATTGATTTAAAATATTACATAAATATCCTCCGAACAATCTCAAGTGAGATAGAAAAGTTTCCTTCTCAACTTGTAACAGATCAAGCTCACCTCAATGGTACGAAGCACTTGTCAACAAGTTGAATTAACTCGAACAAATATATGAAGAACAAGACATCAAATCAAACACTAGTGAGTGAAGCATTTGCTGATCTGCATTCTAGTCAACAAAAGCAACAGAAAATGCAGTATAAAACATGTTGCAAAAATGCAGCATACCAAATCCATGAAAAAAGAATTCAAGGTCAAAGAAGGCAGAAATAAATCTTTGAATTCTAGGTCAAACAAGCTCCCTTTGTTTCTCCTCTGATGAGCAGTTTTGGCAAAATAAAACAGCAACTAGCAGACACATTCGACACTACTAGTATCACAACATGTTTATTCGACAGTGAAGTTCATTCGATATGCACATTGAGTATCAACTAATACTTTACATTCCAAAAGCGGAACATGCAACATGGGATCGATAAAGGTTAAAGCTAAATCTGCAAAGAAGAAAATCAGACAACCAGACAACAGAGACAAAAAGATCAGACACCGAAAAATTCTGTTAGCTGGCCAAGAACTTATTGCAATATGCAAATCTCCAACACGATGCTATCAATCGTAGCCTAAACAGAGGGACAATAAAAAACCAAAGGTCAAACAACTGACAACTTCAAGCTCGGCTATAATCTACTTTAAGAGGATGCAAACCCGAAAAACAAAGAAAAACCCAGAGAATGGAACCGAGCTCTGAGATTCTTAAACCCAGATCGACAAACAAAGAAACCCATATCATTAAACAAGAAATCCGGTTTAGTCCCCTACAAATCCGACCTATTTTCAAAGAAATTCTAAATCCAGACTTTTAAACAAAACAGGAATTCTTTTCCAAAAGTATTTAGTTCCAAACAGATTAAATTTTTTAAAACTCCGAAAAGGAATTCAATTTCCTATTTTTAAACCTTTCCAAATAGACAGCTCGAGGGAAGGAAGATTTGGTGCCGATGGCGTTCGTTTCTCCAGCTTCCCATGCGGCCTTTTATTTTGACGGATTTGTTAGATTTTTGTAACGACCCGCTAGGGTTTGAAGAATTAGAATTAAGGAGAAAGGGGGGCAAGAAGAGATTAGAGAAGAAGGCAGAGAGGAACAGAAGGAAGAAATGTTCTGTTTCTTAGATTTAATGTAAAAATATCATAATGGTCCCAGTTATTCCTCCTGTCTTACTATTTACACCTTCATTAATTACTGAATGATCATTCTAGCTATTTAACTATTACAATCTAGTACAACGTGTGTTACAATTTTCTTTCGGTCATTGGGTACTTTAGGATATCTGCAATGGGCTGCCACTTGTTCTCCAATTGGGTTGAGCCTCAGATGATTGAATGTTCAATATCTAGATGCTATTGTATATATTTACAATATCCCAACTTATAAAAAAAATTGTTTTAGTTTAATTATGTGGTATACATTTGAGTTACTGCGAACACAATAATAATATATATTTTTTGGAAGAGCTTTACTTTCTTTAAAAATTATATTCGATCCAAACCTAAATTTATCTACATAATAATTATCCGGATAGTAGGTGGTGTAAAAAATCTATCACCGAAAATGTTCGGTCAAAGGTATTTTTGATGACAGTGGTCGAAATTTCCATGCCATTTTAGAATTGGAAGTAGGGAAATTGCCCCAGGAGCAAAATCGTTTACTTCTGTACCTATTTATCTTAATCAAATACCCTGTCATGGTCTCCTATGCGAAGAGAACACGCCCAAAAACGCGTCGGAACAAAGAACACGAAGTTGCATATTATTTGCGACTCAAGCGTTCATCGTATTGATTTAAAGAAAGAAAACTTTCACCGTTTATACTGTTCAGATTGAGACATGAGATATCCATCAATGTATAAGTTGTGGGATTAGAAATTTCCGAGTCTATTTTATGATTCGTCAACATATATTTGATATTCTCTAAATATCAGAGGCCGGCCACTTTTTTATTTTCGAGGAAACTACTCTATCTTGAGTTACTATTCCAATGTATTTTCTACATTTATTTGCTTAAACTAACAAGACAAGTAGGACTGTTTCTCTTTTGTAGATTTTGTCCCCATCCCGTTCTTCTCTTATATTATTAAGATTAGTGTTCTTTGGTGACAAGTAGGATCAGTAAAATCTTGCAATAATTATTTAACACTTAACACAACTCACTCATTCTTTGGTGCTTGCTTGTTGATTATATTTAGGGAAAAAAACTCAGAGGTCTTTATG
Organism: Hypericum androsaemum; assembly: GCA_963995505.1. Taxonomy (NCBI): domain Eukaryota; kingdom Viridiplantae; phylum Streptophyta; class Magnoliopsida; order Malpighiales; family Hypericaceae; genus Hypericum; species Hypericum androsaemum. The sequence goes on from OZ023198.1 coordinate 1,014,330, forward strand.
TTTCAACATATTGTACTAATAGGTCTTGTTATTAGTAAATTGGTCCCCGAGTTTTTAAAAATTGAACTCATTAGTCCCTCTGACTAATATGCATAAAATAAAAAAACGAGATTACTAAAGTACCCTTATTTTATCTTATCCTATGGCTCTACTCTCTTCTTCTTCGAATCACATCTTCTTCTAAATACACCCCTCCAAAACCCTAATTCTCAAAAACCCGGTGAAACTCCTCCACCATCCCTCATCCCGCAAATTGGCGTCCCCGGCCGTCTTCCCTCTTCCCTTGGTTGTCACTAATTCCAACAGGAGGCGCTCGATTAAGCCCTACGTCATCCCCCGAGACTTCTCCTCGCCTTCCACCTACTACATTTTCCCTTTTTATCCGTTCTTTTTCTTTTCATTTCCTTTCCTTTTGTTGAAATGTGGTGCTTATTGGATGCTATTTGAAGGTTTCAACGCGTAATTAACGAAAAATTATGTGTTAAAGCCAGACAATTAATAAACTAATTCGTTAATAATAAATCACTTACTTGTTGAAGCAAGAGGTCCAAAGGTTCGGGTCCACAATATCTTTGTGCTAGTCAAATTACGATCACGTTTTAACAGATTCATAATTGATTTTCACGAGATTTTCTCTATAGAAAATCTGATCAAAATTCAGGAATTAATCCAGAATTTTTTCTTTCTTGTTGAGTGGTTGTGGAAAAACTTACCAATTGGTCCAGCCAGATTTTCTCTTTTATAGAGAAATCTGGCACACCAGAATACGCCACGTGGCACGCCACATGGCAACACGTGGCGCTACTCGGCCGCATGTCCGCCACCTGGTACTTCGGATTGCATGTCCGACGTGTGGCACTTTGGACTGCATGTCTGCTACGTGTCACGTCACGTGTCACTTTAGATTGCATGTCCGACGCGTGATATTGCCACGTGGCACTTTGGACCGCATGTCCGCCACGTGGCAAGGCTACCCCTTATGACATCAGCGCCATATCACGTCACGCTGATGTGGCGCTTGCGTGGCTTTGGGCCGGTCAACACGGGTTGACTGGCCCATCCAACCCAACTTATGGCCCTGATGGGCCTGGGCCCATTGAGGCACAATAATAATAATTTCCTGATGGGCCCAAGGTCCAACATCTCCCACTCAATTATTACAGTTATTAGATTTCTTTAAAGGATTTCGTGCGACCAGCATACGTCGAGTATGTTAAGCCAAATTCAAGAGCATGGACACTCAGGCTACTTAAATAGTAGCATCTCGACAACCTTCTTGTATAATGTATGCTATTACCCAAGACTCATGTCACATTCCATTGTTCACATCAGTGATTTCAAACAATTATATTCTGGTTCATTATTGTACTTTTCAATACAATTGGTGCACCTGAACTACGAAACTCAGAATGTGATGAACAGTGTTCCTTCTCCCTTAACTATATTCTTTTCATAATGATACATCCTTTTTTTCTGGTCAGCCCTGCCAGGTCGAATTGCTATGCCATAACCTTTTCATGAACTTTTCAAGCTAGCAGCACTGGATCATACTTCCAAAATACGTTTAGGATCTTAAGGGTAGGTTTTGGGAATCACAGTTCTCGGAAATTGGTCTCACACCAGGGATTATGAAAATCACTCAACATTTTCATCTCATCCAGTGGTCGAGTAGCACACATGATACTGATCACGTGTTACAGTATATTTTCTTTTTTAAAGGAACACATGTCATTTAACACCATACTAGAGTATTAGCCTTAGCTTAACTCTAGGCTAATAGGACAGGCGGTATGATAAGTTCCACTTATATCTTATCATATGGATTGTAGAAAATTCAAATGCAGCAACTTATTCCTGCATCCCATAAGAAAACTTGCTCTTGAGCAAGACGACATTCTGTCATAGGACATACACTTATGTATGTGCAATAACTGCCTCATCTCATATATGAATCATCTTCTTGACTCCCACTGAGGTAAACACTCGTGTGAGTGGGCTACTTCTCTGTCCGACATGTTTCATAAATAACTCATATTGCCAAACAAAACTCCTTTATTCTAACTAATTGGATTACAAATAAAACCATCGTAAACCCAGTGACTTAACATGTCTCTCGAACACTTCTCGAGGTAATGCTTTAGTCATTGGATCTGCGGCCATATCTTGTGTAGATATGTGTTTCATACACAGTTCTTTATATTTTATTAAATTTCTAACAAAGTGAAATTTAATATCTATATACTTAGCCCTGCTATGGAATCTAGGATCCTTAGCATATGCTATAGCTGCCTGGTTGTCACAGAATAGACTCACGGGCTCCGTCGAGTTGATCAGGGAGAGATGGCTTAAGAATCTCTTCAACCATACCGCTTCTTGTGCTGCATGAGCTGAAGCTACATATTCCGCTCCATTGTTGACAGGGATACACATGTTTGCTTCTTACTGCTCCATGAGATAGCACCCCCGTTTACTAAGAAAATGAATCCAGATGTAGATTTTTTCTTATCCACACCGCCTCCCCAATCAGCATCAGTATAGCCACTCAATATCAGGTCACGGCCTTGATAGCACAAGGAGTATTCTGCAGTAGTGTTCAAATATTTCAAAATCCCTTTGACAGCCTTCCAATGAGCACTGCCTGAATCAGACTGATATCTGCTTGCTATCCTAACAATATAGCAAATATCAGGTCTAGTACACAACATTGCGTACATCAGGCATCCAACTGCATTGGCATAAGGAATCTTCTCCATGTCCCCACGCTGTTTAGCTATTTTTGGGCACATGTTCTTATCCAAATTATGACCTTTAACCAATGGGACATACTTTGGGTTACTGTGATCACAATTGAAATGTTCTACTACTTTGCAAATATATGTCTCTTGTGAAAGATACACTATTCTTTTCGAACGATTCCTCGAAATCTTAACTTCGAGTATGTAATCCACTCCACCCATGTCTTTCATTTCAAAGTTGGAAGATAACCAATCTTTGATTTCGACAAGAAATCCCATGTCATTTCTAGCTAAAAGTATGTCATCAACATACAAAGTGATGATAACAAACTTCTTTCCTGATCGCTTAACATACATGCAGTGATCTTTGTCTATCATTATAAAATCATGCGCCATGATCGTATTATGAAAATGAATATACCACTGTCTAGATGACTGCTTAAGACCATAAATTGATCTATTCAATTTGCAAACTTTGTGTTCGCGGCCTTTTTGAATGTAGTCCTCAGGCTGAATCATGTAGATTTCTTCATCCAATTCTCCATAGAGAAAAGCAGTCTTTACATCTATTTGATGTAATTGTAGATTCATGTTAGCAATCATAGCTAAAATGACCCTAATTGACGTATATCTAACAACAGGTGCAAAAGTCTCCTCGTAGTCTATCCCAGCCTGTTGTTTGAACCCTTGGGCAACCAAACACGCTTTGTATCTTTCGATACTGCTATCTGTATTGCGCTTGATTTTGAGAATCTACTTATTTCCAATTGCCATATGCCCCATAGGTAGGTCAACCAGATCCCAAACCTGATTTTTGATCATAGAAGACATTTCTTCTTCCATTGCATTCATCCATTCCTTTCATTTTGGAGATGACAAAACTCCAGATATATTCTTTGGTTCATCTTCATCATGCAGGATGGCCAGAAGAATTTCACTTGGACCACCAAATTTTTTTAGTGATACCAAGAACGCATTAGCCTCGCCTTCGATGTCAAATCATCGGCGTGGTATGCTAGTTCTTCTAGACCTACGGTATTCTCGGTTTTGATAAACATCTCTCATATATTCATCATATCCAGGAATCGCACTCTCACTGGGTGGAAATACTGTACTCCCACTGGAATAAGGAATTACCTCCCTTTCAGGACTCAGATCACGACCTTCCGGATCATTTTGATTTAGAAAATCTCTATCTTCCTCCTCAATTCTTCCACTCGGAAGAAGTGATCCAGATGACTCTGGTTCATTTATCTCATAAAGGGTAAGTTCATCACTAACCTTTCCCAACTTTGGAAATTTATTTTCCAAAAATGTGACATCACGTGATTCAAATTCTATTACATGTCCATTGTCCAGTTCACCCACGAACACGTACCTTTAGATACCTCTGGGTATCTTATAAAGATACTTTTTCTACCTCTCGGTCCTAATTTACCGAAAGCACTTGAGGTAAAATTGACATATGACGCACATCCCCATGGCTTAAAATAGGATAAATCGGGCTTCCGATCTGTCCACATTTCGTAAGGAGTGCCTGTAACAGACTTAGAGGGAACACGGTTTAGAACGTATGCGGCAGTCAGGAGCGCATCTCCATAGAATGATATAGGCAAACTTGCCTCTGCCATCATCGGTCTAACCATATCAAGAAGGGTTCTATTTCTTCTTTTATCAACTCCATTTTGCTGGGGTGTATAGGGAATGGACAACTGATGTTCAATCTCTTTTTCAATGCATAGAGCTTTGAACTCATCAGAAAGATATTCACAGCCACGATCAGTTCGTAAGGCCTTTATCTTTCTGATTCTCAACAAAACTCATGTATGTCATGAAGCAGTTTAAGGCTTCAGACTTATGAGAAATCGGGTATATCAGACCATATCTAGTATAGTTGTCGATGAAGGTAATAAAGTAATATGCTCCATGCCTTGCCCTCACGTTCATTGAACCACATATGTCAGAATGGACTAATTGTAGTATAAATTTGGCTCTAGCCCCATTACCGAAAGTTTTCCTAGTGCTTTTCCCTTCTAGACAGGATACGCATCAAGGTAATATAGATTTCTCTATATTTCCCAACAGTCCTGCCTTAGCTAGACGGTTTAAGTGATCCTGACCGATGTGGCCTAGTCTAGAATGCCATAGTTTAATATCATCCTCTGATGAGTTTGAACTAGTGACGAAGGAAAACCTTTCACAAGGATCAATATCTATAATAAAAAAACCTTCCGATATATATCCAAGGCCAAAATATGTATCATCCAAAAATAATCTAACGATGTCGTCCTCAAACGACAACCGAAAACCTACAGACATTAAGGCCGAAACTGAGATCAGGTTCTTTCGATTGTCTGGAGCAAACAACACGTCATGTAAAAGAAGGGCACGACCACCACGAAGGTGTAATCTACAAGTGCCCAGGCCTTTCACATCTACGCACGAGTTGTTACCAACAAAAATGATTTTTTACTCCAGTCGGCAACCGCCTGTATTCAACGAACGAACAACGGTCTCTAGCTATATGGTCTGTCGCTCCTGAATCAATCACCCACATAGAATGTGACTTAGTTAGAAGGGTACAAGATGATACATACAACTTACTCACACTTGAGTTTATATGTACCTGCTTGGGCATCTTGCAATCTTTTGCAAAATGTCCCTTCTTTTGACAGTTAAAACATTTCACTTTTGAAATGTTAAATCGCTTGTTCTTTTTAGCCTTGGAGCCATTCAACTTGGTTCCATAGTTTTCAGCCTTTGGAGTTTGTTTACACTTACCCTTCCCTTTACCTTTCTTCTTTTTCCCACCACTCCCAGTCGAACAAATCGAATGGGCTTCAGGGTGGGATTTCATAGCTAGGAGGCGATCTTCCTCCAGCTCAAGGTGTCTTGGCAACATCATCAAATGTTACCAAATGATTGGAATGGGTAAGATTCAACATCATCTGCTAGAATACGGCACATGACGACACGTGGCGCTACTCGACCGCATGTCTGTCACGTGTCACTTCAGACTGCATGTCCGCCACGCGGTACTTCAGATTGCATGTCTGACGCGTGGCATTACCACGTGGCACTTTGGACCGCATGTCCGCCACGTGTCAATTCGGATCGCATGTCCGACGCGTGGGATTGCCAATTATGACGTCAGCGCCACACACGCTGACGTGGCGCTTGCGTGGCTTCGGGCCGGTCAACACGAGCTGACCGGCCCATCCAACCCAACTTATGGGCCTGATGGGCCCAAGGTCCAACACTATGTTTCTGTAAGAAACTCTGTGGAATTTGGTTCGGCCATTGGTTATCGATTTGTTGTGTGAGCTAGAGAGAGAACCCTCGTGTTCGCTACAGGCCTAAAGTTTATGAGCTATCCCGGAGACCTGGCGTGGGTTATCGTTTGGTGGCTACGACGGAGACTTAGCGCGGCATTTAAGGAATGGATAGTGTGAAGATGAATTGTTTCCTATGTTTGGATGTAGGTTTAGATACTATTAGTGCAGCATTTTTATTGATAAAAGGTATGGCAAGATGAAGAAAGGTACGTTGATTTTGTTGATACAACTTTGTCTGGATAGATAGATATGGGAGTGTTTAATTGTTGAGTATTTTATCACTTGAAGTTGATAGATTCTTAGGGTTTTTTTTCCTTCTTGTTTTGACTGCTTATAGTTTTTGAACCGTGGCGAAGTATTTATTTTTTTATAGTTTAATGTAAGGAAAAGATATTTTAGTAATCTCATATTGTTATTTGAGACATATATTGGTTAGAGGGACTAATGAATTCAATTTCTTAAAATTCAGGGATCAATTTACTAATGACAGGACCTATTAGTATAATATATTGAAACATAGGGACTTCTGAAAAATTTTCCCTTATATTTAAGTGGGCTTACCTACACATGAAGGAAATAAACGGTTGGATTGACTTAAATCATCGGAATTTATATGATTATGACACTAATATCACGTCACGAGAAGTTGCAGAGAAATTTAAATTAACAAACAAACAGTAAGCTTCCAAGTAACGACACAATTCCAGTGAAATAATCCCTTTTTGTGCAACCCCCAATTCGTTTATTCTGGTTATCTCCGGTGGCTTTTTCCAGAATTGATCCGTTGTTTGTTAAGGTATTCAGATTTCAATCGAAACCACGCACACTAAATAGTGGAATCATCATAACATAATGATGAAATCACGTCAACAAAATAATAGAACGATCATAGCATCATTATGAAACCACGTCAAATATATACGTCGTCGCAATTTTGCATCTGACACATACGTGTCATTGCAGGCCGTCAGATTCATCGAACAATAGAAGGAACCAGAAAGACCACCTTTCCTAGATTCTTAGAAAAACTAGATTACTACATTGTACTGGCCCAAAATATACTGATTTTACTATCGAAATTGTGTCCAATAAAAATATACAATCAGTGTTGGGACTTCTAATAATCTAGTACGATTGTAGACAAGTAAGAATTACTTTTGCAACAATCACAGTTCCTGAAGATAAGGGCGTTAACCAGAAAGAGATTTTTTTTTTAATTTAGAACTTTTATTCATCAAAGAAAAGAAAATACAGAAGGAGGTGAGGAGAGAGAGAAGTCCCAAAATCCCAAAGCCTGTACAGGTATCTAAAAAGCTAACCTGCAGCCATAATACGTACTTCTACCGCCACTAACTCACAAACTAAGTAGTCAATGGTAGACACTGAACCGAAAAGACATTACTCAAACCATGGAGGGTTGTAAATTCGAGCTTGTAACCCAAGTTCGAACCCCAGAAGTGTAACAAATTCTACGATTTCTAGGATTCAGCACATACGCAATATGATAGCAGTAGAGTCGAGCTCTCAGGGATATCCACCTACCAAACAGGGACAAACCCATCAAAACGAGGTAGCCCAGTACTCCAAGCCCAACAAATGCCCCGGCCAGAACCCAAACCAGCACCGAACTGTGAATTTTCCTGTCGTCAGACCCAAGACAGACCCAAAACTTTGGCACCACTTTGTTCACCAATATGCTGTAGACGATACCTAAGGCCACCGTGACATAGAGCATGATCGCTCGGAACCTTATCGACCACGTCAGGACCATGGTCGCGCCCAAACAAACCACCACGGTTGCAGTGTCCGCCACCAGGAGGTAGAATACTTCCGGGAGGTTCCACTGGAACAGGTCCTGCAGGTGGAATTTTGCATCCTGTGGTAGGATATACAGGAGGAAAGAGCTTGGCAGGTTGCAGATCGATGTAAAGACTGCCCCTAGGACCATTGTCAGGACCACCAGGACTATGTTCTTAGTGTCGTAGCTCCACCTGAGGCGGGCTCGGTGCGGGAGGGAGCTGCCTGGAAGAGCCCCCGCGTTGTAAAGAATGTTTCTGATGTTCCCCGTTTCTGCGTCCCACGAGCTCCCGTGGCAGATGTCCAGTGCGGTCTTGCCTGTTCGGTTCAAAGAGTTGACCCGGACCAGAGCTCCTGAAGTGCTAAGGATCAGCTTTTCCACAACCTGTAGAATCAAGTTCATGCTATATGATCAATTTCAATCCAAAAAGGTTGGAACTATAATTTGGAAAAACTATAACTGTGTTGGCAAAGCTCAAGTAGGTCATGGACGTTGCATTTTCATACTTGAAATCTGTTGGAAAAAAAGAGCAAAAGAACCATTAAAAAAGAGTTTTTCTAAAGGGGTCAAAGGGGAGTTGACTAGTCTTATACCACATTGGAACGTGTAAGAATGAATGTCATGTTTAAAATGAAGTATGTGTTATTGGGCTTGTAAAACGCTAGTGAGAAGAATGAGTTTCACGTGTATGTGGTGGGCCGAAATTGAGATCGTTCAGACTTAAATGCCCAAAATTGATTTTCCCTCACATACTGTACCATAGTTAGAGTTCTGTTGGCTCGGATAGTGACGAACATTTTTAGATAAATGACTTTTCTGATCGACACGTGTCAATAATTTACTAGCGGAATTTGGATAGTTTGATTATTTTTAAATTCAAAGTTGCACGGATAGTTGACTATCACCAAAAAGAGGTACGGATAGTTGACCATTTGGGAAACAGGATGGGGAATTTCTCTAGGACCCATGACATTTCTAAAGAGTGGAAAAATGAACATGGTTTGGCTTGGCTGGGCTGGGTAGTTTTGTTCAGATTATCACATCTTTAGTTGTGAATATTGTAGGTTGGATATGGAGGTTCCTACCATAAAATCTTACTTTCAAATTAACCCGATAGAATGTTTCTGATGATGAGTGGATTCAGGTTTTACCCTGACGAGCTTGTCAGATGCAGCAATGTGCAAGACATTGTTCCCTTCTCCATCTTTCTTGTGGAGCAAATTCCGCCGGTCGGGTTCATTGATGTCGTCCGCCAACGCCTCGAACACATCCCAGTGGCAGTTCTTTACCGCGAGATGGAACACCGTCTCGCGGTTCGAGGTAGTCCTCCGAGCGGAACCAGGACAAGCGGCGATCAGAGGTTTCAGGACGTGAGCATGGCCGTTAACCACAGCTGTCTGGAGAGGAACCATCAGGGACCTGTCCTTGGAAAGACACATCCTCGGTTCGATCTCCACCAGCAACTCCACCATCGGCAGGTCCCCTCTTTGGCAGGCTATATGCAAGGGACTCCACCCTTCTCTCTTGCTCCTCACTCTAACGCTGCCAGGGAACCGTCTCGCAATGTGCTCGGCCACGAGGTGGCTGCCGGACCGACAGGCGAGCAGGAGAGGGCTCTCTTGCCATTCCCTGGCAGCAAGGTGCAACAGCTCCGGGTCCGCGGACCCGAAGTTGATAACTCGATCAACGTCGTCTCTTGTGATTGCTTCATAAAGAGAAGACAGAAGGATGGTGATGCTTAGTATCTGGTTCATAATTCAAATGCTTTCTTTGCACACTTTTACATGGTTTCGTGTTGTAACCGATTGGCTTATTTATAATCAGTAAGGATGTTTCCAGGAAGTTTCTCAATTGGGAAGGTTCTTGAGGTTTCGTTAACCACGGAAATTTGAGTAAGCTCGTTGTTATTTGGTATATTTTGTTGACTTGGAGCTTTTAGTCTTTGGCCAATCCAATTCCAATTGCCTTTTTTTTAAAAGGTTAAATATTATATATATATATACATACCAGAGCCCAAAAGACAAAGATGGGCCAGCACAATAAAGCCCCAAAACGACAAACCAGGTGTAAATAATCCAAAATAACCCAATTCCAAATTTCCAATTGCTTGGAAAGCTTAGGGGTCACTCGCCGACTACGCGGTTACGAACTTGTTGGAGTGAAAAATATTCCCTTTTTCCACGCAACAGAAGTATACGATGATGTGATCATTTAGATAAACGCGGTTGGGGAAATCCGAAAGTTTTTGCTCTGGTCTATCGATCCATCCTTGTAATTCTTGTATAAAAGAGGGTTTTAGATCCTCTAACTTTTAAATGATAAGTCAAATATTCATAAGCGAATAAACTCACCCTTTTAATGGGTATTTAGATAACCTAAAAGGGGTGAATTTTTGCTCCATTATTAGCATTCGACTTATCATTGATGAATGAAAATTAGAAGATCTAGGGCCTTCCTCTATTAAAAAAATTACGAGGATGAATCGTTATCATTATCTACATAAATTATGTAAACTAAATTATATTTATTTTAAATAATATTCAATTATTTTCAGTTTCGGCGAGTCTTATTTCTGTTCGCAGCCACCAACTTGCACAAATTATAATCAACGAAAGCCAATCCTAATTAAATAAGTCTACTTCTCAAAAAACAAAGTTCTTGAGCGCATCTACTGCCCTTTTTTTAGTTTCACTGATTGATCGGAGGAGACGTCCCGTTAATGGGGTGCATCTATTTTTCTTTATATTTTATTACTTATTTTAGAAAATATGTATATGTTTTTAACTATTTCAAAAATTATCAAGAAATTGTGCAACTTCCTTTTAAATTTGATTCGTGATTGGCTCAGCGGATCAACAGATAACATAGTAAATTTTATAGAGGAATAGAAAAATTAAATGCGCTTGGCATTCGAACCAACTGGTCAACATTTCCACTTTTTATTAAATCAACGATTCAACATGAGATATTTCGTGACGATCGAGGGAATACGATCTTCTTGCAGTCACGTTCACAATCATCTGTTATAACATATTTATGGCTCTAGTTAAATTAAAATATTTTAAATTTAATTTATTAATAATGTAGTAAGAAGAATTTTATGGCCTACCAATATGATACACAGTTTAAATTTGAATTTTTCGTTCCAGTATAAACTTGAAAGTCAGGTAATATAAACCTAAAAAATTTATTTGTGAGTCCTCGGACCTCGTGTTCAACACTCTTGTATTAATATAGTTGTATCAAACATTAAGTAAAACAAACTTTCGATAATTATTTAATTAAGTTAAATTTTAGATTAATCTCTTCAATCAGTTGCCAGCAATACCTTCTTATAAAATGAAGTCCAAGTAGCCCAAGGTTGTCCACACACAAATTAACTATCTCATGGAGTTGCAACCATTTTACCTTCTCCTCTCCTTCACCATCTTCACACTTCTCCTCATCAAATGTGCATGGAAATCATCTCCAAGTACAAAAACCATAACCATGAAGCTCCCACCATCACCACCAACCCTCCCAGTTCTTGGAAATCTCCATCAACTTGGTCTCTACTCCCACAAGTCCCTCCTTTCCTTTTCCCAAAAGCACGGCCCCCTGATGCGTCTCAAGTTCGGAACCCGACCGGTTGTCGTAGCCTCCATATCGGAAGTTGCAAGTGCCATCATGAAAACCCATGACCTAAGCTTCTGGAACAGGCCAAAGTTAACTACTTCAGACAAGCTTCTGTACCAGGGCCGGGACGTGTCGACGGTGCCTTACGGCGAGTACTGGAGGCAAATGAGGTGCATATTTGTCCGCAAGCTTCTTAGCAACAAAAGGATCCTATCTTTCAGCCACGCCAGGGAAGAACAAACCGAAATTTTCATGGATAGGGTCCTCGAGTCGGCCTCATTCTCACTACCTGTTAACCTGAGCGAGATGTTTGCTTGCTATACAAACGATGTGGTGTGTAGGGTTTGCTTTGGGAGGAAGTACACTGAAGGTGAGGGTGGAAAGAAGTTCAAGCTCTTGCTGGGTGACCTAATGGAGCTTTTTGGGAAGTTTCACACTTGGGGACTTCATCCCTTGGCTTAGTTGGTTGACATCCATTAATGGGTTTGATGCTAAAGTGGATAGAGTGGCTAAAGAGTTCGATGAGTTCCTTGATGGAGTACTTGAAGAGCACATGGATTGGTCACAAAATAATGGAGAAAAGAATTCTGGGAGAGATGTGTTATAGCCGAGATCAAGAATTGGAAGAAAGATAGAGAGAGAGAGAGAAGAGAAGAGATAGGAAGAAGAAGACAGCAGTAACCGCTTAATTGGCAATTGTCTAGAATGGTTACAATAGCTGTACAATATTCTAGTTATAATCCCAGGCTACTCAATTGGGCCGTGACCCACAACATAAGGCCCAAACACTCTCAACGTATGTAACAACCCCACCCTTCATAACAACCTTGTCCTCAAGGTCAAGACAAAATAAAAGATGAAAACTTCGATTGGATATTCGCAACATCCTCCCAAGTTGTGTCTTCGACATTCAAGCTACGCCAAACAATAAGAACTTGTAAAATATCTAGTCCTTTCCTCTTAATGTTCCGAGAAGCTAAAACCTGCAATGGTTCAACTAGCACTTCTCCATTTGCAGTAGTAGAAGGAAGTATAGGATTAACAACTCCTTGTGGTGGTATTCCCTTTTTAAGCAGTGAGACATGAAAGATTGGGTCAATACTGCTGCTCTTAGGAAGATCCAATTTGTATGCGACCCTTTCCATCTTCTGCAACACCTTATAAGGACCGTAATATTTAGCAGCTAGCTTTAAGCTTTTTCGAATGGCCACAGAGGATTGACGATAAGGTTGTAACATCAAATACACCCAATCATTAACCTGAAATTCCCTCTCTGATCTCCTCCTGTCCATTTGTACCTTCATTCTTTCCTAAACCTTCTTTAAGTTGGCAGTAATAACTTGTAAGGCTTTCACTCTCTCTGCCAGATATTCATCCACTGAAGTAATCACGCTATGCTGTACTCTGATTCCTAGTAACTATGTAGGAACATAACCATATAAAGCCTCGAAAGGTGTCATCTTTAATGTCGTGTAATAATTTGTATTGTACCACAACTCTGCTAATGCCAACCACTCGCTCCATGACTTAGGCTTCTCAAAACAAAAGCACCTCAAGTAATTTTCCAAGCACTGATTCACCCTCTCAGTTTGCCCATCCGTTTGAGGATGATAAGCCGTGCTCAAGTGAACTCTGATGTCCATCAATTCACACATTTCTCTCCACACATTGCTAGTAAATACCTTATCTCTGTCATAAATGATGCTTTGAGAAAGTTCGTCCAGCTTACAGACCCCATCCAATAAGACCTTAGCTACCTGCAATGCTGTAAATGGGTGGGAAAGAGCCAAGAAATGTACATACTTGGCATATCTATCTACCACCACCAGAATCACATCCTTCCTCTGCGATGTTGGCAACCACTCTACAAAATTAAGTGAGATATCTTGCCATGCTCCTTCTGGAATTGGTAAAGGCTGAAGTAAATCTGGAGATGCTACAGTCTCACTCTTGCATTGCAAATATATTGGGCATTTAACTATTGCTTCTTGAATATCTTTTTTCATACCAGGCCAATAAAATAATCTTTTGATCCTTTGGTAGCTTCCTACAATGCCTGAATGTCCTACTACAGCAGACCTGTGCATCTCCTCCACCAATTGAGATGCACTCCTCCATTATTTCCCACTAAAATTCTTTCATTATACTTGATCAGCTCACCACTCAACTGGAAACTAGGATTGGAAGAAGGATCATTAAGCAAAGAAACTTGAATTGATTGTACATGCTCATCATCTATATAGGAAGAAACCACCTCTGTCATCCAATAGGCTTCAGCAGTCGTAAATGACTTCCTAGAAAGTGCATCTGCTATGATATTTTCCTTCCCTTTCCTATAGCTTATAGAGAAGTCCAAACCCAGCAGTTTAGATACTACTTTCTTCTGTAAACTTGTATGTATCTTTTGCTCAAATAAGTACTTGATACTCGATTGGTCCTTCTTGATTATAAGCTTGTCATTTTTCAAATAAGGTCTCTATTTGTCCACGGCAGCCAATACAGCAAGGAGTTCCTTCTTTTGAATAGATCGACCAACATTTCTTTGACCAAAAGCTTGGCTCAAAAAAGCCAATGGTCTTCCTTCCTACATTAAAACTGCTCCCATTCCCATCTGACTAGCATCAGTTTCTATCACAAACTGTTTCAAAAAGTCTGGTAGTGCTAATACTGGAGTCTCCACCATTACTTTCTTAAGTCCTTGAAATGAAGCTTCAGCTGTAGAATTCCAAGAGTAGTTGTTCTTTTTTAACAGGTCATACAATGGCCTACACTTCTTACATAACCTTGTTTGAATTTCCTATAGTAACCTGTTAATCCCAAAAACTTCATGAGATCAGAAACTGTAGTGGGTGAAACCCAATTAACCGTAGCTTCAATCTTCTTCGGGTTAGTTCTGACCCCTTCACATGATATAATATGCCCCAAATATTCTACTTCCTTGGTTCCAAATGAGCATTTACTTCTCTTGGCATAAAATTGTTGTTTCCTGAAGATCTCTAGAGTCAATCTGAGGTGCTGCAGAAGATCGTCCATACTTCTACTGTAAACCAGAATATCATCGAAAAATACTAGGATGAATTCCCTCAAATATTCACCAAATACATTGTTCATAAGTGCTTGAAAGCTCGTTGGTGCCTTTGTCAAGCCAAAAGGCATGACTTTGAACTCATAATGCTCATGATGAGTTCTAAAAGCTATTTTTGGTATATCCTCCATCTTCATTCTAATCTGGTGATAGCCCAACCTCAAATCCAGCTTTGAAAACACTCGGGCACCATTCAACTCATCCAATAAGTCATCAATCATAAGAATTGGAAACTTATTTTTCACTGTAAGGTTATTCAATTGCCTATAGTCGATGCACATCCTCCGCCTGCCCTCTTTTTTTCTTGACTAGGAGAACTGGGCTTGCAAAAGGGCTCTTGTTGGGCTGAATAAACTCTGAATCCAGAAGAGCTTAAACTTGATTCTCAATCTCTTTTTTCTGGTCATACGAATACCTATAAGGTCTAATGCTAATAGGTTGAGCTCCTGGTTTTAAAGGTATATCATGGTCATGCACCCTAGGAGGAGGCAATGTCATTGGCTTTGCAAACATGTCCCCATATTCCTCTAATATTTGCTACAATCTGGGTTCCAATTCTTCCTCTGCAACTGGTGAATTAATTGCCTCTTCTCCTTCTGCAACTAACCAAAATATCTCTTCCACTCCTCCAGCATGAGATTTCTGTACTTGACGACATTCCATCATAGCCAAACCAGTACTGGGAATTGACTTTTTGGACTGTAGCTGTTGTAATTCCTCTTTAGACATGCTCTTTAATTCAGTTTTTTTTACCATCTCTTTTGACAGTTGCTTGTATAGACCAGAAATTAAATTCAAATGAGGTCCCAGGCTTATCACCCTTCATCCAATCCGTGCCTAGAACCATATCATAACCACCTAGCTTTAGCACTCTCAAATCTCTCAAAAAAATTTGTCCACCCATCTCCCATTGAAAATTCCTACAATGCTCATCACTAGACATCTTATCCCCATTAGCAATTGTCACAACAATAGCTGGTATTATCTTTTTAGGAAGACCTAGAGCTTGCACTATCGCATTGTCCACAAAGCTAAAAGTGCTACCAGAGTCTAGCAATACCAATAGAGATTTGTCCTTGCACTTCCCATTATTTTTAGAGTTCCACTACTATCCTTATCTACTGCCTCAACTACTTGCAGAGATAGAATAGCCAAACCATCATCTAGTTCATCATCACAAAACAAACTCTCCTCGTCTAAACCACTCTGCCAATTAGAACAATCACCTTCTAACATGTTCAAAGTAGACTTCTTCTTATCAGCACAAACATGCCCTTGGAAGTATTTGTCACCACAAGTCCAACAAATAGGTTATTTCCTAAAGTTTTTACCACCTCCATTCACTGAATTACTGTTGTTACTGCCACTTTTACTACTAGCAGAGTTGTTACCATAGCTCCTTCCCCCACCATAAGAAGCAACAGAACCCATCTTACTAGAAATACTAGCAGAGTTTGATAAACCAGGACTCATAGCATTCTTATAAGCTTGCTTCTTTTTAAACATTGCTCCTATTGCAGTTTCGTGAAGTCTAGCTAGCCTCATTGCTTCAACCAAAGAACCTAGCCTAGCTGCTAAAACCATGGCATGTACATCATCATCTAAACCCACTACAAAACTAGATGTGAAGTATTTATCTGTCAAAAAGCTGTTCTCAACCAACAACAGTTTAAATCCTCAAATCTGCCTACATAATCTTCCACATCTCTGCTCTGCCTCAATTGATTAAATTCCTTAACTACCGAATCATAGCCTTTATCTCTGAATCAAGCATACAAGGATGAAGTCAAATCCTTCCAAGAAATCCGTTCACGATTAACAGCCCAAGACATGTACCATGTATCCGCCTTGTCATCTAAGTACACAGCACTAAGGAACACCTTCCGCTCCTCCGGAACACGGTTCAAAATGAAATATTTCTCGCACCTCCTAACCCACGACCTAGGGTCCCGTGAACATAGGAATTTCCAATTTGGGGGTTAGGTTTGGAACATTTACCTGGACGTTCTCTTGATTTCTTCTTCCACGTGCTCCGTCCGCAGTCTCTAGCCCAACTACCTCTGTGCGCGACCCACTATCTTCACTTCGATCCGCCACTTGTGGTACCTCCGTGGGCAACGGCAACAAGGGAAATCTCCGGTCCTCCTCCGGTCATTGTTTCGAGTCAGAATAGTCTCTATGTAAATGTAACTTGTATTCTAATCATTATCATTTATTATAAAAAACTTGTAGTAAAATTACATGTGTACCTTATGATAAGATTGAAAAGTTATGGGGACCAGATTTCTAGAAGAAATTATCCAACAATTTGAAGATTATAACTAAATGGAGACAATTGCCCCATGATGGTATATCCTCTAACTTATCCACAAATTGATAGTAGAGATAAGCATTCTAAATTATAAAATTTTTTAAACAAATTTGCACTTAAATTTGTTAGTGAAGTGTGTCCAAATACTTGATAATAAAAAAATACACAAAAAAAGAAAATTTCATATTCTTCCTTTCGAGAAAGCATGGTTAAGAAAATCATATTTATTGGAATTTTCTCTTGATTCTCGAACGGTACGATCCTTCTTTGCCTCAAAATAAAAGGGTATCTCGTGTCGAAATATTTGATAATAAAAAAAATGAAAAGAAAAAGAGAAAATTATTCTCAAGTCCCTCAGATTTGTTTAAATATACTCAAAAGTTACTCCTGTTTGTAAAATACACGCCGACGTCCCTCTTGTTTGATTTTATTATACTTTCGGGTCCCTCAATAAGTTTTTTCTTTTTTTGTCATTGAAATGACAAAAATATCCTTAAAACAAAAACAAAAAAAGGATGACATCATCTCTCCTTCTACCTTGTAGCCGAAAAAAGGCTGAATCAAAACTCAGACCACCTTCTTAACTGATTTGTAGGAAAACAAATCCTTAATGCATACTAATCAGGGAAATAAAATCGATCTACGAGAGAAAGTAATCTATTCAGTTAACTTTGAACTTGTGAAGGTGTAATGCTCGTGATCCGACCGACTGCCTTTACAGACCAACACGGGTCTTTTCAAGCGTGTCTTGTCCTTACTCACATGCATTCCAGAAACTTTCCAGGAGGTCACTAATCCTAATCCTACTCCCGGCCAAATGCGTTAAACCTTGGAGTTCTCTCAGGATGTGTGCCGGAAAAGAAGGTGCACCTTGTTAGTATGGATAGTACCAATCAAATCATTTAAGACTTTTAGACAGAACATATCATTTACGGTTATCCTAGAAGAAGCTACGACAATACCCGTTCTCAAATTGAATTGGATTGCAATCTCGCAGTTGATTTGGCGAGACAAATGCAATGGATTGGAGAGTGGAAAGTTTTGCCATGCTAGCTAGTATAGAATTTAGACAATTACATTTGTGTAAGCTTAATTACACTCCGTGATCGGTAAACAAAGTTGCTAATTGGTTGCTATTGTTGGCCGAACTGCAGCTTCTCTACGGATAAAACTCGAACCGAACAAGAACACCGATAGTCTGAATCGTGCTGCGGAGCACTGTCTTTAAGAATCAATTCACCGAGGGTGATGACTCTCCAGGATTAAACAAACCGGTCCAAGATTAAGCTTGGGTAACCTGAACTAACAAGAATAAGTGAGCAACTCGAAAATGAGAAAGCTGGAGGAGAGGGAGAGAAGCGTAGGTTGGTATGTTTTAGAAGCTACCCGAGAACCTCTATTTATAGAACCTGAAGGAGATACATGGGACAAAAAATTAGGGCCAAAATATGAATGTTGGTAACTACTTTGATTGTAACAAATGAAAACGTGGATGCAAAAAAACCGGAGAGGTTTTATAACAAATTTTGACTTGGTACCGTTATTTGGAAATAAGAGAGAATTCTTCCCTTCCATATGTAGGCTTAGTCAACTACCAAAATAATTTCGGATTTGCCGAAAATACACTGAACGAGCTCAATTTTGACCCACCACATGCGCGCCAAGCCTATTCGCTCACAAGCTCTTTACAAGCTCCATAACACATATCTCCTTTTAAACTTGATTCTCATCCTTGTACAAACAAATGTGGTACAAGAGTTTGGCAAAGTTAAGTCAAAAGTCAACTTTGACCTCCATATTTTATTCTTTTCTCTCATTTCTCTCTCTCCCGTTTTCCAGCAGCTATAACGTCTAAAATGAGACTATGTGAATCGAATTGGACACGACACTGCTGCCGAAGCTACTTGTAAAAATTCTCTCCTAATAAAATCCGGTGGGATAAAACTTACGACTGGAAAAAAAAAACCCTTAAGACATTTATGATGCGAAAGTTTGACAATAGAGAGAAGAGTACCAGATAAAATGGACATACATAAAGAGAATGGTAAAGATTACAGGACGAGACAACAACAATTCCCTGCATCAGCAGCCTTATTACAATCGAAAGCTAGAATGGCATAATCACTTCCTTTATTTTTTTTGAAAGAAAGAGGGACATGATTACTTCAATTTGTAATGTTTATAACAGTACTAGTTTGTGACAAACAAACAACTAAGAAACTTCCTGCAGAAGGCAATAAGAGGTCTTTATGCAGATCCAATCAAGTCCGATCACGGGATGTCTCTTGCATATCCATCGAAGTCGATCAGGAGCCACCTTTTTAAAGCCACGCAGTTCACTATCGCTGCGGTCAGAACAGAAGCTCCCAAGAGCGCAACAGTCGTGACTTCGTCAGCTGAAGTGCTTGCCATGACCGCGCAGATGTAGGCACCGCTGAAGGAAGCTACCAATATCAGGAGCCAGGGCAATAGAGGCGGCAGATGGTGTAAGAGGATCACGATCAAGCCAAGCGACGAGAAGAAGGCCATCGAGTTGAAGAGGACAAACACGCGTGTGAGCGTCTCCGCCTCCATCCTTGTTTCTTGGATGGTATTTTCAAGAGACAGTTGGTGATGGTCCATTAGTCTTGCAGAAAGGCTGTCAATTCTTAGTGCAGCATGGAAGGTCATCGTCGCGAACAGAGTCGCTAAGAGTAGCGCCACGTGAGCACCACCTACAGATGGTCTTGTCCTGTGAGTCTTGGAAGGACGTCGAAAATGTTCATCAACTTCAATTAGCACCTCTTGGTTGCATCCATCTTTCAGCGACTTTGTTGCATTCCCTCTCACTCCTCCGGCTCTTCGAAGAACCTTTTCGATTTCTTCTTTCACTTCCCCTGTTTCGGATAGAGAATCCAAGATGTCCAGCGCAGTGAAGCCACCATTAGTCTTGGCGTTGACCTCTACCATCCCTGCAAAAGATGAATCCTCCAGTAATAACTTCAACACCTGCAGTTGACAGAACAGGAAAATGCTTAGTTTAATCAATCTCAGTTTGAAAGTGGGAAAGGGAATAAGCAAGAGAAGTACTTGAACATCATTTCTGAAAGTTGCTAAATGCAACGCGGTCTCTGCGATGCAATTCCTCGCATTGATGAAGTGCCTGCAATATCTCTTCCGCTTGGCATGATCCAGCAACACCCTCACCACTTCAAGGTGGCCATTCATGGCCGCCAGGTGAAGAGGTGTCTCTCCCCGAGGCGTCAGTTCCATCAGGGAACCATCATTCTCATCGAGCAACTTCGCGAGGTCCCCCATATTCCCTTCCCTGGATGCCTTCTGCAACGGTGTCTCATCCGGCATTAGTGGAGGCGAACCAAGCAATCCCTGATAGAGTTGCTGCTCATCATCGCGACGGGTTAGGCTGCCTCGAAGGAACTCTATCAGCAGACGTGTTACTTCCATGGAAGAAGGATCTTGTGTTTTTGGAGGCTGCACACTAAATAAAACTAGGCGGGAAAATTTGGAAAGTGTAAGGGTCTCTAGCTTCATTTCCTTTATTCTCAGCTATTGTAAACTAGCTAGTTAACAAGAAATTTCCTTATTCAAGTTCTTACAGGCACAGGGAAGAAATTTCCTGGAATTACTACACCTATTTGAATTGGTCCAAGGAAACCCATGTTGTAATTTCCGGGTTCATTATCTCTCTCTTAGATTTTTTATTATGAAATCAATGTACAAACATTGCTCACGGATAGAAATAAAAGCGTGATATTTTCCGGGCAATTTCGAGGGTGACTTGGAAAGCATTGACATTTTTGGTTGCCAATGACGTGACTTTGGTGTAATTTGCCTATTAGTACTTGCTTGTTGGCGTACTGGCCTCAAGGCCCTTGACCTTTAAAAAAAATTAAAATTAAAACCTTGCCTTTTATATTGCGTTAAGTAAAAAAATTGGTGTACAATAGTTTGTTTACTTCGTGACCTAATTGACGACTTTATTCGTGCATCTTGGAATAAACTCAAGCTTGCAATTATACAATCTTCTAATAAATAATCTTGTCAAAATAGCTACCTTTTTCGCTTGCCACAATAGTCTATTGTGGTTGATTCTTCGTTGATATAATCAATCGCCAACTTGCAATTGGATGGAATGTGAAATAAACGTAGATCATGTGGAATGTGGAATAGTCTATTGTGGTTGATTCTTCGTTGATATCACCTGGCAATTTCCGGGATCATATTAGTTACTCAGGAATTGCAAATAAAGTCGATGGGTGATAATTTCGTATTCTTTTTGCAGCATTGAACTCTGGCGTCACGAGGGAGAATTTTCCTCAATGAGTATACCCAAGATAAAAATAGATACGTATTATAACAAAGAAATGATAAATGTTATCTAAAATATTTTTTGAATTTTCCTATAATACACTAAAGTGTCATAACAAAAAATTTCCCTATATTTACCCCAAATACAAATGCAAACGCAAGGGACCAAAGCCACAGCGGATCAAAGGTCCAATGAAATGGACCGCTGCTAGTCGAAAATTTTATCGTATAAAAAATATGAGAGGAATCCTCCTCTCACGAATTTTACGATGGTCTATCAAACTATACGCTTAAAAAAATAACATCCACACCTGATATGTATTTGCTTCCACGAGCCAAAACACACCATTTCATAAATTCGTTGGTGGATAGCCGTATATTTCTGTATCTTTGAAATGGTATGTAAAAACGCATTTTTTAATCTACTTCAATCAATTCGTAATAAAATTATTCTAGTTTAACAAAGAAATTTCGAACTGTTATTGAAAAATATTTATCACTGTTTATGTAAAAGACGCTAAATAAAAATAAGGTTTGGGTTTCCGCCGACACCATAATAGGCTGATGGAAATTGTTATAAGTGAAAAATGTCGTTTTTTGTGAAATGTGAGAAAAATATTGAAAAAAATAAGCGCGAAGAATTATTTACCTATTGTTTTAAAATTTTATGTTAAAATTATAACATAGTATTAGGATTTTTATTTTTTGAAAAGTATATACATTAAAACTCTATAGAGTATACAACCTACTTGGCATAGTATTTCTCCTGCATGGAGTATAATCAGGGTCGCAAATACTGGCATCGTTAAAATCTTACCATACTGATGTCGTCCTCGCACAGCCTCCATATATTGGAATTACATCACCTATTTTAATTGGTCAAAGGAAACCTGTGTTGTAATTTCCTGCCAACAAAATTCATTTGCTCAGGGATAGATATAAAGCTGGATAGTTTCCGGGCAATTTCGCGGGTGACTTGGAAAACGCTGACATTTTTGGTTGCCAATTACGTGAGGAAGATTTTGGTGTAATTTGCCTATTGGTACTTGCTTGTTGGCGTACTGGCCTTAAGGTCCTTGACCTTAAAAAAAAAAACAAAACCTTGCTTTTTTTTATAAGTTCAAAAATCGGTGTACAATTGCATGTTTAGTTCGTGACTTAATTGACGATTAAACTCAAGCTTGCAATTATACAACCTTCTAATAAATAATCTAGTCAAAATAGCTACCTTTTTCGCTTGTCACTCTGTTGTGGTTGATCCTTCGTTGATATAATCAACCGCCAACTTGCAAATTGGATAGAATGTGGAATAAACGTAGAGCGATATCACCTGACAATTTCCGGGATCATATTAGTTGCTCAGAAATTTCAGATAAATTCGATGGGTGATAATTTCGTGCTCTTTTCGCAGCATTGAACTCGGGCGTCACGAGGGAAAATTATACGATGGTCTTTCCAACTATACGCTTAAAAAACAACATCCACACCTGATATGTATTTGCTTCCACGAGCCAAAACACACCATTTCATAAATTCGTTGGTGGATAGCCGTATATTTCTGCATCTTTGAAATGGTATGTAAAAACGCATTTTTTAACCTACTTCAATCAATTCGTAACAAAATTGTACGAGTTTAACTAAAAAATTTCTAAATGTATTATTATTGAAAAATTTTATCACCGTTTGTGCAAAAGACGCCAAATAAAAATAAGGTTTAGGTTTCCGCGAAACCCAAAATAGGCTGATGGAAATTGTTATGAGTGAAAAATGTCGCTTTTTGTGAGATGTGAGAAAAATATTGAAACAAAATGGTGGATTTGATTATAAGTATGAAAATATTATTTACCTATTGTTGTGAAGTTTTATGTTAAGATTTTAACGAAGTATTAGGGTCAATTTTTTATTTTTTGAATAGTATATGTATTAAAACGTATTAGCATGGTATTCTTCCTGTCACGGAGCATATTCAGGGTTTTGCCGCTTGCCTCGTCAACACCCTACCACACCAAACCCATGGGAAAAAAAGGCGGTTGGGAAGTTAAAGTTCCAACAAGACACATGCCCTATTATCGTCTTCGCATAGCCTCCAAATCTTGGCACGTTGCTGAAGTTAAACTTTGTGTGCTCGATGAACTTCATTTAAGGGGCTGTATTGAAATTCTCACATCGTTATTTGTAAGAGTGATAGATTTGTTTATAAACGTGAAAAATTTACTTACTAGTTATCTTAAAAAAAATTTTGAATATGGAGACAATAACAAGAAGGGCTAGGATTTTATGAGATAATCGAAGACTTGCATCTCTTCGAGACCAAAGTTGACATTTGATGATCCCACCCGCGTTTACGTAAATGATCACATCATAGTAAGTAGCCGCGTTGTAAGCGAGTCACTAAACTTCCCGAGCAATTGGAATTGGTTGAGGCAGAGACTAAAAGCTCCAAGTCAACAAGATATGCCAAAGAACGAGGAGCTTACACGAAATTGGACAAAGAAACGCTATTGTAGACTTCTTTAAATACACCCCAACAATTCCTCTAATTTACCAGGTTATGGCCACGAAACCTAAAGGAAGCTTCCTAATTGAGAAACTTCATCGAAACATTCTTACTACTACTATAAACCAACCGAATCCAAGAAGACATAAAACCCAAGTAAAAGTGAACCAAAAAAAACCAACAGTTAACGATCCAATTTGGAATTATGAGCCAGATATTGGGAGTAGCCATCCTTCTTTCTTCTCTTTACGAAGCAATCACCAGAGATGACGTTGATCAAGTCATCAACTGTGGGTCCGCGGACCCGGAGCTGTTGCACCTTGCTGCCAAGGAATGGCAAGAAAGCCCTCTCCTGCTCGCTTGTCGGTCCGGCAGTCACCGCGTGGCCGAGCACATTGCGAGACGGTTCCCTGGCAGCGTTAGAGTGAGGAGCAAGAAAGAAGGGTGGAGTCCCTTGCATATAGCCTGCCAAAGAGGCGACCTGTCGATCGTGGAGTTGCTGTTGGAAATCGAACCGGGGATGTGTCTTTCCAAGGACAGGTCCATGATGGTTCCTCTCCAGACAGCGGTGGTTAACGGTCGTGCCCACGTCCTGAAGCCTCTAATCGAGGCTTGTCCTAATTCCGCTCGGAGGATTACCTCGAACCGCGAGACGGTGTTCCATCTCGCGATAAAGAACTGCCATTGGGATGCGTTCGAGGCGTTGGCGGACGAAATCAATGAACCGGACAGGCGGAATCTGCTCCAGAAGAAAGATGGAGAAGGGAACAATGTCTTGCACATTGCTGCATCTGACAAGCTCGTCAGGGTAAAATCCGGACCCACTTATCAGAAACAGTATATCGGGATAATTTGGAAAAAAGTTCTATGGTAGGATTTACAAAGATCTTCACACGTAAATCTTTAATTTCTGCTCTTCAGAAATGTCACGTGTCCAAGAGAGGGAAAGCGGAACCAAAAGAGCCCAGACCAATTTTCCATCCTTGTTTGCCAAATAGTCAACTATCCGTACCTGATGCAACTTACTTTGACTGTACAAATTGTCAACTATCAAAAACCCTCTAGTAACTTGTTTGACCTGTGTCAATCAGAAAAGTCTGTTTACATGATATGAGATGGCCTACAATCTAGAACATCCGAAAATTTTAATTCGATAGAAGGGCCTAACCTAGATGGTAAAATCCAAAACATCGGGTAAAGAATTGTTATACTTTAACCATTGGGTTGATTTTTTTTTTAAAGATAAACTTTTTACACCTGTCAAAATTTGAATTTTGGACCTTCTCGATTTGGTATACTTCTTATACCGCTAGGTTAAATGTTATTTGACTGTTGGGTTGAAATTGATCATATAGCTTGAACTTTTGCATAAATTGATTCTACAGGTTGTGGAGAAGCTGATCCTTAACACTTCGGGAGGCACTACAGGAGCTCTGGTGCGGGTCAACTCTTTGAACCGGACAGGCAAGACCGCACTGGACATCTGCTACGGGAGCTCGTGGGACGCAGAAACGAGGAACATCAGCAACATTCTCTACAACGCGGGTGCTCTTCTAGGCAGCTCCCTCCCGCACCGAGCCCGCCTCAGGTGGAGCTACGACATCAAGAACATAGTCCTGGTGGTCCTTACAATGGTCCTAGGGGCAGTCTTCACCTCGGTCTGCAACCTGCCAAGCTCTTTCCTCATGTTCATCCTACCCCGGGACGCGAAATTCCACTTGCAGGACCTGTTCCTGTGGCACCTCCCGGAAGTATTCTACCTCCTGGTGGCGGACACTGCGACCATGGTGGTCTGTTTGGGAGGAATCATGGTCCTGACGTGGTCGATCAGGTTCCGAGCCATCATGCTCTACGTCACGGTGGCCTTAGGTATTGTCTATAGCATATTAGTGAACAACGTGGTGCCAAAGTTTTGGGTCTGTTTTGGGTCTAACGACAGGAAAATTCACAGTTCGGTGCTGGTTTGGGTTCTGGCCTTTGCATTTGTTGGACTTGGAGCACTGGTCTACCAAGTTTTGATGAGTGCTTTGATGGGTTTGTCTCGGTTTGGTAGGTGGATATCTCTGAGAGCTCGACTCTACAGTTGCCCATGTTGCTTATGTGCTGAATTCTAGAAATCATAGAATTTGTTACACTTCTCGGGTTCGAAATTGGTTAAAAGCTCGAATTTACACCCCTCCATGACTTGAGCAAGTGCTTATTGCTAAATATGTTACTTGTTAAAAATGAAGATCTATCTCTAAACGTCCTTATCATTTGCATTCCTTTTGTCAGGAATTGTGATTGTTGTAAATGTAATTCTTACTTGAGCACTGCGTCTTATCCACAATCATAGTAGATTATTAGAAATCCCCACAATGATTGTATATTTTATTGGTCACAATTTCGATAGTAAAATCAGTATATTTTGGGCCAGTACAATGTAGTAATCTAGTCTTGAAGAGCGCTGCAACGTTGCGGTCAATGTTCCTACTTCAGCTGAAATTGTCCTGGCTGAAAGGACAAGACGTGCTCATGGTATAGAAGATGCAAGACGTGCGCATCGTGAAGAAGATAGATGATAATAAAATATAGTCTAGATAGATGATAATAAAATATAGTCTTCAAGTCCTCCTATAACTAGAAAGATTATGGTGAAGCAACAAGCTAACATGCCGGTCCAACTTTAATCGTTAAAAGTTTCAAACTACTAGTTCTTAAGTCACATGCCGCTTTGGTGGGTGTATATGCACAAAAAAAGATGTGAAAACATGACTAAAATCAGTCGACAACAGCAAGAGATGGCCTGAATACGCGTGGATTAAGAAGGACGTGCTCACTCGATTACCGAGCAAGGAGTTCTCCTGCTTCCACAAAGTGCCATAGAGATGGCTCGGGATGACAGATGTGAGTTTCAAGCCTGTATTTGAATCTATTTCTGTAATTATGAATTCTGGTGGGATCTCGGTCCCTTCATTTGTATTCTCACCTATCTCAGACATACTAAGTGTATTTTATGTAATGTGCGTGAGATGGCTCTAATATCATGAACAAAGTGTAAGAAAAATGAATACAAATCATCTTATTATGTGTGATAATGATACATTTATATATACATGGTAAACAGGAGAGAAGACTAACGGCTACCTCTATGGGAAAAGAGACTACAACAAATGGACAAATAATGATCATTGGTAAAATGATACATTGGAGACTGATTTGTTCCGTAGGAACCGATCACCGGGAGTCCCAATCATTGACATCAGGTCAAGGGAACTTGAAGGGGCATCAGATTTATTATGAGTAGCAAGCTGTTAGAGCAGCATAAGGATAAACACGGATGTGTAGAACACTCTTAACAAATAGTGTTGGGAAAGCTTGAATGAAAAATTTAATGCAAAGTCCAAAGTGGAAAGGCCCAAAAGGGAAATGGAAAGTGCAATCCCATATTGGAAAGTGGCACCAACTTTTCCTAGTTTATAAGGAGAAACTCCTTGTTGACTAGGAAATAAGTTGACCACCTGGAAGGAAAGCCAACTCGGACTGCGACGGCTACCTCTATTGACAAGGAAGCCAACTCCTTGTTGACTAGGAAATAAGTTGAGCACGAGCACGAGCTCGCGCTCACGCACATGCGTGTGTGCATGGCGCATTAGACGCAGGTCACTATGGACACTTTGCGGCGCACTTGGTACTTCGCACGTGCGCATCGTCTGGAGGAGCCTTAAGTTGCGAGCAATCTATAAAGGGACGCAAAGAGGCTGGAGCAATCTGCCTAGCGAAGGGACATCTCCGAAGAGCCACGAAGCGATCTGGCTGCCTACCTGAGTCGCATCTCTTCGGAAGTGCCTCGTGCCCTTTCGGAGTGCCTGCCTGCAACTTTTCCAGCGCCCATAAATAGGCCTCTCCCCCTCAATTGCAGATCCATCCCAGCAGCAAGTGCATTCCATAAGCATTTTTGTCTTCTCCTCTCCCATCGTTCTTCACTTACAAATAGTCAGTCCGAAAGTTTTGGGTATATAAGGGTTCGCCCGAAAGTTTCGAGATACGTGTGCAACGTTCTTGAAAATGTCCGAACAATCGTTGTATCTTGGGGATGATTGCCGTAGCCCATACCGCACTGAAATATACGGGGCAACAGAAGATGACGTTCTATCTAACCACGGTCAACCTAGTTCGGTTCCTGAAAGAGGAAGCACCGAAGATAGCAGAAAATGAGACGGATCAACAAAAGATAAACGCTCTCGACGCGTGGAGTCACAGCGACTTCCTGTGCCGGAACTACATCCTGAATAGACTAGACGACACGCTCTACAACGTCTACGCGGTAGCTAAGACCGTTAAGGAGCTGTAAGAAGTACAAAACGGAGGATGCCAGAACGAAGAAATTCATCGTCAGACGATTCCTCGACTTCTAGATGGTGGACTCCAAGAAGGTCATTGACCAAGTGCAGGAGTTGCAGCTGATCCTTCACGAGATCCAATCCGAAGGGATGCAACTCAGCGAGTCCTTCCAAGTAGTTGCGATGATCGAGAAGCTTCCCCCGCTCTGGAAGGACTTCAAGAGCTACCTCAAGCACAAGAGGAAGGACATGGGCCTAGAAGACCTGATAGTGAGACTTAGGATCGAGGAAGACAACCGAAAGTCCAAAGTCAAGCAAGACAAGGCCAACTTAGAGAACACCGTGCACCTCGCCGAGGGAAAAGGTGGCAAGAAGAGGAAGAAGTCTGGGGATAAGTAAGAGAAGCAAGAGCCCAAGAAGAAAAAGAACAAGAAGATCAAGGACGACTGCTATAACTGCGGCAAACCCGGCCACATGGCTAAGGACTGTCGCCAGCCGAAGAAGGACGACCAAGGAAAGACTAACCTGGCTGAAGGCTCGTCCGAAATGGATCTGTCAGTCGTGGTGTTTGAAGCCAACCTGGTGGACAATCCGAGAGAGTGGTTCCTGGACACAGGAGCTACCCACCACATCTGCTCGGACAATGAGATGTTCTCGAGCTATATCTCGATCACCGACCGAAAGCTGTTCATGGGAAACTCCACAACGTCCAAGATCGTCGGTCTGGGTAAGGTGGTCCTGAAGCTGACCTCAGGAAAGGAGCTGACCCTCAAGGATGTGCTGCATGTCCCGGACATCCGCAAGAACTTAGTTTCTGGCTCACTGTTAAGCAAAGCCGGTCTTAAGCTTGTATTTAAGGCTGATAAGTTTGTACTGACCAAAGCGGGTCAATTCATAGGAAAGGATTATCTAGAAAAGGGGATGTTTAAGATGAATGTAATAACTGTACATCGCACCTTTAACGGTGAAAATAAAGTTAACGCTTCTTCTTACTTGGCAGAGTGTTCTAATTTATGGCATGGTAGATTAGGACACATAAATTTAAACTCGCTAAGAAAGTTAGTAAGTTTAAATTTATTACCGAATCTAGAGTTCAACCCATCTGATAAATGTGAAGTATGTGTGGAGGCTAAAATGACCAAAGCACCTTTCCATTCGGTGGAAAGAAGTACTACGCCTTTAGAGTTAATTCATACGGACACTTGCGATATGAAACACGTGCAAACTAAAGGCGGGAAGAAATACTTCATCACGTTTATAGATGACTGCACAAGATATTGTTACGTATATATGTCACGACCCAAATTCATGGTCGGTGACCGGCGCTAGATCATGTCAAACTTAATATAATAAACCACAACCTAGCAAGCCTCAAATCATAATACATCATTCGTATTACTAGGATTGTCAAAACATGTTTTTTCCCACATTGTTTCTTCAAACAAACATATTTATCGTGTCCAAAACCTGGTAGACATTGGAGTACACATCTCCAACGTCATATCATCAAACTCATCCTTTTAAAACATAAACATAAATTTACACATACATAACATATTAACATTAATCTAAGATCATATGTCAAAGAACAACAAATATGTACAATGGAGCGACCTAGATTACAAAGACAAAGACCATCCGGAGACCTTTGAACGCAGCCCGAGAAAGAAAGACAACGGACTGAACTCGGATGAAAAAGCTTCTCCAGATGCAAACCACGGCTCAAATCTCTTCACCTGTGGATTGAAGTAATGGATAAATGCTTTGAAACACTTAGTAAGCAAATATTATAAGTAACATGTATTTAACCAACCAGTCGTTCCCATCAAACCCAACCAAATACTAACACACAACTAAGACAACAAAAGACCACTTCACAGACAAGGTCATCAAAGAATTCATGTATCACACGTAATCAGAACTTCAGATAGACTTTCACAGAACATATAACACAATTCGGATGAACTTCAGATAGGTCTAGATAGTGTCACTCCCACTCCAACACCAGGATACCATATCTTAAAGGCGCCATCAGAAACCAACCCCGCCGGCCAAATATCATACCGTATACATATCCAATGTATCCTCAGAATATGTGCACATATGCCAACATCCCCAGTTGGTCACGGGTAGACCTCATCATCCGCCATCACACAAATCACATACCAAACCTTTCAAAATTCACATACATACACAGACAATCCAAAAGCAACCTCAAATATCAAATAGACCAAAACCAAACCCAATACCACATTTCATATCATTCAAAAGTACGCCAAATAAAGCACATCACCCACGTCTAGTTAACTAAACACATATTACAAAGAATATCCACTTACAAGACAATGGTTGCTCAAACCACTCAAAGAGAAGCTTCTTGCTTCGTTTTACAACTCGTGGCACTCGGATTCAAACATCGGTTAACTAGTCAAAAGAATAATTAACCATTATCATTACCCGCCTCTTTAGCATATAAATATGTCTTAGAAAACATAAAACTTCATTTGTTAATTTACAATTTTTGTCTCCAGAAATACACAATCTAATCCTTATCAATTATACAAAATATATCACTTTCATTTCTTTCATTTGGCTTCCTTTTTATATCTTTCCTAATCTCTCTTCATTTAAACATGGATCATAAGGAAGCCCTCAATTGTTTTATAGTTTTCTCAAACTAATCCAACATAGAAGACTATGGTTATTAGGTTACTTACTAGAAAAGAACTCCCTGAATTTAAATTACTAATATATATTTTCTTGTGCATAATTAAACAATTCGATCTGAGTAACATTAAGCCTTGATCAATTTCCATGAATCCTTTTCTCTTCTTAGTTAATTGAGTTTCTTATTTTCTTCACTTTCCTTTAGCTTCCTTTTCTGTCTCTAGTGTCACTCTTTAATATATAAACAAACATTATCTTATTCATGATCTAAATTACGTTTTGCTACCATGAACAAAGATTCTCAATCTAGCCTTTTAATTTTCCTATAGTTTCTTATCGATTTAGTTTCCTATAGGTTAAAACCTATGCTTCCTAGTTCCTTCATTAATAGTTCATATCCATAGAAAATATTTAACTGTAAGTAAATTATTCATATTAAGTAACAAAGATAGAATTACCATACGGAGATCCCCTTATTTTACTAGTAGCTACTTCTTCCCTTTTTCATCTACTCGTCTTTCTCTTTGTTTCTTTCTTTTATTTATTTGTAGTTTCTTTGTTTCGATGGATAGAAAATAAATGAGCTACTTGTACATATATATAATCAATTTCCGACCTCTCCACCACCTCTTCTTCCCCTTTTGTTTTTACTTTTACTTGGTGGCACTTATGTTTTACAGCCACGTTTTCAACTTCAATCCATCCTTATCATATTTTATTAATTAAATATTTTATAGTCGTACTTTAGTTTTAGTGGAGTGACTGGCCTTTTATATTTACATATGCAAAATACTTAAGGTGAAATTCTATATGGTTACCACGATCCAAATTTTCCATACTATATATATTTTTTCTTATCCAACTCTACAAGCTAAAATTCAACTAACTCTTAATCCGTCTCAGAACTATTTACAAATCTTGTCACTGGACAGCTAAATATACTTTCCTTAATTTATCGAACATAATATGGCTAATCATCATATTGAATAGTAAATTTAAAATTTAGGTTAACTTAAATAAAATCACATAACAAATATTTCCAATACTAACAAAATCAGATCTATATCAGAGCACCGTAAATTCTTGATTTGTTTCGACCAGGTTATTTCATAAATCACAAAACTAAAAGAACAAAGTTATAGATCTAGGTGTTATGAATCCACACAAATTGAAATCACCTAATTTGAAGTCCTGATGAGAAAGTTACGCCTATTTTACCACATGACGACATACTATACCTAAACCCTTCTAAAACCAACCTTATTTCCAAAATCAACCTTATTATGTTGTAAAAAAAATGTGGTTGAAGGGTATGGGTATCACACCTAAAGGGCAAAGACGAAGCTCTTGATGCCTTTAAGAGATATAAGAATGAGGTTGAAAATCAACTCAGCGTGAAAATCAAAATGATCAGAAGTGATCAAGGGGGAGAATATGTAGCTCCGTTTGACGAACTCTGTCAAGAACATGGCATTATTCATCAGACGGCTGCTCCATACTCACCTCAATCGAATGGCGTAGCAGAACGAAAAAATCAAACTCTTAAGGAGATGATGAACACTATGTTGATTAGCTCGGGCTTACCCCATAACGTGTAGGGGGAAGTTGTGCTCTCAGCTAACCACATTCTAAACAAGTTGCCAAACAAGAAAAGGGATAAAACCCCATATGAACTATGGAAAGGAAGGAAGGAAGCCTTCCTACGCTTACCTTAAAGTGTGGGGGTGCCTAGTAAAGGTCGAAGTACCTAAGCCTAAGGAGGTGAGAATAGGACATAAGACCATTGATTGCATCTTTATCGAATATGCGCAAAATAGTAGTGCTTATCGATTTTTGGTGCATAAATCTAAAAACCCTGAGATAAATGCGGGAATGGTCGTAGAATCAAGGAACGCAACGTTCTTTGAGAATAACTTTCCTAATGAGGAAAGAAAGGAAGGAAGTCCAAAGAAAAAGGCTCACGAGACTACGCAAGGGTCAAATCAGGAAGATGATGAACCTAGACATAGTAAACGGACAAAGGTAACCAAATCTTTTGGTCCGGATTATCTAACCTATGCGTTAGAAGATGAACCCAGGACAATCCAAGAGGCATTGTCCAGTCCAGATGTTCCTCTCTGAAAGGAAGCTATCAATAGTGAGATAGAATCTATTATGCAAAACCACACGTGAGAAATCGTGGATCTCCAACCGGGCTGCAAACCTTTGGGATGCAGGTGGATCCTAAAAAGGAAATACAAAGCTGATGGATCAATCGACAAGTACAAAGCTCGATTGGTAGCTAAGGGGTTCAAATAGAAGAAGGGACATGATTTCTTTAACACGTATTCACCGGTCACAAGAATCACATCAATTAGAGTACTCATAGCTGTTGCGGCACTCTATAACCTCGAGATCCACCAAATGGACGTAAAAATAGCTTTCCTAAATGGAGAACTGGAAGAGGAGATATACATGGAGCAACCTGAAGGGTTTGTGGCTCCCGGTCAATAGCATAAAGTGTGTTGGCTAGTCAAGTCACTATACGGGCTAAAACAAGCGCCGAAACAGTGGCACGAGAAATTTGATAGGACAATGCTGTCGAATGTATTTAAGATCAATGAGTGCGATAAATGTGTTTACATTAAGGGCACACCTGAAGCTTACATAATTGTATGTCTCTACGTAGATGACTTACTAATTATGGGAAGCAATAAAGAGATTATTGTGAAAACTAAGAACATGTTAAAGGACCACTTTGACATGAAAGATATGGGTCTGGCATACGTCATACTAGGAATAAAAATCTCTAGGAAAGCTGATGAAATTATCTTGACGCAATCCCACCACGTGGAAAGCGTGCTCAAGAAATTTGAAGCTTTTGACAAACCTCCGGTTAAGACTCCAGTAGATTTAAATCTACATTTAGCCAAGAATCAAGGGGACCCAGTATCTCATCTAAGGTATGCGCAAATTATCGGGAGCTTGATGTATTTAACAAACTGGACACGTCCTGATATTGCGTACTCAATTAGTAAGCTTAGTAGATTCACAAGTAATCTAGGAAAGGATCACTGGCTAGATCTGGAAAGGATCACTAGCTAGCTCTGGAAAGGGTTTTACGATATTTAAAACATACCATAAACCATGGCATACATTATGCCAAATATTCAGCTGTATTAGAAGGATACAGTGATGCAAACTGGATATCAGATACTAAGGACTCCAAATTCACGACTGGATACGTATTCACCATAAGAGGAGGAGCTGAATCTTGGAAGTCTTCTAAACAAACATGCATAGCTGGATCCACCATGTAGTCGGAGTTTATAGCACTAGACAAAGCTGGGGAAGAAGCTGAATGGCTCAGAAACTTCCTAGAGGATATTCTATGCTGGAACAAATCGGTGCCTCCCGTATTGATACATTGTGATAGCATGTCTGCAATCGGGAGAGCACAAAGTACAATGTACAACGGAAAGTCTCGACATATCCGTCGGAGACACAATACCGTTAGACTGTTAATCTCTAGTGGGGTGATCACCATTAATTACGTAAAGTCTAAGGACAACTTAGCTGATCCTTTTACGAAAGGAATCAATAGAGATCAAATGTACAACGCAGTAAGGGGAATGGGATTAAAATCCACACACTAAAGAACGTCCATAGCAGTAACTCAACCATGATGAGTGGAGATCCCACAAACTTGGTTCAATGAGACAACTAAGTTATGGAAGGTTCAGTTAATCACCTAGAACCTATCTCATTCTCAGAAGCTGCCCAGGTGTTAACCTGCAGAGGTGTGGTAAGGTTAAGCATTACGCTTTTAATGATTCATATACCTTGATAAAGGTGGAGTATGGCAGGATACTCCTGATAGGAGATCACCTATGTAAGTGTGAAGTGAGGCCGCTTTAAATTGGAAAAACACTTATGAATCCAAGATACAGTCCATAGCCGAAATGTACACAACGTGAGAACCCAAATATACTAGGGTTATTATTGTGTAAATGTTATTGTCTTTGTTTACGCCAAAAGCTCACGGTTCAAGACAGCACGTTCACCGAGCAGCGAGTAAATCCGATAATATATTACTAGAGAAGGTTCAAAGCCACAAGCTACCTGTCTCGATGCAATAATAACACGTCAGAACTTTTGATTAGAGTCTGCATGCATTAATCATCATTCATGTGGGGGATTGTTGGGAAAGCTTGAATGAAAAATTCAATGCAAAGCCCAAAGTGGAAAGGGAAAGGACCAAAGTGGGAGGCCCAAAAGGGAAATAGAAAGTGCGATCCCACATTGGAAAGTGGCACCAACATTTCCTAGTTTATAAGGAGAAACTCCTTGTTGACTAGGAAATAAGTTGACCACCTGGAAGAAAAGCCAACTCGGACCGCGATGAGGATGGTGCGTAGCACCATCCGAGCACGAGCACGAGCACGTGTGTGTGCGCATGGCGCATTGGACGCAGGTCGCAATGGACGCTTTGTGGCGCACTTGGCACTTCGCACGTGCACAACGTCGCGAGGAGCTGGAGGAGCCTTAAGTATTTTGCCCGAGTCTGGAGAGAGCTGCATAGTTACTGAAGTGACTAGAGGCTGCGAGCGCCTTCCAGGATGGTCACCGAAGAGGCACGAGGGGCTGGAACATCCCGGAAGTTTCCAGACGGCCGAAGGGCTGTGAGCAATCCATGAAGGGACGCAAAGAGGCTGGAGTAATCTGCCTAGCGAAGGGACATCTCTGAAGAGCCACGAAGTGATCTGGCTGCCTGCCTGAGTCGCATCTCTTCGGAAGTGCCTCGTGCCCCTTCGGACTGCCTGCCTGCCACTCTTCCAGCATCTATAAATAGGCCTCTCCCCCTCATTTACAGATCCATCCCAGCAGCAAGTGCATTCCATAAGCATTGTTGTCTTCTCCTCTCCCCCCGTTCTTCACTTACAAATAGTCTGTCCGAAAGTTCTGGGTATATAAGGGTTCGCCCGAAAGTTTTGAGATATGTGTGCAACGTTATTGAAAATTCCCGAACAGTCGTTGTATCTTGGGGACGATTGTCGTAGCCCATACCATACTGAAATATACGGGGCAATCTCGTCTTTCAGAGAAATTGTCCAACACTTGCTTCGACTACCGTAGATCCTAATCAAGTACACTGAACCCTCCGAGAACAACAAATAGTAGCGAGAGATAGGAGAATCGAGGACACACGATATTACATGGTTCGGTCGAAAGACCTACTCCACGGGGCCGAGACGATCATCACTATATTATGTAGATATACATGGTACATAAGCCATAGGCGAGGCTGTGCCTCGAGCCTAAATCTCTGCCTATACTACCATGGTCAATTAAGCCAAGACCAAAGAATATCTAATCCCTACCCTCCTATATATAGAAGACAAGCCCAATATATTACACAATAGGAAATAGAGTTCTATTTTTATTAGGAATTTGGGACAAATCCAAACAATCTCCACCTTGGACCGAATTCCAAAATCAATCGTCTTCACAAACTTCTAGCTTCACATCATCCACATCAGACCATCTTCAATGTGTGCCTTTTCCATTAAGCTCCATGCTCAACGTATCATCATCCACCTAAATATTGAAAACTCCACCTCGAATGGAATCTTCCACAAGTATCTCAACAATATATACTCACATCGGGTCTTCAACTCCATAAGAACCAACACAACGGGAGAAAATCTTCATGCGCGCAACATGAGAGTTTTTCATATTAGAAAAAACCACTCCAACGCCTACACAATGCCTAAATCTCATAGGCCAGCTTCAATCCCCGAAGCTCCAGCACGTCCAATACTCCTCCTGGTATGGTGTACTCTCATGGGACACTCTCGAACCATTTCTCTACCAACATAGCAGACTCTACTTCATCGAAAAATCTCCACCTTCATGTGGACAACGACTGTTGGGGTTACATCACCGAGCGAACACCAATCTCAGTCCAAATAAGAGATGAGGACACCAACTATAGACTTTTACATCACCTTCGCGTGAACACCTTCTGGATATCAATCTTGGAATTCTCCACCAGCTACAGGACTTTACATCACCTTCACGTGAACACCTTCTGGACACCAAGCTTGTTGTTGCTATTACACCTCACTCCTCCATCCTCGTGGGCAACCAGGAGATACACTGCATAACCTGTAAGTCAAAATAAAATAAATACTTGTACCAAACTCTTTGCTTTCATCGTCAACGAGTAACTGGTCCAAATAATGTTCAAGGTCTTCACACGATCCACCTCTTGGTCCAACATGATACAACCACTCCATGACCGATCAACCATGAACCCAAAATAGATCCGAGCAAATCCCAAAGAACAAAGGAGTCTTCCAGAGAAAGAAGTCGCCTCAAGCTCCTCTAACTTTCTCACACCACTCTCGACTACATACACAATACCACATACATGTATAGGAGATACTATTGGACCTGAGCTCAAAGCCCAATAAGATTTGGGTCAAAAACCCAACAAGTCTCCACCTTGAACCAAATCACATGATCGGTCTTCAACCGTGAATCTCAAATACTGGAACAATCTTCAATTCAACAGGACCCCAATCTGACCTTTCCTTGGTCAAATTCTTCAACTCGGATAAACAAAATCACCATACCCATCAACCCGACAAACTTCATGATCCAAATAAAGACCCAAAATTGGTATAATCTTCATGGATCACCAATAATCTCTGCCCAAAAATAAGTCTGGTTCAACTTCCAAACCATGACTAATCACATCCACCAAGCCTCCATTACCAATATGGTCAAAACCAAACAAACCAGCTCAAATTGATCAGACCAAAATCAATTTTTGGTCCGACCAAAAAACCCAAACCGGTCAGCCAACCTGTTAACCCAAAATTCCCAATTTAGCTCCAATTAGGG
Source organism: Hypericum androsaemum (assembly GCA_963995505.1). Taxonomy (NCBI): domain Eukaryota; kingdom Viridiplantae; phylum Streptophyta; class Magnoliopsida; order Malpighiales; family Hypericaceae; genus Hypericum; species Hypericum androsaemum. The sequence goes on from OZ023198.1 coordinate 1,051,891, forward strand.
TTTTTTTTTCTCCAAAGAAAAAAGGGACGGCGGCGGCTCCTTCTTCACGATGGCGGTAAGGGTGATGCGAGCAAACGACGAGCGGCGGTGGCACGGCGGAATAGGGGAGATGCAGGGCTGTCCTTTCTCTCTCCTCGTCACTGGGTTTCTCTCCTCCTAATTTTTCAACGACGTCTCTTCTTGCACGGCGAACGGAAAGCTGATGACAAACGGCGGTACGACAGGCGAACGCTGGCTCCATCTCAAACCCGTCTCTGGCGGCGGTGACTGACGAACGGCTTCTTCTCTTCACCTTACAACTCCTCGAATCTCTCTCTTCGAACTCTTCCTCGACGAGTCGGGCTACGAGACAGCAGCCTCTCTTTCCAGTCACGGCTGACAGGTGGGCAAGTCTCCTCCCCGCTGGTGACAGAGCACAGGTCGGTCGCCTCTCCTAGGCGATAGCAGGACGATGATCGGACGAGGGCTGGTCGGGCCGGCGACCGGCTATGGCTGGCGCTCCAAGGATTTTCTGAAAACCCTAAATTTCCCAATTTGCCCATCTCTTTCTCCAGATTTACGAATTTGCCACTACCTCCAATAGATTCAAATTTCCAAACAGGACCTCTTCTTTTCAGAAATTTTGAACCTGCCCTTACACACAAAACAACCTCAAATCCAATTTTTCAACTGATTTTATCTGAATCAGTACCAAAAGTTCTGATTCCAATTGTTAGAGTAGCGGAAGCGTAAACACGGATGTATAGAACACCCATAACAAATAGTAGCGAGAGATAGGAGAATCGAGGACACACATATTACGTGGTTCGGTCGAAAGACGTACTGCACAGGGCCGAGATGATCATCACTATATTATGTGGATATACATGGTACATAAGTCATAGGCGAGGCTGTGCCTCGAGCCTAAATCTTTGCCTATACTACCATGGCCAATTAAGCCAAGACCAAAGAAAATCCAATCCCTACCCTCTTATATATAGAAGACAAGCCTAATATATTAGACAATAGAAAATATAGTTCTATTCTAATTAGGAATTTGAGACAAATCCTAACACAAGCAGATGCCAACCTGGACAGAAGAAGAAGCTTGACTTGAGTCAACATAAATTCGAGCTTGTAACCCGAGTTCGAACCACCCGAGAAGCATAACAGATTCCACGATTTCTAGGATTCAGCACATAAGCAACATAGGCAGCAGTAGAGACGAGCTCTAGGGATATCCACCTACCAATCCGGGACAAACCCATCAAAGCACACATCACAAATTGGTAGACTAGTACTCCAAGCCCAACAAATGCCACGGCCAGAACCCAAATCAACACCAAACTGTCAATTTTCCTATCGTCAGACCCAAAGCAGACCCAAAACTTTGGCACCACATTCTTCACCAATAAGCTATAGACAATACCTAAGGTTACCGTGACATAGAGCATTGTCGCTCGGAACCTGATCGACCACGTCAGGACCATGATCGCCCCCAAACAAACCACCACGGTCGCAGTGTCCGCCACCAGGAGGTAGAATACTTCCGGGAGGTGCCACTGGAACAGGTCCTGCAGGTGGAATTTCGCGTCCCGGGGTAGGATGAAGCGGAGGAAAGAGCCTGGCAGGTTGCAGACCGAGGTGAAGACTGCCCCTAGGACCATCGTCAGGACCATCAGGACTATGTTCTTGGTGTCGTAGCTCCACCTGAGTCTGGCTCGGTGCGGGAGGGAGCTGCCTGGAAGAGCACCCGCGTTGGAGAGAATGTTGCTGATGTTCCTCGTTTCTGCGTCCCACGAGCTCACGTAGCAGATGTCCAGTGCCGTCTTGCCTGTCCGGTTCAAAGAGTTGACCCGCACCAGAGCTCCTGTAGTGCCTCCCGAAGTGCCAAGGATCAGCTTTTCCACAACCTATAGAATCAAGTTCAGGCTATATGATCAATTTCAACCCAAAAAGGTTGGACTGTAACTTGCAAATACTTCGAAATCAAGATTTACGGTTTAAGTATAACAACTCCTTACCTGATGTCTGATGTTTTCGATTTTTATCATCTATGTTAGGCCCTTCTACCGAATTAAATTTCTGGATGTTCTAGACTTTTCTGATTGACACAGGTCAAACAAGTTGGATAGTTGAAAATTTGTACAGTCAAAGTAGGTTGCACCAGGTACGGATAGTTGACCATTTGGGAAACAGGGTGGGGAATTTGTCTGGGCTCTTTTGGTTCCCGTTTCCCTCTCTAGGACACATGACATTTCTAAAGAATCAAAAATTGAACATGGTTTGGCTTTGGCGGGTAGTTGTGAATGGGGTAGGTTGGATACGGAGATTCTGACCCGTTATGAATGTGGTAGGTTAGATACGGGGATTATGACTAGTTTCCTACTACAAAATCTTCCTTTCAAATTAACCTGATATAATGTTTCTGATGAGTGGATTCGGGCTTTACCCTGACAAGCTTGTCAAATGTTGCGATGTGCAAGACATTGTTCCCTTCTCCATCTTTCTTGTGGAGCAAATTCCGCCTGTCAGGTTCCTTGATCTCGTCCACCAACGCCTCGAATGCATCCCAATGGCAGTTCTTTAACGCCAGATGGAACACCGTCTCGCGGTCTGAGGTAGTCCTCCGAGCGGAACCAGGACAAGCCTCGATCAGAGGTTTCAGGACGTGACCATGTCCGTTAACCACCGCTGTCTGTAGAGGAACCATCAGGGACCTATCCTTGGAAAGACACATTCCAGGTTCGATCTCCACCAGCAACTCCACCATCGGCAGGTCCCCTCTTTGGCAGGCTATATGCAAGGGACTCCACCCTTCTTTCTTGCTCCTCACTCTAACGCTTCCAGGGACCTGTCTCGCAATGTGCTCGGCCACGAGGTGGCTTCCGGACCGACATGCAAGCAGGAGAGGGCTCTCTTGCCATTCCTTGACAGCAAGGTGCAACAGCTCCGGGTCCGCGGACCCGCAGTTGATGACTTGAGCAACGTCGTCTCTTGTGATTGCTTCATAAAGAGAAGACAGAAGGATGGCTACTCCAAATATCTGGCTCATAATTCCAAATTGGATCGTTAACTGTTGGTTTTTTTTTTTGTTCACTTTTACTTGGGTTTTATGTCTTCTTGGATTCGGTTGGTTTATAGTAGTAGTAAGGATGTTTCGATAAAGTTTCTCAATTAGGAAGCTTCCTTGAGGTTTCGTGGCCATGACATGGTAAATTAGAGGAATTGTTGGGGTGTATTTAAAGAAGTCTACAATAGCGTTTCTTTGTCCAATTTCGTGTAAGCTCCTCGTTCTTTGGCATATCTTGTTGACTTGGAGCTTTTAGTCTCTGCCTCACCCAATTCCAATTGCTCGGAAAGTTTAGTGACTTGCTTACAACGCGGCCACTATGATGTGATCATTTACGTAAACACGGGTGGGATAATCAAACGTCAACTTTGGACCCCGAAGAGATGTAAGTCTTCTATTATCTCATAAAATTCTTGCCCTCTTGTTATTATCTCCATATCTAGTTAAATTTTTTTTAGATAATGAATAAGTAAATCTTATACGCTTATAAATAAATCTATCACTCTTGCAAATGATGATGAAATAATTTCGATACGGCCCCTTAAATGAAGTTCATCGAGCACACAAACTTTAATTTTGCCAACGTGTTGCGGAGAAAAGAGAACGAGTAACCCGAGATGAATTCGGAGTGGTCGTCCCAAGGTCGGTCTAAAGCTATGCTAAGGATATGGGCCACGCTAAGCTATGGAAAAGAAAAGCGATATAAGATAAGTAATGTAAAGAGTAGTTGGACTATGTTGGTGATGTCCTTTCTCCGTCGCCCTAGCCCTTCTTATATAGCCCTAGCCCTTGAACTAGCTCCGTCCCTCAAAATAAAAAACTTCCATTAAGCCATTTCTTGTTTCACCCAGCTTAGAATAGGAAAGCCTAAGCCGTCCTCAAGACCCCCGGCTCCAAGTCTCAACTCCGAGAGATTCGCTCCAAGTTATTTGCTCCTAATGTGAAAGATTCTCTCAGCTTTGTATAGGAAGACATAATCCGCCTTCCTTAAACGAACAGATTCCACCCAAAATCAGAATATCTTTGCCGTAACACTCAAACAACCGTGATCTGACTAAGAATATACCAAATCATGCACATATCCCAGGGATCCCGGCTCAACTTAGGAAATATAAGTTGACCCGACCTCTCGAACCTTCTATGCAAAAACTATCATGAGCCTGCCATCGTCCAAATTAACCTCACAGCACTAACCCCATCCCTCTGAAAGCCTATAACGTCCTATCGGGTCCCTGCCTAATGGACCGAGGTGCCCTATTGGGCCTTGGAACGAGATGCCCTATCAACCATCACGGGCGGGGCACCCTGTCAAAGGATGGACATCCGAGCACGGAGCACGGGTTATTTCCCACGATACCGAAAACCCGGAACATCATTTTCATGTCTCAATACAACGTACCAAGATATGGAGGTTGTGCGAGGACGATAATAGGGCATGTATCTTATTGGAACTTTAACTTCCCAAACACACTTTTTTTTTTACGACTTTGGTATGGTAGAATATTGACGAGGCCAGTAGTTGCGACCCTGATTATGCTCCATGCAGGGAGAATACCATGCCAAATAGGTTGTATACTCTATGAAGTTTTAATGCATATACTTTTCAAAAAATAAAAGCCCTAATACTATGATATAATTTTAACATAAAATTTTAAAACAATAGGTAAATAATTCTTCACGCTTATAACCAAGTGTTTCAATATTTTTCTCACATCTCACAAAAAGCGACATTTTTCATTATAACAATTTCCATCAGCCTATTACGGTGTCGGCGGAAACCCAAACCTTATTTTTATTTAGCGTCTTTTACATAAACGGTGATAAATATTTTTCAATAAATCTCTTTGTTAAATTAGAATAATTTTATTACGAATTGATTGAAGTAGATTAAAAAATGTGTTTTACATACCATTTAAAAGATACAGAAATATACGGCTATCCACCAACGAATTTATGAAATGGTGTGTTTTGGCTCGTGGAAGCAAATACATATCAGGTGCGGATGTTATTTATTTTAAGCGTATAGTTTGATAGACCATCGTAAAATTCGTGAGAGGAGGATACCTCTCATATTTTTCATGCGATAAATTTTTTGACTCATAGCAGTCCGTTTTATTGGACCTTTGATCCGCTGTGGCTTTGGTCCCTTGCGTTTGCATTTGTATTTGGGGTAAATATAGGGAAATTTTTTGTTATGACACTTTAGTGTATTATAGGACAATTCGAAAAATATTTTAGATAACATTTATCATTTTTTTGTTATAATACGTATCTATTTTTATCTTGGGTATACTCATTGTACACATTGATGTAACTGACATTTGAAGAGTAATACAAATTTTACTTATAAAAAAAACCATCGTAAAACTTTCCCTCGTGACGCCCGAGTTCAATGCTGCAAAAAGAATACGAAATTATCACCCATCGACTTTATTTGATCCTGGAAATTGCCAGGTGATATCGCTCTACGTTTATTCCACATTCCATCCAACTGCAAGTTGGCGGTTGATTATATCAACGAAGAATCAACCACAATAGACTATTGTGGCAAGCGAAAAAGGTAGCTATTTTGACAAGATTATTTATTAGAAGATTGTATAATTTGCAAGCTTGAATTTATTCCAAGATGCACGAACAAAGTCGTCAATTAGGTCACGAAGTAAACGAACTATTGTACACCAATTTTTTTTTTTAACGCAATATAAAAGGCAAGGTTTTCAATTTTTTTTTAAGGTCAAGGGCCTTGAGGCCAGTACGCCAACAAGCAAGTACTAATAGGCAAATTACACCAATGTCACGTAATTGGCAAAAATGTCAATGCTTTCCAAGTCACCAGCGAAATTGCCCGGAAAATATCTCCTTTTTATCTCTATCCCTGAGCAATACATTGATTTCATTAATAAAAAATCTAAGAGAGAGAGAGAGAGATAATGAACCAGGAAATTACAACATGGGTTTCCTTTGACCAATTCAAATAGGTGATGTAATTCCAGGAAATTTCTTCCCTGTGCCTGTAAGAACTTGAATACGGAAATTTCTTGTTAACTAGCTAGTTCACAATAGCTGAGAATAAAGGAAATGAAGCTAGAGACTTTCCAAATTTTCCCGCCTAGTTTTATTTAGTGTGCAGCCTCCAAAAACACAACATCCTTCTTCCATGGAAGTAACACGTCTGCTGATAGAGTTCCTTCGAGGCAGCCTAACCCGTCGCGATGATGAGCAGCAACTCTATCAGGGATTGCTTGGTTCGCCCCCACTAATGCCGGATGAGACACCGTTGCAGAAGGCATCCAGGGAAGGGAATGTGGGGGACCTCGCGAAGTTGCTCGACGAGAATGATGGTTCCCTGATGGAACTGACGCCTCGGGGAGAGACACCTCTTCACCTGGCGGCCATGAATGGCCACCTTGAAGTGGTGAGGGTGTTGCTGGATCATGCCGAGCGGAAGAGATATTGCAGGCAATTCATCAATGCGAGGAATTGCATCGCAGAGACCGCGTTGCATTTAGCAACTTTCAGAAATGATGTTCAAGTACTTCTCTTGCTTATTCCCTTTCCCACTTTCAAACTGAGATTGATTGAACTAAGCATTTTCCTGTTCTGTCAACTGCAGGTGTTGAAGTTATTACTGGAGGATTCATCTTTTGCAGGGATGGTAGAGGTCAACGCCAAGACTAATGGTGGCTTCACAGCGCTGGACATCTTGGATTCTCTTTCCGAAACAGGGGAAGTGAAAGAAGAAATCGAAAAGGTTCTTCGAAGAGCCGGAGGAGTGAGAGGGAATGAAACAAAGTCGCTGAAAGATGGATGCAACCAAGAGGTGCAAATTGAAGTTGATCAACATTTTCGACGTCCTTCCGGGGCTCACAGGACAAGACCATCCGTAAATGGTGCTCACGTGGTGCTACTCTTAGCGACTCTGTTCGCGATGATGACCTTCCATGCTGCACTAAGAATTGACAGCCTTTCTGCAAGGGTAATGGGTGATCACCAACTGTCTCTTGAAACTACCATCCAAGAAACAAGGATGGAGGCGGCGACGCTCACACGCGTGTTTGTTCTCTTCAACTCGATGGCCTTCTTCTCGTCGCTTGGCTTGATCACAATCCTCTTACACAATCTGCCGCCTCTATTGCCCTGGCTCCTGATATTGGTAGCTTCCTTCAGCGGGGCCTACATCTGCGCGGTCATGGCAAGTACTTCGGTTGACGAATTCACAGCTGTTGCGCTCTTGGGAGCTTCTGTTCTGACCGCGGCGATAGTGAACTGCGTGGCATCAACAAGGTGGCTCCTGATCGACTTCGATGGATATGCAAGAGACATCCCGTGATCGGACTTGATTGGATCTGCAGAAAGACCTCTTATTGCCTTCTGCAGGAAGTTTCTTAGTTGTTTGTTTGTCACAAACTAGTACTATTATAGACATTATAAATTGAAGTAATCATGTCCCTCTTTCTTTCAAAAAAAAAGAAGAAGCAAGTGATTATGCCATTCTAGCTTTCGATTGTAATAAGGCTGCTGATGCAGTGAATTGTTGTTGTCTCCTCCTGTAATCTTTACCATTCTCTTTATGTATGTCCATTTTATCTGTTAAGTAGTCTGATCTTGGTACTCTTCTCTCTATTGTGGAAGTTTCGCATCATAAATGTCTTAAGGGTTTTTTTTTTCTGTCGTAAGTTTTATCCCATCGGATTTTATTACGAGAGGATTTTGATCCAATTCGATTCACATAGTCTCATTTTAGACCTTATAGCTGTTGGAAAACGGGAGAGAGAGAAGTGAAAGAAAAGAATAAAAGTTGAGTTTTGACTTACCTTTTACCAAATCTTTGTACCACATTGGTTTGTACAAGGATGAGAATCAAATTTAAAAGGAGATGTATGTTATGGAGCTTGTAAAGAGCTTGTGAGAAGAATAGTCTTCGGTGGGCCGAAATTGAGCTCATTTGGTATATTTTGACAATTTTGCCCCCATCCCCCCCCCCCCCCCCCCCCCCCGGTGCACAATATTTGTTATAAAACCTCCCCAATTTTTTGCATCCACGTTTTCATTTGTTACAGTCAAAGTAGTTACCAACATTCATATTTTGGCCCTAATTCTTTACCCCATGTATCTTCTTCAGGTTCTATAATAGAGGTTCTCAGGTAGCTTCTAAAACATACCATCCTACGCTTCTCTCCCTCTCCTCTAGCTTTCTCATTTCCGAGTTGCTCACTTATTCTTGTTAGTTCAGGTTACCCAAGCTTAATTTTGGACGGGTCTGTTTAATCCTGGAGAGTCATCACCCTCGGTGAATTGATTCTTAAAGACAGTGTTTCGCAGCACGACTCAGACTATCGATATTCTTGTTTGGTTCGAGTTTTATCCGGAGAGAAGTTGCACTTCGGCCAACAATAGCAACCAATTAGCAACTTTGTTTACCGATCACAGAGTGTAATTAAGCTTACACAAATGTAATTGTCTAAATTTTATACTAGCTAGCATGGCAAAACTTTCCACTCTCCAATTTATCGCATTTGTCTCGCCAAATCAATCGCGAGTTTGCAATCCAATTCAATTTGAGAATGGGTATTGGCGTAGCTCCTTCTAGGATAACCGTAAATGATATGTTCTGTCTGAAAGTCTTAAGTGATTTGATTAGTACTATTCATACTAATAAGGTGCACCTTCTTTTTCGGCACATATCCTGAGAGAACTCCAAGGTTTAACGCATTTGGCCGGGAGTAGGATCAAGATTGGTGACCTCCTGAGAAGTTTCTAGAATGCGTGTGAGTAGGGACAAGACACGCTGGAAAAGACCCGTGTTGGTCTATAAAGGCAGTCGGTCGGATCACGGGCGTTACACCTTCACAATTTCAAAGTTAACTGAATAGATTTCGTTCTCTCGTATATCGATTTCGTTTCCCTGATTGGTATGCATTAAGGGTTTGTTTCCCTGCAAATCAGTTAGGAAGGTGGTCTGAGTTTTGATTCAGCCTTTTTTCGACTACAAGGTAGAAGGAGAGATGATGTCATCCTTTTTTGTTTTTGTTTTAAGGGTTTTTTCGTCATTTCAATGACAAAAAAAGAAAAAAAAACTCATTAAAGGACCCAAAAGTATAATAAAATCAAATCCGAGAGATTTGAGAGTAATTTTCCCTTTTTCTTTTTTTTATTATCAAATATTTCGACACGAGATACCCTTTTATTTTAAGGCAAAGAAGGATCGTACCGTTCGAGAATCTGGAAAAATTCCAATAAATATGATTTTCTTAACCATGCTTTCTTGAAAGGAAAACGTGAATTTTTCTTTTTTTGTGTATTTTTTTATTATCAAGTATTTGGACACACTTTACTAACAAATTTAAGTGCGAATTTGTTAAATATTTTTTTATAATTTAGAATACTTATCTCTACTATCAATTTGGGGACAAGTTAGAGGCTACACCATCACGGGGCAATTGTCTCCACTTATTTATAATCTTCAAATTGTTGGATAATTTTTTCTAGAAATCTGGTCCCCATAACTTTTCAATCTTATCATAAGTTACACATGTAATTTTACTACAAGTTTTTCATAATAAATGATAATGATTAGAATACAAGTTACATTTATATAGAGACTATTCTGACTCGAAACAATGACCAATATTTATCGTTCACTTCCGAGACATGTTTGCCGTCGGAACCGACACCACCTACATAAAGTCAGATTCAGTGGAGACAAGACGTGTCCCTACCAATGGGAACTAACGTAAACCAATATCATTACATGTACAAACCAATATCACTTCACATGCAAACCAATATTATTCTACCTTTGTCATCACCAAAGACTACGTCCAACGCCTGATCACTGTTCTAGAACCGGTTACACGGTTCTGAAATATAGACCAAAAATAGATCTTTCTTACAAATGTCCAGAACGGTTCATGGAGCCGTTAGTTTTTTTTTTTAATATGATTTAGTTCTAAGAGAATCAACATTTGACTCCGCTACACGATCTTGGAACCTCATGTTCTACAATTGTGGAAAATATACAACTTGAACTAGAACTTTTCTATAAATTCTTGGATCAGTGAACCGTCGATTTAATTTTTTTAGAGAAAATTATTGCAGTATTCTTCGTATTTGACTAAATCAATAATTTAGTTCCTCGTATTTCAAAAATTATTCTCGCATCTTCCGTATATAATTTTATTTTATTATATGTTCGTGTCCCTCGCTAATGTTAACATGTATTTTTTCATTTTCTGTGGAAATTTCAAAACTAACGTTACAAAACAAAAAAAAATCCACATTCTTCCTCGCGTGGAGGTTGACCCGGCGCTGACTTCCCCTTCGACTCCTCCCTCACTCTCTGGGAACAACCTCGTGCCAGGACCTGAGACCTGGAATCCCTCCGATCCCGAGCTTCAGGAAGGAGCCCAAAGCCGCCTCAGTCCAATCGCCATCGTTTCCGGATTCCTCGTTCTCTGCTTATCGTGTTTCGGGGTTTTCTAAAGTTTGACGGCCGGCATCGGCATCAGAACCCAATGTTAAAGACTCCATCGATTAAATTAGTTGGAGAAGAAGACTCCATTTTATTTGAAAGAGTATCTTAGGTTCGCAGACGAAGATTCTGTTTTTGAGACTCCATTCCGTTTTTGGAACCCAATTAATTTGTTTGTTAGTCTGGAGGAGAAGATAATTTTGTAGACCACTTATTTAGTTTGTTAGAGAATTGGGAGGATTGGGAACCGGATATATGATTGGGTTTCTGCCGTGAAGAAGAGGACGATGGTGAAGGGAGGTTTCATGTCTTCGCGAGAATCGCCGGAGGAAGAGGAAGGAGATGGAATAGTTCCCTGGGGGTTTCTAATGAAAGAATTAGTGTTCGTCGAGGGTCATGAGGAGCCTTGAGCTCCATGTCGTTTGGGTCACGATGAGCAAGTTGATGTTCGTCCGAGTTTGATTCGCCGGAAAAGATGATTGGATTTCGTCGGAGAAAATGGCCGGCGATCAGAATGAGGAAGATGGTAATTTTTTGTTTCTAAAGGGTATTTTTGTCATTTCAATGACAAAATGAAAAAAAAAATTTGATGACGTCACCTAGGGAACCGAGAGTATAATAAAATCAAACACAGGAAACGGAAGAATAATTTTTAAAACACGGAAGACTAAATCATCGATTTAGTCAAACACAAAAGATACCACGATAATTTACCCCTTTTTTAACATGGTTTAGCTACGAAGAAAACAAAATTCGACTCCATTTCACAGTTGAGAATTTCCGGTTCCACAAATCATAGTTAAGGCACTTCCACAAAGTTGGAACCGTGACCAAAATCTTCCCAAAAAGTTCTGGAACAGTTCAAAAAATTTGACCATGCTTCAAATTTTGGCTATGAAACTTCTTGTTCCGGAATTGTGGCCGAGTTTAAATCTAGTGAAGGTAATTCCCATCATAGAATTTAATAAATTAGAACATGAATTTGTAATATTTTACATTTTCCCTGGTATTAAAAATGACATAAAAAATAGAGTTTGAAAGTGAACTTTTCCATGAAGAAATTGCAGTAATAAATAACTAAAGAATCAACAATTTGTAGTCAGATGCTTCTGTTCAGATTTGCAATATTAGGAAAGAAATTTAAAAGTACTAATCAAGATAGAGCAGAAATGAAATATATTCTAATGATTTAGATTTTTAGCAGAAATGAAATATATTCTAATGATTTAGATTTTTATTTTATTTTAATAGTAGACATGATCTGTGTTGAAAATTTGTTTCAGCTATTCAAAATTCAACATCTTACAATCAATCATATTCAGTAAAAAAGTCCATTTGAAGTGTGAATTTACCTACTCAAATCTCGCAGACCATCTCTTTTGAACAAAAAATAACTCAAAAATGTACATACACATTTTTTTTTGGAGTAAATTGTTTCCACAATTCCGGATCTTGTACGATCGTTGGGACTCGATCCTCCCACCTCATGCTTAAGGACTGACACTGTATCCATCAGACCATACGTGCGGTAGTAATGTACATAGACATTGATGAAAGCAACTTGGTATAAAACATGCAGTGTTTAGCTTAACTACATACACATCGATGAAAGCAAAATTTTGGGCACGAGTTTAAACTGCCTGGACTTTTCGACCTCTCTATAACCATTGGCTCCAAAATTGTAGATCTGAGCAGATTAGTTTCTCCATCATTGTTGCATTCTGAAGGTGACGAGAAACCCGACTTAGTGCGCACGTATGTCGTGGATGTACTGACCAGCCTGCTTCGCTGCGAGGAAAAGGGCATCTGCAGCAATAACCAATCCTAGCTGCAGATAAGCAAACGAACAATAGATTTCCGTAAGTAAAAAACATGGAATTTTGATCATAGATCATCAATGGAGAATGGAATATATTGTATTACCAGGCGTGCAGAGAAGACTAATCGATAACTCCAACCTTCTTTAGCGGCAGCAACTCTTTGCTGATCTGTCCAACTGATAAAGGAACACGAAGCAACGTCAAGATAACAATACCTACTGAATCAGAACTCATATTCCACGTCCCTACTGTTAACATGGCATATTCGTATCCAGGGTGACAGCAAATGCTCTGTTAAAGGACGGTTTCAAGGGAACGAGGAGTTCATCGCTAGTTGTGAGTGTGATGGGTTTAAGTGCAGGTTGATCTCATAGCTCACGTTTAATATTTTTACCCAATATCTCTGTTACAATTTTATTTTTTTTTCAATTAGCAGCATGTTGACCAAAAAGCAAGGACGAGAAATATACCCAAGAAACTCAGAGAGTCCACCTATCCCTGCAAATTTAAAAGGCTGAGGGCCTTCTCTGACAAGATCCTGTGCCACATACAAAGAAAGGTTAAAAACCAAGGAACAGTTAACTCAGAGATAAGCTAGCTCATCGGATAATATAAGACCAAAAAGACGACAGTCTTCGACTAGAGCAGCTTCATGTTAGAAACTGGTAAGCATGTACCTCTTCTTCTGCTGCCTCTAGACCACCTTGAACCCAGAAAAGGTTTCTGTAGCCAGCTCTGTGCAAAAGTTCACAAGCCGCAAGAGACCTGCATCGAATGGAAATTTATCGATAGGAGGGAAATGCAACCATCGGAGAATAATTGCGTAGTGTAACGAAACCATGATAGACTTTCCTAATTGGTTCTTTACTTTAGCTCCAGAATTAAATCAGTCGGTGCGATAGAGTTAAAGTTCCTAGACGAAATTAATAACAGTGCAGTGCACTATTCGTAAGAGCTGTGGAAGAACTGAACTTCCACCTCAATCATAATGATAATAAGAAATGCTACGAACCATGCTAAGATCACAACAACAGAGCTCTTATAGCCAACAAAATTTCGGTCGCTAATGAAATTGGTTTAGAGACAAAGGAATTAGCGATCAACGGTAATATTAACATAATTGTGGCTCCATACCAATTGTTTGACTAGAAAAATGACTTGTTTAATAGTTCAGCACGACATCCTGAAGAGGCTAAGAAGATGGAACTAAAAAACAATGCAGGCTGACCTTGGAAACTTATAAATCAGCTTCAAGATGGCTCGAAACACGGTAAAAAATGCACCATTTTGTAGTACTATAACCATTTGACAATAATATCACAATGGACAAGAATTTCACCTTAATCCCTTCTGGCATGCAACAATAAGGTCTGCATCCTTTGGAAACTTATCCTCTACCTTTGATATAAACTGGCTGGAGAGAAAGAGAAGGCACACAAAGTCACCAGCTCGGTCTACAGAGAAGTACATGTGCTAGGAGTTAATTCAAACAACAGCAAAAAGATTTCAAACCTGTCAAAAGATACCGTAGGGACGCCACTCCACCAACCACCTGTGAAAGAGAGCCATGTTACATATGAATCAATCCAAGTGCAAAAGAAATCACATAGGCATGCAATGGCACTGATCTTCCTTAATAACATTTGGTCTCCAAGGTTGATTTGATACTTAGCTACAGGTTGATAAAGGCTAAACTGCTACAACATCACTATTCCTCAAACTACTCGTTCAAGGATCTGGGAAATTAAGTGGCTACATTGCAAAATATCACATTCTTTTGGACAAACATGGTACAAGGGATTGGATTATACCCATCGCGAAGGACGATATCTTTCTAGAGAGAGTTCCAGGATCAAGTCCATTATCAACTTCGAAGATTGGAATCCATGCTGAACCTTTAACCCATGCCTACAAAATATCAATGCTTGTTAATAATTTGCAAAGAAGAGACTACCCAGAACATTTATAATATTGAAAAGAAGTACGAACACATATAAGGTTGTTCATGTCTAATATCGAAAACCACAAATCCATTTAACAATGTTAAGCTTGATCTCCAGCCATTGACCCTCTGGCCTCTAGCATTCAACAAAAAGGCATTTTGAAAACTCGTGAGCACTTTGTTTACTTCCATGCCGACAGGAATCAACCAGTGTAGTTCCATGCACCAGAAGGCAGGCAAAAGCACCTGGCAGGAAGACATTGATTAAATTGGGAGAGGAGAAGCAAAATAGAAGGCAGTTTACTTTTTGGCGTTCAGTAGAGGGACGGACATCAAGAAGCGTCTTATTCGTGAGCTGAATTGCGTATCCTGCCTCTCTTGGTGCTAAGACCTTTACTTTTCCATCCCTGATCTACACCGATTAAATGAAAACACAATATTACAACTATACGCAATAAACTAGAACTTGCATACACAATATACAAGGTTGGGAAGGTTGCCCCAAGTTAGAACACAAGTGCTCAAGACAATAGCAGATACACAAAATGCCAAACAAATAAAAGGACGCAAGAGAAGAAACACAGAACGGTAGGCCAATCAACTTCAACTCTAATCAATATATTTGACCACCACCATTATATCAACGTTGGGTTACAAAGTTCAATTACATCAACATCACCGTCTGACTCACGCAAACATCATATCAACATCAAGAACCTAGTGTTCTTGGATCTTCTAGCATTGTCTAACTCAATAAAACTCAATTACACCTGCCACTGTCTTGAGTACTTCTGAAAGAGAAAGACACTGTTTTAGTAGAGGTTTTGTCTTCTGTTTTGAGGAATGGACGCTGTTCTAGGTTGGTATGGTTTTCGGACACAACATAAGAACCATATTGAAACAAACCATTCCCATTGAAGTCAGCAGAGTAAAACAGGCCAAGTGAGGTACACCAAGAACACTGCAAAAACCGACCTCTACAAGACTACAATCACCACACTACGCCAACTATCAACGACGACTCGGGTTCATCCCGCCCCTCAAATTCCTCGTTCAAAGGGGTCAACAACAACCTCAAGATCCGAGCTTTCGACCTTTCGGAAACAAGAGAAGCACCAAGGAGCCCAGCAAAAACCCAAATACGAACAGAGAGATAAAAGCAAAGTACCAGAGCATCCCATCTCTTCTTGGCAGCAGCCATATCCTTCACCTGCTTCAGCTCAAAGTCTTCAGCTTCAGCTCTCACTCTTAAGACACTCCTACTCTGCTTGTACCAAGAACATCAATAATCACCCAAATGGCACCAAACCCAGAAAAATAAACACAAGAAAAGTGATAAAGATTGAAACTTTACGTACACTTGAGAGTCTCGGGCGGTGTGGGATTGAAAAGGCGAAGCGGCGCCGTTCCGAGGAGAGCGTCCCGGAGTTGGGTCTTCGGGAATGATGATAAGGAGTTGGGAGCGCGGTTGGAGAGGAGAGACCCACTATGGGTTCCATTTTTGGGGTTGCGGAAGTTAATACTTTGTACTGGCGCTTCACTTGAACCGGCCAGAGGTCCAGACGAGGAGCGGAGGTGGACAAGTTTCCCCGTTTTTCAAAAACTTTTTAGGGCTTGTTTTCTTTTACGACATTTTTATCAGAGAAAAGATTTATCACACTCGAAAAACGAGATAGAATTCTATAAGTATTGTGTAACTTGTGACTTTGGATAAGTCTCTCGCGTATCTTGCCGCTGGTAGGCTGCAAGTCTGGGAAGTGGGGGCGGCAAAAGATGGTACGTTTCGGGATTTCTGTTTCCTTTGGGGATATTTTTTTGTTTTGATTCAGGATCTAGTAGGAATTAAGTTTTATCTATTGTTTTAAAATACGGGTTTTGGTACGGGCTGGATTTTGTCTGTTTTCTAACCTAACTGGTCTGATCGGTCAGATTGTCGGTCGGACCCGATTTTTTTAATTAAAATTTTTGAATATTATGTATACTAAATAGTCAAAATATAGGTTTTAAAATATAAATTTTAGAAATATCAACCAATTTATAACATATAAAATCTATTTTTTTGTTGATTAAGAAAAATCGAGCATACGATACGACTTTCTGTTTAATTTTTTTGCTGATTTGGCTAAAATCTGGTCAGACCGGGTGGTCTGATTCAAAAACATGTACCCCTTAAACAGACCGCTCTGATGTCCGATTCATGTTCTGACAGGTCGGACCATATTTTTTAAAACTATAGTTTTATCTCAATTTAATTCTCAAAAAAAAAAAGTTTTATCTCAATTTTGAACGGCATCACTCTTTTTTCGGGGAGAAAGAAATCTAGACATGGAGACATGAGTAATCATATCTAGTACAAAGTTTAAGAAAAAATATTTGAATCTTAAGAAATTGGAAAAAGTTATGGTTTTTGAATTAGGTGAACGGTGATATGTGGTTTAAAACGTATCAAATCGATGTCAGATATTTGACGTTTTGTCCCATGATGCCCAGGCACATAACTTGTCACGTTAATCCTGTGTCGCCACGTGGGATGACACCTTTGCCCACGTGAACGTGACATTTCGTTTAGTCGAGTGAATTTAGTATATATTTAAAAATATTTTTTTCTTATTTAGTACCTAACCCCTCCCATTTTTTCTAGCTCCATCTAGCGAATTTATCATCTTTCGGACCTGGACCTATCTGAGGACCACCTCTCTAGAGCGACCCCGCAATCCCTGGAGAAGACGCAGGTGCTGGCGACGAGGTGGAAGGCCTGCTCAGGGGAGGTTGCAAGGGAGGACTTTATATAAATGGACTGATTACGTCAGCGAGAGACCCAAAAATATTATAAAATTAAAAATATAGGGACGACTATATGCATT
The DNA here is from genome assembly GCA_963995505.1 of Hypericum androsaemum. Taxonomy (NCBI): domain Eukaryota; kingdom Viridiplantae; phylum Streptophyta; class Magnoliopsida; order Malpighiales; family Hypericaceae; genus Hypericum; species Hypericum androsaemum. The sequence goes on from OZ023198.1 coordinate 1,069,040, forward strand.
TTCGAAAAGTAGAGACCGCATTGTCTATTTAACTATACTCTGCGAACCTCAGCGTCATTTACCCTTTTTTCTTTCCTCTCTCCCCTTCCGGCAAAGCCAGCTCTTTTCCCCTTCTGCCCTTCTCCTTCACGCAACCCTGCCCTTTCCCTTTCCATTTCCCTGTTTGTTAATGCCACCCTTAAAATAAAAAAACCCCACACGGAGTGAAATGAATTAAGCTTTTTATATTCAGTAGCCCAACACTTCTCGACCTCTAACCGTCCGCCTCCGGCGTCTCCTCGAAAGAAACTCCGGCCGAATTCGAAGCCGGAACTGAACTCGTCCCAAGGTACAGTTTTCCCCAATTAACGTGTATCTTTCGTGATTAATAACTCCTTCTTTGTTAGGCTGTTTATGGGCTCTTGTCGGTTTTTCGTTCAGGGCATAGGCGAATTCGGTTGAGGGCCAACGAAGGAGCTGGACTCGGATTTTCCGAGGTACAATTCGACCGTTGTTTGTTTATTTGTTTGCTAGGTCCGTAGGTGGCTGGTAGGTCCGTAAGTGGGTTATTGTGGCTTCTTCTTCGTGTTAGAAACTCCGCATCCAACCCAAAATATGCCTACCACACTCGCAACTAGGGATGTGGTACTCTCAGCACTTCGTGTAGGTATCAGCGTCGTGTTTGATATGATATGTGGCGAAATGTGGAGGGTTCGGTATTTTGCTTTACGTTCGTGCAATTTCTGTCGAGGGGAATTGAGGCCAACTCTAGGTTTTCCCTTGTGTTTGTTGTCTGTGAGGATCTCAAGTGCTTATTATGTTTCTGCTCTCTTCTTGTTGTGTTTCTCTCTTCTGGGTCTATACCTGTTCTTCTTTCAGATTGTTTAGGAACTCTGGGATAGGAAATTCTCTAGCAAGTAACAAGCAAGTTCTCTTCTGGGTCAATACTTGTCTTTTGGGACAAAAAAGTTACTTATTGAAATGACGAATCAGTTGAGTGTACTGGAAAACATCGACGATCAATCTGTTACCTTTATGTTCTTGAATTGTCCGGTCACACAGTTTAGGAAATGGTTACTTTTTATTTTTGATGGCTTGATGCCTGGTCGGAAATGGTTACTTTCTCTGCTTGCTGCTTCTGTTAGGTTTTGGCATCTGTTAATGATCAGGATTGATAAACCGGATATTTTGGATTATCCGTATTCGTTTCCGAAATAAAAATCTGATATCAGATAGTTCCTTGTTCGGATACGGATACCAAAAATACCAGTTCGTGTATTGCGGATAGTTGCTAATGCTACAATATATGAAATGACATCGGCAGTGCCATGTTGGAGAGAATCCCACATCGAAAATTGCAAGTGGGTTGGGCCTGTTTATAAGGGTGGAGGATCCACTTACTCACTACCTTAAGATTTTGGGTAGGATATGAAAATTCATATATGGTATCAGAGTCATTTGCTCTAACGAGCCCATGGCCCGTTGTGCTCGCACGACCCGTCTTTGAAAGCACGAGAGGCAATGTGAAGCCCGTGCAAACTTCAGCCCGATGGGCTTCGTTTGAGGGGGCGTGTTGGAGAGAATCCCACATCGAAAATTGCAAGTGTATAAGGGTGGATGATCCACCTACTCACTACCGTAGGATATGGAAACTCCTATATGTCATTCCACTGTGGCTAATGCCTACAATATAAATCTTTTTTTTTGGTTTTGAGCTTATCAGCAGATAAATAAATAGCACAGAGAAAATGTCGATGAGGATAAAGGCAGTAGTTGACAAGTTTGTGGAGGAGCTGAAGGAAGCTTTGGAGGCAGACATACAAGACAGGATAATGAAGGAGAGGGAGATGCAAAGTTACATCCAAGAACGTGAACGCGAAGTTGCAGAACGTGAAGCCGCTTGGAAGGCTGAGCTATCCCGTCGCGAGGTCACTCTTTGTTGCATCCTTTCCCCTCACTTTCGATCTGCTTTACTTTTCTATGCCATGAATACAAAGGTTGTGGTTCCGAATATAAATTTCCAGGCAGAGATTGCTCGACAAGAAGCACGACTCAAGATGGAGAAAGAGAACCTCGAAAAAGAGAAGAGTGTTCTCATGGGAACCGCTTCGAATCAGGACAATCAAGATGGCGCCCTTGAGATTACTGTCAGTGGTGAAAAGTATCGCTGTCTCCGCTTTTCCAAGGCTAAGAAATGAGGTTTCTCGTTCCCATTTTTCATTTTTTTTCCCTTTAGTAGTAGGACACCACAGTATGTAGCCATTTCAAGTAGGTGAATCAATTGGCTTGCCTCGCTTGTTCATTGACCCTGGGGTTCAAAGTTACAGCTATAAAGTTGTTATTTGCTGCTGTCCTTTTCTTTTTCAAATAACTCTTTTGTGTGTTTGAAATATACTTCATGAAATTCCTGTTGAAATGTAATTTTGTCCTGGTAGAAGTTCAGGATCCAGAGTAATTGCCAAGTTAAGTTTGTTAGATTGGATTAGTATGTTAATCTCCTTCTACATCTGGTCTGGAATGCTAAGAAGGTCTTTTTTTGAGGAATGCTAAGGTCTTTTTGAGCTCCAATGTATGGTCAGTTTTTTTAAATCTCGGGTATACAGAGCCAAACACTTCGGGTCCAAGTCTCTTATCACTTAAAACAACGTAAGATTAAAATCTGCCGTGGTGTTGAAGTTCCATGTTTGTTTTGCAAGCATTGCCAAAAGTTCAAAGCGTCGAGATTCTTTGAGCCCATGCGTCGTCGATCTTTTTCTTGCAGTCTCTTGCAACAGGCCATGATATACTCTTAATTTCCTTTATGGACCATCAATAAAGTGACTCCAACTTAAAATAGCAAAAAATAAATAAATTACAATCAGGTCCTTGGTTTATAGTTTTATTATTCGTAGGTCCCTAGCTTTTGAAAATAGTATATGAGGTCCTTGCTTTTTAAGAAAATATGGGCCTGAGTTTCTTAGTCATCGGATCGATCTTCTTAAAAATCTCCGGAGAAAATCTCTGATCCGGTGACTAGAGACCTCAGACCAATATTTTTTTTAAAGCAGAGACCTCATACACTATTTCTGAAAATAATTTGGAGAGCGAATAATAAATGCAACGATAATAAAACTATAAACTAAGGAAATGAGAGTAATTTACCCAAAAATAAATGCAAAGAGTTCTTCCCCAGCCAAAATTAGAGGTTAGATCCACTGACAAACATTATTTTAAAACCGATAGTCCGACACTATCAGGTTATTTTTATACAAAAATTTGGAGAGCGGTTGAGTTGGTAGTCAATACTATTAATCATCGATTCAATTAGTCTATGGGTCGGTTGATACTAAAAGTATCAGAAATTTTTTATTTTTTATTTTCATTAAATTACAAGTAATTAAATTGGGATTTTAATATTATAAATCATAAATTCTGCTATAAAAATAATTTTCTGAATTAAAAATGTCCGGTTGGATCGAGAAAAACCCAAATCGTCGCGATCCGAACCCATTATTCACCCATCGATAAGCCCATAATATTTTCCTACGAAAAGGTAGCCCATAAACCACGGGCCACAGTCGGCGGTTCCAGTGGCCAGTATTGTTTTTGCCCCCAATTGTTTGCCTTTCTTCATACCATCGATATTTTTTTGAGAATTAAACCTGTTTATATTAAATAACACCATCACTTCGAAAAGTTCGAACATAACAAAGCATGCAGTTCCGGCAGCGGATGAAGAGTTCAATTAGGCGCACAAAGTCCCACTCGAGATGTGGTTGCAATCCAATTGGCCACCTCATCAGCCGAACGTGAAACGTATCTAAGGTTACATACGTCCAACTGGCAAAGTTCAGCTCTAGCAAGTAAAGCTACATTTTGTGATTGCCAATCAATTGATTCGGTCACCCCATTGATAAAATTCACCGCGACTAGACAGTCGGATTCAATCATCACCGAAGAGAAGTACTGAAACCTTTGCACCAAGTTAATCGCCATCCGAATGGCATCCACCTCGGCATCCAAAGCGGAGTTCGCCCTTCCTCTTCTATTTTGGCCATCCAAAATGATGCCAAAATGATCTCTTACAATTGCACCATTGCCCATACTAAGATCCGTACTGCTCCATGATGCATCACAATTGATTTTCACCTCTCCAACTTGAGGCGGGTTCCAAGAAGCTAACGCATGATCAGGAGAGCTTCCAACTCCATGCGCTCACGGTCTCAGCTGCTTCCACTCCTCCCATCCATGTTTGGCCTTTTGGAAAGTAGTTCATGGGTTCGGCATGATTCGTTCAAACAAAAACTCATTGCGAGCTTTCCATACCTGGCAAATTAATAACTTCAAAGTACTTTGCCTGCAGAGAACAGCATATCTCCTTAAAGCAAGGAACAAAGGAGACAGTAGATAAAACATCACATCTCAAGCCCAGAAAGCTGCTGAACAAAGTAGCACGAGCACAATTGCAATTAAAAATCAGATGTGTAACAGTTTCAGATTCGGAATTGCAAATCAAACAAAAGTCTGAATAACACAAGGTTCTTTTTTTTCAAGGCAACATTCGTAGGAATGCAATCAGATGAAATTTTCCAAATAAAACTTTGCAGCTTAGGAGGAATATCCATCTTCCAAATTTTCTTCCAAAAAGGATCGGGATCCTGTTCAACATTTTCAGAATAGATGTTAGAAATAGAGCCCACAAGATTTAGACAGTCAAGTTTTGCAGAGTAAGACCCATTCGATATTAGCGACAGAAATTTTTTTGGTAACCTTGGCAAATATTTAACTCAAATATAGCCTATTACATAAGGGGGTCCGATTGCTTGCGTCCGCCACGTGCCTTTTTTTTTTGTCGTTGGAAATTCGTCATGTGCTGTTGGGATTTCACCGTATGCTGTTGGAGATTTTGCCATTATATAAGATTTCACCACCGGAATAGGCACGCTTCTTTCGTAGAAGGGCGCACAAGCCGCCTTATTAATATTAGTTAGCAGAATGGTACTGCTGGGTGTTGCGAGACAACACCCAATCCAACCCAATTATATAAGATTTTCCCATATTGATTAAAGAAAACGTTATTTTACTTTAACTATATATCAAGTTTGATTTTTAAGAATGTCTCAGTATTAAATATTTATTGAGAGCATTTTGTCACATTTTTAAAATTCAATATCGAATTTGAATCTGAATTAGTCAAATCAGTAAGATCGGATACGAGATACTGTAAAGAAAAAAGAAAAATTACTCTCAAGTCCCTCGGAATTGCGAGCGATAGAACCTAATTACCGGAGAAACGAGAAACAACGACGACGAACCACACGAGAAATGACGACGACGAACCACACGACACCGCCCCTCCCCATCGCCCTCCTCCCCCGCACCCAAAACCCGATTATCCATTACCGCTCGCAATTGGTCAGGTCGTCAAGGATGAGAAGGGTTCCCCAGCTTTGCTCTGATCAACAAAGCTACTGGTCAGGTCGTCAAGCATTCAGGAGGTAAAAGAAGATGATCTTGAAGAGCGGCCAAGGGTCCCACCATCTCCCTTCTTATGGCGCTCAGTCTCTTCTTCCTCTTTGACCTCAACGTTGTTTCAACGAGTAAAATTGGGAATTTAGGGTTCTTGTGTCTCAAATTGGGGATTTAAGGTTCTTGTGGATTTGATTTATCGCCGCAGCCTTAAAGAGCCCCGGAGAGCTCGAATCGAGCACGGCGGATTGAGGAGTGATGGGCGGAGACGGTGAATTAGATGGTGGAGATGGCATTGTGCGGCGGCTTCGGTGGGGATGGATTTGAAAGTTTGGATCTTGGATTCTGGTTTTGAAAGTTGAGTTTTCAAGGAAATAATTTATTTTTTAATTGGTTAGAGTAAATTATGGAGTTATTTATTAGGTAATTAGAATAAATTGGTTTCAAAATTGGAGGTATTTGTTGATGATGAGGACATGGAAGGTTGAAGATTGATAGTGGTGGACAGACTGGTGGAGAAAAGTCGAAGGTTGAAGAAGGGTATTTTTGTTTGATGATGTCAATATTTTTTTTATTTTTTGTTCTAAGAGTATTTTTGTCATTTCATTGACAAAAATAAAAAAAAGAGTTGCTTACGTGCGACAGGGACTCGAATGTATAATAAAATCAAACACGAAAGACTTCAATATATATTTTACAAATAGAAAGACTTTTGAGCATATTTAAGCAAACTCGAAGCACTTGAGAATAATTTTCCCAATAAAAAATCTCCCCCTTCAAACTTCCTACTACCTAAACTCCAATTCCCTAATTCTCCACCTCTGCCCCTTTCCTTATCCTCACCTCTTCCAAATCCTTCCACTGTGTTTCCTCCTCCACCTCCACCTCCACCTCCCAACCCAACAATGACTTCCATCACCAACCCCACCTTCAAGCCCCTATCAGCGTCCGACACGTGTCTCCTCTCCCTCCCCTCCTCCTCCATCTTCGCCCTAAAAACCTCCCACCAGTGCCTCTCCATCTCCACCAAGCCCATCAAGCTCCGCCTCTCCGCCGCCTCGAGGCTCAAAACCCACTTCCCTTCCCTGATTCCCCACGTGGCCCAGACCTCGGATTGGGCCCAGCAGGACGAAGGGGAGGTGGAGGAGGAGGAGGAGGGCGGTGCCACGTGGGGGAGCGAGGGCGAGAGCGAGGATGGCGGCGAAGTCGAGGAGGAGGGAGGGTACGTGGAGCCACCGGAGGAGGCCAAGCTTTTTGTCGGGAACTTGCCGTACGATTTGGACAGCCAGAAGCTGGCTCAGTTGTTTGAGAACTCCGGGACCGTTGAAATTGCCGAGGTTGGATAATAAAGCTTCTGTCTTTTTTTTCTTGTGGTTGGAGTTTGGTTCGGTTCTTTATTGTTCTTGTGGTTTGCAGGTTATATACAACAGGGAGACGGATTCGAGCAGAGGGTTCGGGTTTGTTACGATGAGTACTGTCGAGGAAGCCGAAAAGGCTGTTGAGCTTATGCATCAATATGTGAGCCTTAGCTTAGCTATGCATTTGGTTGGTTCGGTTTTTCGTCTTGTCGTCTGGGACGCATTGCATTTTGTTGGCCCTTGTTGCGTGTGCTTGATCGGTTGTAAGATAATGTAGTAATGTAGTAGACTGGATGAAATTAGCAAGAATCGTTTTGATGATTATCGCCCGACGTGGATAAATTATTCGTCAAGTGTGACCGGGTTGACGTTGCTACGCATAATTGTTTGCATGTTCATGCCTTGCTTCCTGTTGTCCTGTTTACTTTCTTCCATGACATTTGTGATTGTTCACTTTGATTATGTGAATTCTACAGGAAATAGGGGGAAGAGCTTTGACTGTAACTAAAGCTGCTCCCAGAGGAACGAGGGCAGAACGACCACCTCGTGAAGACGAATCTGGTTACAATATGTATGTTGGTAACATCCCATGGGATGCTGATAGTGCACGCTTGGAACAAGTTTTTAGTGAACATGGGAAGGTGGTGTCTGCTAAGGTGATTTATGACAGGGAAACTGGCCGCTCTCGTGGGTTTGGCTTTGTGTCAATGGCCACTGAGACTGAGATGAACGATGCCATAGCTGCCCTCGATGGACAGGTATCTCATGGATTTTTAGTGCTACAAGTTTTTCTTGGGACACTGTTTTCAAGCTAAATAGAACTGCAAATTCATTTGCTTATTCGTCCATACGCTGTTGTTAGCTGTCTGTTATTTCTCATAATTACATTATTGGTTTTTGTTTGACGACACGAGACTGTCTGGTGTTGCAGAATATGGATGGAAGGTCAATCAGGGTCAACGTAGCCGAGACAAGACCGAGACGCAGCTTCTGAGCATTGTACCATGAATTGGTTTCTTTCTTTTCAGTTCTCTCTTTTGTTCCCTCTTATCATCGTTGTATTCTAAGTTAATGGGACGGAGGCCTGGGTATTGTAGTTGAAATGTAGGTTGGAGTTTTCTTCAGTCATTTTTGGTCTGGGTAATAATTGTATGGAAAGATATTCTTTAGGGCACAAATCATTTTTGAGACCATTATTAGATGTTCCCTCTAATCTTTTCATTGGCTGTGATTCTGCAATTTGTTGCTTCTGTCCTCTCCGAAACAACCATTTCTTCTGGTCTGGTTTGTTATAGTGAAACTCAATGACCAATGCAAGTTAGTCCAAGACAATAATATAAATTTCTTTCTACTAAGGACATGAGAGTGCTCGAGATTGTGACAAATTTTTGGGGACCCACTACTTTGATTTGGTAGTTGAGCAATGACTGGACTTTGAATCTTGTTATAACTTTGGCTGATATAATGATTGGGTTTAATGTTGTTTTCGCAACAATCAACTGTCTTTGGCACTGTAATTTTCTCCGTCGCTCTAAGTTCTCCTTTTCTGCAAGTGCCACTTGGACGACGAGTCGTTCGTTGTCCACAAGAGATTCGGCTTCGGCTAGTACCTGTTATTTATTTTTTTGTTGTTGATAAGTACCTGTTATTATTATATCAATACTAGTAAATACGTACGCGCGATGCGAGTGCCGTTTTGTTCAAAATATATCGTCCATTAATTTTTTTTAAGTTGTACATGAATAAGATGTTCTCTTACGTATTTAATTATTACTATTTTTTTATTTACCTATGACGCCATAAAAACTTCTTTCTACACGATGTTTTTTTGTAGACGTTCCAACTTTATCAACAACATCACCTCTCTTGACTAACATTTCAGTCTGCTCCGTTGTCAAGCAACGCTAGCGTCTCGGGCATGGACTTCAGCCTGCCACTCATTGTCATAGTTGTCGTTGTGACGGTGGCCTTCTTACTGGTCACCTACTTCCGCCTCCTCTCCCGCCACCTCATCCATTTGTTTCGTCAGTAGTGGCACCAGTGTCGATGCCGTAGGTTCCAACTGTTGTCTTACTCCACCACGTTCTCCAACTTGGACTCGCCTCCCCTCCCGTTCTACTATTCCTCTCCTGGCGGGGCCGCTGGCTTCCACGTGTACTCCCTTTACTGGCTCGATGACTCCGTCATCAAGACAATCCCTCTCTTCCTCTACAAATCACTGTCAACGTCGCCGTTCTGCGAGACTGCGTCGTGTGCTTGCTGCAGTTCGAAGAGATCGACTATGTGAGGACTCTCTCGGTCTGTTCCCACCCCTTCCACGTGGACTACATCGACATTTAGCTCCGACCCCACTCAAACTGTCCCCTCGGTCGTGCCAGAATATTCCTCCCCATTCGACCCTGTCATGTCCGGCATGATTCATCCATCCCTCGACGACACCGTTCTCGTTTCTCTCCTCGACTAGGCCAACAACATCATGATTTAACTGAAAGGGTAGTTTTGACACTTCCACGGTGTGATACCAAACTATTTTAAAAGTAAAATTTTTATTATATTAAGATTATAAAATGATAATTTTTAAATATCAAATAATTTTTAAATATCGAATATACCAAATTATATTGTATTAGAATCACATTAAAAATTTGCATTGATGATATATATTATACCAATAAAATTTTAACAGCATTTTCTTAAATTTATATAAGATCTTATTGACCCCTAAAAAAATACAGTGCAAATAATGTAGCAAATAGCTTGTTACAATCACAAAAAATTAAATAAATTCTATTTTTTTAGGGAAAATGAATTCTAATTAGTAGTTTGTAATTTATTATAAAGGAGAGAGGCCGAAAATCCTCCATTAGCCATCGGAAAGTTAAGAACTTCCCTTACCAAAAAAAGAAATCGCGTTTAGTTCAGGTTTTTTTAAACCCCACGACACCAAGAAAAAATAAAGAGAAAAAAAAATGTCCAGTTCACGGCGAAACGGTCACGGCGCCGTCTCGTTCCTACTACTCCGCCTTCTAGCGGTTATTCTGACCGTGGTCGCAATACGGGAACTGACGGACCCGCCAGTGTTCAGTTTGTTCGAGGCACCAGATGTTGTTTGTCGGAGTGGTGTACTTGATTAGGATCTACGGCAGTCGAGGCAAGTGTTGGACACTTTCTCCGTAAGACGAGATTGCCCCGTATATTTCAGTGCGGTACGGGCTTCGACAATCGTCCCCAAGATACAACGACTGTTAGGGCATTTCCAAGAACGTTGCACACGTATCTCGAAACTTTCGGGCGAACCCTTATATACCCAGAACTTTCTGATGGACTTGTAAGTGAAGAACGGGGGAGAGGAGAAGACAACTATTGCTAACGAATGCTTATGCAATGAGTTGCTGGGATGAGGATAATGGCAAGGGGGCAGGCCTATTTATAGGCTGGAGGAGGCAGGGAGGCAGCCACCCCGAAAGGACGCGTCCGCTCGGCCAGCAGGCTGGCTGGCTGCGCTCGTGGCCTTTCGGTGGCTTCTGGATCCTTCCAGGCGCGCCCATCTGCGCTGGCGCCCTTTCGTGATGGATCTCGCACCCCTTCGGCCTTCTGGAAGTCTCCTGCACATTCCTGCCCGTCGTGCCTCTTCGGTGGCCAACCTGAAGGTGCTCGCAGCTCCTCGTCACTCCGGTAGCTGCGCAGCTCTCTCCGGGTGCGCCACAAAGTGCCCATTACGACCTGCGTCCAATGCGCCACACGCTTGTGCACACGCACACGCGCGTGCGACGCACCATCCTCGTTGCGGTCCGAGTTGGCTTTCCCTCCGGGTGGTCAACTTATTTCCTAGTGAACAAGGATTTTCTCCTTATAAACTAGGAAATGTTGGTGCCACTTTCCAATGTGGGATTGCAATTTTCATTTCCCTTTTGGGCCTCCACTTTGGGCCTTTCCACTTTGGGCTTGCATTGAATTTTCATTCAAACCCAACACCAGAATATAGTGAAGGCGAGGAATGTCCGGCGGTGGCGGCAGCTTATAGTCCCGCCGTTTCGGTCGAGGAGGCTTATAGTCCCGCCGTTTCGGTCGAGGAAGCCCCGGGATGATCCTGTAGCGGCGGTTAGGCAATTGTTGGTGTGCGACCCGTCGCCGGTGTCGGTGGAAGATGAATCCCGTTGGGGGAAAAAATTAGGGTTCTCTATTCCTATTTTTCAATTCTAGTGTCGGGGGATAGAAGAGAGAAGTTATTTTTGGAGGAAAAAAAGTTTTTTTTAGAGTAGTTTTGACATTTCCGTAGTGTCGGACCAAACCAAAAAAGGATGTTTACTTTATTATAGTATATAAAATTAGTAAAGACGCACGCGCGATGCAAGTATTGTTTTGTTTCAAAACATATCGTTTATTTATTTTCTTTTGGGATAATTGCCCCCCGGTCCCTGGCTGGTTTATGTCGTAATTAAGGCTAGGATCTTTGCCATTCGAAATATTATTTTGCTGTATTCGCTTTTTGTTTAAATGTTGTTCTCAGGTCCCTGGCTAATGTCAGTACTCATTTTTTCAAAATTTTGTCATGTGAAATGACCAAAATACCCTTACACAAAAACTCACCTTCCTCCTCCCCTCCGGTGACTCGTCTCTCTCCTCTCCTCCATACCAGAAGCTTTAAAAAAAAAATTTGGAAACCAGAAGCTAGTATTAGAACTTAATTAGAACAAAGATTTACTCTTCAAACCCTAATTACAACTCAGATTCTGGTCTGGTTCCTTACAACAAATCGACCCAATCCCTAAATCGACCCAGTTAGGAAGCCTCGTCGCCCCCATTTTTAAGCGTCGGCAGCGGGTTCTCGACGGGGCAACTTAGGAACCATCAGGCACAAGGATTCGACGGGCCCAAAATTGTGAGCTTTGAGCGGTTAGTGTTCGGTGTAAGAGAAGCTATGGTTGGTGGCGGTGGTTAGAGCAGACACCGCCATGGTGGGACGGGCCGAGATTGAACAGCTTCGACCCCAATATTGTCGCCTCCGTGAGATCGGTTTCAAGATTGTCGCCTCCGAGAGTTGGTGGCGGTGGTTAGAGCAGAGACCGACGTCGTCGTTGTGGAAGTTGGCTCTTAGTTGGTGGCGATGACGGTGGTTGATTTTTGATTTGGTTTCTGGGTTTCGTCTTCTTGTTGTTCATAGTATTCCAAAGGTGGAAGAAGACAATTTTTTTGCTAAAGGGTATTTTGGTCATTTCACATGTCAAAAAAAGAAAAAATGGGTGCTGACATCATCCTGGGACCCGAGACTAGGAATGACAATGGGTAGGGTAGGGTATCGGTAGGACTCTACCCATACCCTTGTTTTTTTAGTTGGACTCATACTCTACCCTCGACCCTACAAATTTTTTATTGTTAGATTCATACCCTACCCTTAACCCATGGTCTACAGGGTCCGACCCTTTAACGTTCTGTATTTTGATAATTTTTAATAAAAAGTTAATTTTTATATAAAAATTAAACAAATTTCAAGACATCTACTACGTTATACATCAACATTCAATAGAAAATTGATGAAACATCAAATTTTGTAATTTAATTTCAATAGTACAAAATTTTTCTTTTCAAGTTTGAAGTGCATAAACAGTTCAACAAAAGAAATATATATAATGTCGGCTTCTAGTGATCCATCATTCGCGACATCTTTTAAACTGCCTGTGTAATAACATAATAAAAATGTTAAAGTTAATCATAAAGAATATTATATATATTATCAATATGTTCTAATTAGGGTCTAACTAGGATAGAGTTTAAAATAGGGTAAAAATGTAAGAGTATGGTCCGACCCTTAAGGTCTAACTATGGATTCATACCCTATTCTATACTATACTTCTAAACATGGATTCATACCCATATCATACCCTAGACCCAGTCAAACTCAACATACCCTAAATCTGTAGGTAAGGGTAGAGTCTGATCCTCAGGGTATGAGTATTTCTGCCATCCCTACCCGAGACCAACATTTAAACAAAAAGCGGAGACAGCAAAATAGTGTTTCGAATAGCAGGGATCCTAGTCTTAATTACGACATAAGCCAGGGACCTAAGGGCAATTACCTCTTTTTTTTAAGTTGTAAATGAATAAGACGCTCTCTTGCATATTTCATTACATTATATAGGCTAATGACTTTTATGATCCTACCTAGACAAATTCTTAGAATGAGAAATTCTATTAATGAAAAATTAAATATTTTGTTGTTATGTGAATAGTTATTTAGAAAGTTATTGAAGATTATTTTCCGAAAATTTTGTTAAAAACTTTTTTCAAATTAAATCTTCTTATGAATTGATAACTTTTAGCAAAATATTTTACAAAAAATTTGCAGTTAAGACACCTCTGTTAAGATATTAAGAAAAATTCTTCAATCTTGGAAAAATGGCTTTCGTAAAAAAAACAATGAAAACATTGAAAAGTATGAAAAAATTATTGTCTAAAAATCAACTAAGAAAGACAACCAAAACTAAGTGTAAGCATTTTTATTTTCGTCGATATCCACTTAATATTTAAAGATAGAATTAGTCCAATTTCCACTTGTCAAGGAACTCAAATTTTCATTCGAGTACTTAAAAATACAACGGAGTTAAATACTTATTAGGAGATTTTTACCTATTTTTAAATTTTTTATTCAACTCGAATTTAGATTAATAATGATAATAATTTCCGGAAATGTTCTTAAAAAAAGATCACAAAGTTTTCCAATTTTTAATTCAACTTCTTAAAACAGGAATTCCAAATCTCCTCATAATTAATCCCTTGCCATCCTAGCCGGCCGGATGGTTAAGTTGTTGAAACACTCGGATCAAGTTAGATCTATATCAGAACTTGATGATAACCGTCACTTTTATTTCTCCATCAAAGATGATTATAGTATTTTGTATATTTAGGACTCGGCCAGCCCAAAGTCCATTTGGGCCCGTACTCGTGGGAAAGCTGGGAAACTCGAGTGTTTGTCTCTCTTGTTGATTAGTAGACCGTCCATTTTCTCAAGAAAAAAAAATACAGTCCATCTTCTTCCTTCGTTCATCGTCTCTCCTTCGTTCAGTACCCTGCCTCCATACACTTGCTCCATCACATGCAAAGCTAGAGCACACATAATTAAACATAAGCGCCAAGTACCGAGTAATTCCACCAAATTTCATTCAAAATGATGAAATCCCAATTGTGCCCCTGGTCCTCAACTACCACCGTCAATACTTCCCGTCTCGTCTCCTAGAGAGAGAGGAAGAGGGAGGGAGGGAGGGAGATGTCGACTTGGAGGCAAATAGAGCAGCTGAAGAAGTTCGAGCCGCTCAAGGAGTCGGATGTGAAGGCTCTGTGCCTCAAGGCCATGGAGATCCTCGTCGAGGAGAGCAACGTCCAGCGCGTCGATGCTCCCGTCACCGTTACGTCACTTCCTCCCTCTCTCAAATTTATTATTTATTCGATCTGGCTTGGTGTGTGTTTGCTGAGAACCTTTGTTGACTTGGGGGATAAGAGGGTTTATTTCCTCGAAGATAAAACTGTAATTTCTACGGTGTCGGAACAAATCGGCTAATGTTTTTTTTTATTATAGTAAAATAAAAGAAAAAGAAAGTTGTAACAGAGTTCAAAACACTCAATGAAAAACTATCTATCGGGCAACCTACACTTAATCTCGAATTAGTTTACAAGTTGGGAAAAACACACACAAAATCTAACCCACATTCCAGATAGTCCTGGGGAGGGCCTTTATTATAAGGAACCCAAGCCACAGCCCCAACGAAACGGGGAGTGATAAATACGCTAGGTCTTTATTTGAGAACCATCGGATCTATTTTAACAATAATTTTTTTATATTTTAGAGACTTACATTTAAATTTTATTTTAATAAATTTAAAATTTTTATTACTTGAAACAAGTCTTATTAGTTGGTCAATGGACCCGCGTACTTAAAAAGTTCTCTTTTTTTTCGTTTGTTAATGCACCTGCGTCTTATAGCTAGCCAGATCACTCTTTCAAATTTTCTTTCCGAAATTAAACTTTCAATGGAAAGACTAATTGACCAAGTCAACCCACTGACGTAGTTGTGAAGTTCTAATTTTTCCATCGGACAGAAATCTATTAGGTCAAGTAATTTTTTTTGTGATTTTTCGATACCAAGTCACACATACTATTGATCTTTTAATAAATTCTGTGAGAGAAAAAGCCGACCATAAAAATCTACTGTAAATTAAAAAAAAATGAAATTGCAATCATCAAATATAGCAAGTGAATTTTCTATTAAGCAATGTTCCTTCCCGGTTTAGTCGATTTTAGCGAGACAATCAATGTAATCATGTTCCCTATCATAATAGGGAGATTATCCTCCGACCGAAGATCCTATAGTTTATTTTTATTATACCCTCTGGTATGGCTGACATTGTCATTTAATTTATTATTGTTATATCTATTAAAAGACTTTTATACCCCTATCTCATTGTCTCCGCCGACCAAGTCCTCCTCTTGTCATCATCTCGACCCAACTCTCCTCCTTCGCCGCTGGATTTCCGATCTCCCCAAATCTCTCCTTCTCCGCTGGATTTCCAATCATCCAAATTGACCAGCAATTTTTCGATCGTTTCAACATAAATTTCCGATCGACTCAAATCATCAATTCTGGAAGCTCATCGGCTGCCTTGATGGGAGGAAGGCGAGGTGAGGGCAGGAGAGAGAGGGGAGGAGACCGAGTCCGGTATGAAGTGCGGCTTGAGCTTGACGGTCTTCTCGGTAAGAAGTGCTTGACGGCGAAGTGCGGCCGAGTTGCTGGTCGACCAATAGTCTATTTTACCAAACACCAGATTTCTCCTAATCTAAAATAGCGTTACTTCTCTCGTCCTTTCCGTAAATAATTCTACAGAAAAGCTTTTAATTCAATATTTAATTTAACTACATATTTTTTTCCAGAGCTATTAATACGATACACTTTGATTGTAAGAATACTTTCCCTGCTATTATATCAATATATTAAAACTACGGAAAATAAAGGGCAAATGCGGTTGTTTCGGGAAAAAGCTTTCACTACTGGTTGATCCCGAAACTATGGACGGTTTTTCTAATACGTATTCAAATTTCTTTAACACTGATCGTTGATAAGTGTCATACAATTTTTGTTAACATGTACAATGGTATTTTTTGTAGTTGCATAAAGGTGTTGACGAAAAAATGGTTATAGTTTTATCTAAATTGAATGTATTTTTAAATAAGTAAAACTTAAAATATTTTTTTTCCTTTAATTACACTAATCAGATCCATTCTATACCAATAGAAAAGATATTTTTTGCACATGAACCGGGTTCAAGTGAAACACTCCAAATACCGTTGACCCGAGACTTTTGCGAAGGTTCCCATCCCATTATTTAGTTTGGTATTAAAAATAATCAGGTTTGACCCTTAAACCGTGTTGAATGAGGGAAATAAATAACCAATGAAATAGACCAGGATGGCCTCACTTGTGGAAAATAATGATGGATGGATTCCTGCCACAAATTATACGTTTGTATTTTTTTTCTCTTTTATTCGGATACTACAAAGTCGACTAATCCAAATTTGAGTCAGATTATTCCAAGAATTATTAAACATTGCTACGTTAAATTCAACTGATTAAGCTAAAATAATGTTCTCGCCACTACTCCGAACATGTTAAAAGAAATTACATGTTACACTGCTAAATCCACGGTCTAGCAAATGACCTCAAGAAGATGAAGACCGTTAAAAGCTTGACTTCCAAGTCTATGCCTCCAGAGTCACCACTGGCCTTTTTCTTCCACCACACATCCATTATAAGACAGAAACGAGTGGGATCAACTACCCAGTTCATCCTCCGACCACCAAACTACCATGTTCTTCTTCCTCCTCTGGCTTTTCCAACATCCTACGGAGACTTGAATCACCAACCGGCCACCCATTTCCCACCAGAAACATGGCTCTTCCCACCCAAAATCACCAGCTCTGTCTTCTCTTCGCCCTCTTCTCGTCCCTCTTACTTCTCGCCACCGGCGATAGTAGATTGAAGTTAGACCAATCCGACGTTAAAGCCTTCAACACCATCAAAAATGACTTGGGTATCATACACTATTTCTAAAAGGCAGGACTATAAACTAAGGACCTGATAATAATTTACCCTTATTTTGAACAAAATAAGAAGTAGAAGAAGCTGTGAAGGTCATCGACGATGTCCCCATCGGTCTCCACGACTCTTGGAATGAGAATTATGGCAACTGGGAAGGGACTTTTACATCTAGAAAGGGTTATGGATGTAGCGATTATGATTCAAGAATAAATGTTCATCAGTGGTTGCCGGTTGACAGCAAGTATAAGAGCAAAGGCATGACAGGAGAGGAATTATACAAATATCAGTTAAGTAGAAATAATGGCAGTGTTATTCCGGAAGTAGAATTGCTGTCAACACCTACCATGATCTGTGATTAAGACAGAAAAGGATGTGATTTCTTTTTCAACCCTTGTATGGCAGCAACTCTGTAAAGACCGACCCCCTCTGCAGGTCTGCAATTTGTAGCAGCAGATTTGTCAATTTCTTCAGGTCTGCAGATTTTTTTATGAAGAACATGAAACGTTAGCAGAAGTTGTTGGTGCAAGAATGACAAAGGCAACTGCGGGTCTGCAGATTTTTACAATCTTGCACTAATCATGCCTGAAGATAACTGCTAAATCATCTTCTGCTGCAATGTTTACAGTTCTGGCAGATGAAGGTTCATCACCTACTACAATTTTGCAGGGACCAACACTTGCTGCACTACCCCAATCTGCTGCTAATCTGCATTTGTCTTGCAGCTTATCATCAGCAATTTGGTTTACAGATTTATGGAAAATTGCAACTTCCTCATCTGCTGCAAATTTTGCAGTTTCAGATCCATGCCTTGCTGCGATTCTTCAGCAACCACTTGCTGAATTCCTACTATTGGCTACATAACTGTTAACTGCTGCTACAGGTTTAAAAGTTGCTGCAAGTTTTGTGTTTACAACAGCATTGCAATTTGATGAACCACAACATCTGGATTCTGAGAAGATGAGACAGGAGGTCGTGGCTGATTGGCGAGTTCAATTTTATGACTTCGATGTGCCTTAACCTTGAGGACAAGGTTGCTTGAAAGGAGGGAGTTGTAATGTACGAAGGGATTGAATTGAGAATTAAGGAAAGTTCATGGATCAAATTGTAATAAGGCTCTATAAACCGCCTCAACTAGGGGTATAAACAGTAATACTGACAATGTAGAGGCATTACTGACTTTGATATCAAATCCTAAAGAAATGTTTGTTTCTTCCTTCTATCTTTCTTTTTCCTCTTCTATTTCTCCCTCTTTCTCCAATTCTTGTTCTTGAAACCCTAATCATTCGATTAGGTTCATTACATAGTTATTTCTACGTTCTGTCTTTTAGTTCTATATGGATTTGTTTGTTTTAGATTCATCTGTAATTGGGATAGGAGGAGGAGAGAAAATTAGGGATGCCAGAAGGTAGTAGGCTTTTTTATTTTCATTTTGCTGGGTTTTTTCTTTTTCCTTTTTGTTATCGGATTGAATTGTATTTAGATTGAATTGGGGTTAGATTAGATCTTTGGTGTCCGGGATTTTTTGGGTTTCAAGGTGGACTAGGGAAGAAGATGAAGGATTATAAAAATTAGGACTGTTAAAAAAAAATTCATTTGCCACGTCATCTGTGTTGGGTTATGGAGCCTGTTTGATACTCGGAGAAGGCGTTGGATGATCGAATGAAGACCATGCATGAGTACGAGCACCCGTCAAGTGAATGGCGAGCGAAAGGAGAAATTTTGTTAAGGACCTAGCGAACGCTGGGGGGTGTGGAATGTTGGGAAGGTCGCTAGGTCTGGCTGATAGCCTTAATTTTTTGTTTCCTATTTTGTTTGTTTCGTGAACCCCACTCATTCTAGGGTTGCTCCTCTATATAAACCCATGTAAGACCCATTGTAATGTGTGACAAAAAGTGTAGTGACGCACAAGAAATCTAGTAGAAAATCTCTGGCTTGGCACGCCCCCAAACGTAGACATTCTTGTCGAACCGGGTGACCAAATTGCTCGTATTCTTCGTTTTGATTTCATTTTTTGTGATTGCTGGCCTATTATTGTTTCCCAACAATTGGTATCAGATCAGTGTTGAAGAGAAATTTGCTTTCCGTGGGGCTGCTGGATGATGAAGGTTATGCAGTGACCTTTGGCTGCAGGTCATGGAAAATCACCAAGGGAGCTATGGTAGTGCCTCGAGGTTTGAAGGAAGGTACGTTGTATATGACGAAGAACACCCATGATAGCATTGGTCTTGTAGGTGCAGCGGACGATGCAGAGTTGTGGCATAGTCGACTTTGTCACATGAGTGAGAAGGGGATGAAGGTGCTGTGTTCGAAAAGGAAGCTACCAGGTTTAAAGACAATTGATATCGGTCTTTGCGAGCATTGTGTCCTTGGAAAGCAGAAAATGGTGAGCTTTTCGAGAGGTGGCAGGTCCCTGAAGGAGCAGAAGCTTGAGTTGGTCTACAATAATTGGCATCCTTGGGTGGTGCGTCGTATTACATGATCTTTATTGATGATTCCACGAGGAAGGTATGGGTTTACATTCTGAAACATAAGTCTGGAGCCTTCGACGCCTTCAGAAAGTGGAAATCCCTAGTTGAGAAAGAGACAAGTCTTAAGGTGAAGTGCTTGAGATAAGATAATGGCAGAGAGTATGAGCTTCAAGAGTTCAAGGGGTACTGTGCAGCGAATGGGATTCGCATGGAGAAGACAGGACACTCAATGAGAGGGCCAGGCCCATGAGGTTAGACCTGGCCATGAATTGAATCTGATTCGTGATTCGATTCGATTCGTTAAAAATTCAATTTGATTCGACAATAATTCGATTCATAAAAAGTTCGATTCGAATTCGTCATGATAAGAATTGAATACGGTTCAATATTTTTATAATTCGTCAAACCGGCGAATTCAATTCAAATTCGATTCAAAATTTTGATTCGAGTTAAATTTGTATCGAATTCGATTCAAATTTGTGAAAAAATTCAAAAAAAAGGGGGAGGGGGCACGGACGGGAGAGCTTCCGGGGGGGGGATTTTCTCCTCCGTCAGCGCTTACATCAGTGCCTGCATCAGCGTCAGGGGTAAATTATCTTTTTTTGTTACCGTTTTAATCCCCAGGTTACCATTTTTTTACTGTTTGTACTTTAAATTTTGTTTTTTAATAAATTCAAAATTACTTCCAAACTCTATAAATACCACCTCTTATTCTTCAAATTTTACACATTCCAATCTCAATTCTATACCTCTTTTATTAAAAATTTAAGCTATATAAATTCTCCCTCAAGTTTACTAATTAGATATATTAGTCATATTTCTCATATAATTACTCATATTACTATATAATTATGTCATCAAATAAGGCAAATAAGGGTAAGAAAAAATGTGTGGAACATCATGATTCTATTGAATTGGATTTTCCACCGATTTTTACTTATCCTATTCCGAAAAAAATGATGAACGTCCATGATGTAGCTCAACGGGAAAGTGTAGATTCAATATTCAACAATCCACAAAAGGTAACAAGATCACCTTCAATACTTTTTACTAAGCATTTCACAAAAGTTTCTACTGGAGAAAAACATATTTTTGAAATTACATGTAATTATTGTAGTAAAGAATATCCTTTCAAAATCGGGAATGGATATGGTACTTATACTACTCATTTGAAAACTAGACATCCACACAAATTTGGTTTGGAAAAATCTCAAACTCAATTATCTACTTCTCCTAATGTTTTATTTCATTATACCGATCGAAATAATAGAAAAGAATTAGCTAAATTAGTGCTTCTACATCTAATGATCCAATTCCCACTCCCTCACAAGATATTAAATATAGTTTTGCGGAAAAATTATTAATGAAAAAATAAAAAAGGCCACAAGGTATAAGTTCAACCAACTCCAAATTTGATTTATATCTTAACACACAATTTGATCTTAAATTTGTCAAACCTCATAGTTTTCCTTTATTAGAATGGTGGAAGAACCATATAGATCAATTTTCAGTTATGTCAATTGTTGCAAAAGAGGTACTTGCTAGTCCGGTTTAAACGGTTGCCGTAGAACGAGTATTTAGTGAAGGAGGTGATATTTTGGATGACCGCCGGTATTCAATGACACCGGAATCTTTGGAGGCACAAACATTGGTCGCCGATTGGACCAAGGCAGAAAGACAACAACAAGAATTGGTCCGAGAAAATTCTGACCAACTATACGACCTCGATGATGCCATAATCGGCGAAAGCACAAACACATCCGACTAGGTGAGTTGGCTCCATAAAGGTAAGAGAACTATGTAGGCTTTGATTCCTTCGGAGCTAAGAATACGTAGGCAACTTAATTTGGTACATTAAGTGCAAACTCAAATTTTAATGTATTTTTTTTCAAAAATGTTAAACACTAAACCTTACTTTTGAAATATAAAAAATAAAACTTTTTAAACACTAAAACTTTCTTTAAAAATTATGTTTTTTTATTTTTTTCAAAAATATTACAAAAATTTTGAAAATTTTCATAAAATTTGATAGTTTTTGAATTTTTTTTATTTAATATTAAACTTAATGAAATAATTTGAATTCGATTCGAATTTGAAGAATCATAATTCGTATTCGATTCGTCTTTGGAAGAATTGAATATGGTTTAAGGTTTTGATGAATTCGAATTCGAATTAATTCGATTCAAATTTGAACAGTGGTCAGGTCTACATGAGGTTGAAGTGTGGCCTACCGAAGATGTTCTGGGCGGATGCAGTCAACACTGCTACATTCCTGATCAATAGAGGATCGTCAGCTCCTTTGAATAATGGGATACCGGAGGAGGCTTAGATTGGGAAGGAAGTTGATCTTTGTTATCTTCATGTATTTGATGTATTGGGTATGTTCATGTTAATGCAGCTGAGAGGAGCAAGCTGGATGCCAAGTCCACGAAGTGTACGTTCATTGGGTATGGAGGAGATGATTTTGGCTTCAGATTTTGGGACGAGGGAAGTCGCAAAGTAATTCGGAGTCGAGATGTCGTATTCAATGAGAAGGTGTTATACAAGGACAGGGGGAGTGCATCTGATGCGGAGGGTTCTAGCAGTGAGATGGTCGAGTTAGACATCTCAAACTCGAGTGGGAGCAAGAAAGTACTTAATGGTTAGGGGGCCATGGAGGAGGCGGAACCAAGTTCTCTACCGCTAGTGGTTTTGCAGCGGAGATCCACCAGACAACGTGGATTGTTGGAAAGGTATTTGCCTGCTAACTATTATCTCTTTTTGACAGATGGAGGAGAACCAGAGGATTTTGTAGAAGCACATCGGAGTGAGCTGGTGCACAAGTGAAAGCTTATAATGGATGACGAGATGGAGTCGTTAAGGAGTAATGAGACTTGGAAACTGGTCTAACTCCCAAAAGGCAAGAAGGCACTGCAAAACAAGTGGGTTTATAGAGTTAAGTAAGAGACGAATGACACACAACGTTACAAGGCGAGACTGGTTGTGAAGGTGTTTCAACAAAAATATGGTATAGATTTTACCGATATTTTTACTCCTGTTGTGAAGCTAACCACTATTCGAATGGTGTTGAGTATGGTAGCTGCAGAGAATCTGATGTTAGAGCAGATGGATGTGAAGATAACCTTTCTCCATCGTGATCTAGAGGAAGAGATTTATATGGAACAACCAGAAGTATACTTGTCAGAAGGTAACAATGGACTTATGTGTAGGTTGAGGAAGAGCTTGTATGGGTTGAAGCAAGCTCTGAGGCAGTGGTACAAGAAGTTCGATGGATTCATGCACGAGATAGATTTAGTGCGCTGTGAAGCGGACCATTGCTGTTACTTCAAGAGGTTTGATAATAGCTATATCATCCTCCTGCTTTATGTTGATGACATGTTGATAGCATGCTCGAGTGCTAGAGAAGTAAGCAAGGTGAAGAAGCAATTTTCTGAGAGATTTGTCATGAAGGATTTGAGTGAGGCTAAGCAGATCCTATGGATGAGGATTAAGCGAGACAAAGTAGCAGTGAAGCTATTTCTCTCGCAGGCTGACTATATCAAGAAGGTGTTGGAGAGATTCAGCATGCAGAAAGCTAAACCTATGAGTACACCCTTGGGTGGACACTTTAAGTTGTCTAACAAGAATTTGCCTAAGATTGAGGCGGAGAAGACTCAGATGAAGAAGACTCCTTATGCATCAGTAGTGGAGAGCTTAATGTATGCTATGGTCTGTACAAGGCCAGACATCGCACATGCGGTGGGAGTGGTGAGCAGGTACATGAGCAATCTAGGCAAGCAGTATTGGTTGGTAGTGAAGTAGATCTTAGTGTACTTGAGTAGAAGGCCCTATGCTTCTAGGGCAGTGAAGTGAAGCTGACAAGATATGTTGATGCGGACTTGGGGTCCAGTGACCTTGACGGGAGAAGGAGCACTACAGGGTATGTGTTCACGCTGGGAGGGACAACGATCTCCTGGGCTTCAAAGTTGCAAAAGACAGTGGCTTTGTCAACTACAGAAAGTGAGTATGTGGCAGTGACGGAAGCGAGCAAAGAGATGGTATGGTTGCAGAACTTCTTGGGTAAGCTGGGGAAGGAGCAGAAGGACAGTGTACTCCACAGTGACAGCCAGAGTGCGTTTCACTTGGCAAAGAATTCTGCTTTTCACTCAATGATATATGACATCTCTTGGAGAGGAAGATCTTGTAACTTGAGAAGATTGAAGGAAGCGTGAATCCTGCAGATTTGTTGACCAAGGTGGTTGCCTTAGAGAAGCTGAAGATGAACATTGCTTCAGTTGGCCTAGTGAACTGAGAAGAGGCATGGCGTGCCAACACAGTATAGAGGGTCATCTAGTAAAACGTGACAAGTGACAAGTGATGAGGCTAATCTCCAGGTGGGAGATTGTTGGGTTATATAGCCTGTTTGGTACTCGGAGAAGGCATTGGATGATCGAGTGAAGATCATGCAAGAGTACGAGCACCCGCCAAGTGAATGGCAAATAAAAGGAGAAGTTTTGTGAAGGACCTATCAGACGTTGAGAGGGGGGGGGGGGGGGCACATAATGTTGGGAAGATAAGGACCTAGCGACCGCTAGGGGGATAGGGACCGCTAGGTCCAGCTGACAGCCTTAATTTTTTGTTTCCTGTTTTGTTTGTTTCGTGAACACCATTCTTTCTAGGGTTGCTCCTCTAGATAAATCCATGTAAGACCCATTGTAATGTGTGACAAAAAGTGTAGTGACGCACAAAAAACTTAGTGAAAAATTCATGGCTTGGCACGCCCCTAGACGTAGACATCTTGTCGAACTGGGTGACCAAATCGCTCGTGTTCTTCGTTTCGATTTTCGTTCTTTGTGATTGCTGGCCTATTATTGTTTCCCAACAATCTGCTATGAAGATGCTAAAAAGTTGATATGGCGATGGACATGAAACTGTGTCATTTCAAAAAAAAATTGCAGGCAGCTACCCGGACTTATCGGGACCTGTTTTTGATAAAATTTGAAATAAGTTGAATCTGTTCTATGCATGGTATCTAAGTAAAAATTCGTGATACTACATAATACTAAGTAAACTTTTTCCTTTTTTTTAATTGGTTAATACCTCTTATTATTATATAAGTAAAGGAAAGAAAGTTGGAAAAGGAGTTAAAAACACTAAAAATGAAAAATTATCCATCTACATACTAACCCAGAAATTGGGTAGTCAATAAGTATGCTACACCTAACGAGTAGTCAATAAAAACGCACGCAAAATTTGACTATGACCCCAGGCATGTCCACATTTCGGGTAGTCCCGGAGAGAGCCTTTATTATAAAGGGACTTAAGCATGCCCCAATGGAACTAAATATGTTATGTCTTTATTCGAAAATTGTCGGATCTATTTTAAAAATGATTTTTTCAATATTATTTTTTATGTTCGTAACACTTAAATAAAAATTATTTTAATAAATTTAAATTTTTTATCCATCGGAACAAGTTGTATTAGTCCGTCAATGGACCCACGTACTTAAAAAGTTCTACTTTTTTCTCGTTTGTTAATGTACCTGCGGCTGATACCTACCCAGATCACTCTCTTTCAAATTTTCTTTCCCCAATTAAACTTTCAATAGAAAGACTAATTGACCAAATCGACCCCCTTACGTACTTGTGAAGTTCTAATTTTTTCCATCAGACAGAAATCTATTAGGTTGAGTAATTTTATTGTGATTTTTCTATACCAAGTCACAGGTACTATTATCCCTCAAAATAAAAGTCACAGGTACTATTGATTTTTTAATAAATTTTATGAGAGAAAAAGCGAACCACAAAAATCTACCATAAAGTTAAAAAAATATGAAATTATAATTATTGAATATAGAAAGCAATTTTTCTATTAGGCCAATGTTCCTTCCCGGTTTAGTAGGTTTTAGCGATACAACCGTATAATCGTGTTTGCTATCATAATCTAAAATAGCGTACTTTTCTCGTCCTTTTCGTAAATAATTCTACAGAAAAGCTTTCAATTCAATATTTAATTTAACAAGATATTTTTTCCAGAGCTATTAATACGATACACTTTAATTGTAAGAATACTTTCCCTGCTATTATATCAAGATATTAAAACTACGGATAATAAAGGGCAAATGAGGTATTTTCGGGAAAAAGCTTTCACTACTAGGTTTTTTTTAGAAAGGTGGCGCAAAGCCTATATTAAAATACAAATTACAAACAGAAAGAGAAAAACATAAACATAGAATGATAAAGCTGAAACAGAACACGAATCCAAACCTGTCGGAGACAGAGAGGCATGGGTGAAGGCGAAGGGCGAACGAAAGGCTACGAGAGCTAATCGTCGAAAGCGAAAGCTGCCGAGACAAGCTACGGTAATAAGCACAAGATCGTGTCATAGACACAAACTCGTGGGCATTTGAATGCATACAAGATGCACGCAAATGAATGACAATATCGAATGAATCCAATCAAGCCAAGGCTACCCACCTGCACCAGCAGGCAAGAATTCGAGAACCGAACAGACCTCGCATCGAACGAAGGTCGACCCAAGCAAAAATATACGCAGATAAAGCAAAGCCAGAACTCAACGAAGCCCTAAACAGAGGTGGCTCGGGGGCTAAAATAGCAAACAAATCGACGAAAAAAAGTACATACGACAGACAAAGCAAGTCGAAGCCACCATCACTGGTGTCCGGAGAACAACAACAACAACACAATAAAAAGTAAAATCAACAACAGCGGGGGGAAGATAGGCGTAGACCGCCTCCCCTCGGACCACCGGTGGATTCAAAATGGCCCAGTAGGGCAAGCTACCTCCGATCTGGAATGGCAGTTGAGGGCGGGTCCGATCTGGGAGTAGATCTTGGTTACGATGATGGATCGACAGTGCCGACAAGCTGGGAGCGAAGGCAACGGTGACGAGTTGGCGGTGACGGACAACGACAGTCGGTGTAAAGAAGGTGACGATGGCGACAATGCTGGCGACAGTGACGGATGGTGGACGGGGAGGTCGGCTAAGTGGAGAACGAGTGAGGCACGAGGGATGGTGAGCGGGCGGTGGAGCGGGACGACGGTGATCGGGCGAGGAGCGGAGGTCGATGAGGCACGAGGACGACAAGCGGGCGATGAAGCGGGATGACGATGACAAGGGCGGTAGAGCGGGACGACGGTAACAAGGGCGGTGGAGCGGGGTGAGAAGCGGAGGCCGGTAAGGCACGAGGGCGGTGAGCGGGCGGCGAGGAGACAACGGACGGCGAGGCACGAGGACGGTGAGCGGGACGACGATGACGAGGTTGGAGCGGGACGAGGGTAGAGGGCGGTGGAGCGGGACGAAGGTGGAGGGCGTCGAGGATCGGGAACGGGTGGCGACGAGAGGACGTGGTTTTAAAAAATCTAGAAGGATTCCATTCAGGAAAAAAAAATATCTAGATATTTCTAGAGAGAGCTCCGCTCTCTTTTTTTTGGAAGAGAGAGAAAACCAACTAAAATCAAATTATGGACGATTTTAGTTGACCCCGAAACTATGGACGATTTTTTTAATATGTATTCAAATTTCTTTAACATTGATCGTTCATAAGTATCATACGATTTTTGTTAGGGCAAATTATCTTTAGGTCTCTGATTTATAATTGTATTACTCGTAGGTCCTTGACTTTCGAAAATAGTGTATTAGGTCCCTGCTTTTTAAGAAAATATTGGTTTGAGGTCACTAGTCACCGGATCGGAGATTTTCTTCGGAAATTTTTAAGAAGATCGATCCGGTGATTAGCAACCTCAGACCAATATTTTCTTAAAAGGTACGGACCTCATATACTATTTCCGAAAGCTAGGGACCTGTGAATAATAAAATTATAAACCAAGGACCTGAGGATAATTTACCCTTTTTGTTAACATGTACAATGGTATTTTTTGTAGGTGCATAAGGGGGTGCAGTTGACGAAAAAATGGTTATAGTTTTGTTTAAATTGAATGTATTTTTAAATAAGTAAAACTTAAAAAATATATTTTTTTTCAGTTAATTACACTAATCAGATCCATTCTATACCAATAGAAATGATATTTTCTGCACATGAACCGGGTTCAAGTGAAACACTCCAAATACCGTTGACCCGAGACTTTTGCGAAGGTTCCCATCCCATTATTTAGTTTGGTATTAAAAATAATCAGGTTTGACCCTTAAACCGTGTTGAATGAGGGAAATAAATAACCAATGAAATAGACAAGGATGGCCTCACTTGTAGAAAATAATGATGGATTCCTGCCACAAATTATACGTTTGTATTTTTTTCTCCTTTATTCGGATACCACAAAGCTGACTAATCTAAATTTGAGTCGGATTATACCAAACAATATTAAACATTGCTACGTTAAATTCGACTTCTTGATTAAGCTAAAACAATACTCTCACTAGTTGATTTAAGTGTCGGTTGATCTAAGTGCTCTGAACATGTTAAAAGAAAGTACATGTTACACTGCTAGATCCACGGTCTAGCAAAATGACCTCAAGAAGATGAAGACCGGTAAAAGCTTGACTTCCAAGTCTATGCCTCCAGGGTCACCACTGGCCTTTTTCTTCCACCACACATCCATTATAAGACAGAAACGAGTGGGATCAACTACCCAGTTCATCCTCCGACCACCAAACTACCATGTTCTTCCTCCTCCTCTGACTTTTCCAACATCCTATAGAGACTTGAATCACCAACCGGCCACCCATTTCCCACCAGAAACATGGCTCTTCCCACCCAAAATCACCAGCCCTGTCTTCTCTTCGCCCTCTTCTCGTCCCTCTTACTTCTCACCACCGGCGATAGTAGATTGAAGTTAGACCAATCAGACCTTAAAGCCTACAACATCATAAAAAATGACTTGGGTATCAGCTGCCAAGGCAGCCCATGTAGCCACCCAGGAGTGTTCTGCGAGAGGAGGCTGTCCGGCGATGATGCGTACGTGCTCAGGATCACGAGGCTGGTCTTCAAGTCCCAAGGCATCTCCGGTTCGTTGTCTCCGGTGATCGGCCGCCTCTCGGAGCTTAGAGAGCTTTCCCTGCCAAACAACCAGATGGTTGGCCAAGTTCCCTCCAGGATAGTTAACTGCAAGAAGCTCGAGGTCCTTGACCTTGGAAACAACCAGTTATCAGGTGAAGTACCCTTAGAGTTGCACTCTCTTGTTCGCCTCCGGGTTCTTGATCTATCATCGAATAAGCTCAGTGGAAGCTTGAGCTTCCTGAAGCATTTTCCAAACCTGGAAAAGCTCTTGCTTGCCAACAATCTCTTCACTGGAAGAGTTCCGAAGTCGATACGCTCGTTCCGGAACCTCAAACTCTTCGACCTCTCCGGAAATAGCTTCCTTGAAGGGCCGATACCGATAATGAACGAGGATGAAGAGTTTGTGGGTTCCCAGTACCCGAAGCGTTATATTCTTGCAGAGAACTCAACAACAGCATCGAAAAATAGTTCATCTGCAGCTGCACCAGTTTCAAGTGCCAGCAATTCTACCAACGGCACTACTGCTGCAGAAGGACCTACCACTTCTGCAACATCGACGAAAAAGCACAAAGACAGCAAGACGAAGCTAAGATCGCGGCTCATAGGATTCTTTGCCGGAATACTTGCAGGAACAATCTCTGGTTTCATCTTCGCATTGGTCTTTAAGATTATCATGGCTGTGACGAGAGGTGGAAGAAAAGACAGCGGGCCAGTTATATTTAGTCCATTGATCAAGAAAGCCGAGTACTTGGCTTTCCTGGAAAAAGAAGATGGAGTTGCTTCCCTGGAAATCATTGGAAGAGGTGGATGTGGGGAAGTTTATAAGGCTCCTCTTGTGGGAAGTGAGGACAAAATGCTTGCTATTAAAAAGATCAACCAACCTCCAAAGGATGCCACAGAATTGGCAGAAGAACACAGCAAGGATCTGAACAAGAAAATGAGACAAATTCGTTCCGAGATCAACACCGTAGGCCATATCCGACACAGGAATCTTCTTCCTCTCCTAGCTCATGTGGCTCAGCCTAATTGCCATTACCTGGTGTATGAGTATATGAAGAACGGAAGCTTGCAGGACATTCTGACTGAAGTTTCTGCAGGACGAAGGGAATTGGATTGGCTTACTAGGCACAGGATAGCTCTTGGAATAGCTGCAGGCTTGGAGTACCTCCACACAAGCCATAGCCCGCGCATCATTCATAGGGATCTCAAGCCTGCAAATGTCCTTCTTGATGATGACATGGAAGCTCGAATATCTGATTTCGGACTGGCAAAAGCAATGCCAGATGCTTATACTCATGTTACGACTTCTAACGTTGCAGGAACTATCGGGTATATAGCACCGGAGTATCATCAGACCCTGAAGTTCACCGATAAGTGTGATATCTACAGTTTTGGAGTGGTACTTGGGGTCTTAGTGATAGGAAAGCAGCCATCCGACGTGTTCTTCCAGGACACTAACGAATTGAGCATGGTCAAGTGGATGAGAAACATCATGACATCGGACAATCCAAGTCAGGCAATTGATCCAAGGCTCATGGGCAATGGATTTGAGGAGCAAATGCTACTAGTTCTCAAAATCGCATGTTTTTGCACAATGGAGGACCCAAAACAAAGGCCCAACAGCAAGAATGCTAGGTTGATGCTGTTTCAGATCAAACATTAGCTGCATGATCTTGGTTGTCCTAAATTGGACAAACAAAAATAACAGATCATGTAGAGAAGAATGGTTGCTTAGTAGTGATTTTCCTTTTTTGTATTTTGGCATCTAGCCTAGCTTATAATTCTAAGTTTGTGAAGTGTAAAATAGTATGTTGTCTTATAATGTGGAAGACTCTCTACATTGAAATCAAATCTAAGTTTTCTTCAGCAGATATAAGTATGGAAACTTATTCCACAATGGTAGCTTGTCTCACCCTATTCCCTTTCTTAGACAAATGTTAGTGCCAAGCTTGGCCTGAACAAAATATTACGATACCAGCATACAGTATAAGCTTGAAGGTATCAGCCGACATTCGTATAGCTTATGAATAAAAATACTTGCATGACAAACCAGTCAAAGAACCTGTTCAAGGACAGAAACTTCCGGGCATTAGCAAAGGATGAGTTTTTTAGTCATTATATAGCTATCATATGTGCATCATCTACTGGTATAGTTAGCATCCAAAAGTAGGCCTGTCTTTTCTTTTCGTCATCGAGCCGACTCTCTTTCCATGAAAAACCAAAGAAAACTGACAAAAAGACTATTCTGGCCAAAAGTTGTGAGAGTTCGATAGCTTTGGATGAAATTTTCCAGATGATAGAGCTGGAAACCGTAGCGGATACTTACATGATCCAGAGTTTCGGTGCGAAGTGAAACAGCCTTCGCCAAAATTGTGAAAGAGAATGGAAAGATAATCTGAAGTTTTCCATTGTTTCCTTTCTATTTCAAACAATCCAATGAGTAATCACACAAGCAGAATATATCAGATACTGACACATACATTTGTTCAGACTTCAGAGAGCAATGTCGTAAAAGGCCGCAACAAAAAAGCTCGGAGCCTATCCATCGGGCTCAAATCGCTCATATAACATCGGAAAGGGCAACCGAATCAACCAAACATGCTACATTCACATAATCAACAGGCAGATACCTCAAAAATCGAGAAGCAACTGAGGTAGGATCCTCTCTAGATGCGACGGCTCGATCCTGGAAACCCCCTCCGCTTCGGCAATGGTAGCAGCACGCTGCACAGCCTCTGAGATGAACAAGCGGACGAGCTCCGAGCTCAGCCTCAGCGCGTTCGAATTCGCTGCAACAACACGAATTCATCGAAAAGAATTCCAGATATAAACCGATCACGCTATCGAAAAACGGTTTAGGGAGAAGAAACACGGACCGGAAGACGGGCGGTTCTTCTTGGAGGAAGGAAAGAGGGGGGCCGGAACGTTGTCTTGGTTTCTCTCTCTTTCTGCGAAGGGAGAAAGAGAGAGAGTGATTAGCGGTTGGAAAAGTAGATTAAGAGGGAGACTAATTACGGATTAACGAACCGAGGGCCCTTCTAGCCCAGACTTGTTTGAAGATGGCGTGGATTAGGTCCTTCAATTACGAACACAAACAAGAAAAAAAAGGAATTAATTCGGTTTAGCGATTCTTCTTCTTTTTTTTTTTAAACAGAAAATGACAATAAAGAAGAAGAAGAAGGATGACGTAAGCTTACGGGGTCAAAGGCGGGGGAATCTCCGTCCATTGGAAAGGAGGCGCGGCGAAGACGACGACTACGGCGTCGGGCCTCGTTCCCCTTGGATGCCTCTCCTCCTCCTCCGCTTCTCCCTCTTCGTTTCATTTTCATCTCCCGCCTCTTCAATTAACCAAGGATTTCAATAATTAATTAATAAATAATAAAAATTGACATTAATGCCCGTATAGCTCAGTGGTAGAGCGTCAGTCTTGTAAACTGAAGGTCCGCAGTTCGATCCTGCGTGTGGGCAGGTTTTAATATTCTCTTGTAAAGTTTTTGTTTCTCAATTATTTGGGCTCGCTCCTCTTTTATTGTTCTGTTAGGACACCGCAATTGAAGCCCGACCCTTCTTCCTCCCCTCCTTCCAATCCGCTGCCTCCAATATCACCGAAACTAAATAAAGGATTTGCACTAATTAAGCAACAAATTATGGAGACCCAACAGCCCTAATTTGCACCAATGGAGCCCCTTAACCAATGCAAAAATCTCACAAATTCAATTGTTTGCTGAGTTGGTTGAACTTTCTTCACATTCCCATTCCCAACCCCATTTTAATTGGTAAAACCAATTACAGGCCCATCGAGTTCCAATAATTAGATACCCGACCCAAGTTGCGCATATTATAGAGATACCCCAACTAACACATGCAACTTAGAGTACAAAATTGGCAGGATGAAAGCAATATTAGTGAGAGCTAATTAAGAATTGTTAAAACTATTTTCAGATTAGTTTATGTAATTCTCTTCGCGGCAATTTCACGGGGAATCTAAAACTAGAAAAACAATGAAATTTTCCAAAAGATAATGAGTGATTCGAAGTTTCTCATTTTTATCATCTCAATCCGAGCCATGAATAGTTAGTTACGAAGGTCATGCGAGACAAATCAATTATGTAACCGAGGCCCGTTGCTTTATTTAAACTCCATTGCGTGTGTTTAGGTTGAGGAAGTGCATCTCCCTCTAGGCATTGCACGTTGCATGTTTGTGAGGTCTTTTGTAAATCACACAGAGGAATCCAGTGCTACAATTCATTAATTCGGTACTTTCGTTTGTCTAGGTGTATATTCGGATTTGGGTTTCTCTCGACATTGGGGTATTTTTGGTTTTGATATTCTTTCCGGTTTACCTTAGTTTATGTACTCAGATATCGCATATTATTGTTTTGCGTTTGATATATTTTATCTGGTACTTTTGATACAGTAATAATGGTATAATCTTCTTTGGTGGGATCTTTTAAGGTGAATGATACTTTATTTACCAAAAAATTGGGTGTTGATACTTGAGCACTATTTTTTTCGTGGTTTTTCCACGCAATTTTACTGCAGTACAATAAAATCAAGTTAAAGGAAATTTCACTCTCAAAATTGTACATATGTTACTATTTATATTATGGTGAATAAAATCTATTTTATAAAAAAATTAGTTTAAGTAATAAACAACTTAATTTTTTTAACAATATTTTAGATCCGAATGTTAAAAAAAGAAAAATATTATTAAGATAATCATTCTCTAAATAAAATTCGATACGTACACAATCATACTAAGCTCAATTGAAATGAAATCCAGCTCATACTATGCCAATATGACGAATGTGCCAACGTAAAAGGACAAGAGAAGAGGGGACATGTGGGAAGGATTTCTTCGCCGAGGATATTGTCTTGGGCATCACCAACATTCTCATGGTTCACAGTGGACCTTTTTGGATCCATCCATCTTTCGGAATTCTTTTGGGGACCCTAGGTGGCCTTCAAAACTTTTGTGTATCGAGGTCTCTCGTAAGTTTTAATATTCGCTGTTATACATTTTACATTATTAAATATGTGATACCCAATTCTAAAAAGCCTCAAATAATTTGATTAGTACTATCTATATTAACAAAGTGCACTTTCTTTTCTGACACACATATTGAGAGAACTCCAAAATTAAACGCGTTTCACCAGGAGTAAAATCATGATGGATGACCTTCTGAGAAGTTTTCCGGGATGCGTGTGAGTGAGGACAAAATACGCTGGAAAAGACCCGTGTTGGTCTGTGGAGACAGTCGATCGAATCACGGGACATTACATTTAGTATCAGAGCAAAAACGGTTTTGGAATTGTACAGTGTTTTGTCTGGCGGATGCGTATGAGTGAGGACAAAACACGCTGAAAAAGACCTGTATTGGTCTATGGAGACAGTCGGTCGAATTACGTGGCGTTACAAAATATTACCTAACTCCATGTTTTAAATGATACGCCTAATTTTTTTTCTATATTAATGAGATTTGATTTGAATTTGGTTAAACTTAGGGAAAATTATTTTCTAGTGCTTCGAATTTACTTAAATATACTCAAAAATTTCTCTTGTTTGTAAAATACACGCCAAAATCCCTCGTGTTTGATTTTATTATACTTTCAGGTCCCACAATAATTTTTTTCTTTTTTTTGTCATTGAAATAACGAAAATATCCTTAAAACAAAAAAAACTACTGACATCATCTCTTTCTCCTCCTCCTGCGAATCATCTTCCTCTTCTTCTTACCCTGTAAATTTCTCAAAAAAATATTCCATGTAAAGCCTTAAAGCTTAAAGCCCATCAACGCCCAAAATTCACATAGAATTGGTTGACAAAGGCAAAAGGGTAGAGCTTCACCAAGTTTCATTTTTTTTAATCAAATCTCTGGCCTTGATCGTTAATGGGTTTTGGTTGTTCCAACAAAAACTGACACAAAGTTACGAACTTGAGTTGCGAACTTCAACTCCGCAGGTAAGCGAAACGGTACAATGGATGGCGGTACTCGTGATTCAGAAAGTGGCTAGGTCAAAGGAATCGGTGGACAAGCTCCTACCTAGAAATTGGAAACCCTAGAATCTGGGAGACCGCCGTAGCTCGGAGAACAATCACCTTGGAGTCAACAAATGGGAGATCCGACGGTGGAGGTTCGATCTTGTTGAAGGTGTCCAAGATCGAGATGAAGAAGTTGTCGACTTGCTCTTATTGATTTTGGAGCCGCCTCTGGTGGGGCCGATATGGAGATTAGCGAGGTGAAGAAGTTGTCGACTTCCTCTTGTTGACTTTGGGTCAGTAATTTATTAATTTATTGATGAAGTGGGCTTGAAAATTTGGTGGCCGAGGTCGTTGGTCAATCGAACTCCCTCGCCGATGGGCTCTTGTTGATTTTGTTTGATTTTGATTTAGTGTTGAATTGGTTACGAGCTGATGTCACTGGTTAGGAGGAAGAAGAAGAGATGATGTCAGCATTTTTTATTTTTTGTTCTAAAAGAATATTTTGGTCATTTCATTAACAAAAATTAAAAAAATAATTGCTAACGTGCGCTAGAGATCCGAAAGTATAATAAAATCAAACATGAGAGACTTAAGCATATATTTTACAAACAGAAAATTTTTAAATATATTTAAGCAAATTCGAGGACCAGAGAGTAATTTTCTCTAAATAAACAGATTCAGTTGACTTACGTGAGTGGACACAGGTCACGTTTATATGCTATTATCTTTGTACACTTTTGCGGCCCTTCCATTGATTTTTTAATAGTTATGCCTTAAAATACTTTATCTCGTAATATATTTCTAAAAAGAGTGTATTTCTCTTGTTTGAGGCACCACATTTATCGTAATTGACTAATATAATGAATTGTACATACGTTAAGAATTGCTTTGTTTTCTCTCATCATTAGGTGTCGGCTTCTGGAATTAAAAGTGGTTTCCATGACTTCGGGCCAAAGCAAGCGTCCTTGTCGAATTTTCATTTTTGTATTCTTCTCTTAAACGTCTTCTCTGTGATGTGTTAGTGCTGATTAACGATTATAAACAAACATAACATAAATATGTTTTTTGGTGATTTGAATCTATAGAAAAAAATAACTACAGTTTGTCAATATTTTTTAACTTAAATGTAAACAAATAAATTGGTTTTTAGTGAGTCCCAAAACTCAATTTTAATTATTTCAAAGCTGAAAAATGTAAGCCCTCTTATGTGAATATTCAACAAGAAAGATCGCGGATCAAAGTCATTTTAAAAATATCAAAGTCACTCTAACAAAATATTAACTATTCAAGTCCAAACGATAAGAGACTTAGATTTATTTAACAAAATTTTGGATTCAAAACCTTAGAGATGTAAAAGATAAAATTGAAAGAATCATCTGATAAATAGTCTCCGACAGTGCTCGACTTTGAACGTAGAAAAACTTAACCATTTAAAATTTTTAAAAATAAAAAATCCTTGGTATAAGACTCCATATCTCATAATGATCATTCTTTCCAAGTCCCACAAGTACTAGGAGATGGAACATGCTAAGATTAGCGAGGTGATATTCATGGGTTTTTCCTGAATAGAAACTGTCCTGCTCTTACCCACATTTTATTTGCAGATGATACGTTTCTCTTTGGCAGGACTTGTGAGCTTGAGGCTAGGAGATTCAAAGATCTGTTAGACTTATTTTCTAACATTTTAGGTCAGGCCATAAATTTCTCGAAGTCGTGCATCTTGTTTGCAAAAGGGGAGCCTTTAGAGAATCGAAAGCTCATTTCTGATATCCTGGAGATGGTGGAGAAGCTTCCCGATGACAAATACTTAGGGATTCATTCAGTTTGGGTAGGTCCAAGAAGGAGACCCTGAATATCATCTATGAAAGAATGCTTTCGAAGACACAAGGGTGGAAGTAGAAGCTCCTTTCCATGTCAGGTAGGGAGGTTCTCATCAAGTCCGTCTTGTCATCTATTCCCTGTTATCTTATGCAGGTCCTACTCTTTCCTATGACCTTCTGCTCGAAGCTGAATGGGTTGGTGACGCACTTCTGGTGGTCGGGCGACATGGATAAACGCAAGGTTCATTGGTTGAGTTGGGATAAGTTAACGTGCTCCAAGTCCCTGGGTGGGCTCGGGTTTAAAGATCTTCAGCTCTTTAACTTGGCTTTGCTAGCTAAGCAGGTTTGGAGGCTCATTGGTAATTAAGGTTCCTTGTGCTTTAGGGTATTGAAAGGCTTATATTTTCATGATTCTGACCTTTTGTCCGCTTCTAAAGGGCCCTCGACCTTCTTGGATTTGGTCCAGCCTTGTGGCTGGAAAAGAGGCTCTTAAAGAGGGCATCTTCTTCCAGATTAGTAATGGTCTCTCTGTTGATACTATTTCTGAACTATTTTCTCGCTCTATAGGCAGCTGGCATATTGATCTTATCCAACACTTCTTTTCGCAATCTGAATAGGAGGCGATTACTAATATCTCTTTGGGTCATTTGCAGGCTCCTGATTGTCTTTTATGGAAATTCAGCAATGATGGCTTGTACTCTGTCAAGCGAGGTTATCTTTCTTTTAAGGCAGCCCAGGTTTCATCTCTGAACTTGCAGGCTATTGACACTAATGATTGCCCATTTGATCCTGGGATTTGACGTAGCCTATGGAAACTAAAAGTCACTCCTAAGTTGCAAAACTTTGTGTGACGTCTCCTCAGAAATGCTTTACCTTTAGCTGCTATTTTGTTTAGGAGACACCTTGCTATTTCTCTTCTCTGCCAGTTGTGTGGTATTGAGGAGGAATCTGTTCTTCACTTGTTTTTTATCTATCTCCATGCTCGAGCCATGTGGTTGTTAAGTCCGTTTGGTCTTAGATTTGTTGGCTCTGTTCATTCGACTTTTGCCTTGTAGTTTTTTTCTATCATTGATTCGTTACAGGCTTCTGCGAATAATGAGTTGACTACTTTTGTGGTCTTTATCTGTTGGTGTATTTGGTTGGCTATAAACAGTCTTTTATATGAAGGTGTGGCTATTGATCCTTTTGCTACATTGCGCCAGGCTTCTTACTTGTCTGCTGAATTCTTGCAGGTGCTGGATTCGAACTTGCAGCAGAGAAGCAGGGAAGCTGCCCGTCTAACTTCATAGAGTGCTCCAGAATTTAGAGCTGTGAAGTTCAACAGTGATGCCTCTTGGTTGAATGCCTCGGATTCGGCTGGAATGGATGCAGTTGCTAGGGATCATATTGGCCTTTTGGTGGAAGGTTAGACATAATTGAGGGTGGCTTTGTTGCCTTTGGAAGCGGAGCTCCTAGCTATTGAGCTCGCCCTCAAGATGATCCAAGTGAAGTTCATGAAGTTCCGACTATCGTGGAGACGGATTGTCTGTTGGCGTTCAATTTTGTGAATGACCATTCCTCATTTGTTTACTGGCAAGTTAATTCGCTTGTCATTAGACTTAGGTTGCTTCTTGGTAATTTGCCAAATTATATGCTAAAGCTGACTCCCTGGGTGCTTAACCATGTTGGGGACTGGTTAAGTAAATCGTGTAGGCTCGGGTCTCTCCTTGGAGATTGGATGACTGTTCCCCCTAGAGAGCTCGACATTCTTTTATTTTCAGACTTTCTCACTTGATGGTTAATATATTTGATTGTATTTTTCTCAAAAAAAAAAAGTCCCACAAGTACTAGATCATTCCCCGTTACTCTTGCGGAAAACGGGATAGTCACTTTTTCTTAAGAACCAAAACCGGGAGAGAGTAAACTGATGATTTTCTTGCCAAAAGAAATACAATCGGGACAGACTAAAGTTTCACATGTGAGACAGGTCCTCGCCACGAAGAAAACAACTCAACGAAGGAAAGTATAGAAAAAGAAAGGAAGAAGAAAGAAACACAGAGTGGTCCAAACTCTTTCACCCACGCCTAATCAATTCGTATCATTTGATTTTTTTCCAATAAATTCATTACATTTTATTTCAACAATTTTTTACCCTTCTCCTCTCTTTCCCCCTATTTTTGTAAGTAAGGTAATTACAGTATTCACACGTCACATATGTACTAGTGTAGAATTTTCTCGTACGAGTACGAGGATATAGCCACTTGCCTCGTTAAAAATTCTATCGCAATTAGCCATGTTTAGGGGAGTGGGGGCAATTGCTCCCACTTAAATTTTTTTGATAATTAGTATTTTTTTATTGTATGTCCCCACTAAAATTAGAAATTGACCCTACAAAAAAATTAATCTACCTAAAAATTGAAACCAGAATATTAATGTGCACCATTATCAAGTTATATTGCCCCCACTCTCAAAATTTTCTGGCTCCGCCCCTGATCGCGTTAAAATTCAAAGATAAAAACAGCATCAGAAAAAAAATACACAAGATAGCATTGTTAAAGAACAATTCTACGATATAGATCCCACATAATACATAGCCTACTTATACATTTGAAGATTCCTATTGCAATTAGTTTAGGGCCAATTGCATTACAAATCTCACTAACTAATTTCTCCATACCCCTAATACAATTTCTCCATACTCTTAATACAATTTCTCCACACTCCTCTCTTTCCTTTTGAACCATTATAAATCAACTAAATACAATACCAAAAACAACCAATCAAAATCCTACGACTCCTACGCACAATCAATTGAGTTGAAATGTGTAGGATATTGATAGCGTCCGAGCAAAAAGTTTACTAATAGTTGTATCCTATCATTAATCTAGTTATCTTCTCAAAAAATATCATTAATCTAGTTAAAATCAACATATCATAGACTCATAAGTCATATTATAGTCTAACCCGTTTGTATTTTTGTCAACCTAGAGTTGAAGGGGAGAGGCGAGTTGGTCTGCCGACCGGCGAGTTGACTCAGTTTCGTCTCAAGACAACGATGCACCGGAACTCGGCCACAAGCGAGTTAACTCTATTTACATGAGAAGGGGAGCAATCTCAATTTACTAATAAATACGTAGATTAATCAATAATTGAGTTATTCTATTTAGAAAAAAAAATATCAAATTTTTAGAAAGATACCACTATTAAATATTTGTTGAGAAAAATTACCAATTTTTTAAAATACTCTCCCACTCATACATAGATTATGCGGTAGAATGTACGAAAAAAACTCCATTTAACTTCTCCCGACTTTTGAAAAAGTATCGTCATATGTGTATGTATTATATCTACTACGTTATATCCCACCATTTAATCCGATACCGACTATCCAAATCCGCCAAACAACGAATTCAATTTTTAATTCTCCCAAAACCCTCCCAACATTACAAGAAAAGAAAGTTGAATTTACGATCCACTGTTAACAAAATTGCTCCATGTTTGAGGAGTTTTTATTTACTGCACCCACTGTTATACGAAATAAGTTCTCTTCACTAATCCCCCTAAAGGTGAGCTGTTTTCTATGGATGGCGCTTCAAGGGCGTATTAAAACTAGGGACAACTTGCTAAGACATGGGCTTGTTAATCCGGCCGTTGCAAGATGTGCTTTGTGTGGATTGGAGGAGGAGTCTGCATCTCATTTGTTCATGCATTGTAAGCTTGCTGCCTCGGTTTGGAACTGGCTTCTCAATCTGTTAGGACTGAAGTGGTGTATTCGTGGAGACTTGATGGGCTTTATGGAGGATTGGCTCAACCTGATGAATGGTGATGCCAATAAGAAGGTTTGGTATAGTGTCTTTGCATCGGTTTTCTGGAGTCTTTGGCTTGCGAGGAACAAGGCAATT
The DNA here is from genome assembly GCA_963995505.1 of Hypericum androsaemum. Taxonomy (NCBI): domain Eukaryota; kingdom Viridiplantae; phylum Streptophyta; class Magnoliopsida; order Malpighiales; family Hypericaceae; genus Hypericum; species Hypericum androsaemum. The sequence goes on from OZ023198.1 coordinate 1,109,021, forward strand.
TTTGACAACAAGGAGGCGAGATTGGAGCAGGTCATCCATTCGGCTTCTCGGTGGTTCGATGAGTGGGGATTATGGTCAGGGATATCCAGGAGCTTCCAATCGCAGGACATCATTCTATTCCTGGGCTCACTTGTCCATTGCTAAGATGGAGTTTACTTTTTGATCGGCTGTGTATTATGCAGTTGCTTCCTAGGCGACTACCTGGTTTATAAACTGTACTTGAGTCAATTTTAAAGGAAAAATAAAAGTTTATCTTTCAAAAAAAAATAGTCAGATCGTCGGTCGAAATGAATTTTTATTCTCAATTTTTTTACTATTTTAAAATAATATATATACATTTTAAAATTTATATTATTACCAATTTATTTTATCTCCGTTCCATTTTTTTTTTTGTTGATTTGGTTTATGTTGTTAGAAAAAACGAGCTTGAGACAAAGATTTTTTTATTTATTTTTGTGCTGATTTCTAGCAAAATTCAGTCAGTGAGTCGATTCGCAAGGTGGGCATATCAGCCCCAAATCCACCCAAATGAACGATTCGCGATCTAGCCATCAGTCGGGTCGCGTTTTTTAAAACCTTGCAAAATAGTGCTCGAATCAAAAGAAAAAGGATTAAAAAAAAAGAAAAATACAAATAGAAAATAAAGACAAAGCCAACCCCACCACCAGCTCCCTCCCAATCACAACTCACCGCCCAAACACACACAAACCTCTCCTACTCCCTCCCTTCTCATCCTCTCTATAAACGGAACAACTTAAAAGTGGCAAAAAAAAAAGAAAAAAATAAATTAGTAACTCGATGGGAGGGGTGAAGTCTAGCATGGCGGCGAAGCTGGCATTCTTCCCGCCGACACCGCCGTCGTACAAGCTAGTCCCGGACGGCGGGCTTCTTTTGCTGGACCAGTTCCCCCACCGGGAGCACGTCCAGATCCTCCGTGTCCCCACCCGCCGCGGCAACGACGTCGTGGCGGTGTACGTGGCCCACCCGGCCGCCACCTCCACCGTCCTCTACTCACACGGCAACGCCGCCGACATCGGTCAGATGTACGAGCTTTTCCTCGAGCTAAGCCTCCACCTCCGCGTTAATCTCTTGGGGTTCGTCGCTTCCCCATTACTAGTTCCCGCTTCCCTCTTTGTTGCTGGTCTTTTTTTTTTCGGTTGAATTGTTTTTTTTGTCTCGGGGTTTTTGCTGGAGTAATTTTTTGCTGCTTTTTTTTGTTGTTGTTTTCTATAAAGTTGGACTCTTTCCCTTTAATTATTTTTAATTTTTTCTAGAGGTGCGCGTTTGGTTTTATCGAGAATATCACATTGTTTAGAGCATTAATCGACTCTTTTATAAATGTTGAAAATCTACAAACTTTGAATTAAATATTGAGATTTTAACATATTATCATAGCAGATTGATTCCGTGATGATTGTCTCATTTCTCGCACGTTGGTAAAGTTAAAGTTCGTGCCATCTTCGGCGATGGGTCTCATTAATATGGTGTTAATATGGTGGGCTGGTTTAAAGTGTTGAAAATCTATTATGTTGGGTTGGATATAGAAATTCTAATGGAATTTTTGGAGTTGTTGGATTAATTTTCTTTTTTCAACACTAAATAACTAAGCTATTGGGACTATGGGAATGTCGGATTTATGTTTTTGGGTCCATTGCTCACCATGTGCGAAACACTGGACGAATGAACCCTACACCTTGTTCAACGTTTAGGGCATCTTGCAATAATGGAGGGTTATTGGATCAATCTGTTCCGATACTATATGGAAATTGTATAAGAAACCCGAGTGTCTAACTCATTGGATTAGTGGAACATGCAGTGTAGATATTGCAGTTTTCTGTTGGGACACTTCAAGCAGAAGGTTGTGACTTGCTTTGGCAGTTTGAGGAGTCATTTATACCAATTGGTGTTTAATTTGCGATGATGAGTGATGACATTGAGGGAAAGAGCTGATTTGTCTCTTCGAATTGTGAATTTGACGCTGCCTTGTTGCTTCCAAGGAATCGTTAGCCCGAGTAGAAGATGTATTAGCTTGTTCTTCTGCTTTTGTGCTAGCGATGATGTATATTCTCGATGATGTCGCCAGTTGTTTTGATCGTCTTCATTGCTTATGCATTCACCTTCTGTGTCAAAATGCAACTCTGCAGGTAGCTGTTTTTCGTGGCTACAATTCTCTTTCAGTCTACTTGTGTGTTTAATACACCGATGAATCAATCAGATTTACAGGAACTATTTAAGAATTTTTTTTCTTATTTTCAAACTTTGCAGGTATGACTACTCTGGCTACGGGCAGTCATCGGGAAAGGTAGCAGCTTGCTTCTTCTATCTGCTGTAGTTATGTTTGTTAAAATGGCAGCTTCTTTAGGTTGATACTTTTATATTGTCTCTCAGCCCAGCGAGAACAACACTTATGCAGATATTGAAGCTTGTTACAAGTGTCTTGAAGAGAAGTATGGAGCCACGCAGGAGAATATTATCCTTTATGGCCAATCTGTTGGAAGTGGCCCGACATTGGACCTTGCTGCACGGCTGCCTCGATTGAGAGCCGTTGTTCTTCACAGTCCTATACTCTCAGGGCTAAGAGTCATGTATCCTGTTAAGCGCACCTACTGGTTTGACATATACAAGGTCTCTATCATCACCGTTTTATCTATTTACTGGCTATGAAGGCACTTTCTGTGCTTTCTATTCCTTGTGATTCTGAATACAGTTTCTTTGCTCTCTTTTTTATGCAGAACATAGACAAAATTGCATTGGTGAAATGTCCTGTTCTCATTATTCATGTAAGTACGCAGGTGCTATATTTTATTTTGGTATTCTCATTCTGACCTCTGTGGACCGAGGGAGTAACTTGCTAGTACAGTTGCAAATGCAAGATATTGATAGAACTGTCAAGGTTCTGTTGCTTTTTCAGTCCATAGAAACAATGGTGTTCTAGGGAAATTAGTCTACCAGATGCACGAACACCAAACTATAATAATAACAATGGAGCATTACATTTTGTGTTGAAACATTTTATAAAATGTGAGCCACAGTTGCTTAACCAGTATCTAAAAGTTTCTATGGACATGGCTTCTCTCGGCTTGTCTCTTCTATCTGACAGCCTCATTTGCTTTCTTCTTTCTAGGGAACTTCTGATGAAGTGGTGGACTGTTCTCATGGCAAGCAGCTTTGGCAGCTGTGCCAAGAGAAGTATGAACCATTATGGCTCAAAGGAGGGAACCACTGCAATCTGGAGCTGTATCCCGAGTATCTTAGACATCTCAAGAAGTTTATTTCCGCCATGGAGAAGTCACCTTCGCGGAGAAATACGTCCAGGAAGAGTACAGATGCGCTTGACCAGCCAAGGAACAGTGTTGATAACTTAGAGTGCCCTCGAAGGAGTACAGACAGGAGGGAGAAACCAAGAAAGAGCACCGAAGAATACAGCGAGTTTCCCAGAAAGAGTACGGATCGAAGAGATAAACCGAGAAAAAGCACAGACAGGCCTGAAAAGCTAAGATTCCGTGAATACAAGGTCACCAACATTGACAGGCCTGACAAGCTGAGGATACCCTTTGAGCAATTGGAAAGGTCAAGGAGAAGCGTGGACTACCACGGCGGGAAATCTAGACAAACCATCGAGCAGCCTCAGGTAGAAAGAGGACGCAAGAGCGTCGATTGCACGCATCGAGCAGCGGACCGCATACTCTCCTGACGACGATGGTTGAGTCGAATCTCGAGGGGAAGGATGGGCAGTGCACTTTCTCTGCATTGTTATTCGGTTGGGGCTGGTCATCTGGTATAAGAAAAATTATCATGTTGGGGGTATAAATTATAAGTTTCAGCTTGTGTAACTTGATCCTTCCTTCTCATTGAAGTGCCTCACTGATTGTAACCTGGGATCGTAGAGCTTGATATCCGCAGATGGATTGTAAAACCGCGAAACCGAACGCTCCTTGTCCGAATTTCTTTTTTTTTTCAACCAGTATGTTGGACGATAATTTACATAATGGAGAGGATAATTTTCTTATTTTTTTTATTTTTGTAGAGCTGGAACTTAATTGAACGTACCGAAACCAATTGAAGAAATACCAATTGAACTCAAGTAAAGGAGGTTAATGTGCGGGCCGTTGTGCAAAATACCGAAACCAATTGAAGAAATAAAGATTTCAATTTCAAACAAAAGTCCGAACTCTTAAATAATTGCAATTACGTGCTTAGATAGCCAAAACTACATTTCATCACTGGTATAAAAAATAAAAAATCTTATTGTTACTTAGTCCAAATAACAGAAGATTTGTATTTATTAAAAAAGATCTTTTAAAATAAATTGGTTCAACATTACTCAATTTTATTGCCAGCGAAATCGTTTGGCGTGAGGAGAGAGTTGGAAGCAATCACAGACACTTGGGAGTCTCTCTCTCTCTCTCTCTCTCTCTCTCTGTGGTTTTCCCTAAATAAAACCCGAAAGAAACATCTCCCACGCGCCGATCCACCACCATACCATGTAAACCCTCTCCTTGTCCGAATTTCTTTTTTTGTTTGGATTTTTTTTCAATCCCGGAAAAAGCTAACCCAGAGATTGGGCGGGAAAATTGCAGGTCGAGGGAGGAGGAGGGTTTAGCGGTAGAGGCGATAAGGCACGCGTTGAAGGCGTTGAAGAAGCGCTGTTTGCTCGAGGAAGGCGCCCATTCCCCTGCCATCCTCGCCCTCTCCCGCCCCTTCATCGCCCAGGTTGTTCCCTCTTCTCCCTCTCTTCGGGTTTTCGGATTGATGTTCCCTTGTGATCGTGTGGGTTTATTGATTGGTTTTGGTGAGTTTAGGGTTCGGAGTGGAAGGAGAAGGTGGAGAAGCTTGATGCCGAGCTCCAGCAGTGTTATAGAGCTCAGTCTCGCCTTTCCGAGCAGCTCGTTGTGGAGGTCGCGGAGAGTAGGACCGTCAAAGCCTCGCTGCACGAGAAAGAGGCGCTTGTTGTTGAGCTCCAAGCTCGGGTGGACGAAATCAGGTTGCGTTTTCCTCGATGATTGTTTGTTTGCACAGATGATGTTTGGTGTAATGTAATGTAATGTCGCAGCGCTGAGTGTTCGCAACTGAAGGAGGACTTGGAAGAAAAGAGTAAAGCGGTGGACCTGATTGTGAGTGAGAACCAGGAACTTCGGTTACAGCTGGGAGAGATGACGGCCAAAGCGAAAGAGGCTGAAGCTGAAAATAAGATGTTAGTCGATCGTTGGATGCTTCAGAAGATGCAGGACGCTGAGCGCCTTAATGAGGTAATACTATTTCATTCCTGTTGTATGAACGAGCTTGTGAATTAGAAACTCGCTTTTAACGCGCTATTTTATTATCTGTGAATTCGGTTCGATGGCTTTAGGCTAATGCCCTTTATGAAGAAATGGTTGATCGGCTAAAGGCTAGTGGTTTAGAGAAACTTGCTCGGCAGCAAGTTGATGGAGTAGTTAGGCAAAATGAAGATGGTGCCGAGTTCTTTGTGGAATCAACAATTCCTTCTGTCTGCAAGCATAAAATTACTGCTCATGAGGGTGGTTGTGCTGCAATTTTGTACGAGTACAATTCCAGCAAATTGATCAGTGGGGGCCAGGATCGGTCTATTAAGATGTGGGATACAAACACGGGATCGTTGACACGCACTCTTAATGGTTGCCTTGGTTCTGTTCTTGATCTCTCTATTACCCATGATAATAGATCTGTTATTGCGGCTAGCAGCTCAAACAACTTGTATGTATGGGATGCCAATACTGGGCGTATGCGGCACACCCTCACTGGCCATGTTGACAAAGTGTGTGCAGTAGATGTCAGCAAAATTTCAAGTCGTCATGTCATAAGTGCAGCTTATGATCGTACAATTAAAGTGTGGGATCTCCAGAAAGGTTATTGCACCAGCACTATCATGTTTCCAAGCAATTGCAATGCCATCTGCTTCAGCATGGATGGACAGACCATTTGTTCAGGGCACGTTGATGGGAATCTTCGTTTATGGGATATCCGGACAACAAAGTTAGTCAGTGAAGTTGCCGCCCATTCACTTGCCATTACATCCATATGTCTATCTCGGAATGGGAATGTTGTATTGACAAGTGGGAGGGATAACTTGCATAACTTATTTGACATGCGCTCATTAGAAGTTTGTGGCACCTTGAGAGCTGCTGGTAACAGAGTGGCATCTAATTGGAGCCGCTCATGCATCAGTCCTGACGACGGCTATGTCGCTGCCGGTTCTGCAGATGGTTCTGTGTCTATTTGGTCGATATCTAAAGGCGAGATAGTGAGCACCGTAAAGGAACACACAGCTTCTGTTCTCTGTTGTGCATGGAGTGGGCTTGGCAAGCCACTGGCATCTGCAGATAAAAATGGGATCATATATACTTGGACATGATGCTTTTTGGCCGAGGCTTGTAAATACTAAATACAACAGATTTTTGTGATGAAATCCATGGTTTCGAGCCAATTATGCAGAATCATGGAGGACTACAGTGCTCAAATTGAAAAGTTCGTCGTCATGGCGATAGCCGCGGCTTCTAACACGGTTGATTTGTTCTCGTTACTGGATTCCGGGTTATATCTTTGTACATACAAGGGCCTTGCATGACTATTGTGGGAGTTCCTAAAGGTCAATTATGGTGTTTCTTCTTTGCTTGAACCACTCCAAATTACTTGTTAATCTTCCACTTTTGGATACTGTTCCCTACGGTCTGGTTTATATCATGGAACTGCATACATGCATGATGCATCAGTCCTTTGTTTTACCTTCCTCTTAGTTCTGTTTGCTTCATAAGTACGGATAATTCACCTTTTAAGATTTTGAGTTATATAAAGTTTATGCATTTTTTTATAACATATTCTAATCGTACAGACTATTTCATTCACACTTTGGTTGGTTAGGTCCCTGTTCCTTTGTTTATCACTAGACCACAATTAAAATTGAGCCCAAATTAGAAAACATAGAGCGGACCCAGTTTGCATTTCCATTCATGTAAACCGACAAAGTAACCGCTGATTACTAATGCAAGATGAGTAGGATGATAATAGTATATGCTTTGTTTTTCAAAAGTCGGTGTATCAATTTTTATTCCTAGTAAAAATGACAAAACTTTGTTTGGGAGAAAAATAAAACTCAATGCCATCTAAAGCCTCGAAGTTTAGGCCATCCCGCCTAAATTGTTTCCACCAAAAAATAACCGCTGATTAACTACCGAATTCAAAAAAATTGTCTAACAAATAGATGAATGGAATTGGTGTATTTAATATTTATGGAGTTTGAGAATTAATTTGAGCCGACTCTATTATGTAGCAAAACTCCAATTCTCTTTTACTAAGAGGAAAGCCGACTCGGTTGCTCACGCAATGGCTAAATCGACGATCTTCCCGAATTTCTTACTAGGTTGCTCGTTTTAGATTTTTGATAGCTAGCGATAATAAAATATTCCAGACGCCGTAAGCCGGACTTTAAACTTATCCGGTCTAAATAAAGTTTATATAGATTTAGATCGAGATCCAACCATAAATGGACCCTTAGAATCTTAAGATCTGAGTATTAGACGTCAAACCCATAAAATTTAACGTATTCTATCTTAAGATTAGGTCCAGGTCGTATAGACTTAGGGGTCACCATGGTTCTATTCGAATCGGAGAATCAGAGGTAACAAGAATCGAAACCGTGACCAAAGTTACAAAAACTGTCTTACAACTTTTAAAAAAGGTTCAGTTTTTCGGTTAATTTTGTAATTTTCTGTAACCATCATCGAAGGTTTTGAAACCGTAGTCAACTCCTACCATTCTTAAAAAAATTTATTATTTATTTTTAATTATCTCTTAATCTTTATTGATTAATTGCTCTTTACAAGTATCTCTCCATAAAGGTAAAAAAATCACACATGAGCTTTGATGTAATTGGATCTAAAGATACATAATTTATTTTTTCACAAAAAAAGTCTAAAAAAGAAGAAAAAAATGAAACGTAATTGGAGGTTCCAAGTTTTTATCCCAAAACCTAATTTCATGGTTCCGTATAAGGTTTTATTTTTTAGAAACATTGTAACCAGCGATTCCAAAACGGTAACCGAAGGTTATGTGGTCAGCCACCCATATATAGGGACTCTTATCCTATAATAATCGTTAGTCGTTACTACTCCCAGTTGTATGTATCACTTCGGGCCGGCCCAATAGTGAACCCGAAAGAAAAGAAGAGCCCAATAACCCGTTTACTCTCAGGATCCGACCCGCTTCCTAAGATCAAACGGGTCCCAAATTCCCCTAATCTAAGCGAAAGGGGGAAAAAAGGAAATTAATTCATCAAATCGGAAACAGAAAAGAGAGAGAGATGGTGAAGGTGGCGACCTACTTCGCGATGTCACTGGGAGCGTTCATCTTCTGGCAATCCATGGATAGAGTCCACGTCTGGATCGCTCTTCACCAGGATGAGAAGGTAACTTCCTCTCTCTCTCTCTCTCTCTCTCTCTCTCTCTCTCTCTCTCCCTCCCCCCCTTGAGGAAATAAGTGATTAAAAGGTGAATGCTTTATTGTTCCTGCTCTATTTGGTTTGCGGAATTCCCCTCCCGGGTTCGATTTCGCAAATGGGTAACCGATTTTTTGTCGTATTATCTCGATTTTGTCTGATGTTTGTGGAAATTAGGTATTCCCTAGGTTCGATTTTAGTGTGTTTGTGGTATCTTTGGTGTTGTTTGGATTATTTGAAGCTCGATCGGTTTCTTTAGTCATCGGCATTTTGAAACCAAGGGGAGCTGATCCGAGTTCTGAAAGGCTCAGATTGTCTGTGTCGGATTTGAGTGAATAGAGCAGAGAGTTGCTCTGTCCTTCCGTATGGGACGGACAATGTGACTCGGGATTGGTTGCTTAGGGTCAAAGACTTGAAAGCTAGCAATATGAATGTTGTTTACTTTTTCTTTCCTCCTTTTGGGGTCCTTCGAGCTTTGTGTGCTGAGCTATTCTCGTGTGGGTCGGTTGCTTGTTGTTGCTCGGGTATGATGGCTTAGAGTGTCGTGTTAAGGCTTTAACTTTAAAGTTAATCATCTTTTGTGATAGTGCCCCATGGTTAGGAAGGTGCAGACAAAGTAGTCAGCACTCACGTCTGTTAATCTGATTTTGTTTTGCATCGAGCTCTTGTTTTCTTTTCTTCAATCCTTAGTTTTCTTGAATGGAGTATTGACTCGCAGTCTGGTATGTTGACGCTTGAAGTTTAATGCCTTGTTGCGTTTTTGTCATTTCAGCAAGAGAGACTCGAAAAGGAGATGGAGATTAAGAGGGTCAGAGAGCAACTGTTGCAAGAAGCTAAAGAGAAGGAACCTCTTGCTTGAGGTCAATGTTTGTTCAGATTCCAAATTATGCTTTTATCACTCGAATGAGGAATTTATCTCAGCTTTGTTTCAGACAGTACTATCTCTTGAAATAACTTGGTGAGCAAACTGTATTGCTTGAATCAACCCCCTTGGCTCATTCTGTTGACTTTCCTGCAAGACAATTTCAGAATCATGCACCCGGATTTTCTCAACAATGTTAAGTCGAAACTGAAATATCAATCTGGTTGATTCTGCTCCAGGTATTTGAATCCTAGAACTCAACCCTCATACAACATCACGGAAACAATGTATTAAATTTGCCAATATTCCGTGTTCTGTGACACTCTTAAGTTCATGTTTCCCGTTGCTGATTCGTCGCTCCGTTGCTTGGTGGGTGTGCTTCATACTCTGTCATTCATTATGTGTCGGGACGGATGCAAGTTGATGGCCAACAATTTTGTACAATCATCTAGTACTGCATTTGCATTTAGGCTTTGCACATTCTTCTTGGTAATCAGAATATAAACTTGTCATTAAACTTCCACGATTCCTTCATATCCATTGCTGGCCTTTGAGCAACCATGGTTGGCAAGTGAAATTAACTGCGTTGCCACTGAATTTTGGGATACTCATCAATTTCCATGATTTTTCTGCTCCTCAAAATTCCACTTTAGTACTCCGTGGCATGAGCAATTAACATTTCGAAATTTTGTTGTTTAAAATTCATCAATATATTTCGTTTTCAATACTTGAAGGATACGGGCTGCCTTCTGCGGCTACCCGTCCCAATGCTGATACACGTCGCCTGCCACCGCAACTCGCGATTTCCTTTATAATTTTTCAAAAACTCTCTCATTTAAATAAACCTAAACGTATCCACTCTATCTCCCCTTCCTCCTATCCTCTGTTTCCTTGAGATTATTATTTTTTATCTTCGGTTACGTATAAATTATTTTATCTCCTCACAGATTAGACTAGTTGAACCACTTTTTTTTTAATATCGCTCTAATCCACTAACGGGACGGCACCGAAACAAAAGACCCATGAAAGGGCTAAAGCCATTCTATTAGCATAAAATTAAAACAGACAAAAAGAAAGCCAAGCCACCCTATTTCTGTGCATCATCTTCAAGACAACAGCTGAGGAATGTGTCTAAAATTATGTACACCGCAACTTATTTGACATAAATAAAGGAATTTCCATGAGAAAAAGTTGCTAGTGCCAGGATTCATTTGTTGTGAGCCCTTTCGGCCCCTCGTCTCTCTTCCTTTTGGCTAAAGACAGAGAATACAACGCCTTGGCCGACGCCACTTTCCTCGCCAACAGCTTCCACAACGCATCGTCGCTTTTCCTCTCTTGTTGCATTTTCAACTTGAACTGCCTGCTCACAGTACAAAAAAAATCCAACGCGAATTCAGTAATTCGTAGTCGAAAACTGTAAAACCATTTTTTTACGGAATAAGACAATAGACTACAGTGGGCCCACGTTTTTTACTACCAGAAAGAGACAATGGAAACATGGGGAGTGTGACCAATTTTTGTCTCCTCGGATTATATAATCGGTTGGCAAACAAAGATATTTTCTGCAACTATTATTCTTCGGTAACGCTACCGGTACCACAAATTCGTTGGTCCCACATCAAAGCGCAGAACCAATACGCAACTAATTAGTAATTGGTCATTTTAGTACTTCCGTCACTAGTTTTAAAAAAATTGCTCCAATTCACCACGAAACCTTAATATGTTGCCGTAAACGTTTTCGAAACTCTGCCTTACGAAACTCTTATACTCCTTTCTAAAAAAACTCTTTTAATAATCCACCAAATTTTATAGAAAAATAATCCACCAAATTTTATTAATTTTTTTAGAAAGAGAGAAATGTACTAGAATGAAAATTAAGGGAGTTGTTGAGGTTACTATATTACTAATTATAAGTGCGATGAATTTGTTTCTGATCATCATAAATTAATCTACATATTATTTTAAAGTTTGCTATTAAAAATTTTAATATGGCAGTGGAGAATGCTTCTAATTGTACGAAGGGATTAAACACCTAAGTTTTGTATATTTGTAAATATACAGTATGAAGAAATACAATTTTACTTAACAAAAAAAAGTTAATTGCTTTTACTAGACTAGTGTCCCATTGTTTTTCTAACACAACTCTATGTTATTGCACGTTTACAAAGTCAAGCAATATAATGTTAGTCCGACTGATTTCATTTGAGTTGAATACGAAAATCGTAGTTGTTGGAGTGCAAAAATAACTTGTTGGGAGCTCGGGGTCAACTAAGGCAATCAACGAGCACTCTGGGCCGTCACGAGATCGTTCTTAGCGTTCTCACTTTTTTATCCCAACAGTAGTATGAAAAATTTACTCATTCTTAAAATTAAAATTTTGAATTAAATACGAAAATCATAACGAATTGAATTTACCTGCAGAGAGGGACCTTGCAGGAATTAGTCTGCTCGCACAAGCAGGCGTGGAGCCTGAGCAGCTGCTGCATCCGCTTGCACCCCAGGCATCCTCCTTTGGCGCGCTTCTTACACGTGGCGAAGTGCTTGATCAGATGCTGGAGACCCTGACACGTGTTAAACTTGTCGCATGGGGCCCGCTTCTTGGTCTCCTCCGAGTCGTAGGGGCCCACCCCCGTGCATCCCTCGGTGCATATGTGGTCAAGGCACTCCATCGCCTCGTTCAACTCCAAGTACAACCGCTGCTCGTCCCTCCGCCTCTTTGACCTCTTCTTCCTCTACCATTGTACACGGTATCGTGTAAGTAACAACGGGATCAATTCGATCGGATATCACATTGAATCACTATATCAAACTACAAATTTTAAGATTATAAACTTACTGATTCAGCTTCGTCCATGAACCGGAGGATCTCGAGCTCAAGCCATGGGTCATTTTCTTGCATGAACTTCCACGCCTCGGTATTCTCAACCGGTTTGAAGTGGGCCGAGACCAGCCTCATGCACTTGAGGTAGAGATCTGGTGCGTCGCAGAGCCTGGTAAGCTGGAGTACGTCGATCACGTTGTCGATCGTCAGCCGTTGACCCACGGCCCTAGTGCATCTGTTCTTCAGCTGTGGGATCAGGTACACGTGGGACAATGCGAGTAGGTGCATCCCGTATGTCTCCAACTCCTCTTCCGTGCACCTACACAACCAACATTACCGACGCATAAGAACGGATATATCGGAGTAACCTAATCTTTGATGTGCTAAAAAATATAATGAACCAAATATTAGAAGTCCAAATTAATCAGTACATTCTCGAAATTTCTAATTACAAATCTTTCTTAAAAAATCAGAGTTGGGTCAAAGGACGGCTTGGAACAACAATAATTTTTTTCCAAATGAGTTGGAATGGATAAGGTAAGACATAATCAAACATTTCTTTGCTTATATTAAATTCAGTTCTCACACAGGAAGAAGAGGTCATCGAGCCAGGGAGCAGGGTACCAAAATATTCATTTTCGTATCGTGTGACGTTTTTCTTAAAATATTTCTTATGTCAAATGGGTTAATTATATTAACCAAGATTACTTGTCCATGTGGTACATTTTTGAAAATTAATTTTTTTAAACATGTGCTGAGATTTTCTGTAATTAGAAAGTATTAAATTTATATAGAAATTTTGACGTATATCGTGAACTTATAATATCTTATTTCGTCTAGAACTTTGTTACAACTTTGTGGCTAAACGACTTTTGCCCATCTCCTTTCACAAATTTCCATGTGATCGAATCATAAATATCCTCTTCATAAAGAACCAAACAAATTTATCACCCACCGACGCCAGGTTAACCGCGTAAAATCGGACACGTAAGCAAACATCCTATTGGATACTCCAAAATCATAGGCAAAAACCCAGTCATTAATATGTTATTACCTTGCTTTATATGCCGTTAATCCATATTTGTAAAGCTCTTTGCCTTGGGAAAATTGTCATTAACATACACGACAAATTAATTGATATTTTCTCCTTGTTAGTTATGAATGAGATTGACTTGTTTATAGATCTTTTGATCTGTACTTGCTCGCACAATCTCTAGCAAAGTTAAAATAATTACAAGTGTAATAAATTTTTTTTTTAATTACTGAACTATGTTGATTCCCCTGAAAAGAAGTGGAATTCCATTTGATTTATTATTTGCCATGAAATTAAAATAGTCGGTCCACATAAGATAACAATGGACTAAATAAGGCAGGCTAATTAAAAAAAAAACCGTCGCCGGTAGGAAGCTGACCTGGACGAGTACAGGAACCGGACGAAAGCAGAAACGGCGTCGTCGGGGACTCCCAGGATAGGGATGATCCGGTGCTTCGAGCTCCGGTGCTTCATCGGCCTGTCTATTATACTCTCCAGAACCGGCGACACCGACGCCTATAAATCATATAAAACCGTTTATCAGAATTCTCGAATTCGAATTTTTTAAAGGGACTGTTTTCTATCTATAACATTTCCAACTCTGTACCCGGAAACCCAAGTTCAAAACAGTTCAAAATTTTACGTCAAGAGAACGGGAGCCCAAGAATTACCAGGATGCCACTGTGAGCCGGAATACACCGGTCGCCGGACGTGACGATGAGGACGTCCGGCTCTGGAAGAACACGGTCGTGGAGGTCGTCGTAGACGGCGGACTTCATGGTGGTACCAATGAGCGTTTCAGCCATCTCTCTAGAATAAATGTGAATTATGTATTTGATGTTTTATTGGTAGGGACAAGGGATTAGTTTTGGAATCACGGAATTAAGGTTTTTTTTCCCTTAATTTTTGTTCCAAAGAGAAAGCTATGTTTGTGTTTGGTGGGTGTGTTTGTTGTCCTGGAGGTCCTTTATATAGATGGAGCACAAGACGAGGGAAATGAGTTATTTGAAAACAAGATATACAAAAAATTTTGAAATTTTTGATCTAAAATTAATCGATTCAATAAATACAAATAAAACCTCGACAAAAGGAGGAAAGACAGTCGGTGATTTGTGATTGGATAGGGATGCCAGCCACGCGCGTATCCTGGGGAGGTGTCTACCTGTTGATTATGTGTCATCTCTTAGGTAAATTTTCATTCTAGCATATCTCAATTTACATGTGACCCTTACAATCCTTGGTCCTCTTTTTTTTAAAGTAAAATTCTATTACTTTTATAAAAAAACCCATGATAGTTACCCCAAGGTAATTACGATCCGTAGAGGGCAAGATAGGCACAAATCAAAATAGCTAACTACAAGATAAAAATTTATCTAACACCCTAATCCAATAGTCCAAAATTGAAACAACATAGATCCTCATCACCAACCAACGAAACACAATCAAAGCAATTCCAAGAAGACTTCCAAAGAGGATCTCCACAGTATTAAAACTCCAGATAAGACGCCAAGAGAGATTCACGATGGATCAAAGACCTTATTTTGGTCTATTCTAACTGTAACACTTCGTAGCCCCATGAGGACATGTGATGCGTCATCATCCCAAGTCAATCCAAAATTCCCGCCATATTATAGGTATCTTTTGCCAATTGAGCTTGCCTAAGCTCACAGTTTGCTTGTTCCTTAATGTAATCCAGGATATTAACGGGGCAGATGTCCTCCGGAGGTTTGGTTGGAGCTTTGACGGTAACTTTCCTCGGAGGCAGCTTAATAAGAGCCGCTGCCTTGCTTGTCGGCTTTCTCGCCCATGAGCTTGATCTAACTGGTGCAATAATACCCTTATCTTTTCTAGCCGCTTGCCTTGGCACACCTGTGGCAGGTTCCTTCGGATGTTGAGAGCAAGAATCTCGTAGCGATGCAGCCTCTAGAGACAAATATTGAATGATCACTTCAACGATTTGTTGAGACATCTCATTTGTTGAGACAGCCTCTAGAGACATCTCATTTGCAGAGGCCTCTGGATTTGCGACTTTGTTAAAGGTATTGGTCATTGCATGTTCTTAGTAGTTAACCTCTCGACGCTTATTTTGGGTCTTGAGTTGCATGGAAGGAGGACTTGTTTCAGGTTAAGTCAATTAGTCACTGATCATATTTTGTGTGGGATGCAGCGCTTCGTACGATTACCCGTTGTCGATCATTATCCATCGTGCTAGGGAGCTATTATCTCGTGACTAGGAGAATCACATACAACATACTTAGAGGAAGAGAAAATGTATTGCAAACATCCTCTACAAGTATGTCCTGACGATTTTTTTAACCATATTGTATCAGATATTTTTCTGAAGTCCTGTATTGATGTATACTTGTATAACTTAAAAAGGTTTATTTTGTCATGTTGTACCCATTATATATTGCCCATTACATATCGTGTCGGATATACTAAATATTTTAATAAAGTACAATTACTTATTAAAAAAAATATGTCAAGTATAAATGACTGAACTCCGGGGCCCTACGCATTTAGAGCTACAACTATATTTCGGTGACACGGCTCGCAACATTTTATACCACTTCACCTTATTTTAGAGTAACTCAATTTTTTCATAATAAATATTGAAAACTTCAATTGTCTAGCTTATTGCACTATTATAAAGTACTAAAATGAAAATACCAAGATGGCAATAGAGTGACATTTAAAGATGGTCTCGGTGCGAAGGGTTAAGATTCGGGGGCAGATTTGGTGGGACTGGGCTAGTCCCTATTTATGGGGATTAACTCAAACCAATATCACTACACATGCAAACCAATATCACTTTATATGTAAACCAGCATTTTGCAAACCAATATTACTTCACATGCAAATCAATATCACTTCACATACAAACCAATATTACCTGGTAGGTTATTGACCATCAGATTTAAATATAATCAAATCTGATAGCCCAAAATATAGTCCCCACCTGTCGACAAATTTTTTTTAGTCTCCACTCAATCCGATCTCTTGAGGTTAATGCTTCGCAAAAGGCTGCCTCCCCTACCTCACGTTGGACTAGATTAGGTCCGAATGTGCGAGATGAAAGAAGGGAGGTGGAGCTGGCCAACCGCACGTTGGATGTGACCGCCCAATTGAGTATGCCTTGGAATGCGGAAGTCTCTGATATTCTCCAAAGTATTCGGGTGACGAGAGAAGGAAACAACTAATCTACAATTTATGATCCTTGTAGATATGGACCGTTTTGGCACGCGATGGCAAACCTTTGGTGTTATTTCATTTATATTTATCTCGTGTTTTAGCAAAGTTAGTCTAAATTTTAGGCTTTCTTTTTAGAATATTGGGTATGTATGTAAATATCGCATTTCATATGACTATACTGTATTTCTATCTAGTATCATAGGTGATGTATTTTGGTGTAATTTATTTCATTGGGTTCTTTTTGAAAGAATATAATACTTTAAGTGACATTTAAAGGAATTAAAGAAAGATTTAGATTTAGATTATTCCATCATTTTCATGAGGAGGAAATCTTGTTCACACGTTTAGAATACCTTGCACATAAACGATTTCTCTCCCAGGTTTCAATAATTAATATGGTAATTAAAGTTGCGGGAGAATCGAACAAGCTAGGAGAAGTTTGACTTAATCTTATGTGATTTTTTAGTTGTAGAAAATATAAATGCAATTGATTGAAGAGAAAAAATTCCGTTATTTTTATTATGTCAAATTGTCATTGTTTCCTACAGTTTGGAGAAGAATACGTCCGGGAAGGGTTGTGCATTGAGTTTTCGTAATTAACAATTAATAGATAATTATTATTGGTAATAAATCTCTTACAATAAATATTTAACATTATTGTTATATTTTTAGGTATTTGAAATCAAAATCTCTTAATTAAGTTAAAACAACTCTTTCAATAATTGAATGTACGTATTAAAACTCGATATCTTTTAGTTAAGTTATAACAACTACCATTTTGTAAAGCTTTATAAATTGCCGTCCACGGTAAATTAACTTCCAAAAATATAAAGCTTTCCTCATCTGTTGTAAATTTTCTCGTGCAAAAAGTTCAAGCAGAGAGATAAAACAATTGTTACGTACATAAAAAAACATGCGACTTTATCTACTCAATGGGGAAAACATATTTTGTTATTACATTGTTTTATAATAATATTGAATATCAGATTTATCATATTCCAAAATAGAGGAGCCTGGAAAATAACACAGCGCAGAAAACAGGGAAATATGCCGAAATTGGAACTGTTAAATTACGACAAATTACCATTTTGTAAATATTTTTAAATTACCGGCACGATACTCGTTCTTTGATTTTTTTTCCTTCCCCTTGGTTGTGCTTTCTTGGTCGCAAATTAATATAGTTTTTTAAGTTGGAATATTTGGTCAAAATATTTGGTATTTGGCAATATTTATTTTTTTAAATACTTGCGTTGATAATCAACTTTTCGATGGCCAACCAATTAATTTGTTGGCTACGATATCATATAATATTTGACATCTGGTCAAGACATTATGCAAAGTAGCATACGTTATCCTGAATTGGTACATTTGAGTCATTGAATTCGGGAGACGTCCAGAAATCGCCATCTGGTAAAAGGAAAGAAAATGCTAGAATAAATCAGAAAAGTGTGGAACCATTTTAGAAAGAAAAAGACCAGAAAATGGTGGAACAAATTGCAATAAAATTTAGAAAACAATCCGTATAGCTGATAAATAGTAGCGAGTAAACACATTTTTAATAGTCGAGGCACGTGCGAAGTACCAAGTGCGCCACAAAGCACCCATTGTGACCTGCGTCCAATGCGCCATGCGCACACGCACGCACACGCGCGAGTGCGTGCTCGTGCTCGGATGGTGCTTCGGACCATCCTCGTAGGCAGCCTCGATCAGCTCTTTAGGTGGAACATTTAATGTTACACCAGCTTGGAGCTTCTCCTTATAAACAGGGAAAATTTCCTTGCGATTTCCGATGTGGTAATCCCATCCTCAGCTTGGGCTTTCCAGCTTGGGCTTTTCAGCTTGGGCCTTTCAGCTTGGGCCAAATGTATTTATTATGCATTCAAACCCAACAATCCCCCATATGAATGATGATTAATGCATGCTGACACTTTTAAGAAAAATTCCAACGAAATATCATTGCATCGAGCTAGGTAGCTTACGGCTTTGAACCTTCTCTAGTAAGATGTTATCGGATTTACTTGCTGCTCAGTGAACGCGATGTCTTGAACTGGTCAGCTTTTTTATGTAAACCAAGACAATAACATTTACACAATGATATCTCTAATATCCTTTGGTTCTCACGTTGTGTCCGTTTCGGCCATGGACCTTATCTTGGATTCATAAGTATTTTTCCATTTGAAGCGGCCTCACTTCACACTTATATAGGTGATCTCCCATTAAGAGTATCCTGCCATACTCCACCTTTTTTTTCTGGTA
Source organism: Hypericum androsaemum (assembly GCA_963995505.1). Classification (NCBI taxonomy): domain Eukaryota; kingdom Viridiplantae; phylum Streptophyta; class Magnoliopsida; order Malpighiales; family Hypericaceae; genus Hypericum; species Hypericum androsaemum. The sequence goes on from OZ023198.1 coordinate 1,127,637, forward strand.
TAGGAATTATTAAAAGCGTGGACGCTTAACCTTACCACACCTCTGCAGGTTCGTACTTGGGTAGCTTTTGAGAATGGGACAGATTCCAAGTATTCATCTGAACCATCCATAACTTAGTTGTCTCATTGAACCAAGTTTGTGGGATCTCCACTCATCATGGTTGAGTTACCGCTATGAACGTTCTTTAATGTGTGGGTTTTAACCCCATTCCCCTTACTGCATTGTACATTTGATCTCTGTTGATTCCTTTCGTCAAAGGATCTGCTATGTTGTTCTTGGACTTCACATAATCAATGGTTATTACTCCACTTGAGATAAATTGTCTAACGGTGTTATGTCTTCTACGGATATGTCGAGACTTACCGTTGCACATAGTACTTTGTGCTCTCCCGATTGCAGACATGCTATCACAATGTATCAATACAGGGGGCACAGGCTTGTTCCAACACGGAATATCCTCTAGAAAATTTCTGAGCCATTCAGCTTCTTCCCCAGCTTTGTCTAGTGCTATAAACTCTGACTCCATGGTGGATCGAGCTATGCACGTTTGTTTAGAGGATTTTCAGGACACAGCTCCTCCACCTATGGTGAACACATAACCACTAGTAGATTTAGAGTCTTTAGTGTCCGATATCTAATTCGCATCATTGTATCCTTCTAATACAGCTGGATACCTCGTATAAAATATGCCATGGTTCATGGTATATTTCAGATACTTTATAACCCTTTTCAGAGCTAGTTAGTGGTCTGGTCCTGGATTGCTCGTGAATCTACTAAGCTTGCTAACTGAGTACGCAATATCAGGGCGAGTACAATTTGTTCAGTACATCAGACTCCCAATGATCTTTGCATATTTCAATTGAGATACTGGGTCACCTCTATTTTTAGCCAAGTGTAGACTCAGGTCTACCGGAGTCTTAGCCGGAGGTTTGTCAAAAGTATCGAATTTCTTGAGTATATTCTCAACGTAGTGAGATTGTGACAAGACAATTCCTTCAGTCGTCCTAGAGATTTTAATCCCCAGTATGACGTCAGCTAGACCCATATCTTTCATGTCAAAGTTATTCTTTAACATGTTCTTAGTTTTTACGATAAAATCTTTACTACTTCCTATGATTAGCATGTCGTCTACATACAGACATACAATTACGTAAGCATCAGGTGTGCCTTTAATGTATACACATTTATCACACTCATTGATCTTAAAGCTATTTGACATCATTGGTCTGTCAAATTTCTCATGCCATTGTTTCGGCGCCTTTTTCAGCCCGTACAGTGACTTGACCAGCTTGCACACTTTATGTTCTTGTCCGGGGGCAACAAACCCTTCAGGTTGTTCCATATATTTTTTTTCTTCCAGTTCTCCATTTAGGAAAGCTGTTTTTACATCCATCTGATGTATCTCGAGGTTATAGAGTGATGCGACAGCTATGATCACTCTAATGGATGTGATTCTTGTGATCGGCGAATAGGTGTCAAAGAAATCATATCCTTCCTTCTGTTTGAATCCTTTAGCTACCAACCGAGCTTTGTATTTATCGATTGATCCATCAGCTTTGTATTTTTGTTTAAGGATCCACTTGCAATCCTAAGGTTTGCAACCTGGTGGAAGATCCACGATTTTCCATGTGTGGTTTTGCATGATGGATTCTATCTTACTATTGATAAATTCTTTCCAGAGAAGAGCATCCGGACTAGATAATGCCTCTTGGACTGTCCCAGGTTCATTTTCTAACATGTAGTTTAGAAAATCTGGACCAAACGACTTGGCTACTTTGGTCCTCTTACTACGTCTAGGTTCATCAGCACCTTGATCAGAGCCTTGTGTAGCTTCATAACTTCTTTTGTTTGAGTTTACTTTTTTCGGTTCCTTTTTAAGAAAGATATTCTCAAAGAATGTTGCATTCCTTGATTTCATGACCATTCCCTCGTTGATTTTAGGGTTTTCAGACTTGTGCACTAGAAATTGGTATGCTCTACTGTTGTGGGCATATCCGATAAAGATGCAGTCAACGGTCTTGGGTCCCATTCTCACCCTTTTAGGCGAAGGTATTTCTACCTTGGCTAGGCACCCCCACACTTTAAGGTAACCGTATGAAGGCTTTCTCCCTTTCCATAATTCATATGGAGTTTTGTCCCTTTTCTTGTGCAGTAATTTGTTTAGAATGTGATTAGCTGATAGCACAGCTTCCCCCCCACAAGTTCTGTGGTAAGCCCAAGCGAATCAATATAGCATTCATCATCTCCTTAAGAGTTCGATTCTTGCGCTCAGCTACGCCGTTTGATTGAGGTGAGTATTGAGGTGAGTACTGTTCTCCCCCTCTATCACTTCGAATCATTTTGATTTTAGTGCTAAGTTGATTTTCAACCTCATTCTTATAACTCTTGAAAGCTTCTAGAGCTTCGTCTTTTCCTTTCAAGACGTGTACGTACCTCGTGCAATCGTCAATAAATGTGATGAAATACTTTTTCCCGCCTCTAGTTTGCACTTGTTTCATATCGCATATGTCGGTATGAATTAACTCTAAAGGTGTAGTACTTCTTTCCACTGAATGAAAAGGTGCATTGGTCATTTTTGGCTCTACACATACTTCGCATTTATTGTTCAAGTCAAACTCCATTTTAGGCAATAAATTTAAACTTACTAACTTTTTTAGTGAGCTCAAATTTACGTGTCCTAGTCTATCATGCCATAAGTTAGAACACTCAGCCAAATAAGAAGAATTAACAACTTTATTAGGGCCATTAAAGGTGCGTTTGACAGTTATTACATTCATCTTGAAGAGCCCCCTCTCGAGGTAACCCTTTCCCACAAAGGCACCGGCCTTGGTCAGAACAAACCTATCGGCCTCGAATACTAGTTTCATCCCAGTTTTGCTCAACAGTGAGCCGGATACTAAATTCTTACGAATGTCTGGGACATGCAGCACATCCTTGAGGTCAGCTTTTTTCCGGAGGTCAGCTTCAATACCACCTGGCCTAGTCCAACTACGGAAAAAGTTGCAGAGTTACCCATGAACAACTTCCTCCCTTTGATGGCTGTGTAGGTCGAGAATATCTCCTTGTCTGAGCAGATGTGTCGGGTTGCCCATGTGTCTATGAACCACTCTCTTGGGTTATCTACCAGATTTGCTTCAAACACTACGGTGGATAGGTGTAGCTCAAACAAGTCCTCAGCGAGGTTAGCCTTCTCACGATCGTCTTTCTTCAGCAAGCGATAATCTTTGGCCATGTGACCGGGCTTGTCGCAGTTGTAGCAATTGCCTTTGATCTTTTTAGCTTTCTTTTGCTTTGGTTCTTGCTTCTCCTGCTTATTCCCAGGCTTCTTTCTCTTCTTGCCAGTACCACCTTCAGCGAGGTGTACCTTAGTCTCGGAGTTGGTCCTGCCGGTCTTGACTTCGGACTTTCGGTTGTCTTCCTCGATCCTTAGTCTCACGATCAAGTCTTCCAGCCCCATGTCCTTCCTCTTATGTTTGAGGTAGTTCTTGAAGTCCTTCCATAGAGGGGGTAGCTTCTCGATTATAGCAGCCACCTGGAAGGATTCGCTGAGTTGCATGCCTTCGGCGTGAATCTCGTGTAGAATCAGCTGCAGCTCTTGGACTTGGTCTATGACCTTCTTGGAGTCTACCATCTGGAAGTCGAGGAACCTTTCGACGATAAATTTCTTCATCCCGGCATCCTCCGTTTTGTACTTCTTCTCCAGGGAGTCCCACAATTTTTTTACAGTCTTGGTACCTGCATAGACATTGTAGAGGGCGTCGTCTAAGCCATTCAGGACATAGTTACGACATAGGAAGTCGCTGTGACTCCATGCATCGAGGGCGTTGATCTTCTGTGGATCAGCCTCATTTTCTGCCACCTTCAGAGCCTCTTCCTTCAAGAATCGGACCAGGTTGAGTGTCGTCAGGCAGAACAGCATCTTCTGTTGCCATCTCTTGAACTCGGTACAGTTGAACTTGGCCGGCCTTTCGGCGTGGACAGTTCCCAGGACCGCTGGCACTGGTGCTGAGCTTGTTGATGCCATCTTCAAGTACACTAATCTCGTCTTACGATTGTTGATTGTCGGAGGTGGTGTACTTGATTAGGATCTTTAATAGTCGAGGCAAGAGTTAGACTCTTTCTCCGTAAGATAAGATTGCCCCGTATTCAGTACTTACGGGCTGCGGCAATCATCCCCAAGATACAACGACTAGGCTGCTTCCGAGTTCGTAGCACAATGACCCTTGAAGCTTCAGACGAACCTTGGAAATTTGGAACTTTCTGAGAGAGGGAGAGAGAGCCTACAATTGCTAACGAATGCTTATGCAAGTTGTAGTGGGGTGAGTGCAAATGATGGGGAATGGGCCTATTTATAGGCGCTGGATGGGAGGGAGGCAGACACTCCGAAGGGGCGCGTTCATTCGGCCAACAGGCTGCGCTCGTGGCCCTTCGGTGGTATTCTGGATCCTTCCAGGTGCGCCCAGACCAGGTTGTGACCGCTCTGAGGGACAGGCCTACGCTTGCACTCCTTCACGAGAGATCTCGCAACCCTTCGGTCGTCTGGAAATTTCCGGGATGTTCCAGCCCTTCGTGCCTCTTCGGTGGCCATCCTGGAAGGTGCTCGCAGCCCCTCGTCACTTCGGTAGCTACGCAACTCTCTCCAGACTCTGGCAAAATACTTAAGGCTCCTCCGCGCTCGCACTCGCGCACGGGCTCGTGCTCGTGCTCGAATGGTGCGAATCGCACCATCCTCGCAGGCAGCCTCGGTTAGCTCTTCAGGCGGAACATTTAATGTTACACCAGCTTGGAGCTTCTCCTTATAAACATGGAAAATTCCCTTGCGATTTCCGATGTGGTAATCCCATCCTCAGCTTGGACTTTCCAGCTTGGACTTTTTAGTTTTGGCCTTTCAGCTTGGGTCAAATGCATTCATTATGCATTCAAACCTAACAACACTTAACTAACTAATATTTCTGTTATTTTCTTCAGAATTATTGGAAATACTGTAATTCGCTAGGCTAAGGAGATCGGCATTATTGGAAATGCAAATATGCTTGGAAAATTCCAACTTTTGGACATGCCAAACATAAGGAAAGCCCACTATTAATTAGTCTCGATTTCCTGGACATGTTTCTCTCACCATCAATATCGGAGATGGACTGGCTGATACGAGTACCATCAGGTTTGGATTGTAGATTGTTGGATGAAGAATGGACGCCCATATGACATATTTGATGGTAAAGATCGACTCGAGTTAGAATAAAGGGTATTTTCAAGTTTTGTACATAATAAGGTTTTCTTCTTTTCTTTATTTTTTTCTTCCACTTCTTCTCTCTTGCATTTTAGATAAGATTTCTACAAAAAAAAAAATTCATTTCTTCTTCTCCACCCCTTTTTTCTACTCTTTTTTCTCTTCTCCTCCTCTTCCTTTTTTCCCTCTTCCTCCTCTTTCTCCTCTTTCTCCTCCGGCTCTTCTTCTACTTGCTTTTCCTCATCTCCCTCTACTTTCTTCTCATTCTCTTCCGTTTCTCCTCTTTCTCCTCTTTCTTTTTTGATCGTGGATGTTGCAACTGGGGAAGGTAAATGGTTGTCATTTTTGTTTTCAAAGGCAAAAATTCCAACGGCACATCCATTGATGTATCTTTTTGTTATCGTCTTTGAATTGATGTGCCCTTGCTGAAACTGATTCACCCTTGTATTTTTTGTTTTGAAACTGATGCACCCTTATGTTTTTGCATTTGAAAGTCACGTGCCTTTGTGTTTTTGCCATTCACACTTATGCACCCTATAATGAAAATAAGAGAAATTTCTATCTTAAAAAAAAATCAATGCATTGCTTTATAGAGACATTAATGACATGTGTATTTTCAAAATGTACTTACCTATTCACAAATATTACAAAAATGTCATCAAGCTTGTGGGCCCAACTAATCCACTTTTTAGTTTTTACGTTATCTGATTCATGCTGCTGTGGCCCAGCAGCACTGAATCTAGACCCATCGATATCACTTTTTAGGGTTTGCCTATTCACAAATATTATAAAAATGTCATCAAGCTTGTGGGCCCAACTAATCCACTTTTTAGTTTTTACGTTATCTGATTCATGCTGCTGTGGCCCAGCAGCACTGAATCTAAACCCATCGATATCAATGACAATTCCATCATATAATGTGCAAAAAATATTAATTCGGATTTCGTTATCATAAGAAAGAGTAGTTTTTTCATTGACATTTTCTCATTTTTAACAAACCCTAAGATAATTTGACAAGATTTAAGAAATTCAAATTTCTTAAATATTATTTATAAAAAATCTCATAATTCTTTAACTTTAATTTATTTGTTTTTATTACAAAAATAACATAGATTTTATTAGGCTAATAAGACTAAATTCTAGTGTGCAGAAATCTTATACCAATTATCATTATCACTATTATTATTTACATGAGACCATCATTTATCATATGTAGTACAACTTGTTTTGATACCTTACTTATTACATATAGTGTAAGCCAAGTGATATAACTAAGTGTTTTCACAGACTAACACGAGACTTTTGTAGCGTATTTTTTCTTCACTCACACGCATCTTAAGAAACTTCTCTCGAAGTTATCCATTTTTTTGGTAAATAGATTAATATTATATATACCCCAAATTTTTTACACTAAGTTCAAGTAAAAATAAGTCTAAACTACTTGCTAATTATATGATTAATCTCTCCGATCTCAAAGAGACTCCGTGTACAAAATCATATCTTGGTGTTCAAATACTGCAATTGAGTTTGTCCATCTTAGCCATTCATGGACGCGGTATGTGATCGAATGAATGAGAAACTCCCGGTTGCACCGACCTCCTTGAAAAATAGCATGATTCTATACTAGATGAGGACCAACAACTTCTTTTGAGGAATAAGAGGACCAACAAAGACCAAATATGAAATTATGAAATAACCACTAGGAAAATAAGAGAACAAGAAAAAAAATGAGGAAAATGTAATTGGATCTTTAAGGATCCTACGTGGAATGGGTAAAGCGGCAGGATAAGAAAGAGGTAAGTATGGATATCGGGGGAGACTAACTCCTCTAGACATACGAGTATATCGGGGGAGACTAACTCCACGCAAGTCATCCAAGTACACATGAATACAAAAATCTGAAGGGAAATAAAAAACAACATACTCGAGAGCAAGCTTAGAAGGCGCATCCGCCAACCGCTTCCCCTCACGCCATGTATGCTGAAGATCAATCTCTCAGTCCTTCGCTAGAAGCTCCCTCACCCTCGATATGAGAGTAGCAATGGGTTGTGCTCGATCAACAGAATGTCCGACTCATAGGATGGCCAGAGACGAGTCTACCTATACTAGGACCCTCCTAAACCCCCTCTTTCGAGCCAGCTCAAGCCCAGAGCTCCACAGCCAAAGAGGTGCAGCTCTCAATGTCCTTAGCGAACCCACACAACCAAATGCCCTCCGAGTCACGAATGATACCACCAGCCCCAGTAGAGCCCGGGTTCTCATAGAAGCTCCATCCGTATTGAGCTTGACGGAGCCCTCCACAGGTCGCTGCTAAGAGACTAGGATCTCCTTACATGGGATAATAGAGTATTTCAGTCTGCTAGGATACGGGCAAACTCCCGTGCATGTGAAGTGATGAGGGAAGGGGGTGCCCCAAAATCGTGGCTCGCTGGAAGACAGAGTCATTCGCCATCGCCATAGCCTCCAGTAAATAGTCATAAAGGTCGTTGCTATAGCGGGCTAACCATGGGAGTGGTGGTGTCTAAAATGTTGGCCCAGAGCCACTGGTAGGGGTTTGTCTCGGTGTAGAAGCCTCGTGGCGATCGTGGTAGAAGGGAGGCACACACCAACCTATAGAACATGCAATCACGAGACATGTGCATCAGCGACTCAGACTTAGTACCATATCTCTGACACGTATCATCCTCCGTGAAATGCCTCTGAGCTCGCTCCGCATTCGTCATAAACCTGCAATGACAAAACAACCAAATGAAAAACCGAATCCTCTCAGGAGCCTATAAAGCCCGAATCTCTGTCCAGATCAGGTCAGCAGGTGGCATCTCCACAGATTGGGCTATGACATATTCAGTTACTTTTAATGTGATTTATATATTTAGGGTTCTTGGGCAAGAAAAAAAGTTCAATAATCAACCGTCCTCCAAATATGCTTTATTCAACCAAAAACCCTCATTATCCAACTTTTTGACATGGCACATCTTTCGGATAAACCGAAGGCAAGAAAAATTAGATTTAAAAAAATTAAACCAAATATGTTGACGATTTTTTAAAATCTAAAATTTCTAGCATGAAGGTATGCTTTTAATTTTCAATAATATTACTTGACATGTAATCTATTTGTGCCATGTTAATAATTTGAAGCCATATCATTATTGTCAGGTCAACAAAAATAAAAGTTTATATAAAAAGAGAGTCCTAAATATTTATTTCACATAACATATGTATTAAATTAAGTTTTTCTATAATAGATAATGCAAAATGTGTATTTTGTATAATAGATGGTACTAAAATGTCTTTGACACAAAATTTTATATCTAGTATCCATTTATAACCGGCAAGAACAAGGCCTAACACGTCAGAGACAAGTTGGCAACGTGTCAAGCCCTCATCCACTACGTGTATATCTGTTACTTCGATTAGGTTAGGGAAAGACGGCTGTGTCCCTGGCTTGCCAAGTCTAAGGTGTAAATTAGACACTGAATTCACTTCTCAGAGGCTCGCACGTGTGATGCCACCAATCACGACGAGACATTATTTTAAGACCGTTGTCTGACTTTATTTTGACCGGCTGAATCACTATCCAAAAATATATAACATCAAAAAAATAAAAAAATAATAAATATGATCATTCAAATTATCAGCATATTTTTTATCAGCTTCAAAATCGAATCAACCGATCGATTTAGTGATGATTGGACTGGTTGAACTTGGATTAACAACATTGGCCGCAAAAAACTTTCGGAATATGTAACATAATCAATGCTTTTAAAATCATTAAAAAAATTACAATAAAAGTGGAGACACATAAAAGAATGGGTACAATGTTGCACATCTTTATTGTAAACATGGGTAACGAAATTTAAAAGAGAATTTTTTAAAAAGATTATTAGGTTATTGCCGTGATGAATATATGGTTGGTAATAAGAGAGTCCTGTAATTTTTTTATCGTGGGGGGACCATGTATATTACGTTGAAATGGTTCTTTTATTTAATTAGTAAAATATAATTTCTCACCAAAAGAATAATAAAACAAAAGTTGCCCGACTTCACAATTAGTGGGTCAGCCCTACCCCCTACCAAATTTGAAATTGTGGACTCAAAATCTCCTATTTTACAGACATAATCTATATCAATTGACTTAGGTGCTTGATCGTCCTTAAATAATTATTTTACCGACGTACACTATATACCGACATTGATTATTGTCCTGACCATGTGTGCCAAATAAATCAAGCAATATTCACGAAATATGTATATAAATATTTATATTTTGTTCCTCAAATATAAATATTTATTTACAAATTAAAAAAAAAGAATATTTGAGGTCCCTAGATCCAGCTGGCGAATTTCAAAACGCTTGTCAGTTGCCACGTAATATCGATTGTCGTGGTGTCAAAACTTTCTAGAGATATTTTCTGTAAAATGATATGTTACGTTTTTTTTAACCTTCAACTCCATACAACATTTATGATCTCAGGACGTGTACGGGATTGAAATTGAAATGCCATTTACATTTGGGTAAATTACTCTAAGGCCCCTGGTATTTGGTATACTTCACGCTCGCCCACTGTATTTCGGTAATCGATTAAAAACTCCCCGAGGTTTGCTTTTATTATACTCTCAGGTTCCTCGCTGATGTCAGCGATCAATTTTCTCATGGAAATGACTTATATGCCCTTACAGTAAATTTAAAAAATTATTTACCTCTCTCCTTCGCCGAACAACCTCGACTCTTCCCTCTCCTCCATCTCCCTCTTCTCTCTCTCCTCCGCATCCATCTAAACAAATCAGATGAAACTGCAGAACGATAAGTCGAGACCCATTCTGGACGAGCATCTCAAGTCGAGGTCTCCGACAAGCAGCTCAAGCCAAGTCGAGACCCATTCCCGACCACGACGATGACCCTCGGGGGAGATTTTGTTATGTTTACGTCGAGGTCGATTGAGAGGCAGCCAAATCGAGGTCGCCGGAGCAGCTCAAGCCAAGTCGAGACCCATTCTCGACCACGACGACGATGACTCTCGGGGGAGATTCCGTTCTGTCTACGCCGAGGTTGATGGAGAGGCGGCCAAGTCGAGGTCGTCGACGAGCAGCTTAAGCCACGTCGAGACCCATTCTTGACCATGACGACGACCCTCGGGAGAGATTCTGTTATGTCTACGCTGTGAACATGTCGCCGCCGCTGTGTGGTGGGTCTTTCAATCGTGGAGGCGTGGTGGGCCTTCAATCGTGGCCCTTGGACGCCGGGAGATTACCGTAAAGATGGTGTTCAAAATCGAAGGCAAGTTTTTCTGGTCTAATTTTGATTTTGAGGTCTGAATTTTGTATTTTAATTTTGATTTTTGTTCCCCGGAAAGATGACCGGATGTTTTAGTTGACCGGACCAAGGGTATAATGGTCATTTTAGTAATAAAATAATAATATTTTGACCGCTGACGTCATCGAGGGCCTGAGAGTATAATAAAACCAAACCTCTGGGAGTTTTTAATCGATTACCGGAATACAGGAGGGTGAGCGTGAAATATACCAAATACCAGGGGCCTGAGCATAATTTACCCTTTACATTTTGCCGACATTCGTAGATTTCTTTCTTACGACTGTTATGATATTTTATTAATAGTTATATTTAATAGTAGAATGTCAAATAATTTACATATCATATAATTTTATTACCAAGTTTGCCATTTAGAAGTTTTAATAATTTAATCACTTTTAATATGAAAAAACTTAAAAATGGACAATTTGGCTGGACCGATTGGTCTTGGACAAACCAATCAATGCGACTGTTCTCCATATTTTAGTATAAAAATCATCTGGTATTGATTCTGGGTAGCGATCTATTCGTTCAGATTACAGATTTTAAAACATTAACGGTTGTTAAATTTTTATAAGCCTATTTAAAGAGCTCCGATGATGTATATTTCGCACAATAAGACTATTGAAAAGTCCTATATTTTATCTTTGCTTTTTTTTATTATTTTTGTAGTTTAGTTTCTAATATTCAAGAGCATGTTCTTATTGAGGAACGTGACCAGTTTAAATTATGAGACGGTAACAATAATCTACCGTTCAAAAGCTGAGATAAACAATGGTCTTTCGGTTGACATTGGGCACGACCCTTTGGTCCCTAGCTTACCTAACTATAGGATTGCCTCGCGGATCTCTGCCCCTTCCTCACTTGCTATTGTTTCTCATCTATTTTTCCATACTTCTGGTTGCTGGAATACTGACCTTATCCGAAATTTCTTTTCGCTTCCTGAACAGTTGGCGATCTCTAATATCATTTTGGGTTGTTGGCAGGCACCTGACCGGCTTCTATGAAAATGTAGCAATGATGGAATGTACACTGTCAAGCGAGGCTATATTTCCTTTAAGGAAGCCCGTTTCTCTTCTATGAATTTGCAGGCTTCAGATTCTAACGAATGCCCTCTTGACCCCGGGATATGGCGACGGCTTTGGAAACTGAAAGTCCCTCCTAAGCTGCAAAACTTTGTTTGGCGACTTTTCAAAAATGTCTTACCTCTAGCTGCTATTTTGTTTAGGAGACAGCTTGCTCATTCTCCTATTTTCCAGATGTATTGTCTTGAGGATGAGTCTGTTATTCACTTGCTGTTTACATGCCCTCGCGCCTATGCCACGTGATTTTTAAGCCCGTGTGAGCTCAGATTTGATGGCTTGATTCACACGACATTTGGTTCACGGTTCACTTCTATCCTTGACTTGCTATAGTCACCTGAGGATCAGGAGTTGAAAATCCTTGTGGTGTTCATTTGTTATGCATTTGGTTGGCCAGAAACAAATTTTTGTATGAAGGGGTTTCTATTGACCCAATTGCTACCTTGAACTATGCTTCTTATTTATCTGGGTATCAGCTTTGAATATGCAGTAGATAAGTAGGGATGCTACTTCTCCAACTTCATGGAGTCAAAGCTGATACTCTGGGAATTGGAGCTGTGAAGTTCAACTATGATGCCTTTTGGCTGAATGCGTCAGATTCGGCTGGATTGGCTGCAGTTGCTAGGAATCATTTAGACCTCGTAGTGGAAGGTCCGGCTAATTTAAGAGTAGCTCTGTCGCCGTTGGAAGCGGAGCTTCTAGATGTGGAGCTTGCCCTCAAGATGATCAAAGTGAAGTATCAGGGAATCCATACCATTATGGAGACGGACTGCCTTTTGGCGTACAATTTCTTGAATGATCATTTCCTATTCATCCATTGGCAAGTGGAAGCGCTTGTCTGTAAAATTAAGTTGTTTCTTGGTGATTTGCCAAATTGTACACTAAAATTGACCCCGCGTGAGCTTAACCTGGTTGAAGATTGGTTAAGCAAATTATATAGCCACGGGTCTCTTCCCGGGGATCGGAGATCTGTTCCCTCTGGGGAGCTCGATGCCCTCTTGTTTACGAATTTTCTTACTTGATGGTTAATATATTTGGAAGTACTTTTACCCTAAAAAAGATAAACGGATCCCAAAAGCAGCAACAAATTACTAGTGTAATACTTTGCAAATGGGAACATTGTATATTTCAAAATAATATTGTGGATTAGTTCAACGGAGCGGTAGATAAATTTTTTCTTAAATCTGTAATATTTAATATCGTGTATTATCGGGTGTTATTTATTGTGTGACTCTTCTAAAAATATTTTTATAAATAAATTTAATTTTCTTATCACATGTACAATTTTTTTAAATGTAAAATTTATAAATAGTAATATTTGTAATTTTTATAGTGTAAAATTACCTTCTAGTTGTGACCACCAATTTTATTAAACACCTAGTGTAGTAAAAAACTCGACGAAGCCTTCTGAACTTCTTGCGATAAACAGACTTCCGACAAATGTCAATACATTTGTGATGGCTCATTTTGTGGTGGAGAAAGGGGGGAAGTTGCATGAAATATCTTTGTTTAAGATGCATGCACTTGTCTTATGGCCCTACCTTTGCTAGATGTTAAGAAAAGTAATAATGTGAATGTGTTTTTTTTTTTGTGATAAGGAATGTGAATGTGTTTGGATGTTGTCTTTTATCTTTTCTTAATTCTTAGAAACATCGGAGGAAAGGCACCACTCGATGAGTATCATAATTCAAGTTGGGAAACATAGAATCTCGCCAAATTCCATTTTATTATCATGATTTGATTGACTTTTATGCTACCATCACGTTGCTTATGACCGATGAAAAACAAAATTTTTAATTGACATTCTACTATCTGGAAATTTTTTTTTTGGAAAAAGTAACCCTAAGTATTATTAGGAAAAAATGGTTTAATTTTTTTTGAAAAACAAATCCGAGAAGACTCATCTCTCTTGTAATATTATTTTTTTGATTTATTTTCAATTTCTAATTTAATAATACTTAGAATTATTTTCGTCCAAACAATATGTTCAAATAGTATAGTGTTTTAACTAGGGAAACCTATGGCACTTAATCAAATATTTTTAAACTATATTGTAGTAATATGTTGTAATATCTCGTTTGAGATATATTAAGAAATAATCGGGTACACCTTGTACCGAAAAATTCAATCACTCATTTTTTTTCCTTTTTTAGTATAAAACATTTTAGGGCTGAGCAAACTTGTCTCGCCGAATCATTTATTGATCAGTTATATTCGTTCTCTCTTTTTTAAACAAAATATCTACTTCAAAATAAAATTTAATATCTTCAAAATAAAATTTACTGTCTTCAAAATTTACAACCCAACACAACCCGCCCTTTTATGATGTTTATTGGTGACCACCCATGCCACATCACTAAATAAATAAATAATTTTTCTCTAATCTATCTATAATCAATTTATGTTTACATATAAATTGTACAAAATTAGTATAACGCCTATACAAATTCAGAAAGGTCTAGGGTTCAAGTCCTAGCAAGTGTAATCATGGTGTAAAAATTTATCTTACAAATTAAATTATAATAAATATACAAAAATTATATTTTTTTATTAATAGACAGTTTTCATAGTATTATCTATACAAATTTTTTAATAAAATTGATTGGGCTCTATTTATTAAAAATTGAAAATATTAAGCTATATTTATAAAAAATTAAAAAATATGAATCTAAAATATTGTACTCTAGTATAGATAATTAAAAATTATGAGTTTTCATATTTTTACTGAATAATATTGTGTGTTGTTTCACTCGATTATATTGAAGAAAAAAATATTAGAGGCGAGGACCAGGTCAGGGGCTGTCGCCCGCCCATGGTCACGACCAGGCAACCTTTTAATTTTTTTAATTTTGTAATTTTTTTCGTATAGTCTTTAGTGTGACCAGGCCACACCTAGTCACCAACAAGTATGGTAAGGGTTAACATATGAATCTAAAGTTACCTAATAGGAATTCTTTTTTCTCCATTGATGAAAACATGTCATTTTTAATGTTATGTTGTCCCGTATAACAACTTTAGTAAATCTAAGGCTTTTTGTGGGAGACCATGTAGATATCAACGGGTATGGATTGGGTACGGAATGTCCAGATTCTGAACTGTTCAGAATGAACACACGCGGAGTTTTTTTACAAAAATGTTAAAATACGGGGACCAAAATGAAAAAATCTACGCGCAAACACAGGCCTGAAATAAATGCCATTATGACCTAACTATGCATGCCAGTATGACTTTTTTTCAAAAATGCTAAAATACAGGGACCTAAATAAAAAAAACCACGCTCGTCATTATCATTAACGGGATATGCTGCTGTCACAAATACACATGTCATTATCACATAACTGCGCATGCCAGTATCACATAACTGTACATGCCAGTATGACATAACTGCGTTTGCCAGCACGGTCCCCCCTTTACTCCAAACCGTTCGGAATGATTTCTTCACTCCATACACAATCCAAACCCAATATCAACTATCTCCCACTAATATTTGAATAATCCCAATAAATGCGAAGATTATGACTCTTAGTACATGTGATGCCTCCCATAATTGGAACAAACAAGAGGAAAAAAAGGCAAAACAGAGGAAATAGAGTCATCCCAAAAAACAAATACAAAGACCAGAGAATTCTACGCTGTTTATTTGTAATATGTAAATATCATTATTATTAATATATTGATTTCTCTTCCCATCCCACAAAAGTTCCGACCTTTATCAACCTCTTCCTTGTTTCAGGTAGATATGTTCTTTAATCCTTCTGGCTCGGATCAGTCTGATTTGGATTTGTCTTGTGTTCATGTTTGATTGATCAATTGGGGTCCTTTGGGGTTTGTTTGAGGACCGATGTGATATGGGTTAATTCCCTTTTTTTTTCTTAATCTAAAGAAAGTGTTTGATGGTTTTTGTGGGTTTGAGAATAATCGGTGGTTGTTGGTTTTTATTATTATTTTATAAGTCAAGATATCGTATTAATATTTCAAATATATATACATATCACCTAATAAATGGTAACATTCAATCACATGAGGCCCAACCCAATTGGAGAACCAGAGGGAGCCCATATCCAAAAGTACCCAAAGACCAAAAGAAAAACAGACAAACCCGCCAAAATGAAAGGCCGCATGGGAAGCAGGAGAGACCAACACCATGGGCCCCAATTCTTCCTCCCCACTCGAGCTGCCAAAGTGCGAAGCTAAGCAAGCATCCACCAAGAAAAAAAATGTTATTGTCTCAAAAGGAGCAGCCCATGCGCGGATCAACAACAAACATGCAGATCTTCAATTGGCCACGGTTTGTAGCTTTAACTTTCATCCCCAATACCGTGCATGTGGAAATCTTTTTGTTGCTGGCGTAGAAATGTTCTTGTTAGAGAATCTGTGTGCATATGCCCATCTTGACTTTCTTCATGGTGGTTTAAGAGAATCAAGGTATAGGACCAGGTCTAGATTGCACAATTCTGATAGTGAGTTGGACCAAATTAACCACTCCCTCGCCTGCATAATCTACCTGTTGATAACCTGATTCAATTCAGGTAGTTGTTCCTCAAAGATTACCTTGTTTCTCATATCCCAAATGCTCCACAAGACCGAACCAAAAATAGCAAACCAGATGTTCTTCATTTTTTGGCCACGGACCAGACCTGTCCAGCAGGTTTAAAGGGTCCTCTTGTCTTGTGCAGAATTGTTTGGGATGTATACAACAAGGAAGGAACATGTTTTAGATTCTTATATTTTCTTTATTGATCATGTTTATAATATCCAGTGTTGTCTTTTTAAATTGTTGGCAGGGCAGGAATGTTTTTTGTGGATGCTTTACCTGATCAAATTGGTTTGGGACATCTTTATTCGGGTCAAGAAATATGAAATTTTTTTATTTGTAAATTTTTATGCCAAATAATTACACCATATCATATTTGAAGCATGGAAATAATCTACGCCTTCTATCGCTTAATGGATAATAATGAACAAAGACGATCCCTTCGGGCTTGATACGGAATGAGAGTGAGTAGGATCGGTAGGGTATAGGTAAGACCTTACACATATTTTAGTTTGGAGAGTTTGACATATATCTTATTTGTGACCTTTAAAAAATTTCATTATTAGATTCATACTCTTACTTTTAGTGTCTGCAGAGTCTACAGGGTATGTAGGGTCTTGACTCTTGTATTAGATGAAAGACGTTTTTATAATTTTTAACATAAAATTTTAATTTTATATATAGTTAAAAAAAATTTAAATACAAGACATTTCATACTTTATACATCAACATTCAATAAAAATGCCAAGAAATAATAAAACATCAATTTTTATAATTTAAGTTAAATGGTAGATATTTTTTTTCAAATTTCAAATACATAAACATAATGAATATGTGTTGATTAATCATGAATTATCTAATATATCAATAAAAAAATTAGAATTATAAGTATTTTGAATTTCAGAGAGAATATTATCAAAAATTGAAGCATATTAAGGAATATTTGAAAATTCTATTACAATTTAGAAGTACAAAAATAAAAATAAAAATAAAAAAGTCTAATTAGAGTGAAATTAGGGTTTAAGTTAGGATAGGGTTCAAAGTAGGGTAAAAAGGTAAGGGTAAGATATGAATTCATATGATTCATACACTACTCTAGATCCCACTTCTAAAAGTGAAACTCATAATCAATATCTTACCTTAGATTCAGTCAAAGTCAACATATCCTAGATCTACGGGGTAAGGGTAGGGCATCGTCTACAGATATGTCATCCCTAATCTTGATGCGATGCTTGTGTTATGAGTCACATTTTCACCCATTTGCAAGCGGCGTCTCGAATTAAATTGTAGGAGTGCAATGAACTGGTCAGCTGCGGCGACATGGAAACCCTATTCGAAAGCTGGATGGGAGTGGTATGTACCGGAGAAAGCAATGGTTCAAGATTCTAGCATCGGTAATGTGGAACATCTGGACCTATGGAGTGGACAAATTGGTCCGGATTGTGCTTGATTTATTGCAGGCAATAATAGCAAAACAAACAATGAAATAAATATAAACTCGTGAAAGTGATAATACATGAATGAATCAAATTAAAAAATAGCTAAAACACTGAAATAATTATGATCGATGTGAACCGTAAATCACACAGTGTTGCCTTGGGTAACAACGACAGGGTCCATCTTCCTGTCTCAGTCTTCCCGATAGCTCAAGATCCTGTATCTATGTCCTTGACCAGGTTCTCAAACGATCTCATATATTTCATCTTCTGATTCGTCTAATGGAGGAAGAAGGGTGCTTTCCTTTGTGAACGGATTGCACACATATAAGCCGTTATTATATGGCTCGAGCAAGATCAGGTCCTCCGACGTGGACGCAATCCAGTTGCCATCGCACCGATCTGATACGTAGCTGAGATCGAAGCGGAGTTCCTTTAAGATGGTGGGATCAGCCTCCAAGGGAAACCACAGACCTTCCTTTTGAAACGGTAATTGTATTAAACTGCAATCCATAGGCAGTGCATGGTCGTCCGTGCTTGGATAGTTAGAGAACGAGCGGGTGGCATATTGGGGAGAGGAAATGATAGAGTTCCAGAGTCTCGAGACCGCTCTCATGCTCCTTGCGGCTTACGGGGGAACCCTAATCAGCACTTCAAAGAGTAGATCGGCTGGAAGATCATCCAACTGGCTCATGAAGGTGGTGGACGGAGAGGATTTTTCTTGCGATGGCATGGTTACGTGACTACAATAGACTTTGTTTTTGAATATGGTCCGGGAGCGGCGTTGAGGGATAAACCTATATGAAATACTTTCCGACAAGAGTCTATAAACCCTAATAATAATGATAAAGACTATATCTAAAAGTCGTCCCCACGGAGGAAATTTCATTTGGACCATCACATTTTATTAAAAATCGTGTCTACAGATCTAACATTCATTAAAAATCGTTTCTATAACCAAAATCACTTGATCCATTTAAGTGGGGACATGACTTGTCCCCACTTAATCCAACCCCGTCTACTAGGGTGTTGTGTCTTTTGGAATTCCCCGGGTCGCTATTTATTGGGCTTCTCTACGTTTTGGATCTTTCATGGACTTCTATACTGGGGTCCTCGGCCTATTTTATGGGGTTTCAAGAGGAGTGTCGGGCAATTCATGACATAGGTAATTGCAATAGGAATCTTGATGTTATTCTGCGTAGAGTTAAGACTAGTGGTGTTAACTCTTTTTCTCTATTGCGATTTTTTTAATTAGATTTTATCGGAACAAATTTTAATGAGTTCCGCGCTATGAGATGGGGGTTTCTACACTGGTTCTAGATGTAAATGTAAATATTACCATTAACTATAAAATTTATCGATAACAAAATAAATACTATCTTCTATTTTTTCTTCACGTTTCAACTTTAGTATAACCGTTTCAATTTTAATTGCAGTCCTATCTCGAACATATTTTTTTCATAACTTTTAATTCCGCTTGTCATTAAACTAGAACTCTATCTACTGCAAAACTCTTTCTATTAATTTTTTGGTAAAAGTACACTTTAGTACCCTATAGTATGACGTATTTCAAGTTTAGGATACGTGGTTTAAAGTTTCAGATTTGGTCCATGTGGTTATTTTTTTCGGACATGTCTCGGTTCCGGGCAGTCCTGATAGTTACCCGGTCATTTGGCCATCCACGTTGGTACCACATCACCCAAAACAATGCCGTTTGGCATCCTATGTGGATGTTCGTTGGTTAAGTCGTCGCTCACGTGGCATATCGCAAATTACCAAATGAATTCTAACTTGTTAACAAATTATCAAAAACCTATTCTTCCTCCCTCCTCCAACCTTCATCTTCTTCCTCCCGAATCCTACTTCTCTACTCAAAATCCATAGAAATTAAACCACACAAATTAACCAAAAACTAGGGGATGAACGAAGTGTTAGGTGTGTCACAACACTCGTAGCAAACAACAAGCAAGTCCAAGTGCCAAGAAATAGAGCAAATGACGCAATCATGTAATAGATTTGGTACGAACAAGACTCAACCTCAAATTAAATTCCAACAACGGCGACGATGTCGGACCCCACAAATGGGCCAAGCCAGTAGACCCACTGGGAATCCCACGTCCAGCTCACGACAGCCGAGTTCATGGAGGCTCTGTCGAAGGTCTCGGCGGCCAGGATGTTGGCTCCGTCGTCGGCGACCACCTCCAGAAATATCGAACACCGCACCTTCGACCCACCAAATGACTTGTTGTATTCCTCTCCTCCTCCTTCGTCTTCCTCTCTCAACCTGAACGCCGGGTTAAGCATGACGTGACTAGTGAGTTTCGATCGCCGCCATGAACGACGAGGGAGGAGTCGCCCTGGTCGGTGGAACTTGGAAGAGCTATGGATCGAAGCCCGAGGTCGTCGAGGGCCCACCTTAGGGCGTTCATGCTCTCCTCGCTCCCATCCACGACCACCATCACATACCCAAGGTTCTTGACGGCGCCGCTCATCTTTTCCCCCTTTGATATCTCGTTAACCTAATTGCTTTTTTGTTTTAATTTTCTTGCCACCGTCGCACATGCTCTTTTTTCTTGTTGGGTTTGTCTAATTTTTTTGGCGTTTATGGGTTTTAATTTCACCGAGGATACCAGTTTATTGCTTGGGTTTGGAAATTTCAGTGAGCAAGAAAATGAAGGTCGAAGTAGGGAGGAAGAAGAGCTTTTTGATAATTTGTTAACAAGTTGGGATTCATTTGGTAAGCGATATGTCATGTCAGCGACGACTTAATGAACGAAACATTTACGTAGGATGCCAAACGGCGTCATTTTGGGTGATGTGGTGGCAATGTGGCTGGCCAAATGACCGGGCAACTACCTAGACTGCCCGAGACCGAGACATGTCCGGAAAAAAATAACCATAGGGACCAAATCTAAAACTTTAAACCACGTACCCTAAAATTAAAATACGTCAAATCACAGAGTACTAAAATGTACTTTTATCTTATTTTAATGAAGACTGTCTATTGTTAATAAGTCGGGTCTATTAAAAATTTTAAATTTAACAATCTCAGTTTAGTCCTTTATTAGTATCATTTAATATTACCGTCTACCCTATCCAAAATTACATAAAAATTATATTCGATCCTGCACTCTTACTCCTACTATAATCCTATACCCTAACCCCCAATCAAGCAACTTACCAAAAGAAAATCCAATCAAGCACTAGATTTCGGGATTACATTTTAGCCGATAAACAAGACTCCTTGGTTAGCCTTCGAAACCCAACCAATTATCTCAGTTGTAAAACAACCCTAAATTTTTTTTCGGAAACTGTAAACTTTATTAAATGAGTCCACGAGTACAAGGGACGCCCAGAAAGCGAACAGTTGGTCAAGGAAAAAAAACTAAAAAGCAAGCAAAAACACTCAAGCCAAACCCACGGATAGGGCTGAGTTCGAAACCGAAAAAAATCTGACGCATCGCTAACCCGACCAACCTGACTCACTGCCAAAAGTCAACCCATCGGAAAAAATTGTGTCGTAGGTAGGCGGTCGGTTTAAACTGACCGTGCGGTGTCGTTTCGGTGTGGAATTTTTCCTAACCCGTTACACCGCCTCACCGACCAAAACGTCGTCGCCTTTAAGGCTTTAACACCCCTTCTTCTTCTCCGGTGTTGGATGGTACACATGCAGTAGCTTCTCCGGTGATGTATGTGACGAATCAAATTACAGAAGAAGTTGAAGAGGTGTCAACACTCACAAAGAAGAAGAGCAAGTCAAAGGCCAAGAAAGTTGTTGGAGCACGAAATTAATGTCTCGAAGTGATGACGGTATATCTCCGGATGTGCGGGAATCGGCTCGAGCTCGTCGGAATGAGAAGCCCGGGCGAGAGGGCGAGACAGAGCGCTCAAGGGGAGCCCGGGCGAGAGGCCCCTCTCGCCCGCATAGACGAGGCCGAGCGCTCACGGGGAGCCCGGGCGAGAGGCCCCTCTCGCCCGCGTAGACGAGGCCGAGCGCTCACGGGGAGCCCGGGAGAGAGGCCCCTCTCGCCTGCGTAGACGAGGCCGAGCGCTCACGGGGAGCCCGGGCGAGAGGCCCCTCTCGCCCGCATAGACGGACGAGACCAAGCGAGGACTCTTCTCGCCCACATGGCCGAGTCCTATCGAGAAACTCGTCCGACTCAAAATAGGCGAGAGGTCGGTAGGAGACGCGAGCGAGAAGCCGAGTGAGAGGCCTACGGCAAGAGGCCGAGTGGGAGGCCTACAGCGAGAGGCCGAGTGGAAGGCCTACAGCGAGAGGCCGAGTGAGAGGCCTATGATGAGAGGCCGAGTGGCAAAAGGCCGAGCGAGAGGCCGAGTGGCAAAAGGCCGAGCGAGAGGCCGAGTGAGAGGCCTACGGCAAGAGGTCGAGTGGCGAAAGGCCGAGTGAGAGAACGAGTGGCGAGAGACCGAGTGAGAGGCCTACGGCGAGAGGCCGAGTGAGAGGCCTACGGCAAGAGGTCGAGTGGCGAAAGGCCGAGCGAGAGGCCGAGTGAGAGGCTTACGGCGAGAGGCCGAGTGGCAAAAGGCCGAGCGAGAGGCCGAGTGAGAGGCCTATGGCGAGAGGCCGGGCGAGAAGCCTAAGGCGGGAAGTCGGGCGAGAAACTTAAGGTCGGAAGCCTAAGGCGAGAAGACGAGCGAGAAGCCTAAGGCGAGAAGCCAACTTGAACCCGAGCGGGAAGCTCATTTGACCTTCGTAGTCGGGAAGGCAATTCCGAGAATAGGTCTACTTTGATTGTGGAGGCCGTTAGCTTGAGCCCATTTTGAGATTCACTTTGGGCCTGATGAGATGTCCGTCTTGGGCGATGACGGACTTGAGTCAAGATTGTGCGTGGGAGTTTGAGAAGGTCAAAACGATATATAGTTTCCTAACTTGAGCCGAGATTCTCAATATTTGGCAAAACTTAGTAAGTTCCTCTTTAGGCCGCGATCGCTTGGTCGTCATGTTTTGAAAGCTTCCTATCCGAGGATGGGATTTGCTCATTTAAGGAAAACGGCTTGTATTGAGTCGAGAGGATCCCGTCATGTTAGGAACAAATAATTTTAAGCGGATCTCTCGGGATTGAGACTTGGAGCCGAAGGTTTTGGAGGCGGTTTAGGATTTCCTATTGTGAAGGCGTGGAGGTTAGGTCAAGACACTCTATATAAGGAGGGCTCGGGCGAGTAATCGATCAACCAACAACACAACACACAACTACTTTAGTTTTACTTATCATTGTTGCTTTTCTTTTCCTTAGCCCGTAGTCCATAGCTCATAGCTTAGCCTAGCCTAGTTTAGTTAGACCGACCTTGGGACGACCACTCCGGATCCGTCTCGGGTTACTTGTTCACTTATCCCCGCAACATATTTTTGGCACGCTCGGTGGGACTAAGGAGGGCGTCTGAGAAGGCGGTCTAACTAGCGGATCTCTCGGGATTGAGACTTGGAGCCGAAGGTTTTGGAGGCGGTTTAGGATTTCCTATTGTGAAGGCGTGGAGGTTAGGTCAAGACACTCTATATAAGGAGGGCTCGGCGAGAGATCGATCAACCAACAACACAACACACAACTACTTTAGTTTTACTTATCATTGTTGCTTTTCTTTTCCTTAGCCCGTAGTCCATAGCTCATAGCTTAGCCTAGCCTAGTTTAGTTAGACCGACCTTGGGACGACCACTCCGGATCCATCTCGGGTTACTTGTTCACTTATCCCCGCAACATATTTTTGGCACGCTCGGTGGGACTAAGGAGGGCGTCTGAGAAGGCGGTCTAACTTTTACCGGCCAAGATGACCAATTACTTTGTTGCTCCGGTTCCTTACAAGGAGTCAATACCTTCTGTTTTGGAGTCGTATGCATGGAGGCGAGATTTATCTACCTCGGCTCTCTCAAAAGAGCCGGCTGAGACAAACGTTGCCCCGAAGGAGTTCTATACACCCGTCATCCCGATGGAGACATATGCTGCTTTTCGTGCTCGAAAGCTCTACGAGGAGTCTTGTAGTCACTACGAGGCATCCTCACGTATGGTCATCAATCAACACCAAGGGATGAACATATCCATTGTACCAGCTATACCCATCCAACCGGCTTTGGACAACCATGGACCGGTCATATGCCTTGCACCATGACGCCGCCAATGCCAAGCCTGTTTGGTTATTGTCCACAACCAGGAACCCCTACGAGTCCCCCACACCAAACAACTTCTTATTTGGAGATGGGGACATAAGGAGTGAACTACTTGGGACACTACGAGACTACAAGGACGAGGGCTAGCAATCTCCAAGAGGAATCGAGCTGGTACCAACCGGCCCTGACCCAAGATTGGTCATACCCATCTAGGGTCTCGGCCGACCAAAGCTCTTTCAAAAGGGGGGGGTGTCTGCACGAATCCTTTGTTCGACTCAAGGATTTCTAATCCTATCCCGACCCTCCAAGTCTTCCATCAAGTGCGGATAGACCTAGACGAGGAGAACAACCGCCATCCCATCAATCGACAAGAAGAGCTTGATGAGGATGTCGAGCTCGATGACGATGATGTCAACCAACAAGAAGAGCTCGATGAG
The DNA here is from genome assembly GCA_963995505.1 of Hypericum androsaemum. NCBI lineage: Eukaryota > Viridiplantae > Streptophyta > Magnoliopsida > Malpighiales > Hypericaceae > Hypericum > Hypericum androsaemum. The sequence continues at coordinate 1,151,788 of OZ023198.1, forward strand.
GATGACGAGCTCGATGAGGACGACGTCAACCGACAAGAAGAGCTCGATGAGGATGATGAGCTCGATGACGTCAACCGAAAAGAAGAGCTTGATGAGGATGACGAGATCGATGAGAACGACGTCAGCCAACAAGAAGAGCTCGATGAGGATGATGAGCTCGATGAGGATGACGTCAACCGACAAGGAGATCTCGATGAGGACGATGTCAATCGACAAGGAGAGCTCGATGAGGACGAAGTCAATCGACAAGAAGAGCTCGATGAGGATGATATTAATCGGGAAGAAGAGCTCGATGAGAACGATGTCAACTGTCAGCTGACATTGGGATCTACCCGACCACAAGGGATAGAAGGGCAACCCTTATCTTCCCAATCCGAGAATTTTGTCCCGCATCAATTCTTGGAGGACCAGTCATCGATGGGTCCTCACCTTATTGCTTATGTCGCCACGGTTGGCTTCGACCGAAGTCAAAAGAGAAGCCCCAAGCAAGAGAAGGCCAATCCTAATACCCGAAGGGCAAGACTCGGGGGGCAAGGACGACCGCCCGATAATGGTTTCCCAAAAGCTCGAAAGTCCTTTCGTTCGAGGAGAGCTGATGACCCAAAGAAAATAAAGACCGACCCCAAGACTCGGTGGACAAGACTCGGGGGGCAAGAAAGGCCACCCGATAACGGCATCCCAAAAGCTTGGAAGTTATTTCGTCCAAGGGGAACTGATGGTCCTAAGCGAGGAAAGGCTGACCTTAAGACCCGGGAGGCAAAACTCGGGGGGCAGGGACGATCGGACCCTAAGAAAGCAAAATTTGATCCTAAGTCCCGAGAGGCAAGACTCGGGGGACACGGAAGGCCGCCTGATAATGAAATACCAAACGCTCACAAGTTATTTCGTTCAAAGGGAGCCGATCATCGCAAGCGAGGGAAGGCCGACCTTAAGACCCGAGGGGCAAGACTCGGGGGGCAATGAAGATTGCCCAACAACAGCATTCCAACGGCTTGGAACTCCTTTTGTTTGAGGGGAACCGATAGTCCTAAGCAAGGAAAGGCCGACTTTAAGACCCATAAGGCAAGACTCGGGGGGCAGGAATGGCCACTCGATATTGGCATCCCAAGAAATCAGAAGTTCTACTATCCGAGGGAAGCGGACAAGATGTGGAGGCTTCACCATCCTCGTACCAAGGTGGACCTTCAAGACAGGTCCAACCCATACCGATACGCCTTCAACCGGCTTAGAGATAAGAGGGTCATCCCTGATCCACCAACACGAGATGTCCTGACCAAGACCCAGAGACGTCGCCTTGCAAGGAAGATCCAGAAAAGAAGGCAAGCCATCAAGGACCTCAAAAGGCAAATCGCAGAGCAAAGGGTTGAGCTGGAGAAACAAAAGGTGCTTCTAACTCGTCCGTGGGTGAAGTGTCATTCGACCTCGACTCAGAGTTGGGCGAAAGAGTTGGAAGCCTCTAAGGCAACAATGAGAATGTACCCCAAACACGTCAAGAAAGTTCGACCAAAGGCACCCACTGACCTACGCGGTAAGTTGATTTGTAAGTGGGTACCTAAGGTCCATCCCAAGAAGGATGCACATCGAGAGGCCGCACCCAACCAAAAAGAGAAGGAAGTCTCAGTTGACCTTGAGATGAGGTACATCGAGTTTGGGGACTTCCCAAGCAAGCTGGAAATCAACGTGACGCCAGCTATCCTCGGATTGAAACCTGGCCAACCAAGCTACTTCAAGGGTGACGTGACTGAAGGAGACCTTATTTACCCTCGAGTAGGAGAGACGCACTCAACTATACTTATGGTGGGGGACTTCAATGGTAGCATCACGATTGCAAAGGCCACCCGAGGAAGATGCGAGCGTTTAAAGCTCCTTTACATCATGGCTCACATCAGCAAGGAGTCAGTCAAGAGAGTTCTCGTGGACAACGGGGTGGTGAACGTCCCTCCTCACTCACTTCCCTAAAGGTCGAGTGAGGAGAGGGAGATACTAACCTCGATCAGCACGGTCATGACCAATTTTGGCGAGAAAGGACAAAACTCAATCTGCTCTGGTCAGGTAGTCCCATCTTCCAACCACCAATGTCTAATTCAATGGAAATTAGATGGAAAGATGGAGATCGTGTTGGCCGATGCCTGTCCATTCATGTCGGCCGCATGCTACATTGAGGTGGTCTTATATGACGGGTTCATAGTGTCGACAAGGGTAGTATTGAGCAACATGGATGATCAGTTTTCCTGGTGTATGAGTTCGGTCAAATGGGAGGTCCTTATAGCCCGATGGCCGGTCAGTGCCATACCCAGGGGGCAAGCCGTCCGTCTTACTTGCAAGGAGTAAGGCGATATGAAAGGTGACAAGGTAATTTGAGGTCTACACTTTGTCACCATACAAGTCGATCAGGTACGTCTGTGAGGACGACGACCTAAACCTCCTAGATATGAGTAATGACCATCACCTTTCTCCAAGCAACTTACTACCATCAAGGCGGAGGTGAACAACCCTTTGGCACCACAAGTTCGTTAAAACAAGGACGTTTAGAAAGGTCCACGTCAACGCTTCTCGCCTGGCCGTGCCGAAGCATTGATGTGCGGGGGGCATTGTTGGAGCACGAAATTAATGTCTCGAAGTGATGACGGTATATCTCCGAATGTGCGGGAATCGGCTCGAGCTAGTCGGAATGAGAAGCCCGGGCGAGAGGGCGAGACAGAGCGCTCAAGGGGAGCCCGGGCGAGAGGCCCCTCTCGCCCGCATAGACGAGGCCGAGCGCTCACGGGGAGCCCGGGCGAGAGGCCCCTCTCGCCCGCATAGACGAGGCCGAGCGCTCACGGGGAGCCCGGGCGAGAGGCCCCTCTCGCCCGCGTAGACGAGGCCGAGCGCTCACGGGGAGCCCGGGAGAGAGGCCCCTCTCGCCTGCGTAGACGAGGCCGAGCGCTCACGGGGAGCCCGGGCGAGAGGCCCCTCTCGCCCGCATAGACGAGACCAAGCGAGGACTCTTCTCGCCCACATGGCCGAGTCCTATCGAGAAACTCGTCCGACTCAAAATAGGCGAGAGGTCGGTAGGAGACGCGAGCGAGAAGCCGAGTGAGAGGCCTACGGCAAGAGGCCGAGTGGGAGGCCTACAGCGAGAGGCCGAGTGGAAGGCCTACAGCGAGAGGCCGAGTGAGAGGCCTACGACAAGAGGTCGAGTGGCGAAAGGCCGAGCGAGAGGCCGAGTGAGAGGCCTATGATGAGAGGCCGAGTGGCAAAAGGCCGAGCGAGAGGCCGAGTGGCAAAAGGCCGAGCGAGAGGCCGAGTGAGAGGCCTACGGCAAGAGGTCGAGTGGCGAAAGGCCGAGTGAGAGGCCGAGTGGCGAGAGACCGAGTGAGAGGCCTACGGCGAGAGGCCGAGTGAGAGGCCTACGGCAAGAGGTCGAGTGGCGAAAGGCCGAGCGAGAGGCCGAGTGAGAGGCTTACGGCGAGAGGCCGAGTGGCAAAAGGCCGAGCGAGAGGCCGAGTGGCGAGAGGCCGAGTGAGAGGCCTATGGCGAGAGGCCGGGCGAGAAGCCTAAGGCGGGAAGCCGGGCGAGAAACTTAAGGTCGGAAGCCTAAGGCGAGAAGACGAGCGAGGAGCCTAAGGTGAGAAGCCAAAGGTGAGAAGCCAACTTGAACCCGAGCGGGAAGCTCATTTGACCTTCGTAGTCGGGAAGGCAATTCCGGGAATAGGTCCACTTTGATTGTGGAGGCCGTTAGCTTGAGCCCATTTTGAGATTCACTTTGGGCCTGACGAGATGTCCGTCTTGGGCGATGACGGACTTGAGTCAAGATTGTGCGTGGGAGTTTGAGAAGGTCAAAACGATATATAGTTTCCTAACTTGAGCCGAGATTCTCAATATTTGGCAAAACTTGGTAAGTTCCTCTTTACGCCAAGATCGCTTGGTCGTCACGTTTTGAAAGCTTCCTATCCGAGGATGGGATTTGCTCATTTAAGGAAAATGGCTTGTATTGAGCTGAGAGGATCCCGTCATGTTAGGAACAAATAATTTTAAGCGGATCTCTCGGGATTGAGACTTGGAGCCGAAGGTTTTGGAGGCGGTTTAGGATTTCCTATTGTGAAGGCGTGGAGGTTAGGTCAAGACACTCTATATAAGGAGGGCTCGGGCGAGAGATCGATCAACCAACAACACAACACACAACCACTTTAGTTTTACTTATCATTGTTGCTTTTCTTTTCCTTAGCCCGTAGTCCATAGCTCATAGCTTAGCCTAGCCTAGTTTAGTTAGACCGACCTTGGGACGACCACTCCGGATCCGTCTCGGGTTACTTGTTCACTTATCCCCGCAACAAAAGTTAAACAAATCTCATCCAAATTCCAATCCGGAGACCTTCACGTCATCCGTCGTCCTCGTCATGCTTAGTTAAACTCGAGTACGAGCTCCAATGGAAGCTTAGTTAAACTCGTGAGAGCTGGGGAAGAAGAAGCTAGAAGAGGAAACAGATTTGGAGGGAGAAAATCAATTCCCAATTTTCTTAATCTTTTTCTGTACATGACAGTTGACACGCCTCTTTATATACATACCACTAGCTACTAACTTGCCACGTCACTCAAGTTGTTCATTAAAACAAGAAATCCACACCGCCTCATCTATCGAATCAATGCCTCATCTATGCCATCAAATGACAGGTCATCCATATTGAACCCTTCGTCGTCGTCTTCTTCTTTAAGGCAGATTTCTTCGAGATTATAAGTTTGAATCTGAACAGAATCATTCATGACTTCTATCCCAGCTAACATTTCATCCTCCCGCCGGTAACCGCCAACCCGATCAACAGGAATCAACACCGCCGCACTGCAACACCGTCGGTGTACCATTAAATTGTGTCACCGTCGGTGACCATTTCAATTTTTTTTTGCTGTCGGTGTCGGTGTCAATAATGGTTGAAAAACCATGACACCGACACATACTCACCCCTACCCACGGACGAGTAGACAAAATAGAAACTCTGGTAAACAGATGAAACACTCCCTCGAAGAATAACGAGAACTGCAACAGATTTCACATCCGACTGGAAAATAGCATATAGAGCCTCATTCTGATCGATAGCTCCCAAACGAAGCAATTTATCTTTGGATTTGATTTTGTCTTGGATTGCCAACCAGATGAAGCTGCTCCCTTTAAAAGAGATATTGTATAAGCTGGTCCAAGGACAGCAGGTGAGGAAATGTGAATCCGTCGAACATCTTAAAGTAAAAAATCCTCACCGTGTAACCGGAACAATAGTCCGCTGACCATTCGAACCGACTGGAAAAATACTCGTTATGGCCTTGCCGCGAAAAATTTGCGTACACTTTCCCTCGAAGACTATGAGAAAAAAACTCGTACATGGATCAAACCCTAGTTGACATGGCAAAGATTTTCTTACTCCTTGTATGGGAAAAGATTTTGTACTCCATTTCGTACTGACGTACTCCGAAAAAAAATTGGCAAAAAAATTTTGATATTCCGGATAGATGTGTGAACGAAAATACTATTTTAACCGATTCCAGATTGGTAAAACTTACAAAAAGCAACACATGATCCAGAAAAAATCCGAATGTGGACTGTGCCTAGATCAAAGAATTTCTACTTCTCTCTCCTCTCCATGGTCAACACCATCCCTAGTTACTCCGCCTCCTCTGCAATAACAAAAGCACCACCACCAAAATGATTAGACCATGCACAGCAGTGGCCGAGACGAGCGCTCGGCCAATATTTTATCAATTAAAAAAAGAGAGGATGTAAGACTACCCATATCAGCAACCCATCCAATCCAGGTCACGGAATAAATTATTAATTTCTCTCTCTTCTATACCCAATTCCTATCCAATCCAATCCACTTACATATTTTCTACCCACATCAGCAACCCAGTTCACAGAATAAATAATTAATTTCTCTCTCATCCACATATTATCTACTCTGATTTGTTTAGATTAAAATTATATATTACGAAAATAATTATGTTTTCAATAACACGATTAAATATTGTAATTAAGTCATAAAATTACAAAAGTAAAATTTGGAATACTAAATTAGATAAAAATAATTCATAAATTGTGATTATGTAGTGAAAGAAGAGAGAATTTTAGATGGTATATGCAAATATGTTAACATTTGACTCTATTTATAGAGATACAAAATTAAATTATTTTTTAAATTTATTGCTAAAGATAAGCTAACCACAAAAATTTTATCCGAATAAATCTATTTTTACGAATAATATTATGCCAAGTGGAAATAACTAGATAGTTAGATAATTAAAAAAAAAAACCAGCCAATCCGCTCGGGAGCGGGATTGGCTGGCCAATCCGCTCGGCCGAGCGGAAATCAATTGCCCCCCTTTTTTTTAAAAAAAATTTTTTTAATTAAATATTGGGCCGAGCGCTCGGCTCGGCCCCTGATGTACATAGTCTAATTGATTTCCGCTCGGCCGAGCGGATTGGCCAGCCAATCCCGCTCCCGAGCGGATTGGCCCGTAAAATTTTTTTTTTTAAAAATCTAACTATCTAGTTATTTCCACTTGGCATAATATTATTCGTAAAAATAGATTTATTGGGATAAGATTTATTCGATAATTAATTATGTAATTTGAATTCCTGTATTTGTAATATGAAAATTTCATATTTGTAATTTATCATTTCTATCTTAAATTATTTTTATCTAATTTAGTATTCCAATTTTTGCTTTTGTAATTTTATGACTTAATCATAATATTTAATCGTGTTATTGAAAATATAATTATTTTAGTAATATATAATTTTAATCTAAATAAATCAGAGTAGATAATATGTGGATGAGAGAGAAATTAATTGTTTATTCTGTGAACTGGGTTGCTGATGTGAGTAGAAAATATGTAAGTGGATTGGATTGGGTAGAAATTGAGTATGGAAGAGAGAGAAATTAATAATTTATTCCGTGACCTCGATTGGATGGGTTGCTGATATGAGTAGTCTTACAGCCCAAACCTTCACACTAAACCAATCTAGGAAAAACCAACAAAATCCCAATTCACTTCCTCCAGCGTAAGACCCTAAGAACAAGCACTTAAACCATATAGAAGAAAACCCAGAAGCAGAAATAACTTAATTTCAGGTCAAATGGTTGAAGAGTCTCGAAAATCATAGTAAAGTTTGGATTTTTAACATGATGGACAAAAATAAATAAGGGAAAAAGTACAGTTTAGTACCCTCTAGTATTACAGTTTTTACGATATGAAATTTTGTCAAGCTACGGTCAAGCTCAGGTCCGGACGACTTTCGAACCTAGCTGCACGGTCACGTCATCAAAACGACCATGTTTCAGTCTCACGTGGCTTGTTGTCTAGCATCTATATAGCAAGTGAAAAATTATCAAAATGGTTGCAATTTTTTTATAAACACTCAAGAAGACCCTCTTCTTCCGCCCCCAACCCCTAGCCCTCCCCCCCTCTCTCTACAAATGAAAGAGAATCGAACACGTAACAATCTCATATTTGTTTGGAGACTATGACAACCATTCCGAAGTACACTCCAGGATGAATTAAGCACACGTGCTCAGATATTTCCTTAACATTTCCGCAAAACAATCAGCTTATTATTAACAGAGTCATCAAAAAGACCAAATCAAACGCAATTGTATATCATAAAACCAGCTCACAACCAACCCGCAACCCAACAGCCGAGGGGAAGAAGCACGAACCATAGGGGTCACTTAACGTGGAGGAGGTCGTCGTAGGGGTCGCAGCGACCGGGGGCCTGGCTGATCTGGGCATCCACGAAGATCTGACCAACCCCAAGTGGTGCTCGAGATCTGTCGAGCAAGACGGTGGAGACGATGTCATTTGAGATCGATGTGGTCGCTGTAGACGGTGGAGACTCTGGTGCCGTCGTTCCCGTCGGCAGGAGGGAAACTGGAGGCAGAGGGGTGTTCGGTCTTGGAGCCCGACGCCCTCTGCGGGGATCTGCTCTTGTGTTGGTTCCTCGAGAAGGTGGAGTCCTTCAGCCCATGTGTGGTGGCTGCCGACAGGCACGATGTGGTAGGCCCGAGAGCGACGCCTGCACCGGGTGGACTTTCACTCTTGAACCTGCCAAAGATGAAGTCTGCGCGAGTCCCATTCTTCAATCATTTCCCCTTTTTCTCTTCTAACTTGTAAGTATGGGCATGTTTCGACAATCTTCTCTTGTTTTGACTGATATTTATAAGTGTAAAGACCAAGAAATTTAAAAGTAAATTCTAAAACTAGTGGAGGACTGGATTGAAATTTATCAGGTATTACTCTGTAATATGCAAAACAGGAAACTCTAGAGCCTGACCTATATAAGGAGGGCTGACAGAAACCCTAGAACCACCAGAATCTAAAAATTTCGTTTCTTTTGCCTCCTGCCAGGCAGAGAGACCGATACAGGCGAGCCAAGGGACGGGGACGACTTAAACAGAGCGGGATGCGAGGTAAGTCGAATCCCTGTCCGAAAATTGTACATATTGCATCCGTGTGATGACCTTATTTACGTCGGGTATAGTCTGTGTATATTGTTTGTTCATCTGACAGCATGTGTATTGCGTGATTTACTTTGTCCGTATCATACTGAATATTGAGCACTGGATACCGAACACTGAATACCGAATACTGAACACTGAATACTGTACCGGACTTTCCTGATTTGCTGAGTATAGTGTGAATTCATGCTATGGTTGTGAACGTATTTTATTGTTGTGTTCGGCTTGCTGAGTTGTGTATCTCATCAAAATACATATTTTATTTCAGATACTCTGGGGGCGATTCGGGAGTGAGGATTCGAGGCGAGGACATGCATCCTAGGCATTTACGACATTATGCTTTCATTTCAGATTGAGACAATATATTTTTCTATTGAACTTGAGTATGTTACGCTTTGGTTTTGGATTGAATTTTGATAAATAAAGTAGTCTTACGGGAATTTAACCCGTGGCAGTTGACATGCCTAATTTCTGGTGCGTGACAGTTTTAATCTTATGGCAATAATAGCTCTGATAGATAACATGATAGACAGGAGAGAGGTGAAGGGGTGTGGGTTGGAGACGGAGAGAGGTGGAGAAGAGTAGAGTCTTCTTGAGTGTTTATAAAAAAATTAGGACCATTCTAAAAATTTGTCACTTGCCATGTAAATGCTTGACACTTAATAGTCACTTACCCAATGTCCAAGGTGAGCCAAAAGTAGGAAACGGGAGAGAGAGGACAGAGATGAGTAAAAATTAGGCACCCATTCTAATTGGGTAACTCAATAGTGAAAAATTATTTATATGTCCTCAATAAATAAATAAAAAATTAAATAATTTTTTGCATAACTAAAGTAACGGCCGATATACCACTATTTGATCGCTATTATGCCGCTATAGTAGCTACTATGGCCGCTTCTGTCCACGGCGTTTAACAGCAGCCTAGCGTAGCGATAGGTATGGAAAACGCTACATAACAGCGCGCTATAGCGCTCTATTAACAATAGAGATACCGACTAGCATGTGTGAGGAAAAAAATGCTAATCATTGAATCTGTCCAAACCGGACAAAAAATTTGGTTTTAAACCGAAACAATAAAAAGGATCAGGTCTTGATCGATTTTTTATGCCTTGTAAAATGGTTCTCATCGGTCTTACAAAAAAATAATATTAATTTGAATCGAACTGCAATTTCAAATTTTGCATTGTGGATTTGATATAGTTTAATGTTGGAAAAATGTTGGAAATTTTAGTAGAACACATGGAAGTTTTTTATTTGAGTCGTGTAAGAGACGATGTACATAGGACTATTTCACCCGTATAGCTTTTGAACACATGGAAGCAGAGAGGCTTCTCCTCTCTTCACTTTGTCTGACTCTCATGCCATATGGCCTTATATAGTGGAGAATTATTAAAATCATTTAAAAAGTTTATATAAATTTACGTAACAGCAAATTAAAAACGGTTTTAAATACGTTCGTTACGCGAAAATATTTAGTTCAACTTTATTAATTTTTCATTTCTTTTTTGGGTTATCCCATTCTTGTTTTTATTCAAGAAAACTTATATCAATGTATTTATTTTGTTTTCGATTGAAATATGTTTTGCTTTCTTTTAAAAGTGACTTGGAACTATTCTCAAATTTGTGAATTTAGATGTATGTTGTTTTTGATAGATTAGTGAAAGACCTTAAGTTAAAACTATTGTGATTCCTTCTCTGGCTGTGGAATCGCTCTCATCGTGCCCCTATCTTTTTCAAAATTCTGGGTTTCTAGGTCACAACCAAAACAGGCAAAAAAATTGGATTAGTGTTGCACCAGAACCAAAGGACAAAAGGTTTGGTTCTATTCTCATACTTTTCCTGAAATGGTTTTCTTTTCTTGCTGTTCGGATCGGTCGAGTTACAATTTTTTGGGTAAATTACTCTCTTGTCTTTGATATTTAGTCATCCTCCTCCTCGGATCACTGGATTTCCGAAAATGATTTTACCGTCCCCCGTCTTTGGTTTTAGAAACTCTCGGGTCCCTGGTGTCAGAATATGCCATTTTCTTGCCGGATTATGTCATTTTTCCCGGCGAACCCTTACTTGAAAAGACCAAAATATCTCTCCCACTTAAAAAAAAAAAATCTTCTCTCCTTTTACCTTCACCTCCTTTCTCCCACTTCATCTTCTTCTCCCACCTTCAATCAAAACCAAAACTTAATTTTGAACACTCCAAATCATTTAGAAAGAATCAAAACTTAAACAACCCTAATTTTGAAACCCAAATCATTTTCTGAATTTCAAAAACTCTAATTTTAATTATTGATAAACCTTAATCAATGAACCCAGGTCTCAAAAACTAATCTTTCCTTAACTGGGTACCCCCTTGGATTAACAGAAACAAGACATGGAAGTCTTCTAATGAAGCTCCCGAGCTAAAGATTGAAATTTTACTAGAGCCTCTCCCTAATCCAATAAAACCCAAACACGAAAAGCATCGCCCGGGATAATAACTGCCCCGTCCAAACAATAACCGTCCACCGCCACCCTCCTTTGTGCGCGAAGTCCTCCTGTCCCTCTCCCTCCTCCTCCTCCTGGTTCAGCACCGAGAACACCGTACAAACCCTACAGATTATGCAGTACGTCACCAGGACGGCCATCGCGGCCGCCACCCAGAACGAAACCAGTGTCACGAGCAACACAACTAGCAGGAGCTTCTCCACCAGCGGGAGCTCCCCCCCTCCCCATTGGCCCATACACGTCCCTTCGGACGTACGTCGCGTACTTCTTCTCGAGCTCCTTCGGCGATGGTTCCACCTAGTTCGCATCAAATTTTAGCAGCGGCCAGTTGTCACGGGACGGCGGCTCCGACTTCGAGAAATTAAGATTCTGTTTATTTATTAAATTAGGGATTTAATTAATAGTGGATGATGGATAGGCATCTTGGTCGATCTGGTATTTGTTTCGGGGTGGCTTAGGGCTCTTTATATTTTATTTTATTTTTAAGAGTGAAAAAATAAATTAAACATAAGAAGAAGGGAGAAAGGAAGAAAGGAAGGGAAAGGGAGAAAGGATTTTTTTTGTTTTATAGTAAGAGGGGCATTTTAGTATTTTCAAGTGGTGCTTCGCCGGAGAATATGGAATATTCTGGCATCAGAGACCCGAGAGTTTCTAAAATCAAAGATGGAGACAGTAAAATCATTTTTGAAAATGTAGGGACCCGAGGGAGAGAATGACCAAACACTAGAAACTAGGGGATAATTTACCCTTTTTTCACCTCTACCAACAAGCATGGACACAAGATTTGCTCTTATTTAACTAAGATGAGTTAAGTTTAAGTCACTAATAATAATAGTATAAAATATTTGTTAAGTAATATTTGTGTTGGATTTTGAATGCATAATTAATGCATTTGGCCCAAGCTGAAAGGCCCGAGCTGAAAAGCCCAAGCTGAAAAGTCCAAGCTGAGGATGGGAGAATCATTACCACATCGAAAATCGCAAGGAATTTTTCCATGTTTATAAGGAGAAGCTCCAAGCTGGTGTAACATTAAATGTTCCACCTGAAGAGCTGACCGAGGCTGCTTGCGACGATGGTGCGAAGCAACATCTGAGCACGCGCACGCGCTCGCACACGTGCGTGTGCATGTGGCGCACGTGCGCATCGTCGCGAGGAGCTGGAGGAGCCTTAAAGTTTTGCCGAAGCTCGGATGAAGAAGCGGAAGGGCTGGAACGTCCCAGAGACTTCCAGAAGATCTAAGGGTTACGAGCAAACTCGAAGAGCGCACAGGCGAATCCAGAAGCTCCCAGAACACCGAAGGGGCGCGAGTGTGCTGCGTGCTTGCCGAAGGAGTGCCAACGACCTCCGAAGAGCCACGAACGAATTGGCTGAAGAGGCACCTGAAGGGCAGCCTGCCTGTTGGCCGAACGGACACATTTCCTCAGAATTGCTTCGTGCCTCCACTCCATCCAGCTCCTATAAATAGGTCCCTCCCCCTCATTTGCAAATCATCCTAACTACAAGTGCATAAGCATTCATTAGCATTGTAGTTCTCTCTCTCTCTCTCTCTCTCTCTCTCTCTCTCTCTCTCTCTCTCTCTCTCTCTCTCTCTCTCTCTCAGAAAAGTCCGAATATTCAAGGTTCGCCTGAAGCTTCGAGGGTTGTTGTGCTACGAACTGAGAAGCAGCCTAGTCGTTGTATCTTGGGGACGATTGCTGCAGCCTGTAAGCACTAAATACGGGGCAATCTCGTCTTACGGAGAAAGAGTCCAACTCTTGCCTCGACTATTAAAGATCCTAATCAAGTACACCACCTGCGACAAACAACAATCGTAAGATGAGGTCTGTGTACTTGAAGATGGCATCATCAAGCTCCGCACCTATACCAGTGCCAGCGGTTCCAGGAACTGTCCACGCCGAAAGGCCGGCCAAGTTCAACGGTACCGAGTTCAAGCGGTGGTAACAAAAGATGTTGTTCTACTTGACGACGCTCAACTTGGTCCGATTCTTAAAGGAAGAGGCTCCGAAAGTGGCAGAAAATGAGGTTGATCCACAGAAGATCAACGCTCTTGATGCATGGAGTCACAGCGACTTCCTATGTCGTAACTATGTCCTGAATGGCTTAGACGATGCCATGTACAATGTCTATGCAGGTACCAAGACTGTGAAAGAATTGTGGGACTCCCTGGAGAAGAAGTACAAAATGGAGGATGCCGGGATGAAGAAATTCATCGTCGGAAGGTTCCTTGACTTCCAGATGGTGGACTCCAAGAAGGTCATAGACCAAGTCCAAGAGCTGCAGCTGATTCTACACGAGATTCACGCCGAAGGCATGCAACTCAGCGAATCCTTCCAGGTGGCTGCTCTAATCGAGAAGCTACCTCCTCTGTGGAAGGACTTCAAGAACTACCTCAAGCATAAGAGGAAGGATATGGGGCTGGAAGACCTGATCGTAAGACTAAGGATCGAGGAAGATAACCAAAAGTCTGAAGTCAAGACCGGCAGGACCAACTCTGAGGCTAAGGTACACCTCGCTGAGTGAGGACCGGTAAGAAGAGGAAGAAGCCCGGAAATAAGCAAGAGAAGCAAGAGCCAAAGCACAAGAAAGCTAAGAAGATCAATGGCAATTGCTACAACTGCGACAAGCTCGGTCACATGGCCAAAGATTGTCGCTTGCCGAAGAAAGACGATCGTGAGAAGGCTAACCTGGCTGATGACTTGTCTTAGCTACACCTATCCACCGTGGTTTTTGAAGCTAATCTTGTGGATAACCCAAGAGAATGGTTCATAGACACAGGGACAACCCAACACATCTGCTCAGACAAGGAGATGTTCTCGACCTACACAGCCATCAGCGGGCGGAAGTTGTTCATGGGTAACTCTGCAACATCTCCCGTAGTTGGACTAGGCCAGGTGGTGCTGAAGCTGACCTCCGGAAAAGAGCTGACCTCCGAAAAAAACTAACCCTCAAGGATGTGCTGCATGTCCCAGACATTCGTAAGAATTTATTATCCGGCTCACTGTTGAGCAAAGCTGGGATGAAACTAATATTCGAGGCCGATAGGTTTGTATTGACTAAGGCTGGTACCTTTGTAGGAAAGGGTTACCTCGAGAGGGGGCTCTTCAAGATGAATGTAATAAATGTCAAACACGCCTTTAATGGCCCTAATAAAGTTGTTAATTCTTTTTACTTGGTTGAGTGTTCTAACTTATGGCATGATAGATTAGGATACGTAAATTTGAGCTCACTAAGGAAGTTAGTAAGTTTAAATTTATTGCCAAAAATGGAGTTTGACCCGAACAATAAATGTGAAGTATGTGTAGAGGCAAAAATGACCAAAGCATCTTTTCATTCAGTGGAAAGAAGTACTACACCTTTAGAATTAATTCGTACTGACATATGTGATATAAAACACGTGCAAACTAGAGGTGGAAAAAAGTATTTCATCACATTTATTGACGATTGCACGAGGTACTGTTATGTACACCTCTTGAAAGGAAAAGACGAAGCTCTAGAAGCTTTCAAGAGTTATAAGAATGAGGTTAAAAATCAACAGTACTAAAATTAAAATGATTCGAAGTGATAGAGGGGGAGAATATGTAGCTCCGTTTAAGGAATTCCGCCAACAAAATGGCATTATTCATCAGACAATAGCTCTATACTCACCTCAATCAAATGGCGTAGCTGAACGCAAGAATCAAACTCTTAAGGAGATGATGAACGCTATGTTGATTAGCTCGGGCTTACCATAGAACTTATGGGGGGAAGCTGTGCTCTCAGCTAATCACATTCTAAACAAATTGCCACACAAGAGAAGGGACAAAACCCCATATGAATTATGGAAAGGGAGGAAGCCTTCCTACGGTTACCTTAAAGTGTGGGGGTGCCTAGCCAAGGTAGAAATACCTCCACCTAAAAGGGTGAGAATAAGACCCAAGACCATTGACTGCATCTTTATCGGATATGCCCACAATAGTAGCGCATACCGATTTCTAGCGCACAAGTCTGAAAACCCTGAAATCAACGAGGAAATGGTCATGGAATCAAGGAATGCAACATTCTTTGAGAATATCTTTCCTAAAAAGGAAACGAAAGAAGTAAGCTCAAACAAAAGAAGTTATGAAGCTACACAAGGCTCTGATCAAGGTACCGAGGAACCTAGACAGAGTAAGAGGACCAAAGTAGCCAAGTCGTTTGGTCCAGATTTTTTAAACTACATGTTTGAAAATGAACCTGGGACAGTCTAAGAGGCATTATCTAGTCCAGATGCTCCTCTCTGGAAAGAAGCTATCAATAGTGAGATATCATCTATCATGCAAAACCACACATGGGAAATTGTGGATCTCCCACCAGGTTGCAAACCTTTGGGTTGCAAGTGGATCCTTAAAATGAAATACAAAGCTGATGGATCAATCGACAAGTACAAAGCTCGGTTGGTAGCTAAAGGGTTCAAGCAGAAGGAAGGATATGATTTTTTTGACACGTATTCGCCAGTCACAAAAATCACATCTATTAGAGTGCTCATAGCTATCGCAGTACTCTATAACCTCGAGATACATCAGATGGATGTAAAAACAGCTTTTCTAAATGGAGAACTGGAAGATAAAATATATATGGAATAACCTAAGGATTTGTTGCCCCCGGACAAGAACATAAAGTGTGCAAGCTGGTCAAGTCACTGTACGGGCTGAAACAGGCGCCGAAACAGTGGCATGAGAAATTTGACAAAACAATGATGTCAAATGGCTTTAAGATCAATGAGTGTGATAAATGTGTATACATTAAAGGCACACCTGATGCTTACGTGATTGTATGTCTGTATGTAGACGACATGCTAATCGCAGAAAGTAGTAATGATCTTATCGTAAAAACTAAGAACATGTTAAATAACAACTTTGACATAAAAGATATGGGTCTAGCTGACATCATACTAGAGATTAAAATCTCTAGGACGACTGAAGGAATTGTCTTGTCACAATCTCACTACGTTGAGAATGTACTCAAGAAATTCGATGCTTTTGACAAACCTCCGGCTAAGACTCCGGTAGACTTGAGTCTACACTTAACTAAAAATAGAGGGGACCTAGTATCTCAACTGAAATATACAAGGCTCATTGGGAGCCTGATGTACTTAACAAATTGTACACGCCCTGATATTGCGTATTCAGTTAGCAAGCTTAGTAGATTCACGAGCAATCCAGGATCAAACCACTGGCTAGCTCTGAAAAGGGTTCTAAAGTATCTAAAACATACCATGAACCATGGCATACTTTATACTAGGTATCCAGCTGTATTGGAAGGATACAGTGATGCGAATTGGATATCGGACACTAAAGACTCCAAATCCACTAGTGGTTATGTGTTCACTATAGGTGGAGGAGCTGTGTCCTGGAAATCCTCTAAACAAACGTGCATAGCTCGATCCACCATGGAGTCGGAGTTTATAGCACTAGACAAAGCTAGGGAAGAAGCTGAGTGGCTCAGAAACTTCCTAGAGGATATTCTGTGTTGGAACAAACATGTGCCTCTGTATTGATACATTGTGATAGCATGTCAGCAATCGGGAGAGCACAAAGAACTATGTACAACGGAAAGTCTCGACATATCCGTAGGAGACATAACACCGTTAGATAATTGATCTCAACTGGAGTAATAACGATTACTTATATGAAGTCCAAGGACAACATAGCTTATCCTTTGACGAAAGGAATCAACAGAGATCATATGTATAACGCAGTAAGGGAAATGAGGTTAAAATCCACACATTAAAGAACGTTCATAGCGGTAACTCAACCATGATGAGTGGAGATCCCACAAACTTGGTTCAATGAGACAACTAAGTTATGGATGGTTCAGATAATTACTTGGAACCCATCCCATTCTCAGAAGCTGCCCAAGTACAAACCTACAGAAGTGTGGTAAGGTTAAGCGTCTACGCTTTTAATGATTCCTATACCAGAAAAAGGTGGAGTATTGCAGGATACTCCTGATGGGAGATCACCTATATAAGTGTGAAGTGAGGCCGCTTCAAAAGGAAAAAACACTTATGAATCCAAGATAAGGTCCATGGCCAAAACGGACACAACGTGAGAACCAAAGGATATTAGAGATATCATTGTGTAAATGTTATTGTCTTGGTTTACATAAAAAAGCTGACCAGTTCAAGACACCGCGTTCACTGAGCAGCAGATAAATCTGATAACATCTTACTAGAGAAGGTTCAAAGCCGTAAGCTACCTATCTCGATGCAATGATATTTCGTTGGAACTTTTCTTAAAAGTGTCAGCATGCATTAATCATCATTAATGTGTGGGATTGTTGGGTTTTGAATGCATAATTAATGCATTTGGCCCAAGCTGAAAGACCCGAGCTGAAAAGCCCGAGCTGAGGATGGGAGAACCATTACCACATCGAAAATCGCAAGGAAATTTTCCATGTTTATAAGGAGAAGCTCCAAGCTGGTGTAACATTAAATGTTCCACCTGAAGAGATGACTGAGGCTGCCTGCGAGGATGGTGCGAAGCACTATCCGAGCACGCGCACGAGCATGAGCACGCGCTCGTGCACGTGCGTGTGCGCATGGCGCATTAGATGCAGGTCGCAATGGGTACTTTGTGGCGCACTTGGCACTTCGCACGTGCGCATCGTCGCGAGGAGCCTTAAAGTTTTGCCGAAGGTCAGAGGCAGAAGGGCTGGAACGTCCCGGAGACTTCCAGAAGGTCGAAGGGTTACAGGCCAACCTGAAGGGCGCACAGGCGAATCCAGAAGCTCCCAGAACACCGAAGGGACGCGAGTGTGCTGCCTGCCTGCCGAAGGGGTGCCAACGACCTCTGAAGAGCCACGAACGAATTGGCTGAAGAGGCACCTGAAGGGCAGCCTGCCTATTGGCCGAACGGACGCGTTTTCTCGAAATTGCTTCGTGCCTCTTCAGAAAAGCCTGCCTCCACTCCATCCAACGCTTATAAATAGGCCCCTCCCCCTTATTTGCAAATCATCCCAACTACAAGTGCATAAGCATTCATTAGCATTGTAGTTCTCTCTCTCTCTCTCTCTCTCTCTCTCTCACAGAAAAGTCTGAATATCCAAGGTTTGCCTGAAGCTTCGAGGGTCATTGTGCTACGAACTCGGAAGCAGCCTAGTCGTTGTATCTTGGGGACGATTGCCGTAGCCCGTAAGCATTAAATACGGGGCAATCTCGTCTTATAGAGAAAGAGTCCAATTCTTGCCTCGACTATTAAAGATCTTAATCAAGTACACCACTTCCGACAAACAACAATTTATTATCTTTTAAATATTATATCTGTGTCAACTCTTAATTAGTCTATGCACTTAGTATCATGCTATATATATATATATATATATATATATATATATATATATAGGTGGAGGTGTATCATGGCACGTGGCGAATGAAAGGTCGTTCATTACTGTTGTCGGGTTTCGATATGCATGTGCGTTTGCCTCGTTAGATTCTGGTAATGGACAGTCTCAACTTCTTTTTTTAGAGGCAGACATAAATATAGAATTAGATCTTGTAAGAACATTGGAGCAACTTTCTCGAGTACGTGGCTGCAAATAAGACGTCAAAAAAAATTCGATAGCGCAAAAAAAAATCTATTAATTTAGTCCATACAAGAGAGTCCATGAAAAGAAATTCTATGGGATGCATGTGCTTCTTCCTTTTGCCCAATCCTTTTCTAATATCCAAAATCTTAAGTAGGCCCAATCCCCTTTACTTTTTGGTCCCTAAATTGGCGGGTTGTTGCGTAATTCCTTCGCAAGTAGAGAACTAATGCAGTTATTCGAAAAAGTGCATTTGGTAAAACCACATAAAATATAAAAGAATTTGACAAAACCGAGGATTTAAATCATAACAATTGTATTTATTGGTGTTCTAACATTCTTCATTTTGGTTTATATACTTAATATCCGAATATTTACTTGATTGACTAATTGATTTTCGAGTCGTGTAAAATATTAAAAGATGACAAATTCTCGCAATTGATCGTAAACAATTAATTAACGTAAAAAGGAATAATATATTCAATATATAAATCAACACATCCGCGCTTGTTTTCTCTAGTCCCCATCAAGATTCTCAAATAGAACCTACGAATGGCTCTAAAGAGCAACAGACCGAGGTTGTGATCTTCCCAGAAACAAAAAGAAGGTTGAAAGAGCCCAAAAAATTGGACAAAAATTAGACGACAAAACAAGAAAATAACTTAGGATGGAAGAACAAAGCCAAAAGGTAACCCTAACACTAATAAAATCATAATTACTATGGCGAAATTTTTCACTCTTCTTCCCATCCTTTTCACCTAGCTATATTACGTTGTCTAACCGACTAAATTATGATATTCATAATTAAATATTGTCCGATTATAGACGACTAACTTAATGTTTAATTAATTACACATTATTTTGGGTTGGGGAGGGGAATATTCAGCAACGTGAGCCCTTCTTGCAACCAAGTGCGCCTGCACCCATCGTAATCGAGCCGACAAGGGAAGATGGCCTTGCACCTAAACTTGAAGCCTTTGCGTAACTCGATGATGCTCCGGCGCCGGAGGCCGTGAAATACGCACCGTTTACTAGTAAATCTCCCTCCGATCTCCAATTCCAATTTTTCCATTCGCTCTCGGGTGCATCTTCGTACTTTGTCACCTGCAACACAAAAATGTTTATTTTCAATTTTATCGACTGGGTTTGTCTATAAATGACGAATAATTAAATATTGAACATCGAACTCCAATAAAAAAATTAGTTAATTTAGTTGACACTGAAAAATGAATTGCGAGTTTACCTCTTTACTAAATCTATTGTCAGGTGCTACAAATCGGTTGCCCTGACTATTAATGGTTGGAGCTGCACTTCCCCCAATTGCGTACATTTCCCAATGTGTATAGTCATTGTTGACCACATGGAAGTACCCGTGCCTGCACCTGCAAAAATCACAATTACAACAAACATTTTAAATTAATTAGTCCACACAAAAAAAAATCCAAAAGTAAAAATTTTAAATCTTGTACTTTCATAATTCTGGTGGTAATATAAGGAATTGAGTTTGGAGTTTACGACCAAATTTCAAATCATGAAAAAATAAAAAATTCTATGACTGGGTTCAAGCCGGAAATCATATTTATTGCTACTTTGAACGAACTCCGATTTGTTAACGAAAAATTACCTGGGCATTCTTTGGACAAGCCCTTCACCGAAGTGATTAAAGGCAATAGTAACTTGCATGCCTTTGTCCTGTGCGTAGGAGTCGCTGTGACCCAAGAGCATGACTTTATCGTGGTGAGTCATGTAATTGTTAGAGATGGTAATAGCCGTGGACCCAATGATCGCGTCGACTAGCCCATCGTTGCAATTGGACAACGAGTTGTGATCCACCCACACGTGGCTCCCACCGAAGATCGACACGCCATCGCCGTCCGATATGGTCCGCCACCCGTAGTGCCGTGGGGAGGACCGCACCATAGCGTTACCCCCCTGCTTGCAATCGTGTATGTGAAGCCCATGTATTATAATGTTGGTCACGTACTGTATGGTAATGCATGGACCACCTGCAATATGGACACTAGCACCTCTACCGTCAATTGTCTTAAAAGAGTTCATGATCAATTCCTCCTTCAATTGGATGGTCATGTCACGGGCAAAAATGATCCACAACGGCTCGTCCTGGATCACCGCGTGTCGAAGGGTCCCGGGTTTCGGGTTCACGGCGTCGTGGTCGCTGGGATCCGTCACCACGTAAATTTTTCCGTCCCTCCCGCCAATGGCATTTTTCCCGAACCCTATCCCGCAGTCCGCCAGACGCTGACGGTTCTTCTCCCAATTGGGGTCGCACCGCCAACAGTCGTCGATGGGGTTACCGGTTCCGCACGAAAGGTACCCCAATTTCCTCCTAGATGCATTGATTGCCCTGCCAAAAAAAATGTGACACAATTTGATCAGTACATTTATTGTGGTACTTGCCCTACATAATGGGACCCAGATGGGCAACTTAAATTAGTTACCTGTGTACTTCCTGTACAACAAGTTCAGGATCATGAACTGTGGAGCAGGAACTGAGAATTGGGGTGAGGAGAGAGAAGAGGAGTAGGGAATAAATTGGAAGATTTGCCATTGGCTTAGATGATTCTTGTTTTCTGATAAATTGAGAGAGAGAGAGGGATAGTTGGGGGAAATTTGAGTCCGGAATGGCGGGTATTTAAAGGCGCCTTAGAGCCCGGGCTCGTCGGGACTAATTGAAACTGGGCTCGACATGGGGGCCCACGGTGGGCCATTCGTGATTTCTGGATTTACGGGATTCCTCGTCATCGGAAGGGTGTATCAAACCGCACGAATCTGCATAAATCTCACTTTCCATTAAGCAAATGGTGGGAAATTCGTATTTTTATAAAATTATATGGTATTTGAATAATTATATATTTAGTTTCTAACGGTCATAAGATTTTCCAATCGCTAAATATTACAATCTCGAAACTATTTTAAACTAAGATTAAAAGTGCTTGAGAGAATTATATGGTCAGGGAAAGAAACCTCGAAAGTATCCGAGGAGAATTATATGGCCATGATCTTAGGCACTAGGTAGGACCAGGAGTCGCGGCGGGTAATAATCATTTTTGACTCACTCAAGGTTGATGCAAATTTTCCTACGGTAGATTATCATAGTTAAAAAAAAATGTAGTCTGATCGATTGGATCAGAAATTATTCATAAAATGGTCTTTTTTAGGGGTAAAATGGTCTCCGGTCGGACCTAATGGTTCACTTTTTTTTCTCGGACTACCCGGTCTGACCAGATTTTATTCAAATCAACAAAACTTAAAACAAAAAAGTCTTATCATATGCTCAATTTCTCTAAATCTACAAAGAAAAATATATTTTATATGTTATAAATTGGTTGATATTTCTAAAATGTGAATTTTGAAACCTATATTTTGACTATTTAATTTACATATTATTCGAATAATAGTAAAAAAAATAATAAAAACTGTCTAGACTGACCCGTACCAAAATTCGTATTTTAAAACTATGTAGATTATGACTTTTGTAGCATTTGTGAAAAGCAAGCCGGTAATTTTCCAAGTTCTCCACAAATGGAGGGTCTACGAAACTTCATGTTTGCAGCTGCTCTCTTATCGTTGGAGCGGAAAATTATTTCGTGGATTTGCTAAACCTATTTTATTAAAACATCTGTAACTTGCTGCTCAAGTATCGGATTGATGCGATTCCAAAAGCTACATAAAGATAAGACATAGATCTACAACAACTTTGTAGTTCATGACTTCTCCAAATCTGGCACGGAAAGAGGTCCAAATTGGGTTGGAATTTTTTACAGTATGTTTTTTCTTATTAGGCCGGGGCTATGTTAGGTTTTCCTATATTGAACACAGCCTAGGGTTTTGTAGTGTGCTGGGGCTAGCTTTTTCTATATAATGAGAGTTTATGCATAGGAGAATTGACACCCCACAAAACAACATATCAAACCCTTAGTTTCATAGTTTTTATCTTAGTTTTTATCTTTTATGTTTCTCTTTTTCCCTTCCCCTTAATTTCTGAATAAAGTTTTTGCTCCTCCACCAATTCCTTTCTTCTCTACCTATTTTATTCTACATCTTCTCTTCTCTTCTCCCATATTTTATCTTTTCTCCATTTCGTTAAAATCGTTCTTGGAACGACCACTCCGGACCCATTCCTAAGTTCGTTTTGACGTTCTACCACAATTTATCTACAATATTTTTTTGGCACGCTCGGTGGGACTAAGGAAGCATCTGAGAATAGTAATTATTGTATCCAAATACACGAGGAAAAGATTCACAACTCGGACCATTTGTTACTTTAGAATGGAACAGATCACAACTCACAAGAACTTACACGAACTAAGGCACGAATTTGTACCTCAACCCGCTGCAAGGGCTTCTGAACCTTGACCTAAGGTCGTATCACGCCACAAACGGGGATGGAATATCCGCTTGATAAGTGAAGGATAAATTCTAGCCAAGACGACTCACCAGCCTAAGCAAGAACAAACGAGTATCAAACTCTCAACTAGCCAATGCTAAGTATTTCCGAATTGTGTGTGTCCGTTTTATTGCTAGGAGTCCTCTTTATATAGGCTCCCAAAGTACCAAAATATTCCTAAACAAGCTAACTCCTTAAAAGGAATTCAAAGGCTGGCCAAAACTCTCTTTCCTATTCTAAGGAGATTCTGGCCGAACTTATGCAACTAAACAAGGAATAATATAAGCAAATAATATCTAATAGAATAGCTACTAGTTGCACGTCCAAAACAATTAGATGCATGGCCTAAATAGGCTGATTCTTCTTGATTCTTCATGTGCGCATGCATCTAGAAGCTTTCGTGCATGTCAAGCTTCCCATTCAGCCTCCAAAACGTGCATGGGCCTCCCTTGGGCTTCTTGGACGTCCTTGGTCCTCCACGCACTTGATTGAGCCCAAACTTCATGCATTAGTCCATTGAAATCAGATTGCAACTTCCTAGCTCTTGCTCTTGTCATTGGCCCAATTGGAACTTGAACTTGCTTCGAGTCTACAAGCTTGATAGTTGGTGCATCCGTAGGCTTGCTCACATCACAAATACACGAGCTTCCAGATACAGTTTTGAGTCCTTCCTCAAAATGGACGAAATCGGCCAAAAGTTGTGCTAAAAGAGGACGTCCAACAAGGTCAACTAATTTTGAAGGGTATTTTGATCTTTTTTTATGCCAAATCTGAAGAAACTTTCTTTACAAAAATTGAAGATCGATATTTCCTCTTTCTGAGGATACCAAGAACACCGTAATTGGAGTTCGTACCAGGAAACTACAACTAAAATACTGTAGACTGGTCGATGTAAGTTGATTACAAATTCAGTCGACTTTGGAGGACATTTTGGTCTTTTTCTGGCCAAATAAGGAGACAGCTATTTCTAAAAAAATTGAATATCTATCTCTCAGCTTTCTAGAGACATAAAGATAACTTCAATCAGAGTTTGGACAAAAAAGTTACAACCACAATACTAAAGGTTGATCATTCTGAAAATTATTTACGAATTTACCGAATAAGGAGACAGCTATTTCTAGAAAATTTGAATATATATCTCTTAGCTTTCTGGTGACATAAAGATCGCTTCAATCAGAGTTTGGACTAAAAAGTTACAACTACAATGCCAAAGGTTGGTCACTCTGAAAACTGATTATGAATTTGTGTATTAAGGATGACATCTTGGATGACATTGGAAAGATTGTCACATATTGAAGTTGTTAATTGAGAGAGTAATGAGAAGGCCACATTAGTAGTTTCAAGGTGGTTTCATGATAACTATTATGATGGTAAATTATCTGGTTATTAGGTTGCTGGTATTGAAAATCTTGTCAAAATATTCAAAAATAGAAGATGGCAATTTGGAAGAATACTCGGGGATAACTATTATCAAACCTTTAGTATGACTGTGTGGCACAAAGCTTTGGAATACTACGATTACCTGATATCAGTTCCCATTAGTGAGGAGGTGATTCAGAAAGCAAAAAGATGGCTTGAGATTGCCAGATATACGGCAAGACATGTAGCTAATTATGTATCAAATCACCTAATGGAGGTAACATCAAGTAGCGTACGTTAAGTTGAAGCCCAAATAGTTTTTGAATCCCGTGATTCTAAGACTAGAGTTGAGTTGAGACAGCCGTAAATGAATCGGCCGAATCTACACAATCTTCTTTTTTTGTTGTCCAAGAGGACGTACAAACGACAAGTCAACAGTTGGCCGACATCACAGCCATCCAACTTGCAAGGCCAACATTTGATGGAAGGGAGGAGCAAATCATGACACAAGTCCCATCGGCGACCAAGACACCCCTAAATGTCGTATCAAATACGACTGACATCCTAGGGCCTCCACCGGTTAAGTGAATCATTGGGCCTTCACCAGTAAAGAGAATCTTAGTGCCTCCACCGAACAACTATTTCGGACACAATTCGTTCCACGCACAGTAAGCTACCTTCGCTTGTCCAATTCTGTCCTAACTCAACAATGAGATAATGGGGGGAAAACCTTCCTTTGGAACATCAGTGAGAATTCTACCTCACCCAGGGGACATGAAAAGCGTTGCAATATTACCGTCGATGCTCATACATCAGTCGATATTAGCTCAGCCGGGGGATAAAATTTGTTCATGGCAAAGAATTTAGATGATTATAAAGTCAAGTCTTCAGTTAATCCTCAACCAATTACATTGAGACGACAACCTAACGTGCTAGTTCAATCTCGGTCGTTAAAGATTTCAAATTACAGGGAGTGTCTTCAAGTCACAGGATCAAAATCAGTCAACAACGGTAAGAGGTGGCCTGAATATGCGTGGGTCAAAAGGGATATGGTCACTCGATTGGCGATCGAGTTCTCCAGGAAAAGAAGCCCTTCAAGGTTTGGGTGCCAAAGAAGAACTTATGTAGTCCAAGAGGAGACTATGTGAGAAACGGCCCCAGAACAAGTGATTGGCCTACAAGGTATCAAAGTTTACCACACATAGCCTATGTGTAAGAAGGTGCCAAGAAAGACAAACTCACACTCGGGGGGGGGGGGGGGGGGGGGGGGGGGGGGGCAAATGTCTGAAGTCTCATTGGCTGACTCTCATGAAGACTCAACGAAGAAGGTTGGAGCAAAAAATTCAAAAATAAAGGCAAAAGCTTAGAGACCTTCAACAATAATTGTATAGTCCTTTCGAAGAAGGGCACGAAACTCCTACTCAGTTGCGAAAGCCTATTATTGAATAGGTGATCTGCATGCTCACAAAGGCTAAGTCTCGACCAGTTTGATGGTACATTTTTCACATATTTATGATTTTGCCTTAGCCGGTCATATGTGGAGTGGAGTTAATTTTATACATATTTAAGGACGGAAACACATCAACACTTTTCCTAGCAGAGCATTGTTGAAGCAAAAAATTAATCACAGATTTGTTAAACCTATTTTGGTAAAATAACTGTAACTTGATGATAAAGTATTGGATTGATGCGATTCAAAAGTGATAGAGATATAAGACGTAGATCTACAATTTTGTAGTTCATGACTTCTTCAAATTCGGCACGGAAAGAGGTCAAAATTGGGTTGGAAGTTTTGACAGCTTATTAAGCCGGGGCTATGTTAGATTTTCCTATATTGAACATGGCAGAATTTTTGTATTGGGCTAGGGCTAGCTTTTTCTATATAATAAGAGCTTAGGAATAGGAGAATGGACACCCCATAAAACAACACATCAAATCTTTAGCTTCATAGATTTTATCTTAACTTTTATCTTTTATATATTTCTTTTCCATAATAATCAACTTCAAACTTTAAACCACCAGATGGAGTTGCAAAAAAATTATCTACTCCCAATTTTATGCGACCCAAAGCTTTTGCGACATTGGAAAAAATGGTTCAATTATATTGCTCCATACGTTATTTCTTAACATGGATCCTTTTCATCAACTTCTTCCTTATCCACCCCAACATAGACCGTACTGGCTTGTCCAAATCATTTATCCACGTATTAGATTGTGGTACAGTTGACGTGACACTAGGACCAAAAAAATTTTTAAAAATAAAATTTTACACCATGATTACACTTTCCATGGTTTGAACCCCGGATTTCTCTAAACTTGCAAACACCTTGTGCCATTAGAAAGATATCGCATGACACTAAGATAGAATAAGTGCAAGACAAATGTCCGGGCAGCTGTCCGTGTTCGTTAAGTGATAAAGTTTACAAAAAGTTAGACTCGTTTATATTTTTTAAACTGCAAGAACTGAAAACAGAATCGGCCGTACCGCAGAATACTAAAGTATATTTTTTCATCTTACTATACCAAAATGGCATATTCAATAAGCGGGTGAACTTCTGTAGACTTTTGTTAAAGATAGAATTTTCTTTTTTATAGATAACATTTTATTACTCCAATCAAGCGGTGCACCAAATATACCAAATTGGCACAATTCTCCTTACATTGGATATGTATATTTACGAGAGCTATAAAGTATCCAGTACATCTAATCACATCCTAAAATAACCTCCTATTGCCCTAAAATACAAAGTCGTTCTCCTCTTGTAGCGCAAAGTTCTTTATGCCCCTCTTTTTTGACTTAATATTATGAGGCACATGTGCTTATAATTCCACTTCTTTATATTAAAAAAAGATGCTTATATTTCAGCGTTGTGACAGGAAGTCAAATTAATTTAAGACGATCCATTTACGTAATTCTAAATTCCGTGAGCTATTCACAAATACGTAATATATATGGTAGGATGAGGATTATTGAATTCAAATTTCAAATCCTAAATTTGGAGGTAGGATTCATATATTATTTTATGTCCGGCTAGTTTTTTATGTAAAGATTGAAACATGTCAACTTCAAGACAGATGCCTCACCCATGGACCAATGGACTTGCAAAATAAAATTAACATTTCATCATAGACCATTAAAAAAAATACATTAAAAAAATAAGTGTAAATTATTAACGTTTAATTTTAAGCTCATAATGATAGCAAGTGTCGTGTAAATTTTTTAGGCTTTAGCTAGAAAATATTTTTATTTATTAATTTAAATAAATTTAAGTTTGATCTATTATAATAATGTCTCATTTAAGGTTGACAGATATATGAACTTTATTCTAGACCCAATAAACTCCAAACCAGGATTGTGTACCAAAATTGTCAACAGGCCAAACAATACGATTCAACAATGCAAAAAGAGCAAATCGATCACATGAGTTTTTACCGCGAAAATATACAGTATCAGATTCAACGTAGCCTACAAAGCTATACACACGTCACTTGGCATCTTGTAAAAGGCACTTGGGCGAATAGTGAAACTGCAGAGAATTATAACCCCTAAAAAAAACTGCAGAGAATTATTTATATCCAAAGGTCCATGACAGGAGTCATTATCCCATAATCCATTACCAGTCGGCACAAAATCCCCCTCGTGACATTAGCACATGCTTTTGCCCTTCGAATCAAACTCATCGTTGGCTTTATAGGCCCCAAATTTGACCGGAAAATTTTCTCCCCAAATATGACATGATATATTTAATAATTATAATTTTAAGATTTATAATTTATGATCGACGTCACATAATTTACTTTCTTTCTCACAAATTTTATTAAAAAATTATGTTCTAAATATTATCGTTCGGTACGAAAAGACTAACATAAAATCTCGTAAATTTGCAGTTGTGACATTAGCACAATGTTCTCCTCTTCCTCAGCCGCAAACTTCGGCGGAATTTCCACCAACGGAAATTAGTCCCATGTTCGCAATATCCGTCGTATGCTGACTTGGCATAATGCTGGCCTAATAACCTTCCATTTGTCCATGAACACTTTTGGTGCCATGAACATGCAGTTGGACCATTAAAACTGCCGCATTCCCCGTTGCTGTGTGGACGACTTTTTGGTGCCATGAAGCATCTTCTACTTGTAGTGATAGCTACTTCCTCACATGGGTTAGCTATATTTTTGGCACAAATCACCCGATACGAACTAAATTGATTAATACATATTTTAATCGGATTAGATTACGAAAATTGTAAACGTCTCCTTATTGAGTGTTAATACAGCTATGTTCTCATCTATGAATTTAACATCTTTGATCAAATAGAACAACTCATCACCAGTTTATGTACTTGTTCGGTATTAGCTGCATTGTTAGCACTCATGTTTGTGAATCTTTGATCTATTCAATCACCCGATACTAACTGGATTAATTAATACATGTTTTAATCGGATTGGTTTACGAGTATTGTAAACTCTCTTTATCAAGTGTTAATACAATTTTGTCCTCATTTATGAGTGTAACATCTTTGATCAAATACAACAATTATACTTGTTCGGTGTTATATACTTTACCTTGCATTGTTAGCACTCACGCTCGAGAATCTTTCATCTATTCAATGGATCAAATCGGACAAACAGTCCAATTGGAAAGAGAATTACAAATTTTCTAGGTTAAAATATGATCTGAATCTTGTTGAAATATAGAAATGATGCTAAAATATAATCCATCGACGTCAAAGTTCATTCTTAATATTATCGTCCACGAAAAAAGTAGTTTTGTCCGAATCCAACTAAAAAATAGAAAATTGTAGAGGAATGTTACAATTGTGGATTTTGTGACTAGGCACGGCCAATGATTTGAGATTGGTGGGGTTTTGTAATAAACATTTTATAATATTCCGTGAGAACAATTTTTTAGAATGTTGGTATTTTGCTTGTTGCAAAAGTGACAAATTTGTTTATAACTATGAAATTTTATCTCATTGGTTTAAGATTTTTTGTTGTATATAAAATTCTAATAATATATCAGCAGATCAAACTCTGATACTCTGTTAAGATATGTTAAAAAATGCTTATGTGATTTGATTCTACTATTTATATCAACAATGTACACCTCTTTTTCTCGCAAACATATTGAAAGAACTCGCCTAGAGAAATTTCAGGATGACGTTACAAGTGGTATAAGAGTATGAGACCTTTACTAGGATGTCCAAGTTGAAGCTGGTGGACATGTGAAGCCCGGGGCCTAGAAGGCAGGAAGTGATTGTCGGCGTGAGAGTGCACTAATAATGAGCGGTTCCTGACAAACATTTTAGGTGAGGGAGACATGGATAAATCAATCCCACATGTGAAAATCAGGAATTCTGGGATTGTGGTGTGTGATGCAACGAAGACATCGCATATTTAAGAAGAGATAAATATGATACTCCATTAATATATATTAAAAAAGATTTAAGTAATTTGATGCTACTATTCATATCAACCTCATTCAACTCCTTTTCTAGCCACGTTACAACTCTAATGAACCATTATTTTCTTCGGACTTCGTTTCATCCGTAATTGATTGATGCATTTCCTAAAACAGTTAACGTGGGAGGGTCTTTAAAAGGAGAATCATGAAAGGGCCAGCCATGTTAGTTGGTTAGCATCTGTCTAATTGGACTTCACAAATTTATTAGGTGGTGGGACATTGCGAGATGGCCAAGGAAAACAACTCGACAACTTCTCTCACAGCATCACACGTGGTCCTCCGTCGTCCTGCCACGTGGACGTGGATAAACTGATATTCCATCCGAATTGTTGATAGTTCTTCCGTGGCCATGGATGTTGATAAGTACCAAATCCAATACGAGTAGTTCATGTTATGAACTTTATCGGAAATAAACAATAGTAGAGGAAAAAAGTAAGAGAGGAGAGTATGAACTTCTCATTAATAGATCAAAAATAATATACTAAATGATAATACAATGAGTTTTATTTATAGGCTAATACATTAAATAATTAATGTATTATGGAGGGAAACATGGAGGAAAACAAGGAAAACATGGAAAAAATGACATCCACAAATAATTAATACATAATACTCCCCCTTGAATGCCATTTGAATAATGTGCCTCATTAAAACCTTATTAGGAAAAACCCTATGGAAAAAATCATAATCAAAAGAAAAAGAGTACATCATCATAAAATTACTGCCTCATTAAAACCTTACCCGGAAAATTCATCGGGACAAAACCGTGGTTAAGGAAAAAAAGTACAGTGTAAAATGATATCTCCCCCTCATGTATGCATCACTTGAGATCACTGAGTCGTCTCAGAACGATATTACAAACATGCTTCTCAAAAACTGTAGTGGGCCGAGATTTCGTGAACAGATCTGCCAAATTGTCACTTGAACGAATTTGTTGAACACTTATCTCCCCATCCTTTTGAAGATCATGTGTGAAAAAGAACTTTGGCGATATATATTTTGTCCGATCACTTTTAATATATCCTTCTTTTAATTGTGCGATGCATGCAGCATTATCCTCATAAAGGTCATAGGTATTCCCTTTTGAAAAGGTAATCCACAAGATTCTCGAATGTGTTTGACAATAGATCTCAACCAAATACATTCTCGACTTGCTTCATGAATAGCCAAAATCTCAGAATGATTAGATGAGGTGGCTGCTATAGTTTGTTTCATGGAGTGCCATGAAATGGAAGTACCTCCATATGTAAATAAGTATCCAGTTTGCGATCGCCCATTGTGAGGATCAGATAAATATCCTGCATCTGCATATCCAATTACTTCTGACTCTGAGATACTAGGGTAATACAAACCCATATCCATTGTACCTCGAAGATAACGCAATATTTGTTTTACTCCAGTCCAGTGTCTTCTTGTAGGTGAAGAACTGTATCTTGCTAGTAAATTAACAGAAAATGATATATCAGGTCGTGTATGACTAGCAAGATACATTAGCGCATCTCTTGCACTAAGATATGGTACTTCAGGACCAAGAAATTCTTCACCATTTTCTCGAGGTCTGAAAGGGTCCTTTTTCACATCAAGTAACCTTACAACCATTGGAGTGTTCAACGGATGCGCTTTATCCATATTGAAACGCTTCAGCACCTTTGCTATATAAGATGATTGATGCATAAAAATTTCTTCTTTAAAATGTTCAATTTGCAATCCGAGACATAATTTGGTCTTTTCCAAATCTTTTATTTCGAATTTATTTTTTAAACAATCAACTGCCTTTTGGAGCTCTTCAGGAGTTCCAATGATATTGAGATCATCAACATAAACTACAATTATAACGAACTCAAGTTCAGATCTCCTTATAAAAATACATGGGCAGATTGGATCATTCGTATGGCCTTCCTTTAATAAGTAATCACTAAGACGATTATACCACGTGCGTCCTGATTGTTTCAATCCATAATTTAATCGAGTATAGTCCCTTTTGACTAGAATCACGTACTTCTGGTATGTTGAATCCTTCTGGGATTCTCATATAAATGTCACTGTCCATTGAACCATATAAATAGGCTGAGACAATATCCATAGGTGGCATATTCAACTTTTCATGTACTGCCGGACTTATCAAATATCAAAACGTGATTGCATCCACCACAGGAGAATATGTCTCTTCATAATCAATACCAGGTCTTTGAGAAAAACCTTGTGTGACAAGTCGTGCTTTATATCTCACAACTTCATTTTTCTCATTTTGTTTACGCACAAATACCCATTTGTATCCTAAGGGTTTCACACCTTTGGGCGTGCGGACTACAGGTCCGAAAACTTTACGTATCCCAAGTGAATCTAATTCAGATTTCATTGCATCTTTCTAATTTGGCCAATCTTTTCTATGCATGCATTCCTCAATAGATTTTGGCTCTAGATCCTCTTCACATTCCATAATATTTAGCGCTACATAGTAGGCAAAAATATCGTTGACAATAATTTTATTTCGGTTTCATTTTTCTCCAGTCATAACATAATTTATTGAGATCTCATGATTATCACAATGTTCAGGTACCTGATCTTTCATTGGAAGCGACTCATCTAGAGTCTGCCCTTCCTTGATATTAATATTGACTGGGGACTCTTCAGGAGTCAAGATATCATCGATTTGACCATCTTGATATTTTACTCCTTTTCTTTTACGAGAATTTTTATCTTTGGAATCAATAGGTCTACCACGTTTAATTAGTGCCTTATTTTCATTGGCAATAATTGATCGTCCTTCAAGGACATCAATTCTAAAACGAACATTAGCAGCCAGAATATGTGACTTAGTCACTCTCTTTGGGTTAGCAAAAGCGTCTGGCAACAGATTAGCTAAATTCTGCAGATGAATTATCTTTTGAACTTCAAGTTCACTTTGCTTTGTGCGAGGATCTAAATAACATAATGATAATTCATTCCAGCTAATATCTTTTTCAAGCTGCTTAGTTTCTCCCCCTAATGTTAGAAATATTGATTCATCGAAATGACAATAGGCAAAACATGCCGTAAATATATCTCCAGTACGTGGCTCAATGTACTTTATTATCGATGGAGATTCAAACCCAACATATATTCCCAACCTTCTTTGGGGTCCCATTTTAAGGCATTGTGGTAGAGCAATTGGAATATATTTGGTTCCTGACCATAAACCAATTGTAATGGAGAAAATTCATGATAACTTGTTGGTCTAATGCGAATTAACATTGCTGCATGTAAAACATCATGTCCCCAAGCAGAAATAGGGAGTTTCGCTCTCATTAGTAATGGCCTTGCAATTAATTGAATCCATTTAATAAATGATTCGGCAAGACCATTTTGAGTGTGAACATGAGCTACATGATGTTCAACATTTATACCAATTGCCATACAATAATTATTGAATGTTTGAAAAATAAATTCACCAGCATTATCAAGACGAATGGTCTTAATGAGATTATCTGGAAAATGAGCTCGTAATCGAATTAACTGAGCTAGTAATCTCGCAAACGCCAGGTTACGAGTTGATAATAAACATACATGTGACCATCTAGTTGATGTATCAATTAATACCATAAAGTATCTAAATGGTCCACATGGTGGATGAATAGGTCCACATATATCACCATGTATACGTTCCAAAAATCCGAGGGATTCAGCCCCAATTTTAGCTGGTGATGGCCTGGTTATTAATTTGTCTTGAGAGCATGCAGCGCATGACAATTCATTGGATTGGAAAATCTTCTGGTTCCTTAAAGAATGTCCACATGAATTGTTAATAACTCTTCGCATCATTATTGACCCGGGATGGCCCAACCGGTCATGCCAAATTACAAAATCAGTAAACTTCTGGTTTATTGTTGCATGTGCCTCCACTGCACTAATATACGTATAATATAAACCACATGAATAAGCAGGTAGCTTTTCCAACACACACTTTTTACCAAAAATAATATTTATCATATACAAATATTCTTTGTTTTCTTCATTTGTTGTCTCAACATGATATACATTCTGGTGTATATCATTGAAACTTAATAAGTTTCTTTGAGACTTAGGAGAATATAATGCATTATCTATGCAAAAATTCGTACCCCAGATAACAATAAATTGGCTCTTCCAGAGCCTTCAATTAAATTCGAAGTACCCGATATAGTACTAACATTTGCTTCTTGTATTTGCAAATGAAGGAAATATTTATCATCTTTAAGTATGGTGTGCGTTGTGGCACTATCTGCTAAACACAAATCTCTTTCTCGAGTAGATGAGCCAACTCGTGCCAATTCCATACTCTTCATAAAGAAATATTTATATTAAATTTAAGCAACGAAAATATGACAAGGAAATATTATAGGAAATATTATATTAAAATCAAGTACCGATAACATGATAAGGAAAAATTACAGAAAATACGAAAACAAGAACATGAATATTAAACTACTTATTCAATAAGGAAATCACCCACATCCAAATGAGTGAAGTCATTTTTGTCGAAATTAGTGCTGCCATCCATATTCATAATGCTAGTGCCATCATCATTATTGGCAAAATTTGTTTCGGCCTTCACTTTGCCTTTCAATGATTCTTGATAAAGCTCAACTAGATACTTGGGTGCACGACAGGTGCGAGCCCAGTGGCCTTTGCATCCACAACGATGGCATGAATTTTCTATTTTCATTCCACCATCACAATCTCTTCCTGATTTCTTCTCTTTATTCTCCCACTTCAGGTGGCGAGACGTATTCTTAAAATTACCACCACGGTAACCATATCCTCCACGACCATTACCACGTCCACGACCGCAACCCCGTCTTCTATAATTAAATTTTGTCACATTCACTTCAGAGAATGGAGCATAACCAGCTGGGCGGGCCTCATGGAATTTCATCAAAAGCTCATTGTTTTGTTCAGCCACAAGAAGACAAGCAATCAACTCAGAGTATTTCTTGAAACACTTTTCACGATATTGCTACTGAAGGAGCACATTTGATGCGTGAAAGGTAGAGAATATTTTCTCTAACATATCAGAATCAGTAATCTTTTCTCCACATAATTTTAGCTGAGAACTTATACGAAATGGAGTTGAATTATATTCACTCACAGCTTTGAAATCTTGGAATCACAAATGCATCCAATCATAACGAGCTTTTGGGAGGATCACAGTTTTCTGATGCTCATATCTTTCTTTCAAGCTAATCCAAAGGATTAGTGGATCCTTTACCGTGAGGTATTCAGTTTTTAATGCCTCATCAAGATGGCGACGAAGAAAAATTATCGCCTTAGCCTTATCTTGGGCACAAGCTACATTTTTCTCTTTAATTGTCTCTCCCAGACCATTAGCATCAAGATGAATTTCAGCATCCAAAATTCATGATAAGTAATTCTTGCCCGTGATGTGGAGAGCCACAAAATCAAGTTTGGCGAGGTTTGACATTATAATACTATCATGAG
Source organism: Hypericum androsaemum (assembly GCA_963995505.1). Lineage (NCBI taxonomy): Eukaryota > Viridiplantae > Streptophyta > Magnoliopsida > Malpighiales > Hypericaceae > Hypericum > Hypericum androsaemum. The sequence continues at coordinate 1,186,979 of OZ023198.1, forward strand.
CAAGTAGATTATATTAGATTTGATTTATCATAGATAAATATAATTGAGATAAAATTATTATATAGACATATCACAAATTCAAGGAAACAAATGATTAAAATGATATTCTGTCCTTATTTAAAATATGAGAAAATATAAAGTACTAATAAGTAATTTTGTCCTTTTTCCTTTTTTTGTTCGGTGCGCATAATATTAATTTCGTACCTATTAGTTTGACGCGTGTGCATGCGAGGACAAATTCGATGTTCAATGTGTAAATCTTACAGTTCAGTCCCTAAAGCTTTCTCGCGTGTGCGAATAAGGACATAATCCGTATCCGCGTTCCAAGATAAAATTTCACATAGATCACTGGTATATTCTAATACTTTTATGCAAGGACAACAGAAGGTTTTAGCATGAAAATCTAATAAGAATGAATAATTATAAATTGTAGGAATACCTTCAAAATTAAGCTATATTCTTCTCAAGAAATTATTGAGACCTTGGTAGAGACTTCGTGCTGATAACGTGTTATAAACTTTATCGAAAATAAGCAATAGTAGAGAAAAAGAGTAAGAGAGGAGAGTATGAACTTCTCATTAATTGATCAAGAATAATCTACTAAATGGTAATACAATGGGTTCTATTTATAGGCTATTACATTAAATAATTAATGTATTATGGAGGAGAACATAGAGGAAAACAAGGAGGAAAATATGAAGGAAAATATAGAAAAAATGACATCCACAAATAATTAATACATAATAGTTCACTAATTTTACAATATCTACCTTTTTATTTGCTAGTTTATTCAATGAATAAATGTCAAATAACTCATTTTAATTATTCAAAAAGTCAATATGCATTATGCCCTAATATTTTTTCAAACGAACTAATTAACTCACTCAAATTATTTTTTGATTATAGATGATATATCACCATCTTAAATGTCGTCTTGGTTATCTTAAATACGCCAGATATATGATACTCATGAGTAACACATCAAATCACCATGCACTAAACAAAAATTACGTACGGTTCACAATTTTAAAAAGGATAAATTACTCTCAAGTCCCTGATCTTTGATCACCCTTCCCCTAAGGTCTCTGACTTTTGGAAAATGATTGTTCCGTCCCTAAGTTTTGATGATAATAGACTCTCGGGTCCCTGGAGCCGGAATATTCTTTTTTCTCCGGTGAACCCCCACTTGAAATGACCAAAATATTCTCGCACTAAAAATTTAAAAAAATATCTTCTTCAACCTTTAGAACAACAAGAACAAATTCAACAATATCAAGAACATCCCAATTAAAATCAAGAACATCCTAATTAAAATTAAGAATATCCCAATTAACTAAACAATTAACAACATCTAATACCTAATAATATCTAATAATATCTAATTAAATACCAAGATGTAGAATCAGAAAACCTAATTTCCATCCTCAACGAAGAACACCAAGAACCTTCCCTGCAACAGCGTCGAAGCCAGATTGAGCTTATATCTTCAACAAAATATAAAGAGATAATTACTCTCAGGACCCTAGGGTATAGTCAAATAGACTCTGAGGACCCTGTAGTTTTTCTACTAATTATTGAGCCCATGTAGTTTGGTTATTATTATACACTCGGGTCCCTGTAGCAAGAATCGTCTATTTTTCTGGCGAACTCCCCACCTGAAATATCTAAAATGCCCCTAGACCCCTTTTTACCACCAGTCCCTTTTTTAAAGCCACATTAAACCCAGCTAGAACCGTCGCCCTATAAACCCAGCGTCGATTCTTCTTCTTTTTCTCCTCCTTCATCTTCTCCAATAATAGGACTACACTCCGGCGGCTGGAGCCGCGTCGATTCTATCATCCTCCTCTTCGGAGACAGGGAGGGCGGGGCCTGGGCCGGAGAAGAGGCAGAGGAAGAAGGCGACAGTGGCAGCCACCACCACCTGGCCGATCCCGCTCCCACCGAAGCTCACCACCTGTCCCACTGCTTTCCTGCCAAAATGCACCATCATTCACTTCACTTTGTAACCACAAATGGCCAGACGATGTCATTTACTTTGCAAGCAAGTGAAGTGGGAAAGGCTACACACTCATTTTTTTCCTTTTATCTTTGGAAGTGGCATTTGTTTGGTCCTCGTTGTTACGTCGTCATTTTCGGGGCTTCTGTGATTTTCAGTTTGTCCCAATCGAGGATTTTAAGACGCATGTACAATGGAAAGGATAAGATTTTTTTGAGCTGGACTTGTGAAACCCAGCTTCAGCGTCTATAAACCCAGCGTCGATTCCGCCGGGAGCGTCGTCCTATAAACCGTCATTCTATTATTGGACTTGATTGACCTATAGAGGCTAGAACCCAACTAGATACTGCTCCTTCGACCTATAAACCCAGCTAGATAAGGCTCGATTTGTTCTTTCGGTGATCGTTGGAGAAGAAAAAGGAGGAGAAAAAGAAGAAGAAGAAGAAGAAGAAGAAGAAGAATAGAGAATTTTGAGAGAGGAGAAAGTAAAGGGAGGTTAGTGTTAATGTGGCTTTAAAAAAGAGACTGGGTGGTAAAAAAGGGCCTAGGGATATTTTAGACATTTTAGGTGGAGAGTTTTCCAGAAAAATATACGATTCTGGCTACAGGGACCCGAGTGTATAATAATAACCAAACTACATGGGCTCAGTAATTAGTAGAGAAACTACATGGTCCTCTGAGTCTATTTGACTATACCCTGGGGTCCTGAGAGTAATTATCTCAAATATAAATTATATCCCACCAAGCTAAGCTCAACCCAAGTTAAAGATCCCAACTTCAACAAAAACCTATCACCCTGAACAAAGCAGAACCAACATAAAATCATAAATCTTCAATCTTTATATCTTCCACCATGAAAATGAACCCAATTGAGCTTATTGGGAGTAAATTTAAGAGAAGTACCAGTGATGGGTAACAGAGAATCATCGACGCCGAGCTTGTCCAGCTTCAAAGACGATAACTTGTGCCAGAAACTATCGTCAACGCAGCTCTGAAATAGTGCGAATCGTAGCAAAGATCCGCCGGTCTCGTCCTCCTTGTGTCCGGCCATTACAGCTGTTGTTGATCCTAGAATAAGAGAGGAGAAATTCAAAGAGACCCACAAAGGGAAGGAACAAAAGAAGGGGAGGAAAAAACTTCAAGCCGGGTTCGCTACCCCCTCGATGGATTCTCCGACTGCCCTCGGTCATCCACCTCTCTAGGAGACCTCCGGGGCTGGTAGAGGTAGTCAAGCAGCGTTAGAACTATCTCGGTCATCCGCCTCTCGGAGGACTCGAGGAGGATGTCAACAAGGACTGGGACGGCGTGGATGAGCAGCTACAGGCGTTCTCCACGCCGGCTACTTCGATTCCACCACGGTCGTCGATTAGGAATGCCCTCGGTTTTGAATTTTTTTTAAGGGTTTTCCGATTGTTTCCATTTTTTAAGGGTTTTCCGATTGTTTCGATTGTGTTTCTAGGTTTAAGTTTCTATATCTAATTGGTTTTAATTTTCATTGAAAAGGTTTGAATTTAGGTTTAGGATTTTGGTTGAAGGTAGGAAGAAGATGGGTGTGGGGAAGAAGAAAAGAGAGAATGAGAGATTTTTTATTTTTTAAGTGGGAGGGGCATTTTAGTCTTTTCAAGTGAGGATTCACCGGAGAATATGGAATATTTCGGCATTAAGGACCCGAGAGTCTATTATCATCAAAACTTAGGGACGGGTCAATCATTTTTCAAAAGTCAGGGACCCTAAGGGGAGGGTGACCAAAGGCCAAGGACTTGAGAATAATTTGCCCTTTTAAAAAACCTAACTCGTTCTCACTTAGACTAATTCTCTTAAAATTTGAAATTGATGCTCTCTGACGCCTATATTGTTACTTGGTGTATGTTTGGTATGGATGTTCAAGATGTGTTACTTGGTGTATGTTTGGTATGGATGTTCAAGATCAGCTGATGGATGATACAAACATCGACTTTCACAAATTCATGACTAATCTCCAAACAAGGCAGGGAAGCGTCGTTTAAGATTATGTACATCTGCTACAACTCTGCAGTAAATATTACTTTAACTCGAACTTGTTTATTCTAGAAGTCTTGAACTTGTTTACCAATGATCTCCAAACAAGAACTGACGAAAAAAAAGATCTCCAAACTAGAAAAATTGGATGGAGCCTTAATTGCCGGCTTAATGTACGTGCTTCGTTGAAAATTAGGTTTTTTTTTAATCAATTAGTATCCGGTCCATTGGGTCGACTAATCTAATTTTGAGCCGGATAGGATTTTTAAAGGTGGCAAAATTCTCCCAACAAGTTTTTAATGTTGCTGACGAAGTCTTCAACAAACTGCCGCAATTCTCTCCCCTTCCAGATACTGCCAGCTGCTAACAACAACTCACTCCACAACCTTCGCTTTGGCACTTTCGATCCTGGAGATAATTACAGCAACAATCCCACGTTCCTTCTTTGACACTTTCTCATTCAGTTCCAACGTTATGTAATTAGTTAGTCATGGCTCCTAGAAGTTAGCTAGATTAGTTGGTCTCTGCACTATATATATTGTAATCCTTTTGCATTATTCAAATAATAATAGGGACAATTACTTCTATTCCAATTCAACCTCTTTCCACTTATATTTTTCCACATGGTATCAGAGCCTTCTAGACAAATCAACGACTAGAGATCCATCCATTCGGTGACTACAGGCCGTGCTTTATCATAGCAATCATGGCTGTTACTATCCCAACTGACGAAGCCCTTTCCACGCATATTTCCAACGGTTCCAATGCGAATCAGGCTTCTAGTGCTCTCGATCAAGGAGGCATCACCGAATTCTTTTGCATTATTCAACATAATAACTGAGACAATTACTCCTATTCCAATTCAACCTCTTTCTACTTATATTTTTCCACAGCTGTTGCGTACCCAATAACTCTCTTTCTAATTGATCTAAGTGCTTGTTGATTGTTAAAAATTAGGTGGACTAACTGAAGTAAGGCAAAAATTTTGGTTCACCATTTTGTTGGAGCAGAAAATTATTTCGCGAATTACAAACTTTTCCACAACATCTTTTTTTCTGCAATCATCAGTTGTTTTTAAATTCATCAAAATTAAATCATTTTATTCAGAATCACACCGAAAGTTGACATGGGGTCTAGAGGTGAGCATTCTTAATATTCCAATCTCGAATCCAAAATTCCGAAAAGCTAAAATAAAAATACTCTCAACTCTGATCCCGAAGACCTAAATCGGGACTTAAAGGTATCTCTCGCCAGGATGCATTCGTTTCTGTTCAGAATCTGGACTTTAAACCTTCTTGGTGTTGTAATTGGTTGCTTATCTCTTGCAACCCCTTGCTTCGATTGGCTAATAATATGCTCAGAGCTTCTTAATCATTTTGCAATCTTCTTGATCTTGTTATTCACTAAATATGTATAAGGGAGAGGTGAAAAAATTAGGCTTAGAGTGAATGAGGTTAAAAGTTTGGAAGGGCTGTTACATTTACCTATAAAAAATTATTGTAATCACCAGTGTTTTTAAAATTGGACTGAAATCGCACCAGATTTTTCTTTGTTTCTTAATCCAAACAATTGGACCGTCGTTAGACTCAGATTTTTGAAATAATTTAATAATTAACTATATTTAGCATTAAAATTTCAAATTATTCTAAATATCCTCTATTTAATGCAAATTTTATCATAAACAAGTACAAAAATGTTTATAATCTAACAAAAACTCTAAAAAATATTTCGTTCAATAAAAATTTGGTGTAACTGTAGTTTGAATTTTGATAAAAAATTAAATCGCTGTCGGTGTCGGATCGCAGTCCATACCGTGATTTGGGCCTTTAAAATCGAATTTTTTTTATGGGCCGGTTGTTTATAAATAAATAGTTCTGGAATAAAGCCTACGAGATGCCCAATAGAGGCCCGTAGAATCCTTGAATTACTAACTTCACGCGCCAGTTCGAACCGGGGGCGCGTCGGCCCCACGAAATGGACAACACGTGAGGAAAACTACCGCTTTGACCGTTTTTGTCCACGTCAAGCACGTGACCCCACCACGCTGCTACCTCAGGTATTAAATAATCCCGCCCGTCGAATCAAATCACCTCCATTAATGAAACCCATAAAATAAGGTAAAAAGGAGACCCAAGGACAAAAATATTAGCTCCCAAAAATAAGTATTAAACAGTAAAAAAGTAAATAAATATTACTCGGCCACCGTTGCTATTAGTAGGCTCTCTGGCCAAGGTCAGCCTACTTGTCTTCCGCCCCTGTGTTAATCAAAATATGCACAGAATAATAAGCATATCATTAAGTTTTGTTGTAAAGATTTTATCTGAATCGAATAAAAATTAATTTATTTTTTTGTATATATTCAAATACCGGATGATACAAACAAAATTTCTCCCGAAAAAAATGATACAAACAAAAACAACTACATTTTATGAGTGGTAAATTTTCATATAATACCTATAAATTTCGGAATTTTCCTGAAAAATGTATGCTCCCAAATCCCAGTCAAATCTTTAATTTCTCTACCACTTGCAAATCCCAAAAAAAAGGGATAATACTGAAAAATCCCTAATGCTCACTGATTCCTACAATTAATGGAAGTTTATTAGTTATTTGTACATGTACTCTCTTAATCATAAAGATACCGAAATATCAACTCCTGCTCTTAGGGAAAAAAAAAACTCCTGCTCTTAGGAAAAAAAACTATCACAAACAATATAACTACAACTACGAGTCATCGCCCTCCCCAAATTGTCAAGCTTGGTTTAAATTTGTTATTCAATATTTTTAAAATTTTGAAGAATGTCTCACTCGAGAGACCTCACGCTCACCAATGTCCTTAAGTTTAAATAAATTCATATTATAATAAGATTTCGTTTGAGACTCCTTGTTGACTTATGAGAACCTCCAAAGTTATATTATAAATACATTAGATTATTCTAACCATAGTGTAAGACTCACGCACAACAATATTTTTCTCTCTCTTCAATGTAGGCAATTTTCTGAAACATGTAAATCTGTTGCATTTTTATTTTCTTTCTTATACATAATTAATTTCATTGTCGTATTTATACTTCAAATGTGGTTGTTTCTTTAAAGTAAAGATTAGCTTTGAGATTGTAAAAAAGATCACGGTCTATTAAAAATTGCAATTTAAGCAAAATTAAGAATATTTAGATATTTCAATTCTTGACTACTAATTTTATTATCACAACCGTATAAATTTTAAAAAAATTCGCTTTAGTACCATTTTGTTTGATTAATTTTTACTTATAACCCCTTAGTTTAAAAATCACACGACGAAATAACGTCGTTTTGAAGGTGATGTGACGCACTAGCTTTGCAAGTTGTACACCTCATAAGGGATGAGTTTTCTCGAAGTTGAAATTTCAGTTCAATCACAACTTCGTTCATTTTTCAAAACCACTTTATCAATAGAGATCTCGACCCCCGACAACTTCCATAGCCACCACAACCAAAGTTCTCCTCTCCCCCGGTCCCCACCCCCTCGGCTTTGAACACCAAGACCAAGGTCCGTTGGAGGTCAGTCAATCCAAATATACTAAAATGAAGTTTTTCTTATATATTTTCATCTACAATTAGAATTTTGGTCGAGCCACCTAGATTTCTTTATAAAAACTTAGAAAGCACCGCATGAATTTACTCTAATATCATATTAGAATCTTCATATCCAACCAAAAATCTTAAACAATAATTTAATAAAATTTTAATATTTATAAACAAATCTACTACAATCTTAATTGCTTACTATGCAACTATGACTTATTAGACACATATATGTTGTGGGTTGTTTAAGGAATAAAGTATACTTTAAAAAAAATTAAAAATATGATAATTTCGAATTCAAATTATTACCATTTGGATAATAGAACCAAAATCTAATAATCCACTTACAAGACAAAATATCAATTATTTACCCGAAAGAAAAACAAACACAGTCTGCAAGAAAGAAGCCAACCATTCCTGCACCTGCAAAAGCTGTACACTACATGTTTCCCAACATATATTAACCTTATTACCCCAATCTCCTCTAATAAATTACTTATTATTAACGAATACTTACATCAACAAACACTTAGTTAAACTTGTAAACGTCTGATTTTACCTTAACTAAGATATCCCGAGTGAATCTTTAGATACACAACATAACTTTGTCTCAGCGTAATGGTCTTCGGATACCGGGCGGTATAAAACAAAAAATAAATTACCACCTCTCCTATCCTCCTCTCCCTCCTCCACTTCCCACTTTAATGGTACTCACTGTTCTAACCCCTCGTCTCCCACCCTCTGTCTCCCATTATTACACACTTTCCGCCTCCTCCCTAATGACCACCCTACAGGAGCACAATGGAATATATCGATATAAATGCCAAGTCTAAAACTCTATTTTCACCATTATTTACTTGCTTGGAGCTCGGGAACCAAGTAAAGGAAGGAGATTTTTTTTTTCTCCAACAAATATATTTTGTTTTTCTAACGTCCCGCCATCTACGCTACTCAGTTTTTTTTTTTGGTTCAAACTTCGAAGCCGGAATTTTCCCTGGCGTTTTGCATGGCAGGTGTGAAATTTTCTCCTTGGTCTGGTTTATTTTAATGGCCTACATTTGTCTTCTTCTTTCTTGGGTAAATGTTTTTTTTTTCAAACCGGGTTTTGTTTTGTTCTTGGAATTCTAGGATTCCCCATGTGGGTTCTTTTGCTTGAATGCATTTTCCCCTGTTTTGAGGATTGTGGTCATTTTTTAAAGGAAAAAAAAAAGAGAAGCTTGACTTGGACTTCTTAGTAGTAGTCTGAGTGTGAGTGTGAGTGAGTGTGAGAGTGAGTGAGGGCTAAAAGGAGAAGACTTTGCTTGTGGGTATCTCTTTTTAGTTGAGGAAGAGTAGAAAGGTACTTGCTTTTTTCCATTTTGGTTCACCATGCATTGGTTTTATTACACCGGAAGTTGATGGCTTGAGGAAAAGAGAAGGAAAATGACATGGGATGTGTTTTTGTTGTCTGTTTATCTAATTATTTGACTTGCATTGTTAGAAGAAGTGATCTTCTGGGTTGGACTATGTTGTTGTTTGCAGTAATCTAAGAGCATCTCGGAGTGTGAAGGTCCTTTAGTTCTAAAATGATCGACGGGAGACGGCATTCGGTTGATGTTCCCATCTCAAGGACTCTGATAGCCCTTAGAAGAGTGAAGTCGCTGAGGGATCCGTCGACTAATTCGATGAGCAAATTCTCATCTTTGCTTGAAAATGTGAACTGGGAAACTAATTCCGCAAATGAGATTGCACTGCAGTTCCTGAGTGGGAAGGAACGGGCTGATCATCTTGAGCTAGAATCACATTTGGGGAAATCAATGTTGAAGTTGATAGAAAGGAAGGAATTGGATGCTGTGGAGAAAGTAGGTTCTTCCGAGAGAATGAGAAAGACTGAGGGAGTTGAATTTGATCACTCGAAACAAGATAAGGTTCAGCGTAACGATCAACGGGAAGAACGCGGAGACTCCGAGTCTCCATCTCCTTGCAATAGCTGCTTTGAGGGTGGAGACTCAACTAATGAACCTGACATGGTATTGCCCCAAGCCAGTGGCCGTCGTGAGCTGTCTGTCTCCAGGAGGAAAACGTGGTACACGAATCCTTGCAAATCTCCGGGAATGGTGGGGGATGATTTGAGTAGAGCAGGCAGTCCATCTCTGTCAGTAAGCGAGGCTTTTTCAAGCCGTAGCCCGTCATTATTCTTCAATGAAGAGGGTCAGTTCATGGTTCGAAATGACCGAGGATGTGGAATAAGCTGTTGCTGGATGAGAACACCGCGATTCCGAGAATTAACTGGATCTTCAGATGTAGAAGGTGATCCTCTATTGTCCCAGGACATGTCTAAATTGACACTCCACGGGGCTAGGAACCGGAAACAGATTCGTCACCAGACCCCTAGGAGCTTGAGCCAAAAGTTTAGGCCAAAATCATTCAATGAGTTGGTGGGACAGAATGTTGTTGCTAGAACCCTGTTAGGTGCCATTTCAACAGGACGGATAACCTCGCTATATCTCTTCCATGGTCCCCGTGGCACGGGAAAAACCTCCGCTTCTCAGATATTCGCAGCTGCGCTGAATTGTCTTTCGGTAGAGGAGCATAAGCCTTGTGGAAGTTGCCAAGAATGTGATCTGTTTTTCTCCGGAAGGAGTGGAGACGTGAAAGAAGTGGATTCCGTAAAAATCAATCGTCCCGAGAGGATTAAATCTCTTATCAAGAATGCTTCAAACCATTCAACATCGTCAAGGTTTAAGGTTTTCATCATTGATGAATGTCACTTGTTGCATGAAGAGACATGGGTAACATTAATGAATAGCGTAGAAAACTTTTCTCGTAATGTAGTCTTTGTCTTGATAACGCCCGACATTGATAAGCTGCCAAGGAGTGCCGTGACCAGATCTCAACGATTCCTCTTTCAAAAGCTAAAAGATACTGATGTAGCGGGTAGACTGGAAAGTATCTGCTTGGAAGAGGGTCTAGCCTTTGATCAGAATGCTCTAGAGTTCATCGCTTGCAAGGCCAATGGTTCACTTCGAGATGCAGAGATGATGCTCGACCAGCTAAGCTTGCTTGGTCAAAGAATCACCATGTCCATGGCTTATGAGCTCGTGAGTTTCTGTCTTTTCGTGTTTGTATTTGGTTGTCATGCATCTACTCAATCCTTTAATTTTTTCCTGTCATGCAGATTGGAGTTGTTTCGGATGACGAACTGCTTGATTTACTGGATCTGGCTTTGTCTTCGGACACTTCAAACACTGTCATTCGGGCTAGAGAGCTAATGAGATCCAGGATTGATCCTATGCAACTTGTATCTCAGCTTGCAAATCTGATAATGGACATACTAGCTGCTGGTCAATGCCAAGAAAGCAGTGAAAAGAGAAGAAATTTTTCGAGGAGACATGCTTGTATGTTCTAGGAATCTGACTCTGGTTTGACATTGTGATTATCGAAATGATTCTGAGCCGTGATGTTCTTATCTGATTCAAATTTAGACTTTCGCGGATATTTCTGCTTCTGGCTGAACTGGGGACTTTCTTCATGAGAAAAACCATGCACCTTTCTTTTAGCATCATCTTACGAAAGCTTCATATGTTTTTGTTGTTGATGTTAACTCGTATCGTTTTTCGTCACATCCATGCTGCTGCCCAAATAACATTCTAATTTCTGTAGTTTTCCGTCTTGCAGCGGAGTCAGATATGCAGAGACTAAATCATGCATTGAAAGTACTTTCTGAAACAGAAAAGCAGTTGAGAGTGGCGAAAAACCAAACTACATGGCTTACTGTTGCACTTCTGCAATTGTGTTCTCCAGCTTGTTCCATAGATGCTTCTTTACGACATTTGCATGACAGAGGTAAGGGTGTCGATAAATACGTGTTACGAGTCGATAATTTCTTCAGATTTGTCGTTTATCTTTCTTGAGTGTATTCCTTCTCAGACTTTGTAGCATCGTGACTGTAATATATTTTCTGATTCATAGTTTGCTCTTTTGAATGCAGATGGTGATTTTTGCAGCACGTCGTCAAATAGGGAGAGCCCGAAGCGTCTTCCGCATTGTTCATGTGAACATGGCAAGTTGCATAGGTTTAAGAAAGAAGGGGATATGCCAGAATCACTGGAATCAATATGGAAGAGAGCTATTGAATCGTGCCAATCCGATTCGTTTAGGAGCTTCCTACGGATGCGAGGGAAACTATCGTCTCTTTGTGTCATTCAAGGTAATGCAAGTTGCAGGTTTTTTCACTTTCCTGCATCTGAACATCGACGGTTGATGCCTTGCCAGTTCTAATCACTCTTGCACCTTGATTTCAGATGTGGCTGTGGCTGAAATTGAATTCTATCATCATTATCACGTGTCAAAGGCTGAGAAGTCGTGGAAGATTATTGCAAGTTCATTGCAGTCCGTCCTCGGGTGTAATGTGGAAATTCGTTTAAACCTTGTACCTGGCGGCCCTGCATCAAAACATTTGAAATTGAGGAAGGTGTCATTTAGCCTGTTTAATTGTTCGCGAAGGATGCAGCAGAGATCATTTTCATCAATGGAATGCAGGAGTACCTCTGACAGTTCAGACATGATTAGGGACAGAACAACTCCGATGTGCTCATTGAGACATGGATCTCAAATGCCATGTCATTGCTGTCATGGAGAGAAATTGCAGAAAGCTCTGAGGAGCAGTGAAGGTAATGTCCTGAGCACATGCACGACAACATCAGTGAGGTCCCCGGCGGATGTTTCTTCGTCGACTCCTGGCCTTGGAGCTCATTCTTCCAAGGAAGTCGTCGGGAATATGGAAAGTGAAGGTCATTCTAACCATGAGTCCAAGGAGCAACCACATTGTTTCCCTAGATCTCTGAGGCTTCACAAAAAGTCACGCTCCTGCAACAATTCCGAAGCACTTTGTTTAGGTAATGAACACGGGAACAAGTTAGCAACATGCTCCCATGCGGTGAAATCTTTCGAAACTGATTCTTACGTTTTCAGCAGCAACAACGGTTCCCCCAATCCAAGACAGGAAGACAGGTACGAATGTCGAGTCTAAATACAATTTCGCTGCGGTATTGGAAGGTCCATCTTCTGCTGCATTAACATTCAGAACAATCTCTGAAACTTCTCCCGTTTCGCAGGTCCAGGGACGGCGCCGTTGCTCTGTGCTGGAGAACCCCGACTCTTCCTTTAAGCAAGGTAACAAAAATCCACATGCATAATAATGCTGGACATCCCTCTTCAAAAGTCAGTTGTGTATGCATGCAAGTATCATATGACCGGAACGAACTGCCGGACGGACCAACGTCCGTTTGACGTTTTGCAGGCGTGGGAACTGGCGCATCAACGTCGGAGATCGCCGTGGGTTCTTCCGTGTGGCGCGACGAAGTAGTTCAGTAATTCATCATACAAATGTGTTGTGACACCATATTTAGACTGGATGGGAAAGTCAAAGATGATGACCCCTGCATTGACCTTCTTTTCATTCTGTACATGCTATTTGCTCCATTTACCTTTTGCTGTTGGTCTAATTGTGAAGCTTGCTAGTTGCTAGATGTGGCTAAAACAAAGAACCATCATCCTATTTCGGAGTTTGTAGTTTTAAAGGATGATCTTCTACTAATCTTTTTTTTTGTTGAAGTTTATAGGTTTTGGATCCTGATTATTGAATACAATATCAAATCTCTGACCTACCAATTGTCAATGAAATAGGCCTAACCCAAAATTATACAAATTTAAGGGGGTATTTTAAAAATTATACAAATTTAGGAGTGTTTTGAATTTTTATTGTTTTGCTAAATCGCTGTTGAAATTTTCATATCCAACCAAAAATCTTAAGTATTTGCACATTTTTTACACTTATAAACAGGTCTATCACACTTGTGCACAACCTCGACAATAGTCACATGATCAACCCGCTTAAAATTTTGATAAGTAACTTAAAATTTGAAGTCAATTAGTAAATAAATTTTTTATACTGATAAACGAGCCTAACACACTCGCCGGCTCATTTTTCAACAGGCATGCGGTGAGTGCCCGGGGTTCCTCTCACGGTTTGAAAGCTTACAGCTTTATGTTTTATTTCAGTCTCTCCCGGGTTTTTTTTTTCACCATTCTCTCATGATACTACTTTACTATTTGCCACCCACGAATATTCAACCTTTTTTTTTGGTGAGATTTAAATTGTTTTCGCAATTTCGGATCTTAGACGGTCATGGGATTCGATCCTCCCACCTCATGCTTAAGGACTGACACCGTATCCATCAGATCATACATGAGTTGGTCACGAATATTCAACCTTACAAAGCGGTCTTTTCTAATTCACGCGAGATTCCACGTATCCCATGCTATTCGGTCGGAGCGTAATTCGCCGCCACTCCCAAACACGAGCTAACAGTATATCTCATAGATTAAGCTAAAGCTAGAACAAGAAGCAGTCACCCAAACCGAACCAGCCATGGCTTCTCTAACGCACCCACTATATCCAAAGCCACCCCTTCTTCTTCTCCACTCCTACTCCCAAACCCACCACGGCCCTACCTTCTTCTTCTCTCCGCTCTCTCCCAAACCCACTCCCCTTCTCCACCTCCAAACCCACGCAAGTGGGACTGCTGTGGAGGAGGTGATGAGGGCCGCCCGGGAATTGCCGGATGATTCCTCATTGGGAGGGCTACTTAAGGGTTATGGAGGGAAGCTAACGGAGGACGAGTGCGTGGAGCTGTTGGGGCTAATGGGTGAGGCCCAGATGGCCGATCAGATGATGGTCTTTTGTCGGAATGTCCCATTTATAGACGCCCGCGTGTTGAACTCCGCCGTCTCGGCTCTTGTCCGCTGCAAAAGGTCCTTCCTTTTACCTTCACAATGTGTTAGCATAGGGTCAGAGTTCGAGTTTTGATTGTGTGTTCTTGTGATTGTTTCAGGTATGATGATGCCTGGGAGGTGTTTGAGGAAATGCAAGCTAACAATGTGGCTCCGGCGACGTGCTCGATGATGATCAACGCCATGAGGGAGTGCGGGCGCAGCAGCGCGAAAGAGTGTTGGGAGTTCTTCGAGCGTATGAACAGGAAAGGCGTGGAATGGGGTCCGGAAGTTCTTGGCGCGCTGGTGAAGTCGTTTTGCGAGGAGGGGCTGAGGAAGGAAGCGATTATTCTGCAGACCGAAATGGAGAAGAAAGGCGTCTATGCAGACACCCAAGTGTACAACACGCTGATGGATGCTTACTGCAAATCCGACCAGATTGAGGAAGCCGAGGGTCTCTACGCAGAGATGAATTCGAAAGGCCTGAAGCCTACATCTACTACCTATAATATTCTCATTGATGCTTATTCCAGAAGAATGCAGCCTGAGATCGTCGAGGAGTTGATGGTGGAGATGCAGGAAGCGGGGATGGAGCCGAACGTTGTGTCGTACACTTGTCTGATCCGTGCCTATGGGAAGCACAAGCGCAAGAATGAAATGGCTGAAAATGCATTTCTGAAAATGGGGGAAGTTGGTGTCGTGCCCGATTCACATTCGTATACAGAGCTTATACGTGCTTATTCAGTTGGTGGCTGCCATAAAAAAGCTTGTACGGCATTTGAGAATATGTTGAAGGAAGGAATCGAGCCGTCTGTAGAGACGTACACGGCTCTGCTAGATGCGCTTAGACGGGCTGGTGATACAGAGGCATTGATGATCATTTGGAAAATGATGTTGAGGGAAAGAGTCGAAGCAACGGAAGTGACATTCAACACTCTTCTTGACGGGTTTGCTAAGCAAGGCCTCTATGCAGAAGCGAAGGAAGTTGTATTTGAATTCGGGAAGCTCGGGTTGAAGCCAACCGTCATTACTTACAATATTTTGATGAATGCTTATGCACGGGGAGGGCAAGACTCTAAGCTGCCACAGCTTTTGAATGAGATGGAATCCGTCAATCTGAAACCGGATTGCATTACATATACAACCATGATCTATGCATATATTCGTGCCCGTGATTTCAAGAGAGCATTCGTTTATTACAAGCAGATGGTAAGGAGTGGGCAACTGCCGGATGCCGGGTCTTTTCAAAAGCTCAGAGCGACTCTTACTGCAAAATCTGCACAAAGTACCCGAAAAGACAAGAAAGCCATCCGCGAAATAATCAATGCAAAGTTTCATGGACTTAATGATAGGAGGAAAAGAAAGAAGGATGAGTTTTGGAAGGGCAGGAAAAAGCAGGTCAAGGATGTGAGACAACCCGGTTTGCCTACATCTGCAATCTACGAGGGCTGATTTCTGGTGCATTCGAAACTCTGAAAACCCGCTGAGCACATACATGTCCTTAGCTGTATGGAGAGGGCACGCGAAATGCTCGAAAATCGCTGAGCACCTGCAATTGTAGTGAATCGTTGCAGGCAGTTTTTGCTGCATTGAATGCTTAGAAATTTGCTGCTGCTATCTGATCGCACCTCCTGGTAATTCTCTGTCCTGTTGCTGATAAACGAACATGGATGTGTCCTGATAAACGAATGCGGATATCCGCATCTGCATTGTTGTTCTTATTTTTTGTCATTCCTTGTTATCTCATAGTCATGATCATCACAATGGAACCTGTAGTTTTTTCCTGTGGTAAAGGGAGGGGGGTAAGGGTAAATTTTAGTCTGTTCTTGAATATAAGGATAGCAATTAGACTCTGATCATGTAGGTGTACCCAGATCGAAGACTCGATGGGTTCAAGACTCATTGACTTTGATCGAATTCGGAGCCGGAATCTTATAATTCTCTTAACCCTTAAAAACATCAGAGCCGAAGCATCCACATTTTCCAAATTTTCCGCTTCTCGTTGATAAATGTCCGGAGCATTGATGCAATACATAATCCAAATGTAATGTATTTTTATCGAATATTTGATATTTCGTAGTTGTAAGATCTATTAGGTTTATTTGGATATACGTAACACATTTGAAGTGTTGAATTATTATGCATTTAGCGGGTATGGATTGGATACAGAATGCCTAGATTCCGAACCGTTCGGAATGAAGACCCGCGGGGTTTTTTTATACAAAAATGCTAAAATACAAGGATCAAAATGAAAAAAGCACGTGCAAACACAGGGCTGAAACAAATGCCATTATGACATAACTGCGCATGCCAGTATCACATAACTGTACATGATTTTTTTGTAAAAATGCTAAAATACGGGGACCAAAATAAAAAAAATCATGCGCGCCATTATCATAAACGAGACATATAGTTGTCACAAATATACATGACATTATTACATAACTGTGCATGTTAGTATCACATAACATAACTGCGTTTGCCAGCGCGGTTCCCCATTTACTCCAAACCGTTCGGAATGATTTATTCACTCCGTACCCAATCCAAATCTGTATTTAGCTATTATTGGTTTTTGATCTAGTTCAATAAACGGACATCTGAATTTTATATTAAATTAAAAAAAAAGTTTTAAAAAAAGTTGCATAGACTCGAGGAAAGGAACTCTACATCAGTAGTTTGCAGCAGTGTAGCTCTTGGGCACATCAAGAGACAATAAAAGGAGTTTACCAAAAAAAAGAGACAATAAAAGGATAGTTAAAGGCTGATGACACGACAGAGAGAGGGAGGTAAGAAAGAAATCGACACGTTGCCGCTATTCGAAGTGATCTGCTCGATACATAAATGTCGAAACGAACTTGAGCACGAGTCTGAAGTGATCGTGAAAGAGTAAGAATTTTATTGAGAATACATGGGAGAGTGTGAAAGGAAAACTGATGCGGATAGCATGGTTGTAAGGTAGATATTAGTTGTGTATAATTTGTGTGTGTTTGTGCAGCCCCTTGCTCCTATATCCAAGCCATAAGAAAACCTAATATAGCCTGACCTAATGTAGAAAAATCGAACTTAGTCCCGGCCTAATGTAGAAAAGCCTAGAATCCGTGTTCGCTCGGGTCTCTTCAAGCTCATCACTTCCTCTTTTTCCGGATAAGCTACAAAAACTGTCATTCACATTGGTACCCAAACTGTCGAGAATTCTAACCCGATTCTGACACTCTTCTAAGCCAAATTTGGAGATGACACATAAATACATAATTATAGATCTACGTCGTATTTTTTCCTAGCTTTTACAATCGCATCAATTCAATACTCCAATTATGACTATTTTACCAAGACAGCACGAAACCACTAATTAATTTTCAAACCAACCCAAGAGCTTTTTATATAGGGTCCAATACTTTGGTGACCAAGTAACTGTAATTCTACCCTAAATATAAGAAAGCACAAACTCAGTGACTAAGCGACATAATTAGGAAATAACTAATATCAAGGCTAGCTCGTAGACTATTTTTTATCAAGTAAAGTAGCTCATAGGCTAATACTAAGGCTATACCAAAGCATGGTCCAGGATAGGATAACTAGGCCCAATCCCAACATCTCAAATTCACGGTTAATGGTTATAACATTACTCAAGAACCTTGTCTTCGCTCTTCATGGTTCAACCATGCACGATGGTCAAGAACAGTGACACGAATTGGCTGAATTTGAAACCTTTCATTCCATCTGAATAAATATTCGGAACAAACCTTGTTAAGAGAGCTTTGATACTTTTTAAAAATTTTAGTCGGTTCAAATTTAGACTAATAAGTTTAGTGAGTCTCCGAATAAAAAATAATATTCTAGTTGAAAAAAAAATCCAACAATATCATCAAGCCGATCTACGGCCATAAAATCAATGTGTTGAACCTCATGTAGCTTGCTAGCTTAACATGCAATAGTTCAAATATTAGTCAACTATTCATTTTGTGTCCCATTTTGTGTTCCACCTCGAACTCCTTAATGAGAATATGTCTAATAGTAACATGTAGGTCTTTTATCTCCACGCGGCGTTGTCCTATCAAATTTTTACCTATTACGGAAAATTCCTCACTTTTTGTCTCTCATAAGAGTCAGAGTCGTATTTCAAGTTCTATTATGACTGATCATCCTTTCAGACCAGCTAGCGATCATCGTCCGGATAAACTATTGCCTCACCAATAATCGGATAGTATTGCTTGCGTGTAATTTCACTGGAGAGCAAAATCCATCGAAACTGAGGACGGGCAAAAACCTTAAATGGGGAAACCTCTTCAAATGAACGGCACTGGAGCAGGCAAAAAAAAAGCTGAAGGCGAAAAACAAAAGCAAAGAACCCTGAAAGCTTAGCGCCACGTGGACAACTGAAGGGATCATTATCCCGCCCGCCCCAAAAAGAAACCCAGGCTGTTGGTGACGTGTCCCCGGAACCGTAGCCTCCCTATAAATACCTCTCCCCGAAAAACCCTTTTCTCCCATCCTTCTCTTATTTCCATCCTCATCCGTTTCTTCCCTTCTCTCTCCAACCACTTCCAGACCCGATACAGTTATTCCTCTATATATTCTCACTATAACCGCTCCCAAACGGACTCGGGTGGTCCGCACCCGGACCCGGGATCGGATAGGATAGAATAGTATCTTCTTTGTTCGTTGCTTGCTTAGTTTTACGGTGTCGGATCGGGTCTAGCGGTTTGGAGATCCCGATCCGTACCGGTGCCTTGGCTCGAGATCCGGGCCAAGCACAGCTGGAGATTTTGCATCGGAGACCACCTCGAACCTCGCCGGTCACCAGGTTCCCCCTCTTTCTCCTCCGTTTCGTAGTTTTTTTTAATGCTCCTCGGCGGTTGAAGTAGCCTCCGAGTCGGCTCGAGCTCGGTCCTGTTTCGGTTGAATGTTAGGAGAAATAGAGAAACTGGACCGGTTAGGGTTGCTACTTGTTGTTAGTTTGGGGCTTCGGATTGAATCGTGTTAATGGAAAATGATTCCGTTGAGAGGTTTCCTTGTTTCGTAGTCTTTTAGTGCTCCTTGGCGGTTGAAGTAGCTTCCGAGTTGGCTCGACCTCGGTTCCGGTTGAATGTTTGAGAAAAGAGAGAAACTGGACCGGTTAGGGTTGCTTGTTGTTGTTAGTTTGGGCTTCGGATTGAATCGTGTTAATGGAAAATGATTCCGTTGAGAGGTTTCCTTGTTTAGGCGTGTGGTTAGAGCTAATGGTAGGATCTGCCGACTTTATTGCCAACGGAATGCTATGGGAGAGAATTGAAGTGAAGTGATAGTGATCTCTGATTTCTCTTGTGTAGTTGGAAGTCTGTAAATGGCGTCGAAACATGGGCTTCTGACGGAGGAGCAGAGGGAGGTTATGAAGATAGCGAGCTTGAGTGCGGATAACTTGTCGTCCTCTCCCACGAGCTTGTCCCCCTCTCCCAAGTCCCCGTCGGCGTTCCTCTCTGAGCATCTGCTGAAGGTCCCTGCTGCAGGGAAGGCGTCCAATGCTGGTGGCGTTGTGAGGCATGTGCGCCGCTCCCACTCGGGGAAGTATGTACGTGTTAAGAAAGGTGAGTCTCCCACAGGATTTCTTTGATAATATGTTGCTCCTGTCTTGGGGAAACGTTTGTTTAGGGCCTGTTGTTCTGAATGTAGCTGGACATTGTGGTTCTGACGTATTTTCTTCTTGACGATTTCTTTTGTAATAATTGTCCTGTGTATTGGCTGACCGATGGAGAGATAGTTGCATGCATGCCTGTTGATGAATGTAATTATAGGAAGCTTCAGTTCCCTGCTTGTTAGATGTGTTTGATCTTCTTGGACTTTTGCAGAAATCTCCAAGTTGGTTCTCAATGTTATTGACCTCGTATTGCACCGGTTGAATCATAGTTTGAAAAAAAATATTAATCACTATATTTTTTCATTGGATTTGAAATCCCCTCATTCTCTGTTTGTTACTCCTGAGTCATATGCTGTATTTGAAATCTGGATTTATTCTCGTATTAGTTTTATTTCATTTGATCCTCTACAATGAATGTTAACAGATGGTGGTGGTGGAAAGGGAACATGGGGGAAGCTACTTGACACTGATGGTGAAGTCCATATTGATAAGAATGATCCAAATTATGACAGTGGAGAGGTACACGCGCCTTGGAATTTGGTCTACCTTTTATTATATTCACTCATGTCATGCTTGTGCGCTGTCCTGTCTTGTCATGATGCTGTTGATTGCAGCTTAATCCCAGAATTCTCTGGTTCCTTTCTATATGATCTTTTGCTCTGTTGATATCACTTCTCCTACTTTTGTATTATCAGTCATTTAATGTTGTTCCATCTTTCTGGATGTAGGAACCTTATCAGCTTGTTGGTGCAACTATCTCAGACCCATTAGATGACTACAAGAAGGCTGTTGTTGGCATCGTTGAGGAGTACTTTAGCACTGGTGATGTTGATGTTGCAGTATCTGATCTTAGAGAACTTGGATCGAGTGAGTATCATCCATACTTCATCAAGCGTCTTGTTTCGATTTCCATGGACCGTCATGACAAGGAGAAGGAAATGGCTTCAGTTCTGCTATCGGCACTCTACGCTGATGTGATTAGGCCATCACAAATAAGGGATGGATTCGTGATGCTGCTTGAATCTGCTGACGATCTTGCAGTGGATATACTGGATGCTGTGGATGTTCTGGCTTTATATGTGGCTCGTGCTGTTGTTGATGATATCCTTCCGCCTGCTTTTCTGACGAGAGCAAAGAAGACTCTTCCAGAATCTTCCAAGGGATATCAGGTTCTCCTAACTGCTGAGAAAAGCTATCTCTCAGCACCTCATCATGCAGAGCTTGTGGAGAGACGGTGGGGTGGAAGTACTCATATTACTGTCGAAGAGGTGAAGAAAAAAATTACTGGTATCTTGAGAGAATATGTAGAGAATGGAGATGCCTTTGATGCCTGCAGGTGCATAAGGGAGCTTGGAGTCGCATTCTTTCATCATGAAGTTGTGAAGAGAGCATTGGTCTTGGCAATGGAGATCCAAGCTGCTGAGTCACAAATCCCGAAGCTGTTGAGGGAAGCTTCCGAGGAAGGTTTGATAAGTTCCATCCAGATGATGAAGGGCTTTTCTCGTTTTGTTGAGAGCCTTGATGACCTTGCTTTGGATATTCCATCTGCAAAATCCATATTTCAATCCCTAGTGCCCAAGGCAATCTCAGAAGGATGGCTTGATGCTTCGTTTATGAAATTATCTGGTGAAAATGGGGAGGTGCAGGTTGCAGATAAGAAATTGAAGCGCTACAAAGAGGATGTTGTGACCATAATTCATGAATATTTCCTGTCAGATGACATCCCCGAATTGGTCAGAAGCCTTGAAGATCTTGGTATGCCCGAGTTTAATGCAGTGTTCTTGAAAAAGCTGATTACCCTTGCCATGGACAGGAAAAACAGGGAAAAGGAAATGGCGTCCGTACTGCTTTCGGCTATTCATGTGGAAATGTTCTCGACTGAAGACATAGTCAATGGCTTCGTAATGCTCCTAGAATCAGCAGAAGATACAGCTCTTGATATTCTGGATGCCTCAAATGAGCTTGCATTCTTTCTAGCCAGAGCTGTGATAGATGATGTCTTGGCCCCGCTAAATCTAGACGAGATAAGCAGCAGGTTACCTTCAACTTGCAGTGGGAGTGAAACTGTGCGGATGGCAAGATCTCTCATTGCTGCACGCCATGCTGGTGAGAGGATATTGAGATGCTGGGGTGGTGGAACTGGGTGGGCAGTAGAGGACGCCAAGGACAAGATCGTGAAGCTCCTGGAAGAGTATGAAACCGGTGGAGACATTGTCGAAGCTTGCCAGTGCATCCGTGATCTCGGGATGCCTTTCTTCAACCACGAGGTGGTCAAGAAAGCACTGGTCATGGCAATGGAGAAGAAAAATGACAGAATGCTGTATCTACTTCAGGAATCTTTCAACGAGGGCTTGATCACTACCAATCAGATGACCAAGGGTTTTACCCGCATCGGCGACGCTCTAGAAGATCTGGCTCTCGACATTCCAAATGCAAAGGAGAAGTTCAGCTTCTACGTTGGGCACGCACAGAAGAAAGGCTGGCTCTTGCCTACCTTCGGATCGTCCGTCCCGGAACCCCTGCCCACAGCAGCGGTGGCTGTATCTACCTGAGAAGAAATCACACACCTCGTTTGCCCTTTGTGTTCCTCTTTTGTACGATGTTGCTGCCATTACCTCTTTGTAGTAGTCTCCGTGATGTTTGCACGAGTACTCGGCCATCCGAAAGGAGATTCCGGTGATCACCTTGATGTACAAAGCTGTTACCTTCTTCCAAGATAGCCTTAGAGGAGAGTTCTATATGCAAACATGAAATTTAGGAACTATGGTCTCTCTTGAAAACCCAGGATTCGTTTGTTTCCGCTGTTGAGCTTATCTTACGCCCTTTCTGATTGCAAAGTAGTACATGGGTACAAAAACCATGTTATTTGATAAGCGTTTATATTTTCCTTCTGTCCGGTATAAGCAGCCTGATCAAGGTTTGGTTTTGAACAAATAAAATCGTAATCATTATTGAGGCCCTCAGCTAAAAATTGCAAAGATTAGAGATATTGTAATTGTACGTCTAAGCGATAGCGGACTTGGATTACCATTGGAAGAGGAAGCTATGTTGAAATTGAAAATTAATAATTATATCCATGATGAAATTGAAAAGATAAATTAAATGAAGATAAATAAATAAACAGATATTTTTTATAATGAAGAAGTGATAAACTAAACAGGCTCTGACCGGGTAATAGAAGAAACGTGTGAAATTGTCGTCCATTCCCTTTGACTCGTCGTCCAGTTCCCGTTGCTACGCGGAATTTATTGGTTTCTTTAGTTTAAATAGAAACGTAGATTAACTTTATTTAGTTGATGCAGCCGAGAAATACTGCTTTCAAAAAGAAAAGCTGAAATACTTTTCGTCTGGTTCCCAGTACATTGAAGAAAATAATAGATTTTGATTCCATCGCTAGTCTAATTAAGCAAGCTAGTGTTATATGTTATACCCAATGTATCGGCTCGTGTATTTATTTATAAATGTGAAAAATTTACCTACCTCTCTATTGTCTAAAAATTTTGGATGGATATTGAGATTCTAACATTGCATCAAAGCGAGTTGATTCTGGTCTATTATTGTACTCACATGATCTCATTTTATCGCGCGTTGGTGAAGAAAAATCTCATTCAAACTTCGGCCCTATAGGTCTCGTTTGAGGGGGCGTGTTGAGAATTTCATATTACTTAGTGCAACACAAGAGTGATAAACTTATTTACAAGCATGAAAAATTTACATACCTATGATCTTATGGTTTTGGGTTGGATATAAAGATTTTAAAAAATCATACTATTTTTAATGTATTGGGATTTTGTTAAACACGGTTAGGTGGGAAGAGTACTAAAATTGATGACTTATTGAGAAGTTATCCTTGTTGTACTCTTTAAAAAAAATGGACACCAATTAGTGGGTGTTTTAAATTATGTTTGAAGATTTAAAGTTAGTACTTCATTTAATCCTCAAGTTCATGAGGAGGACAAATTATTACATTTTTCATAATAGTTCTTAATCTAGTAAATTTAGCTAATCAATTTGTAACTTGGTTAAGTAAACAATAATAAATTCAAAAGTGAAGTTTCCACTCCCAATGCAAGTAATTCTATATTCTAATCAATGGTAGAGGTAGCAAAACTAAGAAATAAATTTAGACAGAAGTTCAATCTCCAACCATTTTTATCGCTTTGATATCCCCTATCTGTCCACTGTCCGTCCTACCAAATGAAGCATTTCACGAGCTTCGGGTTAAAACACCGCTCCAAACTTTCCATGATTTTTTTTGAGGAATAATCCATGAATTTATTTGCACTTCCATATCTTCTCTGCAGTTTCAAACTTTACAACCAATCAACGGGTTTTTAATAAAGAATACGTAAATCAATTGGGAGAAAGTGTTAATAATAGTAAGGGGTTGATTTCGAGTTATTGAGAATACAACAATGCCAAATATTTGTTGGAAGAATTTTTATCGCATTTCAAAAATCTTACTAACTAGGGTCTAAGCGTGTCTAAATATGAGATAATATAAAAAATCTAACTAAGGTATCAAGTTTGAGTTATTGGGGATACAACAATATTAAATATTTTTTGAAAGAATTTTGCCATATTTCAAAAATCGTGGTCGACTAGGTTGAACACATGTTAGAATATGAGATAGTATAAAAAAATCTACAGTATCAAGTTCACGAGAACACAATAGTATCAATTACCATCTTTTCACATTTTTCCTAATTCGAAGACTTAATAATTAGTATAGTGGATTTCTCGATATTAAAATGGTTTGGGCAAAAGATTATCCTAAATTAAATTTTCGACATGGGACTGGCATTTTCTGTTATGTCTACCTATGTTGTGTACTATTATTGTGGATGGTTAGACGCGTCATAGAAAGCACATGCATTTTCCTCTAGAAAGGTCGACATGCATAATTGCTAATTATGTACACGCGTTGACCCAATAATTGTCGTTCCAATAGCGTAATAACACTATTAAATGAGTTAGTTCTGGCAAAAAAAAATATTTATCTAAAAAAATTTGGATTCAAATTTCAAATAATTGCAAGAACCACCCCCTACTTCGAGTAACAAAAATACACCAAAACAAATAATGTAATAACACTAATAGGAGAGCAGCATCCTAAAAACTAAAAAGGCCAGTCTAAATCTTAGAAGTTTTTTTTGAAGGGTAAATATTAGAAGCTTGAATAATAATAATATAAAAGTAATATCTTGCAACTTCCACTGACCACCGGTAGCATTTGTTTATTTAGAGTAATGAATTTTGTTCGTTTGCAAGTTGAATATTTTTAACAAGAACCAATTTTTTATAAATAATTTAGAGTAATTTTTTTGCTCGTTTCCACGAAATAGTCTTTTAGAAGGAAATTGTTTTCACAAAACAACTGGGAAATAGTTTTACGCGAGACTAATTACCAACTTTACTAATCTCCAGTTAGATTAAAATCGATCATTTAAATTACGGGGAAAACAGTTACAAGTAAATCAAACCACTACCAGTGGGTTTAGAAGGCTTTGGCCTTCGTACATCTCTCAGGTTTTTTCTATTTTTGCAAAAGATGAAAATTGATTCATTCACTTATGCGAGCCGAATGACGAGGTAAGATTTATTGTTATACTCGTTAATTATTATTATTAGCTTATAAATCAAGTATAACATTAATTTACCACTTTACCCAAAAGTCAAACCAACGCAAAACAATCACGGAGACAAAAAGAAAAGAATTCCGAGTCGCTTTCCTTTTCTTCCTTCTCCTCCATACATATACAACCACCATCAAACTCTCCTCCAACTTCCCCTCACCTCTCTCTCTCCCCTCAAGAATGTCAATTCCGAAACTGCCCCTACTCCTAAAACCGTTTCTAATCTCCATCCTCCTCTCCCTCTCCTTCCTCACCTTCTTCACCCTCCTCCACTCCGCCTTCCTCTCCTCCCCCCGCCGGCCCTCTCCCCCGCCGTCCCCGGACTCGGAGCTCCGGATCCGGCCCGGATACACCTCCTACGACTCCTACATCCAGCGCCAGCTCAACAAGACACTAAACCCTAGGCTCCGCCAGATCTGGATGACCCGCGACTGGGACCGAAAGGTCCGCGTCTTCTCCTCCTTCTTCGCCTCCCTCAAGTCCCGCGGCCTCCTCGCCAACTCCTCCCGCTCGCTCTCCATCGGCGCGCGCGTCGGCCAGGAGGTCGCCGCGCTCCGTCTCATCGGCGTCGCGGACTCCGTCGGGATCGACCTCGTGCCTTCGCCGCCGCTCGTTGTCCGGGGGGACTTCCACGCGCAGCCCTTCCCGAACGCGTCCTTCGACTTCGAGTTCTCCAACGTCTTCGACCACGCGCTCTATCCCGATCGCTTCGTCGCCGAGATCGAGCGGACGCTCCGCCCCGGCGGCGTCTGCGTCCTCCACGTGTCCATCTCCCACCGCGCCGACAAGTACTCCGCCAACGACCTATTCAGCGTCGCCCCCCTCCGGCGACTCTTCCGGAACTCCGACCTCGTCGAGGTTAGGGCGGTTGATGGCTTCGGCCTCGACACGGAGGTCGTTTTCAGGAAGAAGAAGAAAAAGACCAATTGATTCTTTTTTTCTTTTCCTTTTTTCGTGCCTATAGCTGTATGTATAATTCTTTTTTTATTCGATTGGGTTAATTCTTCTTTGCTGTTATTATTAATATCGTCCATTCTTTTGATGTACGGGAAAGAAAAAATAAAGAGTAATTAACACGATATACACATTTCACGGAATTCCTTCTCTCATCGTCTCATTTACTTTTTTATATTATATTTCAGTTGTCTTGGTATTATTTAAAGAAAAAAATTGAACTGTCAAGTCGTTATAAATATTTTTTGGACTATAATGCCCTTAAATGACAACGCGATTGCTAATTTTAATTTCTTTATGTTTGGAGAAAGGAAGGGGTATTTTAGATCTTTACACGTAATGTTATAATAGCTAGAAAATATTATTAATTAGTCCTAAATGCGTATTCAGTAAACACTGAAGAATCGGAATTGTTTTATCCTAAATATTATCATGGGGCCATTTGTTAGTTTTCTAGAGAAAATTAATTTTTATATTTTTATAGGAAATACAATTTTGTTATTTTAATTTTCGATGTTGAGTAAATCAATTTGTTAGAATTGCTCTGAAAATTTAACTTCGACACTTTTAAATGGGGTCTGTCGGTCCGGAATGCCCTTATTTCAAATCGTTTGGACCAAAGGACATATGAGGACTTAAAAAAAAGGTTAAAATACATGGACGAAAATAAAAAAAGCCCGCACGCATGACAGAGGATCACCGATAAGCCATTATCAGAATCAGGACATGCCATTATCGATATTTTCAGTCCAAACAGTTTGGAATTGCCCCTTCACTTCGAACCCTATCCACACGCTTTTAAATGTCCCACCCGACTCGAAATTGTATTAGTCTGCTCAATAAATCCGATTACCTAATGACATAAACAAAAAATAAAATTCTTAGATTTTGTGTTCAACTCTACGAATGAGTAAAAAATATTATTAAAGAGTCATCTATAAGATATGACCGGTTGGAGTGGGCTTGGATTATTATTTCTATTGAGCCCATTATTTTGTCGATTGGGCCTTGTGGATTTGCCCCAATTTCCCTTGTACAGCAGCTACTTTCAAAGAGCTCGTTCTCAACGACAAAGAAAAAGAGTCTCCGACGAAAGATGAAGCGATTCTTCAAGCCGATAGAGAAGGAAGGATCGGCCAAGAAACCCACTCCCGACGCGACTAAGCGGGAGGAGCCTTTACACTCACAGGTAAGCGTCGAGGAGGAACCCAACGACGAGAAGAAGAAGAAGAAGAAAGAGCCGCTAAAGTTCGTGACCTGGAACGCCAATAGCCTCCTCATTAGGGTGAAGAACGACTGGCCGGAGTTCTCTAGCTTCGTCTCTGCCCTTGACCCTGACGTCATTGCCCTTCAGGTCTCTCTCTCTCTCTCTCTCTCTCTGGGTTCGTGTGTGTGTGTCTAAAGTTGCGTACTTTCGCCAATGTGTAGGTTTTTTGCTAGAAAAGATGAAGTGGGTGCTTAATTATTCGGGTGTTTACTGTATTTTTTTTGTGTAGTTTGGTGGTTTCAAGCTGAGAAAGTTTTTTTTTTTTGGAAAAAATTTAGGCGGGTTGGCCTAAATTGGGCTTTGTTTCCTTCCCAAAACATAGTTTTTCTATTTCCGCAAAGGGGTGAGAATTTACCCACTGACCCCTGGGGAAACGAGGTAGTAACCGTTGCCATTCTACCCACCATGCATTGGTCCTGGTGGGTAAGTTTTGGTTTGCTTGGTTTTGCTAATTAGAGAGTTTGTTTGCTTGCTTGTTGAATTGTTTTGGTTCTTCTCCCTTTCGTTTTTCCTACCTCTAGTTGTCTGCATTTTTCTGTTTTTGCTGATATTGTTTGAAGCTATATGTAAAAGACCAGGTCGTGTGATGGTAAACGGTATATCAGCCTCTCCATCTTTTGGCTAGTGTACAAACCATTGTACCGCTTCGGTGTGATATTGACGAGCTAACTCTTAGACACACGCTTTATGATATTTTGACATGTTTCTGAGGATGTTTGTGTCGAACAAGACCTCATGCCATTGTATTAGTGGTTGCAGTTCCTAAGGAAATGATGTCCCATTTCATATTTCATTTCAAATTCGAACCCGGTCTACTTGTGCGAACCACAAGAGCTCTTATTCTCAAATGTCTTGTCTCACCTCTTAACTAAGATAGGCCCTCTCAAACTGAAACGAGCATATGCTCGACTGTTCAAATCCAGGTAGAATCATCTGTAATAGATTTGTTCAAACTGTTACATGGCAAGGTAAAGAAGGTGGAGTCATGGTTGACTAAAGTATTGGATTGAAGAGATTTCTTAATATGATATTATTTGTGGATATTCTTGGGATGTCTCTTTTTTGGCCTACAATTCTGAATCAAGTTACGCGCACTTGGTATCTGTCTGTTTCAGTCTCATTATAAAATATTTAGTTGATTTGGAATAGGCAACTGTCCGACCAAGAACATATCTAACTGGTCCAATGATAGGAAGTACGAATGCCAGCTGCTGGTTCTAAAGGTGCGCCTAAAAATCCAAGAGAATTGAAAGATGATACAAGTGCTTCGCGGGAGGAAAAAAAGGTAGATACTCTTTACTTCTCCGTGCATTCTTTTCTACTTTATGCACACGGGCATGCATGAACGCCAAGCTACTTGACTCTATGCAGTAACGATATTGTATTGGCTTATTTTTAAGGATTCGTTATGTCTTCGCTCGTGGTTGCAAGTTTTCATTGTCCTAATGTACCACATAGTCAGTTCTAATCTACTTAAACTTTGTTCTTTTAGAAATGGAATGCAGAATGATATATTTTATGTCCAGAGGAAACCTGGGTTGCTTGGATCATGGGGCTGCAGACAGTAACAACTCCTCATGTAGTTATCGTTTGAAGATCTGCTGGCAAGATTTCTTTTGCTGCAACGAAAACACATGCTAAGCCTAAGCAATTGAAAGTGTTATTTTTGAGTGGTGGACATGGTTGTTGAATTTGATGACTTAGGATATGCTCTTGGTGTCAATTGTGCTGTATTCCTCTGATAGTTATCTAACCTCGCTGTGATCCATCAATATTCTTCTCTTTTGCTGTTTTTTCCTTCCCGATGTTCTTTCTTTGACCACCTTTCACTGATATGCAGATATTAGTGCGTGCTCTGTCCAGTCCGCCATTTGGAAATTACCAAATTTGGTGGTCCCTTGCCGATTCAAAATATGCTGGGACTGCATTACTTGTAAAGAAATGCTTCCAGCCAATTAGGGTTTCTTTCAACCTTGACAGAACAGGTACTTGAACGATGAAACGTTTTGATGGCTGTTTCCGTTGATATGCATTTGCCCTCATTTTTTATTCCCTTTTTTTAACGATAGTCTTTCCTGTGGGATAAGAACCGATTACCAGTGGTCTGCCTTTTTGTTAGGTTCAAAACACGAACAGGATGGTCGTGTGATTTTCGCGGAATTCAAGAATTTCCATCTGTTGAACACATATGCACCAAATAATGGATGGAAAGAAGAGGAGAACTCATTTCAGAGAAGAAGGAAGTGGGATAAACGGATGCTAGAATTTGTTGTCCAACTGTCAGACAAACCTCTTATATGGTGTGGCGACCTGAATTGCAGGTTGGCATCTGTCCTTCTTTTTGTGTAATATGTAGATTTCACTTTGAATTTGTTGCGCTTTTCAAGTAAAACTGTTCTGATCTTATGTTTTATTGTGTGTCCATCCCATGTAGCCACGAGGATATCGATGTGAGTCATCCAGAATTTTTTAGTACAGCAAAGCTTAATGGTTATGTTCCTCCAAACAAAGAGGTAGTCATACTTTTTGGTGTTTTCCGTACATGTTTACACAGTTTTTACTGTCTGAGAAATGCTTTTGAAAGATTGTTTCATGTGAAATCCTCTGCTCAAGATAGGTTAAAAGATACTCCTTTTTATGCTCCTGTTCTAAGATGCTTACTCTTTTCGAGCTTAGTTTTTTGTTCCATCATTTTTATTAAATGTTCGATGCAACTCATTTTGTTGTTGTAGGATTGTGGACAGCCAGGATTCACCTTAAGTGAGAGAAGGCGCTTCGGTACCATATTGAAAGAGTCAGTCAATCTGAAAAGCTTGTTCAGTCATGTTTGAGTTAGCTTTTGCATTTGCATATGCCAAATTGACGCCAAACTAAAATTGACTTCTTCTCATACCCAACTCACCCCGTCAAGAATAAAAAGCACGTGCTTGTGCGCGCACATATTCAAGGACTAATTTCCGGGGAAGAAGTGATTAACTTGCTATTGTTTTGTTGCATAGGGTGATAGGTTTGCGAACGGTGATAGCAATTTGAGGAAGTTTCATCTTTTTACCGTTGGTCAGATTTCTCATTCTATTGTACCAGCCTTGATTAGATGTTTCTGGTGCTCAGGGGGAAGTTAATAGATGCATACAGATATTTACACAAGGAGAAAGACATGGAGCGTGGCTTCTCGTGGTCGGGAAACCCTATTGGAAAGTAAGAAACAAGCGCTTCATCACTGGTCAATTCGACAACACATATCCCAACTTTCATCTCCAAATCCAAGATGTTGCATTAGAAAGTGAGTTGGTCGTATTTTGCTGTTGGGCTGTCTCTTGCAGGTATAGGGGGAAGCGGATGCGAATTGACTACTTCTTAGCTTCCGAAAAGCTGAAAGATCGGATTGTTTCCTGTGAAATGCATGGGCAGGGTATAGAATTACAAGGTGCCCGTTACAGATCTCTCCATCCTTCTCTTCATCTTTATTCTTCCTCGTCTTGTCTTGCTGCTCGAGACTAGTAGTTATTTGCATCGATAACCGCTCTGCTATGACTAGAATTTGTTACTTCTTAGCTTTCAGCATTTCTTACACATCCCCACCGCGCATATTAGACGAAGACCCACTGCTGCTTTGTTCTTGGACTGTATAAATCGCCATACTCACATCGAATTTGTGCTTGCTTACTTCCGCCTACCGCCTTTACACTCTCGTCGTCCTTCCATCACCTGATGTTTTTACTGAACACAATGCAATTATCCGACAGGTTTCTACGGGAGTGACCACTGTCCAGTCTCGCTCGAGCTTTCGCCATCCGAACCTGACTCTTAGGAGGAAGGAACTGGTTGGATGTACAGGACACACTGTACTTAGTTGTGATGAGGGACTCACTGTACTTAGTTCTGGATCCATTTGGCTTGACATAAAATACTATTGAGGTTTAATCTAGTTTGAATTAGTCTCTAGTTATACAAAATGTACTATTAGGTTATTCTTAGATCGATTTTAGCGAATTCGGCTTTCACATGGAGCAAAAAATTATCAACGGATTTGACAAAAAATTACTTATAAAAAAATAAAAAAGACTCTACAATTTCGTATTTCTGTGATATCTCTAAATTTGGCTCTAAAAAAGGGTTACATTCGAGTTGCAAGTCTCGACAGTTTGAGGACTATCACAGTTGACGATTTTCGTAGCGAATCTGAAAAATAAGAAGATTTTTAGGCAATGTCTAGGTGGAATGAAGAAAGTGTATAGAACTTGAATACCTCTTGACTTAAAACTTTTTCAAACAAAAATGAAAAAGAAACTGGCGGTCACTGTTAACCAAAATCAATTCTTGTAGTAGTAAATAATGCTTTTTCCTTCGTAATGGTGATGAAGATACATTAAGTGTCTATTTTGATTCGGATCGAATTTGTTTAGACTAAAAAATAGTTCCTCATTACGGATCGGGTCCCTTCTTAGAGACCATAATTTTATTTTGGGACCAGGCAAAAATAATATGTTTTGAATAGAAATTAACAACATAGGTAACCACGACCAAACCGTCCTCTGATTAATTAATCAATAACATACCATACGGGGCATCAAATTAAAGTCATCAAAATGGGATTTCACAATACGATTTTTTTTATTTTCTCCCGATAAGAATCAAATCTCAAATATCTCTCTTTTCTTAATGATCGAAATGAGATTTCTCAATATGTAATTGTTTATTTAGAATCTAAACATTGTTCGACTCTAATTTAGTCGTGATTATAACTTGCACAAAAATAGATGAAACGTTTTTTATGTTGCCTTGCCCCCTTTTCAGAATTAGTGGGTGCATTTCACAAGTACGAAGATTCATGCTTAGACGTGGAAATAGTGGGATTCACTCGCTAATTTAATGTCAAAATGTTAACGATTCTAAAGAGTCGTAAAATGTCTAATCTACATTTAAGCAAATTTTAATACAACATCCAACTTCTAGAAAATAGTGTAATGCTTAATTTATTCTGTCAAGAGGTACGTCATAAATAGTCAAAGGTTTACAAAGGCTCCTAAACTGACTTGCAAGGAAAAAGGAACTAAATCAAATACAAAAGATAAGTAACTAGGTGATATGGTTGTGTCCTACTAGGACTTATTCTGATAAGGAAAACAACGGAACGTGAAGCTCAAGGAAAATCTCCAAATAATCAGGCGTGATCTCCTTCACTCCTCCTCAAATTGGCGCATGGAGATTCGTAATGCTCAACTTGCCAAGCAGGAAATGGAAACGGTGGAGTCCGAGTGCTTTGGTGAAGAAATCAGCTAATTGTCCAGCACTATCAATTTTGCGAGGGGAGATTTCATTTGATTGAATTCGTTCACGAACAAAATAACAGTCCATTTCGACATGCTTAGTGCATTCGTGATAGACATGATTGGCTGCAATGTGGAGAGCGGCCTGGTTGTCACAATAGAGGGGCGTCGGTATAGTTTGTGGAACCCGCAACTCGTGAAGCAACCATCTAAGCCATAGTAGCTCGCTAACGGTGGCGGCCATTGCTCAATACTCGGCCTCTGCAGAGGAACGAGCAACCACTGATTATTTCTTCGTACGCCATGAAATTGGCGCACCACCAAATAAGATGAAATAGCATGTCCTGGACCTTCGAGTCATAAGACAGCCGCCCCAATCAGCATCACAGTAAGCAGTGAGGTAAGGCTGGCCGATGGAAGGAAGAAAGATCCCTTGTCTGGGGAATTCCTTAAGGTAATGCAGCACGCGCTCCGCAGCATCAGCATGGACTTGATGGGGATTGGTGACAAACTGGCTCAAGATGCTGACAACATATGCAATGTCAGGTCGGGTGACCGTGAGGTAAAGAAGGCGACCGACCAGATGCCGATAACGACCGCCATCCACCAAAGCCGTAGTACTGGAATCAGTCATTTGGTGATTTTGCTCAATCGGGAAGGAACTGGGACGCCCGCCTAGCTTCTTGCAATCTTTGAGAATGTCGAGTGTGTATTTGCATTGGCTAAGTACCAACCCATACCAACCCATCAGCAGAGCGTACAGCTTCGATCCCCAAGAAATACTTGAGGGCACCGAGATCCTTAATTCCAAATTTGTTGTCCAAATAGGCTGTCACTTCCTTAATTTTTGCATGAGAATTGCCGGCCAAGAGCACATCGTCCACGTAAATTAGAGCAAAAATGAGGGTGTGATCTTGGGCAAACCAAAAGAGAGAAGTGTCAGAATGACATTGATGAAACCCGATTTGTAGCAGAGATTGTGTAAACTTATAGTACCAATTTCGTAAAGCCTGGCGGAGACCATAAAGAGACTTGTGTAAGCGACAAACCCTCGTATCATATGGAGAGGAATAGTCGAGTAGAAGCTTCATATAAACGACTTCATGTAAATCGCCATGCAAGAAGGCATTATTAACGTCAAGCTGAGTGATGTACCATCTTCGCTGGACTGCCACCGTGAGCAAACAACGCACGGTGACCAGCTTGGCCACTGGTGCGAATGTGTCGTGAAAATCAATACCTTCAATTTGAGTATAGCCTTTCGCAACCAGACAGGCCTTGTAGCATTCAACTTCACCATCGAGCAAACAACGCACGGTGACCAGCTTGGCCACTGGTGCGAATGTGTCATGAAAATTGATACCTTCAATTTGAGTATAGCATTTCGCAACCAGACAGGCCTTGTAGCATTCAACTTCACCATCGAGCTTGTATTTGACTTTGTACATTTCGAGTCAATTGCCTTCTTACCTGGTTGTAGGAATTCGAGAGTCCATGTTCCATTGGCCACAAGAGCTCGGATTTCTCGCGTCATTGCTTCTCGCCAGTGCGCATATTTAATAGCCTAAAAGTAGGTTTCAGGCTCATCATGTTGTGTGATGGCCACAAGAAAAGCTTTATGACTGTCAGAAAATCGTGAGTACAAAATAAAATGAGTAAGAGGATATACTACCGAGTGCCTAGAAGGAAGTGTAGGACGTGGTAGGGCATTGGAGGGTGGCAAGCATGTCTCAAATTGTTCAAGGTGTTGAGGGACCTGTCTAGCCCGAGTACTGCGATGGAGAGCTAAGGAACTTTGTTCCTCGATATTGGTTATCGACGGGACCATTTCCGTTGGATTTTCCAAATCTGGGTTCCCATTCGCATTGTCCACAATAGGCGATGCAACATCATCAGGAGGGGCAGCTGGTTGCCTTAATTTTGTCGTAGGAACATCATCAACCAAGGTGTCCAAAGAAGGCATTAACAATGGCATTTCGTCTGTGTTGGACGTTTCTTTAAAAGGGTAGATGTGCTCCATAAAAGTTACGTCTCTTGTGTGATAAACTCGTTACTTTTTCAAGTCAAAAACACGATATCCCTTTTGACCTTCTGGGTAGCCCACAAAAATACATCGACGACTCCTTTCATGGAATTTGTCTCTATGAGCAGCCAGAATATGCACATAAACGAGGCAACCAAAAGATCTCAAATGATTATAAGTCGGGTCTTTGCCAAAAAGTACCTCATATGGTATTTTGTTGGCGGCCTTGGTTGATAGTCGATTAATTAGGTAGACCGCTGTGAGCACACTTTCACCCCAAAATCGAATTGGCATGGCAGAATGAAATAATAATGCTCAAGCAGTTTCCAAAATGTATCGATGCTTGCGCTCTACAATACCATTTTGTTGAGGCGTGTAGGGACAAGAAGTTTGTAGCAGTATTCTCTTTTGCCTATAAAAATCCATCATAACTTGTGATTGGAACTCCAACCCATTATCCGTCCTTATTTTATGCACATTCTTATGAAATTGCGTCTCAACCATGTTACAAAACATAATTAAAAATTGTGCAACGTCAGACTTATAACGCATGAGATATACCCAAACTCCACGACTGTAATCATCCATAATTGACAAGAAGTAATGTGCACCAGAGAGAGAAGCATTTTTATATGGGCCCCAAATGTCGCAATGAATTAGAGCAAAGCATGATTCAGTCTTGATCGAACTACTTGGAAAAGGAGAGCGGGTCTCCTTAGCCCGTAAGCATGCATCACATAAAAGTTTGTGATCTAAGTGAATTGTCTTACACAACTTTTGTAATTTTCCAAACTTCTCAAATGAAGGGTGTCCAAGTCTTTCGTGCCATGTGCTTGCCGATGCCCTGTTGCCGACATGCATTGCCACCCCCACTTTAGAAGCCTGTTCCAGTAGGTATAGCCCACCACGATGCCTAGCCACTCCAATCAGGGTCCTCAAAGGTAGGTCCTGCAATACACATAAGTTTGCAACAAAGGTTAGGGCACAGTTCATGCCTTTAAATAATCGGTGGACAGAAATTAAATTACACTGGAATGTGGGAATATATAAGACATCTTTCAATATGATTCCATTTGAGAGATGAACATCCCTTATTCCTTCCACTGGAACATGATCACCAGTAGGAATCTTCACTGGTGTGTTGCCAGTTAACTTATAGAACCTGAAAATAGATGAGCATCACAAGATATATGTTCCGTGGCTCCGAAATCTATAATCCATGAGCGTTGCCCTATTCTCGTACCCGCCATGTGGACTTCAGCACTCGAGTCTCGGACAACGAGGGCGCTCATCTCTCCCCCTTGTTTCAACACCTGTAGCAATCACGAGTATTGATCGGGAGAAAGGCCTGGTATTGGGCTTGCTTCCGCCTCCACTTTAGCTGCCTGTGGAGGCTATTTCTGAGCTCCAAGAAGTGCTCCTCGTCCTCTTTTATTGACATCGCAATCATCATCTCTCCTCCACCAGTCCGGATATCCGACCAACTCAAAACATTGGTCTTTGGAGTGGTCCGACTTTGTGCAATGGCTGCAACCGATTTTCTCCTTTGGTACTATCTTCCGGTTGGGTGTCTCTTTCCCTGGTCGCTGATATCCTCCAGCTTGGAAGGCAGCAGCTTCTATTGTTGGCTGTCGAGAAGCCGAGATATTTCGAGTCTGCTCCTCTTCAAGGATCATATGGTAAGCCTCTCCTAAGGTTGGTGGTGGCTTTGTGCTCAGGATCTGTGATTTTACCATTCCGAACATGTCGTCGAGTCCCATAAGAAACACGTAGAGGTGTTCTTGATCCCGTGCTACTGCATATTTGGATCTTGCCTCACAGGTGCACTCAGCCATCGGTGAGATGGACTCTATTTCATCCCAAAGCGATCTCAACTTTGAAAAATAGGCTGAAACTGTCATCTTTTCTTTGTGAAGTAGCGATACGGATCTTCGCAGATCATAGGCCCTCGGCGCACTCGTCTTTTCGAAGCGCTCCTTCAGATCAATCTAGACCTCATGCGCGGATTTTGCGTACCTAAAGCTGCTTCGCACCTCCTTGTCAATGGCGATGGCAAGCCAGCCCTTGACCATCGCATCACAGCGTAACCAGCTATTGTAGAATTCAGAATTCGTCTCCGATTTTGATATGGCGCCGTCCACGAATCAGAGTTTGCTTTTGGCTAGGAGAAAATTGGTCATCTCTCCGACCCAATCTCTGTAGTTTCTTTCATTGAATTGCCCGGGGTTGTCGGAAGGATGCAAGAAGTACGACGACATCATGTCCGTCGCACCTCTGCTTCCGTTCTTTGACATTTTTTTTGTGTGGGATAAATTCTGCAGCGGGTGGCTTGTTTATTTGGTAGGCTTAGGTATTGAATTACTGCTCTGATACTATCTAGAAAATAGTGTAATTGTGCTGCTTATTTTATTCTGTCAAGAGTTACGACACAAATAGCCAAAGGTTTACAAAGGCTCCTAAACTGACTTGCAAAGAAAAAGGAACTAAATCAAATACAAAAGGTAAGTAACAAGGTGATATGGTTGTCCTACTAGGACTTATTCTGATAAGAAAAAGAACGGAACATGAAGCTCAAGGAAAATCTCCAAAGAAAATCTCCAAATAATCAGGCGTGATCTCCTTCACAACTAAAAAGTAAAAGTTTTAAAACTCTGATTAAACTTAATACAAGTAGCTGGTACACGAACGGTAAAGAAAGCACATAGGAAAATCTCCAAATAATACAAGTAGCTGGTACTCGCCCTCGGTGTACTGGTTTTTTTTTTTAATTTCTACTAGTACTTAACTTAGACTTAGTTTTATCGTAATTCTTTTTAAAAAATTTACAATTTTTTTTCATAATTGACACATGAGAGAGAGTAAATTCTAAATAAACCCACGAGTCTCACCACTTAAATAAAAAATGCGGTGCCTTAAAAAAATGAAAAGCTAGTTTAATTACGATGCAGAAAAAATTTAGGGATTCGATCTCGTGCTCCGATCTCTTACAATCTGACACGCAAAGTCAACAAAATGAAAAGCTAGTTTAATTACGATGCAGAAAAAATTAAGACACTTTAATACCCCATATTATGTAATATATATTTTGCACCCTGTATTATGGAAATATATACTATAGTACCTTGTATTATGTGAAATGGACATTTAGAATTTTTTTCTCATATAAGGTTTGATTTAGGATCCTAAATGTCCATTTGACATAATACAAAATACTAAAGTAAGTATTTTCATAACAAACGGTGCAAAGTATCTATTTTACATAATACATATTACTAAAGTGTCTTTGTCCCAAAAATTTATCCTATAAATTGGAAGTTATTTTTCGGCAAAAAGAATTTTACTAAATTTTCCAGCCGGAAAATGAGCTTTGGGGTCAAATTATATATATATATATATATGTAGCGGGGGCTGCATGATGCGCCTGAATAGTTATAAAATTATGGCATGATCTTCGTTTACTTATTATTTATTCGTTCCGAGATCGGTGGCATGTGTACGTTTTTTGTTGATCATCTAGGGTTTTTGCCAAAAATGGTATTACAGTACCAATTTATCCCCAAAATGGTGCTACAGTTGAAATTTTTTTCGAAAATGGTGTTGCTTTTCAAAATCGAAAATATTTTTCGACCTAGGAACCTCAGGTCGAAATTTTTTTCGACTTGGGACCAAAATCGAAAAAAAATTTCGACTTCCGTGGTCGAAAAATTATTTTCGATTTGGGCCCAGGTCGAAAAAAATATTAGACTTGGGGACTCAGATCGAAAATAATTTTCGATTTAGGATCCAGATCGAAAATTATTTTCGATCTAGGATTGCCTTATCCAAACGCAATCCAAGCAGATTGCGGAAGATGAAGATTGGTCCCAGATCGAACAAATTTTTTGACCTGGGTCCAAATATACATACCACCCAACACCTACTTACCCACAAAATTTTCGACCCTCGCCGTTCAAGTTCTTCTCCAGTCCGTCTCCGCCGTCCGTTCTCCCCGCTTCCTCGCCGTCCCCGACTCTCCATCATCACCGTCTCGCTTCCTCGCCGTTCCCGCCTCGCTGTCTCCGTCGCGTCCCCGCCCCGTCGCCGTACGGTATGTATTTGAATTAAATTGGAACGTGAATTTAATTAAAATATTAATTAATTGGATCGTTGGCTCGTCCTTGCCGTTAGTTAATTGTTTGATTTAATTGAAGCATTAATTGATTGGATTGTTGGCTCGTCATCATCGCCAATTAATAGTTTGATTTAATTGAACCGTTAATTGAACGGTTAATTTTTTGATTTAATTAATTAGACCGTTAATTAATTGAACCATAAATTAACTCAGTCTGACTACACGGTCTGACCACCCGGTCTGACCACCAGGTCTGACCACCCGGTCTGATCAATCGGTCTGACCACCTGGGTAGGACCCAGATCATTATATATATTTGATTTAAAATGGGATTTAAAAATGGAATTTTTAATTTTTTGGTTTGGGTTGGGCAAAATCCGATCTGACCACCCGGACCGAGCCAGAAAAAGTGACCGACCTACCCCATCCTAGTGATTCTACAATTATAATGATGGCTTCACCATTCATATTTTTACAGTACTATTTGATAAATATTTAATTAATTTATTGATTTGAAATTTTTATTTAATTTTGTTACGTTACGATTTTAGATATGGCTTCACAATCAGACTTATCTCAATATTTGGGGAATGGAGGACCCATAGATGACACTCTGTTACGTTACCAGAATGTGCACCGTTCTCAGAAAATTTGGAATTGTGAGGTACGTAATTGTGAGATAGTAAATTTTTTTAAAATAATATATAAATATGTTTTTATTATTAGTTATTTTGTGTAGGTTGAGAACCAAAGTCCAAACAATGAGCCGTTGAGCTTTCGTCGTCGCACCCTGAGAACAAGAGGCGTGAGAAACCAGAAATTCATTGAGTACATGAAGGATGCTGGATTTTGGGATGTATGGCGCATTGGCAATGTCGTTGTCGATACTGCACTGGTTACCGCCCAGGTGGAGAGATGGAGGCCAGAAACACACACTTTCCACATGCCTGAGGGAGAGATGACCATTACTCTCCAAGATGTGTCTGTGTTGCTCGGTCTTCCTATCGATGGAAAACCAGCAACGGGATCACAGACACCTTCCCAATGGAAGGAAATATGTTATGGCCTATTTGGCATAAGCCCACAGGATACTCAAGGAGCTTTCACAGGCAATAAAATTGCAATGGAGTGGTTTGACACCAATTTTTTTCCTTCTGCTCTTCCAGATGATGCTGATGATGAGCTAGTGCAGCGATATGTTCGAGCAAACATAATGCGACTTATTGGATGCACGCTTTTTCCTGAGTCCTCAGACCGATTGGTCCACGTCTGCTGGTTGCCATTGCTTGTTGATGTTGCAGAAATTGGCACATATAGTTGGGGTAGTGCGTGTTTGGCACACGTGTACCACCAGTTATGCAAAGCCACAAGTTCAAAAGCAACATTAGTTTGCGGGGCTATGCAACTGGTTTGTATGTGGGCTTACGAAAGGATAATCTAGACTTGCTCCATTTACCGTGAGCCTCGAAGGCAAGCTGATGATGAGCCACTGGGCATCAGGTACTCGTTTTACTATTTATTTTCAAATAATGGGTTGATGTATTAGTATCCAATGCATAATTACTAAGTTTCGCAGGTGGACAGGCCATATAGATCGACGTAAGACCAGGAAAACTATAATGCAAGGCTTGAAACTCCAAAAAACTCGCCTGAAGATTTTTGTCCCTGATTCAAGAGGAACCACATTGTCTATGCCTGGGTAACAGTGATAATATTCTCATTTTACAACCGTTCCAGGATTCTTAGCCTTGCATGCCGCAAACCATTGTGGAAGGCGATTGTATGATTCATCCCAATCCCCCCATAAATGCTGTAATGCCCCCTCTCTTCTCCACCAAGCTTTCTTGTAAGAGGGTTGGAATCCAATTCGGTCTTGTATCTCAGTAATTATAAACCCGATTGGAATGTCTGGTTGTTCAGCAACTATATTCATAATAACTTCTGCAATGTGAGCAGAACAGAGTTGTCGATGATCTTTTCAAGGTCGTTCTGCGCTACAGGTATGCGGGTAGGTGTATTTCACTATTTGCCACGTAGGAAGTATTAGTCCTTTTGCTG
Organism: Hypericum androsaemum; assembly: GCA_963995505.1. NCBI lineage: Eukaryota > Viridiplantae > Streptophyta > Magnoliopsida > Malpighiales > Hypericaceae > Hypericum > Hypericum androsaemum. The sequence goes on from OZ023198.1 coordinate 1,228,223, forward strand.
AGACACGGATCTTCCATTTACATCCTTCTTCCCATTTTTTACACTTCACAACGTAAGTGCGGGGTCTTGTTTTCTTAAGCTTCAACTCACGCCGCACTTTCATTGAGAATCTCTCGATCTCCCTCTTTGCATCTTCTTTGGTATTCCAAATCGTACCCTCCTTCAATTCACCGTCATAACTTCCATCCATTTCGGTCTGAGGTCCCCAATCTTCATCATAAATGCTCATCGATGCTTGTTCACCATGCTCAGTTGCAGGAACTTCATAGTGATCTCCAAACTGTGAATCTCCGTATTGTTCTTGTTCTTCTTCTCCTTCTCCGTATAGTTCTTCTTCTTCTTCTTCTTCTTCTTCTTCTTCTTCTTCTTCTTCTCTATGTTGTTGTTGTTGTTCTTCTTCTTCTTCGGTATGGAAATTTGTAGTTGCATACGGATGTACTTCTGTAGGGATCATATTCAAACCAATCTCTTAGGACTTCATAATCATCAACATCAGGATCCCTTATGAAAGGAACAACAAAGGGCGTCACCCTTGACGACTCAGCTCCATGACCATCCCTTATGGAAGGAGCTACTAGTGGCATCACTCTTGACGGACCAGCTCGATGACCATCCCTTGTGGAAGGAACTACAAGTGGCTTCACTCTTGACGGACCAGCTCCATCACTACTAAGTAACTGGTTTTCATGAACATCCAATATTTGGTAATTACTCGACACCGTCTTCTCCACAATTATTTTCAAATAAATCACACTCTTATATGGTCCTACAAAGCTGATCATTGTGTGAACCATATTCCTAACATCTCCATCATTGTCAATAGGTATTTGATAAAATTTCTCTCTGTCAATAGGATATCTAAATAGCAGCCTACGAACTTCTTCACCAGGACCAACAGTCTTTTCATATACTTTTGTCAATAACAAATCATAGGAGAAATCTTCATAACACTTGAACTTTTTTTCTAACCCACCCATGTAATAAAAAATGATTTCATTGTTGTAGTACATTTCTCCACCATATTTGAAAGTTATTCGTACATTCCGTAAAGCTATTTTTAACACTATAACAAAAGAAGTTGACACATAATTAGAGTGGCTTCATTCATAAGTTCACAAAATAAAGTTACATAAATTGATCTACTAAAACAAAATTTTTGGCAAATATAAATTATTTTAATTACAGGTGGCATAGTCATTAAAATTTTATTGACATATTGGCGAATGAATTCAATAGACATCCAAACAAGACACATGTTCTTTTCAAATGAAACCACAAAATTTTATAGTATCTAGTGAATTTATTATTACTAATAAAATTCTCTTGAATTTTTTTCTTATGAACTAATAATAATATTTCATGATGACATAATCCATCATCATAAGTTCACTAATTAAATAGCAAAATAATCTACACTGAATTGAATTTATAACAAAGTATTAGTGCAAAATACGTATCTGAGGAAGGAAGGGGCAGTTGCTTCAAATCTTCGCAGTTGGGGATTTCTGAGTTCGGAGGGTTTATATAGGAACCAGATCGAAATTTTTCTTCGATCTGGGTCGACCCAGGTCGAAATAATTTTTCGATCTGGGCCTTTTCAGACACAAATCGGGAAATTTGTGGGGATGACCCCAGATCGAAATTTTCCTTCGATCTGGGTCGTCCCAGGTCGAAATAATTTTTCGATCTGGGCCTTTTCCGGACACAAATCCCGCTTTGAGCTGGAATTTGTGGGGATGACCCCAGATCAAAATTTTTCTTCGATCTGGGTCGACCTAGTTCGAACAAATATTTCGACCTGGGATTTAAACCGGACAAGATCCAAACAAAACGGAGGTTGTAGGGGATGAACCCAGGTCGAAAATTATTTTCGATCTGGGTCCCCAAGTCGAATATTTTTTTCGACTTGGGCCCAAATAGAAAATAATTTTTCGACCACGGAAGTTGAAATTTTTTTTCGATTTTGGTCCCAAGTTGAAAAAAAATTTCGACCTGAGGTTCCTAGGTCGAAAAATATTTTCGATTTTGAAAAGCAACACCATTTTCAGAATTTTTTCAACAGTAACACCATTTTGGGAATAAATTGATACTGTAACACAATTTTGGGCAAAAACCCATCATCTACCACCAATAAAATAGCCATTATACGTCAAAGTCGCTGCTGCTGCATGTTCTTGAAATAACTTCGCCAATAGAATACAATATATAATCTATAAGAATACAATAACTTCGCCGACATCTAGCTATTTCGTGACTAATTATTATTTTTATGAGATAATAATTATAATAATTATTAATATAATTTTAGAGGTCAAATAAATAAATATAATTTATTTATAATTTTTTGGTAAATTGAATCATGCCTATGGAGCGGTGCTGCACTGCTTGGATCAGATATTAAGTGTATAGAAAAATGGTGTGATGCTGCATTGAGATTTGTTTAGCCAAAACGTAAGTGTATCTGCAACTTAAATATAGAGTGGTTTTCCAATAGTATTTTTAACGTTTGTTGGATTTGTACCTAAATCTCCTAAAATTAATGCAAATCTCTTGCCAACTTCGTTGGTTTCATTGGCTTCAATATAACGGCCAGCCAAAGCCAGAACAAGACAATAATATTACACTTTTTTGCCTCACACCTAAAATGTGGCAAAGATTCTTGGCCTCTCGAGTCTCTAATGTTTGATTAAATATGTGATTCTGTTGTATGTTATTTCAGAAATTATTTTCATAATTTGAAAAATTATATTCTTGTCCCCCCACAAACATTTTTTACTATAATGCACTTCTTAACTATGGGAAAGTATAAAATCCCCACTCCATATCACAAAGGCATGATGGTCATACAGAACTTGAGAGTATATATTATTCCAAACTAAAGGGAAGTAAAAATAATATTTCAAATCGGCTTAAAACAACAAGAAAATGACAGGACTATGGAAAACATCGATCACACACAATCACACAGACCCGATAATTGCAATTGTATCGTAGAGTCGCTTGAACAACGACGGACCAAGACAGCGACTATTATCCGAGTCAGACTCGAGTCTCAAATTTATTGGCGGGAGGGACAAAGACCAAGAGATGACGACTAGGCTAGGCTAGGCTGCCTGCTTTGTGGGTAGGCTGTGGAGGACGACGGTCTCTACGGTGAGACCGGGGCCGAACCCGAAGAGGACGCCCCACTCGATCCCCTCTCCGGTGGTCGACTTCCCTTCCTCGACGGACTTCTTCCTCATCTCGTCCATTATGAAGAGCACGCACGCGCTCGACATGTTCCCGTACTCGCTCAGCACGTGCCTGGTCGACCTAAGCTTCTCCTTGTCAAGTGCGAGCTTCGCCTCGACCTGGTCGAGGATCGCCGGACCCCCCGGGTGCGCTATCCAGAACAATGAGTTCCAGTCGCTGATCCCTAACGGCTCGAACGCCTCCACCAGGCTCTTCTCTATGTTGTTGGCGATGAGATCGGGCACGTTCTCCAGGAGCTGGAAGGTGAGCCCGATTTCCCTGAGGTGGCCTTCGATCGCCCCCTCGGACTCCGGGAGGACGGTCTGGGCCGCGGAGACCAGCTCGAAGAGCGGGCGCTCGAGGGCCGGGTCAGGGTCTGCCCCGACAATGACGGCGGATGCGCCGTCTCCGAAGAGGGCCTGGCCAACCATGGAGTCGAGGTGGGTCTCGGAGGGTCCTCGGAAAGTGACGGCAGTGAGCTCGGAGCAGACCACGAGGACACGCGCGCCGCGGTTGTTCTCGGCGAGGTCCTTGGCGAGGCGGAGGACGGTGCCGCCGGCGAAGCAGCCCTGCTGGTACAGCATCACGCGCTTAACGTGGGAGTGGAGGCCGAGGAGCTTGACGAGCTGGTAGTCGGCGCCGGGCATGTCGACGCCGGAGGTGGTGCAGAAGATGAGGTGGGTGATCTTGGACTTGGGCTGGCCCCACTCCTTGATGGCCTTCACGGCGGCCTCCTTCCCGAGCTTCGGAATCTCGAGCACCAAGATATCCTGGCGGGTGTCCAGCGACTTCCCCCAGAACTCGCACATGTTAGGGTTTTCCGCGAGGAATTCCTCCGTGAGGTGCAAGTAACGCTTATTTATTTGCGACTTGTCGCCTGCATGCATGTATTCTTTCTTTATTAGTACAAAGGCAATTCATTTTTTTTTTCGAAAACGAAGATGTTACGTTACATACACATGCGCTTGAATTTGTCCTTGAGGTCGGTCATGTGGTCGCTCTTGGTGACGCGGAAGTAGTAGTCTGGGTACTCGGATTGGAGCACGTAGTTGGCCGGATTGGCCGTGCCGATGGCAAGCACCGTGGCCAGCCCTTCTGCCCTCTGCGCATTCCTCATCGACGCTGCCATATATGCTTCTACTATGATACTTTAGAATAATATTCGCTCTTTTCAATCTCCTATTATCTTCTACTTCTCTCTCGATAATTTTTTTTTGGTCTCTCTTCTGTATTTCGTGGGATGCAAATCATATGGAGCGAGTGCCCTCTTTTATAGACCTACCTGATAAGAAAAGGTAAACATCAATTATTTTAACCAAAAATTTTTTTTTTTGGTAAATGGATTAATTTTATTTATTTACTACCCACTAATTACACCAGTCAAAATAACTAAGCAGGATCCCTATTCACTTGAGCACTCCATATTTTAAAATATTTTGCCCAAAATATTGAATAGACTTTTATTTAAAATCTTAATTTCCATCACTAATCTATATTTGTCAACAATTCACGACCCGCCATTTAATTCCTTTTATTTGTTGAGATTTTTTTGACACACTTAGTGGAATTTTAGGAACTCGGGCCTCCGTCATCGGCCGTCCACCGAGGGCTTCTTACCCTCAGGCACAGGGTTTAGAAGCCCTCTTCCTTCACACAGACTCAGGCACCTCCATCTCGGGATCCTTGATAGGGATAAATTTAGCTAATAATTTACCAATTTTATGCAAATAATGTGTGGTAAAGTAGGTTCAATATGAGGGATTGACATGTAAATCAAGGCAAAATGATTCGCAGGAAGTGAAGATGACAATGACGGAAAGTATAGAAAATGAGAACAAATTAAAATGCAATAACGAAAATAACGAGATTATGAACAGTGATGCAATCAGAGAAAAAGATGAGCACGATACCCTAACACATTGACATATAACTGTTATGAATTTATTATAAATGGTATACAGAGTTTCTAATGCAATATTGCCAACTCTCGCCTCGAAATAGCAAAACGAATAATTCTAAGGTACAAGACAACGACCTAGATTTATTAATTATGAAGTTCCTCCTTATGGATCACCCTTCAGAGAGTTTCATACGTCCTAACTTTAGAATGTTTTATTCGATTAGTTTCGCTTTCTCTAATCTCCCCGAGGAATCAAAGATATGACTGCAACCATATTACACCCAACCCTGTCAATCCGAACCAAAAATCTATTTTAATCTCCCTTGGGTACCATAAGATAAACCCACTTCAATATTCAACCAGAATTAAAGTAGCAATAAATATTAAGCGCATCGAATAATAACCATTTTTTCAAGAGTTTAATCCATAACCTCACCCATCAATCGTGTCGTACGAGCACTCTACTCAAAGGATAAGTACTCCTAATTTATATCAATCATACTTAGCATAATCATGGTATTGAAAATGAAAAGCATAAATTAAAGAGTAAAGGAAGAAGTCATCATGATGATGAACATCTCAATAGTACTCCAAAAAAATCTCAAATGTATCAAGTGTATCAAGTGAAATGTAAAGTGAGAGATATTCCCAAAACTAAAACTATAGGGGTTATATAGAAGACTAGAATGAAAAAAACCTAACTAGTAGGAGGACGCCAATAGGAAAAAACCCTACCTTCTAGTCGTCCTGTAAAAACACACGAAAACAGCGAATAAAATGTTATGTGACTCTGGCATGGCTCTACATTAGAGTACGCTAAGATGATATTGGCGTACGCCAATGGAAAAAATTGAGTACATTGGTGTACTGTGGCTGAGGATTGGCGTACGCCAATGGTCTTGATCATATAATTGGGCATATGCTGCTTGGTTGAATTGCATAATCAGGCGTACGCTGGCTAGATCTTGGCGTACGCCGATTGAACTTGGACTTTGACTTCTCTGTCTTGGACTTCACAACTCCTTCGTCTCTTGCTCTTCACTCGAACCTCGTTCAATAAGACTCCAACTCCTACAAGACAATACAAATTATAAATGCCCACTCTCAAGAGTCAACTGCAATAAAATAAGAATAATATTGTAACGTCTTATGATCCGACTGACTGTCTCCACAGACCAACACAGGTCACATACACTCCTCCTTAAATACGCGACGTCCTCGTTGCGCCAGACAGATTACAGAACAGTCCCAGAACCGTATTTGCTCTGATATCAAATATAACTTTCCGTGATCCGATCGACTGTCTCCACAGACCAACACAGGTCTTTTCCAGCGTATTTTGTCCTCACTCGCACGTATCTCAGAAAATTTCCCAGAAGGTCACCCATCCTGATCCTACTCCCGGCCAAACGCGTTTAACCTTGGAGTTCTCTCAGGACGTGTGCCAGAAAAGAAGGTGCACTTTGTTAGTATGGATAGTAACAATCAAATCACTTAAGCATTTTAGACAGAACAGATCAATAACGGGGTATCATATTCACCCCTTCTTAAATACGTGACGTCCTCGTCGTGCCAGACAGAACACAAAATAATTCCAGAACTATTTTTTGCTCTGATACTAAATGTAACGCTCCGTGATCCGACCGACTGTCTCCATAGACCAACATAAGTCTTTTCTAGCGTACTTTGTCCTCACTCGCACGCATTATGAAAAACTTTCCAGGAGGTCACCCATCCTGATCTTACTCCTAGCCAAACGCATTTAACCTTAGAGTTCCCTCAAGATGTGTACCATAAAAGAAGGTGCACCTTTTTGATATGGATAGTAAAAATCAAATCACTTAAGCGTTTCAGACAGAACAGATCATTAACGGGGTATCACAGTTAGTCACCGTAGAAAATACCTCAAGTCAATCTTTTAATTTATGTTCTTTTTCCTGCGTTTCTTTGTTTACGTCTTTGCTTGGTTCTTTTCTGTTTGTTTTTTATCTTGCTTATCTTTTGTTTTGATCACCTTCGCCTTGGTATTATGGTTTTACTGATGTCTCTGTTTGTAATGTTTGCCAGATCTATGCCTGATCTACATCTGTTTAGTGTCATTTTCGGGTTTAGCCTTTTGTTGTGTGTCTTTTCCTTTGATCGACATAGACTTCATCTGAGATCCGAGCGGATCTTGATATCTCTCCTGTTGATTCAGGTGGATAAACTTGTCTCTATTTAATTCGTTCGATTTTGGTTCTCATTTGCGTACATTTTGTATGCATTCAAATACCTACTAGATCCCATCTTGGATGTTATATTGTGGTTATTAGACGTTAATTATCTCGGCAGTTGTCCGCTTTGATCGTTAGTTCTTGTAGTTTAACGTTCGCCCTTCGCTTCCACCCACGCCACTCTGTGGTCTTCGGTTTGGTATCTATTTTTCGTTCGGTATCTTTGTCTGTTGTCTATATTCTTCATATGTTAATATTGTAATTCTTTATATTAATATTCGACTTCGCACAACCATTCTCTAAAAAAAATAACAAACAAAATAGGACAATCTATTGCGTGAATTAGAGTTACAAAGCACAAACAAAGAAACATGACACAAACAGAGAAGCATGACAGCTCTTCTAACTTTGATTTAGTCATGGTATCCATATGCTGTCAACCATTATTGACACTTATTTAGTGATGACTTTTATAATAATATTTTTTAGAAATTTGTGCCCTTTTTTTTAAGTGAATCTAATGATGACTTCTACAATAATATTTTTTACAAGTTTGTGTCCCATTTTTTTAAAAATGAATCTGAGCCTATTATCTTTTAGACTACTCTAAGACAAGATATTAGAGTTTGTTACGTGAATAGAAGGGTGCATGGCAAAAATCAAACAAACAAATAACATACTAGTAAGAAATAGTGTACTCCCTTCTAAAAAAAATAGTGCACTCGTTCCAATAAATTGATATTATTGAAAAAACAAATTACTTTCTGTTTTCTCGGATTTGGTAATATCGCCCTTCGCGTCTCTCATTTTTAAAAAACAATTTTTTCATCTTCCATGTTTGGTTTTATAATACTCTCAGGTTTCTTTATCGAAATATGCAATTTTTTCTGGCGAATTCCCACTTCAAAAGCCACAAATACCCCTCCCACTTAAAAACATAAAAATCATCTTTCCTTCTCCCTTGGCCTTCTTCCTCTCACCTTCAACCAAAATCTAAATTGAATAAAAATTCAAAACCGAAATTTGAAAACTCCAAATTAATTAGACAGAATTATTACTTAAAATCTCTAATTTTGAAAACTCGAAATCAATTAGAGAGAACTAGGGTTTTCAAAATCCAAATCAATCTGCACATTATGTTGGGGCTTATCTTGAATTAATCACTTGTGCGCTTCTGCTTTCCTCGGACGAGAGAGCAGTCAGATGAGGCAGTGGTGGTACATGTCATCGGGATAGAATCAGACAAGTTATCGATGCTGACTCGTTCTCGTCTCAGGACTGGGTTAATTGTTTTGTATGATTTCAAAATTCTATTCTCAATCGACAAAAAAAAATTTCTTCTCACTCCCTACATCATCCAGAAGACCGAAGAAGAAGAAACTGACTATGAGTTGGCACTCCAAACCAAAATAAGACACAGAACGCAGTTTTGTGTTTGAACCAAAACTAAAAATGGATTGGCAGATTAATTTAATTTTTAAAGTTCTGAAATTTATTTTAAAAAATGGATTGGCAGCGGTTTGAATGTTACATACTAAAGTAGGCCGGCCAAGCAGAAAGACGCAACCCAATTAGTTAGTTTTTTTGGGGTGATAAATTAGTTAGTTAAGTGGTATAGGAATTCAACAATAGGTGAGAGTGAAAGTGATGCTGATCTGGGCATCATACATGACAATAGCTAAAGGCCCTCAACATAATGTTTAGATTGATTACTAGTAAAAAAAATGTTTAGATTGATTTGGATTTTGAAACCTCTATTTCTCTCTTCAATTGATTCTCTATAATCGATTTGGAGTTTTCCAAATTCTGTTTTGGATTTTTGATTCAATTTGGAGTTGGTTGAGGGTGGGAGGAAACGGATGAAGTGGGGAGGAAGAAGGTGTAAGGAGAGGAAAAGAGAGATTTTTAATATTTTTTTTAAGTGGAGGCACATTTTCTTCTTTTCAAGTGGGGATTTGGCAGAAAAAATCACATATTTTGATAACAAGATCCGAGAGTATAGTAAAACCAAACACGGAGGATGAAAAAATTATTTAAAAAAAATGAAGGACGCGAGCCCGATATTATCAAACCCCAAACATCTAAAAGTAATTTACCCTTATTTAAACCAACCAAGCCGTACTATAGTAGGAGTAGTGTAAATTTTTTAGGGAAAGGATTAGTTTTTAGGGAAAGGATTAGTGTAAACTTCAATTACTATAGATGGCGGTAAGTAGTTGAATCAATCCTAGCTTTAATAAAATCGTTGAATCCAAATAGCAAAATGATTGTGAGATTGAAAGGGCTTTTGCAGGACTAAAGGAAGAAGAATTGAAGATCTAAGAAAGATAATTGTTGAGACAGATTTGCAAGTAGTTATGGAATGTCTTATTGAGAGCATAGCTAAGGAGCATCCGCTATCGTCACTCGTGAGTAACTGCAATGAACCTCATTTTTCATGACTGACTAATCGAGATATAACACTGGTAAGTTTTCAAAATTAGGGTTATTCAAGTTTTGATTCTCTCTAATTGATGTGGAGTTGTCAAAATTCGGTTTTGGATTTTTGATTCAATTTAGATTTTGGTTGAAGATGGGAAGAAGAAGATGAAGTGGGAGGAAGAAAGTGAAGGAGAAAGAAAGATGATTTTTTATTTTTAAGTGGGAAGGACATTTATGTCTTTTTAAGTGGGTGTTCGCCAAAAAAAGCACATATTTCAGCAACAGGACCCTAGAGTATAATAAAACCAAACACAGAGAATGAAAAAAATTATTTTTCAAAAAATAAGAAATGCGAACAACGATATTACCAAACTCGAGAAATTCGAGAATAATTTACCCTTTAAATAATATCAATTTATTGGGACCAATGCACTACTTTTTTTTAGAAGGGAGTACACTACTTTCTTACTAGTATGTTATTTCTTTGTTTGATTTTTGCCATGCATCTCTCTATAATCACGTAATAAACTCTATTATCTTGTCTCAGAGTTGGTGTAAATGGTAATACACTTAGGTTCATTTAAAAAAAAAATTGGACACAAACTTGTAAAAAATATTATTGTAAAAATCATCACTATACTTATTTTCACTGCCCAAAAAATCTCAACAGTTCAGAAATCTTAGTAATTATCTCTCTTTTTCTGAGTTCCTTCCCCTACACAAAATCACAAGAATTCCAGACCAGCTACAACCGGATCCAATCTAAAAAATTAACACCGGAACTAGTGCTAACAATCACAACGCAGCCAACGAAATGATGTCCCACGATTCAATCTAAAAGTCATCACTAGTACCCCTCGAATCATATTTATTAGTGGTACTAAAATTCCACTAAGTGCGCCCAAAAAAAAATCTCAACAAATAAAAGGAATTAAATGGCGGGTCATGAATTGTTGACAAATATAGTTTTGCGATGGAAATTCAGATTTTATTTAGATTTTAAATAAAAGTTTATTACTATTTGCACCAATTCTACTCCTCTGAGACAAGATATTAGAGTTTATTACGTGATCAGAGACGTGCATGGCAAAAAGCAAACAAAGAAATAACATACTAGTAAGAGAGTAGTGTACTCCTTTTCAAAAAAAGTAGTGTACTTGTCCCAATAAATAGATATTATTTAAACCAGCCAACACGTACTATAGCAGGAGTAGTGTAAACTTCAATTGCTATAGATGGCGGCAAGTCGTTGAATCCACCCTAGCCTTAATAAAATTGTTGAATCCAAATGGCAAACTGATTGTGAGATTGAAAGGGCCTTGGCAGGACTAAAGGAAGAAGAAATGAAGATTTAGAATAATTGTCGAGAAAGATTCGTAAATTTTTACAAAGTGTCTAACCGAAGGCATAACTAAGGAATATCCGCTATCGTCACTCGTAAATAACCACTAAAACCTCATTCGTCGTGACTGGTAAATTGAGATGCAACACTCGTATTGTGAGAGCAACAAAGTAGCCAACCTTTTGTCCAATCTTGCTCTATATTTTTCCTCTGGGATTGCACGTACCGGAAAGTCCACATAAGGAATGTATTCCCCTTCTTGAACAGGATTGTGTTGGAGTGGTAACCTCCCGTTTCATACCGATATAACTTGCTGTCTATTTATTAATAAAGGAGTCGGATGCCACTCACTAATCGCACAATTTTTTTTTTACAATATATGGCCGCGAGAAACAACACTCGCAACTTACAATTAATTTTTTTATATTTTTAAGTTTCTCACGTTTCTCCCCGTTCCCACTCTCACGCAACGCAAAGTAAAAAGCTACCAACATCATGATATTTGATGGACTTAGTTGGCGCAGAGTACCAATTCATAAACATCATAATCACAAACTTCACGTGCCAAAAATTGCTCGATCTAAATTCATTTAAGAATTTTTTTAGTTCAATTCTGTACGTAAAAAATATTGCTGAGAGACTCACCCGAAATAGGGTCATACCATATTCTACTCTGAATGTTAATACTAAAAAACTTCTACGTGCCGAGGGGTGTATAAGTCAATTATTCCAATTAAGGAGGAGCGTAAAAGTTAAAATATCGGTAGAATATGTGTATGATTTATAAGGATTATATGTATACCTTAGTTTTAAGAACTGGACTCATACGATTCTGTAAACTTTTTGTTAGGAGATTCACACTCTGACGCTCAAGGTTTTCAAAGAGTGGTTTTTCAAAAAGGTTTACAAAGAGTGCATGGTCTGATCCTTAATGTTTTAGTTTCCGATAACTTTTACATATACAATTCAAATATATTAAAAAAATTCATCCGTTACACATCAACATTCAATAATATTTTTAAGTCACATCAAATTTTGTAATTTAAGTTAAATAGTATAAGATTCATAGTACTCTCAATTCTAAGTACATCAAGAATTGACAAAAAAATAGAAAAATAAGTTCGTGGTGTATCATCTCGTTCTATAAAAAATATATATGAATATGTGAAGTTACTCATGAGATATTTGGTATATCAATAAAAAAATTAGTATTATATTTAACTCGAATTTCAATAGTCAATATATAACTATGGATAAAAGTGTCAAACTAGGCCAAAGTCCAAAGTACGTTAAAAAAGGTAGAGTCCTATGCTACACCCCACGTCTAAAATTGGATGCATGCACATATCATACCTTAGTTATAGTTAAAGTCAACAAATCATAATTTCACGAGATACCGGTAGAATATGAACCACGAAGTATGTATTTTTGTGCTCCCTAATAAAAGAGGTAAAACTGTTTGCTTATCTTAAATAAATGTTATTGATTTGGCGTTTTTGGCAGGTTTAGTATTTTTAATGAGAAAAGTAAGGTGGCAGGCAGCAATTATCAAAAAATACAGAAATTGACAAGTTTGTTGGAGCTGGTATAATGCACCACACCCCACCCGTTTCGATAATGAGCTGGGCTAGACAATGAAAAGAGGATATTTTTTGTTAGTTAAGAGGGGCTAGGCCCGTGGGTGGATTTTATTAAAGATAACGTAGTTAAGTGCAACCGATCGTGGGAACACTACAATTATTTATAAGTAGATTTGTTTTATATGTATTGTAAATAATATATACATGTCATGGGTTCTCACAATTGTCTTTGCATACTTTTTTTCGGGTAAATGAGTACAGTAGTATATTAGTACCTTGTATATTTACAAACCCCGTATCAAGAACGGCAGCAAAAAATCACAGGGGAACTCCTACTTTAAGCTGTACATGTTAAATATTTACAGCTATACAAAATCTGTCATGACCCAAATTCGTGGTCGGTGACCGGCGCTAGATCATGTCAAACTTAATATAATAAACCACAACCTAGCAAACCTCAAATCATAATACATCATTCTTATTATCAGGATTGTCAAAATATTTTTTTTTCACAACATTGTTTCTTCAAACAAACATATTTATCATGTCCAAAACCTGGTAGGCATTGTAGTACACATCTCCAACGTCATATCATCAAACTCATCCTTTTAAAAAAATAAACACAAATTTACACATATATTACATATTAACATTAATCTAAGGTCATCCGTCAAAGACCAACAAATATGTACAATGGAATGACCTAGATCACAAAAGAGAAAGACCATCTGGAGACATTCAAATGTAGCCCGAGATGGAAGGCAACGGGCTGAACTCAGATGGAAAAGATTTTCCAGATGCAAACCACAGCTCAAATCTCTTCACCTGTAGATCGAAGTAAGGGATAATTGCTTTGAAATACTTAGTAAATAAATATTATAAGTAACATGTATTTAACCAACCAGTCGTTCCCATCAAACCCAACTAAATACTAACAAACAACTAAGACAACAAAAGACTACTTCACAGACAAGGTCATCAAAGAATTCACGTATCACACGTATTCAGAATTTCAGATAGACTTTCACAGAATATATAACACAGTTCGGATGAACTTTAGATAGGTCTAGATAGTGTCACTCCCACACCGACACGAGGATACCATATCTTAAAGGCGCCATCAGAAACGAACCCCGTCGGCCAAATATCATATCGTATACATATCCAATGTATCCTCAGAATACGTGCACATATGCCAACATCCTCGGTTGGTCACAGATAGACCTCATCATCCGCCATCACACAAATCACATACCAAACTTTTCAAAATTCACAACATACACAGACAATCCAAAAGCAACCTCAAATATCAAATAGACCAAAATCAAACCCAATACCACATTTCATATCATTCAAAAGTACGCCAAATAAAGCACATCACCTACGTCTAGTTAACTAAATACATGTTACAAAGAATATCCACACTTCTTCTTCTTTTACCTTCGGTTTCTCCCTTTCTCCTAGGCCTTCCTCTCTGTTTTTCTGTCCTAAATGACCAATTGGTTCGTGCCTATCTTCTGGTCCAAAAAGTTTTCCCTTTTATATGCATGCTAAGTAGCTTAGTCATCCTACTTTCCATTTGCCACCTAGCCAACTTGCAACAAAATTTTCTTTTTGATCCTAAACTTTTCCAGCCATTCAAAATCATTTATAAACTTCTTAATATGTTCTAATAGTCCCTAAAATGAGCCTTATTCAAATAAAGTCATATAACAAATTATTTTCACATAACTTCCCAATACCGACGAGATTAGACTAATTTTTGAGCACCTTGATTAATTACTCTGTTACTGCAAGATTATTTTATAAATCACAAAACTCAAAAAAACAAAGTTATAGATCCAGATGTTATGAATCCACACGAATTAGAATCACCAAATTTGGAGTCCGGATGAAGAAATTACGCCTATTTTACCACACGACGATGGACTATGCCTATACCCTTCTAAAATCAACATTATTATGTTGTAGCAAATTTGGTTGAAGGGTGAGGGTATCACATTCTCCCCTCCTTATAAAATTCGGTCCCCAAATTTGCATAATGGAAGGTTAACTTACTTGTCATACAAATAGATGTGGGTACTTAGTTTTCATTTCTCCCTCCATTTCCCAAGTTGCCTCAGCCAAGGAACGATTTTCCCATTCAACCTTGACCATCGGAAGTTCTCTATTCCGAAGCTTCCTAACTTCACGATCCAAAATTCTTATTGGATTCTCCTGATATGTCAAATCTCCACTATCTGTGGCTCCAAAATATGAGTAGAATCGTGCAAGTATCGCTTAAGCATTGAGACATGGAACACTGGATGAATATGTGACAAGGATGGTGGCAAAGCCAATCGATATGCCACTAGTCCAACTCGCTCCAAAATCTCAAATTGGCCAATATATCTAGGACTGAGTTTGCCCCTTCTTCCAAACCTCATTGTTCCCTTTATAGGTGAAACCTTGAGGAAAACATATAATCCCACATCAAACTCAATAACTTTTTGCCTCTTATCTGAGTATGACTTTTGCCGACTCTGGGCTGTTTTCAACCTTTGTCGAATCAACTGTATCTTCTCATTGGTTTCTTGCACCAAGTCATTACCCAATAATTGTTTTTCACCAACCTCATTCTAACATAACAGAGATCTACATTTTCTTCCATACAAAGCTTCATATGGAGCCATCTTGATACTTGATTGGTAGCTATTATTATAGGCAAACTCCATCAATGGCAAATAACGATCCCAACTTCCTCCAAAATCAATGACACAAGTTCGCATCATATCTTCCAATATTTGAATAACACGCTCAGACTGGCCACCTGTTTGAGGATGAAAGGCCGTACTCAAATCCAAACGAGTTCCCATAGCCTCCTGAAATGCGTTCCACGATCAGATACAAATGAAACTGGTACACCATGAAGGCGAATAATTTCATCCATAAATATCTGAGTAAACCTACTTGCATCGTATGTACTCTTTATTGGCAGGAAATGTGAAGATTTTGTCAATCTGTCTACAATAACCCACACTGCATCATAACCTTTGGAAGTAGTTGGAAGCCCTACTAACAAATCCATTGTTATCTGCTCCCACTTTCACATTGGAATCTCAAGAGGTTGTAGTAATCCAGAAGGTCTCTGATGCTCTGCTTTTACCTGTTGACAAGTCAGACACTTCGAAATAAACTTTGCAATGTCCTTTTTCATACCTTGCCACCAATAATTGCATCTCAAATCATGGTACATTTTTGTAGATCCAGGGTGCATACTGTAGACCGCTCGGTATGCCTGAGTCAATAATTCCTTCCTTAGATCTCCAACATCAGGAACAACTACTCGAGAACCAAAATACAAGACACCATTAGCACTAAGTCAAAATTTAGGTAAATTACCTTGTTCAACTTGTTCCATCATCACAATAACCTTTGGATCCTCCCACTGCAATGCCATAACTCATCCTCGTAAGGTGGGTCTCATTTGCATCTCAGCTATAAACTTCGACTGGACTAAGGATTTTCGACTTAAAGCATCAGCTACCACATTAGCTTTCCCAGGGTGATAGTTAATGGTGCAGTCATAATCCTTAAGTAATTCCATCCACCTCCTCTGTCTTAAGTTCAAATCTCGTTGCTCAAAGATATACTTGAGGCTTTTATGATCTGTATATATCTCAAACTTCTCACCATACAAGTAGTGCCTCCAAATCTTCAATGCAAACACAACTGCTGCCATTTCCAAATCATGGACTGGATAATTCTCTTCATGTTTTTTCAGCTATCTAGAGGCATAAGCAATAACATTCTTGTGTTGCATAAGAACACATCCCAAACCCACTCTTGAAGCATCACAATACACTGAATATCCACCTAATCCTGAAGGTAGAACCAATACAGGTGCATGGGTTAACCGATCCTTCAATTCTTGAAAACTCTCTTCACACCTACCCGACCATTCATACTTGGCATTTTTATAAGTTAGCCGAGTTAATGGTGCTGCCAAAGTAGAGAATCCTTTGATAAATCGTTGATAATACCCTGCTAAACCCAAAAAGCTGCGTATCTCAGTAACATTAGCTGGGGTAGGCCAATTCACAATAGCTTCCACCTTCTTTGGGTCAACTGATACTCCATCTTTAGACACCACATGTCCTAGAAAAGCTACACTTTGAAACCAAAATGCACACTTTGAGAATTTAGCATATAGCTTTTTCTCTCGTAGCGTCTGCAACACTTGTCTAAGGTGTTTCTCATGATCCTCCTGATCAATAGAGTAAATCAATTTATCATCAATAAACACAACCACAAACTGATCCAGGAAAGGCTTAAAATTCATGTTCATCATATCCATAAAGGCAGCTGGGGCATTAGTCAATCCAAATAGCATAACCAGAAACTCATAATGGCCATATCGAGTCCTGAATGCCGTCTTTGGAATGTTCATCTCTCTAATCCGCAACTGATGATATCCCGATCTCAAGTCAATCTTAGAAAACTATTTAGATCCCCGCATCTGATCAAACAAATCATCTATTCTCAAAAGAGGATATCGGTTGCGTATAATTACCTTATTCAGCTTTCGGTAGTCTATGCACAATCGTAAACTCCCATCTTTCTTCTTCACAAATAGTACTGGGGCTCCCCAAGGAGAAACACTCGGCCTTATGTACCCTTTATTCAACAAATCTTGTAACTGATCTTTCAACTCTTTCATTTCAGCTAGAGCCATACGATAAGGTGGTATAGAGATTGGTTCAGTTCCTGGTGCAAGATCAATACAAAATTTAATCTCCCTCTCTGGAGGTAAGCCTGGTAAATCCTCTGGAAATACATCTGGGTACTCCCTGACAATAGGGATATGATCCACTGAAACATCTTCCTTCTTTATTTCCTTTACCATAGCTAAATAGCTTGCACATCCTTTCCTTAGAAACTTGCTAGCTTTCATGTAAGAGATAAGCTTTGCAGTAGTCACCTTTTTCTCACCCTGAAACTCAAACTCTGCCTCATCTGTTGGATGAAAAATAATCCTTTTTCCAAAACAATCCACTACCGCATGATAAGTGGATAACAAATCCATACCCACTATTATATCAAAACCATCCATATCCAATATGTATAAATAGGCCGACAAGTCATGCCCACTAATTTGAATATTGCATGATCTAAGAACTTCACAAACATACACAAACCCGCTCGAAGGAGTGGCAACAATCATTGACTCATCCAAACATACAGGCATAGCATCCAAACATTGAACATATTGAGATGACACAAAAGAGTGTGTAGAACCCGAATCAAATAGAATACGTGCATAAGATGATCCAATGGGAAGGTTACCTGACACCACAGTGTTACTAGCATCAGTATCTCTCCTGGTCGAAGCATACACTCTAGGTTGTGCACCGCCTCCTCCACTATCAGACTTAGGTTCCTCAATCCTCAAACCTACTTCTCTTTGATCAAGTAGATTGCCCTACTGAACTTGTGGTCGAGAAAAGTGTTGTGTTGGCGACCTAACTATCAAACTTGCCACTTGCTTACGCTGATCGATTGTAGGACAGTCTTTCACCAAGTGACCTTGCATACCACAGCGAAAACAAGCTCATGTCCTTTTATAACAAATGTCTCCAGGATGTTGTTTACCACAACTTTGGCATCTCCTGAAATTACTGGATTGGTTCTTACTGAATTGCTGACCACGGAAATCCTTCCCTCTACCAAATCTAGCAACTGGTCCTCTACTCTTTGACGATACTGGCTGAATGTTGGTCCATCTCTCTTGCTATCTAAAGCCTTGGTCAAAACTCCTCTGTGGTGGTTTTTCAAACTTCTGGAATTTTGGTTGACTTTGGACCACTCGACGTTCATTATCTCGCATCTCCAAGGTTCGAGTACAATCCACTGCAGCTGCATATGTCTCGAAACCACGAGGATACATAACCTTGAACATAGAATCATCAAGTCCACGAACAAACCTCTTTACCTTCATCTCATCATTAGGAACCAAATATTTTGCATACCGTGATAGATAAGTGAACCTTTCATCATATTGAGATACTGTCATCTCTCGGGTCTTCACCAATCGCTCAAATTCAAAAGCTCGAGCATCTTTCAAACTCTCTGGTAAGAACCGATCCAACAAGGCCTTAGTAAAGATCTCCCAAGACTATGCATATGATCCCTCATTCTGGAACCAAACTCCAGCCACACCTACCAACTTAAATGAAGCCAACTCCACCATTCACTCCTTATCGCACCTTAAGATCCTTCTCCTCTTCTCCATCTCATCAATGAATACCCGAGGATCATCATTTAAGCCAGAAAATGTTGGTGGATTCAACTTCAAGAACTCACCCAAAGAGTCATCTTTAGCAGCTAATGTAATATTTTGCTCTAATTGTATTTGCTGAGTAGCGATAAATTTCTCCATTGCTTTTATAACTCTGTCTACACCATCAATCCCCTGCCTCTCCATCTCAGAAGTAGGAATAGTAGTAACAGGTGGTAGAATCTCATCTCTAGTGACCCTACCAGTGGTAGTGGCCTCAACTAGTGATGTAGTCTCATATGCAACATCATTCCTCCGACCTTAGGAGCTTTCACCATGCTCCCTAACCATATCCATACTACTACGTGTAACTGTCATATCCTGCTATACAAATAAGTCAGAATTAAGCATACCAAAGGACAACACAATAAAAGAGGTTCAAGGAAAAGACAAATCCTATGCTCCATTATACACAACATATAATTCAAACAATAAGCTAGGCTAAAACCTAAGGCTCTGACCGAGCTCTGATACCAAGTCTGTCACGACCCAAATTCGTGGTCGGTGACCGGCGCTAGATCATGTCAAACTTAATATAATAAACCACAACCTAGCAAGCCTCAAATCATAATACATCATTCTTATTACCAGGATTGTCAAAATATTTTTTTCGCAACATTGTTTCTTCAAATAAACATATTTATCATGTCCAAAACCTGGTAGGCATTGGAGTACACATCTCCAACGTCATATCATCAAACTCATCCTTTTAAAAACATAAACATAAATTTACACATATATTACATATTAACATTAATCTAAGGTCATCCGTCAAAGACTAACAAATATGTACAATGGAGCGACCTAGATCACAAAAGAGAAAGACCATCTGGAGACCTTCAAATGTAGCCCGAGATGGAAGGCAACGGGCTGAACTCAGATGAAAAGGATTCTCCAGATGCAAACCACAGCTCAAATCTCTTCACCTGTAGATCGAAGTAAGGGATAAGTGCTTTGAAACACTTAGTAAGTAAATATTATAAGTAACATGTATTTAACCAACAAGTCGTTCCCATCAAACCCAACTAAATACTAACACACAACTAAGACAACAAAAGACTACTTCACAGACAAGGTCATCAAAGAATTCACGTATCACACATAATCAGAACTTCAGATAAACTTTCACAGAATATATAACACAGTTCGGATGAACTTCAGATAGGTCTAGATAGTGTCACTCCCACACCGACACGAGGATACCATATCTTAAAGGCGCCATCAGAAACGAACCCCGCCGGCCAAATATCATATCGTATACATATTCAATGTATCCTCAGAATACGTGCACATATGCCAACATCCCCGGTTGGTCACGGATAGACCTCATCGTCCGCCATCACACAAATCACATACCAAACTTTTCAAAATTCACAACATACGCAGACAATCCAAAAGCAACCTCAAATATCAAATAGTCCAAAACCAAACCCAATACCACATTTCATATCATTCAAAAGTACACCAAATAAAGTACATCACCCACATCTAGTTAACTAAACACATGTTACAAAGAATATCCACTTACAAGACAATGGTTGCTCAAACCATTCAAAGAGAAGCTCCGTGCTTCGTTTTACAACTCGTGGCACTCGGATTCAAAACGTCAGTTAACTAGTCAAAAGAACATAAACTACTATCATTACCAGCCTCTCAAGCATGTAATTAGATTCTAGGTAACATAAAAATGACTTAGTTCATTTCTTAGATTCGGATTTACACAAGGCGGCCCCAAAACCTATGCTAAAATTTACAAAACTACACCCCCGATGATCAATTTCTCTTCCAACTTCTATACATAAAAATCCTAGCTAAAACTTACCTTAACTTTCTTCTTCTAGGTCTATATTAATC